>CM062804.1:1403869408-1405326908 GCA_031772625.1 Pinus tabuliformis
ATACGTACATAGCCTATGGGTGATTGGACCTGGCCATGGGCGTGCCCGCCCTAGGAAAAACATCCTCCTGGCCTGTCAAGGGGGTTGATTCCTGAAATCAACCCCTGGAAGGTCAAGGGGTCGATTCCCAGAATCGGCTCCCTGGCCTGTCGAGGGCTATTCCTGAAATTGACCCTGTGTAGATTGGCCTGATGAGAGCCAATTCCTGGAAATCTCCCCCTCGCCTACCCAAGGCAGGCCAGGGGTTAGATTTGTATAATCGTCCCTAGGAGTCCACGGGACCATTTCCCAGAATGGGCCCTCGGTAGGCTAGGGTGGAAATTCTAGGAATCAGCCCCTTTTCTCTCCAGGCAGGCATGCACATGCCCAGGCGTGCCCACCCACAGTCACAGGCATGCACATGCTCGGGCACGCCCACCCACATGAACAGGCAGGACACGACACTAAGGCACAATGGCCCCCTTACAGGTAGGGGGCCAATTCTAAGAATCTCCCCCCTGCCTACGAGGGGTCAATTCTCAGAATTGCCCCCTTGACATACAAGGAGATGATTCAAAGAATCGTCACTCTAGCAAGTAGGGGGGCGATTCTTAGAATTGGCCCCTAGCTTACCAAGGGACCAGGGAGAAATGAAGAAATAAATAATTCTTTTTCTAAGGAATGGATTTTTTTTTGTTCCATGTATGAACCTAACATCTAACTTGTCATGGGGAATGATGTGCATGTTTCTGGTCTTTTATTGTTTTTAGATTTTGTTTCATTTTGTTTTTTTACTTAATCTATTGATTTTTTTGTAATTTACTGATTTATATATATGTGTATATTTTTTGCAGGAAAATGGCATCAAGGAAGACTTTTTCTAATATTTCTTGACCAAATATTGCTAAAACTGGAGGTGGATCCTCAAAAAATACTACTGAACGAACCTGACATGAGCTAATAACTACAAATCTAGCAAGTGTCTCAAAGGATAAGAAGTTGATTTCTTACTGGAAGAAATCACAAGAAGTGAAGCATATAGAACTTATATGGTTTGTGAAATATAGATAAAGTAAAAAACATCTACGGATTTATCTATATGTTGGTATCCCTAATGATTGTGGAAGTCATGACATTCTGGGAAAAGTACTGAACATATGTTTGATACCATATACTTAAGTTGTTTATGTACTTACAAAACTGCCCAAGTCACATGCCAAGATTAGATATCAGTTTCCATTATCAATGTATGACATGACAAATGATTCTACGAAGATGTGTAAACAAATCATAAATGAGATTGCATAATATATCGTAATTTATTTATATTTATGTACTTTTCATTATTGTCACTGTATCATTATATATTTTATAGCCTAGTTTTTATTGACATATGATATTTTGTTTGACATAATTTTATTGAAAATATTTCAATTATGTTGGGAGGATTTTGTTTTATAGAGCAAGATATTATGAATGTTGTCAGCAGTTCCTACTCAGGGTTACAATAAGATATGACAAACAAGCAAAAAAAAGTAATTCACGATGCTACAAAACTGCATCCAAGGGATCAACAAGGATTGCCTATAGTGGGTAAATCTAGCAAAGCTAGACATGTTACTTTCAAAGATGAGGAAGTTGAAACTGAAGTTGAAGAATATGTTGTCATTACAAAGGATGAGATTAAAACTCATGTTAGAAAGGAGAAGAGCCATAAAAAACAAAAGAAAAAATGCACAAGAATGTCTCTTTTCTAGTTGATGATGAGGATGTTACTTATCTATAAGAAATGAGGAGGAAGAAAACAAAAGTGGATCATTCTCAAAAATTCATGGCCAGTAGTGAAGATCCTAGTGAAAATGCAAAAGAAACTAGGGAAATCATTACACGAGGAGCTGATTTAGAGAATGGAATTATTAAAAAAAAACAAAATTCCATTACATATCACTTGACAAAGACAAACTTAATTGAGGGTGGTCGTACATTTCAGCTTAATGTAAGCCAAATCTATAAGCCAAGTCAAGGAAAATTTAAATATCAAAATAGAAAGCCACCCCACCTACATGTTCACAACTTGAAAACATTGATGAGGTAAAGTCCATATGCACTTGTGGTTGATTATGTTCTTCTTGTTGATCCAGTTCAAGTTCCCAACAAAGAAGAATTTGATAAGTCAAAATGTTTTGAAAACAATTATTTTATTTTTTTTCTCCGTGAAAACTAGCTAAGTCATGTATTATATATACAAGTAAAAATTACAAACAGTAAGACATGTCTTCCAGGGCCTGTGGTAGCACCCTGGGAACCTTGACCATAGTTCTAAAAGCTCCCTTGCTGGGGTAGCTTCGCCAAAACCATTCAGACATTGCCATGACATCAAAAGCTCCCACACAGGGGCAACACCGGATCGACTTTTTGAAACAGGTCCAGACAAGTTCAGACTCCCTGAGAAGCAGCAGAGTGTAGACCCAACACATTCTTGCCCATGCAGGGGTTTACTACCAAAATAGACTGACTCACAGACCAGACAGAAGTGAGCATGACAGAGGCGCTCATATCAGCTATCAACTTAGACCATTTAAAATTAAGACTAGACCAGAGACTAGTCAAAATTACACACGGCGGAGATGTAAGCATCATCTGCCAGCAAGCAAAACGAAATGACAAGAGAAAAATACCCGCGGCTGCGCTAATCCTGGAGACGAGCTGAAGGTGGAAGGAGGGCCGCGAGCTGGGCATCTGCCTCTTCAGCAAGGCTTTTGTCTTCAACCACGTACGCCCAGCCATCACCCTCTGCTCGTCCCTCCCACATCTTCCTCCATATCTCTTCGTCGACGCCTGGAGGGGGTGGCCCCACTGGAGGAAAGGTGTCTTGCGAGCCTTTATCTTCCATGCTTCCAGCTTCAGACGCTGGAGGCACCATAGCTGAGCCCTGTTCCGCCGCCTCTTGTTCTCCTCTGTCAATTTCCTTGCCCTTGCCTTCCAGTTGCTTCTCCGGCAAGCTCTGAGGGGGGTCCTCCCCATTGCCTTCCGGAATTTTTGTAAACATGACTGATATGTGGGCACTAAGCCCTAGGTTGTCCTCAGAGCTTTGCAGCGTGAATACCACAGAGCCGAATGAGGGAAGCTCCGGTTTTCCTTCATTAGGACTCCCCACCTCCAAGAAATGTCTAATGGGGAGCGGGGTAGCCCTGGCTCTCCTATGACAATAACAGCAGCAGCAGTGGTGATGCTCATCTGCTGCAGGGGCTCTTGAGGAGGAACCTCTCGCTGGACCTCTCCTGCATGACTGTCGTTCTCGAATTTTGACCATGGTGAGTCCGATTCTTCTTCTGTATGCTTGCGGGTGAGTTTGGAATCGATGGCAGAACCAATTGCTCTCCAAATCTCTCTCTGGTACCCAATCTTCACTCTGAAATCCTCCCCTTGGTAGCAGATTAAACCATTTCCAGAACTGTCGTTGCAATTGTGCCAATTGCCTACGTCTGCTAGACCAGCAACCAGAGTGGCAATAGCCACGGGTATCCAAGCCTCCGGGTGATAGAGACTGCCATCGCCGAGGCCCTCTGTGTTTCCGCCTCTTCCAGCTCTTCTCAGACAATAATTCCTTGCCCGATCCATCGTGCCTGTAAAACGCTGCCTCATTCCCTCGATGTAGGCACACATTAACTTCCTTCTGCATTTCCATCTACCATGCTTCCTCGCCATTAAATGCATTAACGCAGCAGGGGCTTCATTTATCAGCTGACGGCCTTCTCCTGGTGGCCGTGGTGTTAACACGGGGCAGCCCATGCGTGGCATGTGGCTCGCCCGTCCTTCCCAGTCCGCCACCCGCATCCGGGGCTTCATTGTCCCTGTGGATGAGACTTTCACATTCCTGTTTGCGTTGATTGTTTGGAATGATGTTCAGGTGTCCCTCCAGGAAGGGCTGATCTGAGTCTACCCCTATATTGGCAAGAAGATCAGCTACCTTATTACCTTCTCGTTTAGTGTGATGAAAAGAGATGGCATTGTAGTTGCAAATTTCCTCAGCCATGCAGCTGAGTCTGGCCTCGAGTCTCCAGCTATTGGCTATTTTCCTGGCATGCGATCCATTCTGAATTCGAATGGCCATGTTTAAGAGAATTTGGGAGTCTCCTTCCACAATCAATGGTTGAAGATTATGTCTCCTTGCTGTGAGTAATCCTTGCCACATGCCCTCCAGCTCTGCTGAGTTGTTGGTGTCCCAGCCTAAGTTGCCAAAGTAGATCTGTTGCAGAGTTCCTTGGTGATCTCTGATGATTCCTCCAAATCCTGCAGGGCCAGGATTGCCCTTAGATGCTCCGTCAAAGTTGAGCTTGTATGAATGTATAGGTGGGGCTTCCCAGCTTCCATTCTCCTTGCCGTTGCAGTTTGCTGCTTGCTGTGTAGTTGGCCCTTGTGGCATTTGCAGTCCCCAGTTTGTTAGAATGTTTTTCTCATTGTCTGCAGTGGGGAGATCTTGTTGGGTCCAAGTCTTCAGTAGCATGGTTTCTTGGATGTTGGCGTGCATCCTGTTCCATATGTCCTCCTTATTCGAGCTGAGGTTTTTGAATATGCGCCTATTCCTTTCCTTCCATATATTCCATAGAAGAATGCCTGGAATTATGTTCCACAGGTGGTTGAGCAGTCCACTGTTGTAAGGGCTTTTTGGCCATTGCCGTATGGTGTTTATTATGCCTCCCATTTCTCTGCATCGCCTTTGACTTCTGAATTCTACCTTCTCCCACAGTTGAGTAGCTAGCGGACATGAGTCCAGAAGATGCTGCAAGGTTTCTTCACTCTGAAAGCAGTTGTGGCATACCGAGGGTCCATGGAAGTTGCGTTTCTGCAATTTGTCCCATGTAAGAATCTTTTTATGCCCCACCATCCAAAGAAAGTGAGTGATTTTGGGCCATGTTTTGAAGCTCCAAATTCTAGCCCAGAGAGGATCCGGAATGATGGGGGGGTCTTCTAAAAGATTGTAAGCTTCAGAAGTGGAGTAAGAGCCTTTGGGAAGATAGCCCCATCTGAGAATGTCCTCATTGATGTTGTGCCTGATGCTCCTTTTTTTCAATTCGGTATCAAGGGCTGCTGCTTCCTGTGTACTGTTGGTGTTGGATATTTGATTGCTAGAAAGCCATTTCCTGAAGCCCGTTCCCGATTCCGGATTCCAGTATTGGTGAACTTTGGCTTGCTGCTGCTCTTGCCTACCTGGGATAATGGCCGTCGGTAGAACATTGGATAGTTTAGGTAGTTGGTTCCATGCGTCGTACCAAAATCTGGCATGTTGACCGTTCCTTATTTCCCAGAAGCTATGTTTCTGAATCAACTTGTGATGCTGTTTGGCCGCATTCCAAATGAGTGAACCTGTGCTTGTGGGCGTGAATCTAATAAGCTCTTCTTGTGGCATGTTGTTGGTGTATTTGGCGATCCAAATTTTGGCCCATGGTTTGTCCGGATTTGTTAACCATTGCCACCAAATTTTGGCGGTCATGATAATATTGCTGTGCTCAGGGTCTCGGAGACCAATACCTCCTTTATGCTTGGGCTTGCAGGTGGTGTCCCATTTTACAAGCGCCCATTTACGGTTGGTAGCTGAACTTCCCCAAAGAAAATTGCGCTGCAGATTTCTCAGTCTTCTCAAGACCCATTTTGGAGCGGCTAGGATGGAAAACAAATAGAGGGGCATGGCTTGAAGGATGGATTTTAGGAGCACAGCTCTACTTGCTAAATTGAGGGAGCGGTGCGTCCATAGGTTAAGTTTGAATTCCAGTTTCTCAATGAGTCTTCTCCAAGCTGGTTGCTTTATGGCAGAGGCTGTGAGAGGCGCTCCCAGGTAAGTGGAGGGGAGAGAAGCAGTTTGAAAACCCAGTATGCGGGAGACAGCACGTTTTACAGAGGGAGGGGTGTGGAAGAAGAAAATGTGGGATTTGGTGTTATTGATTTGGGTTCCTGAAGCTCTAGAGAAGTCGTTGAGCAGAGATTTCAGACATGAGGCTTCCTGAGCAGAGGGATAGCCATACAGCATGGTGTCATCCACGAATTGCTGATGGGAGGAGGCAGGGGAGTTGTGGATTGAGATTCCCCGAAGTTGATTGGCTTGCCGAGCCTGCTTGATGTGCCGTCCTAGGCCCTCCGCCATTATCACAAATAAGAAGGGGGATAAGGGATCCCCTTGCCTAATGCCTCTGGATGGTTTGAAGGGGCGAGAGGGCAACCCATTGACAAGAATAGAGAAGTGGGAGGAGGAAATGAGGCTCATTATCCATCTTACCCAAGTGGCACAGAAGCCAAAGGCTCTCAGCATGTTCTGAATATAGGCCCAGCTGAGTTTGTCGAATGCCTTGGATAAGTCAAGCTTGAGTAACATGCCCGCTTTTTTGGAGAGCTTGAGCGAGTGAATGATCTCATGGGAGAGAATTATACCATCCATAATCTGTCTGCCCTCCACATAGCCAGATTGCTCGGGTGAGATGATCTGAGGGAGAAGGGGCTTGAGTCTGTTGGCTATGACTTTGGTAATGACTTTGTAGAGAACATTGCAAAGAGCTATGGGCCTGAATTTGTCAGGGGTGGTGGAGTTCTCTTCTTTGGGAATGAGAGTGATGAAGGTGGAGTTAAGAGAGGGTAGCATCCAGCGAAGGGCCCTAGATTCCTCTACTATTTGCCAAATCTCTACCTTAATCATATCCCAGAAAGCATGGAAAAAATCAGTGGTAAAGCCATCAGGGCCAGGAGCCTTACCTTCTTTAAGCTGCGCCATTGCTTCATCCACCTCTTGGCTGAGAATCGGGCTCATGAGCAGATCGTTTTGCTCCTCCGTTATTATCCTGGGAATGTTGCTTGTGATTTTCTCGATAGCTGCCTTCCGATCCATTGTCTGTTCTTGGTGAACTTGTTTGAAGTGATTGAGGAGGGTTTCCTCTATTTTCTCGTGCTCCTCCTCTTTACCTCCCTCCTGATTTTGGATGAATGAGATCTTGTTGTGCATTCTTCGTTGCACTGTTGTGTTATGAAAGAATTTGGTGTTGCGTTCCCCTTCTTTAAGCCACCTAATCCGCGATTTCTGTCTCCAATAAATTTCTTCTTGCTTCCTTCTTTCTTCAAGCTGATTGTAGATATGCTTTTCTTTTTCCAGGGTTGCCTCTGTGTGCCCTGAATTGATGACTGTCTGGTGGAGTAGTTTGAGCTCCTGATTGAGTTGCTGTTGTGCTTCAAAAATGTTCCCAAAGGTCTCCTTATTCCATTGTTTGAGGTGGCCCTTCAGGTACCTTAATTTCTGTTGAAGTTGGAACATTTTGGTGCCTTCTGGAGGAACAAAGGAGGCCCATATAGTTTTGACGAAGTCCTTGAATGCCGGGTGGGTTAACCAAAAACTTTCAAATCGAAATGGCTTTCTGGTGCTGTTCCCCGGTCGTTGCCATTGCAGGGCTATTGGCCAGTGATCCGACCCTGAGTGAGCCAGAATCTCCGCATTGAAATCACCCCCGATGTGCACTGCATTGTCCGAAATCAGAAATCGGTCCAGCTTGGAGGCGATCTGATGTTTCCCCTTTCTGTGATTGCTCCATGTGTAGATTCCATTGCAGAAGGGCATGTCAATGAGTGAGGCATTTAGGATGAAATCCTTGAAGTGTTCCACTTCAGGTTCCAATCTGGTTCTTCCCCCTGTTTTGTCCTCGATCTTGGTGATCATATTGAAATCCCCCGCTACAATCCAGAGAGGGTGCTGTCTGTTGATGCTGAGGGCCTCGATAGTGTCGAGGAGCACTTTTTTACTGCCACCATCCTGTGGGAAATAGACATTGGATAGGTTCCCATGAACCTGTGTGCCTACAATGTGAAAGGCAGCTTGTATGAGATGATGGGAGGCATGGAAATCTGTGAGTGCTATAGCTTGAGTGTTCCAGGCTATGGCGAGCCCTCCCGAAGCTCCAGTAGCATCCACAGCCACTGAGTGGCAGCCCGGCCAGGCCTTTGAGAGTATTCGACCCAGAGTGGCGCTATTGCATTTAGTTTCTTGGAAGAAGCATATGTGCGGTTTCTCCATCTTGATCATGTTTTTGAGCATTCTATATTTTGCAGGGCTGTTGAGCCCTCTAAGATTCCAAGAGATGAGCTTCATTGATAACTGAGTTGAGAGGGGCTGAAGTATTTCGTAAGCTTCGCATAGTGGCCTGAATCCACTAGGACTTTGCCAACCTCTATTGTTCTTTGAAGAACTGTTTTCCTTCCTCTTTTTTTGAAATCTTTTGGACGCAGTCTACCATCCCAGGTGCTTCCCGCTTGAATTCCTAGCTGATGTTGTTGGTAGGCTTTGGAGATGACCATTTCCAACTTTTCTAGATCAGTTTCAGCGATGGATTCATACGCTTCTTTCCTGCATGCCAACTCTAGCTCATTGATATCCAGTCCATGAAGGTCTACATTTTCAGCTTCTTCCTCCATTATTTCAACAACATTGGTGTCTCCCTGTGTGGTCTCTGAAGTCTGAGCGGGCTTCAATCTCCCATCTATCTCCATGTTCTTAGGGGTATTCATCGGGTCCTCCTGATTCCTGGTTAGAATGGTTGGAATTATAATAGGGGATTTCGAGTTGGGAGGGGGGCTGGAGGGGGGGGGGCGGCTTGAGGAGGATGGGAGATCGGATTTGCTGGGGTTTTCCAGGGGCTGGTCTTCCGGAATGTCGTTGAGGGTCTCAAAACTGTTCTTGGACGCTTGATCTTTGAGGTTATTCTGCTGAGACTTTTGCCCATTGGCATTTTTCCTGTGCGAGCGCCTTCTGCTTGTTACTTTGGTGAACCCGTCTTGATTAGGCTTGGCTGAGGGGTTCTGAGACAGATCTGGGACATTTAGAGGACAATCCCTAAATAAGTGCCCAAGAGCATGGCATCTTCTACACCGGAAGGGCACATGCTCATAATCCAAGGGCTGGATCCATTCTTCATCCCAATGGGAGAGTGTTATCGACTCTGGTAGCGCTTCATTCAACCTTATGAAGACACATATGCGAGCATATGATATGAATCTGCGTGATTTGGTTTCTTCAGCCGTCCTGATGTATTCTCCCACGCCATTTCCAATTCTCCTGAGTGAGTCTTCGTCCCAGTATTCATCAGGGAGTCCATACAATCGAATCCATACTGGTGCCCAGGTTAGGTCTTCCTTATCTGGGTTGAATCTGGGTTTCCAGTCTCGCATGTACAGACCCGCTGCATTGAAGAAGTGTGGGCCTGTTCCTAGCACTCTGAGTTTGTCTTCAACGCAGTAGAAAATGACTGTAAAAAAGCCCTTCGGTCCTAGTTGAAGCAGGACATCCCCCTTCGGTTTCCATTTGGCAGCTATCCAACCATAGAGGGCTCTTTCCGTAGGCCAGAAGCCTATAAATTTCCCTATGATGGCATGCTCTTTCATGAACTCTATTCTGGCATTTATCAGGTGACCTTGTAGTTCGATTCTGGGCCTTTCTGCAGCTACAGGTTTGCAGGTGGCTGAGGTGACTTTTGGCGCCTCCTCCTTGTCTTTTTTCCTTTTGTCCTGCGGTCCGTTGTCCTGGCCTTGCGGATCTTCCGATTTGTTGTTCTCTTGCTGTGTTGAGCCATCACTATTCAGGATCTCCCTGCTGATCGATCCGAAAAGGAGGTCATTGTCCTTCTCCTGCTGCATTGGGGAGGGCCCTGTCGCCCCCCCCTGCGGTGCTTCCATGGCGCCTGACTGGCGCAGTACTGATGCTCTGTTTTCTCAGAGCTTAGATTAGGTAAGGATTGCAGGATACTCCGTCGTCTGGTAGCGCCGTCACGGGTTGCAGAGGAACCCTAATCGCCTTGCAGAGCTCGTCTCGTTTTTTTTCGTTCTTTTGAAAACAATTATTATGTCCTAAAGGGGGAACCATTCTATATAAGATCAAAGGAAATTGATGGAGGAATATCCTAATAACCCACATTTTGAAACAATGAAATGTATCATTTATGCTGGTTTATAAAATACAAAAGAAAAGTTATTGGAATGGGATCATAATACAAATAATGAGTATAGGATGTCTATGACATTCATTGAAAGGGTTAGCTTTATTCGTAATGAATTCGAAGAAAAATGTGTTGGGGATAAGACAAATGTTAGTCAAGCATTTCAGAAGGAATGTTGTATGGAAATAGGCTATCAAATTGAGGGAAAAATCAATTCAAAAGATAGAAAAGTAAATTCTAATATATTCAGAGGTATGGATAACATTTTCTAGTTGGAATTTAGAGCTCGAGAGATATGGGAATTGATTAATGATATTTTTAGCATGTGGGAGAACATTAGCATTAAAAACCAGAAGGTCAAAATGTCTAAACCATTGATATGTAGCAGCAGTAAATGAGGTCCTGAAATGAAGCTTCTTCCAGGAGATATGACTATCACACCTTGGATAGCATTGCAAGGAGAAAAGGATGAAAAACTTGTCAAAACAATATTATGTCATGTGAATTTAGGGGAATTATCATTGGAGGAAATGTGTGAGGAATTTTAAAAGTATGTTTATCGAGTTATTTTTACTTATTTCTAGATTATAATTGCCTTTTAAATATAACATATTGTTGTTAGTAGTTTTTTTTATACATATCATTATATTAACTTTTTTTACTTTATCTATTTAGGCACAAGGTTTACATGAAAATACAAGTACAAATGGTTAAATTGTTGAATGAAGATAGTTTGGATGATGTTGTACACAACTCCTCAGATTCAATTTCTACATCAACACTAAAAGATTGTTATCTTGAATTTTAAAAAGTATGTCAATTTATACATTCATTTTTATTCATCTATATACTATTTTTATTTTATAATGGATACATATATTTTTTTATTTTATTAAGGATGAAAAAGGATGCAAATGGAACACCATATAGTTTCATAAGCTTTATTGAAAAAATTAAGATGGAAAGATTGAGAAAGAAACGTCTTAGTAATGTTGAACTTGATCATAGTCTTACTAATTTCATTTGGAATGGGCTTGAGACTATTCAATATCAAATAATACAAGGTGATTGTAAAGACATTGCTAAAATCATACCTAAAATGGATTATTCCCTAGTTATTGCAGATATTCTCCATGGTTTCAATATCCCAAACATTAACCATGATAGTAACCCTTATACTTATCAAGCTCTTAGTAAAGTGGTTGTGGGATTTGTATAATTTACAACATCACCATTATGGATATTTGTGACATTTTGTTCAGGCACACAATTGGCAATGTTATTGACAATCTTCAAGGGGAAAGGAAATTCAAGGATGCAACTTACATGGTAAGACATTGAAATTGTATGTTTGATTAATGTTAAAAAAATCATTATGTATAAGTTAATTGAACTTTTACTATTTCATGTTACAAGCAAAAGTCAAATCTTATTAACCATGGAGATCAACCAATTCGAAGTGATTGTGAGTTCATCCATGTTGAAAGTTGGACAAAAGATGATAGCTATAAGCCTATGCTTCTTAATCAGGTATATGGAAAGAGTCATAGACAAGTATTGATTTATGATGATATTGTACAAAATCTAACATAGGAAGATAAAGAATCAAAATGAGAGATAGTTAACATTTTCAAAAAACCACAATCATTGATTAACTATCTTATAGACTTCTGTTCAAATGAAGTAGATTAGGGTCTGTATTTATTCTTAGGCTCAGTTAAGTTTTATTATATAAAATTCAATTTCAATATCCTCTTTCTTAATTTATATGTGATTATACTAATTTACTTCATTATTTCTTTTGTGCTTGATAATTCGGTACAACAATAGCATATTGCCTACAAAAAGGAAGAAATTGCAATAACTTTAAAAGAGACACAGTACGGTGCAAACTTATTCAGCAATGAATTAATGCTCTTCAATTTCTTCGAGATGCAATGCATGAAATTGAGTTGACGAAAGGGGATATTAATGAATCACATGTGGTAAAAAAGGCAAAGGAACCTCAACCACCATTATATGGAATGATTGGAAAGGCATACATTGGGAGTTTTGTAGACATCGACATCAAATATCCATCAGAAGAGGAAAATGAACAAAATGAAACAGAAAATATTGTGCAAGAAGACAATGATGAAACTCTAGAAGATCAAAAGTATGGATTACACGATATGATTGGTTAAATTTAAGTTATGATTAGAAATAAAGCTCATTTTTTATAACTATTAATTAGTTATACTTTTAATGTTCTGACTTTGACATTTTATGAGAAGAATAAGTATGTAATTAATGTTGTTATATCTTCAATATTTGTATTATTGATTTTCACTTTAATTTTTATGTCAATCATTATTTTTGAAAAAAAAGGTGATTATTATTTTTTTGACATGAAATTCGTTAAAAAAAAAAAAAAAACTATTATTTAACCATTTTTTTTGTTAAATTTTTCCCATACAAATTGTGGTTTTGACATGACATTTCTAGCAAAAAAGTCGCAAAATGTGTAATTTTTTGTTATATTTATGTTCAAAATGTGTATTTTTATGTTAATTGTTAAAAAGTATTGTTTTTTTAGAGATGATTAATTGATGTACGTTGAAAATTTAATTCAATATATAAATAGATAGAGTATCAAAACTTTAAAATATCGACCTTTTTCTTTAACTATGCAAAAAAATAAAGATCTCACTACAAAAAAAAATAAAAGAAAGAAAAATATGAAGAAGAAGACTACAAAAATTGTTAAATTTAGAAAATTATAATTCACATTTAACACATTAAAAAATTTAAAGTCAAAAATAAGTCTTCTAAAACAATGGCTTGAGGCTGCATCAACACTTTTTAAAATCAACTTGCAAATCACTAACATCTTAAAAATAATGTACATAAAAAAAATTGAAGTGTCAAAAACTATGCTAATATATATATATATATATATATATATATATATATATATATATATATATATATATATATATATATTATGAATCAACACTTTTCAAAATTGGTTGATTTTTTTGCTACCTCAAAAAAATGGGTAATTGTATTAGTTCATGTTTCAAAGTTTATGTTATTTGTTGTGGTACATTGTAATATTGGAGTAACTAAAGAATTATTTAATGCTTCACTTGCTTCTTGAAAAAATGATTGGTTGCTTGATTCAAGAGCTACCTTCCACATGACTTTCAGAAGATATTTGTTTACATAATTTACTGACAATGTCGATGGAGCAGTATAGTGTACAGACAAATCAAAATTGAAGCCATCAAGGCTTGGTATAATTAGGCTCAAATTTCCTGGTCTTCCAGACATTCTTGTACATGATGTTTTATACCTCCTAGAGTTGAGGAGAAACTTGTTGTCCATATTGCACATCTGCCAGCAAGGACACTCCATTCATATGTTTGATGACAAGGTTAAGGTCAGGAAAGCATCACATCACTAACTTGTCATGACAGGGATAAAATATGAAACACTTTTGACGCTGCAAGGTACTTATGCTCATGCACAAAACTTCTCATACAGTTCTCATTATTATGAAGGTACATTACCATCAAGTCTTCTATAGCATGCTAGATTTGGAGACTTGAAATATGATAGCCTTCACTTGTTGCAGAAAAATTGTGTTACTAGTTTTCCTACAATTCCTAGGAAACTTAAGCAATGTGATGTTTGTAATCTAGGAAAGAATAGCAAAGAGTACTTTCATGATTCAGATTCTAGAGCACATACAAAACTTGAACTCACTCATTCAACTTTATGTTCTTCAATGCATGTTCCTTTTGCAAATGGAAATAAATATATGATGACATTTATTGATGACTACATCAGAATGTGTTGGGTTTACTTATTGAAGAAAAAATTTAATGCTTTTCAAGCATTCAAGAAATTTCATGCATGGATTGAAAATGATGCACAATCTCATATTGACCTTATTCACACTAATAATGGAAAACAATACACTTCAAATAAATTTGAAAACTATCTTCTCCAGCATGGGATCAAATATCAAACAATTGGTCCTTATAATCCCCAACAGAACGGAGTAGATGAAAGAATGAATAGAACAATCTTAAATATGGTACTTTCAATGAAGTTTTTCAAGAATGAAAAATTGATGTTTCAGGCTGATGCAGTTCTATGTGTTGTGTATGTAAAGAATAGATGTCCATCTAATGCTATTAGAAACAAGAGTGTATGTAAAGAACAGATGTCCATCTAATGCTATTAGAAAGAAGACACCTTATGAAATGTGGTATGGCTACATTCCTTAGGTAAAGCATCTCAGAGTCTTTGGTTCCACTTGTTATGACTTGATACCAAAGGAACAAAAAAAAATTGGTGCGATGAGTCATAAGTGTATCTTCTTGGGGTATTCAAATACCTCCAAAGCATACCATCTCTATGATGAATTTAATAAGAAGTTTGTTGTATCTAGATATGCAATCTTTCTCGAATATTCCAAAGCTAACAATGTTGTTGAGTGGTTGCTTGATCAATTGCATAGATTCGGACCTTCAAAATCATTTCAAGAATTTCATAATCAGATTCCAAATCCTGAAGGGGGATTCCTATACTTGATCAATTAGTGGAATCTTCTACTGAAGAAATCTCTTTCCCCAAATGAAGCTCCAACCACTTATGATACATTGAGTGATGTTATTGATAAAATTGGGATACTAAATCTTGACTTAGCCCCAACTTCATCAAATAAGCAACCTAGGACATCTCGGAAAGGTCCTCCAAGATGGCTGACAAAGACACTTGAAAGTGTTTGTCCTAATGAGGTTGGAAAGACAAGATCATGAAGTACAACTAAGAAATATGGAGGTGATGTAGATGATTCTGATTCACCTATTGATATGGTTGTTTCTTATGATTATGAACTAAATTTTTCTACAGATTTTGAACTAACTTCCTCCAAAGAAGTCACATATTATTATGAATGGAAAGAAGTGATGTAGAAGGAATCTGATTCCTTGATAAAGAATAGCACTTGGAAACTAGTTGATCCTCCATTGGGAACCAAACCAATTGGCTGCAAGTGGGTTTACAAGAACAAGTATAAAGATGATGGCTCACTTGACACGCATAAGGCCAAGCTTGTGGCAAAGGGATTTTCACAGAAAGAAGGGGTCGATTATGAGGAGACGTTTTCCGCCACGACAAAATGGGCTACCATCCAGAAACTCTTTTCCTTAGCAGCTAAGAATGGTTGGAAAGTCCATCAAATGAATGTAAAAAATTATTTCTTGAATGGAGATCTGAAACAAAATGTTTTTATGTCCCAACTAGAAGGATTTGCTGTGAAGGGCCAAGATCACAAAGTATGAAGGCTTGTGAAATCCTTGTATGGCCTCAAGCAAGAACTGCAAGCCTCATCTGAAACGTTAATAGACCATCTTTTGAAACTCAACTTCAAACATTATTATCTTGATGGTGCAACCTTGTCTGTCAAGAAAGTTGGAAAAGTATTTGTGTATCTTGTGGTGTATGTATATGATCTTTTGATGACAGGGAAGAATGAGAGCTACATTGCATCCATAAGGAATGAATTGAGGAAAGGTTTTGAAATGGACAACTTGGGCTATGTTCACTACTATCTTGGTATTGAAGTAACTCAACATTTGAAGTTTATATTCCTCTCTCAGAAGAAGTACATTGGATAGTTGTTGAATAGGTTTGGCATGACTGAGTGCAATCCTTTGACTACTCCAATGGAACAGAACATGAAGCTCACATCCATTGAAGGAAAATAATATGAGGATGCAACAAAGTATAGACAACTTGTAGGAAGTCTCAACTACCTTACTACTACCAGACTAAACATTTAATTTTTTGTTTGAATCCTCTACAGGTGGATGCAAAACCATTGTGAGGGACATTTCTCTAAATGAAACACCCTCCACTCCCACCCCTCGTAGCCAATCCTTCCCAGTGGGTGACATTCGATTCCAAGAATCGGCCCTCACCCCCTAGGCAGGCTCGGCCATGGGGGTGGGTGTTGCAGGTGGGCAAGCACATGGTTGGGTGCACCCACCGTGGGAAAAATAGCCCCCATGGCCTATCACGAGGGTGATTCTTGGAATCCGCCCCTAGCCTACCAGGGGGCTGATTCTCGGAATTGGCCCCTGGCAGGCCAAGAGGTCGATTCACAGAATCGGATCCCTGGTCTGTCTAGGGCTATTCCTAAAATTGGCCCTCGATAGGCCAAGGGAGTGATTCTAGGAATCTACCCCCTGGCATGTGAGTGGCCAATTCTAGGAATCGCCCCCCTACGCTGCCCCCACGGGCCAGGGGGTCGATTCCCACTATGAGCCCCTGACCAGTGAAGGGGGAGATTTTGGGAATCACCCCCATCACAAGGCAGGGGGGATTTTTTCCCTATGCGTGAATGCCCACAAGCATAGGCATGACACGATGCTAAGCCACAACGGGCACCCAGCTTGCAGGGGGCCAATTATGAGAATCACCCCCTTGCCTGCCAGGAGGATGTAAGGAACCGATTGTCTAAATCAGACCCCTAGCAAGCACGGGGTCGATTCTCAGAATTAGCCCTTGGCCTGCCAAGGGACCATGGACAAATGTAAAAATAAATATTTCTTTTCTAAGGAGTGGATTTTTTTTTCTTCCCTGTATGAACCTAATATCCAACTTGTCATGGGGGTCAATGTGCATGTTTGTAGTCTTTTTTGTTTTTATATTTTGTTTCATTTTGTTTGTTTACTTAAGCTGTTGGTTTTTTTGTATTTAACTGATTTATATACGTGTATATTTTTTGAAGGAAAATGGCATCGAGGAAGATTTATTTGAATCTTTCTCGACCAAAAATTGCTAAAACCAAAGGTGGATTCTAAAAAACTACTGCTAAACGAACCTGACCTGAGCTAATAACTAAAAATCTAGCAAGTGCCTCAAAGGATAAAAAGTTGATTTCTTACTCGAAGAAAACACAAGAAGTGAAGTATACATAACTTATAAGGTTTGTGAAAGATACAAGAGGTGAACAACATCTGAAGATATATCTATATGGTGATATTGGAAGTTATGAGGTGTTAGGAAAAGCGCTAGACATGTGTTTGATACTAGATATTTAGTTGTTTATGTACTTACAAAACTGCGCAAGTCACATGACAATATTAGATATCAATTTGCATTGTTAATGTATGAGACGACAGATGATTCTACCAAGATGTGTAAACAAATCATAAATGAGATTGCACAAGATGCCATAATTTATTTATATTTATGTGTTTTGTGTTATTGTAACTATATCATTATATCTTTTGTAACTTATTTTTTATTGACATATGATATTTTGTTTGACATAATTTTATTGAAAATATTTCAATTATGTTGGGAGGAATTTGTTTTATATAGAAATATATTATGAATGTTGTCAGTAGTTTCTACTTAGGGTCAGAAGAATATATGGCAAACAAGAAAAAAAAAGCAATTCATGATGCTACAAAACTACATACATGGGATCAACAAAGAATGCCTATAGTAGATAAATCTAGCAAAGCTAGACATGCTACTTTTGAAGAGGAGGAAGTTGAAACTGAAGTTGAAGAAAAAATTTCCATTTTTGAGGATGAGATTAGAACTAATGTTAGAAAGGAGAAGAGTGATAAAATACCAAAACCAAAAATGCCCAAGAATGTATCTATTCTAGTTGATGATGACGATGTTACTTATCTAGAAGAAAGGAGGAGGAAGAAAATAAAAGTTAATCATTCTCAAAAAGTAATGCCCAACAGTCAAGATCCTAGTGAAAATTCAAAAGAAACTAGGGAAATCATTACACGAGGAGATGATTTAGAGGATGGGATTATTAAAACAAAACAAAATTCCATTCGACATCACTTGAAAAAGACAAAATTAATTGAGGGTGGTCGTACATTTCAGCTTAATGTAAGCCAAATCTATAAGCCAAGTCAAGGAAAATTTAAATAGAAAATTAGAAAGCCACACCACCTACATGTTCACAACTTGAATACATTGATGAGGTACAGTCCATATGCTCTTGTGGTTGATTATGTTCTTCTTGTTGATCCAGTTCAAGTTCCCAACAAAGAAGCATTTGATAAGTCAAAATGTTTTGAATACAATTATTATGTTCTTGGGCGGGAACCATTTTCTAGAAGCCCAAAGCAAGTTGATAGAGGAATATCCCAATAACCCACATTTTGAAACAATGAAATGTATCATTTATGTTAGTTTATCAAATAAAAAAGAAAAGTTATTGGCATGGGATCATAATACAGATAATGAGTATAGGATGTCTATGACTTTGATCGAAATCGTTAGATTTATTCAAATCAATTTGAATAAAAATGTGGTGGGGATAAGAGAAAGGTTAGTCAAGAATTTTGGAAGGATTTTTTTATGGAAATATGCTATCAAATTCAAGAAAAAATCAATTCAAAAGATGGTAAAGTAAATTTTAATATATTTAGAGGTATGGATAACATTTTCCAGTTGGCATTTAGAACTGGAGAGATATGGGAATTGATTAATGAGGATTTTAGCATGTGGGAGAGCATTGGCATTAAAAACTAAAAGGTCAAAAATTCTAAACCATTGATATGTAACAACAGTAAATGAGGTCTTGAAATGAAGCTTCTTCCAGAAGATATGACTATCACAGCTTGAATAGCATTGCAAGGAGAGAAGGATTAAAAACTTATCAAAACAATATTATCTCATGTGAAGTCAGGGGAATTATTGTTGGATGAAATGTGTGAGGATTTTTAAAAGTAAGTTTGTTGAATTATTTTTATTTATTTCTAGATTATAATTTTATTTTATATATAACATATTGTTGTTCATAGTATTTCTTATACATATTATTATATTAATTTTTTTTACTTTATCTTTTCAGTCACAAGTTTTATCTGAAAATACAAGAACAAATGGTTAAATTGTTGAATGCAGATAGTTGGGATGATGTTGTATGCAACTACCTAGATTCAAGTTCTACATCAACACTAAAAGATTTTTATCTTGAATTTAAAAAGGTATGTTGATTTATACATTCATTTTTATTCAAACGTATACTATTTTTATTTTATAACATATACATATATATTTTTATTTTATTAACGATGAAGAAGGATGAAAATGAAGCACCAGATAGGTTCAAAAGATTTATTGAAAAAATTAACATGGAACGACTCAGAAAGAAACATCTTAATAATGTTGAAATTGATCCTATTCTTACTCATTTCATTTCGAATGGGCTTGAGACTATTCAATATCAAATAATACTAGGAGATTGTGAATACATTGCTAAACTCATACCTAAAAGGGTTTATTTGTTAGTTATTGTAGATATTCCACATGGTTTCAATATTTCAAACATTTACTACGATAGTGACCCTTATAATTATCAAGCTATTAGTAAAGTCGTTGTGGGATTTGTAGAAGTCACAACATCACCGTTATGGAGATTTGTGACATTTCATTCAGACACACAATTGCTCATGTTATTGACAAGCTTCAAGGGGAAAGGAAACTCAAGGATGTAGCTGACATGGTAAGACATTGAAATTGTATGTTTGATTAATGTTAAAAAATTCATTTATGTTTAAGTTAATTGAACTTTTACTATTTCATGTACAGGAAAAGTTCAAATTTATTAACCGTGGAGATCAAAAAATTATAAGTGATTGTGTGTTCATCCATGTTGAAAGTTTGATAAAAATGATAGCTATAAGCCTATGTTTCTTAATCAGGTAGATGGAAAGAGTTATAGACAAGTATTGGTTTATGGTGCTGTTGTAAAAAAACTAACATATGAAGACAAAGAAGAAAAATGATAGATACTTAACATTTATCAAAAACCACAGTCATTGATTATTTTTTGATCAAGTGAGAGTAGGACCATCTATTAATTTGAAAAAAAATTACATAATATACATAAGGCAGCAATAGCTGCAAAGGAGCAAAAGCCCACATAACCGCTTATCCAAGCAAGTAAAGAAACTAATGGACAACAAAGAACCATCCACCCTAAAGGCATCAAACAGGGAAACTGGTGAAAAAGGCCCACAAAACAATCCCAATAACTCCCTCAAAACCTCCAAAGAACATGAAAACCCGAAGACCGTGTGATCAACCTTCAAAGATCCAACGGTCAAGGGGTGATCTCGACAAGCCAAAAAGCATGCCCTTTAACTGTGAAAATGGACCCGAAGAGAACTATGTGCAACTTTTAAACTATATCATGTATGAATAGGGAGATAACCATTGAGAAACTTATCCACCCGAAATTCACCAGAGGCAAAAGATCCATAAAGGACAGTGCAACTAGCCTGAGCTATAACTACCATAACGGACCTGAAACTAAAATAAGTCATTGCCTGAAAGAATTTCGGGTTTGGATGGAAACTTATCGGTCATGCAGTTTGTCGCCCGAAATCCATAGGATGGCAGCGATCTCATAAACTTGCTTGAGCTATAACTGCCGTAATGGACCCGAAACAAAAATAAGTCACCGCCTGAAAGAATTTTGGGTCCGGAAGGAAACTTAACGTTCATGCAGATTGTCACCTGAAATCCATAGGATGGCAGCAATCTCATAAACTTGCCCACTCAATAACTAAGTAAACGGGCCCAAACAGTTAAAAGGCCATAAACAATGTATTATAGGTCCATTCATAGACTTACCCTGTATGTAGCTTCCCGCCCGAAAACCATAGGAATATAGAGTCCATGGTGTGGTTTCCACCTGAAAACCAAAGGTGACCTTTAGTCAGGTGTCTGTCATCCTGCCCACACTTAACTAAATGCTCCTACCCCGTAATGACCCCAATTCTTTTGTTTCCATTAGTCTTCACTCTGCTCATTTCTCATGCTCTGATAGTGCTCTTTGTCTAAGGTCGCCTGTCTGTGACAGTCTTCCCGAAATCGTCCTTGGGGAGTCACCATCCATTCATATCTTTTATTGCTTTTGGAATAGAGTAATCCTTCATTTTCCAGAATATCCACTACCACAGTCATTGCTTAATTATCTTATACACTTATGTTCAAACGAAGGAGATCGGTTACTAGATTTATTCTTAGGCTCAGCTAAGTTTTATTATATAAAATTGAATTTCAATATCTTCTTTCCTAATTTGTATGTGATTATACTAATTTAATTCATTATTTATTTTGTTCTTGATAATGAGGTACAACGCTAGCATGCTGCCTACAAAAAGGAAGAAATTACATTTCCATTGAAAAAGACCAAGTATAGTGAAAATTTATTCAACAAAGAAATAATGATATTCAATTTCTTCCAGATTTAATTCAAGAAATTGGGTTGAGCAAAGATGATTATAATGAATCACATGTGGCAAAAAATGCAAAGGAACCTCAACCACCATTAGATGGAATGATTGGAAAGGCATACATTGGGAAATTTCCAGACGTCAAAGATCCATCAGAAAAGGAAAATGAGCAAACTAAAGCATAAAATATTGTGGAAGAAGACAATGATGAAACTCTAGAAGATGAAAAGTATGGATTACGTGATATTATTGATTAAATTTAAGTTATTCTTGGAAATCAATCTCATTTTTTGTAACTATTAATTAGTTATACTTTTAATGTTTTGACTTTAACATTTTATGAGAAGAATAAGTATTGAGGTAATGTTGTTATATCTTCAATATTTGTATTATGTGATTTTCGCTTTAATTTTTATGTGAATCATTATTTTTTGAAAAAATTGTGATTATTATTATTTTTTGACATGAAATTCATTAAAAAAAAAAACCTATTTTTAACCATTTTTTGTTAATTTTTTCCTATAAAAATTGTGATTTGACATGTCATTTCTAGCAAAAAAATCTCAAAATGTGTAATGTTTTTGTTATATTTGTGTTCAAAATGTGTATTTTTATGTTAATTGTTGAAAATTATTGTTTTTTTAGAGACAATTATTTGATGTGAATTGAAAAATTAATTAACGATATATAAATATGTAGAATATCGAAACATTAAAATATCGACCTTTTTATTTAACTATGCAAAAAAATAAATATCTCACTACAAAAAAAAAATGAAGAAGAAGACTACAAAAATTGTTAAATTTAGAAAATAATTATTCACATTTAACACATTAGAAAACTTAAAGTCAAAAAATAAGTCTTATAAAAAAAAGCTTGAGGTTTCATCAACACTTTTTAAAATCAACTTGCAAATCACTAACATCTTAAAAATAATGTACATAAAAAAATTTAAAGTGTCAAAAACATGCTAAAAAAAATTATATGTATTCTGAATCAACACTTTTCAAAATCTCTTGATATTTTTGCTACCTTAAAAAAACGGGTAATTGTATCAATTCCCATTTCAAAGTTTACGTTGTTTGTTGTGGCACATTGTAATATTGGAGTAACAGAAGACTTGTTTAATGCTTCACTTGATTCTTGGAAAAATGATTGGTTGCTTGATTCAAGAGCTACTTGCCACATGAATTTTAGAAGATATTTTTTTGAATAATTTACTGACAATGTTGATGGAGTAGTATAATTTGCAGACAAATCAAAACTGAAGCCATCAGGGCTTGGTATAATTAGGCTCAAATTGCCTGGTTTTCCAGACTTTCTTCTACATGATTTTTTATACATCCCGGAGTTGATGATAAAATTCTTGTCCTTGGTCGACATTAGCGAGCAAGGACACTCTTCATTTATTTGATGGTAAGGTTGAGGTCAGAAAATCATCATATCACTCACTTGTCATGATAGCAATAAAAGAAGAAATAATTCTAGAGCTACAAGGTACCTATGCTCATGCACAAAACTTCTCATATAGTTCTCATTATGTTGAAGGTACATTTCCATCAAGTCTTTTATGGCATGCTAGATTTGGACACTTGAACTATGACAAGCTTCGCTTGTTGAAGAAAACTGGTGTTACTCTTTTGCCTACAATTCCTAAGAAACTTAAGCAATGTAATGCTTGTATTCTAGGAAAGAGTAGAAGACTATCTTTTCATGATTCACATCCCAGAGCACATAGAAAACTTAAACTCATTAATTCAGATTTATGTGGTCCAATGCATGTTCCTTCTGCATATGGAAATTATATGATGACATTTATTGGTGACTACATCAGAATGTGTTGGGATTACTTATTGAAGAAAAAATCTAATGCTTTTCAAGCATTCAAGAAATTTCATGCATGGATTGAAAATTATACACAATCTCATATTGGCTCTATTCGCACTGATAGTGGAAAATAATAAACTTCAAACAATTTTAAAAACTATCATCTCTAGCATGGGATTAAACATGAAATAACGGTTCCTCATAATCCCCAACAGAATCAAATATATGAAAGAATGAACAGGACAATCTTAAATATGGTACATTCCATGATGTTTTTCAAGAATGGAAAATTGATGTTTTGGGTTGATGTAGTTCTATATGTTGTGTATGTAAATAATAGATTTCCATCTAATTCTATTAGAAACAAGACTCCTCATGAAATGTGGTATGCTACGTTCCTTTGGTAAAGCATCTCAGGGTCTTTGGTTCCACCTGTTATGTCGTGATACCAAAGGAACAAAGAAACAAAATTGGTGCAAGGAGTCGTAAGTGTGTCTTCTTAGGGTATTCAAATACCTCCAAAGCATACCGTCTCTATGATGAAGTTAATAAGAAGTTTGTTGTATCTAGAGATGTAATCTTTCTTAAATATTCCAAAGCTGACAATGTTGTTGAGCGGCTTCTTGATCGCTTGGATATATTCGTACAAGCAAAATCATTTCAAGAATTTCATATTCAGATTCCACATCTTGAAGAGGGGATTCCTATACCGGATCAATCTGTGGAATCTTCTTCTGAAGCACTCTCTCCGCCAAATGAAGCTCCAGCCACTGATGATACTTTGAGTGATGTTATTGACAGAAATGGGAGACTAAATATTGACTCAGCCCCAACTCCATCAGCTAAGCAACCTGGGCCATCTCAGAAAGGTCGTCTAAAATGGCTGACAAAGACACTTGAAAATGTTTGTCTTGATGAGGTTGAAAGGACAGGAACATGAAGTACAAGCAGGAAAATTGGAGGTTATGTAGATGATTCTGATTCACACGGTTATATGGATGTTTCTTATGATTATGAATTGAGATTTTCTATAGATTTTGAAGAAACTTCCTGCAAAGAAGTCACTTGTCATGATGAATGGAAAGAAGTGATTTCGAAGGAATATTATTCCTTGATAAAAAATGGCACTTGGAAGCTGGTTGATCCTCCATTGGGAACCAAACCAATTGGTTTCAAGTGGGTCTACAAGAACAAGTATAAAAATTATGGCTCACTTGACAAGCATAAAGAAAAGCTTGTGGCAAATGGTTTTTCACACAAAGAAGGGGTCAATTATGAGGAGAATTTTTCCCCCACAGCAAAATGGGCCACTCTTCACACACTCTTTGCATTGGCAGCTCAGAACAATTGGAAATTCCACAAAATGGATGTAAAACATTATTTCTTGAATGGAGATCTGAAAGAGAATGTTTTTATGTCCCACCCAAAAGGATTTGCTGTGAAGGGCCAAGAACATAAATTATGTAGGCTTGTGAAATCCTTGTATGGCCTCAAGCAAGAACCGTGAGCCTGGTATGAAAACTTAATTGAGGTCTTTTGAAACTCATCTTCAAACATTATGATCTTGATGATCCAACTTTATTTTTCAAGAAAGTTGGAAAAACAATTGTATATCTTGTGGTGTATGTAGACGATCTTTTAATGAAAGGGAAGAATGAGAGCTACATTGCATCCATAAAGAATGAATTGAGGAAAGGTTTTGAAATGGCTGACTTGGGCTATGTTAACTACTATACTTGTATTGAAGTAACTGAACATCTGAATTTTATATTCCTCTCTTAGAAGAACTGCATTGGAGATTTGAACATCTTTGGCATGGCTGAGTGCGATCCTTTGACTACTCCAATGGAATAGAACTTGAGGCTTACATCCATTGAATGAAAAAAAATTGAGGATGCAACAAAGTATAGATAGCTTGTAGGAAGTCTCAACTACTTGACTACTACCAGATTAGACATTTAATTTTTTGTTGGATTCCTCTCAAGGTTTATGCAAAAGCCTTGTGAGCGGCATTGGTCTACTACAAAAAGAACTCTAAAGTACTTGAAGGGAACTCAAGAATTTGGACTGAAGTATACACAGTTGGGTGACTTTAGCTTGATTGGATTCTCTAATTCAAACTTTGATGGAGATAAATAAACTTGGATATATACTTCATGTTATGATATGAGTCTTGGATCACGGGTTGTCTCCTCGAGATCGCGCAAACAATTAGTTCTAGTAGATTCCACAACAAAGGAAATTGTGTGGCTTAGGAAAATTCTTGAAGATTTACAGGTGAAACAACTTCATTTAAATCCACTCCTTATTCACAACACTTTTTAAATAAAGTTGGCCAAGAACCCAAAGTTCGATGATCGAATGAAAAACATCAATACAAAACACCATATGATTCAACATCATGTTAAGGCAAAGACAATGCATCTATGCCATTGTTCCACAAATGAGAAGATTGCAGAAATCTTCACCAAGGTGCTTGAAAGAGAAAAGTTTGGAAGATTCAAAATAATGCTTAGACTCACCAACATCCCTTCAGATTAAAGGGGGGAATGTTGACACTTAATCATTATGATTGGGTGAATATATGTAAAATAGTGTAAATAGTAAATAATAAGAATATGAATATGAAGAGACATTGGGAGGTGAAGCCCAAGAGTCTCTCCCTCTATGTATATATCCATGAGCTATCTTCATGCAAAATACAATTCACATTGTGGAGTTACCTCCTCGACTCACAAGTTGTCATTGAGATTTTCCAAACAGTAATATAGAAGTTGTTGTTTCCTATGTTTGAGTTGTGGTTTCATGTCCTATATATATGTGTAACTGTTGTGATCAATAAATATATAGGGACTAAAACTAACCCAGTTCATAAGCCAGCAAAGGTAGTGAGTATACCATCACTTCCTAGAGAATAGACATGCATTTTGTACTATACCATCCTTTGAATTTTCTAGTGGTTGACACCCGATCAAACTTCACATCAAAACTACTTCACCCCCCTCAACTTCACATAAGAACTAATTCAACCCCGTCTTGCTGTAACAATAATTCAACTTTGAGAAAGAAAATCAATGTGTTTGGAGAGGGTTTTTGATGCAGGAGCATCTGGCTGACAGGGCAAAGACAGAAACGAGGATGATATGGTTTCTGAAGAGGATGAAGAAATCAATTCACTAGATGGATAGTATACTTGTTTTTTTTTATTTTACTTTTCTTTCATTAAAGTTGCCTAAGATTAATGTAATGAATTTTAATTAGGAGCAGTAGTAATTAGTTAGAGTCGTTGTTTCCAGACAGTTACATTACTGTTGTAAAAGCATGAAAAGAAAATGTACTAGCCAACCATGCAAAGTTCCACATAAGGAATAACTGATGTAACCAACCGAACAAACCAACAACAGTTAAAACAGTTTGAAAACAGTGCTATTAAAGGAGGGAAAAAGGCACATTATAGGGTTCGACTGTATAAGAAAAAAACAGAGAGAGAAATATAATTGTTTTTCTGTGCACACACAATCCTACAGCGTCCTCAATACTGTGTAACATTTGTTAATATTTTATCATGTGAATACTGTCAATGTACTGCTACAGGTTCTAAACCAAAAGAAGAAGATAGCCAAAGTCAGACGAGAAGTAACAGCGCCCAGTTACAAGCGGCACAACCAAAAATAATCAGACATTAAATAATCATAACAGGTATGTGAATTTACGAATGCAATCCAAATCTATTCCAGCACTGAATTCATAGGGTTACAAAATATAGTCATCCAATGTTCATTCTTTGTTTACACTTTCTTCAAAGTAAAATACCGAACCCAGTTCACAGACGTGGGGACTAAAACTAATTGCAAATAGAAGCCAAACCCCATAAGACCCCAACTCATTTCCATAATCAACAACAGTGCCTAATGACCAGAGAACCAAATACAGACAGCGACTCAAGGCCAGCAAGAAAAGACGAACCCTACAAGTGGTAAAAATCAAGTCAAGAAAACCAGAAACGAACAGAGCGATGCTACCCATGTTTTGTTTGGGACAGCTGAGAGTCCAAGCGCCGAAACCCTCGAGCGGCTCCACCTGTGAAGAAAACAAACAGAACGAGATTAGGCTCCAAGTAATAGAATACAGAGAACTGGAAATGAAATGAACGAATAAAAACACAGTGCATTATTACCTGACAGGCAAGCCATAGCCACAACTACACCTCGAATGACCCTCCTGCTCACGAAGGAGCCAAGACGTTAGACTCAGGAAGAAGAGGGGTACAAATGTCCAGCATAGAACAATGACTTACCAGGCAAGTTGGCGGAGGAATCGACAGAGAACGCCACCATAACCCTACCAAGTTTGTGGAGGAATCAAACCAGCGCTGAAGAAAATGTCACCAAGGACCATGCGGCCATCAACCAACTGTAAACACTCGTGAAACACACATAGCAACTGATAAAAGACGCACAGAGGCGGAGACCCACTAAGGCAGACTCCAAACACACAGTAACAGTCAACATACAAGTAGAGGAATATAATAACGCAAACCTTACTAGGGTTTCAACGAATCGCCGGGTGAACAGAAGATTTCCAGACTGAGTCCCAAACGACTGAGGCTGAGAAGGCTACCAGGAGCACGTAGCTCAGTAAACCAGGCGGACAAGCCTCAAGACAATACAAAGAAAACCACAGAAGCTGCAAGGGGTCGCCGAGAGCTCACAGAGCAAATGATTGGGAGAAACAACGAATAACCAAATGAGCGCGAAGGTGTAAACCCTATACCAAGGTGGGTTCGTAGAATTCCGAGGAGGGACAGATGTCCACCAGACAAACAACCAGTGTACAATCACCGTAACCCCAATCAATTCAACGCAGATTAAAAATCAACTAACATATATCTGAAATCTTTTTTGATTATTATATTCATTGTTGGTACACACCAAAGTAAGCGCATTGACGGCGGGACCACGTGGGCTGGCCCCATCAGTTTTTGAGGATGCCTTAGAGATCTTCCTTTCATGTTCAAGACATATCCAAGACTTTGGTTATTATTTAGTACTCTTATATGATATTAGAAATATTTAGGTTATTTTTTTACGATATTACTAAAATTTGGTTGCACGCAACCAGCTCTGAGAATCCATCCTAGTTTCATAATGGAAGATCACTTTGCTCTCAGTATTATGAAAAAATTGGTAGAGTTGATGCTATTGTTACTCACCAACATAGTTAAACAAACTTGAATAAAAAAAAAAAAACAAACAAACAAACATTTCATTAGAAACACTGACAAAATCTCCATGCAAAAATCGTCCAGAACAACCCTTGGGGAGGCCTTTAGAGAAGGTACGCTACAGATCGATGAAGCCCCAACATTTCTTTGGAGGGAAAACTACTTTGTTGTCGAAACAAATTGTTAACACATCCTAACCGCGTCAGCAACACTATTTGTAGTGACATATAGGCAAAATATCTTCAAAAAGGTAAAGTTCTAAAGAGAAGTATTTGTGTGAATGGTGTGACCTTAGGTGTTGTAACTATAAACAAGCATAGAGAGTGACCTAGCCTAGGAAACATATAACTAGGGCGTCAGCATGACAGGCTGCCTAGCAGGTGACGTGGTCACAATTTTATCCAGAGGCCAAATTTCTTGCTGAAAATATCTAGTTCGAGAGTTATAACTTAGATTGTCAAAATTAGCTTAATTATTTTCTTAAAATAATATATATAAAAAATTATTGCTTCGGAAACAAGAATTGGTTGAGTTGCAAAATCTTGTTATATTGACATTGTCTATCATATTCCCATTTCATTTATTTATTTTCACGTTAAAATGAAAAATACAAATTTTACTTACTTCTGCATATAAAATCTTTGATTATTGCAATTTAAAGAGATGGCATATGAAACTATTAAATTGTATAATTAATTTAAGAATTCATATTATTAGGCTGATAGGCCTTCCTTTGAAAGAGACTTTCGTCATCCCTTTCTTTCTAACGTTGACACCTGGTGTCCACATTCAGCGGGCATCCAGTGGGAAATTGTTCATATGTGTCGTCTGTGCGCATTTTCAAGATATTCGTCATGGTCTCCTTCAATTACTCATCATGGTGTCAACCGAGAATCTTTGCAGCTGGTGCCAACCCTTTTCTCCATAATGATGGCGGTCTCGAATCTTCACCCACTACATGAAGCCGGCAGAAATATCCGCAAATTTGTTACAAATTCCTGTAATCCGTGAACAAAACGTTACAAATTACTGAGAAGGCAGTTTAAAGTTAGCAACGATGGGGGTTTCGAGACACCACCTTCCTTTATTTCTCACAATATGACAAAGTAGGTGAAATGCCTGAACTGGAGTGATTTTTATAATAATTGGACAAGGAACAGGCGCTTTCTTTCAGTGCAAGAAGCTTCCACCAGAGACGTCTTTCTACCTTCACTTGCTTCGGGCTTCCACTTCAACAAACGGATAGCCCTGTTTGACAATCTCACAAATTATAACAGTGTTCAAACTGATAGAGGAGCCTTGTTTGACAATCTCACGAACGGAGCTGGAAATCGTGAGCCCGAGCTATGTTTAGAATACATCTGCACAACATCATTTCTTCCAGGTCAGGTCCTTCTTCAACTACTTTGTTTCCCTTTCCTTGCCATATCATCTCTCTCAGTCCTGTTTTACTTCCTAGGGATTTGCTGGACTTCATTAATGATAGGCTTATGAATTTTTTCTACATGGTTGTCCTCTTCTTTCACCTTTTCCTTCATTTGGCATGATTATCCTTCAAAACAAAATCCATTTTGATAAGAGGAGATCTTTGACTTATACTGCCAAATATGGCTACCTCGTGATAGACGCCTCACAAAACCAAGTTATGAAATAGTTTGCGGGAAGCAGGTTGTTCCATTGCTGGCACACAATTCGATATACACAAATTGCACAGGAAGCCAATAGAATATATCCATATGAAGATCCTGCGGCAATTCGTTCCATCCTGTGGCAAATACAAGAGTCGTTGATTCAATTTCCATATTTCTTAACTCAACTGGTTCAACAAGGAGACAATAACAATTCGTGATAGTGTAATCTGAATCCCATGACCGTGTAATCTGAATCCTTCCTGCTGTCATTTTCCATAGCTCCCCTTTTAGTGTTCGTCACTGAACTGTATTCTCCTTCTCCAATTCCTATGCGGAAGTCCATTTTCTCTTTTTCTAACTTGTATAATATTCTCTTGCTGGCATCATTTCCACCCTTTATTTGAACTTCCTTTGATTTCCGGTTGGATCCTTTCTCAACCAAAGAATTTGGTTTGGATATTTTAATAAGACTCTAGGTGAACGCTTTCGGTACTGAGCATGGATAGTGTAATTTTGAAAAGGATGCATCCCCTCAAACAACTGCAATGTTTCTTCGAATTCTTTGACATGGCTCTGTATATCTTCAGGAGTGTTGGCATTTTTACATGTCTGAAAATTAAGGCACAATTATAAAATTTTAGGCACAGGTTTGATCTAAGTCACAGGTCTGAGAATCTTTGCACAAATATAAACTATGTCTTCTAAAAAATAAGTAGGTCTAAACTGTTGCCCACACACTGTTTTAAACTTGTCTTCTCACAGGCCCGAGATTGTTGTAGATCCTTTGCCATAGGTAAAAAATCTATGCAAAAGTACTTAATGTCACAAAGATATGTGACAATTCAAAAAATCTTGCTTCAGTTACAAGCCTTCATTGTACATAGGTCTGAGATACTGTCAGAAGTTCGAGCTACTAGGAATTTTTGCACACAAGACATATGCCTCATGTCCAAGAGTTTACAGGTCACAAATTCTCTTCCACATGTCGGAGCACAACAAATGTTACATGTCTGAAAATTTAGGCACAATTATGAAATTTTAGGCACAGGTTTGATTTAAGTCATAATTCTGAGAATCTCTGCACAGATATGAACTATGTCTTCTAAAAAATAAGTAGGTCTGAACTGTTTTGCACATACTATTTTAAACTTGTCTTCTCACAGGCCTGATATTGTTGTAGATCCTTTGCCATATGTCAAAAATCTATGCAAAAGTACTTAATGTCACAAAGATATGTGACAGTTCAAAAACTTTTGCTTCAGTTACAAGTCTTCATTGTACATAGGTCTGAGATACTGTTAGAAGTTCGAGCTACTAGGCATTTTTGCACACAAGACATATGCCTCATGTCCAAGAGTTTACAGGTCACAAATCCTCTTCCACAAGTTCGAGCACAACAAATGTTACATGTCTGAAAATTTAGGCACAATTATGAAATTTTAGGCACAGGTTTGATCTAAGTTTAGTATTGTATACCTTCAGTTTTTCCATATTCTTGCAAATCCATCCCATAACAAAGGAAATATGAACTATTGCATCTACTACATCAGTTGAATTATCCATGACAATAACAATAGTTGATCCAAGACCTTCTGTGGTCTTGTGTCAACCACTTGACAACCCATCCTCTACAGAATGAAGAAAGCTGATAAACAGGATAATGACCCAGCTCTCTCAAAAATGTTTATACCCCTCGACAACTCTTAAGATCCAAAGCATTAGTAGCAGTATGCCACTCCAAAAAATATTTAAAACAATATTTGTCATAGTAATGTTTTCATAAAATGATTTGAGAATTCCATGACCTCAAGTTGAGTTGATTAACAATGCATACATGGAGTTGCTAAAATGCAATCGAAGCAGATGCTTGCTTAAATTTTCATGAGAGATGTGCTCCATGGAACTCTTGATTTTATCTTTAAGATGGAATGTGTACAGACTAGAGAGGTGCTTGTTATGATTAGTCTCTTAATTTCTTGATTAGAAAAGGCCTGGTTTTCTGTCAACCACTTAGCTACCCTTCCTTTACAGTGTGCACTAAGCTGATTAAAAGGACAATAACTTAGCTTCCTCAAAATGTTTATACCCCTAAATAACCCTTTAAATCCAAAAAATTAATGGGATTAGGTCACTCCAACATGACTTCAACTTCTCCTACGTCAATTTTCACCCCTCAAAATCAAAGCATATCCAAAATAGAAAATAAATTATTGCCTAAAACATCATTTGAGTTTGGATTTTTTATCACTTGAAATTGCCCTTTATCGCTTGGTTTGGCCTTTTTGTGATTACTGGGATCCTTGACAAGTTTTTTTTTCTCAAGTTATGACTGTTAATTTACTGTTCTATTGTTTTTAAATCCTCATTTTCAAATTCCCAAAGTTTAGAAAGCTTTTTAATATCTATCTTGAGATTATGAATTTTCATGTTAATGCACAGATTAGAGAGGGAGGAGGCAGAAGATCTGATTAAGAGTCACGGAGGGCGCGTCACTGGATCTGTCAGCAAGAAAACGATTGTTATAGATTTCCTAACATTGCACCTTTTTTTTTTCATTTTTGTATTTTCCCTGATTTATGTCATAAGTAATTAACAATTAATTTCTTTATAGTTCCCTATCATAATTGGATATTTTTTTGAGCAACAATGTTTTGAAACCTTTCTGTTTTCATATATGCCCTATCCAGAGCTATTTGTTGGTTGATGAAGATATTGGGGGTCGCAAATCTCAGAAAGCAAAAGAACTGGGGTTTGTAATCAATTAGATTTTTTTACTATTCTTCTGTGGATACCACTTGTGATGCATTTCCATTTAGGTATTTGGTTTCTTATTGGGCTGATCTATTGCAGGATAACTATTCTTTCTGAAAATGCTTTGTTTGACATGATCCGTAAGTCAAGGATTGCTCGGCACTCTTGTTGAAGGATGTGCCTAAAGTAGGAAGCTCAACTGAGCCAGCTGTTGTTGTTATTAAAGAGTCGGAATGCCCTGAATGTAGAAGGTCGTTTTGTGCTCAATGTGGCGTGCCATGGCATGTGGGTTTGGATTGCTTTGACCTGGAGAAACTGTCTTTTTTCGAGAGGGACAAAGATGATTTGTTGCTCTTATAGCTCGCCAAAAAAAAAGCTTGGCGACTATGTGGAAAATGTGGACAAATTGTTGAAAAAATGTTTGAATGCTGTAACATGATTTGCAGGTCAGTGAACCGGTAAAATGCATTTTTGTTGACTATTTTTTATTATTTTATAATACCCTATTTGTCTTTGATAAAGATAATTGGTTCCAATCTGAAAATTAGATTTTCTAATCCTAGTTGTAGGTTATGATATCTTTACTGTGTGCACATGGATGCCTAAGTATTTCCAATTGAAAAGCAAAGCTACATACTAATTGTCAATGGCTTAACAAAGATGTTTCTTCAAATGTATCTAGCTTAGGCAAACCTGGTATTTGAAAACTACTTATCTAATATCTTTCCCTCGCCTCTGGTGAATCTGTCATTGAAATTTGTTGTTCAATACTGGAAAACTAAGAGGCATTGCTTGGTTATTTAAACCACAAGGAGAACTGAAACATATGGTGGTTGGTGTTGTTTCAGATGTGGTTGCAATTTTTGTTATAAATGCGGATCAAAGTGGAAGAATGATACAGTGCCTTGCAAATGCTCTGGGTGGGAAGAATGATAAAAGGTGTTGAGATTTTCTTGGATTTGGGACCTGGGAGACAACAAAGTTGTGAAAAATACATATGGCTATAAATATTGTTTACCAAATTCCATTGTGGTTTCTCTTTAAGTTGATCTTTGCAATGTAGTCCTCATTCTCTTACACAGGGGAATTATATCAGTTCTTCTTCGTCATGAATAACTTAATTTGTTTCAAAGTGCATGCCATGAAGATTTCATTCAAGAGATACATGCTTGACCAAAAACAAACTTAAAATTTAGTAAGTTCAACCCCATACCTGTTGTGGATCTTTGATAGTCCAGGTTCTTGCGAAGTTTCATGAGTCAAGAGAAAGCCTCAAAGGACCTTGTGAAGTCTCTTTACTGAAATCTTTTTGAAGAATTTCCTTCACAGGTTTTGGATAATGTGATCAGGGGTGTTCTGAAGCACATATCAGATTGCATTGTAGCCACATTTCTCAGTGATAACGTTAAGCGGTTCAATACAAATGTTGTTATGGGACTGAAGGTTGATTTGAAACTTCTAGAATCTTTTGCAGATACTCAATTTCATGACAGTGGCTTGGATGAGTGTCAAGGTGCAACAGATCCAAAAAAGTCTTTGTTAGAGGCAAGGCAGTTGGTTAGTCTTTTATTAAACAACCATCCAGAGCAATGGAATCTTAGTTAATGGACATTTATAACAGATTCTTGTGAAGTGTTGAGGATAGAGAACATTGTACATCAAGATGGGGCTCCATTCATGTATTATCACACTTGCAATGTAAGCCTTCCAGGCCAATGTATTCATGATTTTTCCTTTTTATTGTAGAAAATATATCTAAAACAGCTAGGACAACATTTGAAATTCTCAAGTTCTCTTCCTTTTTTGGTTCAAGCATGTCAGTGTTTTTAAATACATGTGAATGAATCTGGACCCCAAGAAATACATGTTGAATCAGAAATTCTTGTGGTTTTCTTTATGTTCTTCTGCATTTACATGCTGCTCTTTTCTTTTTTTCTCTTCCAGTATAAAGGACTCACATTCCCAGTCTGTTTTGTCTCCTATATCTTTTACTCTATTTCAGATTTAATAAGCTGTACAATATCAATAGCAGCTCAGAAGGTGGGCCAGCAGAGGTTCTATCAACCTATATTGTGAGCTATCTGGTGCATTATACCTGTCTACTATCAGAAAACAGTAGCTGGATTCCTATTATGTAACATGGAGCTGGCATTATGTATATGTGATAGTTCTCGTTTCAGAAACTTTGTATGCCTATTGTACCACCCATTTCATGATAGCGTTACATTCAGTGATATCTACTGTGTTATTCTTTTATTCAATGTGATTCACATCAAGTATATTCTCTTTTTACTCATCCAGAGGTGATGATTTTGATTGAAGGCTAAAGATCTAAAAATCATTGTTTATAATTATAGTTTTAATTCTGATAATTTTAAGATTTTGTCTCTACCTTTTTTAAATTGTTTTTTTAGTAGTTGTACGTTTGAAAGAAAACAACGTGTTTTCCAGTTCTATTTTGCATTACCCAAATTGAATTTGAAGTTTGCTTGGAAGTGGTTTATCAATGTAAGGAAAAATGTTGTGGCTGTGATCAACTATTCAGTACTTGTGGCCTGTGACTTCCCTGAACAGAAAGACAAACAATTATATGGAATGTGAAGAGATAGAAAGCACAATAGCAAGAAACCCATGACACTGGCTACATTAGTTATTTAATTACTACATGTTCGAGATAGCTATATATACAATATACAATTATTTTCACAAACAAAAATTTGTGTTGGTTTACATTTCTGGTAAGTCGATAAAAAACTGTGAACATGGCTGTCCATAACTTGCAGGGGGTTGTTTGGTTTGTGAAGAAGGTGAACAGGGTCATAATCAATAAATTTTCAATGCAAGAATGTTTGTGAATTTATAAATATATAATTTTAGAGCAAAGTATCAAGCAAAATACACACTTTTAAGGCATACATGGTAGGTTTTACAAAATGTGTAGATATCTTCTTCCCAATATAAATATATAAAAGGGGAAAACGTTTGTCCATCAAATGTGGATTTCGGCCTCTTTTTGAGCTATGGTTGCTGGAAGTTTTATTCCTACTTGTGTTTTCCTGTTGCTCTTGATTTGCTTTTCTTTTATTATTTTCACCAACCGAACATGCAACTACTCCTCAAGTAATCCTACAGCTGGTTGCAACTTCATTATACTTGGTACTTGCATTTCACTGTCTCCTACTATTGCCTTTGTCACTAACAAGCTTTGTATATGCTTGGCCATCTATAGAGGTTTCTTGATTTTGGGTATTTAACTTACTCTAAAATGAAAGAAGACATTCAATGTGTTTCGTGTAATATAGATATAAACAAAACATCTAAAGAAAAGTAATTGCGCAATGACCCAGTCCAAGAAAACAAGGTTTTCCACAAGGCTTGAACCAACATCTCTTCTAGAGAAATTCAACAATTCCAATTTAATAATCCTATCGGCCTCTCTTTGTACCTTTTGGGACAATTGCTAGTAAATATTCCTTCAATATTGCCATCGTAAGTCGAGTGTTGGCATCAGTGGACTGGATTTGGTTGGATGAATTGCTTTCTGCCATAGTTCCCTATGCTATGTAGCTCTCTCAGCGTGTGAAAGAATTTAACTATTTGTTGACCTACAGAATTCAAGCTGTTTGTCCACCTATAGAATTCATGTTACATTTTCAAATATTCGGTGTTTTAGAATTCAAGTTACGATTCGATTATGGAGTAGCTTTAGTTCTTCCCCAAAAAATATTGGAAAATGCTTTTGTGAATTTATAATCAAACTTCATGGGTAGTTCATGCCTATCACATTTGGCTCGCAGGGACTACCACTATGTGCGGTCGTTGTGTTACGCAGAAGGATTTCTCATAGCAAGTAACTATTTGGGTAAGGAATTGGTCCACGTCATCAATACTCAGAAATATGTTTTTATTTTAATCATATTTTGCACAATATCATGGTGTTTAATGGGGTAATAAAATTTGGAAATTCATGCACCGTGTGTTAGTTTGATGTTTCAACCTCAGTGTGGAAATACATTTGAGCATTTTTGTTCTGAGGTTGAAACATCAAATTACTTATTATTATTTAGGGTTTTAAAAATTAAATATTTGTTAATATATTTAGAAATGTGTTATTATTTAGTTTAAATTTAAGAATTTATTAATCGTGTTATTTAATGTAAATAGAGATGTGATAAGATGCCCATAACATAATAGGTAACTTTTTTAGCATAAGGAGCTTTAAATTTATATAAATCATATAATTTCTCACTAGCAAGCAAATTTTATTGTAAGCTTTTGTATTTTCTTTCTTTTATATAGTTGGCTTTCTTTATATTGATTGAATTATGGTTTTAAGAACACTTTTGCTATCATAGGACAATGTAATATTTGTTAAAACCATCTTCTTCTCATGTTATAGTTTTTCAAAGTTTTTTAAACAACTTTTGATAGGAAATCACTTCATGATAGGTAATTTCGCAATCAAGTTTTAAGTTCCATAACATAGCTTTTTAAACAATTATTTATAACCAAATTACTTTATGATAGGTAATTTGGCAATCAAGTTCCAATTTCAATTTTTTTTTTCTTTTAGAAGACCCTCTCATCCATCTATCAATACTTTAAGTTCTAAATATCATAGAGAAATTTCCCCATCAAAATTCCTCTCAATAATGATTAGTTGTGCAACATCTTTTCATACTCAATTAAGTCATTATGTCTTTTGTCCAACTTTATAAACATCGCATTCATAGATCAACCAATAGAATCATCATTTTTCTCAATAAATCTGTAGAGACATGATTATCACATATGTTCAAAGAACTAAAAAAAAGTTATAACCTTGATAACCTAATTACTTATTTTTCACAAATTGCTCAACAAAAACTCTATCCCACTTTCTTTTGATTCTCCATTTCCATTTGAAAGACACTCTACTTACATTCTCCACTTCCCTTTTGATAATATCCTTCGTAGACACTCTAATTATATCATATAATGAGAAATAAAACTATTTATTTACATATCACATAAATGTAAAGATATGTAAAGTCAAGAACATCAAACTAAAGACAAATATGGCCATATATATTTATATATAACCTTATTTGTTACCAAACACGTAATTGATTCCTCTAAATATGGATGTCAACCCATCTTCACCTTAAATGTTCTCTCTTAACACAAGGTAAGGATTAAAAAACCTTTTCCAATTAGTTCTTTCCCTATTAGTTAGTTCACTTTTTTTCTCAACTTAAAGCTACTTCTATATTTAAGTAAATAAAGTATGATTATAAGCATTTTATGGGTATCACTCACCAATTTATTATATCAATATCATAAATTATATATATATATATATATATATATATATTAAAATGGAAAAAAACCTTTATAAAATTTTATTATTTTATTTAAAATTAAAATATATTTAACGAAATATATATATATATATATATATATATATATATATATATATATATAATTATAATAATTTACCAGAATTAATAAAATTATTTGATATATTTTAAGAAAATCATTGAAGTTGTAATTAATTTTTTTTTAATATTATGAAGATGTAATTATTTTGTTTATTTTTATATTTTCAGGAAAAAAAGTTACTACATTTTAAATATATTCAACTGCGTTATATTTAGTGTATTAAAAATAATGAGATTCTTTATAATGAAAAAATGAATAGCTATATGTTTAATTATGTATGTGATAATATTTCATATCAAAAAAAATAATTTTTAAGTATATTAAATATTTAAAATAAAATATAATTATTAATATACAATAAATTTATATTAATTTTTTTTAAACAAAGTTTTTCGATAAAAATTATATGAGAGAATTTTTTGAGCGACCTGTTTCGAACCAACAAGTGTGGTTCATAATCAGGACCAAATGAAGAGACAAACCATGACAAAGGCTTAAATAGAGTTTCAAGTAACAGCTATATTAAATGGTTAGTTTTTGAAAAATAATATTTAAATTAATTTATTAAAACCAAATATTACTAGTACTTGAAAAATAATATTTAAATAATGATATTAGTTTATTAATTTATTAAAATATTAATATGTTACGGGTATATTAAATGGCTAGTTAAAAAAAAAAAAAGTATTTAAATAATGATATTATTTCATTAATTAATTAAAACTATTAATAGGTAACGACTATATTAAACGGCTACATTAAACAACTAGTTTTTGAAAAATAATATTTAAATTAATTTATTAAAACCAAATATTATTGATTCTTGAAAAATAATATTTAAATAATGATATTAGTTTATTAATTTATTAAAATATGAATATGTAACAGGTATATTAAATGCTAGTTTTTGAAAAATAATATTTAAACTATGATATTAGTTTACTAATTTATTAAAAACAAATATTAATAAGTAACTTCTATATTAAATAGCTAGTTTTTAAAATAAATAAATAAAAAATCAAAGTCAAACTTTAAAGGAGGAGAGTCGAAAAATTATAAAAACGAGTGAAGACCCTAATTGAGACAAGATCATTTGATAAATAAAATAACTAATGGAAATAAAATAAAATAAATTAAAAATAATTAATGGAAAAATAAATAAAATAAAACAAAAATATACACAAGTCTATATATATATATATATATATATATATATATATATATATATATATATATATATATATATATATATATATATCTAGATATATATATATATATGCGTGTGCGTGTATGTGTGTGTGTGTGTGTCCAAAGAAAAAATAATCAATAAATAAAACGGGATCAACAATAAAATATGGGGCTCACGTCCATTAAACAAATAGGAAAAGTAAAAAAGGAGTTAAGAATGAATAGGATGATAAAACACAAAGGATCAAGAAAAGAAACTCTAAAGAAGAGTAAACGAACAACAAATACTATAAAAAGGATGCCAATACCGTTTATTAGTGCATATAAAGTTCATATAAAGGTTACATCGCATATATAATGGTGTTACTTGTTTCCATAAATGCTAAACTAATAATACAAATATAAAGTCTTGAGGTTATGAAAACCCTATATCACTAAGACTGGGTGGACTTTGCCAAACGAGAGAACATGTGAGAGAACTTTTAAGTGATGCAAATAATTCACAGAGGAAGACAACGGAAGGTTAATTAATTAAAGCTCCTTTGTTATCATCTAAGAGGCCTCTCAAGATCATGATTAACCACCGTGATGTAACAAAATATGCAAAGGTGGATAGTGTAATTCAATTTAGCACATGCAACCCTTTTAATGTGCGGACCATATTAATTTATTTTATTACTAATATAAATTTATCTAAATACAGATTTAACATGAGTCGAGATGGATCCAATTTTTTTACATTTTTTTTACTTTTAGATTTTTTAAAAAATTTATTTTGGATGGCATGAACAAATTTTCAATTTTGATGACAAACTGACATCCTTAGACATCATACTGGGTTGTAGAATGAGCCTCTCGACTCAATAATAATAATTTTTTCTTTTAATATTATAATTTCTTTAAAATACTCATTATAATATTTTGTTTCTAATTCTTATATTCATTGTAGAATAAGCCTCTCAACTCAATAACAATAATTTTTATTTTTATTTTTTAAATAATATAATTTCTTTAAGATACTCGTTATAATATTCCGTTTCTAATTTTTAAATATGTGCAGAGTAATAATTATGATATGGATCATATAATTCCTAGATTCATGTATACAATTCATTCTTATTAGTGACGTTTTATTTACCATTACTTCTTGGAAGGTGCAATAGTGGAAGAATATGCACTCTAAAATAGGTATTATTATATTTTTTGATCTTGAGAATGATTCACATTTTTCAAGTTGATCATTTACATCTATGATACTTTTGTAAGAGATTGCCAACATTTTGAATTTGGTTTTAGATTTTTGTCCTTTTTGATGTGTGTTTCCACTAAGGGACAACAAGGTTGAAGATGTATAGTTCTTTGGTAGATAGCATGGGAAAATTTTACTCTCGTATTCAAGAACTTAATATCTAAAAATTTGTTTTCATAAAACCATATTGTTTGGGAGACCTTTTGAATATGAATATAATTTAATTCACTCTAGTTCTACAAAGAATTATAGATATTTTCAAAAAATAATAGATTCCAAAAATATATCGGCAAATTTGGAATTTGAATTCCAATCAACATCTCGGTAAGAAGCGTAATGTTAGGGTCAAAATAATCTAGATTGAATCATTATATTGTTTGTCATCAATATCAATGATTTTAAGGTTAAAAAATAAAATAAAGAATAGACTAACAAAAATATTTTCTCTTCTCCAAAACCAAGGACCACTCTCTCTAACTTTATGACAAACAATAATTTTAGAAACTGAACAATAAAGAAACTCTTGAAACATATACATACCATTCAATTTGAAAAAACATCCATTGTTACATCTATGATATGGGAGGACAAAATCCATTCAACCTAGAAATGGCTAAACAAAATTAATAAAAGGAGAGGTTCCTATAATTTTGCTCAACATGTTGAAAAATGCAGCAAGAAATTCTCAATTTGATTTTGCCTTAATTTAATTGAGAAAAAGTGAATTTCTATATCAACATATAACTTGGATGATGTTAACTTATGTGACATGGCCTGTGTCACAAAGTTTACTCAATAAATTCAAGTTGGAGGAGTTAACGTTCAGTTTTGCATGTGTGATTTCTAATTTGTAGAAATCAAGGTCAATTATCACAAGTTGTTTTTAGCTAAACTAGTTCCAACTTTCGCAGGAACTAGTGGAAGGTTAGTTAAGTAGTGGGACATTAGTCAAAATGAATGGTCATCCAATTAACTGATCAATCAACCCAAAATAGCTAGTGCATGCAGAGAATTCAAGTTACCCAATTGAGGTAGAGATTCCAAGGCAGTGCAACTTAGTTGTAGACTAGTCTTGAGTGTATAGGTGTTGCATGCAGTCACATGATTAGCCTAAGGAATTACGCAATTCAATTAGAGGAATTTCCTTAATAATAAGGGGAAATTCCTCAATGAATAACACAACGAAATAGGAGCTCAAGCCAAAGCAAATTTTGACTAACTCCTGGTCAAAGGCATTTGGTGAGCAGAGAGATAGCTTGTGCACTTGTAGGGTGAGCTAAATTGAACAAAGAAGTTATAATACATCTCTATTCATTTAATTAATGCAAGAAAACGTTGGGGCTTTTAGCATACTTCTTTCCCCAGATAAAAATACTTATTGCATGTGTGTTATTTCTTCTTGCATGTATGAAAGTTTAGTTCTAAATTGTGAATTAATGTCCGTAGAATAGTAGAGTAGGTTTGTGTCTTGTGAATTTGATTAAAACATCATGGGCGTTGCCAATATATAGCGTAATTTATACATGGTATCAGATTTGGATTCACATGAGAAAAGAAAACTTAAAGTTGTTTATGAGAGGTTCGAATTTGAAGATTGATGTAGCAAGATTCCTTCAAAGCTAAGAAGATGGTCTTTAATAGACTAAGGGTAGAGTATGCCTTGGAACGAACCTAAAATTTGGTTGCATGGAAGGATCACATGGAGGCGATATTGGATGATAATGGATTGCTAGAATACATCAAGACCCATGTTGCAAAACCTTAAGCATCTATTGCTTAGAACCTTACTTAGTGGAAGAAAGATGTAGCCAATGTGATGAGATTAATCGTGGAGGGAGTACGAGATCATATTTCCCTAAATTCCATGGAAAATAAACTTCATTCGTGATGTGGAAATAACTGATATAATTGTTCATGAATAGTAGTGACCACATGAAGTTGATGCTCAAGGATAAACTTTGAAGTATAAATATGCAGAAGAATGACAAACTTTTGTAGTATCAAAAGAAGTTTACATGATGTCGTGATGAACTTGCTGGGGTTTGTGTTAATGTCTACAAATAAGACTTGGAAACCCTATCCCTTCTAGGCCTTCTAAAGAGTTGGCATATCTATCAAGATTCGGTGAATGATAGGGAGAAACTAGTGAGTTAGGAGTGCTTATGATCTGATTTGGTACAGGAGGAAATAAGGAGGAATACTAGAGATGGGAGTTCATTTAAGGGCGAGGATGAAGAAAAAATTGGATTGGATGGATAGGAAAGGAAGGGAAAAAGGAAGAAATCCCAATCCAAACCATAATCCAGTCAAGGGGGAGAGAAGACAGATTTGTCAAAAATTAAATTCTTCCATTGTCATGAATTTAGGCACTATGCCACAAAGCCTCCACACAATAAGGTAAGAAATAATACCCCAGGAGGAGAAAAAGGTGAATCTTTGGCTTCATATTTCAAGCTTGACTTTACCCTCATTACATGCATGGACAACACGGTGATGTGGAGCGTGTAGTTCTTGGAATCAAGTGCATCATTCTTTTTGTGTAAGTGAGAAGATTATATTATATAACAAGTATAATACAAAAACCTGCCGAAGCAGTGTGAGCAGGGATGTACAATATTCCTGGGCTAATCGCCTGCTCAGAAGAAGTGTTACAGATAAACCAAAACGAAGCACACCACGCAGGGTGGCGATGGACAGAACAAAACATTGCTAAACCACAGGAACTACCGTGAGTAGATAGTAGAAGTAACAACCGAGCAACAGACACAAACTAAAGCCGAGATAACAGAGTGAAAAGATAACAGAGAAGCAAGAACCCGAGTCGGAAAAAGAGCTAACATGAAGACCTTAGAAGTGGTAATTCCCCATCTGGGCGATGGTGTCCAAGCCGCTGTTCCTGACGTGGCTGTCGACCTTCGCCTGCAGTTCTTCCAGGGAAGCAGGCTGAAACACTGCAGAAGTAGCTGGCTGAGCAGCATGGTTCGCACTGGAAGTGGCTGGCTGAGCCGCAGGAGCAGTATTAATGGAATTTTTGAGAAGCTGGATGAGCAGCATAAGCAGACGGTTGTGGGTTTTGATCGATTCATTCACCGCGGTTAATTTACTGTCCAGGGAGCTATTGTAGTCTGTAATCTTGGCCATCTGTTCTGTGGTGAGATTAACCTGTGTAGTGAGATTTACCTCTGTGACGGATTCCAGCGCCTTTGCAATTAAGGTTTTCATGCGCCAGCTCTCCGCCTGGGTACGCACAAATTGTGTGGCCCTCTTCGCGGGAGTGCCGGGGTCTGTTACCCAGTTGACCTCAGCAGCAATTTCCATATCCGAGCGGCCATCCTCCTCAAGCTTCGCCTGAGCCTCCAATTCTGCAATTTTGCGCTTGATCCTGGTCGCAGTCCTGGTTTCGTAGCCACCTCTTGCTGCCTGAAGTTCCCTATTAGCTGCCTCGCAGCGACTACTTCCCGCTTTCATGGTGAACCTCTTGTGACTTGCCCGAATTGAACCAGAATTGTAAGCGGAACCACTCTCAACACGAACGCTAAGAACAATGGGGAGAACAGGGCAATTGCCCATGTTTTTATAATGAAAGAAATGATGCTTCCTCAGGAGATTGGAGTAAATGCCTCTGAGAGTGGTGGTACCTTGCTGATGGGTGATCTGAGGAGTCGCACAAGCGAGCCTGTCCCTGGAATAATTGGAGCTCATGATGTAACTGCAAGGCTGACGAGCTGGGCGCCAAGTGTTTGGTGAAAACCTTCTCAAGGGATGGTGGCGCGTGAAGGGAGGTATGCCCCATATGCTAGCATGCCTGATGCTGTTCCTTCGGGCCGTGTTCCACCGTCTTCCACTCAGAATTGCCATTAATGGTGATGAAACCTTTCCATACGGATCCTCTCCATGCGTGCTGAGAGGACGGTGTCTGATGTGCGGGATCTCATCGCTTAATTCGTTATGATCTCCAATCTCCAAGAGCTGCTGCCGCCCGGAGCTCCACTGCCCCCTGTGTCCCATCAGCCCGTTGAGGGCTTTAGGTTGATAATTCTTGCCGATCTTCTCGTGATTTCGAGACTGTGGCCAGGTGCCGTCCTCGATTAAGGTTGGGTGATCTGGATACGATCTTTCGCTGCCAGTTGTATGCATGCTTCCTTTATGATTGGGTCATCAAACTCCTGCCAGCATCTGTCAATGGCAATGTTGGGGTTGTCTGCTCCACAGTTTGCCAGATGGTCAGCAAGACCATTTGCCTTTCTTCTGGTTGTTTGAAAGATTAGACCTTTCATCCCCATAACTAGCTCAGCTATGTTTTCCGTAGCTTTGGTAAGCCTCCAATGCTTGGTTGCTTTGCTTATGGCCGTGCCTGTCTGTAGGCGTTTAGCCGCCATGATAGCCAGAAGAGAGTCTCCTTCGACTATTAGATTTCCCCTTCTGAGACTTTTTAGGATTTTTAAGCCCTGCTCAAGCGCAGCGAACTCGGCCTCATTATTAGTGGCTTCACCTAAAGCTCTGCAGAAAATGTGAATGATTTCCCCTGCTTGATTTCGGACAGCTCCCCCAATGCCTGCTATACCAGGGTTTCCCCGAGAGGCACCATCAAAGTTCATTTTCAGGCTGCCCATAGGAGGTCGTTGCCAAATTGATGAAATTGAAGTGGGTTGGGGAGAACCTCCCCCTGTTAATTGATGGCTCACAGCTTCCAATTGAAACGCCTTTAAGATTCGTAAATCCTGAATAGTTGGTTTTTCCTCAGCTTCAGCTTTGCACTTGGCCTGTATGAGCTGTTTGATATTCGTTGAGATGGATTCCTTTGCAAATTCTAGGCTTCTAGTTTCTTCTTTGAAGATTCTGCGGTTACGTTCTTTCCAGATGGTCCAAACTATAAAGCCGGGGGCAGATTTCCAGATGCTTTCCACTCTGTTCACTTTTGAGAACTTGCTTCTCCAGTTGGAGATGGTTTCTTGTATTGAATCCCTGTTCTGGTCAGAGGCTCCAAGAATGCTTTCCATCCAGTCCCAGAGCTTGGAAGCCCATTCGCAGGAGTTAAGAAGGTGGTTCATGGTTTCCTCCTCCTTAGTACACATAGGGCATCTGGAGGGTCCCCTGAAGCCTTTCTTCAAAAGGTTTTCCCAGGTGAGAGTCCTCTTCTGCATTAATAACCATAGAAAAGTTCTAATCTTCGGCCATAGCAAACTGTCCCACACCTTAGTTGCCCAAGGTAGAATGTTCGGTAGTCCTTCCTCATCTATGATATTTCGGGCCTCTTTCAGAGAAAAGTTCCTGTTTCCTCTGGGCCCCCATCTGAGCTTGTCATTTTCGGTTGCAGTTCGAATTTTCCTTTTTGAAATTTGTTGATTCAAATCTTGTAGAGTTTCCTGAGTGAGTTCATTGTTGTTTAAATCAAAAGCTGTCCACTGCCTCCAATCCTGGTCAACATTGTTGGTCGACCAGTACTGACTTACAGTGAATTTGCCGGCCGCTTGCTGACTTTGTTTCAGGGGAAGGAGATGGGGAGAGTCCAACTTGGGAAGCTGTTGCCAGGCATCTTCCCAGAAGAGAGCATTGTTACCATTTCTTATCTCCCAGAAGCTATGGTCCTGGACTATGGTTCTATTGGCCTGAGCGTGGTTCCAGATTGGTGAGCCATTGCGGGTAATCTGCATCCTGATTATGTCTAGATTGTTGCTGTTTGGCATGTACTTCTCTTTCCAGTGAGTGGCCCAGGGAAGACTCGTTTCTGAGATCCATTTCCACCAAATCTTGGCTCCACAGATGTTATTTACTGTTGCTGGATCAACTAAATTTAGCCCCCCCTTGGTCTTTGGTTTGCAGAGCTTCTCCTAGGCAACTAGAGCCCATTTTTTCTTCTCGCTACTTCCACTCCACAGAAAGGAGCGCTGAATGGCGCGAATTTGGTTTATGACCCCTTTTGGTGCTGGGAGGATAGAGATCATATAGTGAGGAATAGCCTGCAAAACCACCTTTGTGAGAATTAGTCTGCCTGCAAAGTTTAGAGCTCGGTGAGTCCAGTGTTTACTTTTCCTTTCCAAACTGGCTATAATTTTCTCCTAGTGTCCTTTCTACCACGGTTTCAAAGTGAGGGGGGGCCCAAGGTATCTGGAGGGAAGAGATCCAATTTTGAACCCCAGGAGACGGGAAAGGTGAGACTGAATGGAAGGGTGAGTATTGAAGAAGAATAGAGTAGATTTGGAGAAGTTGATCTCCATCCCTGAGGCTTGGCTGAACAAATTAAGAATATTCCTGAAGGCTAAGGCTTCTTTGACCGTAGGGATACCGTGTAACATAGTGTTGTCCACGAATTGTTGATGGGTTGTGGCTTGACATTCTCTGATGGGTTGAAGGCCTCTGACGTTGCCTTCTTCTTTGTTCCTTGTTATTAGTTTGCCAAGTCCCTCCATGAGAATGATAAACAAAAAGGGGGAGAGGGGATCGCCTTGCCTAATGCCTCTGGTTGGTTGGAAGGGAGCTGAGGGAACCCCGTTCACAAGGATGGAGTATTTAGGTGATTTGATGAGGGCTAGAATCCACTTAATCCACTGATTGCTGAATCCAAAAGCTGCAAGCATAGCTTCCAGATAAGACCAACTTACCTTATCATAAGCCTTGGAGAGATCAAGCTGCATGAGCATACCTGCTTCTTTTTGAGAATGAAGAGAGTGAATCATCTCTTGCGCAAGCAAGATATTATCCATGATTTGCCTGCCCTCCACATAGCCAGACTGTTCCGGAGATATGATGCCCGGTAGGATAGCTTTCAACCTGTTTGCAATGACCTTTGAAATTATTTTGTAGATGACATTACAAAGAGCAATAGGCCAGAATTTTTCCGGAGTATTGGCAGCTTCCATTTTAGGAACAAGAGCTATGAAGGTGGAATTTAAGGACTTGAGAATGGTATTGGATCGTCTGGAATCTTCCACTATCTCCCATATGTCTTGCTTGACGATGTTCCAGCATGCTTTGTAGAAATTGATGGTGAAACCATCCGGACCCGGAGCTTTATCATTGGGCATGCTTCTAACAGCCTCCTCAACTTCTTCCATTGTGATTGTTCTTCGGAGGGACCAGTTCTGTTCTTTAGTGATCATTCTGGGAATTACCTCTGTGATCTTTGTAATGGCTTCCTCCCTATTAATGTCTGGCTCCTGCGCTATGAGGTTAAAGTGATTTCTGAGGGAGGCTGAAATTTCATTGTGATTTCTTATGATATTCCCCTCCTCGTCTTTTAACTCCAGGATTTTGTTAGCACTTATGTAATCCATGGCTGATCTGTGGAAGAACTTTGTGTTTTGCTCCCCTTCTTTCAGCCAAAGAATTTTGGATTTCTGTTTCCAGAGTGTTTCTTCCTGTTTGCATCTGGTGTGCCATTGCTACGTGAGTTCCTCTTCTAGTTTGCTTGTCTCCTCCTCTCTGCGTCCTTCCATGCCTTCCTTTTGTATTAGTTCCAGTTTCTCTTCGATGATTGCTTTCTCTTGGAAGATATTTCCGAAGACTTGTTTGTTCCATTCTTTCAATTTAAGTTTGATGTTTTTTAGTTTCTATTGCAGAATGAACATTTTGGAACCTTCCTCCCTCGCGGGCTCTGTCCACCATTTCTCTACCATTTCTAGGAAAGAGGGGTGTTCTATCCAGAATTTTTCAAACCGGAAGGGTTTTTTTTTGGGAGAGTCCTGAATCTCAACTGCTAGAGAGACTGGCTAGTGGTCTGATCCTCCGCTGGGGAGGATGTTTGATTCGACGTCTATTCCTTCCGAGAGCAGACTTTCTGAAATTAAGAAACGATCCAATCTAGAAGCAATGAGCCTATCTCCCCCCCGTCTATTGTTCCAGGTATATTTTCCGCTTTTGGGATAAACATCCACCAGTTTTGCATTCTCTATGAAACTTATGAGGGCCTCTCCATCCTTGTGTAGTCTTCTTAGGCCTCCTTTCTTCTCCAGGAGGGAGGTTATCATGTTGAAGTCTCCCCCCAGGATGAAATTGGCATTCTGGTGTCTTTCTATGAGTTTGGTGAGCGAATCTAGAAAACAAAATTTATCTTCTATCTTTTGGGGACTATAGACATTAATGCAGATAAAAGAGGAAGAGTTACCTGTTGGCTGCATCTCCAAAGCCAGGTAGTTCTTGCTGGCTTCAGCTGTTAAGAGATGAAACCTTTGAGTGTCCCAGAAGGTAGCAAGGCCTCCCTCGCGTCCCTTACTTTCAATCTCCATAACTTCAAAATTCCTGCTTAACTTCCTTCGTATCTTGCCTATGAGTTCGCTGTTGCATTTGGTTTCTTGGAGAAACAGCATATCCGGATTATACTTCCCCATTATCCGATTTAGGACCCTCTGTTTGGCCTGACTACTTATTCCTCTGGCGTTCCAAGAGATGATCTTCATAGTTAACAATTTTGTTGGAAGGACGAGTACTCATCTAGCTGCCTAATCAAGCCAGCATTGATTAACATTTCGCCAAGTTCCTGTAGCTGCTCTATGTTTGTTTTCCGGCCTCGTCGGCGCTTGTGTCTTGGGCCTGAAATTCTTCCCAGCTGCAATTGGTAGTGAGGTGATCCTCCCTTGATTATTCCAAGTTTACTTTTCTGTTTCTCCATGATTGCCTTCTGCCGTGCGATGAACAGGTCATTGACCTTCCTTATTTCTTCCTCTGGAACTGCTTCCATTCCCTTGGCTTTCCAGCTTTCCACCAGCGCCTTTAGGTCCATTCCATCCGTTGCGAGGGTGTTTTCCAGCTCCCAGTCCTCGCTTCCTGCTTCACTTGTTTGCATATCTATCTCCTCCTCCGTTTCGACGACTCTGTCGGTCATGAGGACCTCCCCTGCTGTTGTTGCATCTGTCCTTTCTTCTTCTGTGGGTTTTTCCGGCTTCTCTTGCCTCGCAATCCTGTTGGGAGTGTGCTGCTTTTCCTCCGAGTCCGTCTCTAGATCTAGAATCTCAAAGGGGTTGCTAAAATAGTTTCTATCTATTTTCCCTTTACCATTTTTCCTTCTGATGGCTCTCTGCCTGTTCTTGGGTTTAATGAAGTTATTCTTATCTCTGGTAGTCTGTATTTTTTCCTCTTCTGCCTCCTTTTTGTTCAAGGGGTAGTCCCTTACTAGATGTCCATGTTCGTGGCATTTCCGGCATCTGAAGGGTATTTGCTCGTAATCTAGCGCCTGAAAGTATTCTTCGTCCCTGTAGTCCAGCCAAACCCCCTCATGTAGCACTCCTGATACATCTAGTTCAACACAAATTCTCGCATAGGTGGTGTATCTTTTCTGCATGGTTGCTTCTGAAGCTTTGACGAAGGTACCGAGCTTGTCCCCGATTTGTTTCAGGGCATTAAGAACCCAATAGTCTATGGGTAGGGAGAAGAGTCTGATCTAGACAGGCACTTGAGTGAAAGTTTCCTTCTCCGGTACAAAGTTTGGCTTCCAATGTCTCATGTAGAGCCCGACTGCTGCTAAAAAATAAGGGCCTCCCTCAAACACTCTGTCCTTATCTTCTAAGCTGGTGAAAACTACTGTGAAAAAACCTTTAGCTCCTAAGTGCAGCTGCACGTCCCCTTTTGGTTTCCATTGCTGTCTTATCCACTGGCAAAGGGTTCTCTCAGAGGGCCAGATGCCCATGAATTTGCAGATGATGGCATGTTCAGCCATGTGATCCCTATATGCTTGGATTTCAGGGTCGTTGATAGTTATCCGCAGACTGTCTTCTTTTTTTAGCTTACAAGCACTGTTTTTCACGTGGGTTCTTTTGGGGTCTGCGCTTGTCTCCCCCTCCTTCTCCGGATAGACTATTCCTTTTCCTTTCCCTTCTTTGTCTTTTGTGGGCTTCTCCTTTTCATTTTCTGATGGTTGCGTTCTGTCATCATTCTTGTCCTGTTTGTCTGCAGTGTTCCCCTTCACTGTATTCCTAGCACCTGTGGCTTTGTCTGTCTTGTCAGAATGTGGCTGCTTTTTTTCTCTGTTGTTCTTGCTGCTAAGCAGCTTACTGTTCAGACCCTCGATTCTCACTCTCGCCGTTACCTTCTGTGGTTGAGAATGCGCAACAACGTGTTTGAACGACGGGGTCCCACTGGACCCCTCGGCACCCATTCTTCCCGAACCCAGTGCCCCTCAGCAGGACAGTGTCGCCCGAAACGAGCTTTGGGTGAACGGTGCGTCTGCAGTAGAGGAAAACCTAAACCTTAGACAGGTTAGGTTAAGACACCATTAGCGAACCAGTCCTCCTGGCGTTCTCTGCGTGAAAAAGCAACCAAGTGCATCATTCAATATGAAGGGATTAGGGACTTTTTCAGTGACATGGAAGAAAAAAATTTATAGATGCACATCGAGAAGGGAGACAACGGAAGGTATATCACGACCAATATTGGTATAGACACTTTTCATAGGGAGTTAGGCTCCCCCCTCATGCTCAAGGATGTCATGTTTGTTCCGGACCTAAAGAAAAATCTCGTCTCTGTTACAGTTTTGGAAGACTGTGATTATGATGTGATCTTCAGCAAAGGAAAGGAATTCCTCAGAAACATAGCCACGCAATAGCTGATGCAGATCAGGGCTCATGTGAAGTACATCTACAAACTAGATGTGGAGGATTGTGTTGCATTGAGCAGAAAGGTGGAGAAGGTGCAAAGCTACGATGTCAATGAAATTTGTCATAGAATACTTAGCCATTTTCATCATGGCACTTTGAGTATCATGTAATATACAACCCCAAGCTTCCCCAAAGGAGCACTTGAGGTGCAAAATGAATGCAAAGGATCTAACTTGGGGAAGTACACAAAATCCACATTCTATGATCGGGACAACAAAGCACATTCAATGCTTGAAAGGATCCACTCTCATATCTGTGGACCCTTCTTGATAGCCTCCACTGTTAGGCACAAATATTTTGTCATTTTCATTGATGAATTCTCATGAAGTGTTAGATCTTCTTCATGCGGGAGAAGGATGAGACATTCTCGAATTTTATAGAATTTGAGGCACTCGTTGAGAAATAAATGGGTAAGAAGGTGAAGGCTCTCAGGAGTGATAATGGAGGTGAGTATATGTTGAATGAATTTAAAAATGTATGTGCAAAAGAAGGCATTCGAATGGAGTTGACCACACCCCACAACCCACAACAGAACGAGGTGGCTAATAGAAAGAACCATAACATTGTGGGACTAGTGAGGATGATTTTTCATGATCAAGGCCTACCTCTACATTTGTGGGTCAAGGCATGCATCACAATAGTCTATTTATAGAACCAAAGTCCTGATCAGATTGTGGGCATGATTACATTGAAGGAGGATTTCTGGAGGAGAAAGTCAAATGTGTCACACTTTAGAATTTTTTAAGCCTCTATTTACTGCCATGTCTCCAAAGAATCAAGGAAGAAGCTAGAGCTGACAACAAAATTGGGGTTATTTGGAGGTTACACAGAAACTCCCCACTACTACTATGTTTACTTTCCATCCCTCAGAATCAAAGTTGTGTGAAGGGATGTAAAATTTTACGAAGATAAATCCATGTGGTGCTCTGGTGAGAGGTAGCTTTACATCCTACAAGAAGAGGAGATATTAGCTCCAAAGGAGGAACCTTAAGAAGTTGTGGAGTAACGATAAGTTGAAGAGAAGATACTAGAGACAACCAATGAAGAAGAACCATCCAAAGAAGGAATGAAAAGGACCATGGAAGCTAAGAGAGTTTTGTAGGATGTGAGGGAGACTGTGAGTGCTCCTTCAAATCAGCATAGGTAGAGAAGGTCACGAGATCCGTACACTGGCTACCTGGCCTTAATGAATGAGCTTGTAGACATTAAGCCATCCTATCTGGAGGCAGTAGTAGAGAATGTTTTGTGTGTTGATTCAGTGGTGGAGGAATATGAATCCATTGTAAAGAACAATGTTTGGGAAGTGGTCCCAAGGCTAGTAGATAAATCAGTTGTGGGTTAGAGATGGATCTTCAAGGTAAAGCATGTAGTAGATAGAAGCATATAAAAGTACAAGCCCAGATTTTTGGCCAAGGGGTACTCTCAGGTTGAGGGGATTGACTATGAGGAGACATTTTATCTTGTATGAAGGTACTCATCCATTAGAACAATTATTTCTCTCACTACACAGATGGGGTGGAAGACCCACTAGATTGATGTAAAAAAAATATTTCTCAATGGACTTATTGAGGAGGAGGTGTACATCGAGCAACCAAATAGATTTGAGAATTTTGATCAGGAGTCTCACGTGTGAAGATTCAAGTGAGCATTGTACAGTCTCAAGTAGGCACCATGTGCTTGGTACACTAGGATCAATAACTATCTCACCGGTTTGGGCTTCACCAAAAGCGAATTAAAAGCAAACCTCTATCATATCCTGGTAGAAGGTAAATTGTTGATTATTGTCTTATATGTTGATGACTTGATTTTAACTGGTGATGAGTATCTGATTAGAGGTTCCACGTGGACAGTTGCAAACCCATGGAGACACCTCTAGTAACCAATTATATGAAAGAGGATGCCACTTCAGGTGAGGAAGTGGATGCTATTATTTACCAAAAATTGGTGGGTTCAGTAATGTATCTTGCGAACACACGACAATATATGTGCTATCCAGTGAACAAGTTAATCCAAGCTATGGTTAAGCCAACCAAATTATTTTGGATTGAATCTAAGCATGTTCTACAGTGCCTAAGAGGCACTACCCAGTTTGGAATATGGTACAAATAGATAGAGGGAGTGAATTTTTATGGCTTCACAAATGCAGATTTGGTGGGGAGTCCATCACATAGAAAGAGTACGTGAGGGGGGGATTTTGGTGTTGGTATGCAGTAGTTTCCTGGCACAGTAGGAAGCAAAGATTTGTGGCACTAATCTCGCCAAAAGTAGAATACACGACTTGCAGTCAAGAAACATCTAAGGTGATTAGGATGAGAAAGATACTTGTTCGATTGTTTACTCAGATTATGGATCTAACTGTGATCTACTATGATAATCATAGTTACATCAATCTCTCTAAAAATCTTGTTTTTCACAATCAATCCAAGCATATAGATATCTAGTATCACCATTTACGGGGTCGTGTGCAGAGGTAGATAATGTTGTCGTAGTACATTCCAATAAAGGAACAAGATGTTGACATTTTGACAAAGGCCTTGTCAAGAGGGAAGTTCAAGTTCCACAAGTTCAGGATAGGGGTGGTTGATAATCCATTTCTTGCTGAGAGGGAATGTTGAAAAATGCATCAAGAAATTCTCAATTTGATTTTTCCATGATTAAATTGAGAAAAAATGAATTTCTATATCAGCAGATAATTTGGATGATGTTAACTTGTGTGACATGGCTTCTGTCACCGAGTTTAACCATTAAATTCAATTTGGAGGAGTTAGAGTTCAGATTTTCATGTGTGATTGCCAATTTGTATTAATCAAGGTCAGTTATCTCAAGTTGTTTTAGTTAAACTAGTTCCAACTTTTGGAGGAAGTAGTGGAAGGTCATTTAAGTAGTGGGACTTCATTCAAACTCAATGGTCATCCAGTTAACTGATCAATTAGCCCAAAATGGCTAGTGCATGCAGATAATTTTAGTTACCTAGTTGAGGTGGAGATTCCAAGGTGTAACATCAGTTATAGACTAGTCTTGAGTGTACAGGTGTTGCATGTAGTCGGATTATCAACCTAAGGAGTTGCACAATTAAATTAGAGGAATTTCCTAAATAATAGGGGATAATTCCTCAAGGAATAACACATCTAAATAAGATCTCAAGCCGGGGCGAAATTTGACTAAGTATGGGTCAGAGGCCTTTAGTGAGCAGAGCAATAGGTTGTGCACTTGCATGGTGAGCTTGGTTGAGAAAATAAATGGTTATACATCTCTATTCATTTAATTAATGCAAGCAGGTATTATGGGTTTTACCAGATTTCTTTCCCCAGATAAAAATACTTTTTGCATGTGTGTTATTCTTCTTGCATGTCTAAAATGTTTGTTTTAAATTGTGGATTAATGTTTGCATAACAATATAGTGGGTTTGTTTCTGGTGATTTAGATTAAAAATTCATGAGTACTTAAAAATCTACAACCTAATTTCTACAAAAAACCCTCAAAACCTAATATGTCTTCCAACTCAATCACTATATATGCACTAAACATAGGAGAATGTAGATCATTTAAAGAAGATGATTTACCTTTAGCCACGTCCTTCAAAGACACTAGGCATGAGGATGAAGTGACTCCATTTCATACTAATCCTCCATGCAAATGAAAATCCCATGATATAGATGAGTATTTCTAAAAGGTATTGGTAAATATTAAGAGTGATCAACGAGGAGTTCATCTTTAAAAACAAATCGTTATTAGTCCATTAGGCTTCACATTGAGTGTTGCAATTTGTATTTTAGAACTACGAGATAGTTCACCTAAAAGAGTAATGATTTTCCTATTCCAAATGTAACCATGATTTGAAAACTTCCTAAATCATAAAACCCTCATTTCTTAAGGCTTGCCTAGGAAATTTATTAGTATCGTGCATTTTATCAAACACTTGGAGAATGAACATATTAGTAAAAATACTTCTTATAGATATTTTATTGAACACTTCTTTGTCACACATGTAGTGAAGCACTTCATTAGCATCCTTGTGCTGCAAGAGAAGATGGTACTTGTACATGTATTTAGAAAACCAAAGGATAATATTTGTACTATAAAGAGTGAAGTGTTTTTCTTGCATAATGTAGAGAGATACAACTACCTCAAGCACAATTTGAATAGAAGGAAAGGTTGAGAAACAAATGACACCTATTATATTCCACCCCTCCAAATATCCAACATTAAACCTTCTAATTTTCCATTGTTGATCAATGGATCATCCTTTCATTCCTTCACTAAGAAAATTCATTGCAAAATGGAAAGATCCATTTGATCTCCATGCCACATAATAAAATAAATCAACAAATTATCGTGTTATATAAATCGAGGCCATAAACCCGTTCCAACATGTTTTATTCACTAGGTCAATGAATAATTAGGTCTATTCTTACCAAAGAAAGAGTTAAAGAGACCATGTTTCCCAACCATATTTGAATGACCATGTTCAATTTGTAGAGCCACCTTGAAATACATTTTATCTAATTTTCAAAACTAATTTCATACACAAATTTTCCTTTGAAGATGGAAAATTCTATCATAACTCAATTGTCATTTGATAGTGACGGTGGCTATTAATACACAATTTTTGTGAATTGATGTAACTAATCACCATTCTTCACATAAAACCACACCACATAAAATTACATGTTAATGATCCATAAAAGGGTAGATTTCATACCAAATACCTCTAATTATTGGGTCAACAACATCAAATAAAATGAGCTCTTAGCCAAATAAAAATAGTTTTAGATCTTACACCAAAATCTAAAACTATTTCCATTGTAAATTATATGCATAGAAAAATTAATATCATAATTAAAATAACTTTTAATAACATCATATAATAATAAAATCATATAATATGTCACATTAATTTTATACATAAAACTTGATATCACTCTCCTATTATAACGCAATCTCGTAACAAAATATTTTTCTTATACAATTTTATACATAAAACTAGATATCACTCTCTTGTTATAACACAATCTCGTAACAAAAATATTTTCTTATACAATTTATATAAGTCACTCCATCAAATCTTATATTTTTAAAATTACATTATCATACTTATATTATATTTTGTCTTTATCTTACTAGATATCACTCTCCTATTATAACACAATCTCGTAAAAAAAATATTTTTCTTATACAATTCTGTACATAAAACTAGATATCACTCTCCTACTATAACACAATCTCGTAAAAAAAATATTTTCTTATACAAATTTATACATAAAACTAGATGTCACTCTCCTTGGGGAGGCCTTTAGAGAAGGTATAGATAAAATGGCACACAACAATATATTCTATATTATGAATGAGGAAATTGCACACATATTTATACAAGTAATAGTCTCAAGATAGGAATTCTATCTTAGACGTACAGTGGTGTGGTTGAGATATTCTCTCCACCACACACTAAACTAGGAGAAACTAAATTCCTATTATGTAGGAACAAACTCCTCAAATGGAGAATTACAACCATAGACTTGAAGTAAGAATTTTTTTTTTTTTAAATCCCCCCTTAATGACTTCTTGTCATGATAGTCAAATCCACCACCATCAGGCGAATTGCATGTACAGAACCTCCAAAACACAATCTGCCTCCCTCAGATAGATCCACAACTTCTCCAATCTGCCTCCTCTCGCAAATCATCAAGCGAAGATGAGGATTCCCGCTGATCCCCTTGAAGGTGAATTGGCGCGATCTTTCCCTAAAATTCTGCACCAGTTTGGTATTTTGGTGTGGTGGCACTATTAATGGCCTAACAGATGCACCAGTTGCGCATCCTAGCACGACTGTCAGCGCGAAAAGCGTGCCAATCCCCTTCTACTCAGAAAATTAAAAATCATCTGAGTCTGAGCGAGGTGTTCTGCAGTCCACCTGCTCAATTGAGAGTAAAGCTCTTGTGTACACCTGGCCACAAAGGCACCTCAAGCCACAGAGGCGATTCTACCACAAAGGCAAGCACTTCAGCCACAAAGACTCTATAGATGGTTTTTGGCTCACCACCAACCCTTACTTTACAATGACAAAAGATGGTTTCAGGCTGACCATAAACCATTACAAAGTGGTTTTGAGATCACCACGAACTTTCAGATGCCTTTAAAACTTACATTTCGTTCCACATTTTGGATTTTTTGGGTACATACAATGACCATTACAACAACTGGACTTGCTTATAACATGCTAGGGAGTCTATTCCACAAACCACACTAACTTAAACAAACATCTATTTTGCTGTCCACCATAAACATTGTCGCTGCTCCTTTACCTCATCTGTGAGGGGTCCACTGATAAAGAAACCGGAACATAGGCACTCACAGCCACACAAAGAGAACACAATTTTCCCTTCAAGAACAGTAATCTAGGACTCCACGGTCCAATCCTCCATCGCATTTCAGTATCCAATTCTCCTAGCATCGCAACATAATGCCACTTCCCCTACTCACAGTATCAACGCTAGTCACTGTTTTCAAGCATATTGCCTCATGCTCGCTAACAATCTGCAACATGACCTCGATCATCCTCCAATCTCTAATGCAACTTCTCTAATGCCATATCTGGTTGTTAAGAATTCCTGTAAACAAATTTGTCTATTGTTGGAATGGCCAATTCCAACATAGACTTAAACTGGTGATGATAGTTGGCCGGACTAAATGTCACAACAATACATCCCATTCTTAACCAGATTTACAATATTTATGAATTCACATCATCCACACCGAGCATACACAAGAAATTAATGTACATTAAAATAATATCACAGATCCACTAGCAAGTTTGGTGCCTGTTAACAACGCTGAATTTCCATTTCCTTTGATCATCATTTGCAATGAGGGCCTTTCTGCTGACTATGCTGTAGATTTCTGTCAAAACAGTTAAAAATGCATAATTTACCTCGAGTGCAGAAGTTTCAAAGAAAAACAAACCTTCCCTCTCAGCAAATTCTTTTGCATCATCTATCGGAATTGCACGCAAGTTCATGTCATTCTGGATTGTTGGATCAGAGAATCTCCTTCCAATAAGGCGCTTTGCATCAAAAACTGTGTTGGTGGGATTCATGGCGACTTGATTTTTGGCGGCATCTCTGATTAGCCGCTCTATGTCGGTGAAAGCTACATAAGATGGAGTAGTCCGATTTCCCTGATAGTTGGCAATAATCTCCACTGATCATGTTGCCACACTCCTACGCAGGAATATGTGGTTCCAAGATCGATTCCGATAGCAGGGCCTTCTCACTTTGCCATTTTTCAAAATAGAAAACCGTTGAATGCTCAGAGAAAAGAAAATAGAACAATTATCGCAGGAAAGCTGACTGCACACAAGTTACCAACATCACATTTATTGCCTATGAGCATAATAATAATATTACTGTCAGCATGGCCTCTCGACTCCTCGAGCCAACGGGACACATGATCAAATGCCTGTCGCTTAGTTATGTCATATACCAGCATCGCCCCAACAGCCTCCACACAGACTCCATGTAGCCTCGAGCAAAGGACTCCACCACTCTGCATCTTCACATGCGAAAGTTCACCACAGCCTCCACGCTTGCCATGCACCAGCCTTCACATCAACAAGAGGTCGACTCTTCTCTAGATCTGCACTTTTCACATCGGGTTCTGCACAGTCATGGTTTTACCGTTTGCTATGCATGTGTCACTTTCACCGGTCGGCTTTGGTCAAATGACAGCCACACCACGACAACCACACCTCAGCAGCCACACCATGGCTCTCTTGACCATGCCGCGCCGAGATGCTGCATCAGGCTCTCTCCACATAGGCCTCTCCCACTAATTGCAAGACAAACCAAAGCAAAATAAACTGCAAACAAAACTCTCTATCTGCTATTTCCCTCAGCAATAAAACACCCACAAATCTGATTCGAGCGATCTCAACAATAGCAAAGCTCGCTCAGAGAAAATCCACCTTCAAGCCAAACTCCTACTCAAGCTCCAAAGATTTCGATGCAGTCTATATCGTCGATCCCTTCAGTAGATAGTCAAAATGATGTCTCTAATCATCCACAAGGAATTTATAGTGCAGGAAAAGCTTTGGTTGGTGCTACCACTTTGCCTGTGGCAGCTGCACAAGCTACAAGTTCTGACTTACAATTCTCCATGGATTGGCAAGAGCATACAAACTCTGATGGGAAAAGACATTTTTACAAAAAAAAAAAACAAGGCAATCAAGTGATGCACAAAGAGGCGATCCCCACCGACAGCGATATCAGAAATTGAGCCCCCATTCAATTTCCTTAGCCTTTTGTAGCAAGCTTTGAATAGCATCTCTCCTCGCCCTCAATCATCTTCCCGGGCCGGTTCTAGTGAAGATAAAATAATCTTTTGTGAAGGTACTTTGGACCACTGCCACATGAATTTCTTTGAGATCGTGATAGAGTTCCATCTCTTACAAACTATTCCTGCCCAGAAAATGCTTGCAGTGGGCAAAAGTGTAAGAATTCTCTCCAAAAGATCATCCAGAAGAATGACATCCAGAGACAAAAAATGCTCCTCGCTATATTCTTCATTGTTTGAATAGGATTCGAAGTCCAAAACATCACTACATTGCTGAGGTCATCTTACTTGTACTTCTCTAATTCTTGACCGCATTTCATGCCGACCTCTGTGCTCTATAAAGACGCCCGTAGGCTACCACCGATCCGCTACATGATCTTGGCCTTAAACAAATACAGGCAACCACATCACCACGATCAGATCCGCTGCTCAAACCATGCTGATCCGGTCTCATCCACCACACACCTTGCAGTGCTAACACACATAGTGAGAGAGCATCCACGCTTCCAAATCAGAAAACAGGATCTCTGTAACTGGCAAAAGAGGAAGCAACTGAATACCCAGTCTGCATTCTCTGCATTCAGGCCCTGCAAACCACAGTTTATTGTCCCGCTTATTCGCCCACAAAATACCCACAACGCGATTCTCTTTGACGAACTCTGCTTCATAGAGTTTACTATTCGACGGAACGTGCCAGAGTGCCTTCGCAGATCTTATTTCCAGTGCCGCCAAGGTCGAGCCAGTGCTAATCAGATACTGATCTCCATAAGCAAATCCCAGCAACGCTGCGGAATAGTAGGCATTCACAGCCTCGCTGGTGCTCTCCTGATTTCTCCCATCGGGAAACTCTGTCAATCCGGCTGCCCACGAATGGAGCATCCACGCTTCCACTGCATAGATCCATTGTCAAGGCTACTGCTATAAGCATGACGATTGGAGCAATGGATACCTATGCCAACACAACGAAATAGGGCAGCAGCGTGCTTAACACGATTTCAATCAGCCGCTCAAGCACTTGAACAGATCACAAAAAATAATTGATGGACAAACAACATATACTAAACTCTTTATTTTCCCTCAGCCCAGGAGGGGCCAAGCCCAGGAGGGACCAGGCCCTCACAGGCTCTGATACCAAGGTAAAATGGCACACAACAACATATTCTATATTATGAATGAGGAAATTGCACAAATATTTATACAAGTAATAGTCTCAGGATAGGAATTCTATCTTAGACGTACAGTAGTGTGGTTGAGAGATTCTCTCAACCACACACTAAACTAGGAGAAACTAAATTCCTATTATGTAGGAACAAACTCCTCAAATGGAGAATTACAACCATAGACAAGTAGGAATTAATTATTTCTAACTGGTACACTATGGATCAATGAAGCGCTGACATTTCTTCAGAAGGAAAATTATTTTGTTGTCGAAATGGCAATGGAAACAAATTGTTAATACATCCTAACTGCGTGAGCAACACTATTTGTAGTGACCTATAATAGAGGCAAAATATCATCGAAAAGGTAAAGTTCTAAAGAGGAGTATTTGTGCGAATGGTGTGACCTTAGGTGTTGTAACTATAAAAAAGCACAGGGAGGGACCTACCCTAGGAAAAAATATAATATACAATGTTATCTAGGGACTACCCTAGGAGAAAAAAGATAATATGCAATATTCATGACATATAACTAGGACGTCAACCTAACAAGCTGTAGCAAGTAACGAGATCACAATTTTATTTGGAGGTCGAATTTCTTGCTCTAATTTAACAGTTATAACCTAGATTTTCTAAATTAACCTAATTATTTTCTCAAAATAATATATATAAAAATTTATTGTTTCACCAACAAAAATTAATTGAATTGCAAAATCTTATTATATGTTCTACAATTGGAAGGTCCATTATTCTTCATATAAAATTGATTAGGGCAGTTGGAAGTTGCATTTTTGCATCCACCAATTCACGTTTAGCCTGCCATCACTTATCAAACTTCATGGGTAGTCTACCACTATGTGCGGTCGTTGTGTTACGCAGAACGCTTTCTCATAGCAAGTAACTATTTACTTTAATCATATTTTCCACGTCATCAATACTTAGAAATATGTTTTTACTTTAATCATATTTTCACAATATCATGGTGTTGAATGGGGTACTGAAATTTGGACGTCTCAGCCTCAGTGTGGAAATACATTTGAGCATTTTCGTTATTATGTTTAATGCTTAAATGTGTTAAAGGTTATAATTTCAAGAGTATTGATATTTTAACTTGAGTGTGTGCAAACATATTTAAGCATTTTTTTTTCATGTTTAATGATAAAATAAATTAGATAGGGTGATTTTAAAAGTAATTAGATTATTGTTATTATTTTTTATTTAATATTTTTTAAATTAAATATTTGTTAATATAGATGATATATTTAGAAATGTGTTATTATTTAGTTTAAATTTAAGAATTTATTAATCTTGTTATTTAATGTAAATACAGATTTGTCAATGTCATATGATCATGTAATAAGATGCCTATAACTTAATAGGTTAGTAATTTAGCGTAACGAGCTTTAAATTTATTTAAATCATATAATTTCTCACTTGAAAGCAATTTTAATTTATTGCAAGTTCTTGCATTTTCTTTCTTTTATATAGCTGGTTTTCTTTATGTTGGTTAAATCTATGGTTTTAAGAACACTTTTTCTATCATATGATGATGTAATATTTTTAAAACCATCTTCTTCTCATGTTATCGTTTTTTCAATGTTTTTTAAACAACTTTTGATAGGAAAATCACTTCACGATAGGTAACTTGACGATCAAGTTTTAAGTTCCATGACATAGTTTTTTAAACAATTATTTATAACCAAATCACTTCATGATAGGTAATTTGGCAATCAAGTTCCAATTTCTCAATTTTCCTTTTGGAAGACACTCTCATCCATCTGTCAATACTTTAAGTTCTAAATATCATAGAGAAATTTCCCCATCAAATTTCCTCTCAATAATGATTAGTTGTGCAACATCTCTTCATACTCACTTAAGTCGTTATGTCTTTTGTCCAACATTATAAACCTCTCATTCGTAGATCAACCAACATAATCATCATTTTTCTCAATAAATCTGTAGAGACATGACTATCATATATGTTCAAAGGACTAAAAAAAAAATTATAACCTTCATAACCTAATTACTTGTTATTCACAAATTCGCTAACAAAAACTCTATCCAACATTATTTTGATTCTCCATTTCCATTTGAAAGACACTCTAATTACATTCTTCACTTCCCTTTTGATAATATCCTTAGTAGACACTCTAATTATGTCATGTAATGAAAAATAAAACTATTTATTTACATATCACATAAATGTAAAGATATGTAAAGTCAGGAACATCAAATTAAAGACAAATATGGCCATATATATGTATATATGACCTTATTTGTTACCACGTAATTGATTCCTCTAAATATGGAGATCAACCCATCTTCACTTTAGACATTCTCTCTTAACACATGGTAAAGATTAAAAAACCTTTTCCAATTAATTCTTTCCCTATTAATTAGTTCACTTTCTTTATCAACTTAAGGCTACTTTTATATTTAAGTGAATAAAATATGATCATAAGCATTTTATAGATATCACCCACCAATTTATTATTATCCAGAATATTAATATGATAAGTTATATATATATATATAAATTATATAATTTTATAATTTTATTAAAAATTAATATGTATTTAAAAAAAACGCGCTTATATATATAGATAAAATCATTTTACTTATTTTATGAAAATGATTAAAACTATTATTTTGCTTTTTTTATATATATATATATATATATATAAATTAATTATAGAATAATAGTTTATATAAATTGATAAAATCATTTGATTTATTTAAAAAAAAAAATAGTTAAAGTTGTAATTAATTTTTTTTAATATTATAAAGATGTAATTATTTTATTTATTTTTATATTATAAAAAAATTACTACATTTAAAATGTATTCCATTGTGTTATTGTGTTATATTGTGTTATTGTGTTATATTTAATGTATTAAAAATAATGAAAATTTTTATAATGAAAAAATGAATAACAATATATTTAATTATACATATCATAATATTTCATATTAAAATTAATTTTTAAGTATATTTAAATTTTAACTATACTAAATATTAAATATTTAAAATAAAATATAATCATTAAAATAAAATAATTTTTTTTTATTTACCATTTTTTTTGGTAAATATCTGTAGTATAGGAGTGCATATAAAAAGTTACGTAGCATATATATATATAGTGGTGTTACTTGTTTGTATAAACATCATACTAATAATACAAATATAAAGTTTTGAGGTTATGAAAACCCCATGTCACTGAGACTGAGTGGACTTTGCCAGACGAGAGAACACGCGAGAGAAGTATGCGAGAAGTCTTTTAAGTGATGCAAATAATTGACAGAGGGAGACACCACATGGCCAGTTATTTAAAGCTCCTTTGTTATCATCTAAGAGAGGAAGCCTCTCAAGGTCACGATTAACCACCATGATGTAACGAAATATGTAAAGGCGGATAGCGTAATTCCGTTAAGCACATGCAACCTTTAGTGAATACATATCCAGTGACGTCACTTTGATCACTTGTTCTGTAGTTTGAGACGGAATCAATTTTTTCACATGCAAATTTTTTTATAAGCTTATATTATTTAAATATTTTGTATAATTGTTTTTTTTTATTTTTAGATTTTTTAAAATTTTATTTTAGTTGATAGGGATAAAATTTCAATTTTGATGGACAAACATCTTTGCTTATCATATCCTTATACATTATAATAAGTTGTAGAACGAACCTCTGAACTCAATAACAATAATTTTTATTTTTATTTTTTAAATATTACAATTTCTTTAAATACTTATAATATTCGTTATAATATTTCGTTTCTAATTTTTAAATGTGAAGTAATAAGTATGATATGAATCATATAGTTCTTATATTCACGAAGACATCTCATTCTTATTAGTGGTGCTTCCTTTACCATTACTTCTTAGAAGGTGTAATAGTGGAAGAATATGCACTTTAAAATAGGTATTATTATATTTTTTGATCTTGACAATGATTGGCATTTTTCAAGTTGATCATTTACATCTATGATACATTTGTAAGAGATTGACAACACTTTGATTTTGGTTTTATATTTTTGTCCTTTTTGTGCTGTGTTTCCACTAAGGGACAACAAGGTTGAAGATCTATAGTTCCTTGATAGATGGCATTGCAAAATTTTACTTTCGTATTCAAGAACTTAAGCGTATCTTAAAATTTATTTTCATAAAACCATATTGTTGGGTAGACTTTTTTTAATATGAATATAGTTTAATTCACTCATGATATTTAGTTTTCCCAAGAATTATAGATATTCTCAAAAACTAATAGATTCCAAAAAGGCAAATTTGGAATTTGAACTCAAATCAACATCTTGGTAAGAAACATAATGTTAGGGTCAAAATAATCTAGATTGAATAATTATATTGTTTGGTATTGATATCAATGATTTTAATGTTAAAAAATAAAATAAAGAATAGAGTAACAAAAATATCTTCTCTTCTCCGAAACCAAGGACCACTCTCTCTAACTTTATTACAAACAATAATTTTAAAATTTGAACAATAAAGAAACTTTTGGAACATATACTTATCATTTAATTTGAAAAAACATCCATTGTTAAATCTATGATATGGGAGTCCAAAATCCATTGAACCTAGAAATGACTAAATAAAATTAATAAAAGGAGAGGAGGTTCCTATTTTTTTCTCAAAATGTTGAAAAATGCAACAAGAAATTCTCAATTTGATTTTGCCTTGATTTAATTGAGAAAAAATGAATTTCTATATCAACGATAACTTGGATTATGTTAAATTGTGTGACATGGCTTGTGTCACTCAGTTTACTCAATAAATTCAAGTTGGAGGAGTTAGAGTTCGGTTTTGCATGTGTGATTGCTAATTTGTAGCAATCAAGATCAGTTATCTCAAGTTATTTTTAGTGAACTTAGTTCCAACTTTCAGATGAACTAATGGAAGGTTAGGTAAGTAGTGGGACATTATTCAAACTCAATGATCATCCAATTAACTCATCAATCAACCCAAAATAGCTAGTGCATGCAGAGAATTCGAGTTACCCAGTTGAGGTAGAGAATCTTAAGGAAAATTTTAGGGGCTAATATTTGCAAGTGGGCTAATATTCCATGCTTTTTCCAAAAACAAAATTCAGCAATTTCCATTTTTCTAAAAATGAATTCGCCCAAATTTTAGAGTATGAAATTATTTTACCTTAAAAATTTCCAATATTATATATTGTCTAATCTAAAATAATTAGAAATCTAACTTTATTTTTACAAACTTACCATTAAACATTTTAAACTTTGGATATTAGGCACTAATAAGATTTTCCAAGGTTTCTAAACTTTAAGATAAAATTTCATCCTTAAAATTTTCCTTGGTAGAGATTCCAAGGCAGTGTAACATCAGTTGTAGACTAGTCTTGAGTTTACAAGTGTTGCATGCAGTCAGACGATCAACCTAAAGAATTATGCAATTCAATTAGAGGAATTTCCTAAATAATATGGGCAAATTCTTCAAGGAACAATGCAACGAAATAGGAGCTCAAGCTGAAGCAAAATTTGATTATTAGAGGCCTTTAGTGAGTAGAGAGATAGGTTGTGCATTTGCAGGGTGAGCTCAATTGAGCAAAGAAATTTTAATACATCTCTATTCATTTAATTAATGCAAGAAAACATTGGGGTTTTCAGCATATTTCTTTCCCCAAATAAAAATACTTATTGCATGTGTGCTATTTCTTCTTGCATGTCTGAAATTTTATTCTAAATTGTGAATTAATGTCCGTAGAATAGTAGATTTGATTTTTGCCTTGTGATTTTGATTAAGACATCATGGGAAGTTGGAAATATACAGCCTAATTTCTACATGGTATCAGTTTTGGATTCACATTAGAGTAGGAAATTCGAAGCTGTTTCTGAGAGGTTCGAATTTCAAGATTAATGTAGCAGGATTTCTTCAAAGCTGAGAAGATGGCCTTCAATAGACTAATGCTTGAGTATGCCTTGGAAGGAACCTCAAATTTTGTTGAATGGAACGATCACATGGAGGCAATATTGAATGATAATGGATTGCTATAATACATCAAGACCAATGTTGTAAAACCTTAAGCATCTATTGCCTAAAACCTTGCTCAGTGGAGGAAAGATGTAGCCAAGGCGAGGAGAATAATCATGGAGGGAGTACGAGATCATATTGTCTTGAATATCCATGGAAAAGAAACTTCATTCGCGATGTGGAAATAACTGACATAATTTTTCAAGAATAGTAGTGACCACAGGAAGTTGGCGCTCCAGGATAAACTTCGAAGTATCAAGATGCAGAAGAATGACAAAATTATGCATTATCTAAGCAAGTTTACACGGTGTCGTGATGAACTTAGAGGGGTCGGTGTTAATGTACCTGAAGAAGGCTTGGTAACCCTATCGCTTCTCGGCCTTCTAAAGAGTTGGCATATCTATCAAGATTCAGTGAATGAGAGGGAGAAACTATCGAGTTGGGAGTGGTTATGATATGATTTGATATAGGAGGAAATAAGGAGGCATACCAAAGATGGGACTTCATTTAAGGGCAAGAATGAAGAAAAAAAGTCATTGGATGTAAAGGAAAAGAAGGGAAAAGGGAAGAAATCCCAATCCAAACTATAATCCAGTCAAGGGGGAAAGAAGAAATATTTGTCAAAAATTAAATGCTTCCATTGTCATGAATTCAAGAGCTATTGCACGAAGAGTCCACACAATAAGGTAAGCAAGAAGACCTTAGGAGAAGCAATAGCTGAATCTTTGGCTTCATATTTCGAGCTTGACTTTACCCTCATTGCATGCATGGACAAAACGGTGACGTGGAGTGTGTAGTTCTTGGAATCAGGTGCATATTTCGATATGACTGAGACTAGAGACTTTTTTAGAGACCTGGAAGAAAGACATTTTTAGATGCACATTGAGATGGGACACGATGGAAGGTATATCATGACCAATATTTGTATAGTCACCTTTCATAGGGAGTCAGGCTCCCCCCTCATGCTTAAGGATGTCATGTTGTTATAGACATTTTTGGGCACTGCAACCCCAATCATAAATGTCAATAAACCAAGGGCTCTTAAGTCCCTAAAAGTGTTGTTCCGACCCCTAAAAGAACAAGGTCAACTGATTACATCTTCTCCCAGAAGTTCTCCATGAAAAACTACTCAGAACTGGTCAAAACTGGACCATTTCACCTGCTCCATAGGCAAAGTGTGTTGCATCCCACCTGAATACACACAGTAGGTGCAATGCATGTCAAAAATCCCTTCTATGGGGTGCGATGGACGAGAATGGACAAATGGCAGGGTCAATCCGCAAGGTGGAGGAGCATGGAATCTTCCAGAAACTTCTCCTGTGACACTTGCCTTTCTGAATTCGACCAGGGATGAGTAAGAGATCATCAATCTCCAAGTGGAATGAAGAACTATCAGAGAGAAGACACTAATCAAATCTCAAAATCTGACTCACCCTCCTTGCAAACATCTATATATGGATCCCTCATCCCAGAGATCTAGGAGGCTGGAATTTTGTATCTTGTAAGGAAGTGTTGCTGGTTTCTTGGTGCAATATCATAGTGTTGGGTGATCTAAGCTTTTCATGAGGTGAAGAAGGTATTCTTGTTGAGAGGATGATGCTGGGTTAGAACAATTGGTTGTAATTCTCTTGGCTCTTTCTTGATTATCAATAAAGCTATTCAAGTTTTCCTCCATACTCTTGTATGATTTATGTTTTATGCATTTGTATGGTCAATTTACATATGATCCTATATTGTTTATGATAATAGATCTATGTTCTTGGATAGTATTATGCTGCTTTGATTCTACAGGTGCCCTGTGAAGCTGGGTAGACAAGGAAGCGAGTAGCAAAAGATCTATCTGAAGGGAGAGGAACCAAACAAGGAACCAAGCGCAAGACAGAGGTTGGTCTCCTTTATTCTTCTCTCATCTATTTCTCATAAAGGAAAACGAAAGTGGTTTTAGTTTGTTTGTTTCTAAGGTAGCTACCAGCCTTAGTGGGATTAGCAGCTCTGCATAGACACTATTCCCGGTAACAAAATGGCGACTCCACTGGGGAGCGAATAGATTGTTTGTTCATCTACATTTGTTTACTTTATAAACTTACAGATGGAGCCTGAAGTCAAGCCAGCTAGCCTTCGAACTGCATTTGCTATGCAAGTGCAAAGTAGATCAACGTTGCTTCAGTCAATCTCTGGGTTTTGTTTATGAATTAAACAATTGATTTACAAATTCTCTAATTGCCCTTGTGGTGGCTCTAGTAACCTCTTTAGATCTACCCCTGTGATTGATTTACTGATTACCACTTGCTCGGCCTAAATCCCTGAACTGAACTGCAAACTGTGGCCCGAAACCCAATCCAAGTCTCGTCCCTGGTCCAGCGCACCGTCTGTTCTGTGAACTTCAAATGCAGCGCACTTCCCGAGTGTAGTAGGTGCGTTGCATTTCAGTTTCACTATGTTATAGGTGCGCTGATCAAACAAGGTCTTGTTCCTAAATTTTGGTTTCTATGTTCACTCTTTTCAGATCTATTCAGGAGTTTTGCTGCCTGGATTCAGTACACCTCTGTTTGAAACACCTTTCCTTGTTGTTATTCTGCCTCCATTGTGCAAAGAACTGTAAATGTTTTTATGTATTTTTTGAGTCATTTTCAGTTCTCATTTACAAAGAAGTAGCGTAATTGTACTGTGGTTTCTTGATTTGAAAGTGTCACAAGTGTCATTTTCAGTCATAGAAGAGAATCTGATTGTTCTTGATAGTTGAGTACCCTGTTACTCTTGTATTTGATCTGAATTAGTAGTTTTTGTAGTGTCGAAAGCAATTTTTCATTTCCAAATCGCAAAGTGTTGTCATTGTCCTCATTTTGTTTTGAAAAAAGGAACTTGTTAGTATTTGTCGCTTTGAAAAATAATTCAGATTTGCGCTTAGCTTTATTTTTATCATTTACACATTAAGTAGGCTGAAAAAAAATACATGCATGTGCATTTGCATTTAGACTATTCGTTGGTTTGATTTAGGACAGTGCATATAGTGTGTGCACTTTGCTCTTTTTTGAAAGAACGCCATCTCTCTTTCCTTAGTAGCTAGGATTTTCATTTGCAAAAAGAAGACTAAACGACTATTTATCATCTTAGATTGCATTTTAGGAATTGTACATTTACATCACGCGGTGAACCTGAAAGGCAAATTTCTTAAGCAAGATGAACTATAAAATAAATTTAATGAATCTAAAAACGCTCTGGAATCTAACGCACAACATCTATAAGTCTAGGCTAGAGACGTATTCCGGTGTCGTAAAGCTTGGTAACTGTTGTTTTCACTGTTGGTTGGGTGATCCTCGACTTTGAGACGATAAGTGCCAGTACGGACTTGTGCTCCCATGTACCGTCGAGTATATCTTGGGAGACCACAATAGGCTTAATCCTTTATCCATAGGAAGTCGTGTCTGCCGCCCTATCGATCGCAATGCACTGAACACAACATTCGGGAAGATTGACTGCCGTACTGTAAAAAGTATTCTGTAGTTTTGCGATTGGTTTGGTAATCCCTCTGTCTAGATTTCAAGAGTAGTCCCTTTCGTTCCTTTTCAGACTCCTTAATGGAAAAGGTCCATCTGAGCACTTGTCACTTCAGGCTCATTAAAAATCAAAGGCGACTAGAGTCATCTTTTGTTTTTTCTCGACTCTTAAAAATTGAAAAAACAAGTTGTGTCAAAGCGTCTAAAATTCATCTAATTCAGAAACATACTTCCCCTTGATTTTTATTTGATCGAGTAATCCGCAATCGTGGAAGAAAGTCAATTGAAACCTCGTCGTTCACGGAGGCTTACGAGTCAACCATCTTTGTCTCTGGAATCGAAACTGTTACGGACAAAGCGAACTCGTTTAACCGGTTCCAAATCCCCTGGTAAAGTTAGAACAAGTGTTCCAACCGCATCGGAGACTCTGGTTACTCCAAACATTTCTGGTATCCCTTCCTTTACAGAAGAAGTTCAGCAGCCACTGAAGGATAGTAGCACTGATCCTAGTCTGAGGGTAAACACTTGTATTACTGAACCAGTTCCATCTACAGCTAATTCAGAAGGTGTTATTCCCCAAACATCTGCCGCTGCAGATTCTATACCTTCTTCGGCACCAAAAATATTCTACCGACCTGACGGTCTACCTCTTCCACCTAGTCTGATTGCTATAGAAGAGATTGTGTAGGATCCTCCATCGCAATTTGGAGTAGGGATCACTCTGTATCCTTCTTCATCAGAAATTAGTCTACCGCCATCGGAAGCTCCTATAGAATCGCTAGGCAATCTTTTGGATAGACTAGAAATGTTTGAACAACCGTCGACATCTAGGACTGTGTCGTCCGACACAGCGACGGCAGAACTTCTTGCTGTCACTCCAACAATGTTCGCCGGTATACCATCTGTCCCAACTAGCACTCAATCCCTAGAAGGGGCCCACTCAGGGGCTATTTCGACAATATGGTATATTCCTATTTGTTCATCCGGAATAGTATCCGGAAACTCTTATGTTGAGTCTCAGCAAATTGATCCTTCAGGGTGTCAATTTGGGCAGTCCGGTCCTCAAGGGCAAACAATTCCTTTAAGTACCAGATTACCGCCGTATGGGGGGCAATATACCCTTTCATTGTCTCCTCTGGGAAAACAACCATACTGGAGTTCACAACAAAATTCAGGTTATGCTGGAATTACATCTAGTGGTTGGGTGCCAATACTACCTCAACAACCAAGAGTTGTGTATTCAATGCAACAATGTTTACCTATGTCAAATATACCAACTACACCGGCTATTGTGACAGTGTCGCAAGTACAAGCGCTGCCTATTGTATGCCAACCTCAAGTTTCTCAGGTTGTAATGCAACAGCCTCTTGTCCCTACGACTCAACCACAATCCCCAACTAGTGGAATGACACAGGTCCAAACGGGTACAATTACCCCTCATCTTGCTCAAACAGTCAGTATTGGACAACAGAACATGGCTTCACAACCATGGCTGTTGCAATACCAACAACCGCAATTCCAACAGGTATACCAAGGATCTAAGCAATAAATCTTTGCAAATAGTGGGAAACCGTATATTCAAAACGGTAAAAATCAACCATTATACAATGGTTATGCCCATCAAACTTACCAATGTTACTAGCATGAAATGCATTATGCTGGTATGTAGAGACCAACTGCACAGGCGATTCCATCTTATCCTCGGTATGCTTCGCCTAACCTGAATAATAGTTACCCTTCGTGGTGACTTTAGAGTTACCAGATCTAAATCGATTAACAAACAATCCAATTGCTTACGCCCCTTGGTGGCCAGCGATTTTGCATAAACTTCTGTCAGATATTCCTAAATTTAATGGAAATCTGGGTGAAGATCCGTCGAATCATGTGATGACGTTTCATCTGTGGTGTTCATCAAACACCCTAAAGGATGATTCGATTAGGCTTCGCCTTTTTCAGAGGACGTTAACAGGTCTGACAGCAAAATGGTATATCGAATTACCCAGAGCTTCGTTTGACAACTTCAGTACCCTAGCCACAACCTTTTTAACCCATTTTCAGTTACCGATAAGGTACGAAACGGGAACGGAACTTCTTACCAATTTCAAAAAAACAACGGCCACTCACATATCCGATCATATTCATGAGTGGCAACGTCATCGTAGAATGGTAAAAGCGTATGTTCCTAATCAGCTTTTAGCTGAACGGTTTATTAAGTCATTATTGCCTTCCATTACAGAAGATGTGGCAAAAGGAGGAGTCGTCACTGAAGAGCACGTTATTGCTTGTGTGCAATATTTAGACTTGATTTATACTCAGTCGGCACGCTCTACGATAAAATACCTGACACTTCCAGACCGGAATTTTCGGTCCCCCCTCCTCCTAAATCGAACAATGACTCTCATGCTGGCGATGGCGTGATTGGCACAACAAACACGAAATTGATAAAGGCTACATCTAAAAAGGCCCGTAAGATTTCCAGTCAAAATGTGAAAGAAGAACTTCTCGCCTCAAAAGTAAATGCCATCTTGACTGATAAAGGCAAAGAAACCAAGCAACCAAGAGGCAAGAAGAAAAACAAAGGGAAGAAGAAGAAACAAGAGGAATCATCACCTGAAAAAACTTCTGCAAACCCTACTGGAAATAGGAAACCAAAAAATCCATGCATAATATGTGATGAGGATCATTGGACAAAAGATTGTCCATTTAAAGCTGAGCTTAAAAATTCTGCAAGAATTCAAAAACCTCGGCAGTATTAACTGATCCGTTTCCGAATCCAGGATCAAATCTGGTTGACAGTGAAAATTCTTCCCCATCCCAAGCACTGATGTTGTCGGTTTCGAAACAACAAAATGATACTTTAATATCGACAAGGAAAAAAGATTACGGGAATCCACAGTTGTCGAACAACAAGGATAAAGATCAACCTAGTAGTTCGACAACAACTTCAACAGAAGTTGTGCCACCCATAATTCCAAAACTGACAATAAAACCTCCAAAGGGAGTAGTACACAAGTTGACATTTAATCCTCATGCTAGAACAACATAGCATTATAATATAATGGAAGATCTGGCCCAATCGCAATCTGCTATGTCGACACTTGAGGTACTGCAAAATTGCCCATCCCAAAAGCAGGCTTTATTATCAGCTATCGGTGGGATAGACCCAAAGGATTCTAATCTTGTGTCCTTTAATCATAAAGGATACGATCCTCAGTTACCAGCTCAACTAGCTTTCCTCATTCAAGTGAAAGCCCTCAACAAAACTGTTCATCGAACAATTATTGATGAGGGGGCATCTACATGTATTATGTCAATGAGTTGCTGGAAAACTTTAGGATCTCCAACCTTTTCGCGATCTTCGACAAAATTAAAAGCATTCGACAGATGAATGTATACCCCATATGGTATTCTAAGTAACTTTCAAGTTGAACTAGGGGAAAAACAGTAGAAATAGGTGTCGAAGTAATCGACGGAAACCTCGATTACAACATCTACTGGGAAGACCATGGATATATGCTATGGATGCTGTTGTGTCGACCTACTTTAGGAAGATTGCATTTCCCTTTCAAGGAGGGATTACGATCGTCGATCAACAAACTTTTCTCCCCAATGGTTCCCAAGTTACGGGAAGCATTTTGATGATCCATGGAAGCCCCCATTCGCTTCAAAATATCGGAGTAGGCCTACTAAAAGACCCTATATTAATGGGTACTTTTGCCCTCCCACCTCCAATCAACCTGGCGGAAGTGGTAGCGATAGGAACCTGCAATATGATATCTTCTATTAACAAGATCTCAGAAAATGATATTAACATGGATCATCTATTGGTGTTTCCTCCAAGCCAAATGGAAATATTGTAGCAATCAATGTTTCTAGCATGGGAGGCAAACCCAAATCAACGCTCATCAAGCGTTTGGATAGATAGGTCTAAGGAATATGGCACCCCTTCAGATCCTTGGTCGCAAGTGCATTACACCGACGAAGGAATTGTTCAATCAATGGTAATTGAAGGGGCGCCATGGGAAGATTACCACCATCGTTCCCATCTTCCGACTTGTAAAGAAGATACTCCTAATGACCTTCATCATCCGTCAGTTTTTTATTTCCTATCAAATATTGTAAACACGGTGGATTTCGAGCGAAACTTGTCCAACATTGAAGAGACTATCGCCATAAATATCTCGACCAAAGCAAATGTTGTAGAGAATATTTATGTTGGCAAATGTTGTTCTCCTTCAGAACTGGAAATATATAACGCTCTTTTTCACAAATTCAGAGATGTCTTTGCTTGGTCATATGATGAAATGCCAGGCATTGAATCGAGTATAGTTGAACACGAAATTAAGATGTATCCAGATGTCAAACCAGTACGACAATGGCTACGGCAGGTGCACCCCAAGAAAGTCGCTGCCATCAAGGCAGAAGTTGAAAAGCTTCTCCATGCTGGTTTCATTTACCCGGTTCCTCTAACCGATTGGGTATCGAACATTGTTCCTGTTATGAAAAAACAAGCAATGATTAGAGTGTGCATCGATTATAGGGATGTAAATCAAGCTTGTCCAAAAGACAACTACCCTACGCCCTTTATTGACCAGATAATTGATGAATGCGCCGGATGTGAAATCTTTTCATTCATGGATGGATTCATTGGGTATAATCAAATAAATATCCGCCCACAGGACCAGTCAAAGACTGCATTTATTTGTCCATGGGGCACATTCGCATATCACAAATTACCCTTTGGTTTAAAGAACGAAGGAGCAACGTTTTAGAGGGCAATGAATTATGGCTTCCATGACATCAAAAACATCGTTCAACCATATCTCGACGACCTTTCGGCTCATTAGCGAAAGCGGACTGATCATCCGTAGCATTTAAGAGCAATATTTCTACGTTGCCAACACTACAAGATACGACTCAATCCACACAAATGTGTGTTCTGTGTCAGTTCTGGTCGTTTACTTGGCTTTGTAGTCTCAAAGGACGGGATTTGTCTCGACCCATGTAAGGTTCAGGCAATCATAAATTTGCCTCCACCTTCAAATTTGCTTCAGATTTAGAAACTCCAAGGGAAAGCAAACTTTCTGAGGAGGTTCATTCCAAATTATGCCGAACTTGCTAAAGGTTATACACGTCTATTGAAAAAGGAAGTGCCCTTCGTCTGGGATCAGGTCGCGCAAGCTTCCTTTGATGCTTTAAAAGAATCCCTAATGAAAGCATCATTAATGTACGCTCCTGATTATCAAAAAGACTTTAACCTATATCTGGTTGCAGTGGATACAACCATCGCAATGGTTTTAGTTGAAGAGGACAACGAAATGGAACATCCTATATATTATTTAAGTAAAAACTTAAATGATACAGAAATCAAATATTCTTATGTTGAAAAGCTAGTGCTCGCAGCTGTTCAAGCGATACAGAAGTTTCGACACTATGTCCTCTTTCGAAAAACTACCATTCTGTCAGATTGCAACGACATGACTTATATATTGTCGCGACAGTTGCTAGGGGGAAAATATTCAAAATGGATAGCAATTCTACAAGAGTTTGATCTGGAATTTATAAAATCCAAGTCAAAGAAAGCCCTGGTTTTCGCAGAATTATTATGTGATCTCCCATCATCATCCAATGATGAAACATCCGAAGAAACAATCGTGGATGAATCTTTGTTTCTGATATCTTCAAGAAATCCGTGGTATGGATATATAATCATCTATCTCCAAACCCAAAAATATAGGCCTAATACCTCCCACTCTGAACAAAAATGTATTCGACACCAATCGAAAGACTACATGATCGTCGGTGACACGCTTTACCGTCGTGGTGTCGATACAGTTCTGAGGAGGTGCCTCACCCATGAGGAAGCCGAAAAAGTCTTGAATGATTGCCATTCAGGCGTGTGTGGGGGGCATCAATCCGCTTACTCCACGGCGCAATTTTTTTTACGAGAATGATACTTTTGGCCAACAATGTTCAAAGATTGCATTACCGCAGTTAGAAGTGCCATGCCTGTCAAATTTTCGATAGCAAAACCAGAAGACCACCCGCACCTCTGCAGCCGATAGTTGTTGTTGGGCCATTCGCCAAATGTGGCATTGATTTCATGACATGTAACCCCACCTCGACCGGGGGGCATGGTTATATCATAGTCGCAATGGACTATTTTACCAAATGGGCCGAGGCGATGCCTACATTAGATAACACTGGTGAAACAGCTGCCCTTTTATTTTTCAATCATGTAGTCGCCAGATTTGGCGTTCCACAGGCTATAGTCACAGATCATGGATCGCATTTTCGCAATCACATGATGGCCGAATTAGCTGCCAAATTAGGGTTGTCCCACAATAGCTCTACTCCATATTACCCGCAGGCCAACGGACAAGTTGAAGCAATCAACAAGGTCCCGAAGCGTATGCTGCAAAGGATGATTGGAGTCCACAAAAGGAGTTGGCACCTAATCCTGTACTCGGCCTTGTGGGAATACCGAACATCGGTAAGGAATGCAACTAGGTTTACACCTTTCCAACTGGTGTATGGCCTAGAAGCAATCTTACTAGTTCAGTGTGAAATCTCGTCCCTCAAACTCGCAATCAATCTTCTCCCCGGAACTTCGGAAGAGGAGGCTCGTTTCTTGGAACTAATCCAATTGGATGAAACCCGTCGTGATGCCGCTTTGGCTAACGAAGCCCATAAGAAACGAGTCAAGGCGCAATTCGACAAGAATGTCAAACCCCGTGTCTTCTCAGAAGGTGACTTGGTCTTGCTTTATGACCAGGAATCCAATAAATTGGGAGCAGGTAAATTCAAGTCTTTATGGATGGGCCCCTATATTGTTAAGCGAGTGTTAGCAAAGGGAGCCTATGAGTTAATGGATTATGACGAGATTCCACTGGCGCAACCTCGTAACGGGTTGTACCTTAAGCGTTACTATGCATGATTCAGTGTGGTAACCCATATGCTTTTGTTACGTTTTTGTTTTCGCTAAAAGTATTTGTTTTGGTCAAGTAAATACACTTTTTACATTTATCGCAGATGTCAAACCTATTGGAATCGTTTTTTGGATATGCTGACGGAGCAAGTCGTAGTTCGCGGAACCTATCTTCTGCGGCATGGGCCATTTTTGATCCAAGCGGCGAGTTAGTCAGTTTCAGAGGGGTATGCATTGGTCGATCAACAAATAACATCGCTGAATATAGCGCATTGATAGAACTTCTCTCTGATGCCATAACACATGGCATATGCCGACTGGTCGTCATGCTAGACTCACAGCTCGTCATACTACAGCTCACTGGTATCTACTCTGTCCGAAATCCAGCTATCTATCGCATGTTCCTAAGGGTCAAGATTTTGGAAAGGAAATTTGATTTTATTCAATATCAACATATTTCCAGAAGCTTAAACACATTAACTGACTCATTGGAAAATTATGTGTTAGATAGACATTTGCAACATTTATAAAAAGAAGCATTTCATCAATATTTGCATCAGGATCATGCAACTTAACCAAAATAAAACTCCGAAAATCAAAAATATATATATAACTATTTATGGTTTACACATAATGTTTTGTAACCAAGACAAAAATTGGTCGAAAGACCCAAAACTCAAAATGCTAGGGGGCACCCTAGTCTAATGATGTTGGTGATAACAAGTCATCGCCTGTGCAATCGTGCGTAAAAGCCTAGTCCATCGACTTGGCACACCGGTAGTATGTCGCTGCAACCTCAGATGTAGCTCGTCAGTCCTCACATCTGGAATAACGAGAGTGAGGCCCTCGACCTGATCCTATAATGCTGAAAGAGTCTCGCCCACATCAAGGTCACGAAGGATAGCCCTTCCCATAGCCTCTCCTGCTGGAGTGGCAGCTGGCACTCTCAGGTGTAGTATTGGTCAAACGGGACCAACATCTGCATGAGCACATGAGTTATGATTAGTCTTGACAGAATAAAGCAAAAGGACATTATAAAATAGAAACGATAAACATAAAAATGGTCAAAGAATTTACCAATGGCACCCCACTGCTCGCTAGTCAGCAGTACCAAATCCGGGTCACCCCGGAAATCCATACCAGCATATGGATACTCGGAATAAACCATCTCCTGACGATCGAACCACCCGAAGAAGGTATCAGAAAAGGAAATCTAAGACTGACCAGCATGTTTGGACATATGGTCAACCCATCTTTGCATCCGTGGCTCAGTCGGTGGAGGTAAACCAAGTGAAATATATTGTGGCTGCATCAGCGGGATCTTTTCCAAGGCAAAAACGGTCAAAATAGAACCATATCCAAATTTCTTCAATATCTCATTTTTCACCTTGGTCAATTTTTCTTTCATCACAAGGAGTAATGCATCACACCAGTTGAACACCTTCGGTTCAAGGCATTCTAAGGCATACTGCATATAAGACCGGTTGGCCACATGAAGAGCCGCACTTCCAGCCATCCTACCAAAAGTGTACAGAATGGTCCTTAAGGACCTGTCAGTGACATCTCGAATGTTGATCTTGCTTTCTTTACTTGGCTGGGATCCATCTCTGCAATACCTACGAATGTAATCTCTCACAGATTCACCCCCACGGGCCGAACCTGATAAGGAGATAGGGGCACCCCGCCTCGATAAGCCAGTCAAAAAATAGATGTCCACGACAGTCAAGGGGATGGATTTGCCCCTAATCTGGAACACCTGGCTGGTAGGATCCCATGCATCGAGCAAATATTGCAACAAGTTGATTTGTTGCCTCATGCTAGAAATGTGGAAAAACTTGAGCAAGCCACAGTTTCGCAGTGCATTTACCGTAACCGGATCATGTAAAACAAGCATGTCCTCTTCTTCATGCTCACGTTCTCACCATGTTATAGGCATTTTTCTCCAATAAATCTCTGAAAACAAACGAGAGAAGAGTTAGATCCTGATTTGGTGAGAAACAGGCAAAAATTTCCATTGAAAATTGTGCACAAATTTCCCTCCTTGCACCCATCGCACCCCTAGCAGTGTTCTAGGTGCGTTGCATGCCAACTGTCCAGTGGGCAGGCCAACATGCAATGCACCTTTCGATATAGAAAGGGTGCGATGGAGCCAAAGCGAGTTTTTAAAACCCCAGAGGCTTAGAAAAACTAGAAATCAAGCTCAGAATGAAAAATGGAAAGGATGAAATGAAAGAGCTCAGGTTTAGCTCCTACTTGGTCCAGACGGTACCAAAAATCGTCCACAGAATCTCCCGGAATCAGCTAGTGAAAATCAAGGGGGAAAGCACCTCCAAAGCTCCAATAAGCCAAAGTTCAAATGAAATGGCAAAATGAGGGGTAAAAGCACTTTTAAATTACTTTTTACGTAATTCAAGTAAAATATTAGTGTCTTAACTCATTTTTCAAACATATATTGTTCATTTCTAACTAGTTTGATGAAGCGATTAAGCATGCAGTACAATCTTTGAAGGAACAAAGCTATTAATGGTAAAGTCAAGAAATGACCGTTATATCGAGAAGTTTTAACGTGGACTTCAAGCTCGTTAAAAAATAAACATAAGCAATGAGAAAGTGTTTCCCCCAATGTTTAAGCTCATTTTAAAATAAAAAATGAACCAATTTCCGGTAAATAACCGTCGTGAATGTAGTACGTCAGCCTTTAAACCCTTGGTCATGTTCTCATCATCACCTCCACCCTGTATTGGCCGATCATTCACCTCCATTTGATTGTTTACCCCTTTTGAGGAATAGTTGTGAAGAGTGATCCTGTTAGCCATCCTTGTAATGCTGTTGTGATTGGAAAATTCCAAACCTTACCTAGAATCAGCTGCTACCCAAATTTATCACTCGTTCCTCAAAGACGAGTCTCCTTTAAGCTCTTTTCAACTGACTCATAAAATATGAAAATATTGCCGAGCCATTGGCCTCTCCAGCTCGTTAAAGTGACAGGAAGTGCTATCCCTACTTTAGATTTTAATCTTTTTGGACCTGAGGGATTATTACACAAAAAGATCGAGGGCTTGTTTTGTTTGGCTCATTAAAAGTACCGAAAATTCATCCCTTCTATATTATTTTATACTTTTTCGGACTTAAGGGATTAGATGACGAAAAAGTATTTTTGGAGTTTCGTTTTACATCCCTTTTCAGACTCTCTAAAATTGAAAAGGACCGAGCTATCTTTGTCGTTAAACTCGTTAAAACCTAATAGCAACAAACTTGTCCATAACAGACAAGAACAAGTTTCACTATCGCTAGGCTCGTTAAAACATAGCGATGGGTTTGCCCGAAGGGCAAAATATAGAACAAGCATATGTTACCTCCTCAAGCTTGACAAAAATAAAGAGGTACTGGTCAGCAATGACTGGGGAAAAATTTGGAAGAAAACTTGAAGAAACTTTGTTGGTAGCAAGTCGCTCTTGAACATGACACTTTCACTCCGCATCCAAGTCAGGTTGGGTTGTTCCATTCACTGGTCACATCACCATGGTTCCATCACACCATCCACATTTGGGGTTAATGCTACCAATCCATCATGTCAGTGTCGCCGATATGTTCAAGAGAAGTCGCTCAGAGAATTCACCTGTGTCTCACCCACATAAATACATTTACGCTCCATTCTTTCATGACTGCCACCCTGAACCGTATATCACCAGATCGTTTTCACCTCCATTAAAATCATTTGCTCCATTCCATGTCATTGATGTGGGATTCACTAAGGCCCTCCTATGACGGATCGCTTCTTGTTGACGTCAGCTCATTATCCAAGAAGTCAATCTAGGAACAACCCTTTCAGTACTTTGAAGCTTGCATGCCTCAATGGCAAGCTTCTCACTTCCGGTGATAGGTTTACATCAATGGCCTTCAACCGAAAGATTTTGCGTGGTGTTCGACGCCAAGTCCTTTGTTCACACCACGTAAATTGTACTGTAGTACCTTGAGGGTCATCATCATTATCGATGATTCCTCTCGCACCTGTTAATAGCTTACATCATTGGCTGGTAATCAGGTGATGTCTTTCCATGTTCGCCTCCAGAACATCTCTCACATGGATCGACTTGTCCTTTGAGTGAAGATCGAACGAGATTGAAGACCCCGGATCTAGTTTCATCCATCCGGGCTACGATATATATTCAGGAAAATAAAGACATCAAATGTACATCATTGCTGCACAGATAATCATCCAATCTAAGGGATGATGTCTCTACCAGAATCATCAGTCTACACTCAGACGATTGTCTGTCTCATGTACATGAAAAATGAATTTATAAAGCTGAGCATGGGAATGCCCGCCTCAGCTAGATCATGAAAAATTATGAAGATAATGTATTGTATTGTATCTTATTACAGGTCTCCTTCCAGCTTGAAAGAACTTTAGATCCTCATGATAAAGAATTTCACCCGACATCGACAAATTAACGACATCATGCTTTAAGGGGCAACTGTTATAGACATTTTTGGGCACTGCAACCCCAATCATAAATGTCAATAAACCAAGGGCTCTTAAGTCCCTAAAAGTGTTGTTCCAACCCCTAAAAGAACAAGGTCAACTGATTACATCTTCTCCCAGAAGTTCTCCATGAAAAACTACTCAGAACTGGTCAAAACTGGACCATTTCACCTGCTCCATAGGCAAAGTGCGTTGCATCCCAACTGAATACATACAGTAGGTGCAATGCATGTCAAAAATCCCTTCTATGGGGTGCGATGGGCGAGAATGGACAAATGGCAGGGTCAATCCGCAAGGTGGAGGAGCATGGAATCGTCCAGAAACATCTCCTGTGACACTTGCCTCTCTGAATTCGACCTGGGATGAGTAAGAGATCATCAATCTCCAAGTGGAATCAAGAACTATCAGAGAGAAGACACTAATCAAATCTCAAAAGCTGACTCACCCTCCTTGCAAACATCTATATATGGATCCCTCATCCCAGAGATCGAGGAGGCTGGAATTTTGTATCTTGTAAGGAAGTGCTACTGGTTTCTTGGGGCAATATCATAGTGTTGGGTGATCTAAGCTTTTCATCAGGTGAAGAAGGGCTTCTTGCTGAGAGGATGATGCTGGGTCAGAACAATTGGTTGTAATTCTCTTGGCTTTTTCTTGATTATCAATAAAGCTATTCAAGTTTTCCTCCATACTCTTGTATGATTTATGTTTTATGCATTTGTATGGTCAATTTACATCTGATCCTATATTGTTTATGATAATAGATCTATGTTCTTGGATAGTATTATGATGCTTTGATTCTACAGGTGCCCTGTGAAGCTGGGTAGACAAGGAAGCGAGTAGCAAAAGATCTATCTGAAGGGAGAGGAACCAAAAAAGGAACCAAGCGCAAGACAGAGGTTGGTCTCCTTTATTCTTCTCTCATCTATTTCTCATAAAGGAAAACCAAAGTGGTTTTAGTTTGTTTGTTTCTAAGGTAGCTACCAGCCTTAGTGGGATTAGTAGCTCTGCATAGACACTATTCCCGATAACACATGTTCATTCCGAACCTAAACAAAAATCTCGTCTTTGTTGCATTTTTTGAAGACCGTGATTACAATGTGATCTTCAGCAAAGGAAAGGAATTCCTAAGACACATAGCCACGAGATAGGTGACACAGATCAGGTTCCTGTGAAGAACACGTACAACCTAGATGTGGAGGATTGTGTTGCATTGAGCAGAAGGGTGGAGAAGGTGCAGAGTTTCGATGTCACTGAAGTTTGGCATACAATACTTAGCCATTTTAATCATGGCACTTTGAGGATCATGAAACATATAACCACAAGCTTCCCCAAAGGAGCACTTCAGTAGCAAGATGAATGGAAAGGATGTAATTTGGGGAAGTACACAAAATCCACATTCCATGATCGGGACAACAAAGCACATACAATGCTTGAAAGGATCCACTCTAATGTCTATGGACCTTTTTCGATAGCCTCTACTATCAAGAACAAATATCTTGTCATTTTTATTGACGACTTCTCACAAAGTGTTAGATCTTCTTCATGCGGGAGAAGGCTGAGACATTCTCCAAGTTCATAGAATTCAAGGCAATGGTTGAGAAATAAATGGGTAAGAAGGTGAAGGCTCTTAGGAGTTATAATGGAGGTGAGTATGTGTCGAATGAATTTTAAAACTTATGTGTAAAAGAAGGAATTTGACTGGAGTTGACAACACCCCACAACCCATAGCAGAACGAGGTGGCTAAGACGAAGAACCATAACATTATGGGACCAATGAGGATGATTTTGCATGATCATGACCTACCTCTGCATTTGTGGGTCGAGGCATGCAACACAATAGTATATTTACAAAACCCAATTCCTCATTGGATTTTGGGCATGATTACACCGAAGGAGGATTTCTTGAGGAGAAATTCAAATGGGTCACACTTCATAATTTTTGAAGCCTTTGTTTACTGCCATGTCTCCAAAGAATCAAGGAAGAAACTAGAGCTGACAAAAAAACTGGGGGCATTTTTGTGTTACACAGAAACTCCCCACAACTACCATGTGTACTTTTCATCCCTCATAATTAAATTTGTGTGAAGGGATGTAAAATTTTACGAAGATAAATCCATGTAGTGGTTTCTTGAGAGGGAGCTTCAGATCCCACCAGAAGAGGAGATTTTAGCTCCAAAGGAGGAACCTCAAGAAGTTCTGGAGAAACCATAAGTTGAGGAGCAAAGACTGGAGACAACCACTCAATAAGAAACATCTAGAGAGGCAGGAAAAGGACAATGGAAGTTAAGAGACTTTTGCAGGATGCGAGGGAGAATGTGAGTGCTCCTTCGAATCATCACAGGTAGAGAAGGTCATGAAATTGGTACACTGCCTACATGCCTCTAATGATTGAGCTTATAGACACTGAGCCATTCTCTTTTGAGGAAGTAGTAGAGAAATTTTTTTGGATTGATGCAATGGTGGAGGAATATGAATTCATTTTAAAGAATAATGTTTGCTCAATGGAGTTATTGAGGTGGAGGTGTACATTGAGAAACCAAAAGGCTTCGAGATGTTTGATCGAGAGTCTCATGTGTGCAAATTCAGGTGAGCATTGTACGGTCTCAAGAAGGCATCCCATGCTTGGTACATTAGGATCGATATCTATCTCACCGGTTTCGGCTTCGCCAAAAGTGAAGTAGAAGAAAACCTCTATCATATCTTGGTAGAAGGCAAATTATTGATTATTGTCTTATATGTTGATGACTTGATTTTAGCTAGTGATGATCAACTGATCATATGTTGCAAGGAGAACCTTGCAATAGAGTTTAAAATGAAGGACATGGGTCTCGTGCACTACTTACTCGAATTGGAAGTATGATAGGGTGATGAGGAATTGTTTATATCTCAAGGAAAGTATGCCAATGAGATACTTCAAAGGTTCCACATCGACAATTTCAAACCCATAGAGACACCTCTAGTGACTAATTGGATGAAAGAGGATGCCACTTTAGGTGAGGAAGTGGCTGCTACTCTTTACCAACACTTGGTGGGTTCACTAATGTATCTTGTGAGCACACAACGAGATATGTGCTATGCAGTCAACCAGTTAATCCAAGTTATGGTTAGGCCAACCAAATTATTTTGGAGGGTATCTAAGCATGTTCTATGATACTTTAAAGGCACTACATAGTTTGGAGTATGGTACAAACATATAAAGGGAGTGAAGTTGTGTGGCTTCACGGATGCATATTTGGTGGGAAGTCCATCAGACTGAAAGAGTACATCACGGGGGAATTTCAGTGTGGGGTATGCAGTTGTTTCCTAGTATAGTGGGAACCAAAGATCTGTGGCACTCATCTCAACAAAAGTAGAATACATGGGTTCCAGTTAAGAAACATCTAAGGTTATTTGGATGACAAAGATACTTTTTGGACTGTTTGTTGAGATTATGGATCTAAGTTTCATCTACTATGCTAATTAGAGTTGCATCAAGCTCTCTGAAAATCATATTTTTCGTGATTGATCCAAGCATATAGATATATGGTATCACCATTTACGGGATCTTGTGCAGAGGCAGATAATGTTGTTGCAGTACATTCCAATAAAGGAACAAAATGTTGACATTTTGAAAAAGGCGTTGTCAAGAGGGAAGTTCGAGTTCCATGGGTGCATGAAAGGGGTGATTGGTAATCCCTTTCTTGCTCAAAGGGAGTGTTGGAAAATGCATCAAGAAATTCTAAATTTGATTTTGTCTTGATTAAATTGAGAAAAAATGAAGTTTTATATAAGCATATAATTTGGATGACGTTAACTTCTATGACATTCCTTGTGTCACCCAGTTTACTCAACAAGTTCAAGTTGGAGGAGTTAGAGTTCAGTTTTGCATGTGTGATTGCTAATTTGTAGCAATCAAGGTCAATTATCTTAAGTTGTTTTAGTTAAACTAGTTCGAGCTTTTGGAGGAACTAGTGGAAGGTTAGTTAAGTAGCAGAACTTCAATAAAACTCAATGATCATCCAGTTAACTCATTAATCAGCCCAAAATAGCGAGTGCATGTATATAATTTCAGCTACCCAATTGAGGTGGAGATTTCAAGGCAATGTAACATCAATTGTAAACAAGTCTTGAGTGTAGAGGTGTTGCATGAAGTCACATGATCAGCCTAAGGAGTTGCACAATTCAATTAGAGGAATTTCCTAAATAATAAGGGATAATTCCTCAAGGAATAACACAAGGAAATAATAGCTCAAGCAAAGGAAAAATTTGACTAAGTCTGGGTTAGAGGCCTTCAATGAGCATAGAGATAGGTTGTGCACTTGTAGGGTGAGCTTTGTTGAGCAAATAAATTGTTATACATCTCTATTCATTTAATTAATGCAAGCAGGTATTGTGGTTTTTAGCAGATTTCTTTCCCGAGATAAACATACTTGTTGCATGTGTTTTATCTCTTCTTGCATGTCTGAAATTTTTGTCCTATTATGGATTAATGTATGCATAACAACAGAGTGGGTTCATGTCTAGTGATTTTGATTAAAACTTCATGAGCACTTGCAAATCTACAACCTAATTTCTACACAAAACCCTCAAACCCTAATATGTCTTCCAACTCATCCACTATATATGCACCTAACATAGGAGAATTTAGATCATTTAAAGAAGATGATTTACCTTTAGCCACATCCTTCAAAGACATTGGGTATGAGGATGAAGCGACTCCATTTCCCACTAGTCCTCCATGCAAATGCAAAGCCCATGCTATAGATAAGTATTTCTAAAAGCTATAGGTAAATAGTAGAAGTGATCATCAATGAGTTTATCTTTAAAAATAAATCATTATTAGAACATTAGGTTTCACGTTGAGTGTTGAAATTTATATTTTAGAAGTACCAGATAATTGATGGAGTTCACCTAAAAGAGTAATGATTTACCTATTAGAAATGTAACCATGATTTGAAAACTTCCTAAATCATAAAATCCTCTTTTCTTAAGGCTTCCCTGGGAAATTTCTTAATATCATGCATGTTATCAAACACTTGGTGAATGAACATATTAGTAAAAATACTTCGTATAGATATGTTGTTGAACACTTATTTGTCACACATGAAGTCAAGCACTTCATTAACATCCTTGTGTTGCAAGAGAAGATGGTACTTGTCGATGTATTTAGAAAAATAAAGGATAATATTTGTACTAGAAAGAGCGAAGGGTTGTTCTTTCATAATGTAGAGAGCTACAACTACCTCAACCACAATTTGAATAGAAGGAAAGGATGAAAAACAAATGACACCTATTATATTCCACCCCTTCAAATATCCAACGTTGAAGCTTGTAGTTTTCCATTGTTGACCAATCGATCATCCTAGCATTCCCTCAGTAATAAAATTCATTGCAAAATGGAAAGACCCATCCTATCTCCATGCTGCCTAATAAAATAAATCAACAAATGATCATGTTCTAGAAATTGATGCCATAAACCTATTCCAACATGCTTTATTCACTAGGTCAATGAATAATTAGGTCTATTCTTACCAAAGAAAGAGTTTAAGAGACCATTTTTCCCAAGCATATTCGAATTACCATGTTCAATTTGTAGAGCCACCCTGAAATACATTTTATCTAATTTCAAAACTAATTTCATACAAAAAAATTTCTTTGAAGATGGAAAATTCTATCATAACTCAATTTCCAATTGATAGTGATGATAGCTATTAGTACACAATAGTTGTGAATGGATGCGACTAATCATCATTCTTCACATAGAACTACACCACTTAAAATTACATATTAATGACCCATATAATAGTAGATACCAAATACCTCTAATTATTGGGTCAATAACATATTTCCTTATCTCATAATAAAATGAACTCTTAGCCAAACAAAAATAATTTTTAGCCTTACACCAAAATCTAAAACTATTTCTATCATAAATTCTATACATAAAAAAATTAATATCATAATTGAAATAACCTTTAATAAAATCATATAATGTATCACATTAATTTTATACAGAAAACTAGATTACTCTCCTATTATAACACAATCTCATAAAAAAAAATATTTTCTTATACAATTTTATACATAAACTAGATATCACTCCCCTATTATAACACAATCTCATAAAAAAAAGATTTTCTTATACAACTTTATACATAAACTAGATACTAGATATCACTCTCCTGTTATAAAACAATCTCATAAAAAATTTATTTTCTTATACAATTTATATAAGTCACTCTATCATCAGTAAAACATCTTATATGTTTAAAATTATAATATCTTACCTTGAGGATTAGTCATGTCATGTCTCTTTCTCAAAAATTTACACAAATAAAAAATATATTATATAATTTATTTCTATAAAATTTATAAATATCTAATATATATAAAATTATGTAAATCTCTATTATACAATTTATTTCCAAAAAATTCAACATCATCATGTATACTCGAACGAATATATGGTATAAGTCAATATTTTGACTTGATTATCTTTTTTATTTTTATGTTTTTTTTTAACCACATGGTGAATCAGTAACCGCCAGTCCTAATCCATGGGAGACTCGAGATCAAACCCTGTAGCTGCCTCTATAACACCAAGAGCATAGCCAACCACCTGCAAGTCGGGTATACTAAGTTCCTATGATTTTAGCAATAGGAGACTCATGTGCCACCAAGATCATAGGGAGTCGGGCTCCCCCCTCATGCTCAAGGATGTCATGCTCATTCTGGACCTAAACAAAAATCTCGTCTTTGTTGCATTTCTGGAAGACCGTGATTACGATGTGATCTTCAGTAAAGGAAAGGAATTCCTAAGACACATAGCCACGAGACAGGTGACACAAATCAGGGTTCCTGTGAAGAACATGTACAACCTAGATGTGGAGGATTGTGTTGCATTGAGCAGAAAGGCGGAGAAGTTGTAGAGTTGCAATGTCACTGAAATTTGGGATATAATACTTAGCCATTTTAATCATGGCACTTCGAGGATCATGAAACATACAACAACAAGCTTCCCCAAAGGAGCACTTCAACAGTAAGATGAATGGAAAGGATGTACATTGGGGAAGTACACAAAATCCACATTCCATAATCGGGACAACAAAGCACATGCAATTCTTGAAAGGATCCACTCTAACGTCTATGGACCTTTCTCGATAGCCTCTACTATCAAGCACAAATATCTTGTCATTTTTATTGACGACTTCTCACAAAGTTTTAGATCTTCTTCATGCAGGAGAAGGCTGAGACATTCTACAAGTTCATAGAATTCAAGGCAATGATTGAGAAATAAATGGGCAAGAAGGTGAAGGCTCTCAGGAGTTATAATGGAGGTGAGTATGTGTCGAATGAATTTTAAAACTTATGTGCAAAAGAAGGAATTCGACTCGAGTTGACAACACCCCACAACCCATAGCAGAACGAGGTGGCTAAGATGAAGAACCATAGCATTGTGGGACCAATGAGGGTGATTTTGCATGATCATGACCTACCTCTACATTTGTGGGTCGAGGCATGCAACACAATGGTCTATTTACAGAACCCAATTACTCATTCAATTTTGGGCATGATTACACCGAAGGAGGATTTCTCGAGGAGAAAATCAAATGGGTCACACTTCATAATTTTTAAAGCCTCTGTTTACTACCTGTTGTGCCCTACAACAACCCCCCATTTCATATCATTTATATTTACAAAATTATCATATGAAATGGGTCCCTTTAGAAGTTAATTGGTATCAATATTGCATTATTTGAAAAAGGTCCGCAAACCAAATGAAGACATTTATAAAACCTTTTGAAAAACCCATTTTTGATCAAATAAAACAATCTTTTATCATTGCGATAAACTGATCGCAAGATCGCATATCGCAATGACATAGAAAACACAAATAAGTGACATATGGGTTCCCGCCGATGCGATATCGCTATCGGCTATCGACGATACTTTTTATGCAGTCTTAAAGCACCCCAAGCCTTTCACCCCAATGCAATGGGATATCGCAATCGGCAATCGGCAATATCCTATGCACAATAATAAGGCGCCCAGGTCATACCCCCGATGCGATGCGATATCGCAATCGGCGATACACTATCTATGCACATTGTTATGCCCATTCACCCCGATGCGATGCGATTTCGCTATCGGCGATCGGTGGTATGCTATCCATATGTTTATATAATACCTATTCTCCCGATGTGATGCGATATCGCTATCGGCGATCGGGGTTTCAAAATTGTCAACATAAGGATTTAAGTGTTCCCGGCGCCTGATTATGATATAGCGCGGATTTCAAAAAAGTCGTTAAATGGAGGGATATTATGATCAAATCATATTTAAAGCTTAATCTGCTGAGCAATGATGCACCTGCGCCCAACCACCAAAACATCCATAGCACGCTTAAACGGGTCATTCGGCCGAATAATGGTATAATGAGCATTTAAGGGGTGGCAGGTTTTAAACGGCCATTTAATGTAATTGTAAGATCTTCCCATGGATTGTATCCGCGGCCATTTTTAGAGTTAATCTCTCAGCACGGTTTGATCAATATATCTTTCCCATATTGGATTTTCATTGGCATATCTCTGTGTTACGTTTATTTTCGCCTCTGTGCAGAATTCATCCAAAGGAGAAAGCTCAAGCAAAATGGGGAAGAAATCCAAGAAGACCACAGGCGCTTCCGCTACACCAACTGCAGGACAAGCTGTCGTGGACAAAAAGAAGGGATTGATATCTGATACTATATGTTTGGGTCTCGTCAGAGTTACTTGGCAAGGTACCTACAACCTGATTGAAGCCGAAGAACCAGTAGTGACAACAGTAGAAGCTACTGTGGATTTAACCCGGAAGTCTGAGGGTACTCTCAAGGACTTAGCTGATTCCTTCCTTCACCGGATAGCAGCTAGGGAGCAAATTCTCCCATACACAGACGTAGTGCAGTGGGCGATTGAAGAAATCCCAATCCTGGATAGAACCTTCAGCACCAGAGACGGGAGAATTTTCGGGTCATTCAGGGCAGATGATCTAAGGCAAATGTATCATTTGCCTGAGCCAGAGAAGATATATAATAAGGCGTTCCTGGAGAAATTCGCAAACGAAAATGAAGTTGAATCCGAACCCATCCGGGATTGGAGACAAAATCCGGCAAAGCACAAACATGAATCTTCTGGTAAGTACTCGGTTGATTATCTGGCTTCTCCTTATTGCTATGCTGGAATAATGGTGTGTAGATTATGGGGATTGCATGACTCTGCTAATTTTACCATAGAAAGGGTTCCCCTAATGGAAGCAGCATGCAACAGTGTAATTATGGATTGGGCCACTATGCTCTCAGACAAATTAGCAACAGTTGTGCTTGAGTTTAGAAGCAAAACCCGTATTTCTGAAAGGGTAATTCCCCCATCTACTACAGTGCCTATATTCTAGATACCCTGTGTTTTAACTCTGAATTCCTCGTACTCGGCTGGAGGTGGACTGCACAAGACCCCACGCCTATTCATATATATCATCAAAAATTGTGGAAATCTTCTTATAAACATCATCTATACCAAGTCTGTAATGGCTTTATGTTGCCTATTTATTATTCCATTTTCGATAAACCTGCTCCCAAGATTTCTTATCAAGCCGGATTTGATTTAACCGCAATAGGTAGATGGTTTGGAGAGGAGAGATTTACCTACATAAGAGTTTTCGGTAGCCAAGCCGAACCCCATGTCCTCCCTTTATACATACCTGATAAACTGCTGGCAAGGGAAATTGCTTACCAGATTATGGCTGAGAGTGTTACACAGACTCTCAAGAAGGAAAAGAAGAAAGGCTGGCCCTCTTTTCCCTTGAGGTGTGGTGTCTATACTCTGCATGATCTCAAACATGCAGAAAAGGAAGCCACAAAGATTCAATCCTTAACTCCGACGACTCTCCCAAATAGGCAGTTTGATCCAAATAAAGTTGCCTATAATGCACTAGAACAGGCCAAATTGACAAGATTTGACCATAAAGAAGATATGTTTGACGACCTGTTCTCTTCAGCTGAGACAATAAATCAGGTTAAAGCATTCGCCAAAGTGAAATATAATGATGAAGGGTTGACTGAATTTAATAAACTTAAAGAACAGAGGTTGCAAACTCTGCCTCTAGATTTACTAGCGACAACCCCAGCGACATCATCAAGCGAGCCTGGTCGGCAACAGTCAAAGGAACCTCCGGTTATAACAAAGGATCATAAGAAAGAACAGGAGGAAAAGCAGAGGAGATAACAAGAAGAAAGGAAGAAGAGAGCGCAGGAGGAAAAACAGAGAAGAGAGAAAGAGGAAAAGCAAAAGAAAGAGCATGAGGAAAGGCAAAAGAAAGAACAAGAGGAAAAGCAGAAGAGAGAGCAGGAAAAAGTGCGGAAGGAGTCCCAAGCCAAAAAGCAAAAACAAACCACCATTGATGTCAATATAGATACTCGTATTGACCCTAAATTGCTCCAGGAATGGAAGCAATTTGATTCCATCATCAGTGGGTTGGAATGTTCAAAGGATACAGACACTTCCAAGACAACGGATACGCAGGACATCACTTCACCTCAGGTTCTAAGTGGAACCAGCGACCCACCCATTTCTAAAGACGTTGAGATAATACCAAAGGACCCCTCTGACCAAATCATTCTCCAGGTAGAAGATATTCCTCCCCTGCATGTTTTCTACAGCCCGAGGCATAAAGCAGTGGTGAAACGACAAAGGAAAAGAAGAAGGACTGATCAACCTTCCCTTTTCCCAGAGCAAACTGTTACGGGCAATGTGGTTTGGAAGGAGGAATTTGACCCCTCCGATGACCTGACAAAACTGTCGTAGTATGCGGGAGCCTATTCGGCAGCGACAATTGATAAGGCATCGGAGGTAAGTCTTCTACTAAAAACCAAAGATCAAGAGATTTTCTCATTACAGGCAGAGTTAGATGAGACAAAGTAGAAGGCAGAGCAGGCAGAACATTAATTGTTGACACAACAGCAAGTGAACAGTCAACTAACTCAACAATTGCAGGCAGAAAAGCAAAGGATCGACCAAAGCGTGATCCAGAAACAAAAAGAATTAGCAGAGGCATTAGCACAATTGAAGGCAGCGAACGAGCAAATGGTGAAGACAAAAGATGAGCAAATCGCTCAATTATCATCACAGCTCGAGAAAATAAAGGGCTTTCCACAAGTGGCTGAATTTAGAGCAGAAGCATTACAAATAAACACTACATTAATATCCCAAATTAAGCTTCTGTGTCAACAAATCGCCCAAGCAGAGCCATTGTGTGAATTAACGGCATCCATTAATAAGCAGGTAGAGAAGGCCAGAACTGAATTGGATCAAGCCGAAGAAACCATAGCTGCATTTCTTGACTGGCAAGATTCTGATCAAGGACAAGCGGCGAATTTGCCCAGGATCCTAGAAACACATAAAGATATACTCTTTACGGAATGGCAGTCCCAGTTAATGAGAGCAGAGAGGGCAGCTTCAAGATGTAAATCAACTTCCAGCAATCTAGTTGAACTGGTTAATAACACTCTCTATTTATCAAACATGATCTCCCAATGCACACCAGGAAAGTTGACAACAATGAACACATTGGAGCAATCATGTTATCCTGATTTAGAGGAAAAGGGGAGATTAATCGCTGAGATTAATAGTTTAACCTTGGACACATATTGGTTCTTCCTGGTAAAGCTGCATACACAGAGAGTCGCCCTTAAGTGCCTAACAGATGCAATCGGGTATATGATTCCCGATATTCAGGATGCCACCTATGCTGCCCAGCTCAGTTCGCGCCTCAATAAACCTCTGGAAGTAGAGCCAATGCTTGCGATAAGTCAGCTCAGATTTAAAGGCAAGCAGCCTACTTGATGAATCATGCCGCCGAGTGGGAGAACGCTGAGAAAAATAGGATCAAAATTTATTGATACCGATTTAGTAGGATTTCATTTTAGTAGATATTTAGATTAATTTAGTATTTATAGACCCTTTCATTGTTTTGGAAAGGGTCGTAAAGTTTTGTACCAGACTTAAAGACTGAAGTTTGCACTATTGTGCTTCAGTCAATATTCTTTTATGAAACTGGACCAGTTGTTCTTAATTCAACAAGGAAGTTTTTTATGCAATTGTGCACTATTGTCTTTGTTGAGAATGTTTCTGCGTTGAAGGAAGAATTACAAGTAGCGATTGATATTGGGAGTGTCAAGCAGCTCATATGGTATTTCTATCTATGTCTGAATTCATTCATTTCATATGAATTGTTATGTGATTATTCTTGCTATTATTGATTATATGCATGCGCTGTAACAAAAGATCTATATTCATTCCACTATTGGATGTTTTATGATGTGCCTTTCTTTTTAATCATGTATATGTAAATGATATAAATGATAAGTGTGGCAATATCGCTTTAATTGCTTTGCTTAACTATTTAAGCATAGTAATCATGAATGAAATAATGTCCATGTCTGTTAAATGGAATCATCTATATGCCTGTTTATAGACACGGATCATCAAGCACTGCACTTCAAAGCTCAATAAGTTCCCGGGATAGATCATAGTTTACGTATTCTTGTTAATAGTTTTAGTTATTCGCTCATCGCTAGTTTAGTTTATAAATCATCCATTCATCCCGTTTATCCACTTTTGGGAAACTGGTCCCATTATCCCCAGTCGGAGCCACTATTCCAAACAGAAAAGGAGCTGTACTAAGGTCCGGACCGGGTGGTTATCCCCAATGTTGTTGCAGCGATTTTTGAGGCATCAACACTACCATATCTCCAAAGAATCAAGGAAGAAGCTAGACCTGACAACAAAATTGGGGGTATTTTTGGGTTACACAAAAACTCCCCACAACTACCATGTGTACTTTCAATCCCTCAGAACGACATTTGTGTGAAGGGATGTAAAATTTTACGAAGATAAATCCATGTGGTGGTTTCTTGAGAGGGAGCTTCAGATCCCACCAGAAGAGGAGATTTTAGCTCCAAAGGAGGAAGCTCAAGAAGTTGTGGAGCAACAATAAGTTGAGGAGCAAATATTGGAGACGACCACTCAAGAAGAAACATCCAGAGAAGGCAGGAAAGGGACCATGTAAGCTAAGAGACTTTTGCAAGATGCGAGGGAGAATGTGAGTGCTCCTTTGAATCCTTACAGGTAGAGAAGGTCATGAAATCAGTACACCGGCTACATGCCTCTAATGACTGAGCTTATAGACACTGAGCCATTCTCTTTTGAGGAAATAGTAGAGAACTTTTTTTGGGTTAATGCAATGGTGGACGAATATGAATTCATTTTAAAGAACAATATTTTGGAAGTGGTCCCAAGACCAGTAGATAAATTAGTTGTGGGTTCGAGATGGTTCTTCAAGGTAAAGCATGTAATAGACAAAAGCATAGAAAAGTACAAGGCTAGATTTGTGGCCAAGGGATACTCTCAATTTGAGGGGATTGGCTATGAGGAGACCTTTTCTCATGTATCAAGGTACTCATCCATTAGAACAATTATTTCTCTCACTGCACATATGGGGTGGAAGACCCACTATATCGATGTAAAAAAAATATTGCTCAATGGAGTTATTGAGGTGGAGGTGTACATCGAGTAACTATAAGGCTTCGAGACATTTGATCGGGAGTCTCATGTGTGCAAATTCAGGTGAGCATTGTACGGTCTCAAGCAGGCACCCCATGCTTGGTACACTAGGATCGATAGCTATCTCACCGGTTTCGGCTTCACCAAAGGTGAAGCAGAAGAAAACCTCTATCATATCTTGGTAGAAGGTAAATTATTGATTATTGTCTTATATGTTGATGACTTGATTTTAGCTAGTGATGATCAACTGATCATATCTTGCAAGTAGGACCTTGCAATAGAGTTTAAAATGAAGAACATGGGTCTCATGCACTACTTACTCAAATTGGAAGTATGATAGGGTGATGAGGAATTGTTTATATCTCAAGGAAAGTATGCCAATGAGATACTTCAGAGTTTCCACATCGACAATTGCAAACCCATAGAGACACCTCTAGTGACCAATTGGATGAAAGAGGATGCCACTTCAGGGGAGGAAGTGGCTGCTACTCTTTACCAACACTTGGTGGGTTCACTAATGTATCTTGTGAGCACACACGAGATATGTGCTATGCAGTCAACCAGTTAATCCTAGCTATGGTTATGCCAACCAAATTATTTTGGAGGGCATCTAAGCATGTTCTACGATACTTTAAAGGCACTACATATTTTGGAGTATGGTACAAACAGATAGAGGGAGTGAAGTTGTGTGGCTTCACAGATGCATATTTGGTGGTGAGTCCATCAGACTGAAAGAGTACATCATGGGGGAATTTCAGTCTGGGGTATGCAGTTGTTTCCTAGTACAATGGGAACCAAAGATCTATGACACTCATCTCAACAAAAGTAGAATACGCGGGTTCCAGTCAAGAAACATCTAAGGTGATCTAGATGAGAAAGATACTTGTTGGATTGTTTTCTGAGATTATGGATCTAACTGTCATCTACTATGGTAATTAAAGTTGCATCAAGCTCTCTAAAAATTTATTTTTCGTGATTGATCAAGCATATAGATATATGGTATCACCATTTATGGGATCTTCTGCAGAGGCAGATAATGTTGTTGCAGTACATTCCAATAAAGGAACAAAATGTTGACATTTTGACAAGGGCGTTGTCAAGAGGGAAGTTCGTGTTCCACGGGTGCATGATAGGGGTGATTGATAATCCCTTTCTTGCTCAAAGGGAGTGTTGGAAAAAGCATCAAGAAATTCTAGAACTACCAAATAATTGATGGAGTTCACCTAAAAGAGTAATGATTTACATATTAGAAATGTAACCATGATTTGAAAACTTCCTAAATCATAAAATCCTCTTTTCTTAAGGCGTCCCTTGGAAATTTCTTAATATCATGCATTTTACCAAACACTTGGTGAATGAACATATTAGTAAACATACTTCGTATAGATATGTTGTTGAACGCTTCTTTATGAAACATGAAGTCAAGCACCTCATTAGCATTGTTGTGTTGCAAGAGAAGATGGTACTTGTTGATGTATTTAGAGAAATGAAGCATAATATTTATACTAGAAAGAGTGAAGGGTTGTTCTTTCATAATGTAGAGAGCTACAACTACCTCAACAACAATTTGAATAGAAGGAAAGGATGAAAAACAAATGACACCTATTATATTCCACCCCTTCAAATATCCAACATTGAAGCTTGTAGTTTTCCATTGTTGATCAATGGAGCATCCTAGCATTCCCTCACTAAGAAAATTCATTGCAAAATGGAAAGATCCATCCTATCTCCATGCCACCTAATAAAATGAATCAACAAATGATTTCTTTCTAGAAATTGATGCCATAAACCTGTTCCAAGATGTTTTATTCACTAGGTCAATGAATAATTAGGTCTATTCATACCAAAGAAAGAGTTAAAGAGACCATGTTTCCCAAGCATATTTGAATGACCATGTTCAATTTGTACAACCACCCTAAAATACATTCTATCTAATTTCAAAACTAATTTCATGCACAAATTTTGCTTTGAAGATGGAAAATTCTATCATAACTCAATTTCCAATTGATAGTGACGATAACTATTAGTACACAATAGTTGTGAATGGATGCGACTAATCATCATTCTTCACATAAAACTACACCACTTAAAATTACATATTAATAACCCATATAATAGTAGATTTCATACCAAATGCCTCTAATTATTGGGTCAATAACATATTTCCTTATCTTATAATAAAATGAACTCTTAGCCAAACAAAAATAATTTTAAACCTTACACCAAAATCTAAAACTATTTCTATCATAAAATATATACATAAAAAATTAATATCATAATTGAAATAACGTTTAATAAAATCATATAATGTATCACATTAATTTTATACATAAAACTAGATATCACTCTCCTATTATAACACAATCTTGCAAAAAAAATATTTTACTTATACAATTTTATACATAAACTAGATATCACTCCCCTATTATAACACAATCTCGTAAAAAAATTATTTTCTTATACAATTTTATACATAAACTAGATACTAGATATCACTCTCCTGTTATAAAACAATCTCATAAAAAAAAAAATATTTTCTTATACAATTTATATAAGTCACTCTATCATCGGTAAAACATCTTATATTTTTAAAATTATAATATCTTACCTTGAGGACTAGTCGTGTCATGTCTCTTTCTAAAAAATTTACTTGAGGATTAGTCATGTCTCTTTCTCAGAATTTTACACAAATAAAAATATATTATATAATTTATTTCCAAAAAATTTACTCGAACGAATATATGGTGTAAGTCAATATTTTGACTTGATTATCTTATGACAACCAAGACCGCATTCTTGTTTAAGGGTTATCTTGATTATCTTATGACAACCAAGACCGCATTCTTCTTTAAGGGTTATCTTCTCACATCCTTCCGTTGTACATGTGAACCTCAAACGTACACGTACACATCTGACGTTTGAAGATTGCACCCCACACAGAGGTGTCACCATCTAGATTCTAAATGCCGATGATAACCATAGAAAATATGAATCAGGGGGCACATAATCAAAGTTAAATTAAAGCGGAGGAAGCCATGGATTCATCGCCTGATTTGCTGCAGAGATCTAGTCCGAGCCTGAACCTCGGCTCAGCGCTGAGTCTGATCCTTCTGGCAAATTCTTTTATCTGCATGGTGAACGGAGTCTGAGAAAGCGGTTTCCTCCGGGTCCGTCTGGATGGCCTGTGATCAGCAGCCTTCCACTTCTGGGCAACCTGCCCCATCACTCACTCTATCAACTATCGAAGCAATACGGTCCGATCATGTATTTGAAGCTCGGGACAACCGACACTATGGTCGTCTCGTCGCCAAAGATAGCGGAGGCGTGCCTCAAAACAAACGACCTCAACTTCTCCAACCGGCCAGGAAACTCTACGGCCAAATACATTGGCTACGACTCCAACCGGCTAGGCAACCCTACGGCCAAATACATTGGCTACGACTCCAACGGCCTTGTCTGGGCTCGCTACGGCCCCCGCTGGAGAATGATGCGAAAGATCTGTAACATTCATCTCTTTGGCGGCAAGGCCCTGGACGATCTGCGGCCTGTGCGTGAAGAAGAGGTCGGGATGCTGGTGAAGGCTATTCTCGAACACGAGCGACAAGGGAAGGCCGTGAACCTCGGGGAAGTGCTCAACATCTGCGCTGCCAACGTCATCGGGCAGACTATGTTGAGCAAGCGCTTGTTCGATTTCCAGGGGCGTATGGCCGGCGAGTTCAGACAGCTGGTGGTGGAGCAAACGGATTCGGCTGGTAAATTTATTATCGGCGACTTCGTGCCCTCTCCGGCTTGGATGGATCTGCAGGGCATGTTGAAAATATAATTCCAACTACCGCCCAGTCAAACAACATTTAATTCAGCAAAACCGCCATGAGTTTATCGCACCGCTTTTCACAAGTTGGTGGTATTCTCTCAAATGCCCCAATACAATCTTCATTTGACGCGTGTTCTCTGTACATTTTGCAAAACAACTTTTTATCGGGAGGTAACGTTTGTTTTTTTTGGGGAAGCGATATGGCATAGTAAAGGCATGTAAGTTTTTTTATTGTTGCATATGTAAGGTAATATGTTTTTTTTGAGTTGACTATTGTAATGCTAAGAAAAAAGGCACAGCAGTGCGAAACAAAACCAGAGCAAAGGGCGAATGTAATTTTTGTTAAAAAAGGGAAATGCAATGTAAACGCAGAAGCGTGAGGGAAATATATGCAGCAGCGCATATGTATTTTTGTTGATTGAAATGTAATGTGAAGAATGGATATGTAAGAATTTTTTTTATTTTACAACAGTAAATATAAATGAAAAATTTACACACAGCAGTGTAAATCTTTTCAAAAGGAGACAGAGTAATTTTTTGTTGAAATGTTCTTGGTGTAATCCGGCAGAGAGAATATATTTGTAACAACAGTTGTCTTTGATTAATGAACGCAAAGCTTTTGTGGGTGTGTGTGTAATACTCTGTTCTCAGAAAATAATTTGTTTATAGCTTCCCTGTGTTAAGATCTTGAGAGATAGAGCATCATTCTCTGTTCAGTGATTTTGCTTTGGAATTTACCAGAAAATTCCCAACAGTGGTATTAGAGCTTGTCCAAGCTCTTTGAAGGTGTCAAAGACGCTTAAGGAAGGACTTTTTGCTGCAGCAACTTCTCCAGCAGAGTGAAGACTCAGTCAAGAAAGGATCTAGGTATTTCTCAAGATTTTTTTTGTTGCTGTTGAAGACAGTCTGTTATTTTAAATACACAGTGAAGTATTTGAAGCATAGTTTAGAGTGCAAGAATGGCTGGCTCCAGCACCGCACTAGCATGGGTATTTTTAATACTCAGCTCCCACAGTTTAATGGGAAAAAATATGACTATTGGGCAATAACCACGAGAGCCCTGTTTGCCTCACAAGATTTATGGGAACTTGTTGAATATGGGTTTGAAGAACCAGGAGATGAAGACGAGTTTAATAGATTAACTCGGGCAGAGAAAGATCTGTTGAAGAGCAATAAGAAGAAGGATTCGAAAGCCCTCGTATTTTTGTATCAAGCAGTGCATGAGAGTGTGTTTCCAAGGATAGCAGCAGCAAAGACATCCAAAGAAGCATGGCAAACTCTCAAGACAGCCTATCAAGGCATGGAGAAAGTGAAGACAGCAAAACTACAATTGCTGAGAAGAGATTTTGAGAATATGTGCACGAAGGAGTCAGACAATATTGACTCATTCTTCACTCATGTGATTGGTCAGGTCACACAGATAAGATCTCATGGAGAAACTCTTGAAGAAAGGAGGATTGTGGAGAAACTGTTAAGGGTCCTACTCTCAAAGTTCGATGTGATTGTCACCACCATAGAAGAGACAAATGATCTCTCAAACTTCTCAGTTGATGAGCTACATGCATCACTGATAACACATGAGTAGAGGTTGAGTAGAAATGAAAACTCATCTCTAGAACAAGCTTTTAAGACCCAGATGTCCTTTGGAAGAGGAAGACGTCAAGGCAAAGGAAACAAGAGAGGAAAAGGCAGAAGCCAAAACAGAGGTGGAAGAAAGAGTCAAGCAAATGCTCAAGGAAGAGAAAACAATCCGAATCAGAGCCAAGGCCAAGGCAGCAATCAACAAAGTAGAAAACATCATGCTCAAGGACAAAGGTATGAAAAATCCAATGTCCAATGTTATTATTGTAAAAAATATGGGCATTATGCAAATGAATGTAGGAAGAAACAGCATGATATGAACAATAGAACTAGTGCAAATTTCACTAGAGAAAATATCAGCCAAAACAATTTGCTTTTAGCCTGTAATATTGCTGAAGAAAAGAGTGAATATGTATGGTTTCTAGACTCCAGTTGCAGCAACCACATGACAGGAAACATAGCCCTGTTTTCCATGTTAGATCAGAATGTGAAGTCACAAGTCACACTAGGGACTGATAATAAAGTTTCTGTTATGGGAAAAGAAGAAGTAAAAGTTTTAACAAAGAAAGGAGAAAAGAAAACCATAGCGGATGTTTATTATGTTCTTGGAATGAAATGTAATCTCTTAAGTATTGGACAACTTGTTCAAAAGTGGTACAATGTTTTTTTTGTGAATGATGTATGCACCATCATGGATAGGGCACCCAGCAAACAATGTATTGCTGAAGTGAAGATGACAAGGAACATGATGTTCCCTCTCAGAATGAATGCAGATTTGAAAAATAAAGAAGTAATTGTAGCAGTGACTCAAGAGGCTTTCCAAAGCGAAGCAAAATATGAAAATTGGTTGTGGCACTTGAGATTTGGACATCTCAACTTTGGAGGTCTTAATTTGTTGAGTAGAAAAGGAACAGTAAGAGGATTACCATTGATAGAGAAACCAGACAACCTTTGTGAAGGTTGTATCTTGGGGAAACAACATAGAGAAAGTTTTCCATCAGGGAAAAGCATAAGGGCAAAGGCACCCTTAGAGATTGTCCACTCAGACTTATGTGGACCGATGCAAACTCCATCACTAGCAAGTAGCCAATATTTTCTAACATTCATTGATGATTTTACAAGAAAAACTTGGGTTTATTTCTTGAAGAACAAAAGTGAAGTGTTTGAAAATTTTCAAAATTCCAAAGCACTTGTAGAAAACCAAAGCGGGATGCATATCAAAGTTTTAAGAACTGACAGAGGAGGTGAGTATATCTCCAAAGACTTTCTACGGTTTTGTAGAGAAAATGGAATCCATAAGCAGTTTACAGCTAGGTACACCCCGTAGCAAAATGGAATTGTTGAAAAGAAGAACAGGACCATCATGGATATGGCGAGGAGTATGTTAAAGGCAAAGCATTTTCCAAATGATTATTGGGCTGAAGCTGTACACTGTGCAGTATATATTTTGAATAGATGCCCAACAAAAGCAGTCATGAACAGAGTGCCGGAAGAAGCATGGAATGGGAGAAAGCAAGGAGTCACTCACATGAAAGTTTTTGGTTGTGTGGCTTATGCACACATTCCAGATCAGCTAAGGAGGAAGTTGGACAGCAAAGGGGATAAATGTATTTTCATTGGATACAGTGAGGAATCCAAAGCTTATAGGTTGTATATCCCATCTACGAAAAAGTTTTTTGTGAGCAGAGATGTTCAATTCATTGAGGAAGAAGCTTGGGATAGAAGCATAGATAAAACAATGAATGTTAAAAATTGTTTGTCTCATGATAAAGATGATGAGGAGATGGCTGAAATACATCCCCAAATAGTAGCGCCAACACAAGGACAGTAAGAGGCACCCTTGAGGAGAAATTAAAGTGCTTCTCCAAGCACACCACAAGGAGGAAATTCAAGTGCTTCTTCAAGCACTTGTACACCAAATGAAAGAGGTAAGAAGTTCAGAAATTTAAGTGACTTTTATGATGAAGGTATGAATTCCTTGTTTTTTTTATATTGTCATGTTGATGACCCCATTCATTTCGAAGATGCTATTAAGGATAGGAAATGGATAGAAGCTATGGATAAGGAAATCAATGCCATAGAAAGAAACAAGACATGGGATTTGGTTGAACTACCAAAAGGAAAATAAGTCATTGTAGTCAAATGGGTTTACAAGACCAAGAGTAATGCTGAAGGCAAAATAGAAAGACACAAGGCAAGATTGGTTGTCAAAGGATATAAGCAGCAGTATGGGAGAGACTATGAGGAAACTTTCGCACTGGTTGCTAGAATGGAAACCATGAGAACAATGTTGTCCATAGTAGCACAAAACAAGTGGAAAGTTTACCAAATGGACGTGAAGTCAACATTCCTAAATGGAGTGTTAATGCAAGAGGTTTACATTGAACAACCTCTAGGCTATGAAAATAAAGGCCAGGAGCACAAAGTATGCAGATTGAAGAAAGCTCTTTATGTGCTGAAGCAAGCGCCAAGAGCGTGGTACAGTAGGATAGATTCCTATCTACTGGAAAATGGATTTGAGAAGTGTGAGGGAGAACCCACCCTCTACATCGAAGAAAAGGATGGTAAAATACTAATTGTTGTGTTATATGTTGATGATGTTATTTTCACAGGCAATGATGATTACCTTATTGAAAACTTCAAAACAGTCATGAAAGAAGAATTTGAAATGACTGACATGGGTTTGTTGAGATACTTATTAGGAATAGAAGTAGATCAAAATGAAAATAGAATTTTTAGTTCACAAGAAAAATATGTTAATGAAGTGTTGAAAAGAATTAATATGCAGGATAGCAAAGCAGCGATCACTCCCACAGTGATGGGATTAAAACTCAGCAAAGAGGACAACAACAAGGATTTTGATCCTAGTTTGTACAAGAGCATAGTTGGCAGCCTCATGTATTTGACTGCAACTAGGCCGGATATAATGTATGTTGTTAGTTTAATTTCCAGATTCATGGAGAGGCCAAAAGAAGCACATTGACAGGCAGCAAAAAGGATTTTGAGGTATGTTAATGGTACTAAAAGGTTTGACATTTTATATACTATCTCAGAATGTTCAGATTTAATTAGATACACTGATAGTGATTGGGCTGGAAGTGTAGATGATCAGAAAAGCACATTCGGTTATGTTTTTCACATGGGTTCTGGAGCCATTTCATGGGCTTCTAAGAAACAACCTATTGTAGCATTGTCTACAGCAGAGGTAGAATATGTGGCAGCTACAGCAGCAGCATGTCAAGCAGTTTAGATGAGAAGAAAGTTAAGGAGCTTAGGCCAAGAGCAGGCAAAAGGAACTGTGATCTTTTGTGACAATAGCTCGGCTATTGCATTATCCAAGAATTCGGTGTTTCATAAGAAAACGAAACACATTGGCACAAGGTTTCATTACATCAGGGAATTGGTAAGCAATGGAGAAATTGTTTTAAAACATTGTAGGACTCAGGAACAGGTTGCAGACATTCTGACAAAGCCATTGGACCAGAAAAGTTTTGAATTTTTGAGGAAATGTCTGGGTATGACTGATAACCCAGCAGTTTAAATTAAAGGGGAGTGCTGAAAATATAATTCCCACTGCCACCCAGTCAAACAACATTTAATTTAGTAAAACCGCCATGAGTTTATCACACCGCTTTTCACAAGTTGGTGGTATTCTCTCAAATGCCCCCGATACAATCACCATTTGATGTGTGTCCCCTGTACGTTTTGCAAAACAACTTTTCATCGAGACGTAACGTTCGTTTTGTTTGGGCAAGTGATATCCGTTGGATTGGAATGAAGGCTATCCACCGTCCGATTAATCTAAAGTTGCATACAGCCCTGCACCATTTGGACATTGCGTGAAGTTTCATTTTGACCGTCGATCTTATGAGTAAAATATTTAATGAAATTTATTACGGGATGGTAAATGTAGGTAAGCTTTTAATTTTATTGTTTTTTATCATGTACGAGAAGTATGGCACAGTAAACGCATGTAAGTTTTTTTATTGTTGCATATGTAAGGTAATATTTTTTTTTTGAGTTGACTATTGTAATGCAAGAAAAAAGGCAAAGCAGTGCGAAACAAAACCAGAGCAGAGGGCGAATGTATTTTTTGTTAAAAAAGGGAAATGCAATGTAAACGCAGTAGCGTGAGGGAAATATATGCAGCAACGCATATGTATTTTCATTGATTGAAATTTAATGTGAAGAATGGATATGTAAGAATTTTTTTATTTTACAACATTAAATGTAAATGAAAAATTTACACACAGCAATGTAAATCTTTTCAAAAAGAGACAGAGTAATTTTTTGTTGAAATGTTCTTCGTGTAATCCCTCAGGTAGAGGAAGAATATTTTTGTAATAGCAGTTGTTTTTTATTAATGAACACAAAGCTTTTGTGGGTGTGTGTGTAATACTTTGTTCTCAGAAAATAATTTGTTTATAGCTTCCCTGTGTTAAGATCCTGAGAAACAGAGCATCATTCTCTGTTCAGTGATTTTGTTTTGGAATTTACCATAAAATTCCCAACAGGGCGTACGGACTAGGATGAAAAAGCTGCACATAAGGGTTGATGAGTTCATAAGTAAGATGATAAAGGACCACCAAACCACATCGTGCAACGGAGGGAAGGCCGACTTTCTCAGTATTCTTTTGCCTCTTAGAAATGATGCGGATTCCGAAGAAGGAAAGCTCACGAATGATGATATTAAGGGCCTTTTACTGGCTAGTCTTATTAAATTCATTATATTGAATTTCATAGAAAATACCCAACTTAACCCTCTGTTCTAATCTTGAAAAAACCCGTTCTGATCCTACAAAAAGTTATCGAAAATTTTCGAGTTTATAAGTTTTACCGAATTAAAAATGAAAAGTTTCTGAGTCTAATATTCTTTTTATTTTCATATTTCAGAAGCTTATGTTATACATGTAAGTTATACATGTATATTGTTTAGACCATGTTCAATGCAGGAACGGACACATCTTCGATTACAGTGGAATGGGCAATAACAAAGTTAATACGCCACCCGAATAGGGGAGCAAATAGAAAGGTGAAGGAGTCATACCTTCAAAACCTCCCGTACTTGCAGGCCGTGGTAAAGGAGACGTTACGGCTGCACCCCTCCGTTCCCCTCCTGTTGCCTAGGATGACTGTGGAGGTGTGCGAGATAGAGGGGTACTACATACCCAAGAACGCTCGACTCATGGTGAATGCGTGGGGTATGCAGTGCGACCCGGGCGTGTGGGAGAGGCCACTGGAATTTGATCCCGACAGGTTTCTTGGTAGTAGTGTTGATGTCAGGGGGAGCGATTTCCAGCGAATCCCATTCGGCGCAAGCAGACAGATCTGTGCGGGTATGAGCATGGGAATCTGCATGGTTCAACTCATGCTTGCTACCTTAGTCCATTCCTTTGACTTGTCTCTCCCCAATGGTGAGCTACCCGAGACGCTTGATATGGCAGAATATTCTGGTCTCACAATGCGTAAGGCAGTGCCGCTGCTCATTGTTCCCGCCGCTCGTATCCCTATCCATGTCCACAAGTAATGGACACCATTTGTCAAGAGGATAGTGTGGGTTAGATTACATAGTGTACATGACTGAATTATGTAAAATGATTGGTAGTTTAGATTACATAATTTTATTTTGGTTGGTAGTTTATTTTTCAATCGCTATAACACAATAGCGTTGTCTACGTAGGACATACGTCAGACATTTGTTCAGATGGAAGATTTTTTTAAAGGCGAAGTTACGAGAAGAAGGAGGAAAAGGGATCAAATTTGAGAGAATGCTAGGAGAGAGTAGTTACCAGAGGAAGAGCTAGGAGAGGAATGGACACATGATTGTCATGTTTTTATTGGTTTGTTCATTTTCTTCCTTTTTCTATTTATATTTATTTCTATTTATTATGAGTGGGTTTCAAAAATTGAATTGGGTTCTATAATGGGTAGATTTGGAAAGTGAATTGGGGATATTTTTTCTTATAGTCATTTATACACCAGTAGGTGTATATATTCCAAATTTTTGTGGATTTTAATTGTAGGAATTTCATTTTTTTATTTATCAAGGGTTAGGATCGATTGTTGCCTGAACATTTTTCATCTAAGAGCTTGATCCATAACTACAATGAGAGGGAGTGTAAAGAGTCATGGAAACGTCGCGATGAAGGATCGAAGCATTGTTTGAACCCAAGGGTGGGCATCCTGGCGATGATCGCATGTGAAGAGTGAACACCACATTACAAATTGAAATGTTTCAATACCGAAGAGAAGAATGACAGTTTAAATATTGAACAAAACAACAATTTATGGTGTTGCCTAGCTCTGTTTGGTTTTGTATTGCTCTAGTGGTTGAGTTTTGTTTGCCTCAGATTATTTGGATTTCTAATTTAAGTAGATGAACATATTTTTTCCAGAAGGGTGTGCATGTTTGCATGAGATTTCATGGCGAGATATATGGAAAAAGAGATTTTGGTCCTTTGATATCTGTGCATAGCATTTGATTCTACTTTTATTTAAAAATACATATATTTTTTCGCTTGCAAGAAGATGCGTAGGGAATGTGGGGTTGTCTCAACTCATTATATTGATAGCGTAAAACTAGTCTTGAAATTGGTAAACGTGTGAATTCTATAGGTGATCATTCCAGTCTTATGCTTGAGTGACTAGATGTAAAAACGCATTGATGATCTTGTCGAATTTCTAGTGAATATTCTGATAGAAATTTAGGGTGGTTTGTAAGCGACCAAGTAAGAGAACGAAGAGTTGTGTGTTTTGATATAGAATTTGTTATGAATTCTTTTAAAGATTTATATTTTTTCACATCTAATGTGCTTTAGAAATATATAAAAAGACTTACGGTTTGTTAAATATAATATGGACTTCGGTAACAATATTCTTTAGGAGATTGCATGTTAAGTAGAAATTACAAGCGACAACACGAAATTGAAGTTCTTTCTTTGTAATCGGATAAAATTTTCACAGAAGAGTGTGAAGAAGAGATAACAAAATAGAAAAATATTAAAGGAGGAAAGCAAACAAATTTTGTTAAAAGGCTACGCACGATAAACAATATATGCACATGGAGGCGAGGTCAGATGGAGGGACAGTGGGAAAGATTTAATTGAAATTTAGGTGATTGAAAGTTGTGCTTACTATTATAAAGAAATAAAAGGAAAGTACAAGAACGTGATTGATGGGAGGGAAATAGATAGAAACAATATTTTAATTGTAATTGGAGTTAAAGTTATTTTGGCAGTCAGAAAGTAGGATGGTATTGCTTGTAAGTTAAATGTAGTGGTGACCCCAACGTTGATGTACAACATGTTGTACTTAGGGCAAATGTTTGGAGTGGGAAGGTCGAGCAAAAGGGAAGTAAGAGAAAGTGATTGCTCTCATTAAAATTGATAAAAACAATATTTTATTGGTAGTTGGAGCTAAATTTAGTTGAGTAGTTGGAAGTTGTGATGGTGTTGCACAACAATTAGTTGGAGGGGTGACCCCAACCTGGACATACAACGTACTCGACTAATTATATATATATATATATATATATATATATATATATATATATTTCGGTAATATTATTCTCCAAGAATTGTTAGTTTGAAATGGTGTTTTAAAAGAAAAATGATAGTTTTTTCAAAATCCATTTTTTTAAATTGTCTTAAAATAATGTTATTTAAAAAAAAAATGTTTGCAAAGGATATTTTTAGCATTTTTAATAAGATGAAAGTAAGAGAAAGTGATTGCTGGCATAAAAATTGATAAAAAATAATATTGTATTGGTAGTCGGAGTTGAAGTCAGTCGGGTAGTTGGAAGTCGGGATGGTGTTGCGAAGAGGATAGTTGGAGGGGAATCCTAATTCCATCACACAACGTAGTCGGCATACTCGCATGAATTTTTCAGTAATGTTATTTTCAAAGAATTCTTACTTGAAATGATGTTTTAAAAGAAGATTGATATTTTCTTTCAAAATGCAATTTTTTAAATGATGATATATCTAAAAAAAAAATCTTTTAACAAATGCTTGTGAAGGATATTTTTAGCATGTTTAATATCATAATTTACATGTTTAATAAGATGAAAGTAAGAGAAAGTGAGTTTTGGCATGGAAATTGATAAAAAAAAACAATATTGAATTGGTAATCGTCGGATAGTCAGAACTTGGGATGGTGTTGTGAAGAATTTAGTTGGAGGTGGGCCTCGATCCCAATGTACAACATAGTGAGTGTACTCACATAAATTGGTTTTTTTTTGGTAGTTTTATTTTCCGAGGATTATTAGCTAAAGTGATGTTTCAAAAGAAAAATGTTATTTTTTTTTCAAGAATGCATTTTTTATTGAAATTGTCTTAAATTAATGTTATATATATATATATATATATATAATTTTTTTAATAAATGTTTGCGAAGAATTTTTTTTAGCATGTTTAATATGATAATTTGCATATTTAATAAGATTGATAATTTTTAAGGATTTTATCCTTTGCAATGTAACATACAATATTTGGTTTGCTTTCAGAAAAGTTGTTGATTTTCTCATGGATCCAAGTATTTGGAATTTTCTACCATTTGAGATTCTTGAGCTTATATTTCATTGGCTTCCTTTATCAGTGCTGATAAAATTTCGGTTGGTTTGTAAACAATGGATTATTTTGTTGGAAAACCCGATTTTTCTCGTTTCTTGCAATCAATGTGGTGACAAAGAATTTGGATTTATTTCTTCTCCAGTTGGTATCAAGGATAAATGCTTTGTTGGATACAAAATTCAAAATACAGTTGGATACAAAATTCAATGTAGAGTTGGATCGATGATTGTGTTCACTATGCCTGGAATCTCTTTACATTCTAAAAATTATTTCATAGTAAACCATTTTACAAATACTTGTACAAATATTGGAAGTGTTATTGTTGGAGACTAGGGATTCTTCTCTTTGTTGGAGAAATTTAGTCCATGAAAATATTGTTAGGTTATGATGAAACATGTGTGCAAAGACATGGAGTCACATTTTTTTATTTGCACAAGTGATAAATGGTTTGGAGAAGGAAGGATACTCCTTTTGGTGGTGTAATGCCCCCAAAGGAGGCTATCTTTTAGAAAGAAAAACTTTTATGGTTATATTTAAACACAGATTATGATGATTACCCTTTGTATGCCTACACTATCTATTGGATGGATGTTATAAAACACGAATTGGGTTTTTCATTTGTTTCTATCCTTGACATATGTTGTATGGAATTAGGATTGTATGGGAACTAACTGGTTTTTCTTGTGAAACATTGTTCAATGTTTGTTTGCTCGATTGAAGAGATAGAAAATTTTGAATTTGGCAAAAGTTTAGAATATTTTGAAGATGTTTGGGGTTTCAGATGGAGATTGCTTCATACTATCTCAATGGATATAAATAGTAAATGTCCATGCTACATACCTTTTCATTTAGTTGAAGGAAAAGTACTTATGTTGGGTTGCATGAAATTGCAACTAAAGCTATATGATATCGTGAATGGATTATGCACAATGACAATTGGTGATGGTGTCTCCCTTCAGAAAGATCTGGGTTCCATGTGCAGTCGGTTGAAGGTTTCAATGATGTTATGGAGAATGGAAATGTTTTCTCACTTTATCCAAATACAAATTCTATTGGTGATATAGGACTACTGCCTATGGATAACCTGATTTAGCCTTTGAGGCTTCAAGAAGTTTTTTGGTGGACATTGTTGCAAATTTCATGTTTGTTTAACCTTGCAGAGATATTTTAGAGATCACTATGATACGAAATTGAATTGTTTAATGAAAACACAACCATGTAAAATTTTCATATTTTTGTTGGATATTACTTGCACTGATTTACTATTCTATAGACCGAACAATGCACTTAAATGTGAAATTTTGTTATGTTTCTATGGATTGTATAGAGTTTTTTCCTATTTCCTATGTTAAACTGTGTAAATGATAGTTATTTTTGTATTTGTAATATGAAAGGACGATTGTATGTATTTAAACTTATCTAGTATTGAAATCCACTTGAAGTATAAATTCAGTGAGCATAACGAGTATAACTTGTTGAATATGTAACAAGAGATGCAAGATTGAAAATTGAAATTTCAAAGAACCAGTGTAAATAGGGCGTGAAGAAAATATTGCAAAATAGGAAGTAGAAAGAAGGAAACTTGCTAAATTTTGTATAACCCTCGGTACGAGCAACAATAAAGTACAAAAAGTATAATGCAACACATGATAATAAAGACTAAGAGGTAACCCTGAGTTGAAATCCATTCTAAATTACATGCTTAACTTTACTAAAAAACAACACATTAATTAAATACAGAGAAGCAGAAGGTCACCTTATGGTCCATGGTGAAGGCCACAAGAGTTTGGATGAAACCTTAAAACAAAACATAAGGTTGAGAGACCCTTTTATTAACGTAAAAGGTTACATGTAGACCACCTGTATGGGAAGGGTCTAATTGTTCTTGTCAACTCTTGATGTCTCTGCTTCTAACCTATGTTACTGTACACAGAATGTGATGTGGATGTTGACAGAGTTATTTCTTCTTCTAAGTGTGAGGGTAGCTTGAGGCCCTTGCACGAGGACCTACCCAACCTTATGTTTTAATCAGACTGGGTATCTACTGCTAGCATCCTCGCATTGGCAATCATCCACCGGAATGTTCTACACAACGACATGGAGATGGTTACAGGGTCGAGAAGGTTCCTAGCACAAACGGTCTATGCCAAGAGAGGTGTAACCGCTTCAAGAGTTCACACCAAACTCATGTGGAATAATGGTTGTTCAGTGCTGGAGCCAGCATGCCTAGAGCTCACCATCCGAGTTTGGGGAAAGTAGGATGGGTTGAAACATATTGAGGAATCTAGTACCCTAGCTCAAGAGGTTTGTTATGAAACCAGCTCACAAAAGGATAGAAAAGATAGATCAATGACTTAGAAATCAGCCTCTTCAAGGGGAAAACCTCCCTTACATTACAAAAATGAACAATTCTTCAATGATACAAATGAAAAAATCTCCTTTCTATATATAGGAGTCTAAGGGGTCACAACAGAACGAAAGCCGACCTAACCATAATACTATAAGGGCACAAAAATAACAATAGTGGGCTTCTATGGGGCACAATAATAACAATATGGGGACAATAGGGGCACAACAATAACAATAAGGGATACAATGAAATAGTAATGGGGGAATCACTAGTATTATAGGGACCTAACATGCCCCTCTCCTTCAAAAAAGTGTTTTCCTCGACGATTGAGTAGTTTCGGATGCTTTTGTATAAAATTCTCATCCTCCCATGTGGAATATTCAACATGTAAGTTCTTCCACTTAATCAGATACTCCGAAATTGATCGATTTCGTAGCTGTCAAGTTCTTGTTTCTTTGACTGCTTCAGGTTCCAATATGATTTTTCCTTCCTCATCAAATTCTAGAAATATTGTTTGAACTGGGAGCTTGTCACCTATAACCTTCTTTAAGCATGAAACATAAAAAATTGGGTGCACTCAGGAAGCTGCAGGAAACTTCAATTTGTATGCCATAGTACCTATATTTTGCAACACCTTGTACAGATCATAATACTTTGGTGATAATTTATTATCCTTATTAGCTTGATTTAGGGAAATTTGTTTATATGGTTGTAACCGTAGGAATACCCAATCACCTACATAAAAACTTATCTCACTGCGATGTTTATCTACCTGCTATTTCATTCTATTATGCACCAAGGTGAGGTTATCCTTTAAGAGTTGGAGAACTTGTTGTTGATGCTTGATGTGATCTTCCACTGCTTGAACCTTAGAATTTTCTCTTAAATAGGATGCAATGGATGGTGGTTGATATCCATAAAGTGCCATAAATGGGGTCATTTTTGTTGCAGTATGGAAGGAAGTGTTATACCACCATTCAATGAGAGGCAACCATTTGACCCGTTTTATCTGTTTATCATATACAAAGAAACGAAGATATCCTTCCAAACGTTTGTTTACTATCTCAGTTTTCCCATCAGATTGAGGATCATAAGATGAAATATGAGCTAACTGAGTACCAAGACAAGAAAATAATTCTATCCAAAAATTTCCAGTGAAAATGGGATCTCTGGGATCTCTGTTGCTTACAATAATGTTTGGGTTTCCATGTACCTTTAGAATTGTTTCCATAAATGTAGTAGAAAATGTACTCGCTTTAAATGGATGGGATAATGCACAAAATTGTGCATACTTGGTAATTTTGTCAACTACCACCTTGATAACACTCTTTCCTTCAGACTTGGGTAAACCTGTGATAAAATCCATTGAAACCTCCTCCCTACATTGGCTTGGAATGGATAAAGTTTGTAATAGACCCGGGGTATTATTTGTTTCAACTTTATTTTGTTGGCAAACCAAACATTCCGCCACAAACTTTTGAATATCTGATTTAAGGCTATCCAAGAAAAAATCCTTCTTAACCCTGCGGTAAGTTTTTAGAAATACTGAGTTCCCTCCTAAGGGAGAGGTGTGCAATTCCCTAAGAATCTTTTGTTTGAGTTGGGAATTCTTACATGGCTATAACTGATCTTTGTCCCATAACGAATCATTTTTCCAGCTAAATGTATCAGATGTACTGGGATCTTGTTGTAACTTTTGAATGAGTGCCCACAATTCTTCTCCATTCTTCCATTCATCCCTTGCTTCATTTATCCAATTTGTTTGGATAATAGAAATGGCACAAAGAAATGCTTCCACATCCTCATCCTTTCTTGAGAGTGCATCTGCCACAACATTTTGCTTCCCGTTTTTTAGATGATTTCAAATTCATAACCCAACATATTTGTGACCCATTTTTGCTGCTCTTATGAAGATAATCTTTGTTCTAGAAAGTATTTAAGGCTATCATGATCCGTTTTTACCTTGAGGTGTCTTCCCATTAGGTAGGGTCACCATTTCTTAAGTGCATGCAGTATTTCCAACATTTCCTTCTCATAAATATCTTTTTGTAAATACTTTCCTTTGATTAGATGACTTTCGAAAGCAATGGGTCTTTCTTCTTGCATTAAAACAACACCAATTCCATTTCCTGAGGCATCACATTCCACAATAAAGGTTTTTGTGAAGTCCGATGTAGCTAAGACCGGTGCTTGGCACATTGCCTCTTTAAGATGTTTAAAGGCCTTTGTTTCTTCTGGATTCCATGAAAATGCATCTTTCTTCAATAATGTTGTTAGAGGTGTTGCTATTCTCCCATAATTCTTAACAAACTGTGATAATACCTTCTCAACCTGAGAAACCCTCATAGATGCTTTATGGATGTGGGGATTTTCCATTCCTTAATGGTTTTAATTTTGCTAGGGTCTACCTTAACACCTTCATGAGATACAATATGACCCAAATATTCAACCTCTTGTACTCTAAAGAAACATTTGGAGCTTTTTGCATATAATTGTTTCTCCTCTAATAGTTTGAGCACCCTATCAACATGTTGAACATGATCCTTCCAAGACTTGTTGTAGATTACTATATCATCAAAAAAGAATAACACAAATTTTCTAAGGAAGGGTTTGAAAATGGAATTAATCAAACCTTGAAATGTAGAAGGTGGATTGGTAAGACCAAAAGGCATGACCAAAAATTCATAATGACCCTCATGAGTTCTAAATGTTGCTTTTTGGAATGTCTTCAGTCTTCATTCTGATTTGATGATATCTTGAACGAAGATCCAACTTGGTGAAGTAGATTGATCCATGCAATTCATCCAATAATTCATCAATGACAGGAACGTGAAATTTATCTTTAATAGTAAGCTTGTTGAGCTCCCTATAATCAAGACACATGCGCGATGATCCATACTTCTCGTGTACTAATAGCAGTGGAGCAGAGAAAGAACTTTGACTATGTTGAATTATACCAACCTCTAGAAGTTCTGCAACCATATGTTCAATTTCACTCTTTTGGGCATATGGATATCTATAAGGCCTGATGTTTCGGGGAGCATTTCCTGGAATCAAATGAATAGCATGATCATGATCACAAATAGGTGTGAGGCCTTTGGGAGTCTCAAATACCTTGGAATGATTGTCAAAAACTTTTTGGATATCTAGAGAAATAGATGATTTCGATATGGGACCTCTAGTGAAAATAATTGTGCAATTATGCCTCATTCTTTCTTTAGAAGCTTTTTCATTCCGTTATAGCTAATTATCTTTCCCGATTTCTCTGCGATACCCCTTAATTCAACTTCCTTTCCTTCTTAAGAAAATTTCATCAGAAGTTCTTGAAAATTAAAAGCTATTGTACCCAAGGATTGTAGCCCTTGGACTCCTAGTACAACATCATCACCACCCATTGTAATGGAAAGCATTGGGTTATTCAATACATATTCTCCCATGGATAGCTTGATATTATGGCAATTTTCTGAGCAATATATGGTTCCTTCACTTGCAACCATCACTTGACACTCTGGTGCTGGATATAGGAAGCAATTAAATTCCTTGGCTATCTTACAATGAATAAAATTATGGGTACTACCCAAATCAATTGGCACTGTTACCTTTTTCTTCTTGACATGCCCTTCTATCTTGATAGCTTGAGGAGTGGTAATTCGAGCCAATGCATTACAAGATATGGTTAGATTCATTTCTTCTTTCTCTACAGTTTGTTCCTAGTGTATATCCTCTTCTTTTAATCTTTCTTGTTTCTTTCCTTCCTCTTCTTCACAATCTATGTAAAATAATTTCTTCTCAGCACACTTATGACCTTTAGTGTATTTGCTATCACAACTGTAACAAATCCCTTTTTCTCTTTTTTCTTCCAATTTTTGTGGTGTCAACCTTGTAGGTTGTGGATGGCTAGGGGAAACAAAACTTCCATCTTTATGATTGTGTGTTGGGCATGGAATCCCCCCAAGGCATGTTTTGGGGCTTAAAGCCCAAGTTTTGACCAAGTCCATTATAAATACTCCGTGATTTGTGGGCACGGAGCACGAAGTCACAATAGAGTCACAGGGATGTTCACCCTTGTTTTTGTAATGTAATGTCGGCTTGAAAGATCTAGATTGTATAAATAGAGCGAGGCTAGAAGTGAATGAAAAAAGAAGAATGATGAGTCTAAGAGATTGATTCAAAGTGTAAAGTGTGTGTTTGGGTCGTAGAGTAGGAGAAGGCTCTACAGCTGAGTGTGTAGAGGCCTAGTAGTCTGCATATGTGTACACGGACCCCTGCCGCTGAGTGCGCAGGGCAGATTGAGTCTATAATCGTGGGAAGAATTAATAAAAGAGAAGTTATACCTTATTTTTATGTATCGTTTCCTATTTTATGTATTATTGTGCATGAATTGCAAGTTTCCTATTTATTTGTTGCGCAAACTCATATGAATGTGCTGTATAAATAAATAGAGCATAAGGCATCCATTTATGTGAAGATAACTAACTGGTGCAAGAAGATAAGTAAGATCTCGTGTGTGACATAGGGAAATAGTGCAGAGCGCTGCTCCAGCAGCGCAGAAGCCCCGCAGCCCCTGGTTAGGGCTGCGTAAATGAAAGTATATTAGGGCACGAGGGATAGGGAAGTGTGCAAAGAAACCTACACGAAGGGACTAACAGTTGGACCGAATTAACCCCTCAAACATCTCAAGGGTGTGGAAACCTAGTTCCAGCACCCTCGCCATACTACCTCGGGTGAGACCTTAGTTCATGCTCCATGGACTGTTGCCGAAAGGGCCAGTAGTACAGGGATTTGTTTGGATAATTAACTCCGAACCTGGGTCAAGCCCTAACAAGCCAACAAATGGTTTCGTTGCCGGGACCGGGATTTGCATAGAGATGTCTGATGTCATATCACTAGAATCCAACAAACAAAGGAATTGAAGATTGGTTGGATAGACAAATTCACGAGTTCACAGCGCAGGAGAACAAGAATCTGTGACTATGAAAAGAAGAGTGGTTAGGCTGCTACTTATACACAGAGATCCACAAAATTTTCTTCACATCTTTCCCCATTGAGCTTTAGAGTGGATCACGAAGCTAGGAGACAACCAAGGAAGGTGCAAGCTTGACAGACCTATTGTGTGGACTCCAGAATTGGTGTGCAGAATGGAAGCATCGGAGGATAAGATCCCGTGTGCTATTGATCACTGGCTCAAGTGAATTATAGGAGGATTCATTACTGAATTCGTGGTAGATACTCCAATCAGCTATAGTGAGGTAGAGTGACACTTCCTCAAATGACCGCGAGGTAAGTACATTAAGTCTTTGAACACTTGGATTAAAATGCTACTGTGTGAAAAGTGGGTTATGCCAATAAATTGATGTTTGGGGCTACACGAGGTAGGAGAATTTACAGAAACAAAGGTAGTGTAGAACTAGAAACTATCCCCTTGGTTTCACCTCCGTGAGTGGACGAGGAAGAGCTCATGAAGGTCTCACCAAGAAGCACGATCAATTTGATAAGGCAGAGGATTCCACGCATACCACCCCCACCCACACCACCATTAGTTTCACCGTCTTCACCCCCATCTTCTCCCATACCACCTCTACCACCACCGCGAGATGATATGGCCAGCACAATAAAATTTCCAGTGTTCAAGGGAGTAGGAAATGAAGATCCGAACTAGTTTTGGTTCGTAATAAAGGTTGTATGGGAAGGATAGGGAGTTATGAATGACAATATAAAGAAATCAACATTGGTCAGTGCTCTACAGGATCGCGCGCTAACCTGGTACATTAACCATGCCAATGACAATCTGAATGTGGGGATCACGGATATCCAAACTGTGCTAAACAAAGAATTTAGTAGGTCGAAGTCAGAGGCACAGTCAATCATTGGGTTCAAAAAAATCACAATGCTACCAGGTGAGACCCCTTGGGAGTTGGATAAGAGACTGAAGTGCACAATTCGTGAAGCTAACATGACGTTGACGGATGGAAAACACCGAAAATGGTTTGTAGCATCGTTAATGTCGCATCTAAGGAACATGTTGTCACAATAGAGGCTAACAACTCAAGCCGAGGCCTTGGAGATCACGATGAGACTGCATGAGACCCCAATACAGGATCCCAACCTAGGAGTTCAACAGATTCATGAGCAGTTGAAAAACTTGTGCCTTGAGATGCAGATTCTGAAACAAGACAAGACAACTCACCCAGAAGTGCGCGACGAGGTATTGTGCGTAAAGTGCAAGGGTCAGGGACATGACAAGGACCACTGCCTAGTGTTCACAAATTACCTCACGAGAGGAGGACCAATGCCATTGAGACCAGAATCACAAGAAGGACCTAGCGCAACACCTATATTATGGTGCGCGATTTGTGAAATAGGGGGAAAGCATGCTACAGATAACTACCATTTATTACAAAAGTACATGCAAAATTCACAACAATTGTTCTGTAATTTTTGTAAATCAGTGGGACATGATGAGTGCACCTGTAGAAGTTATGAACTGATGATGGATAGGAAGCCCATCTACATAGTTCAGGTCGAAATGTGGCCCCTTGACCAAAATGCAGGGATGGCACGAATCAGATTTTAGGGGCACGGGAAAGATCGAGGTGGAGGAAGACCTAGAAGAGGTTGCGGACATGTGATATGTTACAATTGCGGAGGGCCAGGACATTATGCCCGCGATTGTATGAATCTGACACATCCATCATGCCTGTATTGTACATTGTTTGATCATGAGACGATGTATTGTTCCACACTGATAGCGAGGCTCCGTGATAAAGGAGCACTCCAAACTCCCCCTGTCTCAAAACCTGCAAATGATGAGGTCTGAGTTGCATGAGGAAGTTCCTAATGTGAATATTGTGATCCAAAGTGGAATTATGACAGGGGATGACAAAGGCAAGCACCCTGAAGAAAGTATTGGGGTTCACAAGGCTCCGACGAAAGAACCAGAGTTTGATTTGGAGCGTGCTAAGGAAACCTTCATGGAAGCGAGGAAGAGCTTCGTTGATGCCTCCACTTCAGGAAGCAAAGACAGATCAGAGCTGGAAATGGACCCATCGATGCTCATGATATTCCTTGAAACATGCATGAAGCTGCTACGCGACAGCAAGGCTGTAAAGGGGTTGTAGGAACTCATAAATAGATGTGCTAGGACCATGCCAGGAGAACCGTGCGTATTTCGGAAGCTCAAAAAGCACACGACAAGGACGGGAATGGAGATGAGATTGATCGCACAGAATGGAGAATATGAGATGGACCCAGTGATTCTGGAACTCGGATTAGACACAAACGTTCTATCTAGGCAGACATGGGAGCAGATGGGGAGGCCTACACTGCAATGGCCTCCTATCCAACTGTGAATGACAAACCAGAAAAAGATCCTACCTATGGGAAGATTGCAGGGGATCACAGTTGATATTGAAGGAGCGAGCACATTGGCAGATTTTGAAGTGACAGATAATTTTGATGACAAAAATCCCTACCCTGCACTATTAGGAATATATTGGGACACTGGCATGAATGCAGTGATAAATCTAAAGAAGCGCAAGATGATTTTTGAGAAAAAGTCTTTGCGCGTAGTTTTACCGTTGGACCCTGCAGAAGGATCACGCTACACTGAGCCAGTGTGCGACTATGAAAGTGACGATGAATTGAACTACATCTACAAGATAACTGTGTGAGAGCAAGACTGGGTAAATCCAAATGCGTATGGATGAATCTCATGGGAGCACGAAAGCTCCTAAACCTCGGATTCTAACGAGTAGATAGAACGATGGCAGAACTGGTTACATGAGGTAACCATGCTGAACTGTAACATGATGACGAGATCACTGCGCTATGTATCAACAGAGGTAAGGGATCTGCCTATGTATGATGGGTTAAGCGAGGTAGATGACTTCCTGAACAGATTCGAAAGGGAGGTGTCGGAACAACAATGCTTCGAGGCTTTGAAATGGGTACTGCACACTATGCCCGCGAGGTGGTGAGGTACGCATAAAGGACGCTTCAAGGATTGGCGTGAATGTAGGAGAATGATACACATATGGTTTGGGAAGCCTTAGATGTGATTAACGGACAAGATTGCCAAACAAAATGATTTGCACGCCCACCTGTCCAGATGGATACGGCATATGGTACTAAACTTGCGCAGATGCACACAGTCTTCGCATTAGGAGACACGGTCAGTAAGCATGTTTGGGCGAGGCAATGGCACGAACAACCCCTCAGGTTGGAACCACAGAGTATGGAAAGACCAAGTGCACAGAAGTTTATCTGAGTAGAAGCCTTTAACGAAGTATGCAAAGTGCTGAACAAGGTACACAATGCGCAACACACTGATTGGGACCTGCGCATACCAGTGGTTCTATGGGCTTATAGAACCATGTGTAAGAAACTAACGGCATAGGTGCCTCCAAGGCTGGAGTATGGAGTGAACGCTGTAATCCGTATAGAGTATAAAATGCCTAGTCTGCGCATAGCAGCCCTGGTGGATACGACGGTTCGCAGGACCTTGGAAGAAGGGATCGCACAGCTGAATGAAGCAGAACGCTTGGGACTTGAGGAAGAAATCCAACAGGGTGATCTTAGGGTCCAAGAACTTGGGAAAGAAAGGGTGCAATTAAGGGAGAAAAGTGTTTTGGTGGAAGCGGAATCCAAGAAGCTAGAGGACAAGATCAAGAAGTATTTTAGATATCATTTTTGGGATTCAACTGCGTTAAGTAAGTCATTCAAACGTATGACCATTTCCATGAGAGGTAGTCGTAACTGACTAATTTCTCATGATTTTTGAATAAAGAACCTAGGGTGATAAAACAAGGTGCACACGATCACATCAACGAATTTTTAGAGTATAGCTGAGAATTGATTAGCCTGATGCCTTGGATTGGACCGCATATTACTAAATGGATCAACCATGGTGGCGTGTTGCAGATGATAAGGTGCATGACACAAGCAGTAACAATAAAAGGTGGGTATTTTCCAAGAAAAGTGATGGAGGACCGGATGAAACCCTATACAGGTGGCGCAACCACCTGACTAGTCGTGGGAATTATAGTCTTAGTTCTCTAGGTAGTTGAAAGCATGCGTGGCACTTTAAACTACTTTGCCCAAGAGCTACACAATGTTGGAGCTATGCATAGAAGCAAAGTGTCACAAGGTTCACGACCGCGCAACGGGGTTGCGCTGCCACGCGGGTTGGCTAGAAATTGACTGTTGGAGTCACTATTCACAATGTGATGCTCGACTTGAGACCAAACGGATCAAGTGGTAGACATTTAAGGCACACTTTATGGGCAAGATTTGGGAAAATCTGCTAACCAGGGAGAATTAACGAACTGTATTTGGGGGGAATAGTCGAATTGAAATTCAAAAGGCACTATAAATTACAAAGTGTTGCCCAACAAACAACACTTGGTCATTTTTGAATTGAGTTGTTGTATGCCCTGCATATTCTAAGATGAGATCTGTTTGGCATGTGTCGAGCATTGATTGAGCCCCTGCATACGCGATTGAAAGATTTATGGACTAGCAAAATGGCAGTGTCACAAGATGTTAGGGAGATTACAGAGATGACCGCTGAAGAGGCCGCGTAGGCCCTGACTGTGGGGGATTCCCCTGAAGGTTCTGGGATTATGGTGGAAATCACTGCACACACCGAGGCCAAAGAAAGAAAAACAGCCACTGATTCATATACATGTTTCCCCTCGAAACCCATTGCTCACCAAGCTAACATTGGAGGAGAAAGGGAAAGAAGTTAACTTGAAAACCGATGAGGAGGAGGAGGACCTAGAGGAACTTATAATTGAAGAAGACATGGACAAAGGCATGGAGGAAGAAACTAAGCCTGCGCACCCTCGAGAAAAGTTTCCCGCCTATATCCCCCTATGGAAGGGGAAGGAAAAAGTGCCCAAGGATCTCAACGGGAGCAAGATCTCTCTCTAGACCCCACTCCTCCCGGACGACATCACCTTTGAGGGCACACACCTAGGCCAGGTGCCTAACTTGAAGTTTGAATATTTGGATCTCACTGACCATGAGAAATTCCCTCATCTAGAGACCACACAGCTCATGAAGCCCAAGCAAAACACCATGGCAGGAGTTATCAAATTAGAGCTACGAAAGTGGTTACACATAGTGGAAAAGGCAGGGCTATTAAACCTGCTCTGGGTGCCGCATTTTCATCGCACCCTAATAACAATATTCGTCATCAAGATGCTGCTCTGCTTGGTGCATGGTGGATGTTTGTGGCTAGGAGCCCATCCCCATTGGGGACCACTTAATCCACCACATTACCCGCCTCCCATGCAAAGGAGAGGACCCCAAAAGCATCTCAGAGGGGAAGAGCAGTGACTTGGCCATAGTGGAGGCCATGAAGAAGAAATACAAACTGGAGAAGAAGAAAAGGGGCTACGCCATATCTAGCATCAACAACAAAGCAGTCAAAGTGGTGACCCAGATACTGGCGAGTAAATTTATGCGCAAGTGCTGCACGGACGAGGTATCCGCGCCGGTGGTGGCACTTGTTGAGCAGTGCACAGAGGGGGTCCAGTTCAACTGGTCTGAGTTCTTGTGTAAATATTTCCTGGAAAATTGCCGTGAGGCCCAGGAATAAGGAAAAATGTTCCACTATGCATGGCTTCTGTTGTCCATAGTGCTCATGGTAGGGGAATTGCCGGAAGATAGTCAGTTCCCCACAATTGATAGGGATCTGCTAGATTCCGTGAAGTACGCTTCGCTGTGGGCCACAAAAGACGTGAAACGGATCCGCAACAACAAGATATTCTAGGTGTTCATGGAAATGAATATCAAAATGAGGATTAACATCAAGTCGTGGTTATCACCCACTCTATACAACAACCTGCATAGTTTTGCAGAATTTAAAGTGTACCTCCACAGCATATATATCAGAGCACATAAGGACTTGGCCAAGAAATTGAGTGAGCTACCCTTCGTAGCCACAGAAGATGTAATTTTCGATGTACTAGAGACATGGCTTCCAGAGTGGTGCGCCCAAGACATCGTGACGGTGGAGAAGTATGTGGTGCAGAAGAAGAAAGAGGAGGCCAAAATTTGTGTTGTAGTATCCATTGTTATTTAAGTTTTATTTTCAGTTTTATCACAAAATGAAAGAAAAAAATAAAAAATATGAAAGAAAAAACAAATATTATGTTATAACGGAAATAAAACGAAATGCAAAGATTTGAAACAAATGGTCGATTTTATATTATTAATAGCTTTTAGAAGTGATAAACCCGTGAGAAGATCTGGGTTGTTCGATCAATAGGCCACAGATCCGACGACAGTCACGTGGGTAACTAGAACAAAGATTATTTCAAAAATCGGACGCAATGGTGTATCAAATACAGTTTAATTCGTTGAAGTCCGGGCCACTCTGATTGGGTCGGAAAGTAATTAGGTTCTATCTTTAAAATTGGACCCAATAAATCATTAACTGGCAGTTTTTATTTCCTATCAGGTCCATATGGGAGTCAAAGGGGCGTTGAAAAGGCAGACGTGACAGGTTTATGAACAAAGTGTTAATTCTTTTGAGTTTCATGGTAACTGAAGGTTTGCCATTGTTTAAAGGTCATGCAGGTTCAAGAGACGCAATTAAGCGATAGCTTGATAAGTATGTTGAGGTGTGCTACGGGGAAGCAATGAGCACGAAGATTAATTAAAGCTCAACCCCCGCAGTTGACCATGATGTTAGCATGGTTGACCACAATGTGTGGCCTGAAATTACTATGGGGGTTCAACCTCGTTGAAGCTCCCGTACATTCTTTACCCCCGCGGTGAGCTCCCAAAGCTTTCTGCCCCACGTCTCTCATTCTACATCTTCCATCGCTTTCACCTGTTAATTTCCCATGTCACCCACCATACGCCATGACTAAGCAAGTTTTTCCTCAATCATTCATACCCCATTAATGAATGGTAGAGAAACACACAGATACATCAACGTAACCACAGGATCAAGCTACAGATTCTAATAGCGAGCATTAATCTCCCATCATTCTCTGATTTCTATTACTTCTTATTATCTTGTTTTCTTAAAATGAATGAGGTGCTTTTACCCTGAAATGTAATATGTTGTAATGATCTTTACTTCAAAGCAGTTAGAGGATAGTTAGGTAGTTTGACAGTTTTGGGTGTTTATTAATTATCCTATGATGTATAAAGAGTGAAGATTATAGGAAAAAAGGGGTTAGAACTTTTGAGAACCTGGAGACTAGGCCACTGTATTCTTGATACAATTGTTGATTAATGAAAGAATCAAGAGTTTTCCACACATTGTTTGGTATGATTTTGTGACTTCTCTGTTATGTGTCATCAAATGTTTTCCTCCTTTAAGTATGGTAATGAAGTTGAAAGTCTTTATTTTCTTATGTAAATGAAGTTAAAATCCCTTAAAAGAGAGCTCCTATACTTGAAGTTTCCACCTCTGCAATTCTTCTAAGTTACAAATAATAGTTTCTGTGTAAGACAAAATATTATCTTTAACTTCTTTAAGTGTCACAGATAGTAGATTCTGTGTAAAACAACATATTTTCTATGAATTCTTCAAGCTTTCTTCATTCATCATTTATATTCAACAATCAAATGGCATTCTAATATTTTCATGTCACCTAAGTATTGAGCGTTTAAAACCAAGTCTTTCAGGTCCTTCATTTGAGAATACAACATACAATTAAGTGACAAATAAGTGACAACAATTATAAACATTAATGTCTTAAGCACAATTTCTACACATCCAGGAAATTGGTTTCTTAAGATACAACACTGTGCATGGCACAGTTGGTAGAGAAGAGAAGGAAAGAAGCAGCGGCAACAAAAGTGCAGGAGGTGAGGGATGTTGCGCATACAACAACAGAACAGAAAAAATCCATAGCAGCAGCAACAACACATGAGGCAGCCGAGAAGGCATGCGAGGGCCAGAATTCACCTTCACATGGGCAGGAAATAGAGGAAGAGGATGGCAGTGTGGACCCACAAACCACGTGAACACAACTGAAGCGCCAGTGCTGGAGTGAGTGGATGGGACTACGTAAGAAGCTCAAGGCATAAAAGTTGTCTATTGACTTGATCACCATTACTAAGGGTGATCTACATGACATTAATGAGACGGTGTGCGACGTCACCTCCGAGGGCCTCCAGAACTTCGCACAAGAGAATTAGATTGTGTTGGGGGCCCTAAGAGCGCAGCTTCAGGAGTTGTATGTGTGCACTCCTTATGCTGGTCCCCTTTCGACGAACCTCATAGTAGGAACAACTGCAGCAGAGCAGATGTTGCGCACTTGGACAACAAACACAATAGTGCTGTCAAAGGGGAATTGGATACAAAAAATAAGGCGACAGGCCTATGATTAGCACACTGAATGGTATCTGGATCAACATGGCTACACTCCTGCGGGAGACGCTATATGTTCTACAGGATGGGATTACTACAAAATTGCAAGCTAGGGAGAGCCACGCGCTGCAAGTGCTGAGCGAGCAAAAGATCAAGATGGAGCAGTTGAGCTTGCAGTGCGATGAAGTGGTGTCATAGAAGAGATAGACAATACAGGGACTAGAAGAAGCCTATAAAATGGTCCCTGAGCTGGCCATCCCAGCAGATGCACCAAAATAGGTGTGCATCCACAGACTAGCAGCAGAGGTGCATGAGGCGCGAGAAGAAATGACTAAGGTTCAGCTAGAGCTAAACCTTCAGATAACAGAGCTGTGGTTGAAGGTGCAGCCATCCACCCCTCTAGATGTAAGGGAAAAACACAACAACGCTATTACATCAGGGCTGGAAGAGATCGACAGTGTAGTAATGGACTGCACCAGAATGTTGGAGGAGTCATTCAAGGTCCTACTAATCTGCAAGAGGACCCTAACATCCAACACTTAGAGACAAAGGCGCGTGAGCTCCAATAGAAGTACGACAATGTCAAAGGGACCTCACAGATGATGGCCCTCACTCAGAGGCTCACACGAATGCAATGGGCCAAAGTGTTAAAAGAGCAGGTGGACGTAGCACGGCACAGAGAAACAGTCCTAAAGGTGCATGTTCAGCCTTGGATCGACGAGGCCTTCACCATTACAACAAAAATTGAAGGCAAGCTCTCACAAATGCAGGGGATGCAGGAGCAAATTTAGGGAAGCAGTTCTGACACTGCGGTCTCGGAACAACAGGTACAGGAGATTCAATAGGCAATTTCTCAGTGCGTTGCCGACCTTGCAGTGGTTTGAGCAGAGTTGGAGGGACTCCACACAAAGATCTCCACACCAATAGAGTGACTCAGGGGCAAGTCATTATGTTTGTGTTGGGGGCCTGTTAGGTGTGGAATCCCATAGAGGCATGTTTTGGGCTTAAACCCCAAGTTTTGACCAAGTCCATTGTAAAGAATCTGCGATTTGTGGGCACGGAGAGCAAAGTCATAATAGAGTCACAGGGTTGTCTGCCCTTGTTTTTGTAATGTAATGTCGGCTTGAAAGATCTTCCCATGGTCCATGGACCATGGGATTGTATAAATAGAGCGAATCTAGAAGTGAATGAAAAAAGAAGCATGCTGAGTCTAAGAGATTGAGTCAAAGTGTAAAGTGTGTCTTTGGGTCGTAGAGTACGAGAAGGCTTTGTAGCTGAGTGCGTGGGCCCCTGCAGCTGAGTGTGAAGGGTAGATTGAGTTTGTAACTGTGGGAAGAATTAATAAAAGAGAATTTGTACCTTATTTCTGTGTATCTTTTGTTGTTTTATGTATTATTCGGTATGAATTGCAAGTTTATTGTTTATTTGCTGCGCAAACTCATATGAATGTGTTGTATAAATAAATATAACATAAGGCATCCATTTACGTGAAGATAACTAACTGGTGCAAGAAGATAAGTAATATCTCAGGTGTGACGTAGGGAAATAGTGCAGATCGCTACTCTAGTAGCATGGAAGCCCCACAACCCCTGGTTAGGGTTGCGTGAAGGCAAGTATATCAAGGCATGAGGGACAAGGAATTGTACAAAGAAACCTACTTGAAGGGACTAACAGTTGGACCGAATTAACCCCTCAGACTTCTCAAGGGTGCGGAAACCTAGTCCCAGCACCACCCCATACTATGTCGATTGAGACCTCAGTCCATGCTCCATGGACTGTTGCCGAAAGGGCCAGTAGTATAAGGATTTTTTTGGCTAATTAACTCCGAACTTGGGTCGAGCCCCAACAAGCCGACATTGTGAGTGGTAGGCTTCCTTGTTACCATAATTTTGTTTTCCATTTTTCTTGCCAACCTGAATGCCTTCTCTAATGAATTAGGTTCCCAAAGGAAAACCTCATGTTGTATGTTATCCTTTAAATTCTCTATGAACACATCAATCCTATGCTCCTCTTGAATATATTTTATCAATCCTATGCTCCATCATTGAACCCTTTTGTTTGAGATTTATCAATTGGCTAGAAAAAGTGTTAACTTTTGTATCCTCATAATGTGCTATCATTTCATCCATAAAAATAGCCCAAGTGACAATTTGTTTATGAGAGCAAAGCCATCAATACCATAAAAACTGATTTGGTTCCAATTATAAAGTTGTAATGCATACCTTTTGTGTGTTTTGTACATTATGGAGATCGAAAAATTGCTCCATCTGTAGTATGCATGATACGATATCCTTGCCATTAAACTTTCTCATATCGATCTCTGGAACATGGTGGTTCTTCGATCCAATGTTAGAGCCTATGAAATCATGATTAACATTTATTTTTTTCTCATCATGAGTTTCCTTTACTACCCTTTCTCCATTAGTAAGCATTTCCTGTAGAAACGTTTTCAAATCTGTTTTCAAATCTTCCATCTCTTTCTTTAAATAATCCATCTTATCTTCCATGCCATCCATCTCAGCTTCCACACCATCCATTTTAGCTTCCACGTCATTCATCTTCGCTTCTACGCCTTTCTTTAAGCCATCCATCTTAGCTTCCACATCTTACATCTTAGCTTCCATGCCATACATCTTAGCTTCTACATCTTTCTTTAAACCATCAATCTTAGCTTCTGTTACTTTTTGTGCGAGTGAAATTTGTTGCACTTGGTCTCGTAATATTGATATATCATGTTGCATTTCTTCCTCTTCTTCATGAGTTATGATAGAGCTTTCAGGTTGCTTACTAGGTGTTTCCATTTTATTTCTTTTGGACATCAATTACTAATTATAATGCTTCACTATGCCCTTTGAATTCCTTCAAACGAATTTTTCAAACCAACTTATTTAAAAATTTAAAAAAAACCACACCTTTATTCAATTTGTAGGAGCTTGATATTGAATCTGATGTATCTCTGTAATTTTGGATCTGCAAGATCTAAAATTTCTTCATGTGGTAATCCTTTGAATACTCTATCTAACCCCACAAGTCTGATCAAGATTGGATTCTCTAATGAAGAGTTATACCAAATCTCCCACGATGACCTGATTATAGACTGGTTCAGTAGACCGAGTTTGTACAAAGTTCCATGTGTCACTTTTTGACCTTAGGATCTGAAACTGATACACAGAAAACTACAGTCCATCCTCTTTCTGTAACGTCTTATGGAATTTCAATTTGATGCTCAGAAAAAAGTTATGATGATTTTCCATAGGTCACCAGTTTGAGATATAATTTGGGATCATCTAAAAACCTTAACTTACTTGGATCATATCTCCTAAAATATAGTGATACAAGATCTGAAATTTGGATCCAAGGTTCAGAGCGATTTCAGCTCCAATAGTTTTTTTTTGTTCGCTTTTGAAACATCATAGACAAAAGGTTATAGTGAAAACTCCACGATGACCTACTTGGAGCAGAAAAACCCTAGAATCCAAGCTTTGATACCAAATTTTATGAAAGAATCTCACAAAAAGATAGAAAAGATAGATCAATGACTTATAGATTAGCCTCTTTGAGGGGAAAAACTCCTTTACATTACACAAATGAAAAATTCTTCGATGATACAAATGACAAAACCTCATTTCTATATATAGGAGTCTAAGGGGTCACAATATAACCAAAGTTGACCTAACCATAATAATATAAGGGCACAAAAATAACAATATGTGGAAAATAGGGGAACAAAAATAACAATAAGGGATACAATGACAATAGTAGTGGGGGAATCACTAGCATTATAGGGACCTAACAAGGCTTAGCATTGCAAAACGTCTCAAATACCCAAAGTTGTTGGTATGAACATGTTGATGCCTTGAAAATAGTTGCATCAACATCGGGGAAAACCACCCGATTCGAACCTTAAAGGCAACTCTTTTTCCATTTGGTGTGGTGGCTCTGACTAGATATAATGGGACCAGTTTCCCAATGGTTTGTAAATAGGATGGATAAGTGGTTGATTATCTATTATCTAATGATAATGGCAAATGATTTATTCTAAAATGCAAGATTATAAACAACTAATTTATCTTGGGAAATTTCCACTTTAGTGTAACTTTTGATGATCTTTATCTACAAATAGGCATATAAATGACTCCATTGATAAACAAAGATTATTATTCATATGATAATTAGTTTGTTCAATTAGTTGAACAAAGTAATCATTAAAACCTTATTACACATTTTCATATATTATTGACATAAATATGCTTGAAAGAATAACATTCCTTAAATATTCAATAGTGATAACTATAAGGACTGCTATTAAAACACATACATATGTCTAATGATAGCAAGATTGAATAAATGATGATTCATATAAAAGAATGGGGCAAAGATGCAGATAATAGTACCATATGTAATTTGGATGCCTCTCGATATCAATCGCATTCAGATTCTACCTTCTAACTTAGAAATACTCTCACAAAAAGCAATAGTGTATATCTCGTCAAAGCATCCTTCATTAAAATTCAAAATATAGGCCTAGTCTTTATAAAAAATATATATCAGAAGCACAATAGTGTGACTCCCGATCCAAGCTTTATACAAAAATTGAGGACCCTTTCTAAAGACATGAAAGGGTATTTAAATACTATCTAAGCTAACTGACTATGAAATAAAAATGCTATTAGGTGGCATAACCAAATCATGAAAATATCCTTGAAATAGATCTGCTTGCAGTCAGTAGAATGATTCACTATTTCAGCTAATCATCCTTTGGTTTGAGCTGGTAGATAGCAAGCATTGGTTGCAATTATGGAGAGTGACTCAAGCGTGAATGCAGTTGGGTTGAATACGTAGCAACATGAATTTCGAGAATCATATAACTGACTGCATCGGTTAAACATTTTAGTGCTGCCTTTTGACTGTATGGTTTAACTAGGAAGAACCACAAGGTGTCCCAAGTTAAACTTTGGATGCCTGCTATTAATCTCTCCTTCTGTTCTAAATCCTGTTTGCATGATTGTTCCAGTGCTTTAGCCGATGGCAATTTTCCTGGAGTGCACTGTGAAATCAAATTAGATAGGTAAAGAGTATCATTAATTAACTCAATCAAATTACCGGTTGCTAATCTACATCTTGAAGTTAACCTTTCTTCTTTCATCAATTTTGACTGCCATTCTAGGAAAATAATTTCCTTGTGTGATTCTAAAATTCTAGGCAAATTTGCAGCTTGCCCTTCACTTGTTTCTCGCCAGGCAAGAAAGTTTGTCAATGTCTCATTGGCCTATTCCAAATTCTACCTTGTGTCCAATCATTTTTCAATCATTGATGAAGAAATCTCACAGAGGGGTTCAGCAAGGGAAATATTATGACATAGTAAATTTAACTACTTAATCAATGCCTTATTGATCTAAAGAGCTTCGGACTTGAATTTTGCTGGTTGAGGAAAACTCTTGAACTTTTCTACCTGTTGTGATAGTTGAATGATTTTCTCATCTTTTGTTTTACTCATTTTTTCATTCATTGTCTTCAGCTTGGCCAATGTTGTGGATAATTCCTTTTGTTTTTGCACTGCGCTTTGGTCTATCCTCTGCTTCTCCTTGAGCAATTGCTCATTTAGTTGGTTGTTTACTTGTTGCTATGTTGCTAACTGCTGTTCTAATTGGTCTATCCTCTGCTGTCTTTCGGATACCTATGCCTCCAATGAAACAATTGTCTGATCTTTTTCTTTTAGTAAATTGCTAACCTCTGATGCTTTATCCATAGTAGCTGCCGAATAGGCCCCAGCATATTGAGAGAGTTTTGTGAGGTCTTCGGAAGGATTGAATTCTTCTTTCCATACCACATTAGCCATCTCTGTCTATGCAGGTAAAAGGGAAGATTGATCAAGCCTTCTCTTTTTCCTTTGTCTTTTTACTACAGCCCTATGCTTAGGGCTGTAAAAGACATCTAAAGGTGGTATGTCTTCTATATGCAAAACAATTTCATCTGATGGATCCTTAGGAATTATCTCTACATCTTTACTTATGGGTAGGCCGCTGGTTCCTTCAATTGGAACCGTACTTGTTGCTGTCTTGTGACCAATTGTCACTTCAGGTGTATTAAAACCCTGTGAATTCTCAGGATTGCTTATAATGGAGTCAAACTATTGCCATTCTTTAAGGAGCTTGGGATCAATCTGAGTATCTATATCCATGTGTTCACTGCCTTTTTCCTATTCTTTCTCCTATTCTTTCTCTTGTTCTGGCTCTTTTCCTTTCTCAGGAATTTTTTCTACAGCAGGAGGTTTGTCAACAATTTGTTGTTTAGGCTCGCTTGACTGGATTGCTGGGGTAGTGGCTAATAAGTCTAGAGGCAGAGTTTGCAACCTTTTTTCTCTAACCCTATTAAACACTTCCAGCCCTTCATCTTTATACCTGATCCTGGCTAATTTTTTTACTTGAAATAATGATTCTGTTGAGGAAAACAGGTCATAAAAGTCATCCTTTTCATGATCAAACTTTGTAAGTTTGGCTTGTTCAAGAACATTATAGGCAACTTTTCTTGGATCATATTGTCGATTGGGAATTGTTGCAAGATTGAGCATTTGTATTTTCTCTATTTCCTTCTCTGCATGTTTGTAATCATGGAGAGTGTAAACACCACATCTCAAAGGAAATGAAGGTCATACCTGCTTCTTAGAATTTCTAAGGGTTTTGGATGTCCATTTTGTTGTTATTTGATAGGCCAATTCCTGAGCTAACAGCTTATCGGGCACATATAAGGGAAGAACATGGGGTTTTGTAAGGTTACCAAAAAGCCTTATATCGGTGAATTTGTCTTCTCCGAACCAATTTCCTACAGCAGTCAAGTCGATCCCTGCTTCCGCGGAAATCCTAGGGGCAGGTTTATCAAAAATAGCATAGTAGATAGGCAACATAATACCATTATAGATTTTGTACAAATGATCTTTGTAGTGAGCTTTCCATAACATCTGATGATAAATGTGCATTGTCTTAGGGTCCTGGGGAGTTCATCTCCATCCGAGTACTAGATATTCAAAGTTAAAACAGAGAGTATCCATAATTTAAGCACTATAATAAAAAGGGGGAATGGTCTTGGTAGTTTTGCGTGAATTTGATCTAAATTCTAAAAGTGTTGTGGCTAATTTGTCAGAGAATATGTTTGCCCAATCCATCACATAACTATTGACTATTGCTTCCATTAAAGGGACCATTTCAATAGTGAATTTAGTAGAGTCATGTATCCCCCACATTCTACACATCATAGCCCCTGCATAACAGTAAGGAGAAGCCAATGATTCTACAGAGTATTTACCTGATGATTTGTGTTTGTGCTTCTCCAAATTCTGTCTCCACTGCTTAATCGGGGTCGATTCTGTCTCGTTTTCATTTGAAAATTTTTCAAGGAAGGCTTTTTGTACCTCTTTTCAGGCTTAGGAAAGTGATACGTTTTCCTTAAATCATCAGGTTGAAACGAGCCAAAAATCATCCCGTCAACTGTGCAAAATGTTCTGTTTGAAACTGGAACTTCTTCTACAACCCAACTCACTACATCAGTGTATGGAAGAATATTTTATCATGCTGCTATTCTGTGCAAATATGAACAAGATAAATCTCTGAGGGATGCTTCTGATTTGCTAGTTGAGTCAGCTGTGGTTTCTTCTGATATTTCCTCAGGATCCTCTGCTTCAATTAAATTGTAAATGCTCTCCCAATTAGTATTTCCAAGGCCGAGGAACATAGTGTCTGAGATTAACGCTTTTTTGCTTGGACCTGGTGGTGAGCACCAATATTGCAGCAATAATGCTGCAACTCCTCGGACTCCCTTCTTTAATTTTATCAACCCAGTAGTTCGTAACAAACTTTGAAGCGACGGTGTTGTATGCACAAGCACTAGCTCTTGCTGCAACTGTCACTTGGTCAGCTGGCACAAGTCCGCTAGGGACTCAAGCAAACTTCTATGAGCTCTGAGAAGAAGCTTTCTAACCGATGGATGAACGCTAATTTAAATAAGGCTGATCTACTTGCGGAAAGACATTGAAAAGCTAAAAGAAAACGCAAACCCTAGCAAACCCTAATTTTACCAACTAGCTCTACTGATGCAAGAAAGAGGATGCAAGCTACCGGGAGAGATGCCATTGACTTCTAAGAATATGAAATGCATGTGTCTAAGCTACTTTTATTGTCAAATCTGAAAGAACCATCTTTTTGTATTTTTGAGTAAGTTGGCAGAATTATTATGCATGCGATTTAACTGTTTTTTACTGTGCAGAGGTGGATTGGCTAGAGGAAATGCTTGGAGGAGGTCGAGAAGGTTCAGAGAGGGCCTAAGGGGTCCCTAACACCCTTCCAGAGAGTTTCACAGAGTTTGGCTACCAAGAAACCTCATTCGTGAGCTTCTACTGGAAGTCTGCAGGGGTTCTACAGGATGTTCTGTAACTTTATACAGGATGTTCCGAAAAGTGGATTTTGGAGGGTTGATGGAGGAAAAATGGTGGGAAAGTGGAAATGGAGGTTGGATAATGATGTTAAGGTTTTTAAGACATGGCGCATGAGGCTAAGGAGCGATTGTATTTGGTTCAAGGATGGAGGAAGCGATGATGCATGAGAAAGTAGAAATTAGGGCAAGGTGGGAAAAGTATGGCAAATGAAGGGTAGGAATCATGGATTAAGGGTTGGAGTAGATTATCTTATGGAAGAAAGGTATATAGAGAGGTAATACAGGTGATCTGCACACAATTTTCCAAAACTGACCAAACAAAGACTATGCAAACCCAAGATCTAGCTATCTTGACCGAATTTGACCTAAATAATAGCAAGGAAAATGAACAACAGTTTATTTGCAACAAAATAATGTGAAATGCTATGCAAACTAAGCAATCAAGACTCTGAACATGTAACCAACTTCTGAAAATAAAAAATCAAACACTAATGACTGCATGGCGAAGCAAAGACTGTGTTTTTGTTGGCAGCAAGGTCACCTTGATCCCAGCTCCTGATCCCACTGAGGGAGAGGTGAAATCAAAGGTGCTTGATGGCATTTTTCTGAATATCTTACCTATTATTAACCTATCAAATCAATCTGAAAATAAAACACCTTTTTAATCATCAGAAGCAATCTAAATAACAAAGCAAGATTTAAATCTAAATAGCAGATTTTATTCTAAGAATGCAACAAAAACACATAAAGGTAAACAAAGGAGGTACTGGGCACTTGAGATGGGTCCAACCCCAAGAGCTACAGCCTCCTAAGAGAGATTTAGAGCTGGTGCAAATCTGGATTCATCTTTATTAAGCAAGAAAAGAAGAGTTACATCAAAAACTGTCCACAAGGGAAAGCTTAAAAATGTGCTGAAATGCAAAGCTAATCTACTGACTAAAATTGAACTACAAACTAGCTAACTTCTGCCTACAAAGTGACTAACTGAAATGAGGCCCTAAACCCTCTTATTTTTACAAATTGAGGACCCCAAAAGCCCTCCTAAATTTTAGGAACTCGGCTGCCAAAACTTGTAGTTAACAACACTTTTACTAGCACTTGCTCGGCTGCCCTTGTGATGATCGATTTGGTGGCCCTTGAACTCCGAGTTGATGGTGGAGAATTTGAGGTAAGGGCCCATAAATGAAGGTGACACCTTCCTACAAATCCTCTCCCTTGTTCTTCCACGAATTTGGCTGCCAAGTTCTCATTAAAACCTTTGATTTTGTCTCAAAATTGACTAAAAATCTGCACAAAGCACCCATTAGACTTGTTGGCATAATGACTAACCCAATTCACTCTATTAGCATAAATATAATCAAAAACATGCAATAAACTAATGAGAATGGTGTATTATGTCGAATTAGGAGGTTGAATGAGCCCATATAATTATCCATTTTTGGGGCTCATCATCACCCCCCTACTGAAAGCGTTGCTCATCCTCTGAGCAACCAATCTATCTCCTCATCTTTGATGGCCTTGGTGCCCTCTCAGTCATGCCAAGATTCTGAAGTGATGTCCTCTTCTCGGTCATGAAACCATGCTTTTCTGTCTGCTTCTTCCCACTGCCTGTGCTCCTTTTCCTAGAGAATTCTCAGCTTCCTGTAGAACTGTCTCAGCATCCTGTAGAGAGGTCTTTGTGTCCAACATTTTCATGCTTTCTCTCCAGGTGGATGTCTACGGGCTTCCCCATTCATAGGTGATGGATGCCTTTGAGGGAGACCTCTCCTTTTGTGTAGTTGGGGTTTCTACCATTGTAATTGGCTCTTTTGACTGAGGCTAGGGTCTGCCAGTCTGAATCCTCACACTCCTTCTTGCCTTAAAATACATGGGAGGCTCCCTCTTTCACTTTTCCTTCTACTTGGGAGATGTTCTTAGGGTGGCCAGCACAGCTGCTGCCTCCCTAGCTAAAATTTCTTGTGATTTTTCCCTCTGTTGCTCTGTCTTCAGACTTCCTGTAGAAAGTCTTGTGCTGACTGTTTTCTGTCTTCCTGTAGAAGCAGTTTTCAGTGTTTTGGACTGCTTGGATGGGGGTGTCCTCTTCTTCAATTTTGTTGTGGTTTCCTTGGATGTGCCCTCACTTTCTTGGACCTTTTCAGTCCTTTCTTCTCTGATTTGAAATATGGAGGGCATCTTCTACTAGAAGCTTGATAATCCCATGATGGGCCAGCTGGTTTGGTGTCCCTTCCTTCAGTTTTGTGCCACACTCAATCAATGATTGTAGGAGGAAGTAGGGGATGCTTAGCTTTTGTTCTGTGGGTAAATCCATCTTATGCCTGAGTTCAGTGAGCAACTGGAAGTGATAACCATATACAATACTGAATCGCCCCCCACAGGTAATGTATTTCATAATCTGAAGGCTGACCTCGCTCCAAAATGGATGTAGGCTAGCTCTCTGGACCCCATTTTTATCCTCTGAAAATTGTTCTTCTGGTATGAAGAATTCCTTTTTGGCCTTCTGGCCTAATTTCCTTTCCCCTTTATCCCAGGGTACCGCCAATGGCAAGTCAGTGACCCGCCTAATGAGTTGTGGGGTGAGTTTTAAGGTCAATCCTCGGAAATTTACAGTGGCCAATGTCTTTGATTTAGGCTACAGGGACCTTAGGAACTCCTCTGTTATCTCATCATCGTGACCTTGAATTCTGTCACAGAAGGTCATCCAATTTGTACGGGTAAATAGGTCTACCACCTCAGGAGTTTCCAACAACTTCTTGGAATCCGAGGGTTCCTTTATGATAAACCCTCCTGGCATGGTGAAAAATACTTTGTTTTGGCTTGTGTACTGATTAGAAGGGGAATTATGTGTATGGTTTCCTCCTTTAATTCTTAGGACAGAGTTTCTTAGATGTTTGTATCTCCCTTTTCACCAATTCCCTGGTTATAATGCTGCTGCTACCCCAAAACTTGACTGTCAAAATGAAATTAGGCTCTCACAGACAGAGTGCAGAGCTTAATTTTCACACCCACCATATACAAGTCACATTTTTTTATGCATAGATCAGTCCTTACATAGGTTTATCATTTCTACAGGAGGGATTCGTTAACAGGCATTGTGGAGGAGAATGTAACACTGAACCAACTGAAAAAAAACTCTGTGTATCACCCAGGGAAACAACAATTCTTGACCCACAGGCAGACTTGTTTTAACTTTCCCTACTCCAAACAGTTTCATTTACCACCTTTTGAAATTTCATGCATGGGTATGGCGTTTTTCGAGCCTACTTCTCTCAGGACTCCCAATTTGTCGAAGAAAAATCCAGGCTTTTCTGCTCTGGAAGGCTTTGCTGTACTTTCATGTAGAACGTCTTCCTGTAGAACGCTGGTCAGCTTCTGTAGAATGTCTCTGTGCCTCTGAACGATCTTGGTATGCGGGAGAATTTTGAATAGGCTGAAAAACATGGCGAAGGACGTCAGTTTAACAGAATTCAGATGCAAAGGATGCGTACTTCGGCTGAAGAGGTTTGCAAGTGTAAATGAACAACATTTAACGTGAGTCTTCAGCCGAGCATTTTGAATTATGGCGCAATTCGTGGCGAGGGGATGAGGTGGAAAAATGTGTGTTGTCTTTATTCGAACTACAGTGATGTTATGAACTGTATGTTCTCTTCTATCTGTTAATCATTTGATGTCCTATGCATTGGAGTTCAACACATCTACCACTACCTGTGTTTTTCAAATTTCACGTGAATGACTATACACGTATGCTGCGTGATTTTTGCCTGAGCGCTAGAGAACTGGATGAGGGTGGCCAGTTAGCTGGCCACCGATTTTTTAATCACAACCATCTCATTACTCATGCAGTTTTCAAATTACATTCATGCAATCAGAGGAATGAGTTTAGTCACGTACCTGGAAGTCGAATGGTTGCTGTGAGGTGTTGTTTGCTGTTGCATGCATTTGTTTCGGTGGTTGCATGATGGCTTGGCTATTGATTCATGGTTGTTTTCTTGTGCAGGTATCCTCTGGTTGGATCCACACTGCAGGACTGGATTCCACATTCAGATCTGCACCCTCAAGCTGCTGATTTTGAATTTTCATAGGATAGAAACTTGTTTTCGCCATTGCTCACGAACGGTAGACCAGATCATTATGAAATTTGCTGAGCATGTTCCTATCATCATTATGCACCTCCCATAGAAAAATTGCGATCAATGGATGCACAGATTATGAGAAAAATGGAAAATGTTTGAAGATTACAGAGATCAATTTCTCGGAAACCATGCGTCGGAATCGGCTGAAACTGCTTGGGTAGGCTACTATCACCTAAGTGCATCTCCCCATGAAACAGGTTTTGAAACGGATGCACGGATATGGAGAAAATGCAAACATGGCTGAAGGTGTTGGAGGCTAGTTTCTTGGAAACCGTGCACCGGAATTGGCTAAAACTACTCGAGCATGTTTCCATCATCCCTGTACAATTCCCCGTAAAATGGTTTTTCAAATGGATGCATGGTTTTCAAGTTAGGGCAAAAACAAATTCTGTTCTATGTATTTTTTCTTCAAAGCATTCTGCAAGTTTTTGCATGGTAAAAAAAATGAGCTTGGGCTGTGATGCAGACCTGGAGATGATGGAGGAGGAGTTTTAAGATTGCAGGAGGACTTCTGAACCCTTGCAGAAGCTATCATGTTCACCAAACCACCTTTTTGAAATCCATTTCTAGCTTCCTGTAGAAATCCTGTAATTTCTACAGGAACTTCCTGTAGAACACACAGTTTTGAGGAAAGAAGCACAATGATATGGAAAAAATGATGGAGAAGGGTGAGGGATGGAAACATGGATGCTTGCAGGCCTCATGGACAGATTCCCGGCCTTCAGGTCCTCTTCAAAGATCAATTTTGGTTTGTTTGTAGCCTTCCCGTAGAAGACACAGAACTTCCTGTAGAAAACATAGAACTTCCTGTAGAAGGCATAGAACTTCCTCTGTCTTTGTTTTGAGCGATCCTCCTGATCTGAAATGTCCTTCTTGCAACTTGCAATTATCCAATGGAAATTAGGTTTATTTTTCTTTTTCTTTTTCTCTTTTTTTTTTTGAAAAACAACTAGGGTGCCTCATGGAGGTTTTCACCCTAATTGCCTGCCCTGGGCGCCTCCAAGGGAGGTTTTCACCTAGAGATCTTATTCTATTTTTATTTCCTCTTCTTTCCAACCCATTGACTGACTCATGGAGATTTTCGATCAGTGAGCCAATCTAAGGTGCCTCCGAGGAGGTTTTCACCTTAGATTTTTATTTTCCTCTTATTTTCATCTTTTTATCTTTTTTTATCTTTTTTTTTTTTACCCTACCCTACTTGAAAAACAAAATTATTTTCAAGCATAAGAACACTTCCAATGGAGCCATGTGCACATCTAGATTAGAGACAAAATGATGTGGAGGCTTGAAATGCATGCTTTGACAGCTATCAAGATTTCAAAGACCAAATTATCTGACTTTGAAGGGATCAAACATAGCTGAGGAAGAGAGTACCGCTGCAACTTAGTGACGATCTGAAACCATATCTCAATATAGCTCTGATATCCTTGGTCCTTTTGCTGATCTGGATCATGTTTCATGTCACCTTCTACCATGACTTTCTCATCTTCCTCTTTTTGTTGATCTTTCTCTTGAATACATGGAAGATTTGATGGTAACCGTGAGGGAACTTTCTCAATCTCTAATTTGGATGCCTTCTCTTCATCAAGAGCAGCCCATGTTTCTTTGATCTTTTCTTTTGAATCTTCTTTCGCCCTTGGTCCTTCAATGTTGTCAATATAATCTCTATTTTTCCATACTCTTCCTGAGCTATGGTGAAGATCATCGAGCTCAAGAGGAGTCATTTGGACATGTTGTGCCTCAGCTTTGCAATTGGGTTGAGCTATTCCAATGTGTGGGTTTGGAAATGGTGGTATGGGTAGTTGAGTGGGGGTGTATATTTGCGATGGATGTGGATGGGGTTGTGGTTGGGCAGGTGCTAAAGGCAAAGGAGCGGGATGAGAGTTGTACTGGGGCCTCCACCCCTAATGAGGTGCATTCCACTGAGGCTGTGGCTGAGCATAAGAGTGAAACGAATGAGCAACTGGTAGGGCATAATATGGATCTGTGAAGGAACAAGGAGGAGGTGTGTACCAGGAAGGATGAGCAGGGGGACCCTAAGAAGGCATGAAAGTGGCTTGATAGGGGTCATAATAGGTCTCGGATGTCTCTTGCAGTTCCTGCTGTTAAGATCTAGATCCATGTGGCCTCCTTTGGTTCATATAATAGAGTGGTTCAGTGGCTCCTTTGGCCCTCTGATATGCAGCTTTAATTCCGGGCAAGGAAGGGCACTGATTCGTAGGATAGTATTCTTCATAGATGAAATGCACTTCTAGGAAGTGCATTGGACATTCGTCCCTAGGATGCTTTCTAGTGCACCTACGACAAAAGATGTCCCAAGCCCTCTTGGCTTCCTCTTGCTTCCTTTGGATCTGCAAGGTATCCAGTTGCATGGCAAGAAACTGCCTCATCTCGCTCTTGAAATCTTCCATTTGATTTGAAAATTCGTTTTTGGATAAGGTACTGCTCCCAACATTTCTACTTGTAGCCATTTGCTCCAGAGGAATGTTTTCTTCTTCTTCTCCCCTAGAGGTTCTTCAAATATGTCTTTTTGTCCACCTAGGGGTTCTTGTTATTCACAGCCATGGAAGAAGAGAGAAGGTTGGTTGTGTGAAGCAGTGGGGGTGTTGTGCAAACAATTTTCTGACTTATCTCTGCTCCTACAAGGCATGAAATGAAATCTTTTTGGTTGATTTTTGTTTTTTTTTCTTTCCTTCTACCTGCAAAACTTAAATAGATTGAATTGCAACTAACTATCTTGCTGAAATGAAAATGCAAAATTGAAATGAAAGCAGGAAAGGATTAATCTATTTTGCTCAAATGAAATTGTAGGAATGAAATTCTAGGCTATGCTTGCGGAATTGAAATGCTAATCTATGAAAGCGGGAAATGCTAATCTACTTTTGCAGAAACGAAATTGCATAATGGAAATGAAATAAACTACTTAGCAGAAGGTTGTAGTAGAAAATAGAAGAAAAGTAGCAATCACCAATACTCTGACGCTTCCCCGGCAACGGCGCCAAAAGGAGTGGTGAGCCCCAGTATTGCAGCAATAATAGTGCAACTCTTGGGACTCCCTTCTTTAATTTTATCAACCTAGTAGTTCGTAACAAACTTGGAAGTGACGGTGCTGTATGCACAAGTACTAGCGCTTGTCGCAGCTGTCACTTGGTCAGCTGGCACAAGTCCGCTAAGGGCTCAATCCAACTTCTATGAGATCTGAGAAGAAGCTTTCTAACTGATTGATGAAAGATAATTTAAAGAAGGCTGATCTACTTACAGAAAGACATTGAAAAGCTAAAAGAAAACGCAAACCCTAGCAAACCCTAATTTTACCAGCTAGCTCTACTGATGCAAGAAAGAGGATGCAAGCTACTGGGAGAGATGCCATTGACTTCTAAGAAGATGAAATGCATGTGTATAAGCTACTTTTATTGTCAAATATGAAAGAACCATCTTTTTGTATTTTTGAGTAAGTTGGCAGAATTATTATGCATGCGATTTAACTGTTTTTTACTGTGCAGAGGTGGATTGGCGAGAGGAAATGCTTGGAGGAGGCCGAGAAGGTTCAGAGAGGGCCTAAGGGGTCCCTAACACCCTTCCAGAGAGTTTCATAGAATTTTTCTACCAAGAAACCTCATTCGTGAGCTTCTACAGGAAGTCTGCAGGGGTTCTACGGGATGTTCTGGAATTTCTACAAGATGTTCTGTAAGTTTCTACAGGATGTTCTGAAAAGTGGATTTTGGAGGGTTGATGGAGGAAAAATGGTGGGAAAGTGGAAATTCAGATTGGATAATGATGTTAAGATGTTTAGGACCTGGTGCATGAGGCTAAGGAGTGATTGGATTTGGTTCAAGGATGGAGGAAGCGATGATGCACGAGAATGTAGAAATTAGGGCAAGGTGGGAAAAGTATGGCAAATGAAGGGTAGGAACCATGGATTAAGGGTTGGAGTAGATTATCTGATGGAGTAAAGGTAGATAGAGAGGTAATACAGGTGATCTGCACACAATTTTCCAAATCTGACCAAACAAAAACTATGCAAACCCAAGATCTAGCTATCTTGACCTAATTTGACTTAAATAACAGCAAGGAAAATGAACAACAGTTTATTTGCAACGAAATAATGTGAAATGCTATGCAAACTAACCAATCAAGACTCTAAACATGTAACCAACTTCTGCAAATAAAAAATCGAACACTAATGATTGCATGGCGAGGCAAAGATTGTGTTTTTGTTGGTAGCAAGGTCACGTTGATTCCAGCTCCTGATCCCATTGAGGGAGAGGTGAAATCAGAGGTGCTTGATGGCCTTTTTCTGAAGATCTTCCCTGTTATTAACCTATCAAATCAATTTGAACATAAAACACCTTTTTAATCATTAGAAGAAATCTAAATAACAAAGCAAGATTTAAATCTAAATAGCAGATTTTATTCTAAGAATGCAGCAAAAACACATAAAGGTAAAAAAAGGAGGTACTGGGCACTTGAGATGGGCCTAACCCCAAGAGCTACAGCCTCCTAAGAGAGATTTAGAGCTGGTGCAAATCTGGATTCATCTTTATTGAGCAAGAAAAGAAGAGTTACATCAAAAACTGTCCACAAAGGAAAGCTTGAAAATGTGCTGAAATGCAAAGCTAATATACTGACTAAAATCGAACTACAAACTAGATAACTTCTGCCTATAAAGTGACTAACTGAAATGAGGCCCTAAGCCCTCTTATTTATACAAATTGAGGACCCCAACAACCCTCCTAAATTTTAGGAACTCGGCTGCCAAAACGTGTAGTTAACAGCACTTTTACTAGCACTTGCTCCACTGCCCTTGTGATGATCGATTTGGTGGCCCTTGAACTCCGAGCTGATGGTGGAGAATTTGAGGTAAGGGCCCATAAATGAAGGGGACACCTTCCTACAAATACTCTCCCTTGTTCTTCCACGAATTTGGCTGCCAAGTGCTCATTAAAACCTTTGTTTTTGTCTCAAAATTGACTAAAAATCTGCACAAAGCACCCATTAGACTTGTTGGCATAATGACTAACCCAATTCACTCTATTAGCATAAATATAATCAAAAACATGCAATAAACTAATGAGAATGGTGGATTAATTTGAATGGTGAGGTTGAATGAGCCCATATAATTATCCATTTTTGGGGCTCATCACCTGGATCTTTAGCTGGCTGCATTGTTGCTATAGGAGCCACTGCTGCAGATTTCTTTGATCTCTTTCCCATTTGTTTCAAATTTCTTATTTCAACGGAGTTCTACACAAGCGATGAGAAAAATGTGATACAGAGAAATGCTGCTATAGACCAATATGAAAGAATTACGTGGATCAGCAGACGATAATGGATTGTAGTGAAATTGCTGTGAATAAAATCTAAAGAAAAATCTTCCCTTAACTACTTCATTGATTAGCCGTTTAACCTTTCAATCATGGTAAAGGAGGTTTTAAATGCCCATCATGTCATTTATATTCCAAATGATTAATTGAAGCATGGCTTAAATTTCTTTGACGGATAATCAGAATTAAATCGCAAATCGACGATCGGTAACATGAAATAAAAGGCTTTAATATTTCTCTTAAACATCCTCCGATCACCGAAAGGTTATACAATGCATGCAAGCCTTTTAAATATGTTCTCGAGATATGCGCCTTATTATTGCATCACAATCAGGGAATGGATTCGAGCTTTATTGTCGTGCCACTGTGATTTCGCCGATCACCGATTGCGATATGCATTATCGCATTGGAGGATTCGAGTGTGCCTTTAATCATGTGTTGATTGTTATTGCCGATTACCGATGGTGATACGCTTTATCGCATCAGAGAAATTAAAGGGGTTCTATTACATCGTGCTTTGTCATTTGACTTGCTCAATATCCGATTGCGATATGCTTTTCGGATCAGAGAGAATGAATGTATCTTTGTGCATGCTTCCTTTGTTATTGCGATATGCGATCTTGCGATCGCTTTATTGCAATAACGAAGAACTTTATAATTTTTAAAGACCCATTTTATTTCTATTCAAAAATAGTTCATCTACCTTAAGTATTTTGATAAAGGTTTTTCTTATGATGGGTTAATACAAATTTTTTCACACATCTAAGTTTTATTTTAAAAGGGACCCATTTCATATTATGATTTTGTATAAAAATTTTATGAAATGGTGGGTTGTTGTACAACACAACAATTGGCGATTCCCTGAGAGAAATAGTTATCTCTGAGAAATTAATTAAAATACTTAAACTTTCTTAATCTGGAAAGCTTAGATGATAGAGAAAATCTAATATAACTAGATAATCATAGATTCTGAAAGTAATGTTAACTATTTCTACTCTTTCCTTCTCTTGTTAAAATTAAATACATTCTAAGTTTTGAATTAGCCTTAATTGGTTGATAATGATAAAACAAAAGACATTTCCAACTTAGCTTTTACAATGAATCCTTTGTCATAGGTAGAGCCTCTGCTGCCAGCAAACATCTATAGTCTTGACAGGGTTACCTTTTAACCATTTGACCATTCATTATTCCATCCATTTCAGAGTATAATTAAAAAGAATGAATCCAAAAGATATGTTTCCATATTTTTGTATTACTTTTTCCTTATTTTGTAAGATAAAAAGCCATTGTCCTAGTTTGATGGCTAGCTGCTGACAATGCCATTCACTGGTTGTAATTTAACTGAACAAGCTGGCTCATGATGAGACCCCTTGTCTTATAATTATAAGCCATTACCATGTTTTGGTATGCAGTGTTGGTAATGTCGATTGAACTATTCCCCTATGATCATGGTAAGCAGGCTTGTAATAAGACCTCTTATCTTTTATATCAAATATATTTTAGAATTACACTTTGAGTAATTATAAATTTTGATGGATGGGATGAACAACTTTCTTCTTAAGAGAATATGGATGATAGGGTGAGAGTTGAGGATGCTAAGATTGAATCAATCTCTGTTCTGTATTGATAACTGATTTTAGGCTTTTTAAAACATTCAAATGATTTACAGTACTTCTAATTTTTGAGAAGATTTCACAAAAATAAAATGGGATTTTTAGAATCTAATTAAACCTAATTTCCTAGAATTTTCTTTTTCTTTTAAGGCTTCCATTTCTTAAAAGTAAATATCAAAACTATTTTCTTTTGAGTAACTTTTCCAATATAGCAAAGACCAATGGGAGGCTTTTTACAACTTTATTTTCCTAGGATTTTAAACAAAATATGTTATGCACACAAATTCTGTTGAAAATTGAATATTTACAAAGGGAGAAGGGGTTACCTCCTCAGTTGAAGAATTTTTTCAAGATAAGGCCATTAACAGGAAGAGAATCTCTCTTTCCTGATAGATCTTGCAATATGAATGTAGAAGGGCCTATCTTCTCGTTGATTTGGAATGGTCCAAGCCACATTTTTTGGAACTTAGTGTGTTTTCCTTTATCCTCATGGGCTTTGTCCCATTTCAAAACTAGATCACCAACTTGTAATTGTTTCGAACTGGTTGAAGTTGCATAGAAGATGGCTTAATAATCTGCTGATGTTTTGCATGTATAATTCTGGCTTTTTCCCTTTCTTCTTCTAGTTTCAAGATTTGATCATGTCTTAGTTGAATAGAAGATGAGGGACTTTCTTCAATAAACTGCACTAAAGCTAGTGATGGAAGTACTAAGTTTGCTGGTATGACAACTTCTTTTCCATATACTAGGTTAAACAGAGAAGTGCCTATGGAGGCCTTCTGTGTTATTCTGTCAGCCCATAGTGCAAATACTAAAGATTTATGCCAGTTTTTATGATTCTGCTCGATAGTTCTCTTAATGATTTTTATAAGATTTTTATTGGTGGATTTTGCTAAACCATTACCCTGAGGGTAGTAGTTCGCAGAATACTTCAATTTAAATCTCCTTTTGATAGCAAACTCAAATATAGAATTTCCAGAGAAATAAGATGCATTATCAAAAATAAGAGCGTTTGGGACACCAAACCTAGTAATAATGAATTTATCTATGAATTCAATGATTGCCTCAGAGTTTGTTGTCTTCAAAGGAATTGCTTCAACCGACTTAGTAAAGTAATCAGTAGCTATAAGGATATACCTATGCTGTTTGGATGAATGTGGAGAGATTTCCCCAATGATGTCCAATCCCCATCGTTTAAAAGGTTGTTCAATGTTGACTGGTTGCAAAGGGAAAGTTGGCTTCCTTTGTCTTCCGCTAGTGGTTTGACAACTTTGGCATTTCCTTACATATTCATGAGAATCTTTGAACAAGGTGGGCAAATAATATCCAGCATGAATGATTTTGTGAGCTATTGTATCAGCTCCAAAATGTCCTACCGTTGGTCCGTCATGTAGCTCCTGCAAGACCTTTTACACTTCAGGTTTTTCTAAGCATCTTAACAAAATTGAATCATAATTTCGTCTAAATAACACATCATCTACAATTATGAAGTTTTTTGCTTGAAATATTATGGCGCGTTTGTTTTTATAGGAAATATTAGAAGGAGCATATCCATTTTTCAAATAGAAAATCAGATTTTCGTATTGAGATTCAGGATTAGTGATATTCATCTGATTGATTTCTTCAGTTTCTTTTGTATCTTCAGGTTCCTGAATATTGGATGCTCCTGCTAACAACGTGCAAAACCCTTGGCCTTTGATAATATTTGTTGGTTTGATTTCCAAGTCATATTCTTGTAATGATGTGACCCAATTTGCTCTCTTTTCTTCTAATTTCCTTTGAACTAGTAATTGTCTTATTGTTGAAAAAGGAACTATAACTTTTGTGTGAGTTTTTAAGAGAAAGGGTCTATAGTGTTTAATGGCTTTGTACACAGCAAAGGCTTGTTTTTCAACTTCTGATTAATTAAGTTCAGCACCTTGAAGGTTTGAACTATAAAATGAGATTGTTGCTTCCAAGTTTTGATCGTTAATTTGTGTCAGCACTGCTGCATAAGATGAATCAGATGCAAGGCTATATAGCATGAAATGATTTGAAAACTTAGGAGTGCTTAAAGCAAGGGCATTTATGATTGATTGTTTAATGGAATCAAATGCCTCTTTTTCTGCAGACCCCCACTTAAACACTAAATTTTTCTTGATCATGGTTTGTAATGGCAAAACAATCTGGGAGAAATCCAGAACAAATCCTTTTACAAAGTTAATTTGACCTAAAAATGACCGCATGGATTTTTTATTATGAGGGAATGGATATCAAAAATCTCTTTGATTCTATCTGGATCAATATAAATACCATCCTTTGAAACAATGAAGCCTAAGAGCTTTCCTTGATTAAGAGCAAAAAAGGACTTCTTTGGATTGACTGAGATACCATACCTTCTGCAGCGTTCAATGATTAACATCAAATCATGTAAATGATTTGATATTTTCTTGGAAAATATAGTAATATCATCTAAATAGACAACTATTGATTTATTGATCAATCCTTTAAATTCTATGTCCATCGCTCTTTGGAATGTGGCTCCAGCATTAATTAATCCGAAAGGCATTTTTTGGTAGGCATAAGCTCCCCACTTGGTTCTAAAGGTAGTTTTAAGTCTGTCATCAGGATGGACCAAAATTTGGTTATACCGTGAAAAACCATCTAAAAGGGACATTAACTTAAAACCAGCTACTGAATGGAGTGTCCACTCCATGGTAGGTAAAGGGAAGCTATCCTTTTGGCTTGATTTGTTAACATTTCTGAAATCGATACAAATTCTGATATCGCCATTTTTCTTCCTTACTGGCACCATATTAGACACCCAGTTTGAATGTCTAACAGAAGAAATTATCCTAGCTTTCAAGAGTTTATTTAATTCAGCTTTTATTTGACTCCCTAGGTTAGGATGAATCTTCCTTAACTTCTGTTGCACTGGTTTTTGTTCAGAAAGCATTGGAATAATATGCTGAATGATGGATGTATCATATGTTTTCAAATCATCATATTTCCAAGTGAAGACATTTTTGTGTTTATGCAATAATCTAATGGACGCAATTATTTCTTCTGAAGAAAGTCCTAATCCAAAATTGATGTTTTTTGGATTATGCTCAGTACCAATGTTTATTAATTCAGATCTCAAAGTGGAACTCTGGAGATTTGAATTAGTAACCTGTTTAAACCTGTCTTTGATGTCATAAAGATCTTCAAGCTTGACCACTAGTTTAGGTATTGAGTTTTCTTCTTGCTTTTCCTTCATTTGAAGGTCATGATCACTTTCATCAATAATTTGGTCATCATAGGATTTTTCAGAAGTTAAGAAATTTAAAATGTCTTCATCATGATTGAACACTCACCAATTAGTGACATTATCAGGAATTGATGGTCTAAAAATTAACTCTACTGAGAATCTGTCTGGGTTGTAATCTTCAGATGGAAGGAGTTTGGAAGCAACATTAGCTAGTAAATCTATTGCTGCATTCCGGGACCTAGGAATGGGAGAAATATTGAATGCTAAAAATTGCGATATAAGGTCTTGCACCAAAGACTGATAGTGTTTAAGGTGACTAGAAAGGCAATGAATTGTATTTCTGACTTGTTTTATAACAATTTTTGAATCACCGAACACTTTCAAATATTGAACTTTAAGACCAATTGCTTTGTAGAGTCCTTGAATCAAGGCTTCATATTCAGTTGTATTGTTTGTGCATTCAAATTCCAACCTGCATGATAACATGGTCTTTTCCCCCTCAGGACTAACTAAAATACATCCTGCCCCTACACCTTCATTAGATTTAGACCCATCAAAATATAATGACCAAAACAAAGATTTATCTACAGTTTTATTTACAGTTTCCTCAACAACATTAACACATATTGATGTATCTGTTTATGGAAAATTTTCAATTTGAGATGTGAAATTATTAACTGAGAAAGATGATGGTTGAGCGGTAAAATTTCCAAAGAATGATTCAAATGAGTAATTCACCAAAATATTGTTATTGAAAGCTATTGGTTGATTTTCTTGTTCGAATTCAATAACGGTATGGGTCATGTGTTTCTCCCAATTAATCTTGATCTGATTTGGCTTTCCTTTATAAGCTAGCCACATATGAGATCAATTGGTGGAAATATAACCATGAAGTTTCTCAGACCAATCTCTACTCAAGATCAAGCCATAGAATTCAGGTACATCAGCGATTAAAATATCAATTCTCTGAACCACTCTTGGATCAGATGATAACCTAATAGTAACTAAGTTGATTTCTCCTAAAACCTGGACCTTAGTTATATCCAACCATACAATATGAATTGCATACTTTTAGGGTTCAATGTTCAGTTCAGAACAAACTGAAGCTGGCATTATATTAGAGGAATCCCCTGAGTCAATCAAACAGTTGTGTAGATTTCTATTATTGATCTCGTAGGTTAAGAGAAAAGGAGGAGTATGAGAATTAGATCTATCCGCAATTAAAATAGCATCAGTAGCTTCTATTCTACCATGAGGTGTTTTACCTGACTCATTAGCAGCTTTAGACAATATAGCATTGGGAAGAGGAGAAGGTACAACATCTAACTCCTTAAGTAGGAGTTTTGGTTGATGTTTGAGTTTACTGAGTTCAAACATAGTGATATTTGCCTTTGTTTTCTTCATGTCTTCAATAATATTGTAGTCCATAGAATTTGTAACTACTAATGTCTTAGATGTTGGAGGTGGATTTGAAGTTGATGGATGATTTTGGGATGATATTGCTGTAGATTTCTTTGTGGGAACCTTTTCTTTGGTAGTTACAGGGAAAGCTTCCCATTCATTTTCTGTATCGGAATTAGGCAAAATAAAGTCCCACATCTCATGACATTCTACAGTCTCCTCTTCTTCTGGTTCTTCGGATGACAAGACTATTTCTTCTTCTTCTTCCTCTTCGGGATCAGAGTCTACATTGGATATAGCATTTGGTGGTTTTGATTCAGGTTTCTTAAAGTTTCTAAATGGTCTTTTTGTTGAAGTCTCAGCTACTTGCTTCTTGATTTCTACCATTTCGTTTGACATAGTCTTGAGAACTTTTTAGAGACCCTCCATATCATATGGATCTTTAGGCATTTTCTTCTTTGAATCATCTGTGAAAGAAACTTTTTGGATTTTTTGTCTTCAAGAGCAGCCTTCTTTTCTAAATCAATAATGAGTTTCTATACAACAAGAGCCTCCTTCATGTTTTCCGTTAGAAATGGTTTTGCAACTCTATCTACAAAGATAACTATATTTGAAGGTAAAGCTATTATATACCATTCGCTTCTGATTTTCTCACTCGGTTTAGAGGCAGTTGGAATATTATTCAAGAGTTTATTAAACCACGAATTGAACTTTTTTATAGATTCTTTAGATTCTATCCTAAGATTCGAGAGATCATTCATTAATGTTGCTAAAGATCTATCATCACCATACTTAGTCAAGAACTGTTCTTGAAAAATGTTCCAACTTGTAATGGATCCTGAGGGCAAGGAAAAATACCAAGACTCAGCTGATCCTTGTAACGTATAAGGGAAAACTCTAACAACAACATCTTCTTCTATCACTCCTTTTAAGTTAACGGCCAACATGAAGTTGTTAATATGCTCATCGGCTTGTATTCCTGCATCTGGATTAAATTTCGGCAACCATTTTTTAGGTTGTGCTAGCAATGGATGTAATGGTGCAGGCATCATGACTGCACCAGGATTATTCCATGGATTCTGATCCATTGTAGAACCAATAGTAGATCATATTAGCGATGAGATTCCAGATGTTTGGGAAGGAGATGATATTGAGGTTTGAGGAGGTTGGGATGTTGAAGTTCCTGATCCCTGTTGAGCAAAAATGTGTAATGGAGGAGTGGATGGCTGATTTCGCACTGGAGAAGATGAAATGGATGATGATGAAATAGTCTCACTATCAGGTTCTTCAGTTGTTTTTCTTACCATTTTCCTTTTCGGTAAAGGCAATTTAGTAGGTTCAATACCAAGTTTTCCGCTCTGATGTCTGGTGAGGTGATGAGGTGGAATGAACTGCGAAGTCTAACTGCCTTGAGATACCTAAGATTTATGTGGTGATATCGAAAATCCTTGAAGTTTATGGATAAGAGACTATACTTCAGGAGACTCAGGAGTTAATCGTTCTGGGGTATGTTGGGATTGAGCAGTGGTAGTAGTGTCCTCTTCTTCTCGTTTGAAGACTGGGGTTCCAACATTCAAAGGATAGGTCGGAGGTGAAGTGGAGGGAGATTTACTCTCGGAATGGGTTGTAGTTTTGGGTTTTCTTGCCATTCATAGTTGATTCCCTCCTTCTAGCACCAAAAATGTTGATGCCTTGGAAATCGCTGCATCAACATCGGGGAAAACCACCTAGTCTGGACCTTAAAGGTGGCTCCGACTAGATATAATGGGACCAGTTTCCCAATGGTTTGTAAATAGGATGGATAAGTGGTTGATTATCTATTATCTAATGATAATGGTGAATGATTTATTCTAAAATGCAAGATTATAAACAACTAATCTATCCCGGGAAATTTCCACTTTAGTGTAACTTTTGATGATCTTTATCTACAAATAGGCATATAGATGACTCCATTGATAAACAAAGATATTTATTCATATGATAATTACTTTGTTCAAGTAGTTGAACAAAGTAATCATTAAAACATTATTACACTATTCTTCATATATCATTGACATAAATATGCTTGAAAGAATAACATTCCTTAAACATTCAATAGTGATAAGTATAAGGACTGCTGTTAAAACACATACATATATCTAATGATAGCAAGATTGAACAAATGCTGATTCTTATAAAAGAATGGAGCAAAGACACGGATAATAGTACCATATGTAATTTGGATCCCTCCTGATATCAATCGCATTCAGATTCTGCCTTCTAACTTAGAAATACTCTCACAAAAAGTAGTAGTGCATATCTCGTCAAAGCATCCTTCATTAAAATTCAAAATATAGTCCTAGTCTTTATAAAAAATATATATTAGAAGCACAATAGTGTGACTCCCGATCCAAGTTTTATACAAAAATTGAGGACCCTTTCTAAAGACATGAAAGGGTCTTTAAATACTATCTAAGCTAACTGACTATGAAATAAAAATGCTATTAGGTGGTATAACCAAATCATGAAAATCTCCTTGAAATAGATCTGCTTGCAGTCAGTAGAATTATTCACTGTTTCGACCGATCATCTTTTGGGTTGAGCTGGCAGATAGCAAGCATTGGTTGCAATTCTGGAAGGTGACTCAAGCGTGAATGCAGTTGGATTGAATACGTAGCATCATGAATTTTGTGAATCATATAACCAACTGCATCGGTTAAACATTTTAGTGTTGCCTTTTTGACTATATGGTTTAACTAGGAAGAACCACAGGCTGTCCCAAGTTAAACTTTGGATGCTTGCTATTAATCTCTCCTTCTGTTTTAAATCTTGTTTGCATGATTGTTCCAGTGCTTTAGCCAATGGCAATTTTCCTAGAGTGCAGTGTGAAATCAAATTAGATAGATAAAGAGTATCGTTAATTAACTCAATCAAATCACCTGTTGCTGATCTAGATCTTGAAGTTTCCCTTTCTGCTTTCATCAATTATGACTTCCATTCTAGGAAAAGAATTTCCTTGTGCGATTCTAAAATTCTAGGCTATTTGGAGCTTGCCCTTCACTTGTTTCTTGCTAGGCAAGAAAGTTTGTCAATGTCTCATTGGCTTGTTCCAAATTCTACCTTGCGTCAACTGATTTGTCAATCATTGATGAAGAAATCTCACAGAGGGGTTGAGCAAGGGAAATATTATGACATAGTAAATTTAACTACTTAATCAATGCCTTATTGATATGAAGAGCTTCGGACTTGAATTCTGCTGGTTGAGGAAAGCTCTTGAACTTTTCTACCTGTTGTGATAGTTGAGCAATTAGCTCATATTTTGTTTTACTCAATTGTCCATTCATTTTCTTTAGCTTAGCCAATGCTGTGAATAATTCCTTTTGTTTTTGCACTGCGCTTTGGTCTATCCTCTTCTTCTCCTTGAGCAATTACTCATTTAGTTGGTTGTTTACTTGTTGCTATGTTGCTAATTGCTGTTCTACTTGGTTTATCCTCTGCTCTCTTTCGGATACCTGTGCCTCTAATGAAACAATTGTCTGATCTTTTTCTTTTAGTAAATTGCTAACCTCTGATGCTTTATCCATAGTAGCTACCGAATAGGCCCCAACATATTGAGAGAGTTTTGTGAGGTCTTCAGAAGGATTGAATTCTTCTTTCCATACCACATTAGCCATCTCTGTTTGTGCCAGTAAAAGAGAAGATTGATCAAGCCTTCTCTTTTTCCTTTGTCTTTTTACTATAGCCCTATGCTTAGTGCTATAAAAGACATCTAAAGGTGGTGTGTCTTCTACATGCAAAACAATTTCATCCGATGGATCCTTAGGAATTATCTTTACATATTTACTTATGGGTAGGCTGCTGGTTCCTTCAATTGGAACCGTACTTGTTGTTGTCTTGTGACCAATTGTCACTTCAGGTGTAGTAAAACCCTGTGAATTCTCAGGATTGCTTATAATGGAGCCAAACTGTTGTCATTCTTGAAGGAGATTGGGATCAATCTGAGTATCTATATCCATGTGTTCACTGCCTTTTTCCTGTTCTTTCTCTTGTTCTGGCTCTTTTCCTTTCTCAGGAATTTTTTCTACAGCAGGAGGTTTGTCAACAGTTTGTTGTTCAGGCTCGCTTGACTAGATTTCTGGGGTAGTGGCTAATAAGTCCAGAGGCAAAGTTTGCAACCTCTTTTCTCTAAGCCTATTAAACACTTCCATCCCTTCATCTTTATACCTGATCCTGGCCAATGTTTTTACCTGAAATAATGATTCTGCTGAGGAAAACAGGTCATCAAATTCATCCTTTTCATGATCAAACTTTGTAAGTTTGGCTTGTTCAAGAACATTATAGGCAACTTTTCTTGGATCATATTGTCGATTGGGAATTGTTGCAAGATTGAGCATTTGTATTTTCTCTGTTTCCTTCTCTGCATGTTTGTAATCATGGAGAGTGTAAACACCACATCTCAAAGGAAATGAAGGCCATACCTGCTTCTTATAATTTCTAAGGGTTTTGGATGTCCCTTCCGTTGTTATCTGATAGGCCAATTCCTGCGCTAACAGCTTATCGGGCACATATAAGGGAAGAACATGGGGTTTTGTAAGGCTACCAAAAAGCCTTATATAGGTGAATTTTTCTTTTTCGAACCAATTTCCTACAGTAGTCAAGTCGATCCCTGCTTCCTCGGAAATCCTAGGGGTAGGTTTATAAAAAATAGCATAGTAGATAGGAAACATAAAACCATTGCAGATTTTGTACAAATGATCTTTGTAGTGAGCTCTCCATAACATCTGATGATAAATGTGGATTGGCTTAGGGTCTTGGGGAGTCCATCTCCATCCAAGTACCGGATATTCAGAGTTAAAATAGAGAGTATCCATAATATAAGCACTAGAATAAAAAGGGGGAATGGTCCTGGTATTTTTGGGTGAATTTGATCTAAATTCAAGAATTGTTGTGGCTAATTTGTCCGACAAGATGATTTCCCAATCCATCACATAACTATTGATTGTTGATTCCATTAAAGGGACCATTTCAATAGTGAATTTAGCAGAGTCATGTATCTACCACATTCTACACATTATAGTCCAGACATAACAGTAAGGAGAAGCCAATGGTTCTACAGAGTACTTACCTGATGATTTGTGTTTGTGCTTCTCGGTATTCTATCCCCACTGCTTAATCGGGGCCGATTCTGTCTCATTTTCACTTGCAAATTTTTCAAGGAAGGCTTTGTTGTACCTCTTTTTAGGCTTAGGCAAATGATACATTTTCCTTAAATCATCAGGTTGAAATGAGCCAAAAATCCTCCCGTCAACTGTGAAAAATGTTCTGTTTGAAACTGGAATTTCTTCTACCACCCATCTCACTACATCAGTGTATGGAAGAATCTTTTTTCGTGCTACTATTTTGTGCAAATATGAACAAGCTAAATCTCTAAGGGATGCTTTCGATTTTCTAGTTGAGTCAGCTATGGCTTTTTCTAATATTTCCTCAGGCTCCTTTGCTTCAATTAAATTGTAAATGCTCTCCCAACTAGTATTTCCAAGGCCGAGGCATGTAGTGTCTCAGATTAACCCTTTTTTACTTGGCCCTAGATCTTTGGCAGGCTACACTATTGCTGTAGGAGCCGCTGCTACAGACTTCTTTGATCTCTTTCCCATTTGTTTCAAATTTCTTATTTCAGCGGAGTTCTGTACAAGTGATGAGAAAAATGTGATACAGAGAAATGCTGCTATAGACCAATATGAAAGAATTACGTCGATCAGCAGGCGATAATGGATTGTAGTGAAATTGCCGCAGATAAAATCTAAAGAAAAATCTTCCCTTAACTGCTTCATTGGTTAGCCGTTTAACCTGTCAATCATGGTAAAGGAGGTTTTAAATGCCCATCATGTCGTTTATATGCCAAATGATTCATTGAAGTGTGGCTTAGATTTCTTTGACAGATAATCAGAAGTAAATCTCAAATCGACGATCGGTAACGTGAAAGGAAAGGCTTTAGTATTTGTCTAAAACATCCTCCGATCACCAAAAGGTGATATAATGCATACAAGCCTTTTAAATATGTTCTTGAGATATGCGCCTTATTAATGCATCGCAATCGGGGAATGGATTCGGGCTTTATTGTCGTGCCACTATGATTTCACCGATCGCCGATTGCGATATGCCTTATCGCATCGGAGGATTCGAGTGTGCCTTTAATCATGTGTTGACTGTTATTGCCGATTGCCGATGGCGATACGCTTTATTGCATCGGAGAAATTAAAGGGGTTCTATTACATCGTGCTTTGTCATTTGACTTCCCCGATATCCAATTGTGATATGCTTTTCGGATCGGAGAGAATGAATGTATCTTTGTGCATGCTTCCTTTGTTATTGCGATATGCGATCTTGCGATCGCTTTATCACAATAACGAAGAATTTTATAATTTTTAAAGACCCACTTTATTTCTATTCAAAAATAGTTTATCTACCTTAAGTCTTTTGATAAAGGTTTTTCTTATGATGGGTTAATACCAATTTATTCACACATCTAAGTTTTATTTTAAAAGGGACCCATTTCATATTATGATTTTGTATAAAATTTTGATGAAATGGGGGGTTTTTGTACAGCACAACAGAACACTAACATCAATCTGGGGGTTTGCCGAACCTCTTAGGAAGAGCCATGGCTAAGGAAACATGCTTGAGATGTTCAATGTAGAGCTAAGAACTATTTCTGCGATGACCATAAAGACCTTCCTCTCATGCATTGGGGATGGGAATGAAGGGATCCTTCAGTTGATTCATGATGAAAGGAGAGAGCCACTTAGATGCAGCACATAAAGGAGTGCTCTAACCTTTTAATGTATATTTCGTACACCTTATCCTACCTCAGAGCGGTAAACCCAATGAATGGAGTCTCGTGACTAGTTGCTGATATGACATAGGGAAGTGGTTGGTCAGAAAATGGACCTTACATGTGGCAACCTCAAAATGATTGCTGAGGTCGCACAACACAATGGTTTGTCAGAAATAGACCCCTTGTGAAGTAAGGATATTAAGCTTAGGTGAGAGGTCAAAAGTCGAGACGGGTGCAGAATAATACTGCCTCGGGAGAAGACAACCAACCTTGACTATATGGAAGGACAGAGAGAAATACCCTTAGAGGTTGGGTACTATTGTAAGATGGATTGCGATAAGGTTGGAGATGATGGATCAGATCAAGAGAAGTGAGAATGCATCGAGTAAGTTAGACTAGATCCAACTGCTCCACACACCTGACTGACACATGGACCTTTGGTAGAGTGCCATGTGGAAGAGGGAAAAGAGGTTCATGTAATTAGTCTATTCCTTGAGATGAAATATCTCCTAATCCGAAGGTCTTGTCAAGGTAATATTTCACATCACCAAGTTTCTCTCGGTGAGATAGGTCTGATGGCAAAGTTCACTCTGAGTCTAAGGTAAATTATATAATACAAGAAGTAAAAAATTGTAGGTTTGGTTCCCATAACTATACGTTGGGAGCTAGAGTTGCATAATGGCTTACCCCCTTGCTATGGGTTTGTAACATACCCACCTTCTGACTATATTTTTTTTTTTTCCCATATATACATATTCTTTCGCATACCATCATATGATTATTTATCACCCTTTATAAAAATTTACTCCATGTTGATGTAATTTCATACACTTGCTATTTCTCAAGATGTCATATATTGAGTTGGCTTCCACCTATGATCTAGCTAGTAGTATTCCACTCTTCTGCCTACTCAAGTAGTCATACAATAACCATATTCCTATTTTTGATGTTAGAATTGGGTTCCTCAAGGTTGACTTGGTGAAATCATGTGTGTGATTTGATCGTGCACTTTCGATTTAAAATATTTTGGTATAATTTATTTATTTTTGTTTATCAAGACAGTCTTTGCACCTTACACATAGGTCTCAGTGCATAGTTGGATATGGAAATAGGTATTATTTTCTTTATCTTAAGTACTCTCGGTCTTATTTCTCAATATTTTCATATGTAATTTAAAAACACCTTGGGAACAGGGTTATTGAAATGCATGTGATGAATTGGTCACTGCCACACAACCTCACTCCATGTGAAGACCATGTGGGCACTAAGCGCCTACCCCGGTGAATGGTCTAGATTCTATTAGTGAAATCTAAGGGTGGAGAATGAATTTCATAAACCTAACCATCAACTTGAAATTAGCAACGACTTTTTTTCTTTGATTCTCTTTTACATTTTGCTTAATGGTGTCATGGGTGCAGAGGGAAGTAAAGGTTCTGGACACATGTGACCCGATACAAGGCTCTGGTTACAATCGACTCCTTCCTTCCATTACCTCCTGTCGAATTTTCGATGGTCCCTCGATAAGTTAGTGGGGTTCCATTTAATGTGTGACCTAGTATATGAGTTCTTATGGATTAATGTGGTTAAGGTTAATTAGATCATTATATTTTCTTTATTTTTGACTCCATTTCTAGGTTTATTTCCTGCTAGCGAAGTAAATAGAATCAACCTGACACTGTATTTTTCCAACGTGATTACCCAACAACAACTCCTTCAGGTAACAACAATTTCACATGTTCTCATTCCACTTCTTTACTAGCATATTTGTTTCATGTCAATTTCTTGTGGGGTTCTTGTTCACCTCATACCAATTTCGAGCAGAGCACACCTAGTGATGCAACTTTCAGGAGGTATTGGTGGAATATTTCCTTCTTCTTCTACTGGGGCATATTATAGTAATCGGTTTCTTCTGATACTTTCTATTTCATTTATTTGGATATCATTTTTCCTAGCTATGTAGTTAAGTCATCCCTCTCCTTGCTTTCCTTTCTCTGTCTCGCATATATATATATATATATAGATATATATATATATATATATATATATATATACATATATATATATATGTATGTATATATATATATCTATATATATATATATATATATATATATATATATATATATATATATATATAATTCCAAATATTTCATTTTATTCTGGTACTAATAGTTAATATATATGTGACCCTTGTAGGAATGTTCTTTTTCTTCTCTATAACAGGTGATTTCTGGTTCCCCTGTTGCATGTATACAATTTTTTTGTCTATAATCTTTGTGAACTAGGTTTATATGTTCTAACATTTTCTTGAAAACCCTATGATAAGTAGGACTATTATCCCTCTAGCTCGAATTTTCTAGACCATAATGATTCCATGTACAATAAATAATAGTAATTATAATAAGGCAGTGTCAGGCCATACTCCCAGTAAATTGTTTTAATCTAGAAATTTGATAGTTGTCATCATTCAACTCTAGTTTAGGATGAGACAAAATATCCTCAACTCTAATAGCCATTTGATAAAGGAAAACACAATCACATCATTCTACACCATAGCTACCGACTATCACCCCAACAAGAAACTTCCCTTTTTCTTTAAATTTGTTTTTATCTCCAGGATTTTGCAAGTTTTTTTTTCTGAAATGGTCGAAGTTTGACTTATGTTTTTTATCTAGGTCTTAGGTAAGAAATTATCCCTGAGTTATTACTCTAAAACTTGTGTTTATCTTGATCTAGAGTTAATTGTTGGTGCCACTTTCTCTCTTCCACGTCGACATCTTACTAGACAAGACCCACTTTGTCCTATGCCATGGTGCTGGTCCTATGTGGCCTGAGTGGTCCAAACCCTCTCTAGGTCTTTATGTTGCTTGGGAAAATTGTTTATACTCCTCTCAAATAATTTTATTTATAGCCTGGATTGGCCTATTAGACACTAGTTATACAAGATTTAGCTTAGTTATACATCTGGGTGAGACTGTATGATTAAATTTGTAGATTTAACATGGAAATATATTCGTTTTTTTCTTTTTGAAGTTTCTTATACACCTTTGCATTTTTATGAAATCGGGTACCACTAATATAAATATTTCTTGTTTTTTATTGTTCATATTCTTGTGAGAGATGGGAAATTTGGGTTGTGTATTGATACTTTGGTATCTCCTTCCTTTATGGCTATGAGTGTGGTAATCATGTACCCTTGTTTTCCTTCAATATAGGCAACAATTGCATCTTCATAGAGACTTGATTATTATTGGCTTATGTTTCTCAATCATGTTCTATGGGATGCACATAATTGAAATTAGGTATGTTTACTTTGGTGATCACCCATATCCATTCATGTAGTTCATGGATTATACTATCTTAATAGTTAGTGGAACACTTTTACTATCCCCTTCTTCCTACTAGTTCCTCCAACTAACCTATGATATTCCATTCATTAGACATCCCTACGACATAGTAATGTGTAGTTGTTTTTTGTTTTTTTCCTCCATTTATAATCGGATGTGAGAGTCCTATTTTAATAGTAACTTATATACAATACTGTTTGTAATAGTTCTCCTTTGTTCTACTTTATTCCATGCTAACATGTCTTGATCAAGAACATTCAAGGAACTAGACATTCTATAATATAAAATGGGAATAACTGTAGGTTTTAACCCCGTACAGTAATTACCTGCATATGAATTCTAAAACACAGAAAATAAATAATGCGCAAGCATAACACATAAAACACATACACAAAGATTTTCCCCTGGATCCCAAAACCGAGACTACCGGCTTGATTTTTCATTACGTTCCTTTCAATGTTATAATACATATTTATACATGCCGAAGCATCCAATACCATGGACCAAAAACCATCACGTCCAAAAAACATGTGGGGTTACGAGTACGCTCAAACCCCCTGTGACCCCCCCGGCTACACAATCAGCGCAACGAAGGGGGGCTTCGCTCTCGCTCTAACCCTCCGGTTAACTACATGGGCTAGTCGTGGAAAGAATATAACACAACCCAACATTCTCCCACTTGTTGTTTTCTTTCCACAGGGGAACACAAGAGAGATTAGTCATTTTTCTAGCCCTGAAACACCCATTATCTCTCTACACCAAGAGAAGTTCTCAAAGCTCACAGATTTTTTCAATGCATCTGTAGTATTCTTCAAAGTGTCCACCTTTACCAGCAACACCTTTTTGTCTTCTATCATATCCCTCACAAAGTGATATTGAACATCAATGTGCTTTGTCTTTGAATGATATACGGGGTTCTTTGCAAAGAAAATTGGACTTTGGCTATCACAGTCTATCCTTATAGCTTCCTATACTAATCCCATACTTGAACACAATCTCTGCAACCAAACTGCTTCCTTGCTAGCATGAGTGGCTGCCATGTATTCTGCCTCTGTAGTTGATACTGCCACTACAGATTGTTTCTTACTCATCCAACAAACTGCACCTCCAAATAGGTTAAACAGATACCCACTTGTAGATCTTCTCTGATCTAGATCCCCAGCCCAGTCTGCATCAACAAAGCCATGAATATGCAACATTCTTTCCAATCCTGATCTTCCTTGGTAGCACAAACCATAATTACTAGTGCCACGCAAATATCTGAAAACCTACTTCACTGTTGTTCAGTGCTCCTTCCCTAGTTTTAACATAAACCTGCTCAATACTCCCACTGCATGTGCAATGTTTGGTCTAGTACAGACCATTGCATACATCAGGCTACCCACTGCACTTGCATATGGAACACGAGACATGTCCTATTCCTCTTCTTGTGTCTTGGGACACTGTTCAGCAGATAACCTCACACCTACAGGAATAGAAACCTTCACCGGTTTACTATCCTACATATTAAACCTCTACAGTATTGTCTCGACTCACTTCCTCTGGTTTAACCAGAGCTTCCTGTTTGCTCGATCTCTTTTAATTTCCATGCCCAAAATATAGTTTGTAGCACCAAGATATTTCTTGTCGAATTTGGAGGACAATTGGGTCTTCAAATCCTGCATAATTTCTTTGTCATTTCCAACTAGCAACATATCATCCACATGCAAGACCAGATAAATAACATGGTCACCAATTAATTTAAAATACACACAATGATCTGCTTTGCTTCTAGTGAAGCCAAGTCCCCGTATAAATGTATCAAATTTCTGATACCATATCCTTGGTGACTGTTTTAACCCATACAGAGAATTCTTTAACTTGCGTACCAGTTCTTTCTTACCCTTCACCGCAAAGCCTTCAGATTGCTTCATGTATATTTCCTCTTTCAGATCCCCATGAAGAAATGTTGTCTTCACATACATCTATTCTACCTCAAAATCAAAAGCAGCAGCAACAGATAAAAGTAATCTAATAGAAGTTACCTTGGCAATAGGAGAAAAAATATCACCAAAATCAATTCCCGGCACCTGGGAATAACCTTTTTCTACCAACCAAGCTTTGTATTTCTCCTATTCACAGAACCACTCTCTATGGGGAGTGAAGTGAAAGGATGCACCTGAGTCAATCTACCATGACTCATGATCTACATGTGTACTTGAAGAAGCTAAGTAAACATCCCCACCTTCATCTGAGGTGGTTTTTGCCTCTGCAGAAGGAACATCATCAGATCACTTTCCTTTATTAGGAGCTTTAGATTTACAGTCCCTTTTGTAGTGCCCTTCATTTCTGCATTTCCAGCACACCACCTTTATAGGTTTCCTGGAGATTTAGATCTCCCTATAGATTTAGATCTCCCACTCGATGACTTATTTTTGTTTCTGTTCTGGGACCGTCCTCGTACAAACATGGCATCACCATTCTGGCTCTCCATATTTTTCTATCCCATCTCCTTTGTCAACAAGGATGAGACTATTTCATCAAACTGCAAGGCAGTTGCATTGCTACCTATTGCAATAACCAGACTAGCCCACGAATCTGGTAGAGAACACAACAAACTGATGCACTTATCTTCATCTGAAATTTTAATATCAATAGATGCTAACTAACTTACCATAGTATTAAATGCGTTCAGATGCTCTGTCATCGAGTCTCCATCTTTCATCCTCAGGTTATACAGCTTTTTCCGTAGGAACTGTTTATTCACTAGAGACTTAGATTGGTACAAAGTCCCTAACTTGTGCCACAAAGCCTTCTCTATAGCTTCCCCTGATACATTCAGCAATACTGAATATGAGACACACAATCGTATTGTGCTCTTTGCCTTCTGATCCAACTTCTTCCATTCTTTATCGGACACTCCTGTTCATTTAGTACCTGGATCTACCGCGGTCCGCTGATCTTTATCCACCAACAAATCCTCCATCTTGAGTTTCCACAACTCAAAACTCTGACCATTAAATTTCTCGATCTCTATATTTCCACTGTTCACCATATTCTTTCACCACCAGACTTTATCTCGCAGATCTCCCACTGAACAAGGTCTACCACAGGCCCGAGTCAAACCCCTCAGCAATAAAGGCGTCCCCTTGAAGTCAAAACTGCTTTGATACCAAATGTAGGTTTTAACCCCGTACAGAAATTATCTGCATATGAATTATAAAACACAGAAAATAAACAATGCACGAGCATAACACATAAAACACATATACACAGAGATTTTCCCTTGGATCCCAAAACCGGGACTACCAGCTTCATTTTTCATTATGTTCCTTTCAATGTTATAATACAGATTTATACATGTCGAAGCATCCAATACCATGGACGGAAAACCATCACGTCCAATACCATGGATCGAAAACCATCACATCCAAAAAACATGTGCGAAAATCATGCACAAAACCATGGGTGGGTCCGCCCATCCTAACATAGGGTCCAAAACCAAAATTTTCTGGGGTGTTTCCCCGGACCCCATAAAGTGGGGTTACGGGTACGCCTCAAACCCCCTGTGACCCCCCCCCCCCCACTGCACAATTGGCGCAACGAAAGGGGGCTCTGGTCCCCCTCTAACCCCTCAGTTAACTACGTGGGCTAGTTGTGGAAGGAATATAACATAACCCAACAATAACAAAAACTATTTCATAGAAATAGCTAGGCATATTTCTTATACCCCCTTTTTTTCCTTTTATTTTGGTTTAAATTCTTATAACTATTTGGTTCCCCTATTAGACTTACATACAGAGTAAATAAACTAAATCATACTCTCAATATACCTCCATAGTTATGAAGGTTGTAAGGCCACGGGAGTATCTACCTCATGTAACTTTGTTAGGTCCCTATACTACTAGTGTAACGCCTTATTGTTATTAGTGCAACCCCCTTATTGTATTATTGAGCCATATCCCCATGTTGCTATTATTGTGCCCCATAGAAGTCCATTGTTGTTATTTTTGTGCCCCTACAATATTATCGTTATGTAGGCTCTCAGTGTATTGGGACCCCTTAGACTTCTATATATAGAAAGGATGTCTTGTTATTTGTATCATCCAAGAAATTTTCATTTGTGTAACGTGAAGGAGGTTTCCCCCTCAAAGAGGCTGATTTTGAAGTTGTTGATCTGTCTTTTCTTCTATCTTGTAAGTTGGTTTCATAACATTTGGTATCAGAGCTTTGGATTATGGGGTTTCGCTGCTTCAAACAGGTCATTGTTGAATATTCACTATAACTTATTGTATACGAAGTGTCAGAAGCTGAAATTAAAACCTAGTTGAGGTGAAATCTTGATAAACCTTGGGTCTAAATTTCATATCTTTTCGCACTATATTTTCGGACATATGATCCAAGGAATTTAGGGTTTTTACAGGCTCCCAAATTATATATCAAACAGGTGACATGGGGAAAATCATCATAACTTTCTCTCTGTGCATCAGATTCAAATTTCATAAAAAATTACAGAAAGAGGACAAACTTTAGTTTTATTTTTATCATTTACAAGTCCGAAGGTCAAAACAATGACACGTGGAACATCGTACAAGTTCTCTTTATTGAACCAGTCTATAATCAGGCCATCATGGGATATTTGGAATAACACTTTCTTGGAGACTCCAATATTGATCATACTTATGGCGTTGGAAAGAGGACTAAGAGGGTTACTACCTGACAAAATTTCAAACCTTGGAGATATGAAATTACAGAGATACAATAGAATCAATATCGAGCTCCTACAAAGTGAAAAAAGGTGTGCTGTCTTTTTAAAAATTTGCATAAGTTTGGTTTGAAAAATTAGTTTGAAGTAATTCAAAGGGCATAGTTGTTGGGTCGTGGAAAAGGTATGAATTTATTATTAACTTATTGTATTTTTCCTTTATTCTCATCCTTTCTATATCTCAATGTGCTAATATATTAAGAAATTACGGTAAGAAATACAGAAATTATTTACAGTTATGCTTTGGCTAATTGTCATCCTTCTTTATCCAGGAAATTACAAAAAGGGACAACTAATGTTCCCTAACTAAGGGACAACAAAAAAGCAGCAAGCTAAGGAAGGAACGCGGCGGTTGTAGATACGTCCAAAAGCAAATCAACAGGATCAGTGTGAGAAGGGAAAGATGTCCGAAGTTAGAAAATTGTGCGAATCCCTCAGGATTGAGAGAACCTGAGGGATCGCTTTTATCATTTATCTTTTTACCCCTTTCTCATTATAAAAGACAACGATTGTAAGCACAAAGGGGACGACTATTGCTATTATTATTGTAATTCTCAATTACAGATTTTCACTGTAGTGAAGAACGCAAATACGTTGTAATACTCTTTCATGATTAATACATAAGAGGAGTTTCTATTCCTTTTCATTTATCTGAAGTAACTAGTAGAGTACGCTGGTGGCTAAGGGCTCGGCTTCTGGTGGAATTCACTGCTTTACCTGTGTCATATATTTTTGATTCTTGCAAGTGTGACAGTTGATAGTATTATTGCTTTCTGCCATTTTATTTCGTTACTGTTCCTTATTTCTTTGCGTTGACAGAATAGCTTTGTTTTATATAATTTACAACATTGTTGTTTAATTAGTTTCCTTTCGCTTTGGATTGAGTTTCCTAGATGAATATCCTACTCAATGTAATCAACTGTAATGAGAATTAACTACTGCTGTTAGGCTCTCAGATTGATGTCATCGTTGTTTTACAGACTAGTGTGTTTGATTTAAATTCAATCAGTTTCTAAGAGAAGAGTTATCACTGTTGTACTCTTAACTGATACTGCTGTTACTTGAATTTCATATTGTTGTTACCTAAATTGTTGTAGGATTTGATTTCATTAAAGGATTGAGTTTTATTTTAATTGAAATTAGAATTTACTTGCTGCGTCCGTCTACTCTTGTATTTAAAAGATCTATACTGCAATTTAGAAGCATTACTCTCTGAGTTAAACAGTTGCCACATACTCTGTCCACTCTTGAAATAGAAAGACCTGCCCAGATTGATAATTAATGTGAAGATAATTAGGAGTTGAAAAGGCACCTTTTATCAGTCAACATTTTGGCGTTGTTTCTGGGGAGAGTGTAGCCATTTCTAAGGAGTAATGTACATCTGATGATTGTTGTTGAAGAATAATTGGGTTTTGAAAAATGAATGTAAGAACCTATGTAACGAGCAAGTAAAGTGCTTGCTCCTCTGCCCTATTTTCAGCACAATTACAGATTTTCTTCTTATCTGTTGGGAGAGAACTGGGTATTAAAAACGAAAGGTAAGAACCTGCGTAAGGAGCACGTAAAATTCCTCCTCCCCCGCCCACTTTCCAGTAGAATTGTTAATAACTTAGGGTAGAGATAAACCTTTGAGTTGTTTGCATGAATGACTAAGAAGAAAAAATCCGAAAACAATCCAATTCCACTACCCAAACCTGACAGATCTAAGGGACCAGTGACCCTTGGACGATCAACGTTCATAGACGACATCTTAAAGAAAGCTAAATCTCAGCCATCAGTAGGTCCTAGAAACATTGCTTCCAGAAAACCTACTGCCTCCCTTCGGGCCACAGGCTCACCATCTGTAGCCTACGCTAAGGTCCATAGCAAAACAGTGGGAACTGAGTAGAGTTTTCAAGAGATTGAAAATTCATGCCCAATTTCCTCACAAGAAGGGAATTCTTGTAATATTCATGAAGGAGGAGGAGAAACAGGGGAAATAGAGGAACCAAGATCCCCTCAGGTAGTAATTCAACAAGGAACACCTAGTATCCCAGATCGAGGGAGAGCTGTTAAGATAATTCCCACTCCTTCTAATCAGCCTAGGAATAACTCTCTAGAGATACCAGAAGGGTATTGGCACATATTTGACCAAATGGCCAACAACCCACAAGCACTTCAAACCTCTACATTGCAATATGCCATCGTTGACACAACAGTCAATGCACCCATGAAAGCTATCCCTCTCCAAAATATTCCCACCTTTCATGGATTAGCATTAGAGGATCCAGATGCATTTTTGTTTGAATTTGATGTATTATGTCGAGGTTATGATTATACTACCGTCCCCCAAAAAATAAAACTATTTCCTTCCACACTGAAAGGAGTAGCCTTGCATTGGTTTATGGGATTATATGGTGGCACAATAAATGATTGGGAACAAATGAAAACCGCTTTCCTAAAAAAATATCAAGACTATTGCAAATCTAGGGAATTGAAAGATGAAATATTCCAAATGGTAGCAACACCCAGTGAAACATTAGAAGAATATGTGGAACAATTTCAATATAACCTCTAGTAGTCTCCCTATGCAACTCTGCCTTTACCTGATAATGTGCTAAAAAATACATTGATTAAAGGGATGAAAGAACAATGGACAGAAACATTAAATATTATGGGCAAAGGTGTTATATATCAAGAAGAATATGCTGACATTATTAAATTGTGTATCAGGTCCTCAAGAGGTAGTATGAGATTGAAACTAGCAAAACGTGACATGACCACTAGGGACAACAAAATCTCTGGTGGAGGTGTAACTCGTGTAGAAATTGGCAACCTATTAGAGGATTTCAAAACAGATATTTTGGGAACTCTGACAATGCAATTGGACATTATGCAAGCCAAACAAAAGCAGGCAGAAGTAGAACAAAACTTGGTGATATTTTGTCCTAGATGCAGGAAGAAGCATAGTCACAAAGAATGCCCGCTAGATATGGTGCAAAACTGTGCCATATGTACTAAAGAACACACCACAGAAAGTTTCCCATCACTCCCAGGGTTAAAAGTAGTCTATAAGGAGGTAGAGGAAGAAATAGAACCATTCTATCTGCTAAATCAGGGTCGCCAATGGCAACCACGACAAATCGGTACGTCGACTGATCCATCTTCTTTCTTTCAAACTTCACAATATAATTCACAACAATACCAAGGAACCATGTGGCAGAACCAACCACCTTTTTCCAATTGGTCACAACAACCATTCCCTATGCCATCTTGGCCCAACCAATCAAACCAAAATAACAATTGGAAAAATTCCTCTTACTTCCCACCGTTTTGGCAGAATAATGCATATCAATCCCAATGGCCACCCTCGACTTCACAGAACCAAAACTGGCAGTCAAGTTGCCAAAGGCCTACAAATTAGTTAGCAAGAACAATCCCCCTAACTCAACCCACACTGCCAGCACCCTACACATTGCAACAGAACCCTCAGACCAACCTACGACCACAACTCCTAGCCCAACCCAACCCGAACCCCAACAATAGACCAGTTCAATCTGTGAAAATTATTGAAGGACCAGAGCTAGAAACCAAGTTAAGGGAGTGAAATGAGCTTCAATTAAGATCTAGGCGGATAATAGAATCAGAGGGGGATAAAAACAAACAAATTGAAGACCAGTTACCTGTAGAACAAGCACCACAAGTGGAGGACATGGTTAAACAGAAAACTCACGATCAAACGATCACCTCTTCTCCGCCATTCCAAGAAAGATTAATCATAGCCCACCCAATAAAATACCTCGATTTTGATCTTCTGGGAGAATTGAAAAATTTGTGTATAAAAATACTGCTCCTACAGGCTATTCAGGACATCCGATTTATGCAAAAACTATTAAGGAATTGTGTATGAAAAAGCCAAAGAGGAAAATAAAAATAGCCCCAACTGTCCATGTAGTCGGAACCTTTTCTGATTTACTATCAGGCAGAGACACCTGTAAAATATTAGGACCCAGGAAATCCTATAGTCACTATGTAAATAACTGGATGCTCCTTCCCCAATGCATTAGTCAATTTAGGAGCAACAATCAATATTATTACAACCACATCTTGTCAAAAGTTTGGCATTACATCCTTGGACCCAACCATGACCTTGTTGGAATTTGCTGATCGATCGGTAGTCAAACCAGAAGGCACATTACAGGATGTAATGGTCTCAGTAGACTCCTAGGAATACCCTGCAGACTTTCTAATCATCAATCCTAGAAAACGACTTGATGGATAGCCCCTAATTCTGGGTAGACCTTGGCTAGCAACCGCAGATGCTTACATAAGCTGTCGAATAGGCAGCATGACTGTAGCAAGAGGAAGCAATGTGAATAATTTAGCCTTATATCCTCTAGCTCAGCTAAGTTTAACAGTAATCAAAACCAGAAAACAACCTGTATCATATCTAACTGAAAACATTAGTTCACTGCTAACCATAGAAGATGCTCTCGAATTTAAGGATCAAATAGAAGATGACATCATTAACACTTACATTAACCAACTAGATGTTGTATCCCATCTAAAATGTCACATGATCAAAGCAGCCCTCGTTAATGAAATAGAAGAAGATCCCTTAAAAGATATTAATGATCAATCAATACCAACAACTTCTGTTTATAACAGCAAAACAATAGAAATTGAGCCATGAAAAACTTTGAATATTAACAAAAATCTGACCGCTGACCAACAGCAGAAGCTTGTTCAAGTCTCGAGAAAATATAAAGAGGCCTTTGCATGGGATTACCCAGACATGAAAGGGATTGATCCCCAATTATGTAGACACCACATTTATATAGAGAAAGATGATAGGCCCATTCGACAACCTCAACACAGGTTAAATCCTCAACTTAAAGATATTGTTAAAGCTAAACTACAAAAATTGTTAGATGTGAACTTCATCTACCCCATATCTAATAGCAAATGGGTCTCTCCATTAGTAGTGGTGCCGGAAAAGAATGGAAAGTTGCGTATATGTGTTGACTTTAGAGAGCTTAATAAAGCAACTCAAAAAGACCATTTTCCCCTTGCGTTCATTGACCAGGTCTTGGACACATTGGCAGGAAAAAAATTCTTTTCTTTCCTAGATGGCTTCAGCGGATACAATCAAATTGAGATTGCCCTTGAAGATCAAGATAAGACTACCTTTACCTGCCCTTGGGGAACATTCGCTTACAAGGTCTTACCTTTTGGGCTATGCAATGAACCTGCCACATTTCAAAGGGCTACAATCAACATTTTTCAGATTTGATAAATGAAGGGCTCGAGGTGTACATGGATGACTTTACACCTTATGGAGATGACTTTGAGCCAGCGTTACAAACATTAGAGAAAGTTCTGCAAAGATGCATTGCCACCAGACTCTGTTTAAGCCATGAAAAATGCCACATGATGATGACCGAGGGCCTCATCTTGGGTCACTATATCTCAGTAGCTAGAATCCAGGTAGATCCAACAAAAATTTAGATAATTCTTTTAATACCTACCCCTTCCACACAAATTGAGGTATGCAGTTTCTTGGGATTTTCTGGCTATTATAGAAGATTTATAAAGAATTTTTCTCAAATTGCTGCACCACTATATGCATTAACAGGAAATATTGATTTCATTTGGATTGATAAATGTGATAGTGCTTTTGAAGATTTAAAATGGCTTGTATCAATAGCCCCAGTATTAAGGGGCCCAAACATGGATTTTCCATTCCATATTTCATCTGACGCTTCAGATACAGCCATTAGAGCAGTTCTCGGCCAGGAGGAAGATAAAAAGCCATATGCAATATACTATATCAACAAAAATCTATCTCCTGCTGAATTAAATTATACTGTTATTGAAAAAGAATTTTTGGTTGTAATATATGCTATCAATAAATTCAGACATTATATAATAGGATACCCTGTGGTTTTATACATTGATCACTCTGTTATTAAATATCTAGCTAATAAACCTGTTACAAATGGAAGAGTGACAAGATGGTTGATTCTTTTGCAGGAATTTGATATCACTATCAAAGATCGACCAAGAAAAGAAAATCTAGTAGCATATTTCCTTTCACGAATGCCAAAGACAGATGACTCCGTAGTAGTAGAAGATCAGTTTCCTGATGAACATTTATTTGTTGTAACCATGAAAACACCATGGTAAGTGGATGTTGCAAATTACTTGGCAGCACGCAAGTTGCCCAAGCACCTGATGCTTAATGAAAGAAAACAAATAGTACAACGCAGCACACGATCCTCTTGGATCGGAGGCTATTTATTTCATATAGGGGCCGAAATGCACATTAGAAGATGTGTCAGGGAAGACGAGATCTTCAACATCCTGAAAGCTTGCCACGATGGGCCTTGCGGCAGAAATTTTGCAGATTGCCGGACTGGTGACAAGGTATTACAAATGGGCTATTATTGGCCCACCATTTTTAAAGATGCCAAGAAGTTTGTCCAGGCATGCGACAGTTGCCAAAGAATGGGACGCCTTGGGTAGTCTGTTGAGATGCCCCTGCACCAGCAGATAGTCATTGAACCTTTTGAGCGATGGGCGTTAGATTTTGTTGGTCCAATAAACCCATCATCTAATCAAAAGACATATATATTAGTTGCAACAGAGTATGTGACTAAATGGGTGGAGGTAGAGGCACTACCAAGGGAAACAGAGGACTTGGTAATCCACTTTCTTTTCCAACTACTCGTGCGATATGGTTTGCCTAGAGAGGTAATTACCGATGGAGGACCACAATTCATAGGCCATAAGATTGCTGCAACATTAAAGAACCATCATATCATGCACAAAATCACGACTCCATACCACCCACAAGTAAATGGCTTGGTAGAAAGCACCAATAAGGTAATCGAGGCAATACTCACAAAGACAGTTGCATCACATAGATGTGACTGGGCTACCCGATTGCCGGAAGCCCTGTGGGCATACCGCACGACATGGAGAAATACCATGGGATATTCCCCATATCAATTAGTGTTTGGAAAAGAACCTATCTTCCCAATTGAATTTGAAATCTAGACATTGAGGATAGCTCAGGAGGTAGGCTTGGACTTAAATGAAGCACGGTTTAATAGGCTACATCAAATCAATGAATTGGATGAAATCAGACTATCAGCTCTTCAGCACACTGCACTGATCCAACAACAAAGAGAAAAATGGCATGATGCCCTTATCAAAAAGAAGATCTTCCATGAAGGAGATTGGGCACTCCTATACGATTCTAGGTTCTAGGATTTCCCGGGAAAACTCCAGACTAGATGGTTAGGACCTTATGAGATACAAAAGGTGCATGATAATGGTACCCTCACATTAGCCACCATTGATGGGTCTGGTTACTCTTTTAAAGCGAATGGACATCGAGTACAACTCTATCACAAACCACTTACCAGGGAGTCCTTTTGCCAACAATTACGGGAAGATTCCACCATACAGATTCTGGCTGAGGAGGGAAACCCATCCTCAACATTGGCCCGGTGAATAATTCATTTGTTTTTGAAATTTGTACATAAAAATTTTCTTTCTATTTTGATTGAATTTTCTTGTATAAATTATATATAAATTCTCTTTTGTTGTTCCCTCTAAGGAATAGCTGTTGTTCCCTCCAAAGAACAGTTGTCGTTCCCTCTAAGGAACAACAATTTTGTGTGCAGATGTTTATGTTGTTCCCTTTAAGGAACAGTTGTTGTTCCCTCTAAAGAATAGTTGCCGTTCCCTCTAAGGAATAGCAGTTCCCTATATATTTTATTTTTGTGATGTTCCCTTTAAGGAACAGTGGTTGTTACTTCTAAGGAATAGCAGTTCCCTATTTATTTGTTTTCTAACTATTCCCTTTAAGGAACAATTGTTGTTCCCTCTAAGGAACAGTTGTTGTTCCCTCTAAGGAATAACACTTTCATGTTTATTTGTTTTTGTGTTGTTCCCTTTAAGGAACAGTTGTTGTTCCCTCTAAGGAACAACTGCCATTCCCTCTAAGGAACATCACTTTCGTATGTATTTGTTTTCATGTTGTTCCCTTTAAGGAACAATTGTTGTTCCCTCTAAGGAACAGCTGCCGTTCCCTCTAAGGAACAACACTTTCATGTGTATTTTCTTTTTTTGTTGTTCCCTTTAAGGAACAGTTGTTGTTCCCTCTAAGGAACAACTGTTGTTCCCTCTAAGGAACAACACTTTCGTGTGTATTTGCTTTTTGTTGTTCCCTTTAAGGAACAGTTGTTGTTCCCTCTAAGGAACAGCTGTCGTTCCCTCTAAGGAACAACTTCCTGCTATCTATTTGCTTTTTGCTATTCCCTTTCAGGAACAATTGTTGTTCCCTCTAAGGAACAGCTGTCGTTCCATCTAAGGAATAGCAGTTTGATGTGTAGTTTTTTTTTGTTGTTCCATCTAAGGAACAACCTTTTTTCCCTCTAAGGAACAGCTGTTGTTTCCTCTAAGGAACAGCGTTTTCGTTTGGATTTGTTTTCTCATTGTTCCCTTTAAGGAACAATTGTTGTTCCCTCTAAGGAACAACAATTTCGTTTGGATTTGTTTTCTCTCTGTTCCCTCTAAGGAAGAACTGTTGTTCCCTCTTAGGAACCGCTGTTGTTCCCTCTAAGAAACAACAGTTTCGATTTTTTTTTTCATTGTTCCTTTTAAGGAACAGTTGTTGTTCCCTTTAAGGAACAGTTGTTGTTTCCTATAAGGAACAACCATTGTTCCCTCTAAGGAGCAACAATTTCATTTGCATCTATTTTTCCGTTGTTCCATCTAAGGAACAACTATTGTTTCCTCCAAGTAACAACAATTTCGCGTCCAATTATTTTCTCTTTCCACTGTTCCTTATAAGGAACAGTTACTATTCCCTCTAAGGAAAAACTATTGTTCCATCTAAGGAACAACTACTATTCCCACTAAAGAACAACACTTTCAGTGTGCAATTCTTTTATTATTATTTTTCCTGTTGTTCCCTATAAGGAACATCACCGGCATGTATATATCATTTTGTTGTTCCCGACACGGAACAACACCGTCCGTGTGTATTTTTCATTCGATGTTCCTAACAAGGAACAGTTGTTGTTCCCTTTAAGTAACAACACCTTTTTGTGTATCTTTTTTTGCTTTTCCCTACAAGGAACAACACTCTTTGTGCGAGGTTTTCTTTAGAAAATAAGCACTTTGTGAATATTATTTCACATTTTATGGCCCTCTATCAGACACAAGGGTACAAATATATATGAAAGGATACAAATCTGAGGATTAATGGAACAAGCAAGTATTGAATATTATCATCTTTAAACAATATTTCTTTGTATTGATCGAAAAACAAAGGACACAACCATCTATATCACTTCACTGTCCTCATTTCCATTATAAATCAAAGTGATTGGTTACTTTTACCATGATGGTTCTTTCCTAAACCCTATAACTCTCTCTGTTCATTATATTCAAATAAGGTTAAGGGCATACTTTCTTCTATTTGATATGTTTAGACTTATTTCACGATTCCTACTCCTAAGGAGTGTTGAACCACCCTATATGTATAAATAGGAAGTGTTGTTCAAAAAAAAAAAAAGAAGAATATATATATATATATATATATATATATATATATATATATATATATATATATATATATATATATATATATATATATATATATATATATATATATATATATATATATATATATATACATATGTTTACTAACAATTGTATGATTTTCTTACAGATGGAGGATAGGGGGTCTCATCACGAGCCAGCCTACCATGATCATGAGGAAGCAGCAAAGTGGCATTCCCACTATGGCCACCACACCAGGAATATGATCCAATGGATGAATCAAGAAATAAAATGTCCTTGGAACAAGAGGTCTCATCACGAGCCGGCCTGCCCACCTTTTGCTCCTTCCTAGTGAATGGTAATGTTTTCATCTGGTCACCAAGCCAGTACATTGGTCTCCACTCTGATAGCATAATGCACTTTCCCTATTTTACATAAGGGACCATGGTTCCAAAGGGTTAGAAAGCAACTCTGTCGAGGCTATAGATGCCTGCAGGCAATAGCAACTCTACTAATGGTATTGAAGTCATATTTCCAACATCAATAGCTACTATAATTCCCTTTCCTTATTTGGTATATTTAATACAGAGTGATTATGTTCCTAATTTATGTTGAACCTTTATGCATGGATATCTTCTAAAAAATCAATCATAATAAGCTTTAAGTGGAATGATGACGGTAAAGTATCTTTTTTGTGTCAGATGTCCTTTTTCCCTTTTCGAAATAATCTCATAGCATCTCCTCACTAATTGATAATTATCATATATGCATTGGTTTCAGCATTCCGATATCTCTTGCGATCCTTTCATAAATAGGTGTACCTTACCACTCCCATCATCCCTGTACGTCGCCACCAGCATGATTTTCCTTCATTCACTCGGTCGAAGGTGACCTATCATTTCAAAGGGGGGGCAAGGTTGACTCCCAAAGTAATTATGCATGTGTGTTAGTCCTTTATCTGGTTATGTCGAACTATATGACATTCCATAATAGCAAGTCTTTAACGGTATTTATGCTGAAAAATATCATCTAATATAACGATCATAACAACTTGTTGTTCCATCGCTGGCTTTATCTGTTGCTGTGTTACCTGTGCTAACTTATAGTGTGTAGAATTCAGGCAATATGGGAGGAAGAAGAGTGCGCAGGGAGCCGTTGATACTGGATGTTTCTGATGCCACCAGAGAAATTCTAGTCTGAGCTGGGTGGGTATCACATTTCACACGATTACAGCAACCTAATGAAACAATCACCATAGAATTCTTGCAGAATTTAAAGAACGAACAATCTATGGTGAGGGGAAGACAAATCATAGTCTTAGATGCTGTGATTACAGAGGATTCTGGATTACCAACTGAAGGAGCCATGTGGATGAATAAACGATTGAAGCTATAGGATGTCATTGAAATATTTAAAGACGAAGGGCAAGAGATGATCATCAAAGGAAAAGGAGTTCGACCATCATCCCTTGGAGAACCATGGGGAGAACTAGCTAGAGTTGTTCAGAATTTCATTACATGTGACGGTCACAAAGACGTGGTAAGGCCATGACAACTTAAACTATTAGCAGTTTTGAAGAAAAAATGTTTAGTAAATCTACCTGCGTATTTGAATTTCTTACTGCATGATTCTGCTGAAAGAATAAGAAAATCCTGACACATAGAAACAGTTGTAAGTCGTCATTGTTTAAGTAGGCTGATAGTTAGCTACAGCCTCACCCAGTAGCAAAAAAGTTGGGAAGAATTAATATTTGCCATAGAAGTGGGGTTAGATTTGCCTGCTCCTAACCCTGTTCCAAAGAGGAAAAGGACTACCTGCACAGCAAACATTCCACAAAAATGTAGACACTCTTCCAGAGTAAGGACAAGCTTGGGAATAGCTGAAAATCCCCAGGGTAGCAGCAACCAGCCCATAGAACTATCTAGTCAAGAAAATGAGCAATATTTATAGTTGGAAGGATGGAATAACCTAGAGTCAGAACTTGAGGAGGAAACAGAGCACTCTAGTGAAGAGGAAGGAAATGAAATAGAACTCCCCTCAGCACTAAATACAAGTCCCCCATGAGAATTATTGCATGATATTGGATTGGCCTAGATTTTGGCCAATATGAATGAATTTATATAGCCCGAAAGCCCGCTCAACTTTAACATTGGAGCAACCCAATCGGAAGAAAACTCTGGCCACAATAGGTGCATACCAGAAAATGTAATACGTGAAGTAGAAATAGGAGCAGAAGTCATTCAGGAAGAGACGGACCAACCCGATGATATACCTCTAAAATAACCCAACCAAGTAGAGCTAAATATAGAAATTGTAAATCAAACAAAGGATGAGATAGACCAAGAAGATGACAATCAATTTGGGGACACAGTTCTTTTAGAGCAGAGTCAAGACGAGCAACCAGGCCCGTTAGGAGCAGAAATGACCAGAAAAACACTCGCTCCTCCTAAAAAGAATAGAGCCACAATTAAAAAGCTCAAGAAGGAACAACAGAGGCTGTGGAAAATAGTGAAGATGCTCAAACGAAAAATAAGGGAGTTATCAGCAAGGAAAGCCCCAGACAAAACCCCAGAAACAATAAATGCAGCCATCCAAACTGAATTGCAGGAAACAGAAGCTAAGGGGACCTGAACTGAGCCCATACTCACTGAACTTGTTAGGGAACATCATGCAATTTTTGCAGAAATAGCTACCCAAACAGAGGCTATACTTTCTCATGACTTAGCCATTCAGACAGAGATAGCGTCCTCCTACAACACATCTATGTAGACAGAGGTTTGGGCCTCCTATAGCAAAGAAACACAAACAATCAACATCCATTCTCATAGCACTGGTACACAGACAAATACCCAAGCCAAAGATATCGTGATGAGCAACGACCCCAGCATAATGAATCTTCAAGCAGATTTAGCCCAGGCTCGGCTTACCATAGAATGCCTTGAACTAGAAACAATCCCCCAGCAAAAATACTAGGAATTACAAAAACAGATTCGGGACATGAACATCTTAGAAAGTGAGGCATTTGATAAATACCGGAAGGCAGAAGAGAGGACTAAGAAAATAAAGCTCAAATTGGAAAAGTCTAGGAGTCAAATGGATACTATTTGCTCCTTATATACTAACATATTGGCATGCAGATCTCCTGCCAATAATTATGCCCTATTTTTTATGGAAAGATACATACAGTGGAAGATCAAAGCCGTCAAAGCTGGAAAACCGATAGAGTTGAAAACAATTGAGGATTTTATAAACTATTGTAAACATCATGGGGTAAAAGTACAGAGCTTGTTGTTTGAATTTTATTTACACAATTTTGTATTAGAGGAAGAAACTGAAAAGAACCCCAGTCCTTTGTAGGGGATGTACAATTTCAAGTTTTTATTTCATTCGCTGTTAACCAACTAAAATGGTTCAAAGCTCACAACATGTTCCAGAGGTAGGAAAATGGACTGGACCTTTGGGTTAGAGGTGAACCAAAACACCCATTACAAATGTTGGCCAATCACAAAATTTTTATGAAGAGGGAAGGAGTAATCAAAACTCTGGGGTCTATTCAAAAAGAAATTGTCCAAAAAGGAGTAGAGTATTTCCTTTCCATTCAGGAAAGCTCCTTGGCTGCAGCCAAGATCAAATGGATAGTTTCCAATAACAATGTACATAATAGAGAATCATTCAATTATAAAAATTTTAAATTGGCTGCAAAATGCTTTGTCATTTATAGTAATCTCATCTTAAGGGAAGGTCCTTATTGGCTAGGTTGTAGGTTCCGCAACCCTATTATTTGGTATCCTGATGAAGTCTACAAGGCTATCTATGAACTACTTGAAGGAAAAATAGGGCACATATTTGAAACCTTGACCAAGAATCATGGTTCAGACTGCTTTACGACATTCCTTCTCCAGCTTATTCCTTGATTGCTCTGCACACGAACTACATGGTTTTCATGAGGACATGAAAAAGGGTAAGTAGGGGAGTATGTTGGGTCATGGAAAAGGTATGCATTTACTACTAACTTATTATCCTTTTCCTTTATTCTCATCCTTTCTATATCTCAATGCACTAATCTATTAAGAAATTATGGTAAGAAATACATAAATTATTTATAATTATGCCTTGGCTAATTATCATCCTTCTTTATGCAGGAAAGTACGAAAAGGGACAATTGTTGTTCCCTAACTAAGGGAGAGTGAAAAAGTAGCAAGCTAAGGAAGGAATGCAGTGGTTGCAGATACATCCAAAAGAAAATCAACAGGATCAGTACGAGAAGGGAAAGATGTATGAAGTTACAAAATTGTGTGAATCTTTATCATTTATCTTTTTACCCTTTTCTCATTATAAAAACCAATGATTGTAAGTAGAAAGGGGACGACTATTGTTATTATTATTTTAATTCTCAATTATAGATTTTCGTTGTAGCGAAGAATGCAAATATGTTGTAATATTCTTTCATGATTAATACATAAGAGGAGTTGTTGTTCCTTTTCATTTATCTGAAGTAACCAACAGTGTATGTCGGTAGCTAAGGGTCTGGCTTCCAGTGGAATTCACTGCTTTACCTATGTCATATATTTCTGATTCTTGCAAGTGTGACAGTTGATAGTATTATTGATTTCTGTTATTTTATTTCGTTACTGTTCCTTATTTCTTTGTGTTGATACAATAGCTTTGTTTTATATAATTTACAACATTGTTGTTTAATTAGTTTCCTTTCGCTTTGGATTCAGTTTCCTAGATAAATATCCTGCTCGATGTAATGAATTGTAATGAGAATTAACTACTGTTGTTAGGCTCTCAGATTGATGTCATCGTTGTTTTACAAAGTAGTGTGTTTGATTTAAATTCAATCAGTTTCTAAGAGAAGAGTTATCACTATTGTACTCTTAACTGATACTACTGTTACTTGAATTGCATATTGTTGTTACCTAAATTGTTGTAGGATTTGATTTCATTAAAGGATTGAGTTTTATTTTAATTGCAATTAGAATTTACTTGCTGCATCCGTTTACTCTTGTATTTAAAAGATCTATACTGCAATTTAGAAGCATTACTCTCTGATTTAAATAGCCGCCACATACTGTGTACACTCTTGAAATAGAAAGACTTGACTAGATTGATAATTAATGTGAAGAAAATTAGGAGTTGAAAAGGCACCTTTTATCAGTCAACAATAGTGAAGAATAATTATGATTAGTTGATGCCCTGAAGAAAGGAAATGGAAACAACTCGTAAAAAACTGGAAAGCTCTACCATGACCCATGAAGAAGAGGAAGAATTACAACATGATATATCAAAATTACAAGACAAAGTGCAACAAATTTCACTCTCAGAAAATGTAACAGAAGTTGAGATCGATGGTTTAAATAAAGGCATGGAAACTAAGATGAATGGCGTGGAAGATAATATTGATGGCGTGGAATCTAAGACAGATGGTTTAGAAGTAAACATTGAAGATTTGAAGAAACACATGGAAGGTTTGAAAGGAGGTTTGGCAAAGTTACTTCAAGAAATGCTTCCTAATGGTGAAAAGGTAGTAGTGGAAACTCATCATGAGAACAAAAGAAATGTTAATCATGATTCCATAGAATCTAATCTTGGATTGAAGATCCACCATGCTCCAAAGATCGATATGAGGAAGTTTGATTGCAAGGATCTCGTAACATGGATACTATAGATGGAGCAATATTTTGATCTCCATAATGTGCAAAAGACATAAAAGATATGCGTTGCAACTTTATATTTACAACCCAATCACTTTGTATGGTATCGATGGATTTTCTCTCATAAACAAATTGTCACTTGGTCAATTTTTATGTAGGAAATGATAGCACATTATGAGGATACAAAAAGAAACACCTTCTTTATCGAATTGATAAATTTCAAACAAAAGGGTTCAATGGTGGAGAACATTGAGGAATTCAAAAAATTGATTATAAGGGTAAAAGATATTCCAGAGGAGCATAGAATGGATGTTTTCATAGGGATTTCAAAGGATAACATCCAACATGAGGTTCTCCTTTGGGAACCTGAGTCATTAGAGAAGGCATTTAGGTTGGCAGGAAAAATTCAAAGAAAAATTATGGCAACAAGCAAGCCTACCACTCACAACTATAAAGATGGAAGTGTTGCTTCCCTTAACCTTCCACAACCTACAAGGTTGACACCACAACAATTGGAAGAAAAATAGCAAAAGGTCTTTGTTATAGTTGTGATAGAAAATACACTAAAGCTCATAACTGTGTTGAGAAGAAATTATTTTACATAGATTGTGAAGAGGAGGAAGAAAAGGAACAAGAAACGTCAAAAGAAGAGGATATACACCAGGAACCAACCCTAGGGAAAGAAGAAACGAATCCGACCATATCTTATAATCCATTGGCAATAATTACCACTCCTCAAACTCTCAAGATAGAAGGCCATATCAATAAGAAAAAGGTAATAATGTTGATTGATTTGGGTAGTACCCATAATTTTATTCATTGTCACACAGCCAAGGAATTGTATTGCTTCATATATCTAGCACCAGAGTGTCAAGTGATGGATGAAAATGGAGGAACCATAAATTGCTCTGAAAAGTGCCATAATATCAAGCTATCCATGGGAGAATTTGTAATGAATATTTCAATGCTTTCCATTCCAATGGGTGGTGTTGATGTTGTAGTAGGATTCCAATGGCTACAATCTTTGGGTACGATAGATTTTAATTTTCGAGAACTTTTCTTGAATCTTTTTTGGGAAGGAAATTAAGTTGGATTAAGGGGTATCATAGGGAAATTAGGAAATATAATCAGCTCTAACAACATGGAAAAGTTTCTAAAGAAAGAACAAAGGGACGTAATTGCACAATTATGTTCACTAGAGGTTCCCACATCGAAATCATGTATTTCTCCAGATCTCCAAATTTTTTTTGACAATCATTCCAATGTATTTGAGACTCCCAAAGGCTTGTTGGCTTATTGGGGCCTGACCTAGGTTTGAAGTTAATTAGCCAGACAAACCCTTGTACTACTAGCCCTTTCGGCAACAGTCTGTGGAGTGTGGGATGATGTCTCACCCGAAGCAGTATGGGGGGAAGCTGGAACCAAGTTTCCACACCCTTGAGATGTTTGAGGGGTTGATTTAGTCCAACCATGAATACTTTCACACAGGTTACTTCATGCATTTTCCTGGCCTATGATGCCTTCTCGACCTTGTTATATTCATCTTTGCGCAGCCCTAACTAGGGGCTATGGGGCTTTCGTGCAGCTAGAGCAGTGATCTGCGCTATTTCCCCAAGTCACACCATGGATCTTACTTATCTTCTTATAAAAATTAGTTATCTTCACGTAAACAAATACCTTATATTATATTCATTTATTCAGCACATTCATATAAGTTTGCGCAACAAATAAACATTAAACTTGCAATTCATACCTAATATACTTCAATTCATAAAATAGGAAAAGATACACATAAATATTGTAAAATTTCTCTTTATTAATGCTTCAATAAGTTAGACAAGCTTTCTCTTAGAGTATATTTCTCTTTTCCTAATCAGTAATCAAGATTATTCGGAATCCATGGAAGTATGGCTGGAAAAACCCTAGTGGTCTCTCGCCAGCTGAACAGTGACAAAAGGGCAGAACCATCACATTACTTGTGTATATAGCACTATCACCTCCAAGTTTTTACGAACCCTAGGTTGGTAAAGTAAAGTTGGTAGCCCCAAGAGTTGCAGAATTCTTGCTATAATACTGGTTCTCATCATATTGAAATTCACTTGAAGTATAAAGTCAGTTAGCATAACGAGTAGAACTTGTTGAATATGTAACAAGAGATGCAAGATTGAAAATCGAAATTTCAGAGGACCAGTGTAATCAAGGTATGAAGAACAAATTTCAAAATAGGAAGTAGAAAGAAGGAAACTTTCTAAATTTTGTTTAAACCCTCGTGATGAGAAACAATAAATCTGAATGAAAGGTGTTAATTTTTTATTAAAGTGACGATAAGAAAGTGAGGATGAGCTTCTGAGATGGAAGAAGAGTATTGTCTCAATGATTTGTTGTTGTTTATCACAAAGCATTTGATACACAAAAAGTATAATGAAAAACACGTGATAATAAAGACTAAGAGGTAACTCTAAGCTAAATGCCATTCTAAATGACATGCTTAACTTTACTAAAAAACAACACATTAATTAAATACAGAGAAATATAAGGGTATCTTATGCGTTGTAGTAGAGGCCGTAAGAGTCTTGATGAAACCTTAAAACAAAACATATGGCTGAGAGACCCTTTTATTAACGTAAAAGGTTACATATAGACTGCATGTATGGGAAGGGTATGAGCGTTCTTGTCAACTCTTGATGTCTCCGCTTCTAACTTATGTTACTATACAGAGAATGCAATGTGGCTGTTGACAAAGTTATTTCTTCTTCTAAGTGTGAGGGTATCTCGAGGCCCTTACAGGAGGGCTTAACCAGCCTTGCATTTTCAACAGACTACGTATCTAATACTAGCATCCTCATAATGGCGATCGGCTCCTGGAAGGTTCTACACAATGACATGGGGATGCTTGTAGGCTCGAAAAGGGTCCTGACACAAATGATCTGTGCCAAGATAGGTGTAACCCCTTCAAGAGTTCACACCAAACTCATGTGGAATAATGGTCATTGGAGTTCTAGAGCCGACATGCCTAGAGCTCAGCTTTCGAGTTCAAGGAAAGTAGGAGTGGTCAGAACATATTGACGAATCTAGTACCCTAGCTTAGGAGGGTTAGCATTGGAGAATGCCTCAAATACCCAAAGTTGTTGGTATGAGCACTGACTTTGATCTAGGGGTCTAAAAAACCTCTTAGGAAGAACCATGGTCAAGGAAACTAGCTTGAGATTATCAATGTAGAGCTAAGACCTGTTTCCACAATGACCATAAAGGCCTTGCCCTAATGCATTGGAGATAGGAAGGAAGGGATCCCTTAGTCGATTCATGGTAAAATCAGAGAGCCACTTCGATGCGGCACATAAAGGAGTGTTGTAACGTTATAATTTATATTGTGTACACCTTATCCTACCCCAGAGGGGTAAACCCTATGAATGGAGACACGTGACAAGTTGCTAATATGACACAGGGAAGTGGTTGGTCAGAAAATGGATCTTATGTGTACCAACCTCAGAATGGTTACTGAGGTCACATAACACATTGGTTCTTCATAAATAGACCCCTTACGAAGTAAGGATATCAAGCTCATGTCAGGGGTGTGAAGTTTGGATGGGTGCAGAAGAATACCACCTCTGGAGAAGATAACCAACCTCGACTATGATGAAGGATAGATAGAAAGACCCTCAGAGATTGGGTAGTAAACAAGGTTGGAGGTAGGAGGGCAAGCTGTGGTGAGGTGGTTTATCAGGCATGATTATAAGATAGAAAGTGATAAGGTTGGAGATCAGGAGTCAGATCGAGAGAAGTGAGAACGCGTCAAGTAAGTTAGACTAGCCCCATTTCCCCACACACGTAACTGATGCGTGGAACTTTGGTAGAGTGCGATGTGGAAGAGGGAAATGAGGGTGACGAAACTAATATATTACTTGAGATGCAAGATCTCCTAATTCAGAGGTCCTGTTGAGGTAGGATTTCACATGACCAATTTTGTCTCAGCAAGGCAAGTGTGATGGTGAAGGTCACTCTGAGTCTAAGATAAATTATACAAAACAAGAAGTCAAAAATTGTAGGTCTCGTTCGCATAACTATATTTTGGGATCTAGACTTGCATAATGGTTATCCCCCTTACTATGGGTTTGTAACATTACCATCTTCTGACTAGATTTTTTATTTTTTATTTTTTCATATATATAAATATTCTTTCTTATACCATCATATGATCATTTATCACTCTTATAAAAAATTACTCCATGCTGATGTCATTTGATACACTGGCTATTTCTTAAGATGTTATATATCGAGTTGGTTCCCTCCTATGTTTTAGCTAGTAGTATTCAACTCTTCCTCGTACTCAACAAGTCATACAATAACCTATTGTAGCGGCTACAATGACCCTCCAAAATTTTTCCTTAGCCTGTTTTGGAGCCACCCTACCAACCTTCATAGCAACTTGCCTTTCTTCATCAAGTCCTCAAGCTTCAATGTCTTTTTTGCTCAAAGGTAGTCTGTCGATCACAATTTGGTCTTTCCCTTCACAAGCTGCTCACCCGAACTTGGTCCATGTTATGAAACCAACTCACAAAATGATAGAAAAGAGAGATCAATGCCTTCAAAATAAGTCTATTTAAGGGGGAAACCTCCTTTACATTACACAAATGAATAATCTTGTATGATACAAATGACAAGACCTCCTTTCTATATATAGGAGTCTAAGGGGACATAATATAATCAGAGCCGACATAACAATAATAATGTAAGGGCACAACAATAACAATAGTGGACTTCTATGGGGCACAATAATAACAATATGGGTACTACATGGGCACAAAAATATAATAAGGGTGTTTCCCTAATAACAATAAGGGGTTACACTAGTAGTATAGGGAATAGCAAGGGGGATAGCCATTAGGTAAGGTCGCCATTTCTTAAGTGCATGTCGTATTGCCAACATTTCCTTCTCATAAATAGCTTGCTTGAATGACATTTGATTGTATGGATGTAGCCGTTGTTAACACCCAGGTTGTTCCCTTTAACTCCCAAGGGAATACGACCGGGGTAACCACTAACCAATCTTTGGATTGCAGCTTCTAGCCAAGCTGTAATCAGAGAGGGCTCTCTCTTTAAGGTTTAGCTCTGTTTGTGTAGAAATTTCAGGCTAGTTATGATGTTCAAGATTTGTTTTTGTATTTGGTTGGATCATGTTTCAGTCAAGATATGTACATTCTTACTAGAATGTTATAGGTCATTGGGCAATGGAGTCAGTGGTCCTTTAGTTGTTTGGTGTGCTATATTGATACAGTAGTGAAGCTGCAGAGCTGGATAACTGTCTGAGAAACAATACTTTGAAATTGTGATTAAGTGTGATGTGTCCAGTTCATGAAAGGCAGTTAAGGATCTTCCAATAAACTGGTATGCTAAACAAGTGAGAGTGTTATTTAGAAGCAGTGAAGAATTTCTAGACAACATTCACATTATAGAATTAATAAAAACATGAGCATTTAAGAATTCATGTCCATAGTTAATTCTGAAGAAAAACATTTACAGCAGTAAAAATTGAGCGCAAGGTGTAACCAGACAATTCATGCACTATTCTTTTTCTTTACTGCTAGTCAGTGAAACATGAGTATGATTTAATGAACATAGGAAAACAAACAGAGATTAAGGAAAACTTATTATTTGATCAGACAACACAAGAATTCTGCAACCGCACGCAGGTCATCAACAAGACATCAAAATTTCAGGAAATCACTGAGTTGATCCAGCCCTTTGTATTAGACAATTCTGAAAGTGTACAATACATTTGCCTCAGAGTGAGAATTACCAACCCCTTATGAGTTGCTAAGGGGGGTATATATACAAAATTTACATGAAAAATATCAAGGAAATGAGTTAATGGCTCATTGATGTTATGCCAACTCCTGGAGCGTTGTAGCTGAAAAAGTTAATGCTGTAATAACTCTTCGGTGCTTTAGTTGTCAAAATGGTCAGAGACTATTGACTTGGTGGTTGTTGGAGTCAGCTGAGGATAAGCTGTCAAAGATATGCGTTTTTTCTTATCCTTTGGGCTAGCTATCGTTGTACATGTGCTGAGTCACTTTTCAGCTACCTTAAATGCTAACCTTTTCCTGCTGTTTGTCTTCTAGTGAGCTGGAGATGGCAGTGACCGATCAATTGAGGCTACCGTGGCAAAATTTGAAGCATTTCCTGCCACCAATCTTCCTTAGGCATTTGATGCCTTCGAATCTTAATTAAAGTTTCATCGGCCTCTGTATACCTGTAAAAATTAGGAGGAATTTCAAAAAGGTGCTTCACCTCACTCTCAATAAAAAACAGGCTTTCAAGTTTATTATATAAGCTTTGTCCTGTTGGAGGCCCTGTTTCCTGAGAGGTACTGCCAGATGCAGTGATTTGGTTTTCAATATAAGCAGCCATCATGTTAGCAAATTGATCTCGGGAGATCAGCTTTCCTGTACCGCTTAGTAGGCTGGGTAGTCCTTTTGCTTGCAGTGCTGCCATCTTGTGTTGGTACTCATGCACCTCAGCCTGTATTTCAAAGCACTTTCTCTCCACAGTCTGTACATAATTCCTGAGAGTGAGTACTTTCTTGGCTGTGAGGACAGCCTCTGTCCTGTTGACAATGCCAATGGCTGCCAGTTCCTCCTTTTCCTGCCTATTCAAAAAATCTATCATTCTGTTGGCTTGTTCAGCCTTGTCTCCCAGTGTTGTTTTGGCCCTCTGAATCTCTGTCTGTGCTTGGCCAACTAAATCCATCTGCTCACGTATATTTTTTATTGACCTCCAATGTTTATCGATGGATTGGCCAATTTTGGACCACAGAATTCTTCTTATCTCAGCCATGGCACTTTCCAGATTCAGCTCTTTTTCTAAGGCCTTTATCTTTTCTTTTAGGGCCTTTATTTCTCTGCTTTGTTCTGCCACAGTCATCTTTGATTTGTCATACTTGGTATCTAGCTCTGCCAATTTTTCCTTGGCCTTATTTATTTCATTTGCCTGAAGCTCGATTTCCTTAATGGCCTTGGTTAATTATTCCACACTTGCACTGGAATCTGGAGCTGCTGTTGTTGCTACTGCTTCTGTCGTAGGGGCCACTGCTGCCTCTGTAGTTGTTGCAGTGGTTGAAGTAGTTGGAGGAGCTTGGGATGTAGATTCTCCCTATTTATCTTGCAATGCTCCTTCAAGCTCCTTCTCCAAATTGAGGACCTTTTGATTTAGCTGCATTATGAGGTCCATTTGCTCATCAGCCTGTTTTTCCTTTTGTAGCTCAGCTGTTTGAGGGTGCTCTGTGGGTTGCAGCTTTAACCTCTTCTTCAATGCATTGAGGTCATCTTCTTTTTTCTTCATAAGGGCCTTTACACCCTTTGGATCCTTAGGATCATGCCCTAGGTCAACAATAATGTCCTCTAGTGACTTTATTCTGTTATCTTTGGCTAAGGAGCACATTCTCTCAAAATCCAACTAAGTGTTGGTATTTTTGAGTGACTCTTTTAGCTCATGGGCCAATGTTGCCCTCTCCACCAAGGTTGCATAGACCATTTCTCCAGTTTGTTTGTGGAGTTCAATCTGCTCCATGGGATGGATGTCTTTGGCTAGGACCTCCACCCTTGTCTTCACATAGTCTGCTGCTAATTTTGGATGGGGCACTGTGGGCCTGAAATGGCTGAGGATCATTTTCTCCTCTTGGATGTCATATACAGACATTAGCCTTTCCTTTTGGGCTGGTGTGGCATTGAGAAATTGTTTATAAACCTCCACCCTCAGGAGGTCATTCTGTGCCTTTATTTGCTTGAAGAAGTCCTTAGGGCCTTTGGGCTTCTTTCTCTGCTAGGAGGGGGATGACACCTCCAAACCAAGTTGTAATCCTTGCTCCTGCTGAAAGGAGCTTGTCCCTGTGTGCTGGCTGCCCTCCTTGTTTTTCCTTGAACTGTCAAGGAATTCTTCAGTGATGTCTTCTACCTCCGGGGAATCAGCTCTTGGCCTCTTGGTCTGGGGTTGCTGGGAGGATCCACTAGCAGGAGTGGACTCTTCTCTGGCTCTTTTCGTACCCCTGTCTTCTTGTGCTGGGGTCTGCAAAATTGGAGCTGTTGGTGGCTCAGTTTGTGGAGGGGGAGTCTGCTCTTGCTGCTGCTCCGGTTGCTGTTCTTGTTGATGTTCTTGTTGCTGCCCTTGTTGCTGTTCACTTGAAGGGGCAGAATTTTCTTTCACGGTTTCTTCTTCAGCACCCATTATGCCTTTCCCTTTGTCTATAGCTGGTGCTGCTGTGGAAGGTGCCTGTGTGGCTGGTGCAGTCCTTGAGGCCGAGGTTCCTTCTCCTGCTGAATAAGGCCGTTTGAAGGGTACCTGCTGCACAGAGTCTAGGTCAAGAGTTTTTTCTAGTTCCTTGACATTCTTTAACATTGTCTCTTCTTCAGTTAGTTTTTCAATTAGAGTACCCTGCTGCCAATCTTGCTGGCTGGAATATCTTTCAGTGTGTGGGTATTGACAATGCCTATAACCTAGAAGCCTGTACTTGGTTCTTCTAGCAGTAATGAAGCCTTCAGGGTCATAAGGGACCCACCGAAAACTATATGACATCTTGTATTTTTCTTTGAGGATTAGGTCAGCATCTTCCCATCCTTCTTTCTTATTCATGATGAAGGGGCCCACCTGGTGTTTGAACTTGAGGTGGGCTTTCTTTCTGGAGCTGTGGAAGTGAGTGAGGTCAGACTCAATCAACTGCCTGTAATACTCCAAGGCAAATATTCTCATAGGCACATATTTTGGGAGCCTGTATGGACAGAGATCACAGCCATAGACTCTGATGACTGTATGATTCTCATATAAGTACCAATCACCTATTTTGTACTTTTTGGAAAGTTGCAGAGCTTTCTGTATCTCAGTTGATATTCTGGGAGGAGGGGACCTCATCAATAGGCAAGAGACAGGGTATACGAATTGGTCAACAAACTCACAATAGGAATAGGGTGAAGTTTGGACTTGGTGATAGACAGATGTCCAGAAGATAACAGATCTTTTCTCCCCTCTATAGTCCAGCTTTTTGATGTAGCATGGAAAATCCTCAGACTGATAGTACATAAAAAGGTGGTAGATATAGGATGAGTACTTGAAGACACCCTATCTGTCTACTTTGCACAGCTGATCATGAATCTTGTTAGCTATGAACTTGGAAAAGTTGTATTTGCGGGCAGGGGGTTGGCCTGGGATGTAAGCAGATAGCAATACCAGCATTGTTTCATCCACATGCTCACTGGTTTTGTATCCCAGCACATAAGCAATCATGTCCAGCAATAGTCTGCCTACTTCAGTAAAATAGACATCCAAGTAGGGAGGTGGCCCTGCAGGCTGGCATTCAGGTCTCATAAATGTCCTGGTGACCTTCTGAATCTCCTCACTAGTCATCTTGGCACCAGTGTCTAGCAGATAGTTTGAAAATGGGAACAACAGCTCAGTTTGATCAAAGTGGAGCATCTTATTGATAGTTTCAGGATTGATGTGAAAGAGGATGCTCCCAGATGGAGACTTAATGGCTCTTTGCTGCACATCATAGTTTTCAGCAGATAGGCGAATGATCTCAAGAAAAACATTTACAGAGGGGAGACAGTAGTATGGCAGGTTTGACTCCCATATCCCATATGTATCATGACCATTCAGGTAGTCCTCTCTCAATTCCCTGAAGGTCTGCAGAAAGTCCCTGTTACCCACAAAGTCTTCAATGAGATAGTCCTTGTCAGCAAGAGGCAAGGACTCGAGGTGTTTATTTGGTGGATTTAATGGAGCAACACTGAGGGCTGAGGATGCAGGAGCAGCCATTATGCAGTTTGAATTTAACTGAGGTAATTACAATGGTTTGCAAGGTTCCTCAAAGATTTGAGTGACAGGCTTAACAGACAATACTTGAAATTCTCCTCAAAGTTGAAAAGGCAGGCTTGGCAGACTTGTTTCTTCAGTTTTTAGTAAATTCACAGGGATTGTGAATTGCTAGGGGTAAATTGCAGAGGGTATGTGAGATTTACTTTGGTAAAAAGGTGCAGCTGGTCTACACCCGGCAAAAGGGAACAATGCCGGGCACTTCGAGGACAAATTTACAATTTTGGTCTGCGAATTGACTGTTTTAATGTTAAATTATGGTGCTGGGGCAATGCAGGTTACCTTAGCTCACTTTTAGGTAGTAGACAGAGTTTAATTTGGAATTTGACAAGTGCTTTAATGGTGAATTTGCAGAGAAATGGTATGTATGGGCGAAATGGGAGAATTATGGTGAATACCTGGATAAAATCGCTTGAAAAGCCTGTGGGCCGAACTGTGAAGGCTCAATGTAGCTGAGTTGATAAGCTCGGGCGGTCGCAAATTCGAATTTGGAGGTTCGGGAACAATCTGGCGCCGAAGCAGCGATAAGAGTTCTGTGTATTTCGCTCGAAAATGACACAAAACGGCTATTTCGGGCGTTTATAACGACAATTTTGGCAAAAACGGGTTATTGGCGCTTTTCCGCCGATGACGTTAGCATGACATCATGGCGGGCCCGGGTATGGAGGGTGACGTCGGCGCTGAGGTGGAGGCTAGCGTGGCCGGACACAGTGGCGGGCGGATAAGGTGGCAGGGCTACGTGGAGGGCCACGCGGCGCAGGGCGGGAGATGGTCTGACGTCATGGTGACGTGTAGGTGACGTAGGAGGGAAGGTGGTAACGGGGAGGGTGGTAAATGGTTTCCCCGCACCACCTTTGGGCAAAGGCAGTATCGGGAAGGGGGGCTCCGAACAACCCCGCCGCCTGCCACGCGTCCCATGTACGGGGCGGAAAACCACCATTCCCCGGACGCTAAAGGACGGCATGTCCAAATCTGGAAATACCCGCCCACCGTTGGATCGGGGGTGGCAGACGATGGACGGCTGGCGGGCCTCCCGACGGATCGTGCATGTTGGGGGGGTCCCGCCGGCATATTAAAATATTCAAATTAATATTTTGGGCGGAGAACTTTAGGTTTAAGGGCTTTTTTGTGGGTTTTTCGGGGCAAGGGTTAATCTGAGGGGGGAAGAAGGGTTAAAAAGTGGGTTTTAAGCAGAGGGAAGGGGTTTTTGTGGAATTCTTGAGCAGAGGTGAGGTGAGGGCTTAGGGGGAGGTTATCACTCCAACCAGAGGTTAGAGCAATCCCATGATAGGGTTGACCATAGTCCCTGGTGGACTAATGTCTCCCTTTAAACAAAGTTATTTAGCTATAGTGCTAAAAAGGGAGGATATTTATACAAAGCTAGGGATTTATACACCATGGTGTTATAATAGTAGGGAAAAGGTAACATAGGGGATTTAGATAATAGAAGTAAGGGGTTAATATGGATGGAAAAGGTGAATGAGGAGTGAAATCACTAATTTTATGTGCAGATAACTTAGCTTAGGGAGTAGATCAAAAATAAAAAGATTTTTAGACAAGAAATGTGGCTTTCAAGGGAATAAGAACCAGCATGAAATCTCAATTCCTTTCATGAACACAACTTATGAAGGGATGTTAGTAATGAAGGTGAGAAAGGGGAAAAGGAAGTTAGTCATGCTTCTTTATTTTGCTGCAACATGATGGAGAAGAAGACCTTCTCAGTCCATTGATATTCCTTTGTGAATAGGTTAGCACACATTGAATTGTAAGGAATGACATTTCTGCAACCCCATCTGCCTACCCATCTATTTGCCTAGCATTTTTTTGTTTCTTCATGGAGGGTGCACTTAGACTTGCAGACCCTTATGTGCCTTTTCTTTTCTTTGGCTTTTCCTTTTGATTTTCTATCTAGAACTACCCTTATTGCTTCCAAGGTCCTAGATTACGCAGTTGGGAACCTTACTTCTCTACCTAAGCTACTGGTCTGCCAAGATTAAACAGTTTGGACAGACTTATTTCTCTATTCTACAACAAAAAATTTAAACATGGCATGATCCAGATTAGGCTTTTGGACCATCCATCAAAACTTAATCAATATGAAGCTATACACACACCCTGTCTCCTTTTGGAAATATGGGATCTTTGTATCACCAAAGCAGAGCATATTTGGACCTTTCTTTGTCAATCATGAAATATGAAACCTATTGGTATAGGTAGCTAACAGTGGCTCCACATGGGGATGGTTTTTCCATCTGAAAGACCAAGAACAGCAGGTCAGAATGCCTTAGCCCTTGACTGCTTTTACCCAAACTTGAAGTGTGCTGCTTTGTATTTCAAAACTAGAGGCTGTTACCTCTGTGGAATTTCTGGGATGTAAAGCCCCTTTTCTGCTTATTTGTAGTGACTTCTCAAACTGAACTATTTACCTGCTAAAAGAGAATATATACAGCTGATTATGTACAGGGGAAACTTATGCTGCACTCATGGATAGTAGTCAAAATAGTGCTTCAACATCCTGCCATTCACAGGACCTTCATCCAAATCAGTTTCATTAAGACTTTTAAGGAAATAAGTATTGTTTCCTTGTACTGCTTGAACAGCAAATGGTCCTCTCCAAAGGGAATCAAATTTTCCATGTTTTCCCTTATCTTCTCTTCTTGAGTCCCACTTGAGGACTTTTTCTCCAACATTAAAATCTTTTGCCTTAGTCCTTCTGTCAAAGGCTTTCTTTAGCTTTTCTTGTAAAACTTGAACTCTGCTGTAAACTTGGTCTCTAGTTTGCTGCAAACATATTATTTGATTTATCCTTCTTTACATATCATTTGGCTCAGCTTGACTTTCTTGAAGTAGTTTCATAACAGGAACCCCTAATGATGAAGGGAATTTGGCTTCTATTCCATAAACTAACTCATATGGGCTAATCCCAATTGATCTCTTGGTTGTTATTCTATCTGCCCACAAGGCATTCACAAGCTTCTTATGCCAATTCTTCTTATTTTCTTCCAATACCTTCTTTTTGATGTTTACAAGGCCTTTGTTGGATGAATCAGCAAGGCCATTTCCTTGGGGATAATATGCAGTAGAATGGCCCAAGGTATTGTGAAATTTGTGGCAGAAATTGACCATCTTCTTTGATCTGAAGGCAGCAGCATTGTCTGTTATTATTTTATCAGGACAACCAAATCTAGAAAGAATATTAGTCTCAAGGAACTGAATGATAGTGGAATCATTTGCTTGTCTGCATGGAACAGCTTCAATCCATTTAGTAAAGTAGTCTGTAGCTGTTAGAATCCATCTATGTTGGCCTGAAGATGAGGGATGAATTTCTCCAATGAAATCCAAGCCCCATTGTTGAAAAGGTCTCTCTGTTGCAATAGGCCTCAAAGGAAGTGGCAGTAACTTTCTCTTTCCCTCAAACACTTGACAGTTGTGACATGAGGTGGTAAATTTCTTGACATCAGAGAAAACAGTGGGCCAATAGTAACCAGCCCTCAGTATTTTATCCACAGTGGACTTCCAATACAAGTGTCCACCACAGTCACCTGCATGAAATTCTTTGGTGATATTATTAGCTTCATTTTCGAGCAGGCAGTTTAACAGTATACCTTCATGGTTTTTCCAAAGCAAATTGCCTTCCATGACACAAAATCTTGAAGCTTTCATTTTTAGGAACCTACACTTAGTTCTGGACAATCCTGGTGGAGCACACAGGTTTTGTAACACAAAACATATATCAGAGTACCAAGGGGATTGTTCAAAGGCTACATTGATCTTTGGAGTCGCCAGCTCCGGTTCATTGTCCAGCTGGTTTATGTCTAGGGCTTGGAAGTTTGCTTCTGTCATTAGTTTGGCCAAACCTTGCCCTTTTATTAGTTTTGTAGGTTTTATTTCAATGTCAAATTCTAAGATGTTGGCAATCCACTTTCCTCTTCTGCCCTCTAAATTTTCTTGAGTGAGAATGTCTTTAACAATGGGACTTGGCACATAAGCTATGACGTGGGAATAAAGAATGTAAATCCTAAAGTCTTTAATGGCCTTGACCAAAGCATAAGCTTGTTTCTCCATGATTTGATATTTCAGAGGTGCATCTATAAGAGCTCTGCTAAAGAAAGCAATGGGTTTCTCATTTCCTTGGTCATCTTTTTGTAACAAAACAGCAGCAATGGTATGTTGGGAGGCAAAAGAGAAGATGATAAATTCTCTGTCAAATTGAGGATTTGTTAAGACTGGAGTTTGGGTAAGGGCCAATTTTATACCTTCAAAGGCTTGATTTGCCTCAACTGTCCATTTCACTTTTGAGTCCTTCTTTAGCATGTTATTCAGTAATATGATCAATTCTGCTAAGTTTGGGATAAACCTTCTCAAGAAGTTGATCTTACCCAAGAAGGCTTGTAATTCTTTGATGTTTCTTGGGTGGGGCATTTGCAAGATAGCTTGTATCATGTCTGGGTCAATTCTGATGCCATCCTTTGAAATGATATGTCCTAAGAGCTTTCCTTCTTCCAAACCAAATAGAGATTTCTTTGGGTTCAAGGAAATTCCATATTTCCTACATGTTAGGAAGATCTGTCTCAAATGTTTCAAATGTTCTTGGTCTGATTTTGAGAAAGGTGTGAGGTCATCCAAATAAATGACAAGGAAGTCATGAATCTCTTTGGCAAAAGAAATATCCATTGCTCTTTGAAATGTTGCCCCTGCATTCTTCAATCCAAAAGGCATTTTTACATATTTGAAAGTTCCCCATGGGGTTGTGAATGTAGTTTTGTCTTGATCATTAGGGTGCACTAGGATTTGATTAAAACCTGAGAATCCATCAAGTAGTGAGATCCTTGATGCTCCTACCACTCTTTGGAGAATGTGATCCATCTTAGGTAAGGGATAGTTGTCTTTGAGGGACACTTGATTTAGGTTTCTAAGATCAACACAAAGTCTTATTTCACCAGTTTTCTTTCTTGTAGGCACCAAATTTGAGATCCAATCAGAAAACCTGATTGGTGCTATGATACCAGCCTTGAACATTTTTTGTACCTCTTTTTCAATTGCAAGGAGAAGCATGGGGTTTATCCTTCTCAATTTTTGCTTGAATGGCTTTTGATTTGGCTTGAGAGGGATTGTGTGTTGGATAACAGAGGTGTCATAGGATTTTAAGTCCTCATAACTCCGAGCAAAGACATCCTGGAACTCTTTGAAAAGGTCAATGTATTTGGGCTTCTGATCAGGAGGTAGGGATGCAGACAATTTTATTGCCTTGGGATTTTCCTTGGTTCCAATGTTGCATTCTTCAATGGCAGAATTAAGGGGCTGCATTTTTGGTTTTCTTGGGACATCATTTGAATCAAAGATATCCTCTAGTGGGGTTAGGCCTATTGGAAGAAAATTATCTTTCAATTGTATCACTTCAGCTTCAGCATCAGCCACTTCTTCACAACTGATTTGTTGAATTTCTTGTATGTTGTCTTTGCTGAAAATTGTTGGGTGTAGGATTTGGTGAGCTGTCTTAGGTGATATTGGCTTGTTATCCTGCTTACTCTATGTGATTGACTTGCTCCCTCAGGTATTTGTGATTAACTTGCTCCCTCAATGTCAATATTTAGTCCTGCAAATTCTTGTTGCAGGGTCAAGAAATTATTTATCTGTGCATCATCTTCAAATACTTGCCAGTCTTTGACATTGTTTGGGACAGAAGGTCTGTGTTTTACCTCAGCTGTAAAGCAATGATGGGGCTCAAAAGGTAACTTGCAGGTGCTTGCAAATGTGGCCAAGCTATGAGCATGCAGGTTATGGGTCCTGGGAATCTTGGTAATTTGAAATTCAGTGAAGGACTGTAGTAGATCAGCAGCAACAGATCTATAAGATCTCAGTCTTTTATCATTAGTAACAAAATTTCCCTTTACCTGTTGGATAATCAAGTCTGAATCTCCCATAATTGAAACTTTTATGGCTTGTAAGGATTTTACTAGCTTAAGGCCTAGCAAGAGAGCTTCATATTCTGCCATGTTATTAGTGCATCTGAAATTTAGTCTATAAGCTCGGCCTTCTGCATGATTGTTCTGCTTGTTATGTATCCAAACCCCAACTCCTGCCCCTAATTTGTTAACTGACCCATCAAATTCAAGAAACCATAGGTTCTCTTTTTCTAGGGGAAATTCAATAACTTCTCTGTGATCTGGGATAGTGAGTTGAAGTTCTGGTTTTTCACTTGTTTTGTCTTCTAGGACAGTCTGATCACTTGATTGAATCAGCTTGATTTCTAGAGCAGCAGCTTGTTCATTAATGTCCTGGTCTTGCCCAAGTGTTTTGGTTTCAACATCATTATTTGTAAGACCTGTATTGTCATTGAAAAGAATATATGAGTCTATATCAGAATGAACAGCATATATGGGGAAATTTTGAGGTTTTTCTTCACTGCTGACCATGTATTTCATAAGTGTTTCTCTGTATAGTCTTTTTGGTTGCCCAAAGATAGAGATGGTTGCATATGACATGTCTAGTTGTAGGGAACCTTGGAGTTTAGCCCCCCATGATCTTGATAACAGCATCCCATATTTAGGTGGGATATCAGCAACCACAACATCCATGAGAATTGTTTTATTTGGGTACTGAACAAGGGACACACATAAGTCTTTTATCAAGCCTAGACACTTGACTTGGCTGGAGTCAAATGAGAATAGGTCCTTATATGGTCTTGTAATATCTAGATTCAGTCTTTCCATGACTGATTTGGGCATCAAGTTGTGAGAGGCACCTGAATCAAACATTGCATTGTGTAGTATCTTATCATGAACATGTAAACTGACATAAAAAGGTAAGATACCTGCAACGACTGTTTTTCCATCAACTTCTGGACCGAAAAGCAATTCTGGGGTGTCATCTAACACATTTACATTATCTTTATTACGAGTTAGCTGAAGGGACTTCTTGATTTGTTGTCTATAAATGTCATGCTTGGCTAGTTCTGAAAGAGGAACAGCTACCTTCAATTTGCCAATTTCAGCTTCTAAGTCAAAGGGTCTTTCAGATTGGATCTTGGTGTTGTGGGTGGCAGCCTTTTCCTTGTTCACTAGGTTTTCTTCTTGATTCTTATCTTGATCTTGAAGCTTGTCCTTGTTACTGACCTCTTGAGGAGTGTTAGTTGGATTGGGCTGCAAAGGTGATGACTCTACTGGTTGTTGTTTTGAGGGAGAAGTTACAGATATTTCCTCAACTGTTACCTCATCTGTAATTGGACCAGTTTTGTCACTTGGTTCTGTGATAATAGCTTTCTTAGGCTGTGAAGTGTCCTTTGTCTTGTCAGGCTGTGTCACATTTATAGTTCTGCTTCTTAGCTTGTATTGCTTATGAACTTCATAAACAGCTGTGTCATATCCTTGTTTAAAGTCAAATGACTCACCTGACCTGGTTTGGAATTGCTAAATGTCATCATCTTTATGATCCTCTTGACTCAAGAAAACTTGCTTCTCATCATTCAGACCCATTAGGTTAATGTGGGTGTCATCGGTTGGTTCATCCGAAGTGGATGCCTCAGTATAGTTTTCCTGGAAAGGGGGTCTTATGTCTGGGTCAGAACCGGTCTTGCCAACGTTTGGGTTTTGATTTCTCCTAAAGTTTGGATTCCTGTTAGGGTTATTTTGTGGTGCATCCCATGATGACTTTCTCTCAACTGATTCTACTCTGTCCCCCAATCTCTTCATGCCGGTGAATCCAGTTTTTTATCAAAGGCTGAGGGTTCTTCTTTGAAGGTGGTTCTCTTTTCCAATCTTGCCCTGTTTCTTTTAGCAATCAGGTTAGCCTCTACTGTGACAGCAACCTTTTGGGCTTCTTCAAGGGTTTCAGGTGCCCTTTCTTTTAATTGATATGCCATATCAGGGTCAAAACCATCAGGAAATTTGTACAAGGCCAGATCAGGGGGAGGTCTTAAATTCTGTGGTATTGCATTATATACATTATTAAATCTTGCACAATACTCCAACACGGTCTCTTGAGGACCTCGTCTGATTGTGTCATATTCACCAAGTATGTGCAGGGGATCTTTCTTCTTCTCCCATCTATTAGTAAAAGCTTGATAAAGGTCATCAGGGGTTGTGATGGTATTTGCAGCCAGTGCTCTAAACCAAGTTCTTACATCCCCTGTGAGGCTCTGAACAAAGACTCTCATTCTCACACTTTCATCATCAATTTCATAGTTCTCAAAGTGGTCTTGCATCCTTCTAGCATGCTGAATTGCTATGAAAGGGCCAGAGGAGTCAAAATATGAGATCTTGGATTGATAGTCCTGAGGTAGAGCTGGAGCATTGGCAGGTAACTGCAGGGGAGCATATCTGTTAGCCATATTTGCAGGATTTATTGGGTTGACAGGGATAACTGGGATAGCATGAATGACTAGTACAACAGGGGTGGTGGGAAAGGTGAAGACTAGAGTGTTGGTCAAGGGAATATGTGCAGTGGATGGAGGTGTAAAAGGAGGGCTTTGAGATGTGGATGGTGAGCTGGGGGAACCAAGGGTAGACCGAAATAAAACCTTGATTGGAGTTGGAACAGGGTTTGGATGAGCTGTCTCAGGACTTGAGTCAGCAAGGGTCTCCTGTTCCGGCTACTTCCTAATGATCTTGGGGATGGTATTAGGATTTTCAAAAATAGCTGGTGGATTGGGGTCAAGGTTTGACCTAGTGTGTCTAGGTTCCCTTTTAGGAGCCAACTTCTGAATTTGTTTTTGATATTTTAGGATATTTTTAGAACTGTTTCAAGGGACTGCTCAAATTTTTAGAACCACTGTCTATAGACAGACAACAGTTGAAAAATAAGTTGCTCCCCAGTGGAGTCGCCAATTATGTTAACACCCAGGTTGTTCCCTTTGACTCCCAAGGGAATACGGCCGGGGTAACCACTAACCAATCTTTGGATTGCAGCTTCTAGCCAGGCTGTAATCAGAGAGGGCTCTCTCTTTAAGGTTTAGCTCTGTTTGTGTAGAAATTTCAGGCTAGTTATGATGTTCAAGATTTGTTTTTGTATTTGGTTGGATAATGTTTCAGTCAAGATATGTATGTTCTTACTAGAATGTTATAGGTCATTGGGCAATGGATTCAGTGGTCCTTTAGTTGTTTGGTGTGCTATATTGATACAGTAGTGAAGCTACAGAGCTGGATAACTGTCTGAGAAACAATACTTTGAAATTGTGATTAAGTGTGATGTGTCCAGTTCATGAAAGGCAGTTAAGGATCTTCCAATAAACTGGTATGCTAAAGAAGTGAGAGTGTTATTTAGAAGCAGTGAAGAATTTCTAGACAACATTCACATTATAGAATTAATAAAAACATGAGCATTTAAGAATTCATGTCCATAGTTAATTCTGAAGAAAAACATTTACAGCAGTAAAAATTGAGCGCAAGGTGTAACCAGACAATTCATGCACTATTCTTTTTCTTTATTGCTAGTCAGTGAAACATGAGTATGATTTAATGAACATAGGAAAACAAACAGAGATTAAGGAAAACTTATTATTTCATCAGACAGCACAAGAATTCTGCAACCACACGCAGGTCATCAGCAAGACATCAAAATTTCAGGAAATCACTGAGCTGATCCAGCCCTTTGTATTAGACAATTCTGAAAGTGTACAATACATTTGCCTCAGAGTGAGAATTACCAACCCCTTATGAGTTGCTAAGGGGGGTATATATACAAAATTTACAAGAAAAATATCAAGGAAATGAGTTAATGGCTCATTGATGTTATGCCAACTCCTGGAGCGTTGTAGCTGAAAAAGTTAATGCTGTAATAACTCTTCGGTGCTTTAGCTGTCAAAATGGTCAGAGACTGTTGACTTGGTGGCTGTTGGAGTCGGTTGAGGATAAGCTGTCAAAGATATGCGTTTTTTCTTATCCTTTGGGCTAGCTGTCGTTGTACATGTGCTGAGTCACTTTTCAGCTACCTTAAATGCTAACATTTTCCTGTTGTTTGTCTTCTAGTGAGCTGGAGATGGCAGTGACCGATCAACTGAGGCTACCGTGGAAAAATTTGAAGAATTTCCTGCCACCAATCTTCCTTAGGCATTTGATGTCTTCGAATCTTAATTAAAGTTTCATCGGCCTCTATATACCTGTAAAAATTAGGAGGAATTTCAAAAAGGTGCTTCACCTCACTCTCAATAAAAAACAGGCTTTCAAGTTTATTATATAAGCTCTGTCCTGTTGGAGGCCCTGTTTCCTGAGAGGTACTACCAGATGCAGTGATTTGGTTTTCAATATAAGCAGCCATCCTGTTAGCAAATTGATCTCGGGAGATCAACTTTCCTGTACCGCTTAGTAGGCTGGGCAGTCCTTTTGCTTGCAGTGCTGCCATCTTGTGTTGGTACTCATGCACCTCAGCCTGTATTTCAAAGCACTTTCTCTCCACAGTCTGTACATAATTCCTGAGAGTGAGTACTTTCTTGGTTGTGAGGACAGCCTCTGTCCTGTTGACAATGCCAATAGCTGCCAGTTCCTCCTTTTCCTGCCTATTCAAAAAATCTATCATTCTGTTGGCTTGTTCAGCCTTGTCTCCCAGTGTTGTTTTGGCCCTCTGAATCTCTGTCTGTGCTTGGCCAACTAAATCCATCTGATCATGTATAGTTTTTATTGACCTCCATTGTTTATCGATGGATTGGCCAATTTTGGCCCACAAAATTCTTCTTATCTTAGCCATGGCACTTTCCAAATTCAACTCTTTTTCTAAGGCCTTTATCTTTTCTTTTAGGGCCTTTATTTCTCTGCTTTGTTCTGCCACAGTCGTCTTTGATTTGTCATACTTGGTATCCAGTTCTGCCAATTTTTCCTTGGCCTTCTTTATTTCATTTGCCTGAAGCTCCATTTCCTTAATGGCCTTGGTTAATTCTTCCACACTTGCACTGGAATCTGGAGCTGCTGTTGTTGCTGCTGCTTCTGTCGTAGGGGCCACTGCTGCCTCTGTAGTTGTTGCAGTGGTTGAAGTAGTTGGAGGAGCTTGGGATGTAGATTCTCCCTGTTTATCTTGCAATTCTCCTTCAAGCTCCTTCTCCAAATCGAGGACCTTTTGATTTAGCTGCATTATGAGGTCCAGTTGCTCATCAGCCTGTTTTTCCTTTTGTAGCTCAGCTGTTTGAGGGTGCTCTGTGGGCTGCAGCTTTAACCTCTTCTTCAATGCATTGAGGTCATCTTCTTTTTTCTTCATAAGGGCCTTTACACCCTTTGGATCCTTAGGATCATGCCCTAGGTCAACAATAATGTCCTCTAGTGACTTTATTATGTTATCTTTAGCTAGGGAGGACATTCTCTCAAAATCCAACTGAGTGTTGGTATTTTTGAGTGACTCTTTTAGCTCATGGTCCGATGTTGCCCTCTCCACCAAGGTTGCATAGACCATTTCTCCAGTTTGTTTGTGGAGTTCAATCTGGTCCATGGGATGGATGTCTTTGGCTAGGACCTCCACCCTTGTCTTCACATATTCTGCTGCTGATTTTGGATGGGGCACTGTGGGCCTGAAATGGCTGAGGATCATTTTCTCCTCTTGCATGTCATATACAGACATTAGCCTTTCCTTTTGGGCTCGTGTTGCATTGAGAAATTGTTTATAAACCTCCACCCTTAGCAGGTGATTCTGTGCCTTTATTTTCTTGAAGAAGTCCTTAGTGCCTTTGGGCTTCTTGCTCTGCTGGGAGGGGGATGACACCTCCAAACCAAGTTGTAATCCTTGCTCCTGCTGAAAGGAGCTTGTCCCTGTGTGCTGGCTGCCCTCCCTGTTTTTCCTTGAACTGTCAAGGAATTCTTCAGTGATGTCTTCTACCTCCGGGGAATCAGCTCTTGGCCTCTTGGTCTGGGGTTGCTGGGAGGATCCACTAGCAGGAGTGGACTCTTCTCTGGCTCTTTTCGTACCCCTGTCTTCTTGTGCTGGGGTCTGCAAAATTGGAGCTGTTGGTGGCTCAGTTTGTGGAGGGGGAGTCTGCTCTTGCTGCTGCTCCGGTTGCTGTTCTTGTTGTTGTTCTTGTTGCTGCCCTTGTTGCTGTTCACTTGAAGGGGCAGACTTTTCTTTCACGGTTTCTTCTTCAGCACCCATTATGCCTTTCCCTTTGTCTGTAGCTGGTGCTGCTGTGGAAGGTGCCTGTGTGGCTGGTGCAGTCCTTGAGGCCGAGGTTCCTTCTCCTGCTGAATAAGGCCATTTGAAGGGTACCTGCTGCACAGAGTCTAGGTCAAGAGTTTTTTCTAGTTCCTTGACATTCTTTAACATTGTCTCTTCTTCAGTTAGTTTTTCAATTAGAGTACCCTGCTGCCAATCTTGCTGGTTGGCATATCTTTCAATGTGTGGGTATTGACAATGCCTATAACCTAGAAGCCTGTACTTGGTTCTTCTAGCAGTAATGAAGCCTTCAGGGTCATAAGGGACCCACCGAAAACTATATGACAGCTTGTATTTGTCTTTGAGGATTAGGTCGGCATCTTCCCATCCTTCTTTCTTATTCATGATGAAGGGGCCCACCTGGTGTTTGAACTTGAGGTGGGCTTTCTTTCTGGAGCTGTGGAAGTGAGTGAGGTCAGACTCAATCAACTGCCTGTAATACTCCAAGGCAAATATTCTCATAGGCACATATTTTGGGAGCCTGTATGGACAGAGCTCACAGCCATAGACTCTGATGACTGTATGATTCTCATATAGGTACCAATCACCTATTTTGTACTTTTTGGAAAGCTGCAGAGCTTTCTGTATCTCAGTTGATATTCTGGGAGGAGGGGACCTGATCAATAGGCAAGAGACAGGGTATACGAATTGGTCAACAAACTCACAATAGGAATAGGGTGAAGTTTGGACTTGGTGATAGACAGATGTCCAAAAGATAACAGATCTTTTCTCCCCTCTATAGTCCAGCTTTTTGATGTAGCATGGAAAAGCCTCAGACTGATAGTACATAAAAAGGTGGTAGATATAGGATGAGTACTTGAAGACGCCCTGTCTGTCTACTTTGCACAGCTGATCATGAATCTTGTTAGCTATGAACTTGGCAAATTTGTATTTGCGGGCAGGGGGTTGGCCTGGGCTGTAAGCAGATAGCAATACCAGCATTTTTTCATCCACATGCTCACTGGTTCTGTATCCCAACACATAAGCAATCATGTCCAGCAATAGTCTGCCTACTTCAGTAAAATAGACATCCAAGTAGGGAGGTGGCCCTGCAGGCTGGCATTCAGGTCTCATAAATGTCCTGGTGACCTTTTGAATCTCCTCACTAGTCATCTTGGCACCAGTGTCCAGCAGATAGTTCATGGAAAATGGGAACAACAGCTCAGTTTGATCAAAGTGGAGCATCGTATTGATAGTTTCAGGATTGATGTGAAAGAGGATGCTCTCAGATGGAGACTTAATGGCTCTTTGCTGCACATCATAGTTTTCAGCACATAGGTGAATGATCTCAGGAAAAACATATACAGAGGGGAGACAGTAGTATGGCAGGTTTGACTCCCATATCCCATATGTATCATGACCATTCAGGTAGTCCTCTCTCAATTGCCTGAAGGTCTGCAGAAAGTCCCTGTTACCCACAAAGTCTTCAATGAGGTAGTCCTTGTCAGCAAGAGGCAAGGACATCAGCATGACATCAGCATGACATCATGGCGGGCCCGGGTACGGAGGGTGACGTGGGCGCTGAGGTGGAGGCCAGCGTGGCCGGACACGGTGGCGGGCGGATAAGGTGGCAGGGCTACGTGGAGGGCCACGCGGCGCGGGGCGGGAGATGGTCCGACGTCATGGTGACGTGTAGGTGACGTAGGAGGGAAGGTGGTAACGGGGAGGGTGGTAAGCGGTTTCCCCGCACCACCTTTGGGCAAAGGCGGTATCGGGGAGGGGGGCTCCGAACAACCCCGCCGCCTGCCACGCGTCCCATGTACGGGGCGGAAAACCACCGTTCCCCGGACGCTAAAGGACGGCAGATCCAAATCTGGAAATACCCGCCCACCGTTGGATCGGGGGTGGCAGACGATGGATGGCTGGCGGGCCTCCCGACGGATCGTGCATGTTGGGGGGGTCCCGCCGGCATATTAAAATATTCAAATTAATATTTTGGGCGGAGAACTTTAGGTTTAAGGGCTTTTTTGTGGGTTTTTCGGGGCAAGGGTTAATCTGAGGGGGGAAGAAGGGTTAAAAAGTGGGTTTTAAGCAGAGGGAAGGGGTTTTTGTGGAATTCTTGAGCAGAGGTGAGGTGAGGGCTTAGGGGGAGGTTATCACTCCAACCAGAGGTTAGAGCAATCCCATGACAGGGTTGACCATAGTCCCTGGTGGACTAATGTCTCCCTTTAAACAAACTTATTTAGCTATAGTGCTAAAAAGGGAGGATATTTATACAACGCTAGGGATTTATACACCATGGTGTTATAATAGTAGGGAAAAGGTAACATAGGTGATTTAGATAATAGAAGTAAGGGGTTAATATGGATGGAAAAGGTGAATGAGGAGTGAAATCACTAAGTTTATGTGCAGATAACTTAGCTTAGGGAGTAGATCAAAAATAAAAAGATTTTTAGATAAGAAATGTGGCTTTCAAGGGAATAAGAACCAGCATGAAATCTCAATTCCTTTCATGAACACAACTTATGAAGGGATGTTAGTAATGAAGGTGAGAAAGGGGAAAAGGAAGTTAGTCATGCTTCTTTATTTTGCTGCAACATGATGGAGAAGAAGACCTTCTCAGTCCATTGATATTCCTTTGTGAATAGGTTAGCACACATTGAATTGTAAGGAATGACATTTCTGCAACCCCATCTGCCTACCCATCTATTTGCCTAGCATTTTTTTGTTTCTTCATGGAGGGTGCACTTAGACTTGCAGACCCTTATGTGCCTTTTCTTTTCTTTGGCTTTTCCTTTTGATTTTCTATCTAGAACTACCCTTATTGCTTCCAAGGTCCCAGATTAAGCAGTTGGGAACCTTACTTCTCTACCTAAGCTACTGGTCTGCCAAGATTAAACAGTTTGGACAGACTTCTTTCTCTATTCTACAACAAAAAATTTAAACATGGCATGATCCAGATTAGGCTTTTGGACCATCCATCAAAACTTAATCAATATGAAGCTATACACACACCCTGTCTCCTTTTGGAAATATGGGATCTTTGTATCACCAAAGCAGAGCATATTTGGACCTTTCTTTGTCAATCATGAAATATGAAACCTATTGGTATAGGTAGCTAACAGCCGTAAAAATACCAAATCGCCTACATCAAGACTTCTTTCACTCTGATGTTGATCTGCCTATTGTTTCATTCGATTCTGCACCAAAGTGGCGTTATCCTTTAAAAGTTGGAGAAATTGTTTTTGATGCTTGATGTGATCTTTCACTGCTTGAATCTTTTTATTCTTGATATGTCCTTCTATCTTTAGAGTTTGAGGAGTGGTAATTTCTTCCAATGCATTACAAGATATGATCAGATTCATTTCTTGATGCTCGATGTGATATTTCACTTCTTAAACATTTTTCTTCTTGATATGTCCTTCTATCTTGATAGTTTGAGGAGTGGTAATTCCAGCCAATGCATTACAAGGCATGGTCGGATTCATTTCTTCTTTCTCGATGTGATCTTTCACTTCTTGAACCTTTTTCTTCTTGATATGTCCTTCTATCTTGAGAGATTGAGGAGTGGTAATTCTTGCCAATGCTTTAAAAGATATGGTTGGATTCATTTCTTATTTCTCTGGGGTTGGTTCCTAGCATATATCCTCTTATTTTGATATTTCTTGATCTTTTTCTTCCACCTCTTCATAATCTATGTAAACTAATTTCTTCTCAACACACTTATGACCTTTAGTGTATTTGCTATCACAATTGTAACAAAGCCCTTTTTATCCTTTTTCTTCCAATTGTTGTGGCGTAAACCTTGTAGGTTGTGGAAGGCTAGGAGAAAAAACACTTCCATAATTATAGTCGTGAGTGGTGGGATTCCTTGTTTCCATAATTTCTCTTTCAATTTTTCTTTCCAACCTGAATGCCTTGTCCAATGAATCAGGTTCCCAAAGATGAACCTCATGTTGAATGTTATCCTTTAAAGCCCCTATGAAGACATAAATCCTTTGCTTTCCTGGAATGTCATTTACCCTTATATTCAATTTTTGAAAGTTCTCAATGTTCTTTGCGACTGAACCCTTTTTTTTGTGATTTATCAATTGGCTAAAGAAGGTGTTTCTCTTTGTATCCTCATTATGTGCTATCATTTCCTCCGTGAAAATTGACCACGTGAAAATTGTTTTATGAGAACGAATCCCTTCATACCATAAAAATTGATTCTGTTCTAAATATAAAGATGCAATACGTAGCTTTTGTAACAGTTGCACCTCATGTAGATCAAAATATTGCTCCATCTGTATTATCCAATTTAATGGATCCTTGCCATCAAACTTCCTCATATCTCCTTTTCTTGATTTTAGTAGCTTGACCTTGAAACAACTGTAACTCTATAATTTTAGTTATCCAAGCTCTGAAATTGGGTCCTACAGTATCCCTCTGTGTCCTCTTTCCAATGCCACCAGTCTGATCAAAATTGGATTCTCCAAGAAAAAGTTATGCCTAATCTCCCAAGATGACCTGATTGTTTACTTTTTCAGTAGAGCGAGCTTGTACAAAGTTACACGTGTCATTGTTTCAACCTTAGGATCTACAACCAATACACTAAAATATATAGTCCTTCCTCTTTCTGTAACTTCTTATGAAATTTCAATATGACGCTCAAAGAGAAAGTTATGACGATTTTCCCAAGATCACCTATTTGGGATGTAATTCGGGAGCCTACAGAAACCCTAATGTCTTGGCCTGTATCTCCAAAAATATAATAAAAAGGATCTAAAATTTGGGTCCGAGCTTCACCAAGTTTTCAGCTCAATTGAGTTTTAATTTCAGAGTCTAAAACGTTGTATAAAAATAATTATAGCGAAAATGCCACGATGACTTGTTTGAGATGGAATTCTGGAGCTTGTAAAAAATCTAACTTCCGCAGATCAAATCTTCGAAAATATAGCGAGACAAGATATGAAATTTTGACCCGAGGTTTAGCGCGATGTCGTCTCAAATGGGTTTTTTTCAGCTTCTACAATGCCGCAGAAACAATGTTATAGTGAGCAATCCATGATGACCCCATTTGGAGCAGCAAAACCATAAAATCCAAAGCTCTGATACCAAATTTTATGAAACCAGCTCACAAAAAGATAGAAAAGAGAGATCAATGCCTTCAAAATAAGCCTCTTTGAGGGGGAAACCTCCTTTACATTACACAAATAAATAATTCTTGGATGATACAAATGACAAGACCTCCTTTCTGTATATAGGAGTCTAAGGGGTGATAATATAATCAGAGCTGACATAACAATAATAATGTAAGGGCACAACAATAACAATAGTGGGATTCTATGGGGCACAATAATAACAATATGGGGATTACATGGCCACAATAATGTAATAAGGGATTTGCACTAATAAAAATAAGGTGATAGACTGGTAGTATAGGGACCTAGCAATCTAGTTGTAGGCGGAGCAACTTCTAAGTGAAATTTGCACATTTTTGGAGGGAAACCAGCCTTCCCTCCTGGAATTGTGCAATTCCCTCTGACAACCTGCTGGGCTCCAGGATTGTGCAATCTTGCCAGCCAACACTCCTAGCAGGATTTGTGCAATTTTTCCCATCAATAGGTTGTTCAGACAAGGATTTGCACAAATCTAGGCAGTAGTCAGCTGGTCAGCCCAGAAATTGAGCAAATCTCTTGGGTAGCCATCCTAGCTCCCAGCCAGAAATATGCACTTTTATCTAGCAGTCAAGCAGTCTCTTGCATGTGCAACTGAGTTGACCGGTTCTCTCCGGGAATGAGCAGAATATACTTGCATGCATGGGCTTCTTCTCCCAAGGCAGCATGAAAAGGCATCCCTTTTTTTAGGGATCTATTTTTAGCAGTCGGAAGTTACATGCAAGGAGTAATTCTAAAACCTCCCTCTAAGTGTCGCTTCCCCTGGATTTGTGGCATGCATGTCATAACCTTGATGTTATAAAAACTCATCAACCAGATGTTGTAGAGATCATTCCTCACATCAACCTTGTAGCTATGACATCCCACATCACATTTAGGAGAAGGTGGCACATTCAGCTCAGCTATTTTGGGGTAAGCTCACTTCCGATGCCTTGTGCTACATTTCTATCGCTTTTTGTCTTCTTGCTTGTGTGAGTGTTGTTTGCTTGATTTCTTTGAATTCTTGCTATCATTTACATATATTCTAGTGTGTCCTAGCTCTGTTTCAATTTTCATTGCTATATCACTATTGTCGCATGCATGAAATTGCTTTGCATGGATGTTCACCTAACCAATGAATGACCTCACCCACATGCATGTTGATCTGTTTTCTCAATCTTCAATTCATGTTTCACATGCATTGTTTATCGCTTTTGCTATCACTTAGTGTTGCCATGCATTCCATTGCCTTACTTTCTTTCAGTTTCCCGTCGGCGAGTCGGGCCAACCTTAGTCCAGTCTCTGCCTTCACCAAGACTGCATTGCGTAATCTAGAGAAGGAAGGCTCACCTCCCTCTTCAGATTTGTGCATTCTAGCCTAGCACTAGCCTCCTTGACTGAATTACACATTTCTGGAAGTCAGTGGCCGCTTGGCCCAAAAATTTGCACAAATCTTCCCTCGGGCCAGCAATCCTTCCCAGCTGGGATTGCTCATTGTACAATCCAAGCAGACAACTGCCCAAATGGATTATGCATTTTGTAGTTCCAGTAGTCAGTCAGTCTCCCAATAGCCCAGATTGTTCCTTGAGCAGTCTTGGCAGTCGGTCTCTTGACCTCCCACACGAAATTGTGCAACCTTCATGATCATTCACCCAGGTATGTTGCAAGTCAGTTATCATGTTCATTTTGGTTTTCGACTGACAGATTGCTTGCTATGAGTGTTTCCATGTCTCCAGGCATCACAGGTGTTCATCTGCCTCTTAGTAGTATAGGTACAATGGTTTCCAAGAGAGCAGAGACGAAGACGCCGTTTAGAGTACACTTGGGGATGCAGTCGATCAAGTGTGCATGGGCTTACCTACTCACAGAGACATCAAGTTGTTTATGGACAAGGACATTAAGTAGTAGCATCACAATGAGTAACATCATGAACAAAAGTTGAAGGCAGCATACCGAATGCAGCAAATGAAATGAACACAGCGAATGCAAGAGGAAGGTTGTTGACAACATAGAGGCAAAGCAAAGTTGCAATATCAAGTAGATCCATTGATAATGAAAGAAAATTTGGAGACTCATTCTATGAAGTGATAGCATGAGAGGAAGATCGCGTGAAAGCAGAAGATGGAATAAAGAAGGAGTTGCATGTGCTGAAGTAGCAACTCAGGGAGAACATGAAGCTCCATAGACTATCCAATGAGGTGTAGCAGGAACAAGAACAACAGTGGGCACAACATGCACTCACGAATGAAACTGTGCCAGTAAAAGCTAAGGATCCATCCCAGCAGCTGACACAGAGCAAACATGGTGAGCGGTGTTGTTGAATGCATGCAAAGGATCTAGGAGCATGCATGTCTTTGAGTGCACTTATGCAATCCAACCCATTCAACACACTCACCAAGGCGAAGACAAGAAGAAAGTCCAACTGGGGCTGAACATGCACTTCGGTAAGTTGATGTGCATGACCACCAACACACACTTGAAGATCAACATACACACTATGCATCAGTGTGTTTCCGGTTCAACCATGCCCAAGAAGACCATGCGTGTGTTAGAAGACGAGTTGGATGAAGGGGCCGAACCAATGCATCGGTTGCAACAGAGGCAAGAGTTTGCTTTAGCAAGATGTCACCATGAGGTGCATACACACCATCATGGATGACCAGGCTTGGCATCAGCTCACCAGCTTTACCATCACAAGCAGGTCAAAGAGTTTGTCTCACCACAACGGACTGAGCATCAGTGATGTCTCACATGAGTACATGTGCATTGTAATGTTGAGTCATGTCAAGTGTAAGTCATGTGTCAACAATTGGATGTAATAGTCATAGAGTAGCTGAAGAGTCATGAGGGTAGTTGAACTGTCACAAAGGGGAACGTCAAGGGTCAGCCAAGCTTCTACTAAGACTATATTGAAGAAGGCTTGGACAGTATTATAACACGCCTGGGCTTATCCACTGCACGGAGCTAGTACATCTCTTTGGAGGAGCAGGTTGATGTGGCTATAACATTCTACTGATAGGGGCTAGCAGGTTTACATGGTGTATTGTATGATTGTGACTTACACTTCTTTTATAATAAGAGCCAACATAGTTTCATGCATATGTTTTTATTGTAGTTGGACTGTTCTCGTTTCCTTAATGATATATGTTGTTTAACTTACGTACTTGTGTAGTAACTGATTTGTATTCAATTATATGAATCTTGTTTTTAATGTGTTTCATATGTTATTAATGTTATCACCGTCCATGTCGACTGCTCTGCCAGATATCAGATAAACCTTTCTCATGAACCTGGTTAAATCAACTGTCACACTCGTCTCGGACTGATCCATGAGTGTTATTTGTGTTATCTTACCTTGTTTGTTGTGACTACTGCATCCATGTCGACTGCTCTGCTGGAAGCTATGTCCTTTTTGTTGTGTGTTCCTAGCCGAGTTGGGACTCATCCCTTTCAACCTGGAACTCACCTTCACCTTCCTCTCCGTTTAAAGTGTTGGAACCTCTCATACTCATTCCTTGACTCACTGCATCAGTCACACCCTTGCTACTGATAGAGTTATCTTACTTTCCTCTGTGTGACATCCCCGTGAATTACCTTCCAACCCACTACTAGGACTCTTACATGAAGCAGTTTGAGGTCTAATTGTGATTTGTTACCAAGGAGATCCCCTTGACATGTTGGTTGGTACAACACCATCAACATTTGTGGCGCTAGAAGGAGGGCCTAATGACAAGCAGTGTCCTCTCATCCAGTTTTGAACCTTTGCATATATTTCATGGAGTCTTGCATTCTTCTTCCCCCAAGGTGTTTTTTGAATCCTGAAGATGTCTCCATCTCATAGAAGCTTTTCAATCTCTTGTCCACTCACAGGTACGATGGTGAAGGCGAAGTGGCCTGGCCTGAGCACTTACATAACTTCCTTTCCATGATTTATGAGGAAGATGATTTTACTGATGAACACGACAGTCTGCTGCTTGCATTCACACTTCATGAATCCCCATTTTGTTGGGTGCTCAACCTCCTGGCTAACACCATGCACTCATGTGAGCAGTTTTGTGATCTCATTGAAGACACATTCCATCATTTTGATCTAGACCATCTTGACTAGAAACTGTTATAGCAATGGAGGGCTCCACAGGAATCCAATATTAATTTTTGGCAGCCCTTCCATGACTTACAGTTTTAAGCTTCGAGAAGCCAGATGAAGTTTGGTTATCTCTGGGAATGTTTCGAGTATTGCCTTTAGAAATCTACCTGTCCCAAGAGAATGTTTGAGATCAAGCATTGCTCAACATTCTTTGTTTGATGGAACTACACAATCTCATGTGGGATAAGGCACTGTCTCAACCGACTGTCCACCTCCCTCTCATTCAACAGTTCCACCATCACTCTATGATGCTGAGGATCGTGTTCACACACCTGTTCAATATTCACACCCTCCCAACATCACTCCACACAATTTTTGGGCAAATTTGGTTGTGAGTTCTTTGAGTTCTCATATGCATTCTTTTTTTTGACCTCCGTCTTCGCACCCAGGTGTTCCTCCGGATGATGCTGTCTTGTTTTTGTCCATTCTGGACTCTTCACTTGTTGTGAATGAGGAACAACCCACTGACAGAGTTGGTGTTGCAAAACCAACATGCATTGTCATTCATGAAGAGTATGAGTGGGAGTTTGAGCATCAGACTCGACGAAGGATGACTCCATTCCATCTGAGCCCTCTCCATTCTTTCCTAACATCATTGGTGAAACTACTATCCATGATTTTGCATGTGTGTCTTCATCCATGGATGCACCCGTTGTTGATCTTTCGCATGACACACCGTATGTTAGCCCATAATCCAGCAATGGAGAGGACCAATCATTCATTGAAAATCCACTTGATCTTTCATTTGCTCTTTTTGGAAATGCAGAGGGTGAACATTCTTCCTTCTCATCTACCCCTCAATGTGATTCATCAAATCATGAGGATGCCGACCAAAATCCTGAATTTTATGATCTCGGTTGTCATGATCTCTTCACCTCATCATTCGGACATGATGTTGAGTCACTCATTGTTAATCCATCTAAGCCACTGGTCTATGAAGATCCATTTGTCAACGAAGTCGAAACCCCATAGACTGTCGAGGCACTTCAACCCGAGCTGATGGTTATGTTAGGTCCTTGCTGTCTTGAGGTTGGTTTCGCTTCCAATCAGGAAATTGTTCAAGCACTCAAGGCTCCTCATCGCTCATCTATATGTACTCAAGATCAATCTAACACTCAGATCACACTTCCTCCACTCGAACTACACAATCCAATTTCTCATGCATTGGAGGAGTCTTATATTGCAAGAACTTGTGTGCGAGACAAGTTATCTTTGTTTCTTTTGTTTGCTTGCATGTCAAAGTCAAGAGTGTGCTTGTGCTTCAAAGTTGCATGGAGTGTCACACATCACCATGATAAGTCCACGGATTGTCCGTCATGCACATACACTCACTTATGTCCCATGGGCACTTTGAAACATGAAGTGTGGCTATCTTCACTGTTATATCTTTCTTGTATGCTGGTCCACAGAACTGGGTTACTCCTAGACCAAGCCTTCATCCACATGTGTCTACGAATGCGGTGGTGGATGCATTGGAAATATCACTTCACATGATAAGGCCCATGCACCGTTAGTGTAGGAGTAGGAGTAGTGTTTGTGTTCAGTTGTTTGCTTACATGCTTGTTTACTTACATGCTTTGTTTGCTTGTTTGTTTGCTTGCTTGCCTGTTTACTTGCCTCTCTTTTGTTTTGATTCTGCTTTTTCTTTGCTTTTTTTATTGATTAGTTCGTTCGCTCGTTTTTTTCATAGGCTAGTTTTCATGAAACCATGTGTGACTCGTGAAACGAGCTGGGTAAAAGTACAAGAGGGCTTGTACAACTGTCACTACTTGGTTATCTATCATCTTGCCTCTATATGATGAGATTGTTACTTTTATTACATGATACGTTGAAGGAAAATACGTACTATTCGAAGCAAACCTTGGTGAAAACACAACGCTTGTGCACTAACTAGTGTCACCTTCTCTAGTTGGTTGTTTTTGGGTTAACCATTATTAGCTCAGTCAAGTAGAGTAGGTGAGGGGGAACACCTTAACAGGCATGTCAGAGATACAATAAACTACTTATTTGTTGGGACAACCTCTTCTGCTCTCAATAAGTTGGGATCCCTCTTCTGCCTTTGAAATAAATAAGTGCTACGCACAATGAAAATGAAAAAAATGAAAAGTGAAAAATTCAAATGAAAAATGAATAAGGTGAAAGAAGAGAAAGGCTTCCTACACAGGGAGGTGATGCAAGTAACTCCGCCAGGGTACTGACCTAGCTCACTAGTAGCAGAGCCATGCTTGTGTTCCTATGTGACTCCACTGGGTACTATCCAGGCCTACCAATAGTGGAGCGACAACAGAGATGAAACTTAGACTCTGACGACTATACTTATTGTCCACTTATATACCCCTCAACCCCAATCAAAACAACTGTGTTGCGTTGGCTTGGAATCTGTGTCAATCGACCAAGGGTCTAACAGATGCTACATCTTCCAATCAAGCTAGTGTGAATCCAAGATGAGTTGAGGGCTGAACAATACTTTCAGAGGTGTTAGACTTGCTTTCTACGAACAAGGTCCATTCAGAGAGCTGGAGTTCTACTAGTGTGTTGCCAAGTGTTGTAGCGACTACAACCACCCTCTAAAACGTTTCCTTAGCCTGTTTTGGAGCCTCCTTACCAACCTTCATAGCAACTTGCGTTGCTTCGTCAAGTCCTCAAGCTTTAGTGTCTTTCTTGCTCAAAGGCAACCTGTCGATCATAGTTTCATCTTTTCCCTTCATAGGCTACTCACCCGGACTTTGTCCAGCTGCAGGCTGAGTAGCTTCCCAGTGAAATTTTTGCATTTCTAGAGGGCAACCAACCTTCCCTCCAGGAATTAAGTAATTCCCTCTGACAGCCTGCTGGGCTCCAGGATTGTGCAATCCTGTCAACCAACCCTCCCAGCAGGATTTGCACAATTTTTTGCATCAACAGGCTGTTCAAGCAAGGATTTGTGCAAATTTGGGTAGTAGTCAACTTCTCAGCCCAGAAGTTGTGCAAATCTCCTAGGCAGCCAGCCAAACTCCCAGCTAGAAATGAGCAATTTTCTTCAGCAGTCAACTAGTCTCTTGTATGTGCAGCTAAGTTGATCGGTTCCCTCTGGGATTGAGAGAAAGAGACTTGCATGCATGGGCTACTTCTACCAAGGAAAAATGAAAATGAATCCCTTGTTTCAGGGATCTATGTTTAGCAGTTAGAAGTTACTTGCAAGGAGTAATTCCAAAACCTCCCTCCAAGTTCCGCTTCCCCTAGATTGGTGGCATGCACGTCATAACCTTGATGTTATCAAAACTCATCAAGAGAATGTTGCAGAACTCATTCCTCACATCAAACTTCTAGCTCTGACATCCCACATCACATCTAGGAGCAGTCGGCACATTCATCTCAGTTTTTTTGGTGTAAGCCCACTTCCCATGCCTTGTGCTACATTTCTGTCATTTTTGTGTATTTGCTTGTGTGAGTGTTGTTTTCTTGATTTCTTTGAACGCTTGCTATCATTTACATATATTATAGCTTGTCCTAGCTTTGCTTCAATTTTCATTACTATCGCATGCATCAAACTGCTTTGCACGGACGTTCGCCCAACCGGCAAACAGCCTCACCCACATGCATGTTCATTTGTTTGCTCAATGTTCTAGTCATGCTTTGCATGCATTGTTTATCACTTCTGCTATCACTTAGTGTCACCATGCATTTCATCGACTCACTTGCTCTCAGTTTCCTGTCAGCGATTAGGGCCAACCTTGACCCAGTCTCTGCCTTCACCAAGGCTGCATTGCGTAATATAGAGAAGGAAGGCTCACCTTCCTCTAGATTTGCACATTTTGGCCCAGCACTGGCCTCCTGGATTGAATTGCGCATTTCTGGAGGTAAATGGCCGCTTGGCCCAAAAATTTGCACAAATCTTCCCCCGGGCCAATAGTCCTTCCTAGCTGGGATTGCTCATTGCGCAATCCAAGCAGCCAACTATCCAATTGGATTGTGCATTTTGCAGTTCCAACAGTCAATCAGTCTCTCAATAGCCCAAACTATTTCTTGTGTAGTCTTGGCAGTTGGTCTCCTGACATCCTAGCTGAAATTGCGCAACCTTCATGATCATATACCCAAGTATGTTGCAAGTTAGTTCTCATGTTCATTTTGGTTTTCGACTGACAGATTTCTTGCTATGAGTGTTTCCATGTTTCTAGGTATCGGAGGTGTTCATCTGCCCCTTAGCAGTATAGGTACAATGGTTTCCAAGAGAGTAGAGATGAAGACACCATTCAGAGCACGCTTGGGGATGCAGTCAATCAAGTTTCCATAGGCTTACCTACTCATGAGGACATCAAGTTGTTCATGGACACACTTGAAGATCAACAGAGAGACTATGCATCCGTGTGTTGTCGATTCAACTGTACCCAAGAAGACCATGTGCATGTTAGAAGACAAGTTGGATGAAGGGGCCAAACCAATGCATTGGTTGCAATGGAGGCAAGAGTTCGCTTCAGTAAGATGTCACCATGAGGTGCATGCACACCATCATGAACAACGAAGCTTGGCATCATCTCACCAGCTTCACCATCACAAGCATGTCAAAGAGTTGGTCTCACCATAGCGGACCGAGTGTTAGTCATGTCTTGCAAGGCTAGCTCAGACAATGTTTTCTCACATGAGTACATGTGCATTATAATGTTGAGTCATGTCAAGTGTTAGACAAGTGTCAACAGTTGGATGTAACAGTCATAGATTAGGTGAAGAGTCACGAGGGTAGTTGAACTGTCACAAAGGGGAATGTCAAGGGTCACCCCACCCTTTGCTATAAATAGTCCCTCATAACTCATTGTAAGGGCTTTTGGTCAGCCAAGCTTCTACTAAGACTATCTCGAAGAAGGCTTGGATAGTATTGTAATGCGCCTTGGCTTCTCCACTACACAGAGCTAGTACATCTCTTTGGAGGAGCAAGCGGATGTGGCTGTAACATTCCATTGATGGGGCTAGCAGGTTTACATGGTGTATTGTATGATTGTAACTTACACTTCTTCTATAATAAGAGCCAACACATTTTCATGCATATTTTGTTATTGTAGTTGGATTGTTCCGGTTTCCTTAATGATATATGTTGTTTAACTTATGTACTTGTGTATGAGCTCATTTGTATGCAATTATATGAATCTTGTTGTTAATGTGTTGCATATGTTATTAATGTTGTCACTGTCCATGTCAACTACTTTGTCAGACATTAGATAGCCCTTTCTCATGAACCTAGTTATATCAACCATCACACTCGTCTCGGATGGATCCGTGAGTGTTGTTCATGTTATCTTACCTTGTATGTTGTGACTGTCGTATCCGTGTCAACTGCTCTACCGGAAGATGTGCATGTACTTTGTGTTGTGTGTTCCTAGCCGAGTTGGGACTGATCCCTTTCAACCTAGAACTCACCTTCACCTTCCTCTCCCTTTGAAGTGTTGGAACCTCTCATACTCATTCCTTGACTCACTGCATCAGTCACACCCTTGCTACTGACAGAGTTATCTTACTTGCTTCTGTGGGACATTGCAGTCAAGGCATTAACTTACGACCCACTACTGGGACTCCTACACCAATCAGTCTAAGGCCTAATTGGGACTTATTACCGAGGAGATCCCCTTCACATGTTGGCGGGTCCAGCACCATCAACATAACCATATTTCTATTTTTGATGTTAGAATAAGGTTGTTCAAGGTTGACTTGGTGAAATCATGTGTGTGATCTAATCATGCCCTTTTGATTTAAAATATTTTGGTATAATTTTTTTATTTTTGTTTATCAAGACTGCCTTTGCACCTTACACATAGGTCTTAGTACATAGTTGGCTATGAAAAGAGGTATTATTTTATTTATCTCAACTACTCTCGATCTTATTTCTCAATGTTTGCATATGTAATTTAAAATCACCTTGGGAGTGGGTTTCTTAGAAGGTGTGTGATGAATTGGCCACCGCCACAGAATCCCCCTCCATGTGAAGACCATGTGGACACTAAGCGCCTACCCTGGTGATGATGTAGATTCTGTTAGTGAAATCTAAGGGTGGAGAATGAATTTCATAAACCCTAACCCTCAACATGGAATTAGCAAAGACTTATTTTTCTTTGATTCTCTTTTATTTTTCACTGAATGGTGTCATGGGTGCGGAGGGAGGTAGAGGTTCTGGACACTTGTAGCCTAATACAAGGATCTGGTTGCATTCAGATCCTCCCTTCCGTTACCTCATGTCATAGTTTTGGTCTTCCCTCGGTAAGTTAGAGGGGTTCTATTTATGGTGTGACCTATTATATGCATTCCCATGGATTAAGGTGGGTTAAGGTTAATTAGATAATTAATTTTTCTGTGTTTTTGACATCACTTCCAGGTTTCTTTCTTGCTAGCGAACTACATAGACTCGAACTGACACCATATTGTGCCAAGGTGATTACCCAACAATGAATCCTTTAGGTAATGACAATTTCACATGTTCTCATTCAACTTCTTTACTAGCATATTTGTTTCATGTCAATTTCTTGTGGGGTTCTTGTTCACCCCATACCAATTTTGAACATAACACACCTAGTGATGCAACTTTTAGGAGGTATTGGTGAATATTTCATTCTTCTTCTACTAGGGCATATTACAGTAATCAATTTCTTTTCATGCTTCCTATTTCATTTATTTGGATTTCATGTTTCCTAGCTACTTAGTTAAGTCATCCCTCTCCTCATTTTCCTTTCTGTACCTCGTATATATATAATTCCAAATACTACATTTTATTCTAGCACTAATAGTTAATATATGTGTGACTCTTGTAGGAATTTTCTTATCCTTCTCTATAATAGGTGATTTTTGGTTCCCTTGTCGCATGTATACAATTTTTTTGTCTATAATCTCTGCGAACTAGTTTATATGTTCTAACATTTTCTTGCAAACCTTATGGCATGTACAGATATTCTCCCTCTAGCTCAAAGTTTCTAGTCAGTAATCATTCCATGTACAATAAATAATAGTAATTATAATAAGGTAGTGTCAGGCCATAGGCTAAGTAAATTTTTTTACGCTAGCAATGTGATAGTTGTCATCATTCAAATATATTTTAGGATGAGACAAAATCTCCTCAACTCTAATATCCATTTTCTAAAGGAAAACACAATCACAACATTTTATAGCATAGTGACAGACTATCACCCCAATAGGTAATTTCTATTTTTCTTTAAATTTGTTTTTATCTCCATGATTTTGCAAGTTTTTTTTTTCTTAAATGCTCGAAGTTTAATTTATGTTTGTTATCTGGGTTGCATGTAAGCAATTATCCCTGAGTTATTACTCTACAACTTGTGTTCATCTTGATCCAGAGTTAATTGTTGGTGCCACTTTCTCTCTTCCAGGTCATCATCTTACCAAACTAGACCCACTTTGTCCTATGCCATGGTGCTGGTCCTTCACGGCCTTAGTGGTCCAAACCCTCTCTAGGGTTTTATGTTGCTTAGGAAAATTATTTTTACTCCTCTCAAATAATTTTCTTTATGACCTGGATTGGCCTATTAGACATTGGTTATACAATATTTAGCTTAGCTCCAGATCTGGGTGAGACTTTATGATTAACTTTGTAAATTTAACATGGATATATACTAGTTTGTTTTTTAAAGTTATGTATATGCCTTTGCATTTGTATGAAATCAGGTACCACTAATATAAATATTTCTTGTTGTTTATTGTTCATATACTTGTGAGAAATGGGAAATTTGGGTTTTGTATTAATACTCTGTTATCTCCTTCTTTCATGGTTGTGAGTGTGGTAATCATGTACCTCTATTTTCCTTTAATATAGGCAAAAAATTCACCTCCGCAGAGACTCGATTATTATTGGCTTATGTTTCTTAATAGTGTTTTATGGGATGTACAAAATTGAAATTAAGTATATTTACTTCTGTGATCACCCATATACAGTCATCTAATTCGTGGGTTATACTATCTTAATAGTTAGTGGAACACTTTTACTATCCCCTACTTCCATACCAATTCCAACTAACCTATGATATTCCATTTATTAGACATCCCTACCACATTTTAATGTTTATTTTTATTTTTGTTTTTTTCCTCTGGTTATAATAGGATGTGAGAGTTCAGTTTTAATAGTAACTTATATAACAATATTATTTGTAATAGTTCTCCTTTGTTTTATTTTATTCCACTTTAGCATGTCCAGATCAAGAACTTTCAAGGAAGTAGACTTTCTAGAATCTAAAATAGGAATAACATAAACTATTTCACATAAATAGCTACACATATTTCTTATACCTTTTTGCTTCCTTTTGTTTTTGTCTAACTCCTTATAGCTATTCGCTTCCCCTGTTAGACTTACATACGAAGTAAATAAACTAAAGCATACTCTCAATATGCCCCCATAATTATGAAGATTGTAAGGCCATGGGAGTATCTACCTCATGTAACTTAGTACCAAGAGTATATGACTATAAAAGTACCCTATCCTTTATTGATTTACCTAGTCCCTCGACATGTGTAATAAATGGGAAATAATATTTTTATACATAATTTCCATGATTATAGAGAAAGTTGAATTTCCTAGATCTAACGGTCTGATTTAGAACAACAAAAAACAAAAAGATAGGGGTTTTCTTTAGAGAAATTAGAAAATTAGAAAGAAGCCTACCTGGAATCTGTTGGGTTGTGTTATATTCTTTCCACGACTAGCCCACGTTGTTAACCGGGGGGTTAGAGGGGGGGCGGAGCCCCCCTTCGTTGCGCCAATTGTGTAGCGTAGGGGGGGGGTCACAGTGGGTTTAAGGCATACCTGTAACCCACCTATGGTTTTGTGCATGATTTTCGCACATGTTTTTGGACGCGATGGTTTTCAGTCCATGGTTTTGGACACGATGGTTTTTTGGTCCATGGTATTAAATGCTTCAGCATGTATAAATATGTATTGTAACATTGAAAGGAATATAATGAAAAATCAAGCTGGTAGTCCCGGTTTTGGGATCCAGGGGAAAATCTTTGTGTATATGTGTTTTATGTGTTATGCTCTCGCACTTTTTATTTTATGTATTTTAGAATTTGTATGCAGGTAATTTTTGTACAGGGTTAAAACCTACATTTGGTATCAGAGCTATTTTGGCTTCAAGGGGATGCCTTTGTTTCTTAGGGGTTTCGCTCGGGCTTGTGCTAGACCCCGTTTAGTGGGAGATCAGTGAGATCGATTCTGGTGGTAAAAGAAGATGGCGAGCAGTGGAAAGATAGAGATTGAGAAATTTAATGGTTAGAGTTTTGAGTTGTGGAAACTCAAGATGGAGGATCTGTTGGTGGATAAAGATCAGTGGATCGTGGTAGATCTAGGTACTAAACCAACGAGAGTGTCCGATGAAGAATGGAAGAAGTTGGATCGGAAGGCAAAGAGTACAATACGATTGTGTGTCTCAGATTCAGTATTGTTGAATGTATTAGGGGAAGCTACGACGAAGGCTTTGTGGGACAAGTTAGGGACTTTGTACCAATCTAAGTCTCTGGTGAATAAACTATTCCTACGGAAAAAGCTGTATAACCTGAGGATGAAAGATGGAGACTCAGTGACAGAGCATATGAATGCTTTTAATACTATGGTAAGTCAATTAGCATCTGTTGATATTAAAATTTTAGATGATTATAAGTGCATCAGTTTGTTGTGTTCTCTACCAGATTCATGGGATAGTCTGGTTATTGCAATAGGTAGCAATGCAACTGCATTGCAGTTTGATGAGATAGTCTCAGCCTTGATGACAGAGAAGATTAGACGGAAAAATATGGAGAGCCAGAATGGTGATGCCTTGTCTGTACGAGGACGGTCCCAGAACAAAAACAAAAATAAGTCATCGAGTGGGAGATCTAAGTCTAGAGGGAGATCTAAATCTCTAGGAAAACTTGTAAAGGTGGTGTTCTGGAAATGTGGAAAGGAAGGCCACTTCAAAAGGGACTGTAAATCTAAAGCTCCTGACGAAGGAAAGGGGTCTGATGAGGATCCTTCTGCAGAGGCGAAAACCACCTCAGATGAAGGTGGGGATGTGTACCTGGCATCCTCAACTACACATGTAGATCATGAGGCATGGTTGATTGACTCAGGTGCATCCTTTCACTTCACTCCCCATAGAGAGTGGTTCTGCGAATATGAGAAATATGATGGTGGTGATGTCTTCTTAGGGGATCACACGAAGGCTAAAATCATTGGTCACGGAAAGGTAAAGTTGAGGTTGCAAGGTGGAAGAGTTAGAACACCTCCGAGTGTTCTACATATTCCTGCATTGGCCAGAAATCTAATTTTTGTAAGCAAGCTAGATGATGCAGGTGTAAAAATAGCGTTCGAAAAGGATACCTGCAAGATGGTTCAGGGAGCACTGGTATTGATGCGGGGAGTTCGGATTGGAACTCTGTACAAGCTGCAAGGTATCACGGTTGTTGTTGGGTGCAAAAGTTCTATGGTTTCTGAAAGTGAAGTAGAAAATAGAGTGGTCTCTGGAGAGAAGACCATGTTGTGGCATCAAAGGCTTGGACATATTGGAGAGAAAGGCCTTTGAATATTTCATGGTGAAGGTATGGTAGAAGGTATGAGTAATAGCTCTCTGGATTTTGATTTCTGTGAAAATTGTGTATATGGGAAGCAGAATCGGGTGAGTTTCCCCTCTGGTGGTAAGAGGGTAAAACAGATATTAGAGCTTCTGTACAGTGATGTGTTTGGACCTATGAAGGTTCCATCACTGGGTAAGTTTGTGTACTATGTATCATTTATAGATGACTTCTCAAGGAATACATGGATATATTTCATTAACAAGAAATCTGAAGTCTTTGATAGGTTTAAAGAATTTAAGTCTCTTATGGAAAATCAGACAGAGAAGAAGATAAAGGTGTTGAGGACAGATAATGGTGGAGAGTTTTGCAGCAAGGAATTTGAAGAATTCTGTAAGAAGTGTGGTATAGAACAATAGAATACTACTCCATATACACCTCAGCAAAATGGAGTTGCAGAAAGAATGAACAAGACGTTGATGGAAAGGGCAAGAAGCATGCTGAATGGTGCTGGGTTAGGACAAAAATTCTGGGCAGAGAAGGTGGAGACAGCATGTTACCTGGTCAATAGATCACCTTCTTCAGTGTTGGAGGATAAGACTCCACAAGAGGTATGGACTGGTAAGAAACCCTCTCTTTCACATATGAGGGTATTTGGATGTGATGCATATGTACATGTTCCAAAGGAGAAAAGAACCAAGTTGGATAGTAAATCTGAAAATCGCATCTTTATTGAGTATAAGGATGGTTTAAAGGGTTATAAGCTTTGGAACCCAGTAACAAGGAAGGTTGTTTACAGCCAAGATGTGATGTTCATAGAGGTGAAAGATGTTATTAAACATGAAGTCCAACCAAAGGAACCTGAGAAGATAGAGTTTGAGCTAAAGTAGGAAGAATTAGACTCTACAACAGAGGAGGAATCAGAAGATGAAGAGCCACAAACTCCAGCTGTGAGAAGATCAGTTCGAGAAATAAGGCAGCCAGAAAGGTATAATCCATCTGCTTTCTGTTCAAATTTTGCTTTATCTATTACGGATGATGATCCCAGAACTGTGAAGGAAGTAGTAGATTCAGAGGATGGAAAACTTTGGAAAGAGGCCATGGCTGATGAAATGGCGTCTTTGCACAAAAATGAGGCTTGGGATCTGGTGGAGTTACCGGTTGGAAGGAAACCCATTGGTAGCAAATGGGTGTTCAAGAAGAAGACAAATGCAAAAGGAAAAGTGGAGAAATACAAAGCTCGGTTGGTAGCAAAAGGTTATTCCCAGGTGCCGGGAATTGATTTTAGTGATATTTTTTCTCCTGTTGCCAAGGTAACTTCTATTATATTACTTTTATCTGTTGCTGTTGCTTTTGATTTTGAGGTAGAACAGATAGATGTGAAGGCAGAATTTCTTCACAGGGATCTGGAAGAGGAGATCTACATGAAGCAACCTGAAGGCTTTGCAATGAAGGGTAAGAAAGAACTAGTATGCAAGTTAAAGAAGTCTTTGTACGGGTTAAAATAGTCACCAAGGATGTGGTATCAGAAATTTGATACATTTATACAGGGACTTGGCTTCACCAGAAGCAAAGTAGATCACTGTGTGTATTTTAAATTAATTAGTGACCATGTTATTTATCTGGTCTTGTATGTGGATGATATGTTGCTGGTTGGAAATGACAAAGAAATTATCCAGGATTTGAAGACCCAATTGTCCTCCAAATTCGACATGAAAGATATTGGTGCTACAAACTATATTTTGGGCATGGAAATTAAAAGAGATCAGGCAAAGAGGAAGCTTTGGTTAAACGAGAGGAAGTATGTCGAGACAATACTGCAGAGGTTTAATATGCAGGATAGTAAACTGGTGAAGGTTCCTATTCCTGTAGGTGTGAGGTTATCTACTAAACAGTGTCCCAAGACACAAGAAGAGGAAGAGGACATGTCCCATGTTCCATATGCAAGTGTAGTCGGTAGCCTGATGTATGCAATGGTCTATACTAGACCAGACATTGCACATGCAATGGGAGTATTGAGCAGGTTTATGTAAAAACCAGGGAAGGAGCATTAGACAGTAGTGAAGCGGGTTTTCAGGTATTTGCGTGGCACTAGTGATTATGGTTTGTGCTACCAAGGAAGACCAAGATTGGACAGAGTGTTGGATATTCATGGCTTTGCTGATGCAGACTGGTCTAGAGATCTGGATTAGAGTAGATCTAGAAGTGGGTATGTGTTTAACGTATTTGGAAGTGCAGTCAGTTGAATGAGTAAAAAACAATTTGTAGTGGCACTATCAACTACAGAGGCAGAATACATGGCAGCTACTCATGCAAGCAAGGAAGCAGTTTGGTTGAAAAGATTGTGTTCAAGTATGGGGTTAGTATAGGAAGCTATAAGGATAGACTGTGACAGCCAAAGTGCAGATTTCTTGGCAAAGAACCCCGCATATCATTCAAAGACAAAGCACATTGATGTTCAGTATCACTTTGTGAGGGATATGATGGAAGACAAAAAGGTGTTGCTGGTAAAGGTGGCAACACTTTGAAGAATACTACAGATCCATTGACAAAATCTTTGAGCTCTGAGAAGTTCTCTTGGTGTAGAGAGACAATGGGCATTTCAAGGCTGGAAAAATGACTAAGCTCTCTTGTGGCCCCTTATGGAAAGAAAACAACAAGTGGGAGAATGTTGGGTTGTGTTATATTCTTTCCACAACTAGCCCACGTTGTTAACCAGGGGGTTAGAGGGGGGCAGAGCCCCCCTTCGTTGCGTCGATTGTGTAGCGGGGGGGCGGGGGGTCACAGGGGGTTTGAGGCATACCTGTAACCCCACTTTATGGGGTCTAGGGCAGCGCCCCAGAAAATTTTGGTTTTGGACCATATGTTAGGTTGGGCAGACCCACCTATGGTTTTTTGCATGATTTTCGCACAAGTTTTTGGATGCGATGGTTTTCAGTCCATGGTTTTGGACGCGATGGTTTTTTGGTCCATGGTACTGGATGCTTCAGAATGTATAAATATGTATTGTAACATTGAAAGGAATATAATCAAAAATCAAGCTGGTAGTCCCAGTTTTTAGATCCAGGGGAAAATCTTTGTGTATATGTGTTTTATGTGTTATGCTCTCGCATTTTTTATTTTATGTGTTTTAGAATTCGTATGCAGGTAATTTCTGTACACGGTTAAAACCTAGATTTGGTATTAGAGCTAATGTAAGCTCCAACTCTAGATCCAAGTGCTATAATTAGAACCTACACACACGACTAAAACAAGAAAAGAAACCACAATCCACATAACATAATCTAAAATTTTCATTCAATGAATCAACATGGCATTGAAATACATGAGTGAAAACATAACACAACAAATATAGGAAAATAAGATACTTTTTATATTGACAAATATAGGAGAGAGTTTACAACCATAAATAGAAGTTGACTTTGTAGATGTCTCTCCAAGTTGACTTGTCCTTCCTTATCACAAATCACACCTCCATGAATTTGATGACTCCTATAGGTTCAAAGCATCAACATGAGGGAACTATCGATCTCCAAAACCTAACCCAGACCTTAAGAGAGGCCGTAAATTTATAATATGAGTGTGGTAGTTTAGGAATTCTTATCCAATTACCAATATAGGCTTGAGATCCACATATGATGGGAGGATGAGCTAAAAAGATAAGAGATAAGCTCTCCCAGATAGGATTCAAGATCTCTATCCATGGTAAATAACCAAAACTACATTGGATGCTTATGGAAGAGGAATTCTTAGAGATATTTTTTATTTTCCCTGAATTTCTAGAATCGACACACCTGCAGAAGGGAGAAACATGTGGTGACTACCATTCGCTATCAACTATGAAACATGCACTAAACATAGGTGGCTAAGTATGAAAGGTGCATTCAGGCTAAGAACCATGTTTTTGATCTAATTTTCCCATAAACTCAGAATCTTTGGAGAAGTGAAGCTTAGAGATTTGGGAAGGGATTATGACAAAGTGGTCATGGATGTTGATTGATCTAGTTTGCAGGCCCATTGAACAGATATGAAAAAATGGCATGTAAGAGATTTCCCCCTAAAGTTAAAAGTCATAAGTAATGGATGAGGATTGAGGTTCTTTACCTTGTGACGAATCTAGATCAAGAAAAATTAGTCGAGATCATCGTCTGTTACAATAAAATTTTCATCATGATATCACTGTTGAGGGAGGCATACCCATCCTCAACATATAAGCTATATTACGTGTACAATGATAAAAAAGTCTCGTCTACTGATGAAAAAGTGTGGACCCTTGCTTGGATAATATTTTGTATGATCATAGTCATCATATTTTGTGATCTTGTATGAATCTTGAAATGTAGCCTAAATAGATGAAAATTGATCTGGGATCTTCTATCTCATTCACGCGATCGATTTATCTACAAGTCTAACCATGTGAATAAATGAGTTGGATTCGAACATTATAGACACCATCTGATTATTGATCAATGATGAAAGTCGTTAATAGATGTGAGGGAACCCACCGATGATGTTAATGTCTCTTAATGTACTATATTACAATCTATGTGTTGTGAATGGATGAGCTAAAATCGAACACCACACAAAATCTTTTGGTCGAAGGTAAATGATGGAGACATGTCGCCGAAAGTGAGGGAACTTGGCATTGATGCATTCAAGCTCCAAGGTACCAAAGGGAGTTTCCAAGTCAACTTCCTTCATAATGAGCTGATGTCGAGAGGATGCAACCCATTGTAGGAAGGCCTTGATGTATCCCCCATCAAAGACACTAAATGGGTGTCAAGATTTGATATGGAATAATGATGCAAAACTATTTCACAAATGACAAACATGAATGAAGGCTTAGGATTATTCTTGAAGATAGTAAATGAATGACTTATATTGAACATATCGACAACACTTAATGGAGTTAGCAACATTGAACCAAAACCAAATGCAAAGGATTTTAACATGGTATGATGAACCAAAGTGGCAAGTAGATTTCCCAACCCAAAAACCACGAAGATGAAGTGGAAATGTCATGTTCAAGAGAGACTCATTGCCATTAATAGGTTAAGGACACTATTTTCCCAATTTTCCCAACCATTTATAATAAGTACCTTTTTATTTTTAACAAGATTGAGGATGATAACATATGTTTGATCTATAAGTTCATTCTTCGGATGAATTCCTTCGAGTATTTTTAACAAACTCTGAGAAGGAGAGATTAAGTCTAGTCATGTTCGAAGAGTCCAACATTGTTTGATGTTTTTATGAGTCCAACACAAGAATAACTCGGCTCCTTTTTCACGTTTAGAGTGTTTGAAAAAGAGGAAAAAAGACTCCAAAGTTCCTTTTCATAAAATTGTCTCTTGACTCGGAAAAGGAAGCAAAGGATACTTAGGAGAACCTCTTAGCCATGTTCGACTAAGGTATTCTGTTTTCGTAAATAGCCTATCCTAGTCTGGAAAAGGGTTAAACTTATACTGGGTACATGTTTTTTCATTTACTTTAATGAGTTCAAAAATACAAGCGCTCGAAAATACTTTCATCTTTAGAAAGTCTGGAAAGAGTTGAAAGAGGACTCTAAGGGATTCCTTTTTCATGAGGTTACAGAGCCGAAAAAAGTGATAAAAGTATACTCCTTCACCAAAATGACCTAATTATACTAACCAATGTGATTAAATCCTTCAAACAACTTTAGTCTTGCTCAAAACACCACAAAAGATTAAAAATACATGAAATCATGGTAAAATTAGGTAAAATTTAGGTAAAAATAATAAATATAATAAAATAATAATAAAATTGATAATAATACGCAAAAAGTAAATTCATTTTTACCATTTTCATTTTAGCTCTTTGTTGAGTGAGCTTTGAGTGCTTTTTTCCCCCAAACTTGAGCAGTTGATTGCGGCCAATCCAATGGACCATTTTGAGTGTCATTAGTTCCAGGTAGGAGATATTACCTTTCATTTTCTTTTCATGCTTTCGATTTTTTATTTCATGAATTTTTTTTGGAGTTTTAAGTTCATTTAGGACTTAGATTTGTGCCCTAGATCCAACACACCCTCTCTGTGTCGAAAGGTCTATTGAGCGAGATTAATTAACATTGGAAAGAGCACTTCAATGCACCTCCCAAGGAAGGGAAGGAATGTTGCAGCACTCTATCCTCTTAAGCTAGGGTGCGCTGGGCGCATTTCAAAAAAGGATTTTATATTTTCCACTCAAATTTCTCACATTTTTTTTCGTGGGATTTTCTCTAAATGTTCTTCTCATTGTGTTGTGGATATTTATTGGAGCAAAAATGGATTTGATTTGGAAATAAAGAGAAAATGAGTCCCATGACATGGATGCTTCCAATGATCCAACAACAATGTACGCTTTAAGAAATTGTGGACTTCTGAAGTTCTCTTAGCTTCCTAGCATGAGATCCCAATTGGAAATGTTATTATATCTAGCTGGGGCATGGGATATTTAGGAACAATGTTATAGGATTGGAGTAAATACCCTCAACATAAAGGTGGAGCACATTTATTTTTTGACAGGTTTGTCACAGAGGGGATCTCCTATCTCGTTATCTAGCTTGAGAAGTGGCAATGATACTATTAAAGATTACATTGCTACACATTGTAGGCCTCATTCCCAACCAACAAAATATGTGAAAATCAAGATTAAGGATGTGGCTTAAATGCCTCCTAGGACAATCCTTTTTATTATAGCTAGAATGTCTAGCAATGCTACTTTTCATTCGACTAACAGGACCCAAATGCAATAAGAATTAGAATCCATAGAACTAACCGTGTTCAATTGGAGTGATGGGATGTTAGTGAACTTGAAGGAACCACTCAGTAAAGAAAAGGATGGACGATTGAATAATTTTGGATATAACTCCATCTTGATATCATTTTCCTTAGAGAGGATTGTAGTACTTTGTCCTCAACATATTTTTCTTGAGCTTCCGGATCTGAGGGTTCCACAGATGAGACAATGGGTAGATCTCATGTCTCAACATGAAGGTATTTCTTTCATGAGTATTGCTCCATTTTTCTTCCGATGGCTATGGATATAGTTCATCATGATTGATGAATACCTACATGCCAGAGTGGAATTTTTAGGAAATCCAGAGCTCGTGCTACCTGAAGGATGGAAATGCGGTGACATAGGTAAAAAAAAATCATTTTGAATGTTTTTCAATTTTTGGGTTTTACAATTTTCTTTTGTTATTTTTTCATGTATCTAAGACTAACTATTGATTTCACATGCAGATGTTGGATCTGTTCGGCCAATGGGCTCATCATATCTTCAGCAACATGGAGAGATGATACTTACATAGATTGGTGCACAGGTAGCTGCAGGACCAGAGGAGGAGATGCAAGATCTCAACATAGATAAGACTCTTGCAAAGTTTGAGCATCACATTGAGGGATTGACCCATAACATAACAAATACCAAGGTCAATCAAATCCCTATGAGAAAGCACCATAACACCATTAGGGTGCCAAACCACATTAGTGAGCTATTATGAAAAGTTTCCTATGCGGTTGTTTGTTACCGTGATCACCACCTGGATTAGTCAACTAGGAGGCCATAGAGCCATATTTTGACTACATGTATTTTGATAGTATAGGACGTGTGGCCATATGTGTCTCAGACACTATTTTTATAAAACAAAACTTTTATATATATACAACTATCTATCGATGTTTCCTATTTACTCTATTCTTGTTTAATGTGTGATGTGAATTGAAATGTTTACATATGTTGCAAGTTTCCATCTAGAACATAATTCACCAATACATGAGTTAATCTATTTAGGCTTATAGGAATGTGTTGATATTGAATGTAACAAAAATGTCTTTCTAGAAGGTGGACCCTTAAAAACATGTAAATCATAATTGGACTTCAGACCGAGTAGACATTATTCAGATGTAGTAGTATGAGTTGTGAATCCACTCTGACGATCAAATAGTGAATGCCACATGAAATAACATTAGACAAAATTTTGATCACTGCACTATAATATATGATATTATTGGTAGAGCGATCGATACAAACCCCTTGTAGGCTTAGTAGCTGTCCATTCAGATCATAAATAACCCACATTGTAGAGGGAAAATTATGAGTACTACGACTAGCACCATCAACATAACCAAGATATGGCTTAAGGGATGCCAACATCTGCAAATCAAATGTAATCGAGGTTAATAGAGATAATTTTAAACTTCGAAGGAAACACACTGTAAACACACTCACACACCTATACAATATGTACAAAATGACTATGAAAAGATGATATAAGCATAGTTTTTTTTTAGGTACAACCCATTTCTAGGTTGCGCCAAGGGGATTCCATCAAAATCAACGAGTTCATAAGCCCCTTTTGCAAGAACACGTTTAAATATATATGGGCTAAACCACATTGGTTCGAACTTCCTAGCCCTTAAATTATGGGCTTCTTGATCACACAAAGGGACTAGATCACCTTCCGAGAAGGCATGAGGTTTAACATTCTTATCATATTTTTCTTTGATGCATTTATTTTGGGCCTTATTTTCCATTACAACATCACATCGGGTTCCATCTAACCTCACTACATGCAAGACATGATCTTCTTCTGCAGAGGTTGTGGGAAAAATTTCAATTACAAGCTTCAAAGATGGAATCTCACATTTGATGGGAAGGATTACCTCTAGAACATACACCAATTGAAAATGAGTGTATCTAGTGGAAGTCTAGACAAAGGTTCAATATTCCCAAAAAGTTGCATAAAGGATGAGGTGCCAATCTGATTTGTGGATCCCTATCATGCGTTTTAGCATTGTTTTCAAAACTTTTGTAATAGCTTCTACTTCCCCATTTTCCTGTGGGTAATAGGGAGTTGAGATTTCATGTTGAGGCCCAACTTGGCAGTAAGGTCATACATCATGTGATTTCAGAAATGTTTCCCATGGTCTATAATAATGGATTGTGGTACACCAAACCTAGCAATGACATGATTAAAAATAAAAAGGGCAGTTGTTTCGTTGGTGTTATTATATGTAGGCATCACTTCAGGCCATTTGGTAAAATAAGATACTATGATTCTTCCCTTAGTGGTTTTTGTTGATCTTAGCATCTTTTTCACCTCTTGAAGTGACCTTAGTTGACTCACTGAGACATTGATTGACCTTACAAAAACATATTTTTGAGCTTGGTTGGGTTTCTTGTGTCATGTTTTGATAGAAACTTCCCTAATGCACTCCCTATTATGACACAGAGCACTTCAGTGCACCTATCCCTTCTTTGTGTTTGCACTGTAATGCATTGGTGTATGTTTTGCACCTACATTGATTATGTAGGATGCAAAAAATTTCATTCCTTATCTCATCCTCATTCTTCTTGAGTTTAGAAGGTTTTCTTTATGTCTCTAAGTTTGTCCTTACCTATAAAAAGGCATCATAATGTTTCTTTTTGGTTTTATTAGCGTTTGGTAAGAATTTATATTTTTTTTCTCTTTTCTTATCAATTAGGTCTTTGTAAAATTGTTACTTGATCTGATTGAATGACTTGAAGAAATTAATATTACATTCATATTATGTGTGATTATTTTATGAGCGATCTTGCTACATCTTTGTTTTCATTGCATTTGAGAACTCAGAGGAAATAAATTTAGAAAAATATCATCATTTTACATATTTTGCATTGCATTACGGTTTTGAATGAAATTTGGAAATTGGAGTAGTTGCATTTGAAAATTTTTGATTAGGAAGTGTTGTTTGTTGCATTATTGTTTGAATCTATTCCTTCACACAGATAGTTTTTGATAAAAAAGTAAAGAGTTCATATTATCATATTAGATTGCATTATAAGGAATTTAGGTGAACTTGTGGTGAGCCTTGAAACTGAAATCTAATTTAAGATAAACTTTAAAATTTACTGAATCAATCTTAAGGAGCATTTGGAAAATTAACATGAAGATTTAGAGGTATAGGTTAGAGATGTTTTCCAATGTATTTAAACGTGGGAGTTGTCGTTTTTTGTCAACATTAAATTCCAGATTGATATCTCATTCCACATATGTAAGTGTATCAGATCATTTTCCACGTACCCTCGGGTATATTGGATGGTGAGCCACACATGATAAGTATATGGAAACACTCTCATTGAATGGTTATACATTAGAAAACACTACTATAGACTATGCTTCGACGTACCTCCGAGTATATTTTGGAAGCCCTCACTAGGTTGATATCCCACCATAGGTAACTAAGTTGGTCACATGTACACTATAATACATTGAACAAAACATTTAGAGAGATTTCCCTCCCATACGTAAATGCTTGGTTTTCCAAGGTGGTATATTGTAGTTCACAATTGCTTCGTAAACCCTTTCGCCTAGTGACCCCTTTTTGATTTTTTTGTTTGTTAATTTCTTAAATTTACTAAAACATCATGGAAGAATAACCCTAACAACCGCGTTGTTCACATAGGATGAAAATATTGCCTCCTTTACCTCCTGAGGCAACACCTAACATCGTCAAAAGAAAAAACGATGCAGACTACTGAAACTAGTGCTTTGGAAGCATGCCCTTCTAGTAGTTCATCTAAAGTTAATAATTTAGAATCCTCTTTTCCTATAAGCACTGAGCCCAAGATCATGTCTTTAACTGCTAGTGAGTCTAAGATAGTTAAAACCAAAAACCTTGAGACTTTACTACCTGAGGTCATTGAACTTGAATTTTTAGATTCGGATACATTACATCCTAAGGTTATATAACCTGAGGAGCCTCAATTAACTCAACTTATTACTTCAAGGCCTTCTCTTTCTCTTCCTTTGCCTTCGGCCCAACCACAACAACCAATATATATTGGTCCTGATGGTGAACAAATTCCACTTGGTATTTTGAGTATTGAGGATATTCCTCAAGAAGATTTTAAAACATCCTCTCTTATCCATTTAAGAGGGACTCATATTTATCAAGCCCATCTTTTCCTACTCCTCATACTCCCATACAACATCCTTCAGCTAGTACCCCTCATTTCAAATCACCTAGTTTCCCTTACCCAACCTTTTTGTGAAGCTTAACCATGACAACGTCAACAACAATTTCTCAACCTCTATCTAATATAATGAGTGAGTCAATCAAAGTTGCAACTACCTCCATGTTTTTGACTTCTCTAGTAACACATTTGTATGGTGGTCCTTCTGTGTGCTTGGTTATCAATCCTTATCTGGAACATTTTCTAGCACAACGACCAACCCATGGAATTCTACTTCTCCATCCTCATTTGGAATATTGTATGGAACTTTTGTAATGAGGGCCTCCCAACTTGTTGCGTCCATCACACCCCAACCATTTTTGGAGTAGAAATATGGTCCAAATGTTAGTGGAATGGAACATTTACTATAACCTCTTCCACATTATACTGGGTACCCTCCTCCTAAGGGGAAATTACCTCCATATACTCCCTATCCCCCACCAGGGGGGAAATCTATTGATGGAATGTACCCATTTATAAATCAAATGCAACAAGTTGGTGCTCATACCTATTCGAGTGACGATCCTACTGGTCCTCCATTTGCAATAATGGATGCTGATCCTTGGCACCTTACATTGCCTGTACAACTTAGTTTGACCTTAAATCAATTACCAACTTCTCAACCTATTCTAGCTACATCTCAAGTTCCTACTTTCCAACCTATACCTCAATTTGCCTAAGTTTTATCTCAAGTAAGTCAACCTACCTAGGCTACATCTAAAGTGTAACATGTTCCACCAGTGTTTGGGATGTCTCAAATCTCATCTACCCAACATCTTCAGCCTACCTTACAAACTCCACTTCTTGGTCAGTGCACACATTAAATTCAAGTAGAACAACTTGTTACTTGTATATGGCATGGAATAGGAACAAACAAATCAACCTAATGTAGGGATGTTACAAAATCCTTATGGGAAATCGTACTAAGTTATCCTGCAAGTTCCTATTGGTCAAGATCCTATGCAATATATGCCTTATCAAGGTAAGAAAATTCAAACATAGCTATTCCAATATTATCAAGGTTATACTTATCCCAGACAACCTGGTTATACATATCGTGGTTATCAGAATCCTCCATACCTGGGAATGAAAATACCTGTGTCTTACCCTATTTCATCATACCCAGGGTATCCTCCACCATAGGTTAACTTTCTACTGAAGGTCAGCCTTCCCACATAGAATTTAATAAGAAATGTCCATTTTTTGCAACTCTTAAGCTTCCAAATTTAGCCTGACTTATAAATGATCACATTTATCATTCTCCTTGGTGGTGGGACATTCCTACAAAGTTACCGAGTGACATTCCCAAATTCAATGGAAATCCTGGAAAAAACCCATGTACTCATGTCAAGACATATCATTTATGGTGTTCATCGAACTCCTTAAATGATAATTCTATTCGTTTACAACTTTTCTAGAGAGATATTACTAGTATGGCAGCTAAGTGGTATATCAAATTGCCATGAGCTTCTTTCAACAACTTCAGTTTCTTAGAAAATATATTTCTAACTCATTTGTAGTTTCCTCTTCATTACAAAACTGGCACCAAGATTTTGACCTCTTTCAACCAATCTGATTCCTCCCATATATCAGATCATATTTATGACTGGAGACATTGGCATTTATTGGGTAAAACTTACGTTTTTGATCAGTTATTGGCTGAGTAGTTCACTAAATTTTTGTTAGCACCAATGAATAAAGATGTTGCTAAAGGCGTAGTCACTATTCAAGAGCAAGTGATTGCTTGTTCCCAATATCATGATCTCATTTTTATGCAATCTGGCATGCTCTATGATAAAATACCTTATGCTTCAAGACCTCAACACAATATTCCACTACTTCCTACTAAAGTATCACATGTCACTGATGGCATGATTGGTTATGATAGCCAATAGACAATGAGTAAAATATCTAGTTCATCTCTTGTTGTGGCTGCTCAAAACCCAACCTTTGCGAACCCTGCAACTACTTCCGAGATTATTGTCATCCAATATATGAAATGAAAATCGTGCCAACCTCAAAGTAAGAAGAAAGGAAAAGGAAGGAAGAAGAAATATAATTCCTCACCGGATAAAAAAAATAACCATTCTCCTAAAGATAAATATAAACCTCATTATCCTTAATATGTAATGAGGAACATTTTACCCGGGACTGTCCACATCAGGTGAAAGTTAATCAATTCCTCAAGTTGTCATCTATCACACCTATTGTGTTAATAAATACCTTCCATAATTAGGAGACGAACATGGTTGCACGGGATCTTGATTCCTCTTCCTCAGTTATGATGCTATCATCCACCAGACCTAACAATGGAATCATGGTGGATATGAGAAATAAATACTATGGTAATACGAATCCCTCAGTTGGTAAGCTAGTGATCAGCCTACCATTTGTACCTTAGCTACTTCAGATCCTTTTCCAAATGTGTTTCTGACTGAATTATCTATTAAGCCCACCAAGGGTGTTATTCCCAAATTAACATCCAATTTGCATGTGAGAGATGCAAAGAATTATAATATAGTAGAATACCTAACTCAAGCCCCTTCTGTTATGTCAACTATTGAGGTTTTGCAGAATTGTCTCACCCAGAAGAGATATTTAGTTACCGCAATTGGAGGCATTGATCCCTCAGATTAAAATATTGTGGTATTTAATCATGATAATAATACACCCAAACTTCCACCATAGCTGGAATTTATGATCCACGTTGTTGTTCGAAGTAAGAAAATCCATCAAAAAATTGTGGATGAAGGTGCGTCGACCTGTATCATGTCATTTTCTTCATAGAAGGCTATTGGTTCTCCTTCACTTAATCAGTCATCAACTACTCTCAAATCCTTTGATGGACAAGGATTTAAGCCTTATAGAATTTTGAATACGTTGCAAGTAGAATTAGCTGGAAAAATGGTGTGAGTATAAGTGTAAGTTATAGAGAAACCTTTGGATTATAAAATTTCATTCAGTCGCACATGGATTTATGTCACGGTTGATGTCATTTCATCCTATTTTAGGATGATTTCTTTCCCTCACTAGGGGGGGAATTGTTGCTGTCGTCCAACTTACATATTTTTCCAATAATTCTCATACTACTAGAATCATACCTCTTGTGGGAGAATCCCCATGACCTTACCAACATGTCATATTAGTACTGCTTAAAGATTATTTGGTGATGGTAAATTTTTCCCTTCCTCCTCCTGACATTCCAAATCTAGTTTCCTTCATAAATATGATTTCTTTTAGTACTATTCCAACCGATCCTTCGATAGTTCCACATACCTATAATATTGATGCATTTGGTGACCACATGTTTCTCTACCTTGTTGAGCTCGAATATGAAGCTATCTATTTAGCTCATTCGAGACATTCTTCTTTCTCCTCCCCAATAGTTTGGCTAGATCCTTCCAGAGATTATGATTCATCTTCTAATCCTTTCTCTAGTACATTCTATATTGATGAAAGCATCATGGAAATCATGATGTGAGATGATGCGTCATGCGATAATAAATCATGATGTGAGATGATGTGTCATGGGACGATAATCATCATTGTTCCTCCTTACCTAAGACCTCTAAGGATAATATTGGAGATATTTATGTTGAAAATAGCAACAAGAAATGTTAAAAATAGAATCTAAAAATTCCAGTTTAATTTGTCCTTGAATTAAACTAAGAATTAAAATCAAATTTTATTCTCACAACAACTTGTAATAATTAACTAGTGTGAGTTGACTTAGTTAACTTAGGGATTTCGAGTTGGAAGTCTTTCTGAAGTCACGTATATGTTCTCCCTATATTATAGGGGTCCAGGATGAGTTAAGTATGAGTTGTAAGTAGTTAACTCATTTTACTGAGCTAAGTCCAGTTAAATTAGTTCCAAACTATTTGAGAAACTAATAGTGAGTTAACATTCACTTGATGCGTTAGTGCACTCAAATAGTGCTACTCTAGTTAACTGAATATTTACTCATCAAAAATTCATGCATGTCAATTCTGAGAAGGAACCAGTTGAGACTAGAGTGCAGGGATAATGTACTATTTGTTTTAGATTTTTTTGAGTTGCACTGATAGTGCATGCATTCAGGAACTGATCCTTAAGGGATTGCACAATTTTTAGAGGCTTTATTTCCCTTTAAATACAAGCTATCCTCCATAGGAATTATGCATTGGAATAGAGACTTGGAGAGCTTGTGAAGAGGCTAAGCTTTGGCCTTGAGCTTGCTTGTGAGTTAGAGATTGATTTTACTAAGTGTTGGGATTATTCTTGTGAGAACAAGAATTGTATTATCATCTTGGATATCTAATTAATGCAATATAGATAGTGGGGTTTTGAGCTGTGGCTTTCCCCGGATACTTATTGTGTTATGTGCCATTGATGTTCTTCCTCTTGTCGATTATTGTTATGCTCGATATTTATGTGTTTTCATTGTAAAGAGTATAAGTAGATTCTTGTCTCTTGTTTTAGTAGATTAGATGAGCTTGTGAATCTACATGATATTTCTACATGGTATTGGAGCTGAAGATAGTATACTAGAGGAGATCTCAAAGTTTTGAGTTTTGGTCCACGCGTTTTTAGAGAAGATCTAAAATTTCTTGTGAAAAAAATTCAAAAACAAATAGAGTATTTGGATTCATTGTGAAAAAATACCTAAATTCAAAAAACAAATTGACCGAATTGGAGTTCAGATGAGAGAGATATCATTAATTTAAAATTAGCTCTTTTTCTATAAAATTTCGTGATGGTAAGACAGATGAAACAGATTCATGTTCTAGCCAAGAACCTGTATGCATTTCAGGTACAAGATGCATGCAAAGCCTTGAGGGGAAAGGCAAAGGTTAGAGACTTGGAGGATGAGAGGGAGAGTAAATTACCTCTCAACATGTAGCCTCACAAGAAGCTTGAGAAGTAACTTCAAGATGTTGTGGAGCAGCCACAACTAGAGAAGCTGAGAGGAGACCGATTGGAGAGATCCACTCAAGAAGAGAAGAAGTAGTCTTAGAAGAAGTCACAAACAATTGTGGAGCAGCCACAGTTGGAGAAGCCGAGAAGAGACCGATTGGAGGCATCCAGTCATGCAGAGACCTCCAGTATGGGGAAGTTTTGAGCCAGGTGGGCAGAGGGATCACATGTAGCCATACCACCAAGTGTAAGGTGGGGTGATTTGAAGTGATAGTGCCAAGAGGGCTGAAATTGGGCATGGTCCATTGAGTGGTTTTATCTCATTGACCATACCTTAATAGAGGAGCCCAAAGTACATTGTAGTGGGAAGAATCAGTGGGATTGATGTAGTTAGAGATCAGAGTGACAGAGGCTAGAGCAGTCACATACTAAAGAGCATAGAGAAAGGTTGAAAAAAATGTAGAAAGGAAGAGTCAACAGAAGTGCAGAGTTTTCAGTCAACAAAGGAAATAACACTGAGAGAATTTGATGACAGGGTTATCATTCTAATTCTGGTCGGATGTTTTTTTTCTAGAGTTGTTGGAGCAACAACACTAGAGAAAAGTGTTGCATGAAGAACATTCCAAAGGTTCAGGATTAGGATCAAGTTGAATTCCTTTCTTGTTGAGAGGGAGTGTTGAAAATAACAACAAGAGATGTTAAAAATAGAATCCAGAAATTCCAGTTTAATTTGTCCTTGAATCAAAATTTGAATTAAAATCGAATTTCATTCTCATAACAACTTGTAATAGATAACTAGAGTGATTTGACTTAGTCAACTTAGGAATTTCGAGTTGGAAGTCATTCGGAAGTCATGTATATGTTCTCACTATATTATAGGGGTCTAGGATGAGTTAAGTATGAGTTGTAATTAGTTAACTCAGTTGACTGAGTTAAGTCGAGTTAAATTAGTTCCAAACTATTCAAGGAACTGAAAGTGAGTTAATAGTCAGTTGATGAATTAGTGCACTCAATGAGTGCTACTCTAGTTAACTAAATATTTACTCATCAGAAACTCATGCATGTCTATTATGAGAAAGATCAAGTTGAGGCTAGAGTGCAGGGAAAGTGTACTATTTGTTTTAGATTTTTCTGAGTTAAATTGACAGTGCATGCATTCAGGAACTGATCCTCAGTGGATTGTGAAATTTTTAGAGGATTTATTTCCATTTAAATACATGCTAATCTTTGGCCTTGATCTTGCTTTTGAGTTGGACCTTGATTTTACTGACTGTTGGGATTGTTCTTGTGAGAACAAGCATTGTATTATCATCTTGAATTTCTAATTAATGCATTACAGATAGTGGGGTTTTGAGCTGTGGCTTTCGCCAGATACTTATTGTGTTATGTGCCATTGATGTTCTTCCTCTTGTCGATTATTGTTTTTCTCGATCTTTATGGGCTTTCATTGTAAAGAGTAGAAGTATATTCTCGTCTCTTATTTTAGTAGATTACATGAGCTTGTGAATCTATAGGACATTTCTACAATTTACTCACGTAATATTAGTGATATATCTACAAATCTCCTATCTATCCCAAATGTCAATTCAGAGAAGAATGTATCAAATATTGAAGAGATTGTTCCTCTTGATATTTCGATTAAACCAAGAATTGTCGAGAATGTACATATTGGTGCATCTTGTTCTCTTGATGAGGTCAAGATCTATAAAGCCATTTTCCAGGAATTATGAGATTTTTTTTCTTGGTCATATGAAGAGATTCTATGTATTGATCCCAATATCATTGTACATGAAATGAAAACATATTCAGATGCATAGCTAGTATAACAACGCTTGCACCTGGTTCTTCCTAAGAAAGTTGCTACATTCAAAGCGGAGGTTGAAAAACCTCTTCTGGTTGTTTTGATTTACATATTTCCTTTTATTGATTGGGTCTCAAACATTATTTCTGTCATGAAAGAACAAGGTACAATTTCTGTTTGTGTTGATTATCGAGATATCAATCATGCTTGTCCTAAGGACAATTACCCAATTCCATTTATCGACAAATTTTTTTATGATTGTGCCAGAAGAAAAGTTTTTTCATTTATGGATGGTTTCTTCCACTACAGCCAAACCAACATACTCCCATCAGATCAACCTAAAAGTACATTTATTTGTCCATGGGGCACATTACCCTATCATAATATCACTTTTGGTTTGAAAAATGTTGGTGCAACTTTCGAGAGGGCTATGAATTATGCCTTTTGTTATATTAAGCACATTGTACAACCATATTTGGATGCCTTACATACCCATTAAAAACATCGTGAAGATCATCTGATGCATCTTAGGGCCATTTTCATACATTATCGACATTTTAGTATCAGGTTAAATCCACAAAAATGTGGGTTTTTTGTCCAATCTTGTAGACTTCTCGACTTCGTTGTGTTTGTTACACTAAAATTTGTCACCATGACTATTTACAGTCATTATGGCTCCATAAATAACCATACTATCCTCCATGGCAGTCTTATACCTCTGCTCCTCATGTCAAACTTCAAAAAAGAGAGAAAGCCTTTAAAAAATCAATATAACTCTGGTTCCACACTTTCTCTTACTCTTACCTGCGGGCACACACCTCAAGTACATAATACCTGCGTACTTGTATGCTCTGTCTATAAAGGGGTGGGTGCGTACCCCTGCAAAAGTCAAAAGGCGCAAGTTTTACTTCAAAAAACTTACTTGCGGTCGATTCTAGAGCATTCTAGAAGATGGTTTGACGTGGATTGAGCGCCTCCAGATGGTTCGTGCATCCCAATAAAAGAGGAACTTATCCCATGAAGAGGGGAGCTATCCCTTTGAAAGAGGGGCTTATCCCATTGATGGTGGACCTGTTTAACTTCCTCCAAAGCATTATAAATACAGGCATTGGGCCAGAGGCAAGGGAGGTTGAAAGTTGAACATTCCTAAGGGTAGATGTTGCTGAAATTAGGACTCCCTTATAAAGCTTGAGAGGAGAGATTCCAATCCTTTCCTAGCTTCGTTTGGAAGTGGGTGAGCTGATCAAAGTAGAGGAGAACTCTTGCTGGACCCTAGGAGGGACCTGCACAACACCAAGGCACTGGTTGTAAGGTTTCTTTTGTTTCCAATTAATACAATTAAGTTCATTTTTCTCAAGTTGTTATATATAATGTGTTTCATAAACTCCTTGGTCTTTATGATGAATATGTTTTATTATATGAGTTATTTAGGTGCTATGTAATCATTTGCTTGTTAGTGAATACAGGCTTCAAGGAGAAGGAGCTCATCTGGATCGGAGAGGCTTGGTTGCTACAAACAGCGTTGGACTAGAGGTAAGACTTGAACACCTGGTCACTTTTATTTTAAACGAATATTTAGGGAAAGATAGTGCTTGATTGTTTTGTTTGTCACTAGAAAAGCCTTGTTTTCTAGGGAGGTCGGTTTTGTCCGCAAAATTGACTCTTTTCGCATGACAAAATGGCGACTCCGCTGGGGAATCCATGGATGTGATTGATTTATCTTTTGATTGATACTTTGATTTGAGAAACGTTGATTTCTTTCTGGTTTTTGACTGATTGACTGTGAGTTTGGGTGGAATAGCTTAGGATTGAGTTAGTTTTTTATTTTTCTTGTTTTTGAGAGCAATACGCACCCTCTGCATTAAGCACAGTGCGTACCTGTACGCATTTCTGCTTTGTACACAGAGTGTGGCCTGCGTACCCTGTCAAAAGTTTAGAAAATTTCCATTTTTTCCTTTTTACCTATTATTTTTTTTTTATAGTTTTTTTATTGCTACCCAGATCCACTGGTTACCTGTAAGAAGTTTTCATCTAAGCTTGTTTCATTAGCATCAAGGGTTTTAGTGAAGTTCATAGAAATTCTAGCCCTAGGTTTGATTTTTGTATTGGTCTTGTAGTGACTCTGGATTTAGAAGTTGTAAAAACCTTGGATATCCCTGGTCTTTTCAGTCTTCTTAGGAGTTAGACCATTCGTAAAATCCACCTTTGTGAGAAACCTACCGTTGTGTTGTCTCTTTGCGGAATTTCGAGAAGGCTTGTTTGTTAAGCTGTGAATTTCATTCTTAAGAAAAAGAACAAAAGCTTTTTATTTTTGTTTTTGACTGATTTATGATTTTGCATGAATTAGTCCTTGGTTGAATTGTAACCGAGTAAAACATCGTGGAATTATATTTTGTAGGATTTTACCTCATTAGATTTGCTTTTAGGTAAATTTCTCTTAGATTTTCATAGATCTTAAAATTGATTTTTGTTAAGTAGTTTTACATGCTTTGTTAAAATAGGAAAAAATACAAAATCTCTTTTGAAGAAAGTTTGTTTTAGTAGCGTTTGAAGTCTTTGAAAAGAGAAAGGAAGTTTTCGTGAAATAATTAGTGGTCTTGTGTTGTGTGCTTTGGAAAAGATAAAGAGATTTTTTCTTTGATTTTCATTGCTACAAAAGTTGTCTTTATAAATTTTGCATTCTCCAACTCTCTTAGCTAGGGAATTCATTGAAAATGAAAGATTGTTTTTTCATCCTAGGTGCATCTTTTTAGTGGATTTGAGTCGAGTCTACACACATCATAAGTTTCATCTCCACTAACTTTTGTCCTAAAGAAAAGCCATAAAAATAACGCTTAAAGTAAAATTAACTTAGTAACTTTTTATTTACTAGGGCTCTGATACACCAACATAGATCAGGCTAGTGTCTTGGAGTAGGAGAGTAATTAACTCTCCAAGACAGTAAAAACAAACAAGTAGCTTATCTTGCGGTAGGATAAATCCAACTGTTACATTTATGCTCTGGGAAAGCTCCTCTTAAAGGAGAAGCACGAGATCGTGTCCGAACCAGTGAGGGAATCAATCCTCCTTCATTGGGAACGACGCCAGATATGCACGTACTACAAACGGTAAACCTCGGATTAACCATTGTCGAGGAGCCTGGGGTCACTTGTTGGTAAACCTTGGATTATTGTCAAGGAGCCGACAAGGGGATTGAGCTTGTTACTCTACCCTTGCGTGCGTATCGGATCGTAGACTGTTCCCCTAGGTATATTTGTTGCTGTTGGTGACCTTAGTGACTATTATCTTTAGGATTCTTCCTAAGGTGACGGTGGAGGGAAGATCCCACTATACCTGGAGCAGACGTCGGCTAGACTCACTTGGATTTTCTGGGGGGTTCACTTCACTCGAGACGGTTAAAGTGGAGGAACTTGTGCCAGTCTATTCATTAAGCAAGTTGCCGGGGTAACTGTTCCACCCGCCACTTCTGTACTGAATTCTGCGATGTTGGATTTCATCACCAACTAGTGTTTTCGGTCCGGAAGGTTATTGTTTGTGTGTGGTTTGACGCCCTAGATTCTTTAGGCGTGTGATTCGAATTTGTTTGGTTCTTTAGAGACTTTAGGCGGTTTGCTTTGAGATTTTACTTTGTTTGCGTGTGCAGTAGTTAAAAGTTTTAACTGTGGCTGAATTACCGAGACAGTCCCGTAGAATTCGAGGCCAGTCTCCTGAGGTTGTAACTGTGGCTGATTTGTTGAGGAAGTCCCGTAGACTTCGGGGCCAACCTCCTGAAGACGTCTTGGGCCATTACGAAGGTTTGAAAGTCCTCGTAACTCCTAGTGGCAGTAAAGTAGGTTCACCTGAAGAAGGAGAGTCTTCGTTGGTTGTTCATCCTGATTACCAAACTCTAGAAACAGGTTATAATCCTGAAGCTATTTCGGTTTCCGAACTTGCTGGTAGTTTTTCATCTACTAGTGATATAGGTGAAGAACCTGAGATATCTGAACCTATTACTCCAACATTGGGGTTAGTCTCTCCAGCTTCTAGTGCTCCTGATTCACCTAGGGTAGAAAGAGTAATCACCGAAAATCTTCCTTCTAGTTTGATAGCTATTGAAGAACTTGCTCCAGAAGAAGAAATAGGCATCCCTATCCCTGAAAATCAACCTGTTATTGATCTAAGGGAGCGTGAATCAATTTTTTACAGTCCACCTAGTTGTACTACTTGGTATCTTTCTTTAACTAATTATTTGGACAACTCAGGGTTAAGTTTTTCACCACCTCGTGCTCTTTATACTCCTGTAAATATGTCTGGTTAGTCGTCCATGTTTACTCAATTGCCTGAATCCTTTTTGTACGGTGATCCTTCTGTTCCCTCCGGGTATCAGTCACTTTCTGGTACTTTTGCGGGAGCATCTCCTCAACCCATTGAACATGGGTTATTAACTGGAAACAATGGTAATAAACCGTTGAGCGTAGAAAACATTCTTATGATGTCAGGTTCTATTCCCAATTCTCAACCTCAAGGTGGCCAGTTACCGCCTGGGGGGCAACCTCAAGGTACACAAATTGTGTCTGGGGGGCAACCTCAAGGACAGTATGTACCCATGGTGTAGTACATTCCTCAAGGTCAACCCCAGCCTCAATATGTACCCCAAGGTCAACCTCAGTATCAATTTATACCTCAAGGTCAACCCCAGTATCAGTACATGTCTCAAGGGTATCTACCCCAAGGTCAGTACTCGAACCAAGGTTTCCAACCACCCCAAGGTCAATCTTATGTTTAAGGAACGAGAAATGTACTTTTCAATTATCAATCCTACCCTCAACCTGGTTATGGTCCCCCATATCCTCAACCTGTAATGGGTCAGTACCCCGGAATGAACATAGTGTGGGATCCATCGCAAATTCAACAGGTGTTGCAGCGAAATGTACAGTTGTCATCTCAAACTGGACAACCCTTAGTTTCTGGTTCACCCCAGCAACTAGTCCAGTCTAATATTCAAACTTCTGTACCTTCGGTAGTTTCTCAGTCTGGGCTTGTTGCGCCTCGTACTCCATCTCAAATGACTGCTGCAACTGCCACAACATCTATTCAATCTACCCCACTTACTTCTGGAGTATTGACAGCTCTGGTTTCTACTGTTCCTGTATCTACTCCTCAGACATCTTTACCACCGTCTGGATCCACGATTCAAACTACGGTTCAGATGCCTGTAGGACAACCTGGTTTGAGTACGGTTGTCACAAGTCAACCACAATTCACTTATCAACCGTACCAGGGATAGTACCAATTCGGTCCTGTTGTCCAGCAGCCAGTTTATCAGTATCAACCGTATCCTGGGTACACTTATCAACAACCACAACAACCCCAGTACGGTCATGTTAATCCTGGTTTTCCAGGAGGATACAATATCCTGAACGCGATTCCTATTCCTAGTTATCCTGAATATCCTCCTCCTGGGGCTGGTCTCGTGACCCAGAGTTTTAGGGATCCTAATCGGCAGTTACCGTTTATCGCAACTTTGGACTTGCCTGACTTGTCGCGCCTAACGAACGATCCAATTAATTGTCTTCCGTTTTGGCCGCCAATGCCGAACAAGTTGCCCAATGACATTCCCAAGTTCGAAGGTAAATCTGGAGAGGACCCGTCGAATCATGTGATGACTTACCACCTCTAGTGTGCCTCTAATTCCATCTCAGATGATTCGATCCGCTTACGTCTTTTCCAGCGCACTCTCATTGGTCTTGCGGCCAAGTGTTATATTGAGTTACCACGGGCCCCTTTTTATAATTTTAGCCAGTTAGCTACTTCATTTTTAACTCATTTTCAGTTGCCGGTCAGATATGATAATGGCACGGAGTTACTAACTTCATTAAAGAAATCGACATCCACTTATATTTCCGATCATATTCATGAATGGAGACGTCGAAGGCGATTAGTGAAATTTTTTATCCCGGCCCAGATCTTAGCTGAATGGTTTGTTAAATCATTGTTACCGAAGATTAATGAAGACGTAGCTAAGGCCGGAGTAGTTACTGAGGAGCATGTGATTGCTCAAGCGCAGTACCTTGACTTATTTTATACTCAGTCAGGTACGTTACACGAAAAGATCCCTAATCTTCCTAAGTCAAATCAAATAGTTGCTGCTCCGTCAGGGTCTCATGCTGTTGATGGCATGATTGGTATGGTGAACACTAAAAGCAAGAAGAAATCCTCCAAGAGTTCTTCTCCTATCATAACCTTGCCTGATTCCCTGACAGGAGATTCTTCTGCAGAGGTTTCCGCCGATGTTCACGTTGTAGAGTCATCTACAGCTAAATCAAAATCCGGTGGAAAGAAGAAAGGAAAGAAGAAGAATAAAGCAGACAAAACTTCAAAGGAGAAAACTAAAAAATCGGAAACCAATGACGAAAAACGCAAACCTCGTTATCCTTGTCTTATTTGTGAAGAGGAACACTTTACAAGAGACTGCCCTCATCGAGCAGAGGTTGTGAAGATTGTCAAAGGTTCCCAAACTCCTGCTGTTTTGAGGGATCCATTTCCAAATCAAGATAGCAAAATGATAGGTTCTTCCTCGAATGCTAATGAAGAACCCATATTGATGATGTCCCATGTAAGGATTGCGACTCGATCGCAAGATTATGGTAGTAAAAGTCCTGTTGATGGCAAAGAATCAGAATCTTCTCATTCTAATCCATCAACCTCAGCTCCCAGTTCTGATCCACTACAGATCGAGAAGCCTAATCCAGACTTAGTAATCAAACCGCCCGCCAAGGATATACTTCGAAAGTCTGCTTTCAATCCACATGCGAGAGCGGCCCAGAATTATAACATTGTTGAGGACTTAGATGTTTCACCCTCAGCAATGTCGGCTTTGGAAGTGCTGCAATCATGCCCAGCGCAACGTAAATTACTTTTGTCGGCTATAGGAGCTGTTGACGTTCAGGACCCGAACCTAATAATCCTTGATCTAGAAAATAGTACACCGCATTTGCCTCATCAAATGGCGTTCCAGATCCCAGTGATAGTAAAAAACAGGCCTATTCATCGGACTGTAATTGATGAGGGAGCTTCCACGTGTATTATGTCGATACAGTGTTGGAGATCGCTTGGTTCTCCTTCACGAAATCAATCCCCGACAATTCTTAAGGCCTTTGATGGCCGTGGGTTTCATCCTTTTGGCATTCTACAAGATTTGCCTATAGGGGTTGAAGGAAAAACCGTTAGTCTAGATGTGGAGGTGGTTGATGCCCCTCTAGACTACAACCTTCTCTTCGGTCGAAGTTGGTCTTACGCTATGACAGCGGTCGTTTCATCGGTCTTCTGAGTAATAAAGTTTCCACATAATGGAAAGATCGTGACAATAGACCAGCTGGCTTACTTTTCATCCGACCCAGCCTCTTCAGAGAGTATTCAGCATGTTGGTAAAACGAATATCCCATATAAGGATGTTGGAGTAGGATTAGTTAAAGATGTCGGTTTACTGGGAACTTTTCCTTTTCCTCCTATCAACACATTGTCTTCGTTTGCATCCATTCATATGATTACATCAGACACCATTGTTTATGACGATCCTTGGATCGTTCCTTCTGAATCTGAGATAGACTCATTTGGTGATGCTATGCCTTTGAGTCCATATGAAATTGCCTATGAAGCCATGCAGTCTTTTACCGACCCATGTTCAACCAAAAAAGACTTAATGAATGTGGTCTGTGAGGAATCACTTTTCACATCAACCTCGGAGTTAATAGCGTTTCCCGAAGTTGTTTCATCTGACGAGCAACTTCGTGAAGTCCTGTGTATAGATGATTTACCATGGGACGATCTCCATCATAGATCTTCGTTTTTACCTGAGGATGATCGTTTTGAAAATGATTTCTCATCAATTTTTATAGCTGAATATGTCAAGGAAGATCAGAATCCCATGAAACATCCTGATTCAGAGCTGAATTTGGGAAACATCTCTCGAACTATTCCCATTGACATTTCAGTTAAGCCTGGAATTGTTGAGAACATTCATATAGGTGCCTCATGTACAGATGACGAAATTCAGACATACAAGGCCCTATTTCAAGAATTTCGCGACGTGTTTGCCTGGTCCTATGAGGAAATGCCAGGAATTGATCCCGCGATTGTTGTTCATGAGATCAAGACTTACCCAGACGCTAAACCCGTCCAGCAACGTTTGCGTCAGATTAACCCACGAAAAGTGACTGCAATTAAAGCAGAAGTTCAAAAACTGTTGAAAGCAGGTTTCATTTATCCGATCCCGTTAACGGATTGGGTATCGAATATTGTTCCGATTAACAAAAAACAGGGAACAATAAGAATATGCATCGATTATAGGGACATTAATCGAGCTTGTCCAAAGGACAACTACCCAACTCCCTATATTGATCAAATCATTGATGATTGTGCCGGCAGCGAAATATTTTCCTTTATGGACGGTTTTTCCGGTTACAATAAAATAAATATTCTACCTGCCGATCAACCAAAAACGGCTTTCATTTGTCCATGGGGGACATTTGCTTATTGCAAATTACCTTTTGGGCTTAAGAATGCCGGAGCAACTTTTCAAAGGGCGATGTCTTATGCGTTTCATGACATCAAACACATTGTGCAACCCTATCTCGATGATTTGCCTGCTCATTCATTACATCGAGCTGATCACCTTGTCCATTTACGAGCAATATTTATGAGGTGTAGGCATTATCGAATTCGGTTGAACCCACACAAATGTGTCTTCTGTATAGAAACGGGTCGATTACTGGGATTTGTAGTTTCGAAAGCCGGCATTCGCGTCGATCCCTCGAAGGTAGAAGCTATCATCAAATTGCCTCCTCCTTCGAGTCTTCGCCAACTCCAAAGTTTGCAGGGGAAAGCAAACTTTTTACGATGATTCATTCCTAACTATGCCGAGGTTACAAAGGGTTTTACACGGTTGTTGAAACAGAATGTTCAATTCTCTTGGGATGAGATAGCTCAGAAATCTTTTGATGCACTCAAGCACGCGTTGACCCATGCACCGTTGCTGCATCCTCCCAACTACAACCAGGATTACTTTTTGTATCTCGCCGCCTCCCATTCCACCATTGGAATGGTCTTAGTTCAGGAAGATGAATTTGGAACAGAACATGTGATATATTACCTTAGTCGGACGTTAAATCCAACTGAGCTCAAATATTCACATGTGGAGAAATTGGCATTGGCAGCCGTTCAAGCTGTCCAACGTTTTCGTCACTACATTTTACACCGTAAAACTACAGTCATTTCAGATTGCAACCCTATGATCTACATTTTGACCAAACAATTGCTAGGGGGCAAGTACTCTAAATGGATTTTTATCCTGCAGGAGTTCGACTTGGAGTTTGAAAAATCTAAGTCTAAGAAATCTTTAGTTTTTGCAGAGTTAATGTGTGACTTCCTGCGTGCTGACACGGAAACTGTGGCAGAGGAGCCCATTGCGGATGAATCTTTGTTTCTAATCAGCACTTTAGATCCGTGGTATGGGGATATCATCGTCTATCTCTAGACCCAATCCTTTCGGCCCGAAGTTTCAAAGTCGGAACGTCAGAAAATTCGATTCGAGTCCCAACAGTACAAAATAATTGGACATACTCTTTATCGCCGTGGGGCGGACTCTATTTTTCGACGTTACTTAACTCACAAAGAAGCTGAGAGGGTTCTAAATGACTGTCACTCTGGAGCATGTGGCGGTCATATGTCTGGGTATGCCACAACCCAAAAGATATTGCACACTGGCTACTTCTGGCCATCCTTGTTTAAAGATTGTATTATTGCGGTCCGAAAATGCCACAACTGTCAAGTGTTTGATCGAAAGATGCACGCTCCACCTGCTCCTCTCCACCCTATAATTTCCGTTGGTCCTTTTGCCAAATGGGGTATCGATTTTATTACATGTAACCCTCACTCGGCCGGGGGGCATGCGTATATCATCCTTGCGGTAGATTATTTTACTAAGTGGGCCGAGGCAATGCCTACATTCGAGGCAGACGGCAAGACAGCTGCAATTTTCGTGTTCAATCATATAATTGCTAGGTTTGGTGTCCCACAAGTGATAATCACTGACCATGGGCACCATTTTCGAAACGTTATGATGACAGAACTTACAGGCCAGCTTGGTTTGCGTCACGATAGTTCAACTCCTTATTATCCACAAGCGAATGGCCTGGTTGAGTCCATCAACAAAGTTTTAGTTATCATGATCCGACGAATCATTGGTATTCATCGGTCGAATTGGCACAACATGTTATTTTTAGCGCTTTGGGCGTACCGAACCTCAGTGAAAACATCAACAGGGTTCACTCCTTTCCAACTAGTTTATGGTTTGGAAGCTGTGCTACCCATTGAATGCGAAATCCCGTCACTGCAAATGGCCATCGAGTTACTTCCAGCTACTTCCGAAGAGGAAAAGCATTTATTATACTTAGCTCAATTAGAGGGGAATCGACGTGATGCTGCATTGGCGATCGAGACTCACGCAAAATGTATGAAAGCTCAGTATGATCGAAATGTGACCCCTCGAAATTTTTCGGAAGGATACCTAGTGTTATTGTATGATCAAGCTAATGATAAATTAGGTGCTGGAAAATTTGTTCCTATGTGGCATGGGCCCTATATTGTCAAGAGAAAGCTAGCAAAAGGGGCCTATGAGTTGGTAGACTTTGACGGGGACTCTTTAGGTAAACCCAGAAATGGTCTTTACTTGAAGAGGTATTATGCTTAAAAGGTGGGTATGGAGATTTTTAGTTAGGTTAGTTTTTCTTTTTAGCTGGTGTGTTTGTTAGTTTAGACAGTGTACTTAGCTTAGAGAGTGTGTTTTTCGTCATTATTCTGGCTTATCTTGGTTTTACTCTTGATGATGCAGATGTCGATGCCTCTCCAAACATACATTGGTTTCGCTGATGGTGCTTGTCGTAGTACACGGAATATCTCTTGCGCAGCTTGGGTTATCTATTCGCCCTCTGACGAGATAGTTTCTATGCATGGGGTGAGCCTTGGTCAAACAGCAAACAACATTGCCGAATACAGTGCAGTGATTGAGTTATTGTCTGAATCTATTTCATTTGGGATTCAGAGTTTGATAGTGAGGTTAGATTCTGAACTCGTTGTATTACAGCTTAATAGAGTTTATGCCATTAGAAATCCAGTGTTATTAAGGTTATTTTTTAGAGTGTGTCTCTTGGAACGTGAATTTGATTACATTGAATATCAGCATATTCCAAGGTCTTTAAATACATTAGCAGATGCAATTGCTTCTCGAATGTTAAATAGACATTTGCAATAATCATACATGTAAATTTAAAAACATTTCATCACACATGTTTAACAAGATAAGCCGGTAATAATGATATATATATATATATATATATATATATATATAGGAGTGTGTCAAAAAATACATCGTCTTCGATCATAGGTTGAAAAACACCTTATGATCGGAAAAAATGATACGTACAAAAAACCAAAATGTCACATGTGTCTACAAAACGACCATCCAATCACTGGTGATGATCTCTATATGACACCACTGCACGGGCCACCCTACACAAGAACCTCCTAAAAGGTCCTGGGACCCCGACTACATAGCGCTGAAGCCTGATTGGAATGTCATCTATGGTAGTCTCCGGTATATCTGTTGTAAGACGCTCTAGGTCACTTTCTAACTCAGCCAAAGTCTCTGTGGCCTCGTCCTGTGGGGCCGGTGCTGCTGCAACTGGTAGTATCCTCTCGTAAGGCTGGAGATTGGCTGGATGTCATGGGCCTACATCTACATTTTGAAAATTATTACTATCAGTTTTGAGACGATATAAAACAAACAAAAATAATAGATAGTTTAGAAAACTTGTGAAAAATGAATTACCTGTATCATCCCATTGTTCTCCCGGTGGAAGAAACATGTCCGGATCTCCACGAAAATCAACTCCGGCATAAGGAAAATCCTATATAGAAAATACCTGGTCTTCTAACCAGTGAAAGTACTCCGGAGTAAATCGGACAACCTCCATCCCCTCATCAGGATGACGGGCCATAACCGCAACCCATCACATCAATTTGGGCTCTCGAGGAAGCCCAACCTCAACAGTGAGCTGCTGTGGGATCAGCATCGGAACCCTCTCTAAGCCAAAACTCACAACTAAAGCCCCATAACCAAAAGTCTTTAGCTGTCTGTTTTTGGCTCTAGTCAGTTGGCCTTTTACATTGGCCAACACAGCATCACACCAGTTGAAAATGGTACCTCGATAGCAATCAATCGCCATCCGCATCTGGGATCCAGTGGCAATGTGTAAAGCGGCAGCCCCGTAAAGTCTGGTAACTGTAAAGGAAATCACCATAAGTTCAGGAAGGGATATAGTTTTGATCTCTATCCCTTTCTCCTGAGACTGAGTGTTACACCACTCTTGTCGGAGACTAGCGATAGACTGGCCACCTGCCCTAGTCCCGAACAGAGTCAAGTGTTCGCCTCTCTTGGGCAAACCAGTGAGAAAGTAGATATCCGCCGGCTCCATCTCAAGCTGGTGCCCTCCAATATAAAAACACTGGTCCTGAACGTTCCATCTTTCTACCAGCCGCTCTAGAAAGCTCACTTGGGCCCTCATGCCAGGTATGGCCCAGTATTTATAAAGGTCGCATGCCTCCAAAGCATCAATTGACGGTTGATGATTAATGGCAGCCAAATCAACATCTTCATGCTCTCTCTCGCGCCAATCAAGCATGGTGAACAATCTACAAGCCATGAAACATCCATTAGATTCCATGAAATAAAAAAAAATTGGTCCATTTTGGAGAATTTAGGTTTTAAAAGCTTGTTGCGCGGAGTACGCACCCCGCCTTGAGGAACAGAGCGTGGGTACGCAGGGTCCCTGAAGAAAGGTGCATACCCCCGACATTTTTCCAACTGAGAAAATGTCGGGGTACGCGAGACCCTAGTGTGGTGCCTGCGTACGCCGAGAGGCGGTCTTTGAAACCCCAAAACCTCCCAAAAATGAAATCTGGGGCCTTAAAAAGAATTCTAAACGGATGAAATTAAAGAGGAGGATGTTGAAAATTACCTGGAAGAGACGGCATTCGGTTTCGACGGTCGGATTCTCCGCAATGTCCACGGGAAGTTTCTTGCCAAAAGCCCTTTTTCTCTCCTCAACAGTAAAATGGTAAAAATGAATTGGTAAAAACCCTTTTTATAGGTTTTTTGGGTAAATAAATGGTAAATTTGTTTATTTTTCACCATGAAAAGGTATTTTTCAAAGTATTTTTATCTATCTTCAACAGGTATGAGTAATGTGTTGGTTTTTGTGCAGGATAAAGGATTTTCAGGGAAAATTGTCATTTTTTACAAACAAAAACATCAGAGTCATCTTTAAGCCCTTTTCTGACTCCTAAAACATGAAAAGATTGCCGAGCGTTTCTTTTACACTCGTTAAAACGGAATTAAAAGATGGTCCTCTTACAGCCCTTTTCTGACCGTAAAAACATGAAAAGATTGCCAGATTTTTGTCGTTTCAAATTGGATATTGGAAATAAAACGACGTGTCCTCGATCGCTTTTTACTTTTCATATCAGAGACACTAATTATGAAAGTACTCCTTGGTCGTAAAGATCAAGCGGTTCTCTCAAGTATTATTTTATACTTTTTCGGGCTTGGGAGACACAAATTTACGAAAAAGGTCAACCCTGGAGTCTTCTTAAGTTTTTTCAGACTCTCTAAAATTGAAAAACGTCGAGTTTCTCCTATACTAGACTCGTTAAAATTTCACAGTAAAGGACCTATTCGATTACAAACAGGAACGGACCACTCCTTCTTAGGGTTCGAATCTAAACTAAGTTGGACTCATCCGAAGGATGAGCTTATAATCAAGCAAATGTTATCCTCCTCAAGCTTGTAAAAAATAAAGAGGTACTTGCCAGAAATGGTGGGGGAAAAGAGAGGAAAATGAGCCTATTTGTTATACTTTGTCTCGGAAAAACCTTATCACCACTCTTGAACACGACACTTTTCATTCACCTGGGTTGGGAAATCCTTTGCCTAACAGTTGATCAAACCACATTGAAAGTCTTCAGCCAGTTTCCGGGTATTAACTTTGGGACAATTGTCACCAAACCATCTGTAGTGTCGTTATGTGTTCAAGAGGAGTCTTGCAAATAAACCATTCATCTGCAAAATATCTGTCATCCATATTGACCATCCCTGAGTCAGTCCTTACAGCTACATTTCTTCAACTTGATCTATGATTTCGTGTTGTGGGTTTGCCTACAATGGATCGCTTTCTATCGACATCAGTTCATTATCTAGAAAGATGATCTAGAAATCATCAGTACCTTGGGATCTGCATGCCTCAATGGCAGGTTTCTCACCTTTGACGACAGGTTACATAATGACCTTCGATCAAGGGATTCTATGACATGTTCGACATCAACACATTCATTCACATCTCATGGATTGTACTGGGTACTTGAGAGCCATTGACATCACTGGTGGTTTCTCTCACACTTGTTAACATTTTACATCATTGACTGGTAATCAAGTGGTTTCTACCATGTTCGACATCAACTCATTTATTTGCATGGATAGAATCGTACTATTTCGGGAAGCAGAAATGAAGACCCTGGATCTAGTTTCCGCCATCCAGGCTACGAGGAGTTTTGTATTCATTATAGAGTAGACTAATTATAAACAGATGGCTGCGTCCATACTGTGTCTACATGTGTCTATGATTATGATGTATTGCGAAATCATTCCTATATCAGAGCAGTAGTTAGTTTGTTAGTTAAGTTTTTGATCTGAGCATGGGAATGCCTACCTCAGCGATGATATGATCTCATATATGTATTTTGTGTTGAATATTTGCAGGTTCCGATTGGGATCTCCACAAGATAATCCTCGAAATGATAAAGTGCTTCACCCTTCCTAGATGATATAAAACCCTGATCTACTACAGACCTCGCACTTTAGGGGGCAATCTGTTACACTAAAATTTGTCACCATGACTATTTGCAGTCAGTATGGCTCCATCAATAACCATACTATCCTCCTTGGCAAGTCTTATACCTCTGCTCCTCATGTCAAACTCCAAAAAAGAGAGAAAGCCTTTAAAAAATCAATATAACTCTGGTTCCGCACTTTCTCTTACTCTTACCTGCGGGCACGCACCTCAAGTACATAATACCTGCGTACTTGTATGCTCTGTCTATAAAGGGGTGGGTGCGTACCCCTGTAAAAGTCAAAAGGCGCAAGTTTTACTTCAAAAAACTTACTTGCGGTCGATTCTAGAGCATTCTAGAAGATGGTTTGACATGGATTGAGCGCCTCCAGATGGTTCATGCATCCCAATGAAAGAGGAACTTATCCCATGAAGAGGGGAGCTATCCCTTTGAAAGAGGGGCTTATCCCATTGATGGTGGACCTGTTTAACTTCCTCCAAAGCATTATAAATACAGGCATTGGGCCAGAGGCAAGGGAGGTTGAAAGCTGAACATTCCTAAGGGTAGATGCTGCTGAAATTAGGACTCCCTTATAAAGCTTGAGAGGAGAGATTCCAATCCTTTCTTAGCTTCATTTAAAAGTGGGTGAGCTGATCAAAGTAGAGGAGAACTCTTGCTGGACCCTGGGAGGGACCTGCACAACACCAAGGCACTGGTTGTAAGGTTTCTTTTGTTTCCAATTAATACAATTAAGTTCATTTTTCTCAACAAGTTGTTATATATAATTTGTTTCATAAACTCCTTGGTCTTTATGATGAATATGTTTTATTATATGAGTTATTCAGATGCTATGTAATCGTTTGCTTGTTAGTGAATGCAGGCTTCAAGGAGAAGGAGCTCATCTGGATCGCAGAGGCTTGGCTGCTACAAACAGCGTTGGACTAGAGGTAAGACTTGAACACCTAGTCACTTTTATTTTAAACGCATATTTAGGGAAAGATAGTGCTTGATTGTTTTGTTTGTCACTAGAAAAGCCTTGTTTTCTAGGGAGGTCGGTTTTGTCCGCAAAATTGACTCTTTCCGCATGACAGTGTTGAAGCAAGGAATTCATATTGATCCGATTAAAGTAAAGGAAATCCTCGATCTTCCTACTCCTTCCACACTTGTTTAGGTAAAATGCCTCTAACGGAATGATAACTTTCTCAGAGATTTGTTCCCAACTATGCTGAATTGACCAAAGGATTTACTCAATTGTTGAAGAAATGGGTTCCCTTCCATTGGGACGATACTGCCCATAATGAATTTTATTCTTTGAAAAATGTCCTGGTCCAAGCATGATTATTGTATCCCCCTGATTATCAATGCGATTATTTCATGTATCTCGTTGCTTCCATTACTACCATTTCTATGGTGTTTGTTTAAGAGGATGATGTTTGGGAACAAATATCCCATTTATTATTTGAGCCAGAATTTGAATGAAACCAAAATCAAATATATTCTCATTGAAAAGTTATCTTTTGTAGCTATTCAAGTTATCTAAAGTTTTTTCCACTAAATTTTGCTTCAGAAGATTATGGTAGTTTATGATTGTAACCCCATGACATATATTCTTTCACGACAATTGTTGGGGGGTAAGTACTCTAAATGGATTGTTATTCTCTAGGAGTTTGATTTGGATTTCATTAAATCCAAATCTAAGAAGCCCATAGTCTTCGCTGAGCTAATCTACGAGCTTGCCTCACTCAAAGTTGAGTCTACATATGCCGATTCTACTCTTAACGAGTTTTTGTTTTTGATAGATTCATCTGATCCTTGGTATGGAGATATTATCATATATATCCAGACCTAGAATTTTTAGCCTAATACCTCTCACTCTGATCAATGACGTATTCAATACCAGGCTAAAAATTACATAGTTATACCTCTCGCCCATTTTTTATATGAAATTTTCACGATTGCACGAAATGGTGAATTACCTAGATCTAGTGGTCTAATCTAGAGCAAAAAAAGAAAAAAAGATATGAGTTTTCCTTTAAGAAATTAGAAAATTAGAAAGAATCCTACTTGCAATATGAAGCAAGCCTGCCTTTCCTCCTTTCTTGTAAGCTCCGACTCTAGCTCCAAGTGCTATAATTAGAACCTACACACATGACTAAAACAAGCAAAGAAACCACAATCCACGTAGCATAATATAAAATGTGTATTCAATGAATCATCATGGAATTGAAATATAAGAGTGAAAACATAACAAAAAAAATATAGGAAAAGAAGATACTTTTTGTATTGACAAATATAAGAGAGAGTTTACAACCATAAATAGAAGTTGACTTTGTCGATGTCTCCCCAAGTTGACCTGTCCTTCCTTGTCACAAATAACACCTCAACATCAACCCTAATGCAGGAATGTGATGAATCTTTTAGGTTCAAATCATCAACATGAGGGCACTATCAATCTCCAAAAGCTAACCTAGACCTTATGGGAAGCAATAAATTGATAGGATAAGTGTAGTAGTTTAGTAATTCTTATCCAATTACCAATCTAGGCTTGAGATCCACATATGATGGGAGGATGAGATCAAGGGATAAGAGATAATATCTCCAAGATATGATTCAAGCTCTCTATCAGTGGTAAATAGTTAAAACTACCTTGGAAGCTTGTAGAAGAGGAAGCTTTAGAGATACTTTTTATTTTCCCGAATTTCTAGAATCAACACACTTGTAGAAGGGAGAAACATGTGTTAACCAGCATTCGCTATCAGCTATGTAAAATGATGTGAACGCAGGTGGCTAAGCATGCAAGGTGAGTTGGGGATAAAAATAGTCTTTTTGAGATAATTATCTCAAAAATTCAGACTCTTTGGAGAAGTAATGCTTAGGGCTTTGCGATGGGATTATGACAAAGTGTTCATGGATGTTGATTGATCCAGTTTGTAGGCCTATTGAACATATGTGAAAAAATGACATATAACAAAGATGTTAATGGAAATATTTAAGTCTTGTTTTCAATAGGAAATGACACTGTCACAGATTGAAATATTCCATCCATATATTTTGAGTGTCTTTTTGGCCTAATCTAGTTTGATGAGTTAACTTCTAACTTGTCATGATTCTTTTCTTTTTGAGTTGTGGTATACATGTTTACACTAATAAACTTTCAATATAGATAACCTAATCATAGAAATAACTAATGCTTCCTCAATTATTCTTATGAGACTTTCCGCTTTCAGTCCTTGTAATTTATTCTTTCATATTATTCATGATTGGAGTACAATGGTTTTATGTACCATTTACCTCTAATCATTCAACTACTACACACTTATTTCCCCAAGGTAAATTTCTTCATATGAATTAACAGTTATCCATCAGTCTAGTGCTCTTTCCTTAATATTTTCAAGCAATTTATTCATTAACTCAATAATAATAATATAATTACGTCATGACATAAGTCCCATCATGGCTTCCCTCATCATTAAATCTAATAATAATTCAGTGTCTAAAAATAGTAACCGTATAAAAAGAAGATTCATAGGTGTGTTACATCTCCCCCACTTTAATAAAACACCATCCTCGATGTTCCCTCAATTCCATATTTTATTAATATGGAAAGGAAATGCCTCTTTTATTTCCTTTCATTCCTACTCTTGTCTCTTCAGTATGAAGTGCTTCCCCTTCACATTATTTTGAGTGATGGTTCAGTTATGTAGTACACATACTCTTATATTCATTCTGTGCATTCCACCTACACCCAACAAAACTATCCACATGCACCCAACAAGGTCAACATCATCGACATAGAATCACAATAAATATCATAAGTCCCCCTTTTTCTACAGTACTTTTTATAGTACATTTACTCACTGCTATACCAAGTGACATGGTCATCATTTAATGTGAAATTCAAAACATGGAATTTCCACTTTTCCTTTCATATCACAAAGGAAACAATAATTAATGGCTATGTGTATCATCCTATTTTATAGTTGTTATTTTTTACACCATCACATCAAATATGGATATGTCATGCATACTTAGGTGTAGGAAATCCTATTATCTTCGTCCCTTCCATGGTTGGTATATTTTGTCAATTTCACTCCAAGGTGGACTTACAAAAGTCCATTCTTGTGGTTCTGCCACTTGTTTTATACCTTTCCACAAAGCCACAAAAGTATGAGGACTGTCACCCACACCACCACTATTTTCACCGCCTTCACCCCCATCTTCACCCGTACCACCTCCGCCACCACCGGGAATCAATATGGCAAGCACGATAAAGTTGCCGATGTTCAAGGGAGTAGGAAATGAAGATCCAGACCAGTTTTGGTTCGTGATAAGGGTTGTGTGGGAAGCGCAGGGAGGTACAGATGATAACATAAAGAAAGTGATGCTGGTTAGCGCTCTGCAGGATCATGCGCTGACCTGGTATATTAAGCATTCTAATGACAATCCGAATGTCGGGATTGCAGATATCCAAATTACACTGAACAGAGAATTTAGCAGGCCAAAGTGAGAGGCGCAGTCGATCATTGGATTCAAAGAGATCACAATGCTACCAAGTGATACTCCTTGGGAGTTGGATCAAAGACTGAAGTGCACAAGTCGTGAAGCTAATATGACCTTGACGGATGGACAACACCGCAAATGGTTTGTAGAATCGCTAATGCCCCATCTAAGGAACACGTTGTCACAACAGAGATTAACGACTCAGGAAGAGGCCTTGGAGATTGTGATGAGGCTGCATGAGACCCCGATACAGGATCCTAACCTGGGAGTTCAGCAGATCTAGGCGTAGTTGAAAAACTTATGCCTTGATATGCAGAGTTTGAAATAGGGCAGGACAGCTCAACCAGAAGTGCGCGAAGAGGTATGGTGTGTTAAATGTAAGGATTAGGGTCATGACAAGGACCACTACCCAGTGTTTGTGAATTACCTCGTGGGAGGAGGACCAATGCCATTAAGACCAGAGGCATAAGCAAGACCTAGTGTGGCATCTACGTTGTGGTGTGTGATTTGTTAAATAGGAGGAAACCATGCTACGAACAACTGCCATTTGTTGCAGAAGTACACGCGGAACTCACAAAAAATGTTCTATAATTTATATAGATTAGTGGGACATGATGAGCGTACCTGTAGAAGCTATGAGATGATGATGGATAGGAATCCCACTTACAGGGTTCAGGATGAAATGTGGCCCCTTGACCAGAATGCAGGAGTGGCACGAATCAGATTTCAAGGGTGCTGGCAAGGCCAGGATGGAGGAGGCCCTGGAAGAGGTCACAGACAGCTGATATGTTACAATTGTGGGGGGCCAAGACATTATGACTGTGATTGTACAAATCCAACGTGTCCATCATTTTTGTATTGTAACTTGTTTGATCATGACATCGAGGATTGTCACACACTGATAGCGAGGCTACGCGACAAGGGAGCACTCCAACCTCACCTGACTAAGAACCTATAAATGATGATGTCTGAGCCACGCAAGGAAGACTCCAATATGAACATTGTGCTCCGAAGTGGAATTATGACAGGAGATGATAAAGGTAAACAACCTGAAGATAGTACTTGGGTTCGCAAGGCTCCAACGAAAGAACTAGAGTTTGATTTGGAGTGTGCTAAGGAAACCTTCATGGAAGCTAGGAAGAGCTTCACTGATGCCTCCACTTTAGGAAGAAAAGATAGACTGGAGCTAGAAATGGACCCATCGATGCTCACAACGTTCCTAGAAACTTGCATGAATCTACTGCGTGACGGCTATAAAGGGATTGTAGGAACTCATTAATAGATGCACTGGGACCACACCACGAGAACCACATGTAGTCTGGAAGATTGGAAAGGATGCGACGAGGATGGGAAGAGAAATGAGGTTGACCACACAGAATTTAGATTATGAGATGGGCGAAGTAATTCTAGACCTAGGGTTGGACGCGAACGTTCTGCTGAAGAAAACATGGGAGCGCATGGGAAGGCCTACTCTGCAATGGTCTCCTATCCAGCTTCGAATGGTGAACCAGAAAAAGATCATACCTATGGGAAGATTGCAAGGAATCACTGTGGATATTGAAGAGGCAAGCGTGCTAGTAGACTTTGAAGTGATAGAGATTGTTGATGACATCAATCCCTACCCCGCGCTATTAGGAATCGATTGGGCCACTTACATGAATGGGGTGAGAAATCTGAAGAAGCGTAAGATTATTTTTGAGAAAAAGTCTCTGCACGTAGTCATACCTTTGGACCCTCCAGAAGGATTGTGCTACACAGAGCCAGTGCGAGACTATGAAAGTGACGACGATTTGGACTACATCTACAAGATAACCATGCAAGAGGAAGACTGGGTAAATCCCCACGTAGATGGACGAATCTCATGGGAGCACGAAAGCTCCTATACATCAAATTCAGATGAAGAGATAGAACGATGGCAGGATCAGTTACACAAGGTAACCACGCTGAACTGCAACATGATGACAATATTTTTGTGCTATGTATCGACAAAAGTAAGGGATCTGCCTACTTATGATGGGTTAAATGAGGTAGATGCTTTCTTGAATAGATTTCAAAGAGAGGTGCCAGAACAACAACGTTTTGAGGCTTTCAAATGGGTACTACACGCTACACCCGCGAGGTGGTGGGGTACGAACCAAGGAAGCTTTGAGGACTGGCACGAATGCAAGAGAATGATGCACATGTGTTTTGGGAAGCCTCATATGTGTCTAAAATATAAGTATGAAAGACGAGATGATCCACGCGCGCCCCTCGCCAAGTGGACAAAGGTCTATGGGGAAGAGCCACAATCTAAGTGGGTGCACCTGTTTTGTCATACCCTAGATGTTATACCCATGAACTGGTATATAGAGATGGAGCTCCACCATGGGACGAGTGAATGGGATATCCTTCTCGAAGGGTTTCTGTTAACTTTCACTTTTGAGGATCGTTGGTGGGACACTGTTGATTACGCACTACAAGCAGTAAAGCAACTATCTTTAAGATACCACAGGAGCCAATAGAATTGATTCAATCATAATGGGCTACTCAGCTGAGCTACACGCTAGAGTCTTATAATGTCAATACTAGAGAAGATGACGAGGATCCGTGAAAAATTTTCATTACAGAAATATAAGGCCATCACGAGGTTTAAGGACCATTGATTGATGACCCTGACATAACCGCGCCAGTAAAGACAAAGTAGGTGAACATTGGTACGGAAGCCGAACCTAAGTATGCAATGCTCAGTGACTACTAGAATGACGTGATGGTGGATAAGGTCGCTCAGTTACTCAGTGAGTACCATGACTTATTCCCGACCAAGATCACAGAGTTAAAAGGAATCATCAGAGATTTAGGAATGATGTAGATCACAGTAAAGCCCGATGCGAAGCCAGTTAAGCAGAGGCCTTGCCGCTTGAATTTGGAAGCACCGCGAAGTGTGAAATAGTTATGTGCTACCCTGGGACATATAGGGTACTACAGGAAGTTCATCAAAAGCTATGCCCAGATCACCGCGTTGATGGAGAAGCTATTGAAAAAAGATGTCACGTTCTGCTAGAATGGTCACTACAAGGAAAGTGTGGATGTACTAAAAGAAAAATTGGCCTCTGCACTGATCTTGGTCTTCCCAAAATGGGACGAGTAGTTTCATGTCCATGTTGACGCATCGTGTATAGCGCTGGGAGTGGTACTGACACAGGAGGGTGGAGAGGGCTTGGATAACCCTATCATGTTCGCGAGTCATAGGTTGTCTAAAGCAAAAAATAACTATTCCACAACTGAACATGAGGGATTGGCTATGGTGTACGCTCTCTAGAAATATTGGCACTATTTGCTAGGGGGGCACTTCAAGATGTCTACAGATCATTCCGCGCTAAAATACTTGGTCAAAGAGCCCGTGTTGGGGGGTGGCATATGCAGGTGGCTTTTATTATTTCAAGAATATGATTTTGAGGTCGTTGTGAAGCCTGGGCGCCTGAACACAGAACCGGACCACCTATCGCGCATTGAGACAGGAGAGGGACCTACTAGTTTGGAGGAAGGATTACCTAACGCACAGTGCTTTGTTGTGTGCGTAGAGGATGGAGAGTTTGAAGATATAATCCACTTTCCCACGACTAAAAATATGCTGAAAGAGTACTCTGTCCACCAGAAGAAGGAACTGGTGGTGCGTGCGGCAGATTTTTCTGTCATTGTGGGGAACCTATATAAGATGGGCAATAATGAGATACTACAAAGGTATGTACCTGAATTTGAATGAAGTCATATCCTCGCAGACATGCATGGGGACACTGCAGGAGGACACTATGCATGGTGAGCGACCACGCAAAAGGTTCTCCGCTCCGGGTTGTGGTGGCCAAACCTTCATCATGATTCAAAAGCACATTGCAAGGCCTGTGATGTATGTAAAAGAATAGGTAAACCATCGTGGAGGGACTAGATACCTTTGAATCCGCAAATGATGCTGCAGCCCTTTGAAAAGTGGGTGATCGACTTTGTAGGACCTAACGAACCTCAGGGAAAAACGGGTGCTAGATATATTATCACTGTGACAGAGTACCTGAATCGTTGGGTAGAAGCGTAGCCAGTATAAGATCGCATGGCCAACATGGCTGTGAAGTTTATATTTGAGCACGTATTGACATGATTCGGATGTCTGAAGATATTGATGAGCAATCACAATACACTTTTCCTAAACGAAACAATCGGCGCACTGACAGAAGAGTTTCATGTGTATCATCAAAAAGGAACACTATATCAGCCATAAGCCAATGAGACAATAGAAGCATTTAACAAAATACTGGAGACTGTGTTGACCAAAGTATGCAACGCATAACAGAGTGATTGGGACCTGCGCGTACTAGCAGTTCTGTGGGCTTATAGGAAAACGTGGAAGAAACTGAAAGGACAGACACCTTTCTGGCTGGTCTGTGGAGTGGAAGCCATAATGCCAATGGAGTATATTGTTCCTAGCCTACGCATAGCCATGCTCACAGGTATGAGAGACCGCGGAGCCCTGGAGGAGAGGCTCATGCAGTTGGAGGAACTTGAAGAGGAACATTTTTTTGTTGGATTCCATCAGTAGGTACAAAAGCAATGCAAAAAGGCCTGACACGATCGACATATTATGTTGTGCACCTTCAAGGTCACAAACGGAGGCACGATGTAGCTAGAAAAGCTAAATGGAGAACCTTTCCTAGGTAAAGTGAATAGCAGTTGATTTAAGCCATACACGGGTGGCCCAGCTATCTGACTAGCTGACAAAAGCACAGTCTTTTCACTCCAAGTAGTGAAAAGAAGGCGCGAGACTATAAATAGATGTAGGGGATGTAGGAATAGATACAGGGGAGCAGCTATGACACTATGGTCTCGAAACAACGTGTGCAGGAGATGCAACAGGCAGCCACTCAGTGCGCTGTCGACCTTGCAACAGTCTGAGCAGAGTTGGGAGGTCTTCATGCGAAGATCTCCGCATCGATAGAGTGACTCAAGGGCGAGTCATGATGTTTGTTTTTGGGGCTTGTTGGGCATGGGATCCCCCCAAGGCAAGTTTTGGGGCTTAAAGCCCAATTTTTGACGAAGTCTGAAGTAAAGACTCCGCGATTTATGGGCGCGGAGCGTGAAGATGGTAAATAAGTCAGAGGGTTGTCCACCCTCATTTTTTTAATGTAATTTCAATTTGAGAGATCTACCGATGGTCCGAAGACCATGGGATTGTATAAATAGAGCGACGCTCTAAGTGTAAAGAAAGAAATATAGTAGAGGAATGAATCAATGAAGATGTAACAAGGAAGCATTGAACCTAAGTGTAGAATCATGTCTTTGGGTCGTAAAGTAGGAGAAGGCTCTGCAACTGAGTGCACAGAGGCCTAGTAATGTACACCTGAGTGCGCAGGGAAGGTTGAGTCCTACTGCAATAAAGAAATAGACTGAAATCCAATGCTAAAATCACACCATTTTCTAACTAATTGCTAAGAGACTATGCTTAAAAAAGAATGCTAAGTCAACATGTATGAAATTCTACTGTCCTAAGCATGTAAGTTCAAAACATCAAACATTACTGTTGTGCATGCAAATGACTAGAATAAATCTATTTTTATTTTTATCTTTTCTTATGGAAGAGTGTGAAAGCTAATCTATTTTAGCGATGTGGAAGGTCGCTTAGGAATGCTAGTGGATGGTTGGAAGGTTTGGGAGATGCTTAGGTGACCTTTTTTGGCATCCTAGAGGTTTTTCCCTCAATTCGCCCTCAAAGCAGGCCACTATAGGAAAACCTACAGGATTCCTTGTATTTCTACATGGTACGGCCGTGAGAAAAATGATGGGTGTTGAAGGTGATGGAAGGCTTAGGGAAGGTGGTTGGTGGATGGAATGAAGCAAGAAAATTCTTAGTGTCACTCAGAACTTAAAACTAAGGTTGGGAGATGGTTGGATTTTCTCAAACATGCTTGGAGAAGTTTCCTTCTAAAGTGATGAAATTGGTGAGGGTCTTAGTGAAATCAAGGAATGATCATGGATGGATGAAGGTTAAAGGAGGTTGTTGGATATGAGATATCTCCTTACTTCTGAAACACCTACACTACATAAAACATTGATATTTGCTGAAAAATCATGTAAACAGGGAGAATTTCAATAAGCTAGGAAAACAGAGTTTAATGAGCTAGCTATCTACTTCATGCATGAGGAAAACTTGCAGAATAAGATGGAATCATTGATGAGATCTACTGTAAATATAAATATGGAATAAATGATGACTAGGTCCTACTCTTGAAAATTGATCAAATGCTAACTTAAATACTGAAAACTCTAAATTCTATGAGAAAGTAGAATTTTATCTTTTTGGCGCTGCATAGGAGTCCTTTCCTCAAATCATGATCCTAAAGGAGGAAGTGAGGAAAAAACACCTATTGAAGGCTTTTTGATGGTTCTTTATCTCTTCTAAACTACTACTGAAGTAAGGAACAAATGGAAGCAAACTAATAAACAAACTAATCAAATCTACACTACTTGCAATGAAATTGTTCTAAGGACAATTTAACCATGAATCTATGAAATCAATCTAAAAAATACAAGAAGAGGAACCTTTCCTGCTAGGGTTGGCCCCTAACCCAAGAGCTTCATCCCTTTGAGTTAACTCAGTAATGGATAAATAAAAATCCCATTCTCATTATCAAAAAAAAAAAATTACATAGCAATGTCTTCCACAAATCTGGAGCTCAAAAATAACTAGTGTTATTACAGCGAAAATTTGAATCCTAATGAGGCTCTAGGCCTCTTTATTTACAAAACTGAAGCCCCCATTGACTTCCTTAAATATAGGAAGGCTTGGCTCCCAAACTTAAGGTAAACTAACTCTTTAACTGTCACTTGCTCGGCTGCCTTTTGATCTTCATGACTTGGTTGCTTGTACTCTGAGCTAGTGTGATTGATGGAGGAATGTTTGAATGAGGGAGGACTAAATGAGCAGGATTTACCTCCTACAATCTCTCTTCCTTGTCCCATTCAAGATTCAGCCTTTAATCTTGCCAAAATTCCCTGATTTTCTCTCACAAACATGCATTCAATGCACATTAGTCCACTATGCATAATATCTCATTAAACAAAATATAATCAAAAGATGTAATAAATTGTGACAAGAGTTGATTTGACTAAGCTAGGAGGTGAATTAAGTTCCATATAGTTACCCAATGATGAGGCTCATCATCACCCCCCTACTGAATGTGTTTCTCATCCTCTTAGCAACTCAATTAATATCCATATCTTTCATAGCCATAGTGGCCTCCCTAACATCCCATGCTTTTGTTGTGGTTTCCTCTTCTTATTCTTAGAATCCTACATTCCTTTCTGTATCCTCCCACTTCTTTCTTTATTCCTCTTCCTTGCTACCTTTTGACATCCTCAAGAGAAATGGTGGACTGAGTCTCAAGCCAATCCAATTGACTTTGAGCCTTTGGATGGTTTGCTTGTACATGGGTGTCCTGTTCAATGCTTCTCTCATTCTTTGAGGAGAATGGTACTATCTGATTTTAAAACTATATGGCAAAGTATTCCATCTCCTTTGGAAAGCTTACATGCTGTCATCCCCTAACAACCTGAACATATCCTCAAAATGTGTAATTGCTTGCTCTTGGGCAGCAAGATACCTGGGTGCAAGTTGAGGATCATTTGCAATTAAATTATGTGTGCTGATGATAGCCATTGGATTTGACTGCTCAGCTCTTATCATGAGAGGCTATGTTTGTTCCCTTTGCCAATATCTTCTTCATTTCTATAGTGCTTTCTTCCTTATGGTTCATCCATGATGCCAAAGCCATCAACTATAAATCCCCTATTTTTTCATTAGGGTCCCATACATTCAGATCTGTCAAGGCCATGTTATACAAGTAGAACTCATACATCTTAGCCCTATCCTCCAATGTGCTATGATCACAAAAATCAATGAACTATTTATAATCCTAGAATGGCATTGTGCCTCTTTGTGCTATGGTCTTGATTTGGAACTGCAACCACTGTTCCTTAAGGTATAATTCATAGGAATTAGCTGGCATCGTACACTGCATTGCCTCTAAAGATAGACTAGCCATGGTTGAAAATTGATTCTCTTTTTCTTCCATTTGTCCTTTCAACCATGCATTTTCTGCCTCCAAGTTTTTATTATGGCCTCTCTATCCCTGAGGCTGCTTATTTCTCTTTCCATCTCTTTGAGCTTTTCCTCCATGTGACCTATGTCCTCCACTCCCTTGGACTTGGCAATACGCATCCATCTATGTTTTCTTCCTATTTCTTTCTCAAGCTCAAATAATAATGGGATGGAAAATTTTTATGGAATGACCCTACCCCCTTCAATAAATCTATAGTAGGAGTGAAGGATAGGTTGAGGACTAGGTTCCCTTAACTATGGATCCTCCTTATTTGTTTCTTGCTACATACTCCCTTCCTTATCCAATTTCTGAGTTTCCTGTAGGTTTAGAAGAGCTTCCTGTAGGATTTTCTCTGCTTCCTCCAGGTCCTGCTATGTATCCTGTAGGATGTATTTTCCCTTGGAAGAGGTAGATCTAGTCACAGGCATTCTTACATAAGTGATAGGGGACTTAGGGGAGGTTTGTTCTAAGGATCCTTCTCCTTGAGTTTGTATAAGAGGAACCATCTTCTCCTATTGTTTTGGTGAGTCTTCAATAACAATGGGAACCTCGGTGGGAGTTTGAGGTTTTCCCTACCTTATTCTTGTACTTTTTCTTGTTCCAAAGTACAAAGGAGTTTGACTCTGTCTTTTGCCTTTTTGTTTGATAGGGGTGCTAACGGCAGTGAGGGCAGTTGCTGCCTCTTTCTCCTTGGGTTCTGGAGACACCCTAGGTGACTCCTCCTTTTCTTTTGCCTCCTCTTTTCCATTGCCCTTTTCATCTTTGTATTTCTCCTCTCATTCTCCCTCTAGTTCCTCACCTTGTCCATCAATTTCCTCTTTGGCACCTTCTTCTATTTCTTCACCGCTTTCCTTCTCTTTGTATTCCTCTTCTTCCCTCTCTATTTCTTCTTCATCTGTTTCAGTCTCTTCTTTACCCCTTTCAATGGCAGTAGGGCTCTTGTCATATTCGAGGGCTTTTATATCCTCCTCTGCATGCATGTCTCTGAAAATTGCCCATGTGATAGGAATTCTAAGTTTGTGGAGGGCATCTTCTATGATGAGTCTAATTAACCCATGATGGGCCAACTATTGGTAGTTTCCTTCCTTCACCTTCATGCTCATATCTATCAGTGATTGAAGAAGGAAGTAGGGTATTCTGAGTCTGTGGTGAGCAGGTGTATCTTCTCCAAACCTGAATTCTTCAAGAAGCCTAAAGTGGTATCCATATACCACACTATACCTATTCACATGATATATATTTTATAAGGTGGTAGCATATTTCATTCCCGGGGTATGGTAGGCTTTCTCTTCTTACTCCATTTTTGTCTTCCATGGCCTCCTCTACCTATAAAAATAATTTCTTCTTTGTAGTTTGGCTATTTCCTTTGTCTTCCTTTCTTTAAGGCACTCCTAAGGGGAGTGTGCTAATTCTACTTATGAGTTCAGGGGTGAGATCTATGGAGAGGCCTCTCACTACAACAATGGCATGGGTCCTAGTTAGTGGAATGTGGGAGAGAGAAAAATATTTGGCTACTTCATCATCATACCCCCTTAATTTCTCAAAGAAACCCATCCAATTATGCCTTGTGAATATTTCTAGCACAGGAGGGTGTTGGTAAATCCTCACAGTCTCAATGGGATCCCTTCTATTAAACCCCCCTGTCATTTTGTCTAATGGATGGAGGAGTATATATGTTTGATACAAGATTTTTATGGAGGAAATTGAACTGAATTTTTTGTGGATATAATTCCCTTTTACTGCAATCAATTTCAACAAACTAGAGGATTTTTTGTTCCTTTGACTTGGAAAAATAGGAGGAAATGTAGAGCCTACCTCCTTACAATGCTTGATGTAGCCAACCCATAGTTTGCTCCCTCTGAAATTGCTCACTGCTAATCCTGTAGACTGCTTGACTGTATCCTGTTGGATTCTTGTGGGATCCTGTAGGATTCCTTGTAGGATCCTGTAGGATTCCCTATAGGATCTTGTAGATGGTCCTACGTAAGGATAAAAGGAAATTTACCTCTCCTGTACACTTTTGGAGGGCCGAGAACGAATTTTCTACTGTGAGCCTCGAGAATGTGAATGCATCTATGCATGGGGATCAACATTTATTTCCTCTTAAGGTTTATTCGAGTGAGGTGGTGTGCTGGCAGCCGAGGTACGAATATCTATTTTTGGACTGTTGGTCCCACTACGGCATCATCATTGTCCTCACTTCATAATCAACTCCCACTTCGAGCATCCATAGTCTTAATTACTTTCGACCTTATCCTCCTTTTCTTTGACTTGACTACTGCCACATGTGTGAGGACTAACTGTTTTGTCCTTGTTGACTGAATGAATGTGGCCAAGTTAACTGCCCACCTTTCACTTATAAACCAACTCATTCACAATTTTTACATCTTTTGATCACATTATGAAAATGACAGAGTGGAAGCGAGACACATACCTGTGGTAACAATACCTTGTTGCATTTCTTAAGGAAATGAGGTCTTTGTTGTGTGTTGGATGCATGTGATTTCTCCTCTCTCTTCTTTTTTTTAATCCTTTGATGATTTTCTTTGATGTACAGGTACCTAGTGTTGATGATGATGATGTCACTGCTACTACTAGGCTCTGGAGGAGCTTCTTCTACCTTTGGATCTCCATGCTTGAAACTTGTTGCAACCTATGACTTATGTTTTGTGGGATAGGCTACTACATGATTTCCTACGGGAAGTCCTATAGCTGCTTCTCCTTAAAAAAATTTAATCATATTCTATAGCTGGGACCTGAGGATGATTAGCATGTGCAAAGAGGAGGTCTAGGGGTTTTTGAATGGTGAGAAATAACCTTTAGTTGTTGTCCCCTTGCTCTCTGTCTTCATCTTTTTCTATGTCTTTTTTTTTTTTACAACTGTAATTTTTTGAAACTGATTTTTTTTTATGAATGTAGGGGTGATCAAGGTGGAGAGAGGTATGGTAATGAGGGATTGAGGTAGGAATTTATTTCTTTGACATGGGAAGTCCATTTCCTTGCTCTAGGGTCACTTCCTTTAAGATTCCCAAGCCACTGTAATTCCTACAGGATCATCTTGTAGGTTTTCAGGGGATCCTGTAGGTTTATAGGGAATCCTGTAGAAAACACAGAACCCTTGCAAACTGAGGCAAATGAGTAAAAAAATGAAAGGAATGGTGGAATGATGAAGGATAATGAAAGGACAAATAGAAATATGAGTTGAGTAATCCCATTTTGATTCTCCATTGTTGCTCTGATCATCCTCTTGCTGGCGTGCAAACAATATTTTCATAAATTTTCTTTTCTCTTTGTTTTTTTTTATATATATTTTTTGAAAAACAACTAGTCTACCTCCAAGAGGTTTTCATCCTAGCTACTTGCCTTGGGTGACTCAAGAAGGTTTTCACCCAGGGATCTTTTTATTTCTTTCCTTTTTTTTTTGACACCATTGGGCCGCCTCAAGAGGTTTTCACCTGAGTCTCCTTAATTTTTTTTTCTTCTTTTTCTCAGGGACTTGTTGATGCCATCAATGAACTCTTGCTTTGACAATGGCCTCTTGTAAACTTTCAATCTATTCCTATTAACAAGTAAAGGAATGGCCTTTGCATCTATGGTTTTGATCTGCACCGAACCATTATCATGAAATTTCTCTATGACATAAGGCCCTAACCATATAGTCCTTAACTTGCCCTTGAAGTATTTATATCTGGAATCATATAACAAAGCCCAATCACCTTCTTTAAATTGCTTGTCCTTGATGTTCTTGTCATGCTAGATCTTCCTCTGAATTTGAGTTACCTCTATGTGTAGGAGGGTCTGCATTCTAAACTCATCTAACCCATTCAATTAGAGCAATCTCTCTTTTTGCGCACTGTTAAGATCTAGATCTATTTTAGCTGCCATCCGCAATGTATTGTACTCAAATTCAATGGACAACAGGGCCTTTTTCCCATATACCAACTCATATGGTGTGAATCCAGTGGTGGTCTTCTAGGTGGTATTGTAGGCCGAGGTGGCCTCAACTAGTCTATCTACCCAATATTTTCTTGCTGCTAACCACTTTAGTCAGGATGCCCTCCATAACTCTATTGGTCACCTCCACTTTCCCATTAGCTTGTGGGTGATAGGGAGTGGAGGCCCTATGCTTGACCCTATGTTGGCTTAACTAGTATTCAATCATGTTGGATGTAAACTGGCTACCTTGATCAGTGACTAGTTCTCTAAGGTACCCAAACTTGTAAAAGACATTTTCCCTTAAGAAATCAACCACCTTCTCCTCTATTGCTGCCTTGATTGCCTTGGTTTTAGCCCACTTAGTCAGATAGTCAGTGCACACAATGATGTGTTGCTTTTTCTTGGAAGGAGGGTCAATGGGTCCAATGAAATCCATGCCCCACTTGTCAAATGACTTGAAAGTCACTTTAGGTTGCAGAGGCATTTCATCCTTTAGAGTAGGCTTTCCAATCCTTTGGCACCAATCACACTAACTAGTATATCTTTTCACATCATGATGAAGAGTGGGCCAATAATAACCAGCTTGTAACACCTTGAATGTTGTCCTCTTTACTGCAAAGTGACCTCCACAAGGCCCATCATGACAGGTCAGAAGGATGTCAAAGACTTCCTCCTCCCTAACACATCTTCTCATAATTTGATCTGGGCCTAGTTTGAAGAGGTTGCCCCCAATCCAAGTGAATGGGGTGCTCTTCCTCACAATCTTGCTTTTCTCTTTTGAGGACAAATTCGATGGGAACTGTGCAGATACCAAATAGTTTTATATGTCAGCAAACCATGGAGAAAGAACTGAAATCGCGAATAAGTTTTCATCTGGTAACTGATCATCAACCAATCCTTCCTCACCTGTAGGCAAGGTTAATCTGGACAAAAAATCTGCAACAACATTTACCTTGCTAGGCTTATCAAGAATGGTTAGATCAAACCGCTGTAATAAAAGTAACCATCTAATAATCTGAGCATTCACATCAGGTTTGTTCATTAAATATTTGATTGCAGCATGGTCAGTATGTACAAATGTTTGATAACATGTAATGTAATGAATATATTTGTTCAATGAAATAACCAGGAGCTCCTTTTCGGTCACTGTGTAGTTCAGTTCGGCCTTGTACAAATGTACAAATGTTCAGTATGTAAAAAATTTTGATAACCTGTAATGTAATAGCCAGGAGCTCCTTTTCGGTCACTGTGTAGTTCAGTTCGGCATTTGACAGATTCTTACTGATAAAGTAAATGGCATAAGGAAATATTTCATTAATCTGGCCTAGATCTGCTACTATGGCTTTGTGTGATGCATCAACATGTATATGAAAAGGAAGGGCCTAATTTGGGCCTCAAAGATTTGGTGCAGTGGTTAACTTGTCCTTTAGGGTGTCCAAGGCCTCCTGATAGCTTTTTGACCATACAAACCCAGAGTCCTTGGCCAACAACCCAAATAAAGGAGAAGCTAACTCATTGAAGTCTTTTATAAACCTTAGATAGTATCCATCTAACCCTAGGAAGCTTCTGACATATCTCTGCTTTTACAGAGGTGGGACCCTTTGGATGATAGATATTCTTTTTGGGTCCACCTGCAGTCCTTGTTGGGATATTGAATGACCTAGCACAGGCCCTGTATTCATCAAGAACTCACATTTTTCAGGACTAGGAGATAGGTTCATTTCAATGCATTTGTTTAGCACCTTACCTAAGTTGGATAGAGCCTCTTGGAAATCACATCCATAAGGTGTAAAATCTTCCATATAAATCTCTACTACATCATGGACTAACTCAAAAAAGATACTCAAGACTACTCTCTGGAAAGTGGCAGGAGCATTGCATAGGCCAAAACGAAGGACCCTATAGGCGAAAGTACCCCAAGGACAAGTGAAGGTGGTTTTATCCTGGTCTTCCGAGCTGATCTGGATTTGATTGTACCCACTAAATCCATCTAGGAAAGAGAAAAATGTTTTCCCTGCCAAGCCATCTAGCACTTGGTCAATGAAAGGTAGAGGGAAATGGTCCTTCTTTGTGGCTTTGTTTAACTCTTTATAATCGACACAAATCCTCCACTTACCATTTTTATTTGGAATCAACACCAAAGGAGAGACCCACTCACTATCGGAGATAAGATAAATGAGTCTTGCATCTAGCAACTTTTCCAGTTCTTCTTTGGCTATATCTTTGAGAGCTGGATTCATCCTCCTTCGGGGTTGTCGGATTGGTTTGCAACCTTCTTTGATATAAATGTGGTGAGTACACACCGAGGGGTGAACTCCCTTCATTTCTTTTTAACTCCAAGCAAAGGCATCAAGATGTTTCTTTAGCATGTTGCACAACTTTTCTTCTTGGTGAACAGAAAGAGATGCGTTGATTTTCAAAGTTCTCTCAGGGCCCAATTCTATGATTTTGACACGGATAGGGTTGGAATCGGCTAAGCATAGATCAATCTGATGGTTGTTCTGGGTTTCATTTACTACTTCTTCTAAGGACAATGTACAGGGAGTTGGACTTTGGATTATGTTTTCAATCAAATCATCTTCGTCCAGTTGTCCCCCTCCCATGGTTGTTCCTAAGGTATATAGTTGGGCAAAATAAATTTCATCTTCTTCCTCCTCTTCTAGCCATAAAGGTAAGTCATGTTCTAGAGATGGCTCGAGAAGAGGATATAGGACTAATTGCTTGGACATATGCCCATTCTTGATAGTCATATTTCCAGCCCTGCAACTAGTGTAGGAATCGACAGTGGCTAGCTAGGGCCTCCCAAGGATGAGAGGGTAACCAGTAAGCTTGGCCTTAGGTTGGAGGACTAGGAGATCTACAGGGTATTCCCAAGAGTTAATGGAGACCATCAAATCCTCTTTAATCCCCTCAGGGGTCACTATGTAGCGGTCTGCAAGATGTAGGACTATTGTGGTATTTCTCAATGAACCTTGGAGGTTGATCTTAAGCATGGTGTCATTATTCATCACAGTAATGGTAGCCCCAAGATCAATCAATGTGTGTGGGATGATGGTGCCATTGATGTGCACATCTACTACAGGTCTTCCCGGGTCCAAATACTTTGGACAGATTACTTGCCCCAGCATTAAGTCAGATAGTTGTCCAATGACATTAATGGTAGCAACATATCTTCTTTGCCTCCCTGGATGCTTGAAGAAATTAACCTTCATCAACTTGTTGTAAATAGGCACATCTTTTATAGCTTGGAGAAGTGGAATTTTAACACATAGATTTTTCAATTCTCCCAGAAGTTCAGTCTCTTCTAGGATAGGTTGGAGTGGTTGGGTTAATCTCTCGGGAAAGGGTGGTGGATTTACTTTAGGCATGCTTTCCTCTCTTTCTTCCTCAACCTCCCTAGGTGGAGGTAGAGGTTGGTTGTATGAGAATACTCTCGTAGATCTTAGGTTGATTTCGTGAATTTCCATAGCATAAGTTGGATAGGATGTCTCTCCACTGTATACTGGTTTTGCCTGTCTGTTGTTCAGGTTTGGATTTGGCTAGGAAGTCATCTGGGGTTTTTTAGGTGGAGAAGAGTGTAACAGCTATGGTTGAGTAGGTGGTGAAGGAAATAAAGTTGGGGCATTGTTGTATGGGAGCCTCCACCCCTGGGGCGGTGCATTCCACTGAGGTTGTGTGGAGCATATGGTTGAAATGACTGGCTGGTTGGCTAGGAAGGATACTCAGGTGTAAAGGACCAAGGAGGAGGTGTAGACCAGGAAGGATGAGTAGGGGGCCCCCAATAGGGAATGGATGTGGTCTGGTTGGGGTTTTAATATGCATGGGATGACCCTTGCATGCCCTACTGGTATGGCCTAGGCCCATGGGGTCTCCTTTGGTTTATGTAGCAGAGTTGTTCAATTACCCCTTCAGCTCCTTGATATACAACTTTTAGTCTAGGTAGAGAAGGGCACTTGTCTGTGGAGTGGTTATCTTCACAGACTGAGCAGATTTCAATCGAATTCAATGGATATTCATTCCTAGGGTGGCTCCTGGTGCATCTAGGGCATAAAATGGATAAGGCTCTTTCTGCTTCCTCCTGTTTTCTCTTAATGTGCATAGTGTCCATCTGTAGGGCAAGGGTTTGCAACATCTCACTCTTGAAATACTCCAACATGTTTCCAATTTCACCCTTGATGGATGCGTTGGAAGAGGATGGACTGACCATAGGTTGACTACCCCTACCCTTTTTCCTAGTTGCCCTAGAATGGCTTCTAAAGACAATCTTGATATCCTCATAGGGTAACTGGTAGATGTACCCTCCTTCTAACAATTTTAGGGTATCCAAAAGATCTTCCCTTACTCCTCTAAGCAGGACTAGCTTCAGTGACTCAGGATCAAGTGTACACCTAGCCCTTTTGTAGCTAAGCTGGAATCTTTCTTCATAATCCTCTAGGGATTCATCATGCCCTAAGGTCATCCTAAAAATTTCCTCTTTAGTGTCTTTAGACCTACAGTAGTCTTGATACTTGTTGTTGAATGCTTGCTACATCTAAGCCCAAGTGGTGATGCTATCCCCAAGTAAACCCATGAACCAACGCAAAGCTTCATCCTTGAGAGTGGATGGGAATAGTTTCAACTTCTGCTCATCATTGGTGTAGTCATAGGTTCGGCATATGACAACAAATTCAAATAAGAAAGTGTCTGGATCTTCTGAGGTCAGGCCATGGAAATGAGGAAGGGAAGAGGGGCTTATATTCTTCATCTTAGTATCCCCATTGGTTTCCCTGATGGGGAAGGCACCCTCAACTCTTTCTATATTTCCTCTATCATTTCTATTTTCAGCCATTGGATCAGTAGGAATGGGTTCTTCTTCTTCTTCCCTTATAGGTTCTTCAAATATTCTAGGTTGCTCACCTAAGGGTTCATCCAATTAACAGCCACTGAAGAAGATGGAAGGTTGGTTGTTTGAAGCAATGGGGGTATTTGGCAAAAAATTCCCTAAGTTATACCTATTCCTACAAGGAATGATTTTTTTGTTTTGTTTTGAGATTGTTTTCAAACTTTGAAAATGATTGCAGAATTGAAATTGCAAACTAAATGAAAACTAACTGATTGAATGAAGATTAACTATTTGAATGAAATCTTACTTGTAGAATGGAAAGGAAATCAAAGAATGTAGAATGGAAAAGAAAGCAGCTAAATTACTCTTGCAAAAATGAAACTAATAGCATAATATCATAAACCAGAAATGGAAGAAAGAAAGAAGTAATCACATATTACTCAGACACCTCACTAGCAACGGCGCCAAAAAGTGATGAGCACCAATATTGTACCAAGAATGCTGCAAATCCTAGGGCTACCAACTTTACTTTATCAACCGGGGGTTTGTACAAACTTGGAGGTGACAGTGCTATATACACAAGTAAAAGTGAAGGTTCTTCCCTTTTGTCACTGTTTAGCTGGTGAGAGACCACTAGGGTTTTTCAAGCCAGACTTCTATGGATTCAATAGAGGCTTGATTACTGATAAGGAAAAGAGAAATCTACTCTAAGAGAAAGCTTGTCTACTTCAATAAGGAAAAATACTGAAATCCAATGCTAAAATCAAACCATTTTCTAACTAACTGCTAAGAGACTATGCTTTAGAAATAAGCTAAGTTAACATGTATGAAATTCTACTATCCTAAACATGTAAATTCAAAACATAAAACATTACTATTGTGCATGTAAATGACTAGAATAAATTTGTTTTTGTTTTTATCTTTTTCTTATGGAAGAGTGTAAAAGCTAATCTATTTTGGCAATGTGGCAGGTGGCTTAGGATTGCTGGTGGATGGTTCAAAGGTTTGGTTACCCTTAGGTGATCTTGTCTAGCTTCCTAGAGGATTTTCCCTCAATTCAGCCACAAAACAGACCACTATAGGAAAACCTAGAGGATGTCCTAATAACCTACAGGATTCCTTGTATTTCTACAGGATACGGCCGACAGAAAAATGATGGGTGCTGAAGGTGATGGAAGGCTTAGGGAAGGTGGTTGGTGGATGGAATGAAGCAAGAAAATGCCTAGGGTCACTCAGAACTCAAAACCAAGGTTGGGAGATGGTTGGATTTGCTCAATCATGCTTGGAGAAGTCTCCTTGTAAAATGATGAAATTGGTGAGGGTCTTAGTGAAAGCAAGGAATGATCATGAATGGATGAAGTTTGAAGGAGGTTGTTGTCTATGAGATCTCTCTTTACTTCTGAAACACCTGCACTACATCAAACATTGATATTTTCCCAAAAATCATGTAAACAAGGAGAATTTCAATAAGCTAGGAAAACATAGTTTAATGAGCTAGTTGTCTACTTCATGCATGAGGAAAACTTGCAAAATAAGATGGAATCATTGATGTGATCTACTGTAAAGCTTAAGATGGAAGAAATGATGACTAGGTCCTACTCTTGCAAAGTGATCAAACACTGACTTAAGTATAGAAAACTCTAGATTATATGAGAAAGTAGAATTCTATCTTTTGGGGGCTGCATAGGAGTCCTTTCCTCAAATCATGATCCTTGAATGAGGAAGTGAGGCCAAAACACCTATTGACAGCTTTTTGATGGTTATTTTTCTCTTCTAAACTACTGCTGAAGTAAAGCACAAATGGAAGCAAACTAATAAACAAACTAATCAAATCTACACTACATGAAATGAAATTGTTCTAAGGGCAATTTAACCATGAATCTATGAAATCAATCTAAGCATACATATACAAGAAGAGGAGCCTTTCCTGCTAGGGTTGAACACTAACCCAAGAGCTTCAGCCTTTTGAGTTAACTCAGTACTGGATCAATAAAAAGCTCATTCTCATTATCAAAACAAAAAATTACATAGCAATGTCTTCCACAAGTCTGGAGCTCAAAAATAACTAGTGTTTTTATAGCAAAAAATTGAATCCTAATGAGGCTCTAGGCCTCTTTATTTATACAACTGAAGCCTCCAATGACTTCCTCAAATATAAGGAGGCTCAACTCCCAAGCTCTTGATAAAATAACTCTTTGACTGTCACTTGCTCAGTTGCCTTTTGATCTTCATGACTTGGCTGCTTGTAGTCTGAGCTAGTGTGATTGATCGAGGAAAATTCAAATGAAGGAGGAGTAAATGAGGAGGATTTACCTCCTACAATCTCTCTTCCTTGTCCCATTCAAGTTTCAACCTTTAATCTTGCTAAAATTCCCCAATTTTCTCTCACAAACAGGCATTCAATGCACATTAGTCCATTAGGCATAATATCAAACTTTGACTCATCTCATTAAACAAAATATAATCAAAACATGTAATAAATTGTGAGAAGAGTTGATTTTATTAAGCTAGGAGGTGAATTAAGGTCCATATAGCTACCCAATGATAAGGCTCATCACAATACTACATAAGTTTAAATACAAACAATTGACCTTCCATATTACAAATACAAAAAGAACCATCATTTACACAGTTTAACATATGAAATATAAAAACACTCTATACAATACACAGATACATAACAAAATTTCACATTTAAGTGCATTGTTCAATCTGTAAAATAGTAAATTAGTGCAAGTAATATCCAACAAAAATATGAAAATTTGACATGGTTGTGTTTTCATTAAAAAATCCAAATTCGTATCATAGTGATCTATAAAATATCTCTGCAAAGGTTAAACAAACATGACATTTGAAAACATTTCTTGAAGCCTCAAAGGCTAACTCAGGTTATCCATAGGCAATAGTGCTATATTGACAACAGAATTTGTATTTGGAGAAAGTGAGAAAACATTTCCTTTCTCAATAACATCATTGAAACCTTCAACAGCTTGCACATGGAACCCAGATCTTTCTGAAGGGAGACACCATCACTAATTGTCATTGTGCATAATCCAATCACCATATCATATAGCTTTAGTTGCACTTCCATACAACCCAACATAAGTACTTTTCCTTCAACTACACAAAAAGGTATGTAGCCTGGGCATTTACTATTTATATACATTGAGATAGTATGAAACAATCTCCATCTGAAACCCTAGACATATTCAAAATATTCTAAGCTTTGTCTAATTGAAGCATGGCCAAATTCAAAATTTTCTATCTCTTCAAGTGACCAAACAAACATTGAACACATTTTTACAAGAAAAACCAGTTAGCTCCGATACAATCCTAATGTCATATATCGTATGTCAAGGATAGGAACAAATGAAAAACCCCATTTATTTATGATAACATCCATACAATAGATAGTGTAGGCATACAAAGGGTAACCATCATAATCTTTGTTTAAATATAACCAGAAAAAATTTCCTTTCTTAAAGAAAGCCTCCTTTGGGGACCTTACACCACCAAAAGGAGGATTCGTGCTTCTCCAAACCATGTATACACTCTTGCAAATAAAGAAATGTGTTTCCATGCCGTTTGACACATGTTTCAACATAACCCAATAACGTTTTTGTGGACTAAATTTCTCCAACAAAGTGAAGAATCCTCAGTCTCCAACAATAACGCTTACAATATTTGTAAAGGTATTTGTAAAGGGGTTTACTATGAAATAATTCTTAAAATGTAAAGAGCTTCCAGGTAGAGTGAACACAATCATCGATCCAAATGTACATTGAATTTTGTATCCAAAGTGTAAAAAGGAAAAACCAACTGAGATATTTTACCTTTCTCATTAAGGTAAGATCCAACAAAGCATTTATCCTTATACCAGCTGGAAAATAAATAAATCCAAATTCTTTGTAGGCACATTGATTGCAAGAAGCCAGAAAAATGGGGTTTTCGAACAAAATAATCCATTGTTTACAAACCAACCAAAATTTTATCAGCAGCTATAAAGGAAGCCAATGAAATATAAGCTCAAGAATCTCAAATGGTAGAAACTTCCAAATACTTGGATCCATGAGAAAGTCAACAACTTTCCTAAGAGGAAACCAAATATTGTATGTTACATCGCAAAGGATAAAATCCTTTAAAAATACCATTCTTATTAAATATGCAAATTATCATATTAAACATGATAAAAAAAATTCTTAGCAAATATTTATTAAAAAAATTACATTAATTTAAGACAATTTAAAAAAAATTGCATTCTTGAAAAAAATCATTTTTCTTTTAAAACATCAGTTCAGCTAATAATCCTCAAAAAATAACAATACCGAAAAGAAAAAAAAAAAGAAAATAAATAAAATAAAATTATGTGAGTACGTTGACGACGTTGTACATTGGGATCAGGGCCCCCCTCCAAGTAAATTATTCACAACGCCATCCCAACTTCTGACTACCTAACTAACTTCAGCTACCCATACAATATTGTTTTTTATCAATTTCCATGCCAACACTCACTCTCTCTTACTTTCATCTTATTGAACATGCAAATTATCATATTAAACATGCTAAAAATATCCTTCACAAACATTTGTTAAAACAATATATATATTTTAAAAAATATCATCACTTTAAAACAATTTTTAAAAAATGCATTTTGAAAGAAAATATCAATTTTCTTTTAAAACATCATTTCAATTAACAATTCTTCGAAAATAACATTATCGAAAAAGAAAAAATTCATGTGAGTATGCCAATTACGTTGCATGACGGGATCAAGGTCCCCCTTTGCCAACTAACTTCTTTGCAGCACCATCACGACTTTGAGTGACTTCCTTTGACTACCAATACAATATTATTTTTTATCAATTTTTGTGCCAATAATCACTTTTTCTTACTTACATCTTATTAACCATGCTAAAAAAATATCTTTTGCAAACAATTTTTTTTTAATAACATTATTTTAAGAAAATTAAAAAAAAAATTCATTTTGAAAACACTATCATTTTTCTTTTAAAACATCATTTCAACTAACCATTCTTGGAAAATAACATTACCAAAAAATATATATGTCTATTAAAAAAAATATATGCCAATACGTTGTATGTCGGGGTTGGGGTCCCCCTCCAGCTAACTTTTTGGCAACACCATCATGAATTCCAACTTCTCGACTGAATTTAGGTCTCACTACCCATACAATATTGTTTTTATCAATTTCTGGGTTAACAATCAATTTCTCTTACTTCCCTTTTGCTCGAGCTTCCCATTCCTGACATTCGTCCTACGCGCAACATGTTGTACGTCGGGATAGCGGTCACCACTGCAACTAAATTGTATGTAATACCATCCTTGTTTCTGACTGCCCGAATAACTTCAACTCCAACTACGTTAAAATATTGTTTCTATCTATTTCCTTCCCAGCAATCACTTTCTTGTACTTTCCTTTTATTTCTTTATAATAGTAAGTCACAACTTGCAATCTTCTGTATTTCAAATAAATCGTCCCTGGTGTCCCTTCAGCTGACCTCACCTCCATATGCATATATTGTTTCTCGTACATAGTCTATTAACAAAATTGGTTTTCTTTCCTCCTTTGCGATTTTTCTATTTCATTATCTCTTCTTCATACTCTCTTTACATTGCTTCTGTGAAACTTTTATCCAATTACAAAGAAAGAACTTCAATTTCATGTTGTCACTAGTAATTTCTACTTAACATGCAATGTCCTAAAAAATTATTGTTACCGAAGTCCATATTCGTTTAACAAACCTAAATTATTTGTATTTGTAACCGAAGTCCATATTCGTTTAACAAACCTAAATTATTTTTATTTATTCCTATAAGACATTAGATGAAAAAAAAAAAAAACTAAATCTTCAAAAGAATTCATAACTTTGGGTTCTATATGAGAATATTCACTAGAAATTCGACAAGATCATCGATGCATTTTTACATCTAGTCACTGCAAGCATAAGACTCGCCAAGACCAGTTTTATGCTATCAATATAATGAGTAGAGACAACCCCACATTCCCTATCCATCTTATTGCAAGCTAAAAACATATTTAAAAAAAATAAAAGTAGAACCAAACGTTGCGTACAGATATCGAATGACCAAAAGAATCTCACCACTCATATTGTTGTGCACGTAGTCACCTGCTCTTTTTCATATATCTCGCCATGAAATGTGATGCAAACATGCACACTGTTCCAGAAAAAATGTCCGTCTACTTCAATTAGAAATCCACACAATCTGAGGCGAACAAAATTCAACCACTCGAGCAATACAAAACCAAATTGAGCTAATAAACTATTGTTTTGTTCGATCTTTAAAATGTCATTCTTCTCTTTGGTATTGAAACATTTCAATTCGTAATGTGGTGTTCGCTCTTCACACGCGATCATCACCATGATGCTCACCCGTGGGTTTCAGACGATCCTTCGATCCTTCACCGCCACGTTTCCATGACTGCTTTGCACTCCCTCTCGTTGAAGAATATTCGGGCAACAATAGATTCTAGCTCTTAGACGAAGAATGTTCGGGCACCATTCTCCAGCGGGTGCCGTAGGGAGCCCAGGGGAGGCAGTTGGAGTCGTAGCCAAAGTATTTGGCCGTAGAGTTGCCTGACCGGTTGGAGAAGTTGAGATCGTTCGTTTTGAGGCATGCCTCCACTATCTTTGGCGAGGAGACGACCACAGTATCGGTTGTCCCGAGCTTCAAATGCATGATCGGACCGTATTGCTTCGATAGTTGATAGAGTGAGTGATGGGGCATGTTGCCCAGAAGTGGAAGGCTGCCGATCACAGGCCATCCAGACGGACCCGGGGGAAACCGTTTTCTCAGACCCCGTTTCACCACGCAGATAAAAGCAATCGCCAGGAGGATCAGACTCAAAGCTGAGCTGAGGCTCAGGCTCGGATTACATCTCTGTAGCAAATCAAGCGATGAATCCATGGTTTCCTCCGCTTTAACTAAGCCGAATGCGTTCTCTTTATGGCCTTTTATGTGCAGACTGCAAACCCTAGTTACCAAATTCTCTCGTACTGCAGAAAAAAAATACGGATATTCGGCAATTCTATTCGTATTTCGAATAATTCGGTAAAAATTCGATTCGGTGCGTACAGGATAAACTAATTTATCGTCTGCCTTGCGAAAAGGAGATCGGTTCAGAGTTTATGGGATATCTACATGGGTAGAGAGGTGGCCCCTAAAGCTAAAAGAATTGAATTGTGAAATCAGCAAAAATTGAGTTGGGAAATTAGCAAATTACAAATTACATATGTAATTGAAATTGAAATTCGAAATTTTAAATATGATTAAATTATAAGAAAATTTACATATTTTTAGTATTTAATTTTTAAATATATATTAATTAACAAATGAATTTTGATAGATTTTTTAATTAGGGAGTGATTTTAAAGTTTTGAAAAGAAATAAGCTTTAGAGTGTCTTGTTTTTTTTAAATGTAATTTTAAAATTGTTTATATTAGTTAAAATTAATAGAAATTATTTAAGTTTGAAAATTAATAGAAAGAAAATTAGCAAAAACCACTGTTGTTACATAAGAAAAGTGTATATTTCTCAATGTTTAAAATGTATATTGTTTATGGTACCTATCCAATTCGAATTTGAACTTGGTAACTACTCTGCAAACACGGTTCACTGTGTTTTCTATATCACCATTTATGTGCAAACCTTTGTTACACGGGAACCATTCCCAAGAGTTGGGAAACCCGTTCCAATGGTTCCCGTGCTCCCGGGAGCTTTGGAACTGTATGAGAACGTTCTCTTTTCAGTGGGAGCTGCAATGGGAGCTTGGGAAGTTTCGGGAGCTTTGAAGACTGTTTTCTTGGAGTTCCCGCGTTCCTTGGGGTTAGGGAATACAAAGCTTGTAGAGAAATATGCTGAACTGCCAACAAAACATGAGCCTCAGTTGAAACCTTCGCAAGAAGAAAGGCGAACTGCCCACAAAACATGAACATGAGTTGAAACCTTCGCAAGAAGAAAGGCCAAAGACATCCTTAACACCTATATCCTTAATTGAGAAACTGGAGCAATCTCTTGATGGGTTAAGGAAGTGTGTGGCACCTCGATGTAAGGGCGAAATATATGATGTCATGGTGGTGAGTATTTCTTTTGTTGTTTATGTATATATATGGCACAAGATTGTGTGTGCATATTGTATGTGGCAAGTCAATGCTTAAACATTAGAGTTTCTTTACTTTTTCTCTTAAGAATAACTAGAAAAACATATGTAAAATTGTTCCTTTGTATTTTTAAGCCAAATTATTTCATAGACTCATAATGTGTCATAATGGACTTAACATTTTAATATTTTATATATATAAAAGGGAGAGACTTAAGGAGTGTTACACTAAAAAATGTCACCATGACCACTTACAGTTAGTATGGCTCAAATCAACAGTCATGCTACCCTCTTAGGCAAGTCTTATGCCTCTGCTATCCATCTCAAACTCAAAGAAGAGAGAAAGTCTTGTAAAAAATATGTTTATCTCTGGGGTCGCAGGTTCTCTCTAGCCTTACCTGCGGGGACGCTGACCATGTTCACAAAAGGTGCGTCCTTGGACGCTCTGTATGTTAAGGGACAGGTGCGTCCTTCTGTAAAAGGCAAAATGCGCGAGTTTCATCTTAAAAAAGTTACTTGTGGTTACTTCTAGAACTTTCTAGAGGTCGGTTTGATGAATTGGATGCGCCTCCAGTTGGTTCATGTATCTCTATTAAGGGGGAACTTATCCCATCAATAAGGGAGCTATCCCACCCAAAGAGGGGGATTATCCCATTGATGGTGGACCTGAATAACCTCTTTACAGCACTATAAATAAAGACATTGAGCCAGAGGGAGGGGAGGTTGGAGCTATACATTTTCTTTGGGTAAATGCTGCAGGAATTAGGACTCCCATTTAGAACCTTGTGAGGAGAGATTGTCTTTGCTTGATTCTATTTGGAAGTGGGTGAGCTTTGTCAAAGTAGAGGAAAACCCTTGATGGACCCTGGGAGGAACTTGCACAACACCAAGGCCAGGTTGTAAGAGTTTCTTTGTTTCGTTATTAATACAAACTAGTTTATTTTTCTCAATAGCTTGTGTTAATGAGTTATTTCATGTGTTCCTTGGTCTGCATGTTAAATATATGTTTTATTATATGAAATGCAAGTGCTTGGTAATTGTTTGATTGTTTGTGGTTGCAGGAATTGACTTGAAGGAGGAGCTCATCCGGATCGGCAAGGACAGACTACAACAACCGCGTTTTGGAATAAGGTAAGCCTAAACACTTGTAGTTTTCATGTTTTAAAAGGTATATTTAGAGAAAGATCACTCCATTTTGTCTTGTTTGTCGCTAGAGAGTTTAGACTCCTAGGGAGGTCAGTTGTGTCCGCACAAACGACTTTTTCCGCCACGACAAATTGGCGACTCCGCTGGGGAATCCATTAATGAGAGAGTCTTTTCCTTTGTGTGAACTTTGCTCTGTGAAAATCACTTTTATTTTCTGGTTTTTGACTGTGAGAATTAGTATTTGGGTGGCTTAGCTTTAGATTTAGTTAGATTTGGTTTTTCTCAACTTTTCCAGAAGGACGCACCCTCTGAGTACTGCACAGTGCGTCTTTGGACGCGCTGTTGCCGTTTGCACAGAGCGGGCCCGCACCTGTTATAACGGGTTGCCTGCGTCTTCCTGTAAAATTTAGGAAAAGTCCATTTTTTGCTTTAATTGCTTTTAGATTTTGATTTTTCTTAGTGTTTTCTACCCAGATCCTTTAGTACCCTGTCAAGAATTTTCACCTGAACTTGTTTTGTGAGCTTTGAGTGTTTTAGTGGATTTCAACGAAGTTTAGGCCTAGGGTTTGATTTTTCAATAGGTCCTGTAGTGACTTTGACGGTAGAAAGTTGTCCAGCCTTAGATCTCTCTGGTTAGTCAGCCTTCTTAGAAGTCGGGCCTGTCGTAAAGTCTCCTTGTGTGAGCAGCTTGCCATTTAAGTTGTTTTGGGTCAAATTTCGGATTACTTGTTTATAAAGTGTTGATTTCCATTTTACAAAAGAACAAAAAGATTAGAGTTTTGTTTTGACTAGTTTTTGGTTCTGCAATAAGCTAGTCCTTGATTTGATTGTGATCAAGTAAAACACCTTAGAATAATCATTGTTGGTTTTGGCCTCGTTAAGATTGCTTAGAGTAAATTTACCTTTTAGTTTGCTTATGAATGCATTTTCATAGATTTTAATAGTTGTTAAGATTGATTTTTGGTTATACTAGATTTATTTGCTTTATTAAAAGAAAAATACAAAAACATCTTCTTTAAAAGTCTTGTTTCAAGTAGCTTTTTGTTTTTGAAAGAGAAAAAGAGTTTTTTTCGTGCATGTAAAGAGCGGTCATGTTTTTTATGCTTGGAAAAGACAAACGAATTGTTTCTTTGATTGTCTTCAATTAAGAAGTTGCTTTTATAAAGATTGCATTCTCTCAACTTTTTAGTTAAGCAATTCATCGAAAAAGTAAAGTAGTGGGTAAATCATCCTAGGTGCATTTTGTAGTGGTTTCGAGTCGAGTCAACACACCACTGGTTTCACTTCCATCACCTTTTGACTTAAGAAACAACCTTAAAAGTAACGCTTAAATTAAAATCAATCTAGTAATTTTTATTTTTCTAGGGCTCTGAAACACCAACATAGCTTAGGCTAGGGTCTTGGAGTAGGTGAGTACTTAACTCTCCAAGACTACAAAACCAAACAGATAGTTTATCTTGAGTAGATTAAATCCAATTGTTTCAGTTATACTCTGGGAAAGCTCCTCTTAAAGGAGAAGCACGAGCTCGTGTCCGAACCAGTGAGGGGATCATTCCTCCCTCGTTGGGAACGACGCCAGACAGTACGTATTACAAACGGTAAACCTCGGATTAACCATTGTCGAGGAGCCAGGGGTCACTTATCGGTAAACCTTGGATTATTGTCAAGGAGCCGGTAAGGGGATTGAGCTTGTTACTCTGCCCTTGCGTGCTGTCGGAGTTTAGACTGTTCCCCCAGGTGTAATTGTTGTGATTGGTAACTTTAGTGACCATAATCTTTAGGGTTCTACCGAGGTGACGGTGGAGGGAAGGTCCCACTGTACCTGGAGCAGACGTCGGTTATACTCACTTGGATTTTCCGGGGGGTTCACTTCACTTCGAGACGGTTAAAGTGGAGGAACTTGTGCCGGTCTATTCATTAAGCAGGTTGCCGGGGTAACTGTTCCACCCGCCATTTCTGTACTGAATCCTGCGAGGTTGGGCCTAATCACCAACTAGCGCTTTTGGTCCGGAAGACTACTGTTTGTGTGTGGTTTGACGCTCTAGATTATTTAGGCGTGTGCTTCAAATTTGTTTGCTTCTTTAGAAGACTTTAGGTGGTTTGATTTGAAATTTTTTACTTTGTTTTCGTGTGTTGTAGTTAAAAATCTTTAATTGTGGCGGAATTACCGAGACAGTCCCGTAGACTTCGGGGCCAGTCTCCTGAAGTTGTTTCTGTGGCCGAATTGTTGAGAAGATCCCGTAGACTTAGGGGATCCCCTCCTCGAGACGACCCGGGTAATTTAGAAGGGTTAAAGGTCCTTGTAACTCCTCCTAGTGACAGTAGAGTAGGTTCACCTGAAGAAGGAGAATCTTCCTTGGTAGTCCATCCAGATTACCAAAGTTTAGAAACAGGTTACAATCCCGAAACTGTTACAGTTTCCGAGCTTGCTGGTAGTTTTTCATCTGCCAGTGAAACAGGCGAAGAACCTGAAATTTCTGAACCTGTTACTCCAACTTCTAGTGTCCCTGATTCACCGAGAATAGAAAGAATTATCACCGAAAATCTACCTTCTGGTTTGATTGCTATAGAAGAACTTGCTCCAGAAGAAGATATAGGTGTCTCTCACCTTGAAGGTCAACTTACTATTGATCTAAGGGAGCGTGAATCCATCTTTTACAGTCCTCCTAGAAGTACTTCTTGGTACCTTGCGTTAACCAATTTTTTAGACAACTCAGTCGGTTTTTCCACACCTCGTACTCCTTTTCCACCTGGAGGTATTCATACTCCTGTAAATATGTCTGGTCAGTCGTCCGTGTTTACACAAAGTCCTGAATCTTTTTTACATGGCGGTCCTTCTGTTCCCACTGGGTATCAGTCACTTTCTGGTACCTTTGCGGGGGCATCTCCTCAACCCATTGATCATGGGTTATTTGCTGGAAACAGTGGTAATATACCATTGGGTGTAGGAGACATTTACATGATGTCAGGTTCAGTTCCCGTTTCCCAACCTCAAGGTGGCCAATTACCGCCTGGGGGGCAACCGCAGTTAACGCCTGGGGGGCAACCTCAAGGTACACAAATCGTGTCTGGGGGGCAACCTCAAAGTCAGTATGTACCTATGGTGCAATATGTACCCCAAGGTCAACCTCAGTATCAATATCAACCTCAAGGATGGCAACCTCAAGGATGGCAACCTCAAGGGTATCAACCCCAAAGTTATCAACCTCAAGGGTACCAACCTCAAGGTCAAGGTCAACCCCAGTATCAGTATTTACCTCAAGGTTATCAACCTCAAGGTCAATACTCAAGTCAAGGTTATCAACCGCCTCAAGGTCAGTCATATGTTCCAAGTATGGGAACTGCACCTTACAATTATCAATCCTACCCTCAATCTGGTTATGGATCTCAGTACCCTCAACCTGTTACGGGTCAGTACCCTGGAATGTTAGTGTGGGATCCCTCACAGGGTCAACAGGTGTTGCAGCCAAGTGTACAGATGCTTCCTCAAGCTGGACAACCCGTAGTTTCTGGTCCAACCCAGCAACCGCAACCTGTCCAGCCAAATGTTCAAACTTCTGTAGCTTCGGTAGTTACTCAGCCGTCAATTGCACCTAGTACTCCATCTCAAACGGCTGCTGCAACTATCGCTACATCTACCATACTTACTTCTGGAGTATCGACGGCTCCAGTTTCTACTGTCCCTGTTACCACACCTCAGACATCTTTACCGTTGTCTGGATCTACGATTCAAACCACAGTCCAGATGCCTGTAGGTCAGCCTGGTATAAGTACGGTTGTGACTACTCAACCTCAATTTGTTCAACCTCCGTACCAGGGACAGTACCAACCTGGGCAAGCTGTCCAACAACCGGTTTACCAGTATCAACCGTATCCTGGGTACACTTATCAACAACCTCAACAACCCCAGTACGGTCCGGTTAATCCTGGTTTTCCAGGAGGATATAATATCCCAAATGCGACTCCTGTTCCTAGTTATCCTGGATATCCTCCTCCTGGGGCTGGTATTGTGACCCAGAGTTTTAGAGATCCTAACCGGCAGTTACCGTTTATTGCAACTTTAGATTTACCCGACTTGACGCGCCTAACGAACGATCCAATTCAATATCTTCAGTTCTGGCCGCCAATGCCAAATAAGTTGCCCAGTGATATACCCAAGTTCGAAGGTAAGTCTGGAGAGGATCCGTCCAATCATGTGATGACTTACCACCTCTGGTGTGCTTCGAATTCTATCTCAGATGATTCCATCCGCTTACGTCTTTTCCAGCGTACACTCATTGGTCTCGCGGCCAAGTGGTACATTGAGTTACCACGGGCCTCTTTTTACAACTTTAGCCAGTTAGCTACCTCGTTCTTAACTCACTTTCAGTTGCCGGTCAGATACGATAACGGCACGGAATTATTAACTTCACTAAAACAATCGACGTCCACGTATATTTCTGATCACATTCATGAGTGGAGACGTCGAAGGAGATTAGTGAAAGTTTTTATCCCGGACCAAATCTTAGCTGAATGGTTTGTCAAATCATTATTACCGAAGATTACTGAAGATGTCGCTAAGGCCGGAGTAGTTACTGAGGAGCAAGTCATTGCTCAGGCACAATACCTTGACTTAGTTTACACTCAGTCGGGTACGTTACACGAGAAAATTCCGGATCTTCCAAAGTCGAATCAAATCGCTGCTGCTCCTTCGGGATCTCATGCCGCTGATGGTATGATTGGTATCGTGACTACGAAGAGTAAGAAGAAGTCTTCCAAGGCTTCAACTACTCCAATTATCACTTTGCCTGATTCTCCGACAGGAGAGTCTTCTCCTCCTGAACTTACCGCCGACATTCACGCTGTAGAGTCATCTACGGCCAAATCAAAAAACGGTGGAAAGAAGAAAGGAAAGAAGAAGGCTAAAGCAGACAAGGCTCCAAAGGAGAAAACTGAAAAGTCGGAAACCAATGACGAAAAACGCAAACCTCGATATCCTTGTCTTATTTGTGAAGAGGATCATTTTACGAGAGATTGCCCTCATCGGGCCGAGGTTGTAAAAATAGTCAAAGGTTCTCCCACTCCTGCTGTGTTAAAGAATCCATTTCCAGAGCAGGAGAATAAGATGATAGGTTCTTCTTCGAATGCCAGTGAAGAACCCATTTTGATGATGTCTCATGTGAGGATTGCGACTCGATCGCAAGATTATGGTAGTAAGGCTCCTGTTGATGGCAAGGAAGCAGAATCTTCTCACTCTAACCCATCAACCTCAGCTCCTGGTTCCGATCCACTACAGATCGAAAAACCTAACCCAGACTTAGTGATTAAGCCGCCCGCCAAGGGTGTACTTCGAAGGTCTGCTTTCAATCCACATGCGAGAGCAGCCCAGAATTACAACATTGTTGAGGACTTAGCTGTTTCACCTTCAGCAATGTCGGCACTCGAAGTGCTGCAATCATGCCCAGCACAACGGAAATTGCTTTTGTCGGCTATCGGAGCTGTCGATGTTCAGGACCCGAACCTAATGATCTTTGATCTAGAAAATAGTACACCACGTCTCCCCCATCAAATGGCTTTCCAAATTCCAGTGATAGTAAAAAACAGGCCTATTCATCGGACTGTGATTGATGAGGGAGCTTCTACGTGTATTATGTCGATTCAATGTTGGAGATCGCTTGGTTCTCCTTCGTTGAACCAATCCCCCACCATCCTTAAGGCCTTTGATGGCCGTGGGTTCCGTCCGTTTGGTATTCTACAAGAATTGCCTATAGGGGTTGAAGGTAAAACCGTTAGTCTGGATGTGGAAGTGGTTGATGCCCCTCTAGACTACAACCTTCTTTTGGGTCGAAGTTGGTCATATGCTATGACAGCGGTCGTTTCATCGGTCTTCAGAGTAATTAAGTTTCCACATAACGGTAAGATCGTGACTATTGATCAGCTGACATACTTTTCATCCGACCCAGCCTCTTCAGAGAGTATCCAGCATGTTGGTAAAACGACAATCCCTTATAGGGACGTTGGTGTAGGTTTAGTTAAGGATTCCGGTTTACTGGGAACTTTTCCTCTCCCTCCACTCAGCGCAGATCCTTCGTTTGCAACCATTCATATGATTACATCAGAAAACATTATTTATGATGATCCTTGGTTCGTCCCATCTGACTCTGAGATAGACTCACTCGGTGATGTTATGCCTTTGAGTCCATATGAAATTGCTTATGAAGCTCTCATGTCTTTTACTGACTTTCATTCAACCGAAGTCGACCAAATGAATGTGGTCAGTGAAGAGTCACTTTTCACCTCACCCTTAGAACGGATAACGTTTCCCGAAGTCGTGTCATCTGACGAACAACTTCGCGAAATCCTAAGTGTAGACGATCTACCATGGGAAGATCTCCATCACAGATCTTCGTTTTTACCTAAGGATGATGCATTTGAAAATGATTTTTCATCTATCTTTACCGCTGAATATGTCAAAGACGCTCAGGATCCAACGAAACATTCTGATTCAGAGTTGAATTTAGGGAATATTTCTCGTACTATTCCCATTGATATTTCAGTGAAGCCCGGAATCGAGGAAAACATTCATATAGGTGCCGCATGTACTGAAGAAGAAATCCAAACTTACAAGGCCCTATTCCAAGAATTCCGCGACGTGTTTGCCTGGTCTTACGAGGAAATGCCGGGAATTGATCCTGCCATTGTTGTTCATGAAATAAAGACCTACCCGGATGCTAAACCCGTCCGGCAACGGTTGCGTCAAATTCACCCTCGAAAAGCGGCTGCGATTAAAGCAGAAGTCGAAAAGCTGTTGAAAGCAGGTTTCATTTATCCGATCCCGTTAACGGATTGGGTATCGAATATTGTTCCGGTCAACAAAAAACAAGGAACAATAAGAATCTGTATCGACTATAGGGATATAAATCGAGCTTGTCCAAAAGACAACTATCCTACGCCTTATATCGATCAAATTATTGATGATTGTGCCGGAAGTGAAATGTTTTCCTTCATGGATGGTTTTTCGGGCTATAATCAAATCAATATTCTACCTGCCGACCAACCAAAAACGGCATTCATTTGTCCATGGGGGACATTTGCTTATTGCAAGTTACCTTTTGGGCTTAAGAATGCCGGGGCCACTTTTCAACGGGCGATGTCTTATGCATTTCATGATATCAAGCACATTGTGCAACCCTATCTCGATGATTTGCCTGCTCATTCTTTACATCGAGCTGATCACCTTGTCCACCTACGAGCAATCTTTATGAGGTGTAGGCATTATCGAATTCGGTTGAATCCCCACAAGTGTGTTTTCTGTATAGAAACAGGTCGATTGCTGGGATTTGTTGTTTCAAAAGCCCGCATTCGCGTCGATCCCTCGAAAGTCGAGGCTATCATCAAATTGCCTCCTCCTTCGAGTTTGCGCCAACTCCAAAGTTTGCAAGGGAAAGCGAACTTTTTACGCCGATTCATCCCAAACTACGCCGAGGTCACTAAAGGTTTTACACGGTTGTTGAAACAGAATGCACAATTCTTTTGGGACGAGATTGCCCAACAATCTTTTGATGCACTTAAACACGCGTTGACCCATGCACCGTTATTGCATCCTCCCAACTACAACCAAGACTACTTCTTATACCTCGCAGCTTCGCATTCCACCATTGGAATGGTGTTAGTTCAAGAAGATGAATTCGGAGCGGAGCATGTGATATATTATCTTAGTAGGACCTTGAATCCAACTGAGCTAAAATATTCGCATGTGGAGAAATTGGCCCTGGCAGCCGTTCAAGCTGTCCAGCGTTTCCGTCACTACATTCTTCTCCGCAAAACTACAGTTATTTCGGATTGCAACCCTATGATTTATATTTTGACAAAACAACTGCTAGGGGGCAAGTACTCTAAATGGATTGTTATCCTGCAAGAGTTCGACTTGGAGTTCGAGAAGTCCAAGTCTAAGAAATCCTTAGTTTTTGCGGAATTGATGTGTGATTTCCCGAGTGCTGACACAGAGACTGTGGCAGAGGAGTCCATTGCGGACGAATCTTTGTTTCTTATCAGTACTGTAGATCCGTGGTACGGGGATATAATCATTTATCTCCAAACCCAAACCTTTCGGCCTGAAGCTTCCAAAGCGGAACGTCGAAAAATTCGGTTTCAATCCCAGCCATACAAAATTATTGGAGATACACTTTATCGCCGGGGGGCAGACTTAGTTTTTCGACGTTGTTTAACTCACGAAGAGGCTGAGAGGGTTTTGAATGATTGTCACTCTGGAGCATGTGGCGGTCATATGTCTGGGTATGCCACAGCTCAGAAGGTGTTGCGCGCTGGTTATTTCTGGCCGTCTATGTTTAAAGATTGTATCATTGCAGTCAGGAAGTGCCACAACTGTCAAGTGTTTGATCGCAAGATGCGCGCTCCACCTGCTCCTCTCCACCCTATAATTGCCGTTGGTCCATTCGCCAAATGGGGTATCGACTTTATTACTTGTAACCCTCACTCGGCCGGGGGGCATGCGTATATCATCCTTGCGGTTGATTATTTTACTAAGTGGGCCGAGGCGATGCCTACATTCGACGCAAGCGGCAAAACAGCTGCAGTTTTCGTATTCAATCATATCATAACTAGGTTTGGTGTCCCACAAGCAATCATTACTGACCATGGGAGCCATTTTCGAAATGTCATGATGACTGAGCTTACAAGCCAGCTTGGTTTGCGCCACGATAGCTCTACTCCTTATTATCCGCAAGCCAACGGTTTGGTTGAGTCTATCAACAAAGTTCTAGTTACCATGATCCGACGAACCATTGGTGTTCATCGGTCGAATTGGCACAACATGTTATTTTCAGCGCTATGGGCATACCGAACCTCAGTGAAAAATTCAACAGGGTTCACTCCTTTCCAGCTAGTTTATGGCTTAGAAGCTGTGTTACCCATTGAATGCGAAATCCCATCACTTCAAATGGCTGTCGAATTACTTCCAGCTACTTCCGAAGAGGAGAAACGTTTATTGTACTTGGCTAAATTAGATGAGACTCGACGTGACGCTACATTGGCAATCGAGACTCACGCGAAACGAATGAAAGCTCAGTATGATAGAAATGTAACCCCTCGAAGTTTTTCGGAAGGAGACCTAGTACTATTATATGATCAAGCTAACGATAAGCTAGGTGCCGGAAAATTCGTTCCCATGTGGCATGGGCCCTACATTGTAAAGCGAAAGCTAGCAAAAGGGGCTTATGAGCTAGTTGACTTTGATGGGGACTCTTTGGGTAAACCCAGAAATGGACTTTACCTAAAGAGGTATTATGCTTAAATGATGGGAATGGAGAAATTTTTAGATAGGTTAGATTTTCTTTCTAGCTAGCAAGTGTGTTAGTTTAGTCAGTGTGCTTAGCTTAGAGAGTGTGGTTTTTTCGTCGTTATTCTGGCTTATCTTGGTTTTACTCTTGATATTGCAGATGTCGACGCCTCTCCAAACATATATTGGATTTGCTGATGGTGCTTGTCGTAGTACACGGAACATCTCTTCCGCAGCTTGGGTTATCTATTCGCCCTCTGACGAGTTAGTTTCTATGCATGGGGTAAGCCTCGGTCAAACAACGAACAACATTGCAGAATACAGTGCAGTGATTGAATTATTATCCGAATCTATTTCATTTGGAATTCGACGTTTGACAGTGAGGTTAGATTCTGAACTTGTTGTATTACAGCTTAATAGAGTTTATGCCATTAGGAATCCTGTGTTATTAAGGTTGTTTTTGAGAGTGCGTCTCTTGGAACGTGAATTTGATTACATTGAATATCAACATATTCCAAGGTCTTTGAATACATTAGCAGATGCAATTGCTTCTCGAATGTTGGACAGACATTTACGATAATCATGCAAGTAAATTTAAAAACATTTCATCACATATGTTAAACAAGATAAGCCGGTAATAGTGATATATATAGATAGAAGTGTGTCAAAAAATATATACATCGTCTTCGATCATAGGTTGAAAACACCTTATGATCGGCAAAATGATAGTACAAAAAGTCAAAATGTCACATGTGACTACAAAAGTGACTAGTCAATCACTGGTGGTGCTCTCTGTATGACACCACTGCGCGGGCTACCTTACGCAAAAATCTCCTAAACGGTCCAGGGACCGCGACTACGAAGCGCTGAAGCCTGATAGGAATGTCGTCCATAGTAGTCTCAGGTATATCTGCCGTGAGACGCTCTAGATCATGCTCCAACTCAGCTAGTACTTCTGCTGCCGCGTCCTGTGGGACCGGTACCGGTGCAGCTGGATGTAGTCTATCAAAAGGCCGGAGGTTGGCTGGACGCTGTGGACCAACATCTGCATTTTGAAAAATTTTACTGTTAGTTTTGAGACGATATATATGAAAAATAAAAAATACATAATTAGAAAACTTGTGAAAATAAAAGTACCTCTGTCGTCCCATTGTTCTCCCTGTGGAAGAACCATGTCCGGATCACCTCTGAAATCCATTCCGGCATACGGAAAGTCCTGTATCGAAAAAACCTGGTCCTCTAACCAGTGAAAGTAACTATCTGAGAATCGAACCACTGCCGCACCCTCGTCAGGATGCCGGGCCATCACCGCAACCCATCGTATCAGCTTTGGCTCCCGAGGACCCAAGATATCAACAGTGAGTTGCTGAGGGATCAGCATTGGAACTCTCTCCAAGGCAAAGCTCACGACTATAGGCCCATATCCAAAAGTCTTTAGTCGTCCGTTCTTTGCCTTGGTCAGTTGGCTCTTCATATGAGCCGACACAGCTTCACACCAGTTGAAAATGGTGCCTTGGTAACAGTCAATTGCCATCCGCATTTGGGATCCGGAAGCAATGTGTAAAGCGGCCGCGCCGCAAATTCTGGTAACCGTGAACGCTATGACTTTGAGTTCCGGTAGAGTGATGTGTTTTATCTCTATGCCTTTTGAATGGTGAGCCCCACGTGTGCACCAATCCTCGCGGAGACTATCAAGGGTTGGCCACCCGGCCTAGTCCCCGCAAGACTGAGTTGCTCACCTCTGTTCGGCAAGCCAGTGAGAAAGTATACATCCGAGGGCTCTATCTCGAGCTGGTGCCCTCCTATGTAAAAGCATTGTTCTTGAACGTTCCATCGCTCAACCAGCCATTCCAAGAATCTTACCTGGCCCCTCATGCCCGGTATGGTCCAATATTTGTATAATCCGCATGCTCTTAGGGCATCCAGAGAAGGTTGGTGATTTATTGCAGCTTCATCTTCCTCTACATGCTCTCTTTCTCTCCAGTCTAACATGATTAATGCCCTGCATATCAAAAATAGCAATTAGAAATTGATTTGGGAATTTTTGGTGGTTTTTTGAGAGAGTTGGGGTTTTGAAATGCGCACTTCTCGGAAGACGCACCCCGGCTTTGTAGCACAGGGCGCCCGGACGCAGCTGGCCTGAAGGCGGGCTGCGTCTTCCGACCGTTTTCCCGTATGAGAAAAAGTCGGGGGACGCAGGTCACCCGAAGGGCACCTGCGTCCGCCGAGAGGCGCATTCCAAAACCAAAACCCCCCCAAAAAATGAAACTAAGACCTAAAAATTAATTCTAAACGGATAGAAATGCAGAGTAGGATGTGTAAAATACCTGGATGAGACGGCGTTCGATTCCGACGGTCAGATTTTCCGCAGCGACCACGGGAAGTTTCTTGTCAAAAGCTCCTTTTTCAACCTCCAAAGTCAAACGGTAAAAATGACATGGTAAAAGGTCTTTTTATAGGTTTTTTGGATGAATTAGTTCATTTTTTACCATGAAAAGATGTTTTTCAATGTATTTTTGCCTATTTTAAACAGGTATGAGTAATGTGTCGCTTTTGTGCAGGACAAAGGGATTTCAAGGGAAATTGTAATTTTTTCACAAATAAAAATATCAGAGTCATCTTTTAAGCCCTTTTCTGACTCCTAAAAAATGAAAAGATCGCCGAGCGTTTCTTTTACACTCGTTAAAACGGAATTAAAAGACGGTCCCCTTTTAGCTCTTTTCTGACCGCAAAATCAGGAAAAGATTGCCGGGTTTTTGTCGTTTCGAACTCGATAAGGAAATAAAACGACGTGTCCTTGATCGCTTTTTACTTTTCAGGTCAACGACACTATTATGAAAGTACTCCTTGGTCGCAAGATCAAGCGGTTCCCCCAGGTATTATTTTATACTTTTTCGGGCTTGAGGGACACAAATATACGAAAAAGTTCAACGTGGAGTCTCCTTTTGTTTTTTCAGACTCTCTAAAAATGAAAAACGCCGAGTTTCTCCTATACTGGGCTCGTTAAAATTTTACAGTAAAGGACCTGTTTAATTACAAACAGGAACGAACCACTCCTTCCTAGGGTTCGAATTTAAACTAGGTTGGACTCGTCCGAAGGATGAGCTTATAATCAAGCATATGTTATCCTCCTCAAGCTTGTTAAAAATAAAGAGGTACTTGCCAGAAATGGTGGGGGAAAAGAGAGAAGAATGAACCTGTTTGTTACCTTTTGTCTCAAAAGAAACTTTATTACCACTCTTGAACATGACACTTTTCATTCACCTGGGTTGGGAAATCTTTTACCTCACAGTTGACCAAACCACTTTGAAAGTCTTTAACCGGGTTCCGGGGATTAACTTTGAGTTATTCGTCACCAAGCCATCTGTTGTGTCGTTATGTGTTCAAGAGGTCTGCAAGCAAAACTTTCATCTGCAAAATACTTGTCATCCATTTGACCATCCCTGAGTCAGTCCTTACAGCAACATTTCTTCAACTTGAACAATGATTTCGTGTTGCGGGCTTGCCTGCAACGGGTCGCTTTCTATCGACATCGACACATTATCTAGAAAGATGACTAAGGAATCGACAGTACCTTGAAGTCTGCATGCATCAATGGCAGGTTTCTCGCCTTTGACGTCAGTTTACATCATTGACTTTCGATCAAAGGATTCCGTGAAGTGTTCGACATCAAAACATCTATTCACATTTCACGGGTTGTGCTTGGTACTTTGAGAACCATTGACATTACTGGTGGTTTCTCTCACACTTGTTAACAGTTTGCATCATCGACTGGTAATCAAGTGGTTTCTAACATGTTCGACATCGAATCATTTAATCACATGGCTAGAATCGTACCAATTCGGGAAGTAGAAGTGAAGACCCTGGATCTAGTTTCTACCATCCAGGCTGCGAGGAGTTTTGTATTCATTATCTATGTAGACTAATCATAAACAGATGGCTGCGTCCATACTGTGTCTACAAAAGTCTATAAAAATGATGTACTGCAAGATCATTCCTGTATCAGAATAGTTAGTCCATTAGTTAAAGTTTTGAATCTGAGTATGGAATGCCTACCTCAGTGATGATATAATCTTATACATGTATTTTGTGTTGAAAATTGCAGGTTCCAACCAGGCCATCCACAAGACAATCCTTGAAATGATAAAGTGCTTCACCCTTCCTAGAATTACAAAACCCTAAATCTATTCCAGGCTTCGCACTTTAGGGGGCAATCTGTTACACTAAAAAATGTCACCATGACCACTTACAGTTAGTATGGCTCAAATCAACAGTCATGCTACCCTCTTAGGCAAGTCTTATGCCTCTGCTATCCATCTCAAACTCAAAGAAGAGAGAAAGTCTTGTAAAAAATATGTTTATCTCTGGGGTCGCAGGTTCTCTCTAGCCTTACCTGCGGGGACGCTGACCATGTTCACAAAAGGTGCGTCCTTGGACGCTCTGTATGTTAAGGGACAGGTGTGTCCTTCTGTAAAAGGCAAAATGCGCGAGTTTCATCTTAAAAAAGTTACTTGTGGTTACTTCTAGAACTTTCTAGAGGTCGGTTTGATGAATTGGATGCGCCTCCAGTTGGTTCATGTATCTCTATTAAGGGGGAACTTATCCCATCAATAAGGGAGCTATCCCACCCAAAGAGGGGGATTATCCCATTGATGGTGGACCTGAATAACCTCTTTACAGCACTATAAATAAAGACATTGAGCCAGAGGGAGGGGAGGTTGGAGCTATACATTTTCTTTGGGTAAATGCTGCAGGAATTAGGACTCCCATTTAGAACCTTGTGAGGAGAGATTGTCTTTGCTTGATTCTATTTGGAAGTGGGTGAGCTTTGTCAAAGTAGAGGAAAACCCTTGATGGACCCTGGGAGGAACTTGCACAACACCAAGGCCAGGTTGTAAGAGTTTCTTTGTTTCGTTATTAATACAAACTGGTTTATTTTTCTCAATAGCTTGTGTTAATGAGTTATTTCATGTGTTCCTTGGTCTGCATGTTAAATATATGTTTTATTATATGAAATGCAAGTGCTTGGTAATTGTTTGATTGTTTGTGGTTGCAGGAATTGACTTGAAGGAGGAGCTCATCCGGATCGGCAAGGACGGACTACAACAACCGCGTTTTGGAATAAGGTAAGCCTAAACACTTGTAGTTTTCATGTTTTAAAAGGTATATTTAGAGAAAGATCACTCCATTTTGTCTTGTTTGTCGCTAGAGAGTTTAGACTCCTAGGGAGGTCAGTTGTGTCCGCACAAATGACTTTTTCCGCCACGACAAGGAGAGAGAGACCCAAAAAATATATTTATATATAAGAGGGATTATATATTTATTATTTATATATTTAAATTGATTTTAATATTTGAATATTTTTATTCAATAATAATTTTCATTATTATATAAATTATATAATTAAAAAAAATATTTTTATTTTTATATTTTATATTTTTTTACTATATAATATTACCACTCTAGATTAGTCGTTTCCTGTAAATTTTGGGGAAACCTCAAGCCATTCCTGACACCCGTACCTAAGTTCCCAACGTTCCCACGTTCCAGAAACTCATGCAACATAGGTGCACACCCTTTTATGCGCAAACACTGTACACTGTAGCAAATCACTAAACTTCAATTTCGTCCTCTTTCAACCATTTCAAATATGACACATACACATGGACCAAACCTATCACGCCCCCAATGCTTTTTTCGTTAATTGGCAACTGTGTGGCACCGCCTAAGTAGCTAACATGTTCCATTGTTAAGTTACTTTGCAAACTACGCCTAACATTCATCATCTTTCATTAACAATATTAATGTGCGGAATCCATTAACATCATAAACATTCAAACATAAACATTAACACAATAGAGAGGACACCATCATATGCAATAATAATGTTTTATTATGAATTTATCAGAAAATAGTTGATCAGGAGCAAATTCTTCACCGACGTTATACCCGTGTCTTTTGCCACCAGGCGCCCCACCTCATGCACACCTTGCATGGTGGTCGCACATATACAATCCACACTTCAACTCGTTTTCCAACTCGGCGTGCACAGGCGCCCACAACCGGGTCACCCGCCGCCCTCGATTGGTCCGTTCAACAATACAAAACTCGTGCATGAGTCGAGCGGGTGCGCCTTCATGCAGCCCTCCACCCGACTCTCCTCACCCGAGTTGTTTACAACACCGCCGGGCGGACGCACCTTTGTGTGGCTCTCCACCCAGACTCGTTCAACCATCGGGCGGGCGCACCTTTGTGCGGCCCTCCACCCGAACTCATTTCACCCATCGGGCGGGCACGCCTTCGTGTGGCCCTCCACCTGACACACCACCCCTTCACCAAACTCGTGCAAGACTTCGTGTCCGTCTGCCTGATGAGCGGGCACATGACCACCCACGGTTTTGTGGCTTACGTCTGCTCCTCGCACTTCCCTTTGAACTCGTTTGATGAGTGAATGTGATCAAAGATGCCTTCCTCCCAACTCGCACCAACAATATATATGGTGGGTGGGCAAGTCGTGCCACCCGACCAACTCATTTCACTTGCCGGCCGACTTGCTATTTTGTTGTAAAACTCGTCCAAGGTGTGCGTCGGCCCGCCCAGCTCGCAGGACCGCCCTCTCCTTCGCTCGCCCATTTCAAAATGCCACTTGGTTGGCCCACGGGTAGCTCGCCTAGCTCGCTCGCCTATAAACCATGCAACCACACCTCGCCCGCATATGTATGCCTCATCCGCTCGGTCACATTTCTGCCTGTTCGCTAGCTCGTTCGTTCGGTGGGCGCGCCCAGGTGACTCACAAGCCGAAGGGCATTACATTCTCCCCCACCTGAAAGCATTGCCGTCCCTGGCAATCCGGCTCTCCTCTGTAGCTTCCTGTCATACTTCGCAATCTTCCGCTTCCATCTCCAAAGTAAGTCCTTCGTTTCCCAGCTGTCCTCTTCCGGTGAATTCTTCCATCTGACAAGAAATTCCCGTCTCATGTGGCAACCAATCCCTATAGATCGAACACTCAAAATATTTTCCATCTCTAGGAGAGGCTTGTCCACAATCATGGCTAGTCCCCTCGGTGGTTCCACCCTCTCTGGATGATCAGCATCAAGTCTCCATCTCTTCAACTGACTCATATGAAAAACTGGATGCTTCATGTGCATATGGCGTGGAAGCTCCAGCTCGTAAGCAACTTCCCCCACTCTCTTCTTAACTTGTAATGGTCCCTCATACTTCCTCGTCAGTTTTCTTGCAGTTCCCTTAGGTGGCTGAAACTAATCTCCAGCAATCCTTAGAAACACCATATCTCCCACATTGAAGTGTGCATCTTGTCTTCTCTTATTTGCCCATTTATTCATTCTCCTTGCAGCTTCATGCAAGTGCAACCGTGCCAATTCCAAGGTCTCATCCCAAGCCTTCATGAACTTCTTCACATGAGGAATCCTCAATAAACCTCCTGTAACTACGGTATGCGGTGTGACTGGCATCTGTCCATTCACCAACTTAAATGGACTGTACCTCGTCGCAGAAATCTTTTGAATGTTGTAGCTAAACTGAGCCACATCCAAGAGTTCAGGCCAATTCTTTTGATCAACCGTCACATAATGTCTCTAGTAATCCTCCAGCAATGCGTTGATCCTATCGGTGTGTCCATCTGTTTATGGATGGTAACTCGAACTCATTAACAACTCTGTCCTGACTAACTTGAACAATGTGGTCCAACATCTGCCTGTAAATCGTGGATCTTGGTCCGACATGATTCTTAGTGGCATCCCCCAATACTTCACTATGTTCTTGAATAACAACTCTGCAGTCCGCTTGGCTCCACAAGGCATTTTTGTTGGAAAAAGACAACATACTTGGAAAAATGTTCAACCACGAGCATTATCCCATTATACCCTTGTACCTGTGGCAATTGAGTAATGAAGTCCATCGAGACACTCATCCATGGCCTCTCAGGAATCAGTAAAGGCTGCAATAGACCTCCTTGCCTCTGAGTATCTGATTTATCTTGTTGACAAATGATGCATGCACGTACATACTCCTCTACATCCTCCCGCATCTTTTCCCAAAAGAATCCTCTCTGCAATAATGCCAAAGAACGACGCTGCCCTGGGTGGCCAGCCCACGGTGAGTCGTGGCACTCCTTCAAAAGGTGCCTCCTGAGTCCATATGAATTTGGAACATAGAGTCAGTTTCCAAAGAACAAGATCCCATCTTGGAGAAAGAACTTTTTTGTATTCCCCTCCTTTATTTGCTTCACTATATTCTGCATCTAAGTATCAGTCTCAACACTTTCCTTGGGCTTATTCTGCATCTCTTCTGACATCTAAACTCAACTACTACTCCTTGCTACCCGGTCTTCTCCTTCCAATGCTGCAACCTGCCCCTTCCTGCTAAGGGCATCTGCTACCGCATTGTGTCTCCCCGGTCTATACTCGATAGTCATGTCGAATTCTGCCAAGAAGTCCTGCCAATGAGCTTGCTTTGCAGAAAGCTTTGGTTGTGATCCAAAATAACTTGCTACAAAGTTGTCTGTCTTGACAACAAACAACATCCCAATAAGTTAATGCCTCCACACATGAAGACAGTGAATGATTGTAGTCATCTCCTTCTCATGGACTGGATACCTCCATTCTCTATCCTGCAACTTCCGACTCTCATATGCCACTAGATTCCCATCCTGCATAAGAACCCCTCCTATGGCAAAATCTAAAGCATCTGTGTGTACCTTAACTGGTCGCTCGAAGTCCGGGAACTTTAGTATCGGTGTTGTAACCATCCTCTTCTTCAAATTATCAAATGCCCACTGACATTTGTCCGTCCAACTCCATCTCTTATCTTTCTTCAACAGGTCTATCAGTGATGATGTTACCTTGGAGTACCCCTCTACAAACTTCCATTGGTAGTTGGTCATGCCCAAAAACACCCTGATATCATGGACATTCTTTAGTTCAACCCAGTGCTCGATTGCCTTCACTTTGCTTGGCTCCATCCGTATGTACCCTTGACCCACTATGTGTCCAAGGAACGGAATCTCGGTCTGAGCGAACACACACTTAGACTTCTTCAAGTACAACTGATTTGCCTTTAGTGCCTCTAACACCATCACGAAGTGCTTCTTATGATCCTCCATGTTGTCACTATACACCACTATATCGTCCAAGTATACTACTATGAACGAATCCAAGTATGGATGCAGAACATCATTCATCAAAGTGCAAAAAGTAACAGGAGCATTGCACAACCCGAATGGCATAACAAGGAATTCAAAACTACCATATCTTGTTACTATAATGATCTTCTTATTGTCTCCTTCAGCTATCTGCACCTGATAATACCCATGCCTCAATTCTAGCTTGGAAAACACTTGGGGCTTCACATGCTTGTCGAAGCAATCAGTAGCCAATGGCAAAGGATACCTGTTCCTTACCATCTGCTTGTTCAGTGCATGGTAATCATAGCACATCTGTAACTCTTTCGAATCCTTCTTCCCCTGGAATAATACTGGAGCTCCATAGTGGGACCTTGAAGGTCTGATGAAACCTGCATTAGTTAAATCCTTTAACTGTCTTTTCAACACCTCCAACTCAGTTCCTGACAAACGATAAGGTTCTTTAGCCGGAGGTTGCTTCCCTGGCTCAAGATCTATGCTATGGTCCACTGCACGCCTTGGTGGAAGCTTCTTTGGTAGCTCATCAAGCATTAAATTTGCATATTTGGGGAGTACCTCAGAAATCTCGGCTGGAACAGGCATCCCCACTCCATCACCTTCGACTCCCTTGAACATCACCGCATATGTCTCGATATCTGACTCCTTCATAGCCTTCTCCAAACTTAGTGCAGAAACATGCTGCACCTTGACTTCCCGCCTTTGCCTATGAGTGGGCAAAGTCCAATTTTGTGACTGTCCAACCAGCAACACCTCATCACAGAAGGGGACAACAATTGCCTTGTTGCCTGTCAGGAAATCTTGCCCCAATATCATATCGAAGTCGTTCATCTCCATCACTGTGAAGTCCAACTGACCCTTCCAGTCTTTTATCTGTACAGGCACTTCGTGTGCCAACCCCGCCACTTTAGCTCTAGAGTTCACCGCCTTGACTTCCACATTTGATGGGGATATCATCAGTCCAACCTCTTTTGACAACCGTGTCATCATGAAGTTATGAGTGGCCCCTGTGTCCACCAGAGCTTGAATGGTCTTGCCATGAACCATCAAGTCTATGAAACGCGGACTGTTAATCCATGATTTCTCCATAAATTTTTCCTGCATACATGTCTGTTCTCTACAAGTAGCTCTGATACCATCTGTCATGCCCCCATTTCTTTTTTCATTAATTGGCAACCATGCGGCACCGCCTAAGTAGCTAACATGTTCCATTGTTAAGTTACTTTGCGAACTACACCTAACATTCATTAACTTTCATTAACAATATTAATGTGCGGAATCCATTAACATCATAAACATTCAAACATTAACATTAACACAATAGATAGGACATCATCATATGGAAAAATAATGTTTTATTATGAATTTATGAGAAAATAGCTGACCAGGAGCAAATGCTTCACTAGCGTTATACCCGTGTCTTTTGCCACCTGGCGCCCCACCTCATGCACACCTTGCATGGTGGTCGCGCATATACAATCCACACTTCAACTGGTTTGCCAACTTGGTGTGCACAGGCGCCCACACCCGGGTCACCCTCCACCCTCGGTTGGTCCGTTCAACAATACAAAACTCGTGCACGAGTCGGGCGGGTGCGCCTTCATGCAACCCTCCACTCAACTTTCCTCACCCGAGTCATTTACAACACTGCCGGGCGAGCGCACCTTTGTGCAGCCCTCCACCCAAATTCGTTAACCCGTCGGGCGGGCGCACCTTCATGCGGCCCTCCACCTGAACTCGTTTCACCCATCGGGAAGGCACGACTTCGTGTGGCCCTCCACCTGACACATCACCCCTTCACCAAACTCGTGCAAGACTTTGTGTCCGTCTATCTGATGAGCGGGCACATGACCACCCAAGGTTTTGTGGCTTACGTCTACTCCTCGCACTTCCCTTCGAACTCGTTTTATGAGCGAATGTGATGAAAGATGCCTTCCTCCGAACTCGCACTAACAATATATATGGTGGGTGGGTGAGTCGTGCCACCCGGTCAACTCATTTAACTTGCCCGGCCGACTTTCTATTTTGTTGTAAAACTCGTCCAAGGTGTGGGTCGGCCTGCCCAGCTCACGGGACCGCCCTCTCCTTTGCTCTCCCATTTCATAATGCCATTTGGTCGGCTCGCGGGTAGCTCACCTAGGTCGCCTGCCTATAAACGATGCAACCACACCTCACCTGCATATGTATGCCTCATCCGCAAGGTCGCATTTATGCCTGTTCGCTAGATCATTCGTTCGGTGGGCACGCCCAGGTGACTCACAAGCTGAAGGGCATTACATTCTCCCCCACCTAAAAGCATTGCCGTCCCTGGCAATCCGGCTCTCCTCTGTAGCTTCCTGTCATACTACGCAATCTTCTGCTTCCATTTCCAAAGTAAGTCCTCTATTTCCTAGCTGTCCTCTTTCGGTGAATTCTTCCATATGACAAGAAATTCCTTTCTCATGTGGCAACCAATCCCTGTAGATCGAACACACAAAATCTTTTCCATCTCTAGGAGAGGCTTGTCCACAATCATGGTTGGTCCCCTCGGTGGTTCCACCCTCTCTGGATGATCAGCATCAAGTCTGCATTTCTTCAACTGACTCATATGAAAAACTGGATGCTTCATGTGCATATGGTGTGGAAGCTCCAGCTCATAAGAAACTTCCCCCACTCTCTTCTTAACTTGTAATGGTCCCTCATACTTCCTCGTTAGTTTGCTCGCAGTCCCCTTAGGTGGTTGAAACTAATCTCTGGCAATCCTAAGTAACACCATATCTGCCACATTGAAGTGTGCATCATGTCTTCTCTTATCTGCCCATTTCTTCATTCTCCTTGCAGCTTCATGCAAACGCAACCGTGCCAATTCCAAGGTCTCATCCCAAGCCTTCATGAACTTCTTCACATGAGGACTCCTCAATAAACCTCCTGTCACTACGATATGTGGTGTGATTGGCATCTATCCATTCACCAACTCAAATGGACTGTACCCCGTCGCAGAACTCTTTTGAATGTTGTAGCTTAACTGAGCCACATCCAAGAGTTCAGGCCAATTCTTTTGATCAACCGTCACATAATGTCTCAAGTAATCCTCCAGCAATGCGTTGATCCTCTCGGTCTATCCATCTGTCTATGGATGGTAACCTGAACTCATCAACAACTCTGTCCCGAATAACTTGAACAATGTGGTCCAAAATCTGCCTGTAGATCATGGATCTTGGTCCGACACGATGCTTAGTGGCATCCCCCAATACTTCACTATGTTCTTGAAGAACAACTCCGCAGTCCGCTTGGCTCCGCAGGGAATCTTTGTTGGAACAAAGACAGCATACATGGAAAAATGTTCAACCACGAGCATTATCCCATTATACCCTTGTACCTGTGCCAATTGAGTAATGAAGTCCATCAAGACACTCATCCATGGCCTCTCAGGAATCGGTAAAGGCTGCAATATACCTCCTTGCCTCTGAGTATCCAATTTGTCTTGCTCACAAATGATGCACGTATGTACATACTCCTCTACATCCTCTCGCATCTTTTCCCAAAGAATCCTCTTGCAATAATGCCAAAGAAAGACACTGCCCTGGGTGGCCAGCCCACGGTGAGTCGTTGCACTCCTTCAAAAGGTGCCTCCTGAGTCCATATGACTTTGGAACATAGATTCAGTTTCCAAAGAACAAGAACCCATCTCAGAGAAATAAATTTCGTGTATTGCCCTCCTTTATTTGCTTCAGTATATTCTGCACCTAAGTATCAGTCTCCAAACTTTCATTGAGCTTATTCTGCATCTCTTCTGACATCTAAACTCGACTACTACTCCTTGCTACCTGGTCTTCTCCTTCCAATGTTGCAAGCTGTCCCTTCCTGCCTAGGGCATCTGCTACCACATTGTGTCTCCCCGGTCTATACTCGATAGTCATGTAAAATTCTGCCAAGAAGTCCATCCAATGAGCTTGCTTTGCAGAAAGTTTTGGTTGTGATGCAAAATAACTTGCTGCAACATTGTCTGCCTTGACAACAAACAGCTTCCAAATCAGGTAATGCCTCCACACATAAAGACAGTGAATGATGGTAGTCACCTCGTTCTCATGGACCGGATACCTCCATTCTCTATCCTGCAACTTCCGACTCTCATATGCCACCAGATGCCCATCCTGCATAAGAACCCCTCCTAGGGCAAAATCTAAAGCATCTGTGTGTACCTCAAATGGTTGCTCGAAGTTTGGAAACTTTAGTATCGGTGTTGTAACCATCCTCTTCTCCAAATTATCAAATGCCGACTGACATTTATCCGTCCAACTCCATCTCTTATCTTTCTTCAACAGGTCTATCAGTGATGATGTTACCTTGGAGTACCCCTCTACAAACTTCCATTGGTAGTTGGTCATGCCCAAAAACACCCTGATATCATGGACATTCTTCATTTCAACCCAGTCCTCGATTGCCTTCACTCTGCTTGGCTCCATATGTATGTACCCTTGACCCACTATGTTTCCAAGGAATGGAATCTCGGTCTGAGCAAACGCACACTTAGACTTATTCAAGTACAACTGATTTGCCTTTAGTGCCTTAATGACCATCACGAAGTGCTTCTTATGATCCTCCATGTTGTCACTATACACCACTATATCGTCCAAGTATACTACTATGAACGAATCCAAGTATGGACGCAGAACATCATTCATCAAAGTACAAAACGTAACAGGAGCATTGCACAACCCGAATGGCATAACAAGGAATTCAAAACTACCATATCTTGTTACTATCACGGTCTTCTTATTATCTCCTTCAGCTATCTGCACCTGATAATACCCATGCCTCAAGTCTAGCTTGGAAAACACTCGGGCCTTCACAAGCTTGTCGAAGCAATGAGCAGCCAATGGCAAAGGATACATGTTCCTTACCATCTGCTTTTTCAGTGCACGGTAATCATAGCACATCCATAACTCTTTCGAATCCTTCTTCCACTAGATAATACCGGAGCTCCATAGGGGGACCTTGAAGGTTTGATGAAACCTGCATCAGTTAACTCCTTTAGTTGTATTTTCAACACCTCCAACTCAGTTCCTGACAACCGATAAGGTGCTTTAGCCGGAGGTTGCTTCCCTGGCTCAAGCTCTATGCTATGGTCCACTACACGCCTTGGTGGAAGCTTCTTTGGTAGCTCATCAAGCATCAAATTTGCATATTTGGCAAGTACCTCAGAAATCTTAGCTGGAACAGGCGTCCCCACTCCATCACCTTCGACTCCCTTGAACATCACCGCATATGTCTCGATATCTGACTCCTTCATAGCCTTCTCCAAACTTAGTGCAGAACCATGCTGCACCTTGACTTCCCGCCTTTGCCTATGAGTGGGAAAAGTCCAAGTTTGTGACTGTCCTACCAGCAACACCTCAACACAGAAGGGGACAAAAATTGCCTTGTTGCCTGTCAAGAAATCTTGCCCCAATATCATATCGAAGTCGTTCATCTCCATCACTGTGAAGTCCAACTGACCCTTCCAGTCTTTTATCTGTACAGGCACTTCGTGTGCCAACCCTACCACTTTAGCTCTAGAGTTCACCGCGTTGACTTCCACATTTGATGGGAAGATCATCAGTCCAACCACTTTTTCCAACCGTGTCGTCATGAAGTTATGAGTGGCCCCTGTGTCCACCAGAGCTTGAATGGTCTTGTCGTGAACCGTCAAGTCTACGAAACGCAAACTAATAATCCATGATTTCTCCATAAATTTCCTGCATACATGTCTGTTCTCTACAAGTAGCTCTGATACCATCTGTCACGACCCCATTTCTTTTTCATTAATCGGCAACCATGCGGCATCGCCTAAGTAGCTAACATGTTCCATTTTTAAGTTACTTTGCGAACTACGCCTAACATTCATTAACTTTCATTAACAATATTAATTTGCGAAATCCATTAACATCATAAACATTCAAACATAAACATTAGCACAATAGATAGGACATCATCATATGGAATAATAATGTTTTATTATGAATTTATGAGAAAATAGCTGACCAGGAGAAAATGCTTCACCGGCGTTATACCAGTGTCTTTTGCCACCGGGCACCCCACCTCATGCACACCTTGCATGGTGGTCGCGCATATACAATCCACACTTCAACTGCTTTGCCAACTTGGTGTGCACAGGCGCCCACACCCGGGTCACCCGCCACCCTCGGTTGGTCCGTTCAACAATACAAAACTCGTGCATGAGTCGGGCGGGTGCACTGTCGTGCAGCCCTCCACCCGACTCTCCTCACCTGAGTCGTTTACAACACTTCCAGGCGAGCGCACCTTTGTGTGGCCCTCCACCCAGAGTCGTTCACTCGTCGGGCGGGGGCGCCTTCATGTGGCCCTCCACCCGAACTCGTTTCACCCGTCGGGCAGGTGCGACTTCGTCTGGCCCTCCACCCGACACACCACCCCTTCACCAAACTCGTGCAAGTCTTCGTGTCCATCTTCCCGATGAGCGGGCACATGACTAACCGCGATTTTGTGGCTTACATTTGCTCCTCGCACTTCCCTTCGAAGTCGTTTGATGAGCGAATGTGATCAAACATGCCTTCCTCCAAACTCCCACCAACAATATATATGGTGGGTGGGTGAGTCGTGCCACCCGGTCAACTCATTTCACTTGCCCGGCCGACTTTCTATTTTTTTGTAAAACTCATCCAAGGTGTGGGTCAGCCCGCCCACCTCACGGGACCGCCCTCTCCTTTGCTCTCCCATTTCACAATGCCACTTGGTCGGCCCGCAGGTAGCTCACCTATAAACCATGCAACCACACCTCGCCCGCATATGTATGCCTCATCCGCTCGGTCGCATTTCTGCCTGTTCGCTAGCTCGTTCGTTCGGTGGGCACGCCCAAGTGACTCATAAGCTGAAGGGCATTACATTCTCCCCCACCTGAAAGCATTGCCGTCCCTGGCAATCGACTCTCCTCTGTAGCTTCCTGTCATACTTCGCAATCTTCTGCTTCCATCTCCAAAGTAAGTCCTCCGTTTCCCAGCTGTCCTCTTCCAGTGAATTCTTCCATCTGACAAGAAATTCCCATCTCATGTGGCAACCAATCCCTATAGATCGAACACTCAAAATCTTTTCCATCTCTAGGAGAGGCTTGTCCACAATCATGGCTGGTCCCCTCAATGGTTCCACCCTCTCTGGATGATCAACATCAAGTATTCATCTCTTCGACTGACTCATATGAAAAACTGGATGCTTCATGTGCATATGGCATGGATGCTCTAGCTCATAAGCAACTTCCCCCACTCTCTTCTTAACTTGTAATGGTCCCTCATACTTCCTCGTCAGTTTGCTCGCAATCCCCTTAGGTGGCTGAAACTAATCTCTGGCAATCCTAAGTAACACCATATCTTCCACATTGAAGTGTGCATCCTGTCTTCTCTCATCTGCCCATTTCTTCATTCTCCTTGCAGCTTCATGCAAGTGCAACCGTGCCAATTCCAAGGTCTCATCCCAAGCCTTCATGAACTTCTTCACATGAGGACTCCTCAATAAACCTCCTGTCACTACGGTATGTGGTGTGATTGGCATCTGTCCATTCACCAACTCAAATGGACTATACCCCGTCGCAAAACTCTTTTGAATGTTGTAGCTGAACTGAGCCACATCCAAGAGTTCAGGCCAATTCTTTTGATCAGCCGTCACATAATGTCTCAAGTAATCCTCCAGCAATGCATTGATCCTCTCAGTCTTTCCATTTGTTTGTGGATGGTAACCTGAACTCATCAACAACTCTGTCCCGGCTAACTTGAACAATGTGGTCCAAAATCTACCTATAAATCATGGATCTTGGTCCGACACGATGCTTAGTGGCATCCCCCAATACTTCACTATGTTCTTGAAGAACAACTCCGCAGTCCGCTTGGCTCCACAGGGCATCTTTGTTGGAACAAAGACAGCATACTTGGAAAAATGTTCAACCACGAGCATTATCCCATTATACCCTTGTACCTATGGCAATTAAGTAATGAAGTCCATCAAGACACTCATCCATGGCCTCTCAGGAATTGGTAAAGGCTGCAATAGACCTCCTTGCCTCTGAGTATCCAATTTGTCTTGCTGACAAATGATGCACGTATGTACATACTCCTCTACATCCTCTCACATATTTTCCCAAAAGAATCCTCTCTGCAATAATGCCAAAGAACGACACTGCCCTGGGTGGCCAACCCACGGTGAGTCGTGGCACTCCTTCAAAAGGTGCCTCCTGAGTCCATATGACTTTGGAACATAGATTCAGTTTCCAAAGAACAAGAACCCATCTCAGAGAAAGAACTTTCGTGTATTCCCCTCCTTTATTTGCTTCACTATATTCTACACCTAAGTATCAATCTCAACACATTCCTTGAGCTTATTCTGCATCTCTTCTGACATCTAAACTCTACTACTACTCCTTGCTACCTGGTCTTCTCCTTCCAATGCTGCAAGCTGTCCCTTCCTGCCTAGGGCATCTGCTACCACATTGTGTCTCCCCGGTCTATGCTCGATAGTCATGTCAAATTCTGCCAAGAAGTCCATCCAATGAGCTTGCTTTGCAGAAAGCTTCGATTGTGATGTAAAATAACTTACTGCAACGTTGCCCGTCTTGACAACAAACAACTTCCCAATCAGGTAATGCCTCCACACATAAAGACATTGAATGATCGTAGTCACCTCCTTCTCATGGACCGGATACCTCCATTCTCTATCCTGCAACTTCCGACTCTCATACGCCACTAGATGCCCATCCTCCATAAGAACCCCTCATATGGAAAAATATAAATAATCTGTGTGTACCTCATACGGTCGCTCGAAGTCCGGCAACTTTAGTATCGGTGTTGTAACCATCCTCTTCTTCAAATTATCAAATGCTGACTGACATTTGTCTGTCCAACTCCATCTCTTGTCTTTCTTCAATAGTTCTATCAGTGATGATGTTACCTTGGAGTACCCCTCTACAAACTTTCGTTGGTAGTTGGTCATGCCCAAAAACACCCTGATATCATGGACATTCTTCAATTCAACCCACTCCTCGATTCCCTTCACTCTGCTTGGCTCCATTCGTATGTACCATTGACCCACTATGTGTCCAAGGAATGGAATCTTGGTCTGAGTGGACACACACGTAGACTTCTTCAAGTACAACTCATTTGCCTTTAGTGCCTCGAACACCATCGCCAATTGCTTCTTATGATCCTCCATGTTGTCACTGTACACCACTATATCGTCCAAGTATGGACGCAGAACATCATTCATCAAAGTGCAAAAAGTAACAGGAGCATTGCACAACCTGAATGGCATAACAAGGAATTCAAAACTACCATATCTTGTTACTATCACGGTCTTCTTGTTGTCTCCTTCAGCTATCTGCACCTGATAATACCCATGCCTCAAGTCTAGCTTGGAAAACACTCGGGCCTTCACAAGCTTGTCGAAGCAATCATCAGCCAATGGCAAAGGGTACATGTTCCTTACCATCTGCTTGTTTAGTGCATGGTAATCACAGCACATCCGTAACTCATTCGAATCCTTCTTCCACTGGATAATACCGGAGCTCCATAGGGGGACCTTGAAGGTTTGATGAAACCTGCATCAGTTAACTCCTTTAATTGTATTTTCAACACCTCCAACTCAGTTCCTGACAACCGATAAGGTGCTTTAGCCGGAGGTTGCTTCCCTGGCTCAAGCTCTATGCTATGGTCCACTGCACGCCTTGGTGGAAGCTTCTTTGGTAGCTCATCAAGCATCAAATTTGAATATTTGGTGAGTACCTCAGAAATCTCAGCTGGAACAGGCGTCCCCACTCCATCACCTTCGACTCCCTTGAACATCACCGCATATGTCTCGATATCTGACTCCTTCATAGCCTTCTCCAAACTTAGTGCAGAAACATGTTGCACCTTGACTTCCACCTTGCCTATGAGTGGGCAAAGTCCAAGTTTTTGACTGTCCGACCAACAACATCTCATCAGAGAAGGGGACAACAATTGCCTTGTTGCCTATCAAGAAATATTGCCCCAATATCATATCAAAGTCGTTCATCTCCATCACTGTGAAGTCCAACTGAACCTTCCAGTCTTTTATCTATACAGGCACTTCATGTGCCAACCCTGCCACTTTAGCTCTAGAGTTCACCGCCTTGACTTCGATATTTGATGGGAATATCATCAGTCCAAACTCTTTTGACAACCGTGTCATCATGAAGTTATGAGTGGCCCCTGTGTCCACCAGATCTTGAATGGTCTTGCCTTGAACCATCAAGTCAACGAAACGGAGACTGTTAATCCATGATTTCTCCATAAATTTTCCCTGTTTGTTCTCTGCAAGTAGCTCTGATACCATCTGTCACGTCCCCAATTCTTTTTTCGTTAATTGGCAACCATGCGGCACTTCCTAATGTTGTTGGGAAAAGTATCTATTCAGAACGCCCCTATCCCACTCTAAGGTGTGATAGTGCCTTAGCAACAAACGAGGAAAACTACTTGAGTATTCTTCTTTATGAAATGTAAATGAAGAGGAAGGATGTAACTAACCTGTGTCTTTCGCTAGTTTGTTGATCCAATCGCTCCTCTCTTCAATAGCTCCCAGCTCCCTGCTCCCTTACCGGCCCAGCTTCACCGAATTCCTGCAAGATCACAGAAGAGAGAAACTACACGAAGATATAGATATACATTCATAAAAAGCTCAAGATCAGATTAAGCTAAACATGCAAATATAACAAAGCATCATTGATACACAGCATGTAGGAGAAACTCAAATAATTTTATTTATATGATAAGAAAGTCCAAGAGGAGATACAACCAAGTGAGTCCCGATCCAGCATCTACCTCCTAGCAAAGGAATCCCTTCCTCACCTCCAACAAAACATAAATCACCCAATGTACTAATCTCAATCTCAAACCAACAGCAATTCTCTGCAAAGTACAAAATTCCAGCCTCTGGATCTCTGGGATGAGGGATCCATATATAGATGTAAGCAGAGAGGATGATTCAGCTTATGTTTTGACTTGTGGCTTCTCTCTGTCAGTTCTTACTTCCACTTGGAGACTGAGAGCCTCTTACTCATCACTGGTCGAATTCAGTGAGGCAAGTGTCATTGGAGAAGATTCTGGAAGCTTCCATTGTCTCTCCACCTCGTTGAATGACTCTGCCACTTGTCATTTCCCGCTCAACGCACCTGGGTAGTGCATTCAAGTGCGTTGCAATGCACCTAGCCAGTGTATTTGGGTGCTTTGCAACGCAGGCAGCTAGTGGAGCTTCTGAATTGATCCTGATTTGACTAGTTTTGAGCAGTTTCTAGTGGAGAACTTCTGGGAGAAGCTGTCATTGATTGACCTTGTTCCTTTAGGGGCCGGAACAACACTTTTAGGGACTTTGGATCCCTTGGATTATGGACATTTCATGCTTATAGCTGTAAGGCACAAAAATGTCTATAGCAGTTGCCCCCTAAAGTATGAGGCCGTTTATCGGGTGAAATGCTTTATTAGGAGGATCCAAAGTTCTTTCAATGCTGGGAGGAGACCTGTAATAAGATACAATACAATACGTTATTTTCATACTGTTTTCATGATCTAGCTGAGGCAGGCATTCTCATGCTCAGCTTTATAAATTCATTTTTATGTACATAGGACAAACAATCATTTGATGGTAGACTAATGATTCTGATGAAATCATCGTCCTTTTGGTAGGATGATTATCTGTTCTGCAATGCTGTACATGTCAATGTCTTTATTTTTCCTGAATATATATCGCAGCCCGGATGGATGAAACTAGATCTCGGGTCTTCAATCTCGTCCGATCTTCACTCTAAGTACAAGTCGATCCATGTGAGAAATGTTTTGAAGTCGAACATGGAAAGACATCGCTTGATTACCAGTCAATGATGTAAACTGTTAACAAGCGCGAGAGGAATCACCGATAATGATAATGACCCTCAAGGTACTGCAGTACAATTCACGTGGTGTGAATAAAGGACTTGGCGTCGAACACCACGCAAAATCTTTCGGTCGAAGGTCATTGATGTATACCTGTCGCCAGAAGTGAGAAACTTGCCATTGAGGCATGCAAGCTTCAAAGTACTGAAGGGGGTGTTCCTAGATCAAATTCTTGGATAATGAGCTGATGTCGACAAGAAGTGATCTGTCAAAGGAGGGCCTTGATGTATCCCACATCAATGACACGGAACGGAGCAAATTATTTTGATGGAGGTGAAAACGATCCGATGATATATGGTTCAGGGTGGCGGTCATGAAAGAATGAAGTATAATGTATGGTAGTGGATGGGACACGGTTGACTTCTCTGGATGACTTCTCTTGAACATATCAGCGACGCTTATATGATGGATTGGTAGCATTTACCCCAAAGGTGGATGGTATGGCCAGACCATGGTGATGTGACCGGTGAATGAAACAACCCAACCCGACTAAGGCATGGAGTGGAAGTGTCATGACTTGCTACCAATAAAGGTTCTTTGAGTTTCTTCCCAATTTTTCCCCAGTCATTGCTGACCAGTACCTCTTTATTTTTGTCAAGCTTGAGGAGGATAACATATGCTTGTTCTATAATTTGCCCTTCGGGCAAACCCATCGCTATGTTTTAACGAGCCTAGCGATAGTGAAACTCGTTCTCATCTAAAGACAAGTTTGTCGCTATTAATATTTTTAACGAGTCTAACGACAAAGATAACTCGGTCCTTTTCATTTTTAGAGAGTCTGAAAAGGTACGTAAAGTTAACTCCGGAGTTCCTTTTTCGTCATCTAATCCCTTAAGTCTGAAAAAGTATAAAACAATATAGAAGCGATGAATTTTCGATAGTTTTAACGAGCCGAACAAAACAAGCGCTCGATCGTTTTGAGCAATAATCCCTCAGGTCCAAAAAGATTAAAATCTAGAGGAGGGATAGCTCTTCCTGTCGCTTTAACGAGCTGGAAGGCCAAAACTCGGCAATCTTTTCATATTTTATGAGTCAGATGAAAAGAGCTTAAAGAAGACTCGTCTTTTGAGGAACGAGTGATAAAATGGGTAGCAGCTGATTCCAGGTAAGGGTTGGAATTTTCCAATCACGGCAGTGTCACAAGGATGGCTAGTGAAATCACTCTTTGCAGCTGTTCCTCAAAATGGGTAAACAATCAAATGGAGGTGAATGATCGGCCAATGGAAAAGTGGAGGTGACGGTGCAAACACGACCAAGGCTTTAATGGCTGATAATGTTACATTCACGGTGGTTATTTACCGGAGGATAGTTCATTTTGTAACGAGCTTAAACGCGGGTTGAAACACTTGCTCGGTCTTATGTTTATTTTTTAACGAGCATGAACTATGTGCTAAAACTGCTCGATAATCCAGTCATATGATAAGAATGTCTCATGTAAGATGCCATTTTTTATGGAGCTTGCGCCTTACAAAGCTATGCCCCACATCCTTTCGTTATGCAAGTTCGGAAATGACTAATCCTACGAGTTTAAAGGGTTAGAGGTCCTAAAAAATTAAAAAATAAATAGCCGCCCCTTACTTGCACTCCAAAAGCTTTGCATGCCCCCAGGTATAAAATACGATTTCAAGGTTACCCCTCAATTTGGAGATAAAACATTTGTTCTACCAGGAAAGGCCTACCTCTTTCAGGTTACCAAAGATTGTCTCATTTGCGCAGCAAACAAAACACTTCTTTGGCGATGTCTACCGAGATAGACAAAGGTGAGTGGCAACGAGCGCCAAACACATAACTTTGACAAAAGAATCTTATTCTAGAACAATCCCTCTTCCAATCACGGACGGGGTACGGACTAGTCATATTCTCCCGCGGAAACCTACCTTATACCCAAAGTTTTCCTGCTGAAGCAGACCAGGACGCATGCCCCCTGGGTTCCAGTCATATCCCTCCGAATTACTCGTGCTCATCGGGAGGACGGACCGTGGGTTGAGACATTTCTTGCGTGAAGAGACCATTTAGGGACGGTATATGACTATTTGCGATGCGTGATCCAGGAAATGAAAGCTGGTCCATGAGCTTGACCACTCTTCCTTCGTGCGGAAAACACATTACTCTAAAGAGTGAGGAGACGATGGCTCCCATGCAATAAATATAGTCTTGTCCAAGGAGTAGGTTATAATCCAAGGGTCCTTGAATGACCATCACGTTCATTTGAATGGTCTTCCCTTTCAATGTTATGGGCACATTGGGGAGGATCCCTAAAGGTCGACTGGTTCCTTTATCAAAGCCTGTCAGATTTCTCATTTCAGGAAAAAGCGATGGCGAACCAAGCGCTTTCCAAGCAATAGAGGAAAGGATACTCACAGATGCCCCCTCATCAATGATGGTGCCAGCCATGACCATTCTGTATATTTGGACGATAATTCTGAATGGTACGCTTGCTGGTAAACGGGGTCTGCCTAGTTGATTCCAGTCGAAGGAGACAACTAGGTTGCTTGGAGGTGGGACCCAGTAGACGGCCGGGTACGGCTCTGACGAAATTCCTTCCTGCGATAAAGGAATGGGTAGGTTGCCCCTGTGTTCGTCGGAGTCTGTGTTGATGAAGAGAATTTGGACGGTGTCATCCTTATTCTCCTCAGTGACTGTATCATTCGAAGATAAAACCTCTGAAGGCAAGGCCGGGTCAACTGCCGCCTCGACCTTTTGACTTTTGTCGGGTATGGATTCAGCTGGTTCATCTTCAATGACCGGCGCTTCAGTTGACCACTTGAGCGGGCCAGCTGGATTTTCAAGTAACGAAGGACTCGGCAAGAGTTTTTTATATCCAGGAGGAAGTCGTAATGGTGAAACCGGATGATCATCCAAAACTCTTTTAGCTTCGTCTAAGAAGGGACAACGGTGGATGGCGTGATTGCCTTCGCACAGTTTACAAGGAGATCTAGCTCTCCCTTTTTGTCTTGGGACTTCACTTTCGCTAGTTGACGGTGTGCTTTCAACATGGCTATCAGAGGTTGACGCCACCGGATTGTGCAAACGGGGAGACCAATCCCTTAGTATCCGAGGGATGCAGGGACAATCTCTGTGAAAGTGGTCTCCCTTGCAAATGACACATGGCGATTTAGGCCTGGTCAGTGCAGTGTGTGGATTTTCGTTAGACGACACTCGTTTGCCCCCAGTTGCTTTTGGCTCCTTCTTCTTCTTCTCTTTCTTCTTCTTTTCCTTCTTCCCCTTAGGAATTTGACTTTTGGCTTTGCCAGCCCCATCAAGCGAAGAGGAAGGAGGAGAGGAAGAATTAGAGGAAGTGGAAGGTTGGTGGGTAACTCTGGACTGGTCTAATTGCTGATTTGACTGTTCAGGAATAGTGGTGTTCTGAACGACATTGGTTGAGAAGAGCCAGACTAGCAAGCCAATTGTCAGTCCTGGAAGCGAAAATGTGGCCATATGGGGTGCACCAACATCTCCCCAAGAGGAGAAGGGACTAGGATTTCCACCGAGGGGAATTCCTTGGTTGGTAGGCTCCATTTTCTCAACCTAAAGATCAACGCAGGAAAAAGGGTATGAATATTCCGTTTAAAATAAATTTTAACGACGCTTGGACACAACTTGCTTTTTCAATTTTAAAGAGTCGAGAAAAAGCAAAAGATGACTCTAGTCTCCTTCGATTTTTAATGAGCCTGAAGTGACAAGTGCTCAGATGGACCTTTTCCGTTAAGGAGTCTGAAAAGGAATGAAAGGGACTGCTCTGGAGTTCTAGGTAGAGGGTGTGCCAAACCAATCACAAAATCGCAGAATACTTTTTAGGGTACGGGCGGTCAATCTTCCCGAATGCTGTGTTCAGTGCATTGCGATCAGTAGGGCGGCCGACACGGCTTCCTATGGAAAAAGGTTTTATGCCTATAGGGGTCTCCCAATATATACTCAACGGTACGTGGGAGCACAATCCATATTGGCGCTTATCGTCTCTCAGGAGGAATCACCCAACCATCAGTGAGGCCGAGAGTCACCAGGTTTTACGACGCCGAAACACGTCTCTAGCCTAGACCTCTATGTTGTGCGTTAAGTTACAAAGCGTTGTTAAGTTCATTCAATTTATTTTAGGTTGATCTTTCTTAGAAGTTTGCCTTTTTGGATCACCACGAGATGTAGATGAAATTCCTAAATGCAATCTAAAGATGATAAGCAAGCTTTTATCTCTTTTCAACAATGAAAATCCTAGCTACAAGGGGAAAAAAAAGACAAAATCTTTTCTCAAAGAGCATAGAGCACACTGTAAATGCACTTTTCCTAAATCAAACCATACAAACTATCAATATGGAAATGCACAAATGCATGTATTTGTTTTCACTTTCTTAATATTGATGCCTAAAAAGAAAGTTGATGTACAAATTTGAATTTGCTTTCAAGTGAAAAAACACAAACAAGCTTCTTTTCGAAATCAAAAAGGTAGAGAAGATTACGACACTTTATGATTTTGAAATAAACACTCGTTTCGACACTAGAAAGAGACAAATTCAAACCAAAGCAAAAGTAAAAAGTATAATCAATTGTCAACAGCAAAGGAACTTTCTCCTAAGATCAAAATCGACACTTACGACAGATCTAAATCTAAGGACGACAGTATGACTATTTCACTTTTCAATGGAAAACTGTAAATGATGTAAAAAATACACAAAGAACACCTACAGTCTTTTTGTACAACTGAGGCGGAATTAAGGCAAAGAAAAGGGGTTTTCAGATAGGTACACACACTGATAACAGGCTGCAAAAATCAGAGATAAAATTGAACAAAATGAAGCAAAGAACCACAGCTGCACAGGGCAAAGGCTGATCAGCGCACCTGTTGCACAGAGAAACTGAATTGCAGTGCAGGTAGCCCTCTCAGGACCTGTGTTGAAATGTAGAACCTCTTCACAGAGCCTGCGCTGAAGCAGAAACGAGAATTTTCTCTGGGTTCAGGGTCACGGTTTGCAGTTTAATCTATGGTTTTTGGCCGGATAAAAGCTATCAGTAAGGTACAATTAGAGGGATGATTTAAAGGAGGACTAAGAGCTATCACAAAGGGTAGTTAGAGCATTTGTGGATCAGCTGTTCAGATCATAAGTAGGCCCAGTGAGTGGACTAGAGTAGCAGATCTCTACTTCATTTGTAAATGGCAAATGCAGTTCGATTCGCCACTCCTAAGTTTATGAGAAGAACAACAATAGAAACACAAATAAACTAACTAGATACGATCCCCAGTGGAGTCGCCAATTTGTTGTTGGGAAAAGTATCTATTCAGAACGCCCCTATCCCACTCTAAGGTGTGATAGTGCCTTAGCAACAAACGAGGAAAACTACTTGAGTATTCTTCTTTATGAAATGTAAATGAAGAGGAAGGATGTCACTAACCTGTGTCTTTCGCTAGTTTGTTGATCCAATCGCTCCTCTCTTCAATAGCTCCCAGCTCCCTGCTCCCTTACCGGCCCAGCTTCACCGAATTCCTGCAAGATCACAGAAGAGAGAAATTACACGAAGATATAGATATACATTCATAAAAAGCTCAGGATCAGATTAAGCTAAACATGCAAATATAACAAAGCATCATTGATACACAGCATGTAGGAGAAACTCAAATAATTTTATTGATATGATAAGAAAGTCCAAGAGGAGATACAACCAAGTGAGTCCCAATCCAGCATCTACCTCCTAGCAAAGGAATCCCTTCCTCACCTCCAACAAAGCATAAATCACCCAATGTACTAATCTCAATCTCAAACCAACAACAATTGTCTGCAAAGTACAAAATTCCAGCCTCTGGATCTCTAGAATGAGGGATCCATATATAGATGTAAGCAGAGAGGATGAGTCAGCTTATGTTTTGACTTGTGGCTTCTCTCTGTCAGTTCTTGCTTCCACTTGGAGACTGAGAGCCTCTTACTCATCACTGGTCGAATTCAGTGAGGCAAGTGTCATTGGAGAAGATTCTGGAAGCTTCCATTGTCTCTCCACCTCGTTGAATGACTCTGCCACTTGTCATTTCCCGCTCAACACACCTGGGTAGTGCATTCAAGTGCGTTGCAACGCACCTAGCAAGTGTATTTGGGTGCTTTGCAACGCAGGCAGCTAGTGGAGCTTTTGAATTGATCCTGATTTGACTAGTTTTGAGTAGTTTCTGGTGGAGAACTTCTGGGAGAAGCTGTCATTGGTTGACCTTGTTCCTTTAGGGGCTGGAACAACACTTTTAGGGACTTTGGATCCCTTGGATTATGGACATTTCATGCTTATATCTGTAAGGCACAAAAATGTCTATAACACCTAAGTAGCTAACATCTTCCATTGTTAAGTTACTTTGCAAACTATGCCTAACATTCATTATCTTCCATTAACAATATTAATGTGCGGAATCCATTAACATCATAAATATTCAAATATAAACATTAACACAATAGAGAGGACACCATCATATGCAATAATAATGTTTTATTATGAATTTATGAGAAAATAGCTGACCGGGAGCAAATGCTTCACCGGCGTTATACCCGTGTCTTTTGCCACTGGGCACCCCACCTCATGCACACCTTGCATGGTGGTCACGCATATACAATCCACACTTCAACAAGTTTTCCAACTCAGCATGCATAGGCGCCCACACCCGGGTCACCCGCCGCCCTTGGTTGGTCCGTTCAACAATACAAAACTTGTGCACGAGTCGAGCTAGTGCGCCTTCGTGCAACCCTCCACCCGACTCTCCTCTCCCGAGTCATTTACAAGACCATCGGGCGGGCACACCTTCGTGCGGCCCTCCACCCAGACTGGTTCACCCATCGGGCGGACCCGCCTTCATGCGGCCCTCCACTCGAACTCGTTTCACCCATCGGGCATGCGCGCCTTCGTGTGGCCCTCCACCTGACACACCACCCCTTCACCAAACTCATGCAAGACTTTGTGTCCATCTACCCGATGAGTGGGCACATGACCACCTGCGGTTCTGTGGCTTACGTCTGCTCCTCGCACTTCCCTTACAACTCGTTTGATGAACGAATGTGATCGAAGATGCCTTCCTCCCAGCTCACACCAACAATATATATGGTGGGTGGGTGAGTCATACCACCCGACCAACTTGCTATTTTGTTGCAAAACGCGTCCAAGGTGTGGGTTGGCCCACCCATGTCGTGGGACAGCCCTCTCCTTCGCTCGCCCATTTCACAATGCCACTTGGTCAGCCCGCAGGTACCTCACCTAGCTCACCCGCATATAAACCATGCAACCACACCTCGCCCGCATATGTATGCCTCATCCGCTCAGTCGCATTTCTACCTGTTTGCTAGCTCCTTCGTTCGGTGGGCGTGCCCAGGAGAATCACAAGCCAAAGCGAATTACATTATCCCCCACCTGAAAGCATTGCCGTCCGTGGAAATCTGGCTCTCCTCTGTTGCTTCCTATCATACTTCGCAATCTTCCGCTTCCATCTCCAAAGTAAGTCCTCTGTTTCCCAGCTGTCCTCTTCCGCTGAATTCTTCCATATGACAAGAAATTCCCATCTCCTGTGGCAACCAATCCATGTAGATAGAACAATCAAAATCTTTTCCATCTCTAGGTGAGGCTTGTCCACAATCATGGTTGGTCCCCTCGGTGGTTCCACCCTCTTTGGATGATCAGCATCAAGTCTGCATCTCTTCAACTGACTCATATGAAAAACTGGATACTTCATGTGCATATGGCATGGAAGCTCCAACTCATAAGCAACTTCCCCCACTCTCTTCTTAACTTGTAATGGTCCCTCATACTTCCTCATCAGTTTGCTCGCAGTCCCCTTAGGTGGTTGAAACTAATCTCCGGCAATCCTGAGAAACACCATATCTCCCACATTGAAGTGTGCATCCTGTCTTCTCTTATCTGCCCATTTCTTCATTCTCCTTGTAGCTTCATGCAAGCGCAACCGTGCCAATTCCAAGGTCTCATCCCAAGCCTTCATGAACTTCTTCACATGAGAACTCCTCAACAAACCTCCTGTCACTACGGTATGTGGTGTGACTGGCCTCTGTCGATTCACCAACACAAATGGACTGTACCCCATCACAGAACTCTTTTGAATGTTGTAGCTAAACTGAGCCACATCCAAGAGTTCAGGCCAATTCTTTTGATCAATCATCACATAATGTCTCAAGTAATCCTCCAGCAATGCATTGATCCTCTTGGTCTATCCATCTATCTGTGGATGGTAACTTGAACTCATCAACAACTCTGTCCCCACTAACTTGAACAATGTGGTCCAAAATCTGCGTGTAAATCATGGATCTTGGTCCGACATGATGCTTAGTGGCATCCTTCAATACTTCACTATGTTCTTGAAGAACAACTCCGCAGTCCGCTTGGATCCACAAGGCATCTTTGTTAGAACAAAGACAACATACTTGGAAAAATGTTCAACCACAAGCATTATCCCGTTATACCCTTGTACCTGTGGCAGTTGAGTAATGAAGTCCATTGAGACACTCATCCATGGCCTCTCAGGAATCAGTAAAGGCTGCAATAGACATCCTTGCCTCTGAGTATCTGATTTATATTGCTGACAAATGATGCACATATGTACAAACTCCTCTACATCCTCCCGCGTCTTTTCCCAAAAGAATCCTCTCTGCAATAATGCCAAAGAACGATGCTGCCCTGGGTGGCCATCCCATGGTGAGTCGTGGCACTCCTTCAAAAGGTGCCTCCTGAGTCCATATGATTTTGGAACATAGAGTTGGTTTCCAAAGAACAAGAACCCATCTCAGAGAAAGAACTTTCGTGTATTCCCCTCCTTTATTTGCTTCACTATATTCTACACCTAAGTATCAGTCTCAACACTTTCCTTAAGCTTATTCTGCGTCTCTTCTGACATCTGAACTCGACTACTACTCCTTGCTGCCCGGTCTTCTCCTTCCAATGCTGCAAGCTATCCCTTCCTGCTAAGGGCATCTGCTACCGCATTGTGTCTCCTCGGTCTATACTCGATAGTCATGTCGAATTCTGCCAAGAAGTCCTACCAATGAGCTTGCTTTGTAGAAAGCTTCAGTTGTGATGCAAAATAACTTGCTGCAACGTTGTCCGTCTTGACAACAAACAACTTCCCAATCAGGTAATGCCTCCACACATGAAGACAGTGAATGATCGTAGTCATCTCCTTCTCATGGATCAGATACCTCCATTCTCTATCCTGCAACTTCCGACTCTCATACGCCACCAGATGCCCATCCTGCATAAAAACCCCTCCTATGGAAAAATCTAAAGCATCTGTGTGTACCTCAAACGGTTGCTCGAAGTCCAGAAACTTTAGTATCAGTGTTGTAACCATCATCTTCTTCAAATTATCAAATGTCGACTGACATTTGTCCGTCCAACTCCATCTCTTGTCTTTCTTCAACAGGTCTGTAAGTGATGATGTTACCTTGGAGTACCCCTCTACAAACTTCTGTTGGTAGTTGGTCATGCCCAAAAACACCCTGATATCATGGACATTCTTCAGTTCAACCCAGTCCTCGATTGCCTTCACTCTGCTTGGCTCCATCCGGATGTACCCTTGACCCACTATGTGTCCAAGGAACGGAATCTCGGTCTGAGCGAACACACACTTAGACTTCTTCAAGTACAACTGATTTTCCTTTAGTGCCTCGAACACCATCACCAAGTGCTTCTTATGATCCTCCATGTTGTCACTGTACACCACTATATCTTCCAAGTATACTACTATGAACGAATCCAAGTATGGATGTAGAACATCATTCATTAAGGTGCATAAGGTAACAGGAGCATTGCACAACCCGAATGGCATAACAAGGAATTCAAAACTACCATATCTTGTTACTATCATGGTCTTCTTATTGTCTCCTTCAACTATCTGCACCTGATAATACCCATGCCTCAAGTCTAGCTTGGAAAACACTCGGGCCTTCACAAGCTTGTCGAAGCAATCAACAGCCAATAGCAATGGATACCTGTTCCTTACCATCTGCTTGTTTAGTGCACAGTAATCACAACACATTCGTAAATCAATCGAATCCTTCTTCCACTAGAATAATACTGGAGCTCCATAGGGGGAACCTTGAAGGTCTGATGAAACCTGCATCAGTTAACTCCTTTAATTGTCTTTTCAACACCTCCAACTCAGTTCCTAACAACCGATAAGGTGCTTTAGCCGGAGGTTGCTTCCCTGGCTCAAGCTCTATGCTATGGTCCACTGCACGCCTTGGTGGAAGCTTCCTTGGCAGCTCATCAAGCATCAAATTTGCATATTTTGCGAGTACCTCAGAAATCTCGGCTGGAATAGGCGTCCCCACTCCATCACCTTCGACTCCCTTGAACATCACCGCATATGTCTCGATATCTGACTCCTTCATAGCCTTCTCCAAACTTAGTGTAGAAACATGCTACACCTTGACTTCCCACCTTTGCCTATGAGTGGGCAAAGTCCAAGTTTGTGACTGTCCGACCAGCAACACCTCATCACAGAAGGGGACAACAATTGCCTTGTTTCCTATCAAGAAATCTTGCCCCAATATCATATCGAAGTTGTTCATCTCCATCACTATGAAGTCCAACTGACCCTTCCAGTCTTTTATCTGTACAGGCACTTCGTGTGCCAACCCCACCACTTTGGCTCTAGAGTTCACCGCCTTGACTTCCACATTTGATGGGAAGATCATCAGTCCAACCTCTTTTGCCAACCATGTCATCATGAAGTTATGAGTGGCCCCTGTGTCCACCAGAGCTTGAATGGTCTTGCCATGAACCATCAAGTCCATGAAACGCAGACTGTTAATCCATGATTTCTCCATAAATTTTTCCTGCATACATGTCTATTCTCTACAAGTAGCTCTAATAGCATCTGTCACGCCCCCAATTGTTTTTTTGTTAATTGGCAACCATGTGGCACCACCTAAGTAGCTAACATGTTCCATTGTTAAGTTACTTTACGAACTACACCTAACATTCATCATCTTTCATTAACAATATTAATCTACAGAATCCATTAACATCATAAACATTCAACCATAAACATTAACATAGTAGAGAGGACACCATCATATGCAATAATAATGTTTTATTATGAATTTTTGAGAAAATAGCTGACCGGGAGCAAATGCTCCACTGGCGTTATACCCATGTCTTTTGCTACTGGGCACCCACCTCGTGCACATCTTACATGGTGGTCGCGCATATACAATCCACACTTCAACTGGTTTGCCAACTCAGCGTGCATGGGCGCCCACACCTGGGTCACCCACTGCTCTCGGTTGGTCCATTCAACAATACAAAACTCATGGACGAGTTAGGTGGGTGCGTCTTCGTGCAGCTCTCCACCCAGACTCGTTCACCATCAGGCAGGCATGCCTTCGTGTGGCCCTCCACCCGAACTCATTTCACTCGTCGGTCGGGCATGCCTTCATGCGGCCCTCCACTCGACTCATCACCTGTTCAACAAACTCGTGCAAGACTTTGTGTCCATCTTCCCAACTAGCAAGCGCATGACCACCCTCGGTTCTGCGCCTTATGTGTGCTCCTCACACTTCCCTTCGAACTCGTTTTATGAGCGAATGTGATTGATGATTCCTTCCTCCCAACTCACACCAACAATATATATGGTGGGTGGGTGAGTCGTGCCACCCAGCCGACTCACTATTTTGTTGTAAAACTCGTTGAAGGTGTGGGTCGGCCTGCCCAGCTCGCGGGACCGCCCTCTCCTTCACTCGCCCATTTCACAATGCCACTTGGTTGCCCTGCGGGTAGCTCGCCCAGCTCGCCCGCCTATAAAACATGCAACTGCACCTCGCCCGCATATGTATGCCTCATCCGCTCAGTCGCATTTCTGCCTGTTCGCTAGCTCATTCATTCGGTGGGCGCCCCTAGGGGACTCGCAAGCCGCAGGGCGTTACAAAACCCTTCAGTTCTAGGACATTATATGACATGTACACGTGGACCAAACCCTTCGGTTCGAGGACATTACCCTCATGTCGTTATTTAATTTCGGATGCATTTGTCTCTCATCTCATCTAGGGCAGCGTGGATTTCCGCTTCATTTTTCGTATTTCATGTATTGCTTTGGCGTTTCTTTTTCACCTTCACATGAAATTGATATTGCTAGTTTATATTGTGATCATGGGCATTTAGACCTAAAACTATTTTTATTTGGCTAGGAGTTTATTTTATTTTGATATAAGGAAACATGTTATTGACCCAATACTTAGAGATATTTGGTATGAAATCTACTTTTTTATGGGTCATTAATATGTAATTTTAAGTGGTGTGGTTTTATGTGAAGAATGGTGATTAGTCACATCCATTCACAAATATTGTGTACTAATAGCTATCATCACTATCAATTGCAATTGAGTTATGATAGAATTTTCCCTCTTCAAAGGAAAATTTGTGTATGAAATTAGTTTTGAAAATTAGATAAAATGTATTTCAGGGTGTCTCTACAAATTGAACATGGTCATTCAAAAGTGCTTGGGAAACATGGTCTCTTTAACTCTTTCTTTGGAAAGAATAGACCCAATTATTCATTGACCTAGTGAATAAAACATGTTCGAATGGGTTTATGGCCTTGATTCCTATAACACAGTCATTTGTTGATTTATTTTATTATGTGGCATGGAGATAGAATGGATCTTTCTATTTTGCAATGAATTTTCTTAGTGAGGGAATGCTAGGATGCTCCACTGATCATCAATGGAAAACGACAAGCTTCAATATTGGATATTTGGAGGGGTGGAATATAATAGGTGTCATTTATTTCTCATCCCTTCCTTCTATTGAAATTGTGGTTGAGGTAGTTGTAGCTCTCTACATTGTGCAATAACAACCCTTTGCTCTTTCTAGTACAAATATTATCCTTTATTTTTCGAAATACATGTACAAGTACCATATTCTCTTGCAACACAATGATGATAATGAAGTGTTTGAATTCATGTGCAACAAAGAAGTGTTCAACAAAATCTCTATAAGAAGTATTTTTACGAAGATGTTCGTTCACCAAGTGTTTGATACAATGCACGACATTAGGAAATTTCCTAGGGAAGCCTTAATACAAGAGGGCTTTTGTGATTTAGGAAGTTTTCAAATCATGATTACATTTCTAATAGGCAAATCATTACTCTTTTAGGTGAACTCCATCAATTATCTCATAGTCCTAAAATACAAATTGCAACACTCAGTGTGAATCCTAATGGACTTATAATGATTTATTTTTAAAGATAAACTCCTTGATGATCACTCTTACTATTCACCTATAGCTTTTAGAAAGACTCGTCTATAGGATGGGTTTTACATTTGGATGGAGGACCAGTGGGAAATGGAGTCACCTCATCCTCATAGCTAGTGGCTTTGAAGGGTGTGGTTAAAGGTAAATCATCTTTGCTAAATTCTCTAAATTTTACTATGTTGAGTGCATATATAGTGGAGGAGTTGGAAGACATATTAGGTTTTGAGGGTTTCGTGTAGAAATTAGGTTGTATATTTGCAAATGGTCATGAAGTTTCAATCAAAATTACAAGACGCAAACCCACTCTACTATTATGTAGAAATTAATTCACAATCTAGAACAAAAATTTAGTCAGGGAAGAAGAGATAACACACATGCAACAAGTATTTTCATTTGGGGAAAGAAATCTACTAAAAAAACCAATTTTTTCTTGCATTAATTAAATGAATAGAGACGTATTACAATTTATTTGCTCAATTGTGCTCACCCTACAAGTGCACAACCTATCTCTCTACTCACTAAAGGCCTCTGAGCTAGACTTAGTCAAATTTTTCCTCAGATTGAGCTCCTATTTCCTTGTGTTGTTCCTTGAGGAATTAGCCACTATTTTTTAAGAAATTCCTCTAATTGAATTATGTAACTCCTTAGGCTGATCATCTGACAGCATGCAACACTTGTACACTCAAGACCAGTCTACAAGTAATGTTACACTACCTTGGAATATCCACCTCAACTGGGTAACTCGAATTCTCTACATGCACTAGCTATTTTGGGTTGATTTATCAGTTAACTGGATGATCACTGAGCTTGACTAAAGTCCCACTACTTAACTAACCTTCCACTAGTTCCTCCGAAAGTTGGAACTAGTTTAACTAAATACAACTTGAGATAACTGACCTTGATTGCTACAAATTAGCAATCACACATTAAAAATTGAACTCTAACTTCCCCATCTTGAATTTATTGAGCAAATTGGGTGACACAAGCCATGTCACACAAGTTAACATCATTCAAGTTATTTGCTGATATAGAAATTCATTTTTTCTCAATTTAATCAAGGCAAAAATAAATTGAGAATTTCTTGATGCATTTTTTAACACTCCCTCTTAGCAAGAAAGGGATTATCAACCACCCATATCCCACAACTGTGGAACTAAAACTTCCCTCTTGACAAGGCCTTTGTCCAAATGTCAGCATCTTGTTCCTCTGTCGGAATGTATTGCAACAACATTATCCGCCTCAGCACATGATCCCGTAAATGGTGATACCAGATATCTATATGCTTGGATCGATCGTGAAAAACAAGATTTTTTAGAGAGTTTGATGCAACTCTGATTATCACAATTAGATCCATAATCTAAGAAAACAATCCAACAAGTATATTTCTCATCCAGATCACCTCAGATGTTGCTTGATTGGAATCCATGTATTCTACTTTTTCCGAGCTGAGTGCCATAGATCTTTTCTTCCTGTTGTACCAGGAAACAACTGCATAACCAACACTGAAAATTACACATGATGTACTCTTTTGGTATGATGGACTCCCTGCCAAATCTGCATCTATGAAGCCACACAACTTCACTCCTTCTATTTTTTTGTACCATAGTCCAAACTGGGTATTTCCTTTGAGGTACCGTAGAACATGCTGAGATGCCCTCCAAAATACTTTTCTTGGCCTAACCATAGCTTGGCTTAGATGGTTGAGTACATAGCACATATATGGTTATGTGTTCATAAGATACATTAGTGAACCTACCAACTATCGGTAAACAGTAGAATCCACTTCCTCACTTGAAGTGGCATCATCTTTCATCTAGTTGGTCGGTAGAGGTGACTCCATGGGTTTGGAACTATCCATGTGGAACCTATGAAGTATCTCATTGGAATACTTTCCATGAGATATTGTAACACCCTCCTCCCAAATCTACCCAAGCAACCGGCCAGCCAGGGTAAACATGCGGCGAGAGGCTACTCTGATTTGATTCAATATCCTAGGTGACCTTAAGGAAATGGAATAGATGGAATCACAACACACGGACCTCCCTCAAGTGCTTCAGGACCGCTAGGAACTAATCCACCACTCCAGGTGCCCAAACCCTGAGTTAACCATGGAAAATCATAGGGGCTAATATTCATAGGTGGGCTAATTTTCCATGCTTTTTCCAAAAATAAAATCGCCGATTTCCATTTTTTTCTTAAATGATTCACCCAAATTTTATAGTACAAGATTATTTTACCTTAAAAATCACCAAAATATTTTATCGACTAATATAAAATCATTGGAAATATAAATATTTCTACAAAAATATCACCAAATTTTTTACAATTTTCATATTAGGGATTTGTAAGATTCTCTAAGGTTTCTAAACTTTAAGATAAATTTCCATCCTTAAAATTTTCCCTGGAGTTAACCTAGCATGTAGATGAATTAAACCCAAATTCTCTCCCATGAAAAGGCATGCATGTGACTATAGCCCTATACTCGCTCTCATAGGCTTGCCTACTAGCAACCAGAGACCCAATTTGTCAGTGCTATGCCAACGACTCCGAGATTTGAGCCACTTTTTTAAGCCTAGAGCCCAAGTCACTGCCCAAAATTGAACCATCTCTTCAAATGAGTAAAATAACATGGAAGTGAGAGTAATAAAGCAAATACTTGTTCAAGACCTTGAATGGACCCCTACTAGCCATGACAGGAATTTCGTCAAACATATTGCAAATGCATAATCTACAAGTGTAAATAACATATCTGAGCATAGGGGCCTCATACTTATTTGAGATTCTCTATGAAGATTTGTCTCCTTATCACATTAGTTTCCATTTCATCCATTAGGTCATAGATACATTGATCATTCAATAAAAAGGAAGAACATGATGAGAACCACACATGGTTGATGTCATAAAACATGTAATCATAGCCATATAAACGATATATAATCTAGCATAATGCTCATAGAAATACCAGGAGAAATAACCTTTCACTAATGATGAAAAATCCAAACCCGGGATGGGACTTCCACATTCCACCTGACCGTAGAATGGCTGAGCCAAATCTCTCTTCATCCATTCACCACCATGCCATACTCCAAGCATGAATGTGGGATCTCATAGAACACATCGATCAAAACTTATCCAGGGCTTCTAGAGGCCATCCACCTCAACCCATCAAACAGTGATTCCACCTCACAGTTGGACATCACAAAACCATCATCAGATTCATCTCTATCCTAGCCATCTAGGGCTCTAGAGCATTTTTCCAACCTGGATACTAATGGCAAAGTGTCCTTAGACACGTAATTTTATTAATCAGAAAAAAAATAATTACATAATTTGATTTTGCAAGAGTTTACACCCAAACAACCAAACACTCTTGCAATGAGCTATTTATAAGCTCCATGTCCTAACTACCTCTAATTATGTATCACTTGTTAAATAACAAGTGTCCATTTACAATAAATGCTATTCAAAACAACTAGCTAAGAAATCTCCTAAAATAGAGCCTAAGATACGACACTTTTGGAGAGTCATATCTTGTTACAACAATATACTAATTCTAAATGCCTCCATTAAATAATTAAACATTCTAGAATAATAATTATCAATTTAATATCTTAAATTAATAATTATTTTATTCGAATTTTATAACCTACGATAATATTGTATTTTTGGATCAACTAACATTCCCCCCTATGGTCCAAAGATACATTACAACAGATACCAAGTTCATCCCCGAACTTAGTAGATTTTATTCTACCAAGCGGTTTTGTGAAAATGTTGAAGATCTGATCTTCGAAAGGACAATAAACTGTCTTGAGGACATATTTGGCAATGAGAGATCTGATATGACTATACTTGGTGTCCACATGCTTTGTCTTTGAATGAAAAACTGGGGTCTTGGCAGGTTTGATGGCTGACTGGCTGTCAATGAATAATGATGTAGCTTTTGCCTGAGAAATGCCCAAGTCCTGCAAAATTCGGCGCAACCAAACAATTTCACATGCTGCTTCCCATGCTGAAATGTACTCTGCTTCTACGAAAGAAGTGGCCACTGTAGCTTGTTTCTTACAACTCCAAGATACTGTTGCTGACCCCATGTTCATTAAATAACCTAATGTTGATGCTCTATCATCAATACTCCCAGCAAAATCAACATCAGAATATCCACTAAGTACAAAATTTTTAGTCTTTGTGTAAAGAAGACCAAAATCTTTTGTTCCTTGGATATATCGAAGAACTCTTTTGGCTGCATTCCAGTGGTTGTCTCGTGGTTCTCGCATAAAACGTGAAATAATACTGAATGCATAAGATAGATCAGGACGGGTATTTGTCAAATAAATCAAGCTGCCAATCAACTATCTGTAAGTTGTACTTTCCACCTTCCCCCCTTCAAATTTTGAAAGTTTCAAGTTTGGTCCATGGGGGTGAGAACGGGCTTGCGATCCTGCATGCCAAATTGCTGAAGAACCTCTACTGTATACTTACTCTAAGAAATGAAAATATGATGTGGACGTTGGAAGACTTCAACTCCAAGATAGTAGTGAAGTAATCGCAAATCTGTCATCTTAAAACCTGCATGTAACTCCTTTTTGAATCATGGTTGCCAGTAATGATCAAATCATCTGCATACATAACAAGAATTACTAGACATTTTCCCTGTTGTCACACATACAAAGTATCATCAAATTCACTCCGTTGAAAGCCAACTTTCTTAAGATATTCATCCATATTTGCATACCAAGCTCAGGGAGCTTGTTTTAATCCATATAAAGCCTTGATCAATTTGCAGACTTTATGTTCTTGCCCTTCAATTTCAAAACCTGGTGGTTGTGTCATATACACTTATTCCTATAAATACCCGTTGAGAAAATCATTTCTCACATCCATTTTATGAACTTTCCATCTTTTTTGAGCGGCCAATGCAAGTGTTAATCGATTGGTGTTCCATTTAGCTATAGGAGCAAAAGTTTCCTCATAATAAATGCCTTCCTGCTGTGCAAAACCTTTTGCAACAAGTCGCGCTTTATACTTTTCAAGTTCTCCCTTTTGATTATACTTAATTCTGTAAACCCATTTGTATCCTATGGGTTTAACATTTTGTGGACAATCAACAAGTTTCCAAGTGTTGTTATCAATGACTGCTTGATATTCTTCAACCATAGCCTATTGCCATTCTTTATGTTTTACTGCTTCTTTGTATGTGGAAGGTTCAGTAAAATAATTTGCTAACAAGGAAAAATTGCCTTCACTTCTATGTGCCCTTCTGGTGCCTGTTTTATTCTACTCATCAGGCTTTACATCTTTCAAAAGTTGAACTGCCCATTTCAGTAGTTGGTGCTCAATTGTTTGCGCTTCGGAAAATATCCATCATTGTAAACAAGATTAATATAAACTCATGTTATTCATTCAGGTGAAGAGTCTAGAGAAGAACTGTTGCTGCTTGGAGATGCAGATGAACTGCTAGAAGACCCAGATGATGTTGTTGATGAAGATGGACTGGATGACTCATCTTCAGAGGAAGGAAAATCAAGTTCATACCAATTTCGTGAAGTTGGTTGACTTTGCATTTTTCCATTTCTTTTACTTCCATTAGTTTCTAACTTGTGAAGAAGATTTTTGATTTCTTTAGCACTCTTACTCTCAGTTTCATCAAAATGACATCTATGCTCACAATGAATTTTCCATTGGTCAAAGACGATACCCTTTCTTCTCATCAGAATAGCCAATCATTGTGCATTTTAAACTTCTTGAGTCAAGCTTAGTTTGTTTTTCTTTCGGAACTAAGGCATAACATACTGATCCAAAAACTCTAAGATGTTTAACTCGAGGTTTGAAACCAAACCAAGCTTCATAAGTTGTGATTCCATCTAAAGAAGTAGTTGGAGATATGTTTCTTAAGTAGACAGTTGTATGTATTGCTTCTACCCAATATGTTGTACTTAACCTCTTGAAAGTTAACATGGATCTCGCTATTCCTAACAAGGTGCGATTCATTCTTTCAACTACTCCATTTTGTTGTGGAGTGTAAACATTAGTAAGATGTCATCTTATGCCATTTTCACTACAATAAGTTTTGAACTCATTTGAAGTGAATTCTCCCCCAATATCTGTCTTGAGAGTACCTATCTTTTCTTTGACTTCATTTTCAACAAGTTGGCTAAAAATTTTAAACTTATCAAATGCTTCTGACTTGTTCTTGAAGAAGTAAACCCAAGCCATTCTGCTGAAATCATGAATGAATAGTAAGAAATATTTGCAACCACCAAAGGAAGTTTGTAGTGGTCCACAAATCACTGTGAAATAGTTGTAGCCACCTATTTACATGCCATGAACTTGTTGGAAAACTTTCTCAACTTTGTTTGCCATAAATGCAAGCTTCACATTTTTCATTTTCCCTTTTGAAAGTGGGAAGTCCTTTAACCATTCCTTGTTTCTGCAATTGAAAAAGACTCTCAAAATTTAAATGTCCATATCTTACATGCCATAGTCTTACAGGTGAAATACCTATACTCATTGCCCCTGCAAAATCAGAATGCTTTTGAATAACTATCCCTTTCATCCGTAACAGTTTTCCATCTTCATAACCCGTCATGACAGTTTTCAATCTCTGTTTGACTGAATTAATTTTGACTAAACCATCTTCCATAATCACCTGATGTCCTACTTGTCGAATCATGACTAAAGAGAGAAAATTTTTCTTAAAGGTTGGTACATACCATACATTGGAAATCATTTTTTCTCCAATGCCAGGGAGAAAAACTTTAACTGCTCCTTTTCCATAAGTAGTATGTTTTGTATCATCAGTAAGAAAAATGGAATTAAGTTGGCAATCTTGAAAATTCCAAAAAAAATCACGGCAACAAGTCATATGCTGAGTTGTCGCCGAATCCAAGATCCAGGAATCTTCATAATCACTTCTAAGATGTGATGAAAATTGTGATGCTGATGAGGAAGTAAAAACATATTCTGAGTTATCATCATCATGATCATTTGCAAATTGCGCTGAGTGCTGTTGAAACTTGGGAATTTTATTAAGAGATGTTCGACAATCTTCAACATAATGGATAACTTTGTTACATCTTCGACACACAATTTGACTTAAGAATCTTCCTCTTCTTGAAGATTTTCCTCTGCCTTTGCTTTTAATTCTATGTTGAGATTGTCCTCTACCTTGATTATTATTTCCTTGTCCTTGAAAATTTCCTCTTCCTTGGTTGTTTCCCCTACCTTGAAAATTACTCCTTCTGAACTGTTGCCTCTATTAAAGTTGTTTCCTTTGCTTTGGCTTCAACCTCGACTTTGTACATTATGTGTTACTTGATTCTAATTGAAATTCCCTCTGCCTCTGCCTCAAGAACTGTCAGCTGATGATTTACTAGTGCTGGCCTCTGTGAGAAAAACATCTTCACCAACTTTCTTCTTCTTCCCAAAGGTTTTATCATGTTGGGTCAACATTTCACAGAGCTCATCAAACTTTAGTTTCTCTAATTTCCCAATTAATTGTAGAGTCTCCAAAAAATGTGTGTAGGAAGAAGGAAGTCCAGCAATTACAATTGTTACCATAAAACTATCATCTATTGCTGGAAAACCAGCATTAAAGATTTCCTACCTAATATTCTTAAGCCTTGACATATATTCAAGAAGATCACCTCCTTCAGTCAATTTTTGTTGTAACAATTTTAATTGTAGATCAACTTTCTTTGATTCAGGCTGAGTATCAAAGAGGTCTTTAAAAGTTTTCAAAGCAGACCATGCATCTGTAGCATTTTCTATATGGACATACATTTCATCATTCACAGAAGATTTAATAAGAGCTAAGGCTTTGGCATTCTTAACTTCCCATTTTGCTAGTGCAGTTACATCTGTGGGATTATTCGGCTTAATATCTCCATCACATATACCCTGCCATAATTCATTGTAAATGAGAGTGCTTTCGATGAGATGGTGCCATGTTTTATAAGATTTTGTGCCTTCAAGTTTGTTGGTATCAGAAAAGAAATTAATCAACTTAGACATTGTAGCGTTGAAGATTCGCACCAAGAATCAAAACAAAAATGTCAAGATGGGCAACACAACACACCACACAAAAAACACGATCTATCGGGGCTTGGCCTTGACCCTCGTATAGTCGTTGAGCAGGAGAAAAATGACTGAGCTTTGCACTTGGCTCTAGTCAATTTCTCAAAAATTACAAGGTAACTTTCAAAATTTGACTTTTACAATGGTGCTCTTGCAAAACTTGGTAAAAAAAGTTACCCCTCCTCAAAGTAAAATTACTTTGAGTTACACTTATCCCTTTAAAAAATTACAATTAAAATCCCCTTATTACTCCAAAAATTTACAAATCACCTTATTACTCCACAAGCAATAAATAAAAAATCACCAGATCTCTCCAAAATACAATATTCCTTATTTCTCCACAAAATTACGAACAATGGAAAATCCTTATCACTCCATTAACATTACAAAATTAAAAATATTCCTTCTCTCTCCAGCAAAGACTTTTCAGATTCACCTTTTAAAAAAAAACTGTCAAACGCTGGATCTTTTCACTTGTCAAATGCTCGCTGGCTGGCGCTGGAGTGCTCGCTGGATCTTTTACCAAGTATTTCATTTGGCAGGTTTTCGCATACGAACTTTGATGGTCTAGGCCTTTACGCTGGGAACAATGGCGTTTTTGAGCTGAATTGTGTGAAATATGGCAGTTTCAAAATGCTTTCCGATATGTATTTTGTTACTGTTGTTCTCGACGGGTGTCGCTTGTCAAGGCTTTCTGCCGAGAATTTTAGAGCATGCTCGGAGCCCCTGGAATGACATTTGGCTGGATCCTTTTCACATCTTAGAAGAAAACCCTCTCTCAACTCTCAGTGGAGACATCGACCAGGTTTCGTTAGCCAGAGTGGACTGGAATTAATGTATGTTTTGATTTAACTTGCAAGAATGACTTAGAGATGAAGATAAAAGACTATAGCTTCTCAAATATAAATATATTATCCTCAGCATTACAACATCTACGCTCACCTGTTCCTCCGAAATGTGTATATATACATGGCCTGTAACATCGTAGGGATTTTGGTCTATCAACCGTTTTTCCTCAGTTGCAATTGGTGTTAGTTTTCGATGTGCAATATCCTCTTTACCTACAATGTTCTATACCATTCCAGTCCACCAAGGCATAATGTTTCTTTGCAAAACCCAATTAAAAGTTTCTACCATTATGGAAGTAAACTATAACAAAATGATCCTTCAATTTTCTCATTATGACCAGGCAGAGCATTTTAAGAAGTTCTGTTTGGCCCATTTCATAAGGCCATACTTGGTCTTCTCAGGGGCACCAGTACTGTTAATTTCTCTCCTGCATGTACGGTGATCTCTATGGCAATAGACACTACCAGAAGAGTTCATGGGATTCGATCCTGGGCTTTTGTTGTGCGTAATTCTTTGGGAAGAGAATCGATACGGTGCTGCTAAATTGCAGTCTGATGTGCGTAATTCTTTGGGTGCGCAGGCCAAGTTAAGATTCAAGAAATACAAAAAGCATATTCAGTTCTATCAGATGATACCAAAAGGGCAATGAATGATGCAGGTGTATACGATTCGGTGGATGATGTAGATAGAATCTCTGATTTTCTAGATGAGATGGCAACAATGATGAATGAGAATTTGATGGAAGGTGTCTAGAATAGCCAGGCACAGCCTCGGCCTTTCAAATATTAGATATTTAGCCAGCTCCACAATAATACAAATTCAAGACACAATAATTTTGATAATAATTCAAAAAATTGATTTTCAGATTTAAAAATCTAAAATCAATAAAATAATAAAATTTCTTCTCTTTTGAACAAAAAACTTGACAAATTTCATACCAATCATTCACTGAAAAATTCAATGGAGTTTTCCAAAAACTTGTAGAGCTGGAATCTCCTCCTCACATCCACTGCAACATTACTAGAGCTCTGATACCACAATAATGGCAGAAGTGTCCTCAGACATGTAATTTTATTAATAAAAAAAAAAATAATAATAATTACATAATTTGATTTTGCAAGAGTTTACACCCGAACAACCAAACACACTTGCAATGAGCTATTTATAAGCTCCATGTCCTAACTACCTCTAATTATGGATCACTTGTTAAATAACAAGTGTCCATTTACAATAAATGCTATTCAAAACAACTAGCTAACAAATCTCCTAAAATAGAGCCTAAGATACGACACTTTTGGAGAGTCATATCTTGTTACAACAATACACTTATTCTAAATGTCTCCATTAAATAATTAAACATTCTAGAATAATAATTATTAATTTAATATCTTAAATTAATAATTATTTTATTCCAATTTTATAACCTATGGTAATATTGTATTTTTGGATCATCTAATAGATATGGGACTAGTAACTCAACCCAAAGCTCTCATGGGGCTCCAGAGCGTTTATCCAACCAAGGCTATGGGACTAGTAACTTAACCTACCAAGGGCTGCAGAGCGTTTGTCCAACCCAGGCTACGGGACTAGTAAGTCAACCCAAGTTGTTCCAGGGCTCTAAAGTGTTTGTCCAACCAAGGCTACGGGACTAATAACTCAACCCAAGGTAAGGAAACATGAGAACCAACCAAAGCAAAACAATGAAAATAAACCCACAATCACCATGGCTATCTAGGAAATGGCAAGGCTAGGAAATCCACTGTCAATCCCGACCATCCTCCATGCCAATGATAGATCACAACCAATAAACCACATGCATATGCCATGCATACAAAAACTAGTGAAGAAAACATACATGCAACTCGATATCTGTAAGAAAAACCCACTGTATCTACTGATACTGATGCTCTCTTATGATTTCCTGTTCTTTCTTTGCCTTATTGCTCTAAAAATCCAAGTATGCCACACCCTCCAAGAGTGCTCCAAGAAAACTCTAAGTATCCAAGAGTACGAGAGAGAGAGAGATAAAAATGAAAGAGCTCCAAAATTGAATTGATCAAGTCTTGCCCACTGATCCTTGGAAGACTTTTTATTAATGAGGTCTATGTTTTCTTCATTTTCCATTATTTCCCTTCATTTTCCTCCTCACATGCCACATGTGACCTTTCACCTCCCTTTTCTCCTAATTTCCATTATTTTTATAAATAAATGTGCCAAAAAAGCCATTTTCCTTTCGAAATCCTTAGCCATTGCCTTTTCCAATTTCCTTTGCCATAATAAATTAAATCAATACCCACTAGGATGTTTTCACCCACCATTTAGCTTGGATTACGTGTCATATCACTATGGCATTACATACATACATACATACATACATACATACATACATACATACATACATACATACATACATACATACATATATATATATATATATATATATATATATATATATATATATATATATAGAGACACACACACACACACATGGAATTTTCACCAGGGATGTAACAAATATAAACAGTTCCTCATCACCTTGTCATACTTCCAATTCTAGGAAGTAGTGCAGAACACCCATGTCCTGCATTTTGAACTCTCTTGCAAGGACCTCCTTGCAAGATCTGATCAAATTCTCATCACCAATTAAACATCAACATATAAGACAATAATCAACAAATTACCTTCTACCAGGACATGATAGAGGTTTTCATCCTCTTCAATTTCGGTGAAGCCAAAACTGGTGAGATATCTATCGATCCTGGTGTACCAAACACGGGGTGCTTTCTTGAGACCGTACAATGCTCGCTTGAATATACACACATGAGACTCCTGATCAAAAGTCTCGAAGCCTTCTGGTTGCTCGATGTACACATCCTCCTCAATAACTCCATTAAGGAATATTGTTTTTACATCGATCTAGTGGATCTTCCACCTCATCTGTGCATTGAGAGCAATAATTTTTGTAATGGATGAGTACTTTGCTACAATAGAAAAGGTCTCCTCATAATCAATCCCCTCAACTTGAGAGTGCCCCTTGGCCACAAATTTGGCGTTGTAATTTTCTATGCTTCTGTCCACTGCATGCTTTACCTTGAAGATCCATCTCTAACCCACAACTGATTTATCTGCTGGTCTTGCGACTACTTGCCGAACACTGTTCTTTACAATGTATTCACATTCCTCCACCATTTCATCAACCCACACAACGTTCTCTATTGCTTCCTCAAAAAAGGATGACTCAGTGTCTACAATCTCAGTCATTAGAGCCATGTAGCCAGTGTACTGGTCTGGTGACCTTCTCTACCTATGCTGATTTGAAGGAGCGCTCACATTCTCCCTCGCAACCTGCACAAGTCTCTTAGCTTCCATGGTCCTTTTCTTGCCTTCTCTATATGGTTCTTCTTGAGTGGTTGTCTCCACTCTCTGTTCCTCAACTTATGGTTTCTCCAAAAATTCTTGAGGTTCCTCCTTTAGAGCTAAAATATCCTCTTTGGTGGGATCTAAAGCTCCCTCTCAAGAGAGCACCACATGGATTTATCTTCATCAAATTTTGCATCACTTCACAAAGTTTTCATTCTGAGGAATGGAATGTACACACGATAGTTGTGGGGAGTTTCTATTTAACCAAAAAATACCCCCAATTCTGTTGTCATCTATAGCTTCTTCCTTGATTCTTTGGACACATGGAAATAAATAGAGGCTTCAAAAATCTTCAAGTGTGACACATTTTACTTTCTCCTTCAGAAAGCCTCCTTGAGTTTAATCATGCCCAAAATCTGATGAGGACTCTAGTTCTGTAAATAGACTATTGTGTTCCATGCCTTGACCCATAAATGCAGAGGTAGGCCTTGATCAAGCAATATCACTCTCGCTGCTCCCATAATGTTATGGTTCTTCCTCATAGCCACCCCATTCTATTATGGTTTGTGGGATGCTGTCAACTCTAGTAGAGTGTCTCATTTTAAACAAAAAAATTTAAATTCGTTCGAGACATACTCACCTCCATTATCACTCATAAGATCTTTCACCTTCTTGCCCATTTATTTCTCAACCATTTCCTTGAATTCTACAAACTTGGAGAATGTCTCATCCTTCTCCCGCATGAAGAAGATCTAGCACTTCTGTGAGAACTCGTCAATAAAATGACAAAATATTTGTGCTTGACAGTGGAGGCTATTGAGAGAGGTCCAAAGACATCAAAGTGGATCCTTTCAAGTATTGCATGTGCTTTGTTGTCCTGATCATGGAATGTGGATTTTATGTACTTCCCCAAGGTACATCCTTTGCATACATCCTACTGCTCAAGTGCTCCTTTAGGGAGGCTTGTGGTTATCTATTGCATGATCCTCAAAGTGCCATGTTGGCTTAAGGGGGCCTAACCCAGGAAGTTATTTGCGCCAACAAACAAAACCCAAACTTCTGGCCCTTTCAGCAACAACCTGCATAGCAGGCTGTAATCTCACCTGAAGCATTATTCGGGGATGCTAGAACCAAGTTTTTGCATCTAGAGATCGTGTGATGTGTATGCTAAAGCCCTTATAGCCTAGATGTTCCTTCGCTTAGATCTATATCTTCCTATGGTCCACTACTGCAACTTTATCCAAATGACCTCCAGACCTTCGCGAAGGTCTACAATCAAGCTTATCAGACATAAAAGAGGTTGAATCGCTACATTCACTCAATAGATAGAAACCCTAGATCTACTTTCGTGTAGATCTACTCATTTTGAATACTTATATTATTATATCTATCTAATAACTTAGCGAAAATAGTTCATTATACTTTTCATGCATGAGTATTAATAATCTACCATATTTACACAAACAATACACTTTATTTCATAGAAAACAGATCATTAAGCGACAAGGCATAAACTTAACAGAAATAAGAATAAGGCACAGATGCAATAGATTCAGTCCAAAACAATCTTTATTAGCTTCATGATTCAATTTAAAGACTCTTCTACACTGCACACCCAGTTACAGGGACCCGCGCACTCAGCTATGACTCAACTGTAGACTTGCCAAGGTCTTCATGCACTTAGCTGCAGGAGCCTTCCCCTTTCGCCCAAGTACAAGAAAAGAGAGCTCTCTTGCCTTAGCACTTTTCCCTTACACTTGTTCTTCACCGAACATTATTCTCCTAGACTCGCTATGAATCAAATATTTATAGCCTTTCTATTACAATATCATGGCCCATGACCTATGGGTGAATCTCAAAACCATCCTATCACTTACCCATACAAGGGGTTAAAGCCCCTTTGACTCTTACTTAGCTGCACGCTCCACTTCCCCATTTCGCAGATATTGTACATTCTTTACAAAATTCAAGCCAAAAAATGATTAAAATAACCAAGATTGACATTCCATGATGCAAATGGCTAAGTATTCTATGCCAAATTTCAATGACATCGCAACTATGCACCTTCTCTGCCTTTGTGCTTAATGCAGCATAATCCTCCACATCTAGGTTGTACAGGTTATTGACACGAACCCTGATTTGCTTCACCTATCTCATGGCTATGTGTCCCAGGAATTCATTTCCTTTGCTGAATATCACATCATAATCACAGTCTTCCAAAACTTCAACAGAGATGAGATTTTTCTTTAGGTCCGAAATGAACATGACATCCTTGATGCTGAGGGTGGAGACTGACTACCTATGAAAGGTGACTATACCAATCTTGGTCGTGTTATGCCTTCCATTGCCCCCATATCAATGTGCATCTATAAATATTTTTCTTCCAGGTCACTGAAAAAATCTCTAATCCCTGTCATATGGAACAATGCACCTTAGTCCAAGTACTACACACTCCACATCATTGTGATATCCATGTATGCAATGAGGGTAAAGTCAAGCTTGAAATATGAAGTGAAAGATTCATCTACTACTCCTCCTGAGGTATTCTTGGTTGCCTTATTGTGTGGACACTTCATGGCATAGTCCCTAAATTCATGACAATGGAAGCATTTAATTTTTGACAAATCTTTCTTCTTTACCCCTTCATTGGATTCTAGTTTCGATTGGGATTTCTTCCCTTTTCCCTTCTTTTCCTTTCCATCCAAAGAATTTTTTTTTCATCCTCACCCTTAGATGAAGTCCCATCTCTAGTATTCCTCCTTTAGTGTTCTTCAAAGTGTCGACCTTTACCAGCAACACCTTTTTTTCCTCCACCAATTTTTTCCTCCTATACCAAATCGGACCACAAGCGCTCCCAACGTGGTAGTTTCTCCCTTTCATTCACCAAATATTGATAGCTATGTCATCTCTTTGGAAGGCCCAGAAGGGATAGGGTTACCAAGTCTTCTTCAGGGACATTAACGCTGACCCAACCAAGTTCATCATGAAACTGTGTAAACTTGCTTAGATACTGTAGAATTTTGTCATTCTTCTGCATCTTGATACTTCCAAGTTTATCCTTGAATGTCAGCTTCCTGTGTTGACTACTATTCTTGAACAATTGTGTCAGTTCTTTCGACATTGCAAACATAGTTTACTTTCCATGGAAATCCAGGACAATATGATCCCGTTATCCCTCCAAGATTATTCTTCTCGCCTTGGCTACATCTTTCTTCCACTAAGCAAGGTTCTGGGCAACAAATGATTGAGGTTTTACAACATTGATCTTGATGTATTCTAGCAATCCGTTATCATCCAATATTTCCTCCATGTGATCCTTCCATGCAACAAAATTTGAGGTGCCTTCCAAGGCATACTCTAGCCTTAATCTATTGAATTCCATCTTCTCAGCTCTAAAGAAATCCTACTACATTAATCTTCAAATTCAAACCTCTGAGAAACAACTTCGAATTTCCTGCTCTAATATGAATCCAACTTTGATACCATGTAGAAATTAGGTTGTAGATTTTCAACTACCCATGATTTTTGAATTAAAATCACAAGACACAAACGTACTCTACTGTTCTACGGACATTAATTCACAATTTATAACTAAAATTTTAGAAAAGTAAGAAGAAATAACACACATGCAAGAAGTATTTTTATCTGGGGAAATAAATCTGCTAAAAATCCCAATATATTCTTGCATTAATTAAATGAATAGAGATGTATTACAATTTCTTTGCTCAACTAAGCTCACCCTACAAGTGCAAAACCTATCTCTCTGCTCACTGAAGGCCTCTGACCCAGACTAAGTCAAATTTTTCCTCGGCTTGAGATCCTATTTCCTTGTGTTTTTCCTTAAGGAATTAGCCCCTATTATTTAGGAAATTCCTCTAATTTAATTGTGCACTTCCTTAGGCTGATCATCTGACTGCATGCAACACCTGTACACTCAAGACTAGTCTACAAATGATGTTACACTTCCTTGGAATCTCCACCTAAATTGGGTAACTCGAATTCTCGGCATGCACTAGCTATTTTGGGTTGATTGATCAGTTAAATGGATGATAACTAGTTTGACTTAAGTTCCATTAGTAAATTGACATTCCACTAGTTCCTCCAAAAGTTGGAACTAGTTTAACTAAAAACAACTTGAGATAACTGACCTTGATTGCTACAAATAAGAAATCACACATGAAAAACCGTATTCTAACTCCTCCAACTTGAATTTAATGAGTAAGCTGGGTGACAGAAACCATGTCACACAATCTAACATCATCCAAGTTATCTGTTGATATAGGAATTCATTTTTTCTCAATTTAATGAAGGAAAAATCAAATTGAGAATTTCTTGCTACATTTTTGAACAATTTGAGCAAAAAAAAGTAACCTCCTCTCCTTTTACTAATTTTATTTAGTCATTTCTAGGTTCAATGGATTTTGGCCTCCCATATCATAGATGTAACAATGGATGTTTTTTCAAATTGAATGGTATGTATATGTTCCAAAAGTTTCTTTATCGTTCAATTTTTAAAATTATTTTTTATCATAAGGTTAGAGAGAGTGGTCATTGGTTTTTGAGAAGAGAAGATATTTTTGTTATTCTATTCTTTATTTAACTTTTCAACCTTAAAATCATTGATATGGATGACAAACAATATAATGATCCAATCTAGATCATTTTGAACCTAACATATGTTTGTTACCAAGATGTTGATTTGAGTTCAACTTCCAAATTTGCCTCTATATTATTGGAATCTATTAATTTTTAAGCATATCTATAATTCTTTGGGGAACTAAATATCATGAGTGAATTAATTTATATTCATAGTAAAAAATTCTACCAAACAAGATTGTTTTATGAAATGAATTTTTAGATAAGCTTTAGTTCTTGAATATGAGAGTAAAATTTTCTAATGATATCTACCAAGGAACTATACATCTTCAGCCTTCTTGTCCCTCAGTGGAAACACAGGCCAAAAAGAACAAAAAGCTAAAACCAAAACCAAAATATTGGCAATCTCTTACAAAAGTATCATAGATGTAAATGATCAACTTGAAAAATATCAATCATTGTCAAGATCAAAAAATATAACAATACTTATTTAAAAGTGCATATTCTTCCACTATTGCGCCTTTGGAGAAGTAATGGTAAATGAAGCACCACTAATGAGAATGAAGTGTCTTCATGAATCTAAGAATTATTCATCTCATAATTATTACTCTGCTCACATTTAAAAATTAGAAACATAATGTTATAACGAGTATCCTAAAGAAATTATAATATTTAAAAAATAAAAATAAAAAATTATTGTTATTGAGCTGAGAGGCTCATTCTGCAACCCAATATGATGTGTAAGGATGTCTCTCTGTCACCAAAATTAAAATATTTCTCGTGTCGACCAAAATTTATTTATTTTTAAATCTAAAAGTAAAAAAAAAAAAAAACTATACAAAACATTTAAATAATGTAAGCTCATAAAATAATTTGCATGTGAAAAAGTTGGATCCCTCTTGGCCTCATGTTAGATTCTTATTTAAGATGGGTAATAAAATAAATTAATGTAATCCCCACGTTAGGAGACAAAGCGGGTGATCAAAGTGATGTCACTTGGTATGTATTCACTAAGGGTTGCATGTGCTAAATGGAATTATGCTATCCACCTCTTCATATTTCGTTACATCATGGTGGTTAGTTGTGACCTTAAGAGGCTTCCTCTCTTAGCTCATAACAGAGGAGCTTTAATTAATTGGTCATGTGTTGTCTCTCTCTGTCAATTATTTGCATTGCTTAAAAGACTTCTTTCTCTGGTATGGCAAAGTCCACTCAGTCTCAGTGACATGGGGTTTTCATAACCTCAAGACTTTATATTTGTATTATTAGTCTGGTGTTTATGCAAACAAGTAACACCATTATATATGTTGTAACCTAGACTCTAGAGATTTAAAAAAAAAGAAAAATAATATAAATTTAAAGAAAAACAATATGATCACCTACCAATAAACATATAATTAAACATATTATCATATACATAATTAAACCTATAATATTCATTTTTTCGTTATAAGGAATCTCATTATTATTAATACACTAAATATAACACAAATGAATACAATTTAAATGCAGTACGTTTTTTTTCTTGAAAATATAAAAATAAACAAAATAATTACATTTTCTTAATATTAATTTTTTTTAATTATATCTTAATAATTTTCGTAAAATAAATTAAATTGATTATATATATATATATTAGAATAAAAATAAAAATAATAATTTATCACTTTGTTGGTTAAATATATTTTAATTTTAAATAAAAATGAAAATTTTATAAAACATTATTTTCATATATATATATAGCTTATGATATTGGTATTTTGAATAATAATAATTTGGTGAGTGATACCCATAAAATGTTTATCATATTTTGTTCACTTAAATATAGAAGTATTTTAAACTTAAGAAAAAAAGTGAATTAACTAACAAGGAAAGAACTAATTAGAAAAGGTTTTTTAATCTTTACCATGTGTTAAGAGAGAATGTCTAAAGTGAAGATGGGTTGATCTCCATATTTAGAAGAATCAAATATGTCTTTAGTAATAAATAAGGTTATATATACATATATATATGGCCGTCTTTGTCTTTAATTTGATGTTCCTCACTTGACATATCTCTACATTTATGTGATATGTAAAGAAATAGTTTTATTTTTCGTTATAGGATAAAATTAGAGTGTATAGGAAGGAAATTATCAAAAGGAAAGTGGAGAACATGATTAGAGTGTCTTTCCACTGGAAATGGAGAATCAAAAGAAAGTGGGATAGAGTCTTTGTTGGTCAATTTGTGAAGAACAAGTAATTAGGCTATCAAGGTTATAAGTATTTTTTACTTCTTTGAACATATATGACAATCATGTCTCTACATATCTATTGAGGATAATGATGATTTTGTTGGTTGATCTATGAATGAGAGGTTTATAAATGTGGACAAAAGACACAATGACTTAATTGACTATGAAAATATGTTTCACAACTAATCATTATTGAGACGCATTTTGATGGGGAAATTTCTCTATGATATTTAAAACTTTAAGTATTGATAGATTGATGAGAGGGTAATCCAAAAGCAAAGATTGGAAATTGGAACTTAATTGGAACTAAATTTCTAAATTACCTATCATGAAATGATTTGGTTGTAAATTGTTTAAAAAACTATACCATAGAACTTAAAACTATTTTGAAATTACCTATCATGAAGTGATTTGGCTATCAAAAGTTGTTTAAAAAACTATGAATAACTATAACATGAAAAGAAGACGGTTTCAAAAATATTATAGTGTCATATACTAGAAAAAGTGTTCTTAAAACCATAAATTTTACCAACATAAAGAAAATCAGCTGTATGAAAAAAAGAAAATGCAAGAGATTACAATAAACAAAAATTACTTTTACATGAGAAGTTATATGATTTAAATAAATTTAAAGCTCCTACAACTAAATTACTACCCTATTATGTTATGTCCATCTTATCACATGAAAATTTGAAATCTCTATTTACATTAAATAACAAGATTAACAAATTTTTAAATTTAAATTATATAATAACACATTTCTAAATATTTCATCTATATTAACAGATATTTAATTTTAAAAAACCTAAATAAAAATTATTAATAATAATTTAATTATTTTTAAAATCACCCTATCTAACTTATTTGAGGATGCTTAAATATATTCCCACACTAAAGTCAAAACATCAATACTTTTGCTCTCTTCCATAGAGGCAGGTGCAGTATATAAAGCATTGGGAAAGGTAACATATACATAGGCACGGGGGTCCGGTAGAGCGAAAGCAGAGGTTAGAACTAGAGCAGAGCTCAGTGAAGTTTCATCAGTAGCCTCGACCTATCATCTTTTCCAGTTTCAGAGCCAAATACAGATCTTCCAATAGCAGATCCTATTGACTAAGTCACATATCTAGTTCCAAAGCCCGTAGTAGCTTCAAGTCATGTTATTATATATGGATATGTTCCACCATTAGCTTTTGTTCCAGTTTATGTTCTGGCATAGCTTGCTTGGTGTCCTAGGAAATTGTTGGATCTACCATAAGGTGCACTCATACAACGATTGGATGGTCGGGTGCACCTCAAGTAACCGAAACACGCTCTTCCTATGTCTCTCGATCTACTTGAGCAACCAAAGAGAAATCTGCTTCCTTCATTAGGTCGAAAAGTCGATGAATCCTTCTGCGATCTAAGGTCTTGGGTAGGCCAAGGTAATGCATATGAAAGGTTATACCTTTCGATGCAGTCCTTCCTCTTGGCGAATAGAATGTCCTTCCCGGCCTTGCTTGCTTAAGAGTGTAGATATTGTATATAAGGGACGATTTGATCAAGTACGATTCTAAATGATGGTATCCCATTTAGAGTGGGGAAGTTGTGGTTCTGTTGGGTAAGGCCAAGTCTTAAAGGGCCTATGCCTACCACCCCGGATGAGGGGCCTAATTAGTTGGGGCTGAGACTAATTGACTAAGAATGGGACTGACTAATGATGGGACTGACTGATGATTGAAAGGGTAGTCTTTTAGAGCTGACTACTTATTGAAAGGGGAGGTCTTATTAAAAGGGTAGGTCGTTTTCACAAGCCACTGACTCTGTTAATGAGGTACTATCTCTGGTAGGGGGCTAAAGAGGGCAACAAGGGGGTAGTCTGTTAAGAGGGTAGGGTAGGATTAGCATGGTTAGCTTTGGTAGGGTGGCTTGATTGACCAAAGGGGAGATCAAGGAGGGATGGCTTACCCAAAGACTATTTACCCACTATTCGATGATGAGACACCATTCAATTATTAATCACCAGGTGCATTGTAAGTAATGCCTCGTTCATGTCATGTGGTATTGTTCTGTATCATAAAGTGAAAGGGGATTTAGTAGCTGTAGGAACGATTGTTGGTCTCGGTAAGCTTGCCATCGGGTAGGTTGGCCCATTCTCTACCCTTGCCAACGCCATTGCCAACACCAATCAACATGCCAACGCCAATAAACAACCATCGAACTCGACATGCATCGTGTAACCTCCCTAATCGAACCTGCATCGTGTAAACCTCAATGTGTAACCTTAATTGTGTAAGCTCATCCATTGAACCTCGTGCATTGTACCTAATTGTGTAAGGTAATCAAACCTCAAGCATTGTATCTAATTGAACCTACATCGATCGTGTAGCTCAACGTGTAACCTACCCCAACATGTAACCTGCCTCTCTCTACGTGCACCTCTACTTGTCTCTCTATGTGTCTCTGTAGGAGTCTCAAATGGATTAGGCCCATTGGATCAGCGGATTAGCCTCTCCCATTGTATTAGCGGAGTAGCCGAGGTAATGGAGCCATTGGAATAGAGCACATTAAACTAAGAACGAAAATGCTCAAATGTATTTCCACACTAAGGTTGAAAGATCAAATTAACACGGTGCATGAATTTCCAAATTTGATGTACCCCATTCAACACTATGATATTGTGAAAAATATGATTAAAGTAAAAACATATTTCTAAATATTGATGACGTAGACCAATTTCTTACCCAAATAATTACTTGCTATGAGAAAACCTTCTACGTAACACAAGGAGGTAGTCCACGAGACAAAGGTGATAGGAATGAAGTACCGATGTAGTTTGTTAAGAGAACATTGCTCGTTGTTGTACGATGGCGGGCTAAACGTCAATTGGTGGATGCAATATCGTAATCAATTTTATATCAAGAATTCAATAAAGTCGATATTGTTACGCAGTAAGGCGTTATCTGTGGCAACAACTCCCGTCCTTGCCCTGCCATGCCACCTGTGAGTTTGATGGTCCACTGATTTCAAATTGTTAGAATATTTTGAAATATTATATATTTAGAAAAATAAATTCCTATTTTATATTGACCCAGTGCGTTTAAAATTCTTGGAATATTTTGATATATTATATATTTAGAAAAATAAATTCCTATTTTATATTTACCCAGCAGTGCGTTTATGAATTCCAAATTCTTAGAATATTTTGAAATATTATATATTTAGAAAAATAAATTCCATGCCAGAAACTATTATATAAACCGCCCATTTTTGCGGATACATAGATGATATTTCAAATTTTGAAAAGTTGTCCTGGAAGCTCTCTCCGGAGGAAGGAGATAGTTTAAGATTAGATGTTAGGATTAAGATTTGATATTAGGAGAGATTATATCAGAAATATTCATAGGACGCTAAAAAAATTCCAAAATATATCTAGTACAATAGAGCTAAACTCCATGCTCTGCTGAAATCGAGTTATGGAACGCTTCCACGTGTTAAGATTGCTGATCATGTTGATTCTGATGGTCAAAATTATAAAAAAAAACCAGCTATATCAAACCTATAAAGGAGAGCCCCCTTCGTTGGCCAACCATTTTCATCTCGTCTTAGCCTTTCCAGTACAACATTTGCAATGAATCTATTCACTCGCTTCCTTCTTTGTCCCACGTTAATATTACAATTACAAAACTGTAATTACATAAGTTTTGAACATTTCCATCTTTTCCTTCGCAATGTCAGAAGTGCCCCAGAGTGGTGAGTTACATATGTATCAGTGGCCCACGGAGGTGTTAGTCCCATCCTTGGAGCCCAGATAACAATACTGATTATTACATCTGCTTCCTCTGCATTGCTAACATTTCAAGCAATTTCATTTCGTCCACATATTGTGTAATCTCACAACTTGTACAGAATACACTGCCACTTTTTTGGTTTTAAGGGGGGATGGTAGGAAAATTACATTATATTCATTGAAATTGATATATACATCTTTTGAATTCAAGAGTTTAACGAATTTGTTTGAATTCGATTAGTTTTATTGAATTATATCATTTTAATTAAAAGAAAAGTATAAATTTCAGCAAGAAAAAACAGTCTGTTTTATATTATATTTAAAAGAGTACATATATATGATGGACAGATCATCCTCATAAATGCAGTGATATCCACAATTTGACTACATGGATGAGTAAATACTCTTCATACAAACATCTGAAATTGTATGCTAATATAAAGCAAAGACTATGAATCTGCCCCTTCCACAATATATCACAGATTCACACTATGAGAATCTATAAGACTAGAATGTATCTCGGATCATTTACATGTTCTGTATATAACTACATTAAAGTAGTCATTCCTCTTTCTTTTCTATACAAAACCAAATAGAAAAATTGTACAAAACTTAACAGAAAAGATACAAAGATTTTCCAGGAACTTATTTGCATTGATGTTCTACTTTTTTTGTGATGATTTTTAGTAGACTATCCCAGCAGATTGACATTTTCTACTTCTGTCTCATTTGATCCTATTTTTATGAGGATATCCTTTCTTTGACAGTTCATTTGCAACCTTATTGTGTGCCCTGCTAATATGTTGAATGGAAGGATAATGAAGAGTATTCCATATGCTTTATATACACCTCAACCAACCTTGTAGGGAATTTTGTTGGATGTTATTCTTCCCCTTAATATGATCTATCATGCATTTGGAATCCCCATAAATTTGTATTTGAGGGATATCCAAATATTTGATAAACCATAGTAATCCCCATAAAGCTATAGCTTTTGCTTTCATACTTGTTCCCTCTCCCGCATTCCAGTGAATCTGGAACTCTTGTTCTTCTGATAGCTTTATCCAAATTATGCACCCACATCTCCCTCTTTGAGCTGCCCCATCAAAAACCCCACTGGGTAATTGGTGACCTAAATCCTCCCCTTTTCTGCTTTCCTTTTTTTCTTAATGTCATCATTTTGATCTGATATAACCCACTGTTCTATGAGTTCATAGATTGCATTTTCTTCCCATCTATTGGAACCAAAAATCAATTAATTTCTACCTTTCCAGATTTCCTAGAAAACAACCAAAGTGAGCAGTTGCCTACTTTTGCTTTGAGTACTCCACCATTTTAAACATTCCTCAATTGTATTAAACTATATAAATGGGATCTGCAACTTGGTGGTGAAGTGTTTCCATATACTAACAAATCTAGCACAATGTAAAAATAAATGCCCATTATCCTCAACACTGTTCCTACACAAATGACATATCCCAGGACCATGATGATTCTGCTTTTGTAAGTTTTCCCATGTGAGATTCTTATTCTGCCAAGTTAGCCAAAGGAAAATGATAATTTTTATAGGAATATTAATTTGCAAGAACTTGTGAAACCAACAATATTCTACATTCTGTAGTTCCTTCAGGCATAATTTGAGAAAGCAGTCTGCCACCTCGATCTCACATGTTTTCTTCTTTTTTCCAGCCCGTGTTATGTAATCCCCTTTGTTGTCATAACTTATCCCTGCCTCTTTTAGTGATTTAACAAGTTGTAGCCAATCCAATTTGAACTGATTAGTAAGGTTCAGTTGGGTGTAGTTAAGCCAAATTTGAATGCTACCATTCCAGTGTCTGATCAACTGACTGAGGAAAAAAGATGCCTCTTATGTTTAGATGGTTAGTTAGATCCACTGTTCCAAGTGGCACCTCTCCTATTCCTATAATGCAGTCTTTTCCCAACATAATACTATTACATGATCCAAAAAACCACGAGATGTTATGGAAGAGGATGTTCTTGACCCTGATAAAATTGTTCCATAACTGTGAACCACATTTTTTCCCAATTGTTCCTTGTCTCAGCCAGAAGGAAAAATCATTATTCTTCATGTATTTGAACCAGATCACCTTTTCCCATATGCCTTTATTGTTGATGCCCCTCCATAAAGATTTTAGAATTAGTGCCCATCCAAAAAAAATTAGATTTAGAACACCCCATCCACCCAAATTTTTGGTCTAGTGATCTTCTCCAGCTTAACCAAATTATATTTACAGCTCCTTCTAGCACCAAATGAGATATATCATTCCACTACTCGGTTCAGTAGATTTATAATCATTTGTGGAGTGCAGAACAAATGTGCCTAATAGATCCCTAGTTGTGTAACAACTGACTGTGTGAGGATGATACGTCCTCCCATTGATAAACATCTATATTCCCATCACTTAATCTTGGAGTAGAATCTTTCCACCAACCACAACCAGTCAACATTTTTATAGCATCCTCGTTTTAGGTGATACCCCAATAATTTCATCCCACTCTCTAAATTTTTTGCATTTACCCCAAAACACCTTTGGCTATATTTGATATCATCCTGGTTGCATGATCCATATAAAATAATGAATTTTTGTACATTTTGTACAAGACCCATGGCATTCCCAAACATTTTTATGATTAATGATAATGAATACCATTTGAGTATGTTTATCATACCCATCAGCAAGATATCATTAAAAAAAAGCTATGAGAAACAAAGACACGACTGGTGATTTTTAGTGCTTCAAATTCACCAGTGGTTATAGATTTTTTAATTTTTAAACTTAGTCCGTCCATCGCCAGGATAAAAAGAAGGGGGGATAAGGCACATCCTTGTCTAAGACCCCTACCCGCTGCAAAAAACTTGCATGGATATCCATTGATTATTACTGCATAATGATCTGTAGACACACATACCATGATCCATTCAACCATATTTGAGTTTATTTCAACTTTGTACAATACCAGTCTTAGGTAACCCTAATCTAAGCAATCATAAGCTTTTTTTAGATCAACCTTCATTACTGCTGCATTCATCATTTTTGACTTAACATTGTGCATGCACTCTTGTGCAATAGCCACTACATCATGGATTATTCTATTATTTAGGAAACCATATTGCTCAGGCGAGATGAATTTAGATAAGGATACTTTTAATCTGTTGGCAATTATCTTGGAAATAATCTTGTATGTTAGATTACACAGTGATATTGGGCGATAATCAGCAAAGGTTTCCGCCTTTGATTTTTTTGGAATAAGGGAGATATATGTTGAGTTTAGATGAGGATGTATGAAGCCTTTCATCCTTGATTCCTCAATAATCTATAACAGGTCCTCTTGGAAGATGTCTATGAAGTGAGGAAAAAATTCTATAGTCCATCCATTTGGAACTCGGCTTTTGTCTCCTTTCATTGATTTAATAGCCTAGATTAGTTCTTCCTCCTTAACCTCCTTAAACAACTCCACATTGTCCTCATCATTAAACATTATAGGATATTCATCATCTACCCATATATGTGATTCTGCATCCTCCACTTCTAGTATATTATATGCTTTTTTAAAATATGAAACCGCCAATGCTGTAATTTCTGATTGCTTGTTATAATAGTGCCCTTCACCATCATTCATCTGCCAAATTGTATTTTGTTTCCTTCTACAATTGGCAAAGCGATGAAATAAATTGGTATTTTTATCTCCTTCCTTAATCCATAAAGCTCTGCTTTTCAATCTCCAAGTCGTCTCTCTAACTTGAAGAATTTTCTTTTTTTCTAGCTCTAGAGCATGGATTCTATCCCTAACTTTGGCAGGAAGGGAATGAGTGGCCATTTGATTATGCAGGTATTTTAATTCCTCCTCAATAACTCACAACTCCCTTCTCATTTCCTCCTTCTTCTTCCATTCCCATTTTTTAACCTCTGCTTTAAGATCTCGAAGCCTATTCATAAAGCTTTCAGTACACGAGAGGCCTTCCTCTTTATTTCTTCTTTCCTTCTAGAATAATCGGATAAGAGAATCAAAATTTAGGTCTTCTAGCCATACTCTATTGAACTTGAAGGGCAATCCAACTCTTGTATCAGTGTTGCACCAGAAAAGAGTGATTGGGCGATGGTCTGATACATAATTTTCAATCATAAAAGATCTTACATCCCCCATCTTATCTATCATATTTTCTTGGACGAGAAATCTATCAAGTCCCTTTGCTATATATATGTTTCCACTTCTTCCATTATCCCAAGTGGGAGCATTTTTAGGAGGGAAAACATATATTAAGTTGTGGGAGAAAATAATTTCTCTTAGCTTCTGTGCCATCTTGTCTACCACCCTAGATTGTCCCCACAACTCCTCTATGCCTAAGGTGTAATTAAGATCCCCAACCAAAATCAGAGAGGGTGAGTTAAGGATCCCAGATACCTCCATTTTATCCCAAAATCCTTCGCACTCTTTTTATGGAGCATACACATTGAGAATATGTGATCTCCCCGGGATACCTCTAATGTAACTGACCAAAAAAATTCCCACCGAGCATGAAAATGCCTTCAATTTTGTTGACTGTGGGTCCATAAAACAACAAGACCACCAGATCTGCCTGTGGCATCAGTTGCCACAATATACCACGTGGGAAACATCCACCTAAAATAGTCAACATTTTGAGACGCAGAGTGCATTGATTCTTGGATGAGAATTATGCTGGACTTAGATGAGATAAATAGGTCTCTTAGTGTGAGGAATTTTGGATGGGCCCCCAAACCCCTTATGTTCAGTGAAAGTATGGAATTCATTTGAGCCTATTAGAGGGCATACGTGTTCTACGTGCTCTGTGAGAGATGGGAGAGGAAATAGCTATATCAATGAGAGATGGAGAATTTGTCAAGTTAGTATGGGTTTGTCATGGGGCGGCCTCTAAAGTGTCTATTGCCTCTGTTGTTTTTACGCCTAACAGTAATATTCCCAGCAGAGGATGGACTTATTACAAGAGAATTAGATCCCTTCAGTTTATGGATAGTAAGTGACTTGAGATCAAGGGTTTTCCTTTTGTAGGAGGAAATCAAGGTCGCTGTCGACAGAGTTATTTGGTGAAGATATCGAAGAAAATTGAGCAGGTGCTTTATCTTTGGGAGAATTTGGTTGAGTAGTTGGAGAATGGAGCCTTCGGGCTTGAGTGTATGTGGCATATGAGGTAGATGGGATATCTGCCATAGTGTGTTGTGATAGTAGCGGAGGCATAGGTAAGAATGGAGAGGAAAAAAGCTGGGGATGTTCCCAATATGGAGAGTCAATAGCGATATGGGAACCAGATTGTTCAAACGTCGGGGATGAAGAGTGAACTTGAATATGAATAGGAGTAGAGACCTTTTTTATAAAATGGGGAGAAGGTTCAGAAAATATCTGGTTAGTGTGAATAGAGTTACATGATCCCGAAGAATTTCCATTATGCTTAATGACATAACCATGTCATGGAGAGAGGCACTCTGACTTGTTCTCCTTCTGTATCCTTTGCTGAATCCATTTACGCTCCCTCGAAGGCTGCTACCCTCCTCTTGTTTTGGGATAGTTAGCAATTAAATGTCTAGTTTGGTGACAGTTGAGGCACCAAAATGGAATTCCTGAGAAATCCAAGCGCTGTGTGAGATTAATGTTTTCCCACCTTAAGTCTATGTGATCCAGAAAAGCCTCACCAAAGTATTTTTCTATAAGGACCCAAGCAATCCTTTTATCCTTAGCTCCCAAACACCATGGATCTATCTATATGAATTTTCCAATGGCATTACCAATATTAGTAAATACTTCCTTCATCCAAAATTCTAATGGTAATCCAGGAAATTTGACCCATATGAGTTTCTTTTTGGGTGTTTGCTTCAAAGCATTAAAGCCTACGTACCATGCATACATCGCTAGAAAACCCTGGTCCTTGACCCATGGCATTGCAACAATTTTCCTGAGGTCCTCTTCACTCAGGAAATGAAAACTATACCATCCGCCCATGAGTCTCACCACCGTGGGGACATACCCTAGTAGGATTTTCCATTTTTTTGCCAACCACTGTCGCATTTTTGCTTCTTCTATCTCTATAAAATACCACCTTCCTACTAATGCCCACTTCTGGAGACTCGTAACTCGATCAAGAAGCATGTCGTGACCAAAAGAGAGGATAGGTATTAGAGCTGTAATCTTAATAGGATGTTGTTTTCTACCACCCCACCTTTTGCCACCTTTTTTACCCTCCAAATTGTTTTGAGGAAGAAAGCCGAAATCTAACCACATGTCATGTCTATCACCTAGGGTTGTCAGCCGAGCGGAGTGTGCCACCTTCCGCATAGTGTTCAGGTTTGCACGGCATTGGGACTCAGCCGCCAATATGGCTTGGATAAATGCTTCATGTAATGACATGTCAGACTCAAAGGGGTCCATCGGAAATATGAAATACTATGATGTCGTTCCGGGGCTTATAGACTTCCCACCTACTAAGGAAATCGGTTGTAATAAAAATGGTTCCCACGTCCCAACCCACTTGGGAATCACCACCCGAGAGAATGTCTATGACGCCAAGTATGAAAAAGTGTCAGGATAGGTACATTCCTATGGAATTTTTTATCATGTCGACTGCAGGATAGGTCACGACAGCTAATAAATACCACCTGATCTCTTGCATACACATCAGTTCCGATGCCTCAACTTACCTGGACCTTGCCACCCAAAGGAATGTCAATGCCACCGGATCTAATGCCTGATTTGGAAATCACCTCGGTAACAAGACTGTCCTAAAACATTAAAGTTACACGTATGAGGTACAGGGGCAGACATCAGGAGGAGCGTGCTAGGTGTAAGGATATGGACACTCGTCACCTCCAACCCATGCCAACATATGGAATCAAAATAATTATATCATTAAAGGATTTGAAAAACCCCCCAGAACTTCAAATAAGAAGAATCTAGTAGTAACCCTTCCCAAAAAAACCAGTAAGTCCCAAAACTACTTTCGAGTTTGTTTAGGAATCAGGACCCTCACAATAGCATATGCAATACCACCCTTGGCAAAACCACCATCTATAACCTACCCTAATGGCTACACTTTTATAGGGGCAAGAAACTGAGAAGAAATTACTCCACTCATACCACCATCTGACGAGGAAGCGAGATTGTAGACATGAGGAAACTAACTGTGCAAAAGAGGGACAAGATAGGGAAAAAGGAAACTCGCATGCTAGCATTCGGAATTCAAAAAGAGTGGAAGCTATAAAACTGGCAATGGCCTTCCTAAAACCACTAGTTGAGAGGGAAAATTGGGATAAACCTTATAATACCTTTCAAACTAGAGACAGACTACGAAAATCAGTTAATGGGGGAGCTACTGAAGAGATTTTATAAGATTTAACTTAACTTAAGCTAGAATTTCCTTACGGAACAAGTTTTCATCCTTATTAACTATAAAAAAACAGTAAAAAGAAAACCCAATTCAATTTTTTGAGCCCATACCCCTAGCTTTCATAGTATTCTACGATTTAACCGCAAGAATGCTTACCTTGTTCCTTACTGCACAACGACATTGTTGTTTCCAAGCCCGTTTTAGGTACATTCTAGCAGCTGAACCATGTGATTTCCAAGATGATACAGTATACCATTTCGCCTGAGCCGATAAAACTTCTTTACCACCTCTATGTTTTCTGTGCTCTAAAACAAATGCCAAATCTTTAAAACATCATCAAATGAGATGACAGATTGGGTAAGGAACTGTCAAACTCATTGATGACATTGATAAGCTCAGTGGGAAGCTTGTTGTGGTCGATGAACCCTAATATGAACTAACAAATGCCAGTTTAAAACAAAGTTGCCAAACATTATTTTAAGTTTAAAGCCCTTGTTTCCACACTACACAATTCAAAAAAGTCTAAATATTTGTTTACATTTGTTAATTTATTTATTTTTCAATCTCTTTTAACCCTCATAACTTACTTTAACATTTTAGACCCAAAGACATATTTATAGTATTTTATTATTATTAACTAATTACGAGTTGGTATAATGTAAGTAATTTCTCTTTATCTTCAAATTTCAAAAGAAATTTTGTTTTCTAATTTTTATTCAATAATTTTTTATATCTCATGATTCTCCTTTGTAACATCTTTTTAAAATCTTAATGATACAACATATTAGTCAAAGACCTAATAAAATGAAAAAGTGAAAAAGACCACTTTCGTGAACATGCTAAAGGATGTATGTTTCTTTAAGGTGGTGGTGTTAAGAGGTTTGCCGTTAATTTTGAAAATCTAAAGATTATGACTATCAAGTTAAACTCTTCCAACAAAAAATTCAGCCTTGAATAAAATTGTGACCTCGTAATTATGACCTCGTCACCTGCTATGGAGCCTGTCACGTTGACGCCCTAGTTATATGCTGCGAACAGATCTAGAATTTGACATCCTACAGGACGTATTTCATATTTTAAAACATGTTTGACAATTTCTGTAAATTTTTACTTGTCAAATTTGATGTTCTTCATAAATCAGAAACCATCATTTTGACGTTTAATTTAGGATTTGTCCCATCAAAATTTATAGTACCCGTCTTTAAGTTAAAAACACTAAAGTCAGACTAAGCCCAGGGTCATAACGCAAATGCATACAATACCTCTGACTCACATGGCAATGGAGCTTGGCACACTTTCATAGATTTGAATCGTATAAAAAATTATCTGGCTATAGTCCTTTCGTAGATTTGAACTTTATGAAGGGAGCTCTCGCCCTGGGCAACTAAGAACAACTACATTGTAATCTAGGTGTTACATTCAAGGAACCTACCAACCAGTCTATGTCAAGAATGTGAATTCAGCCATCAAATTGTAAGCTAGTACCTGATTGAAAAATACTAAAAATATACATGCATTTTTTTGGTGTGTATAACACTAACAAGGGGTGGTGTGCTTGTTTTTGTACCTTAGGCTTCCCTTAATTGTTCCACACTCTCCCTCTTGTTTGATTCTGCCATCTTCCAACATCGTCGAAGAAGTGCGATCGAAAAATAAAAGTAGCCGAGGAACAACTGGTGACGTGAAGGGGCAGTTGCAGTGTTTAATTCGACAACATCTTTGTCGAGGATTATTAGAAGTCACACAAAATAAAAAATAATGGTAGGGCTCCGAACTGCGAAAAAGTTGGACTCAAGAAGGGCCCTGGATGCTCGAAGAAAACCAGAAGCTCATTACTTACATACTATAGCACAGCCATGGAAGCTCGAGGGCTCTGCGCCAGAAATTTGGGTGCTGAGATAAAAAAGAACTGGAGATTGCATTGGGCTAACTATCTAAGACCAAATATCAAGGGGAAAAATTCAGCGTGCAGGAAGAGAAGACTATTATTCAACTTCATGCTCTACTAGGAAATAGGTGGTCTACCATTTCTACTCACCTTCCCAAGCAAACAGACAACAAAATAACAATGCAAAGGGGTGAGAAAAAGGTGCACCTCAAACTCATTCAAAACAATAGTCACTGCCATGCTCTTTTTTTTTAAAAGGAGGGATAGTTATTGATTTGTGTAGAAATTTTGAATAATTTAACACATATTTAATGGAGATTATCCTGATCATGTACTATTATGGAATACATACACAATACATAAGCTCCTCTACGTTGATCATCAATTTAGCAGCATCAATAACAATAAAACATCAAGAGCATTCACACATTAACACAGTATGTAACCCGGGGAAAGCATCTCGCTAAAAACCCCACACTATCTGTATATTAATGATTGAGACCATGTAACATTAGAAAGTACAATGCTTATCACAAGCAATCCAGTACCTGCTCCACCTGTTACACACAATACAACTCAGATCTGATCTCCAAATCTATTCCACTGCTTGCCTTCGTCAGAATATTAGCATCCTGATCCTCCGTTGGAATGTATGAAAGCAACATGATCCTCCGCTGCACACAATCTCTGATATTATGGTACCTGATGTTAATATTCTTAGATCTATCATGAAATACAGGATTAGCCGAGAGTTTAATGCAACTCTGGTTATCACAGTAAATCACAGTAGGATCCAAATGAGAACCGAACAAACCAACCAAGATCTTCCTCATCCATATAGCCTCGCATGCAGCCAAACTTGCTGCCATATACTCAACCTCCGCTGAAATGAGTGCCACGGATCTCTGTTTCCTACTGTACCAAGAAACTGCTGTCGATCCAATACTGAAGACCCCTCCTGATGTGCTCTTTTGTTCCGTTGGGCTCCCTGCCCAATCTGCATCAGTGAAGCCACATAGCTTCACTTCATCCTCCTGTTTGTACCATAAACAATATCCCGATGTGCCTCTCAAGTAGCACAATACATGCTTGCCCGCCTTCCAGAAGAGCTTGGTAGGCTTAACCATAGCTTGTGAAAGCTGGTTAACTGCATAGCATATATTAGATCGTGTATTGACCAAATACATCAGCGACCCCACCAACTGTCGATAAATAGTGGCATCCACTTCTTCTCCCGAAGTGGTATCCTCCTTCCTCCAACCTCCAGGAAGAGGAGTATCAACAGGCTTGCAGCCATGCATGTTGAACTTCTCCAGTATCTCCCGAGCATACTTGCCCTGAGAAACAAACAGTCTACCACTGTGTTGCCATATTTCCAATCCTAGGAAATAGTGAAGGAGGCCCAAATCCTTCATCTCAAACTCTATAGCAAGATCCTTCTTGCATGACAGTATCAACAACTCATCACCCGTTAGAATCAAATCATCAACATATAGTACAATGATAAGCAACTTACCCTCCACCACAATCTGGTATAGGTTAGGATCCACCTCGCTCTTGGAGAATCCAAGTCCTGTGAAATAATTGTCTATCTGTGTGTACCAAGCACGTGGTGCTTGCTTCAACCCATACAGTGCTCTCTTGAGCCTGCACACATGCGACTCACTGCAGAAGACCTCAAAGCCTTCGGGTTGCTCAATGTACACCTCCTCCTCAATGACTCCATTAAGGAAGGCAGTCTTCACATCCATTTGATGAATGTGCCATCCCATTTGTGCTGAGAGAGCAAGAATCGTCTGTATGGAAGAATACCTTGCGACAGGTGCAAAGGTATCCTCATAATCGATCCCCTCTATCTGTGAAAAGCCTCGGGCAACAAATCTTGCCTTGTACTTCTCTACACTCCCGTCAGCTGCCTACTTAACTTTGTAGATCCATCTCGAACCCACCACTGATTTCCCTTCCGGTCTAGGAACAATCTCCCATGCACTGTTTCTGACAATAGAATCATACTCTTCCACCATGGCGTCTACCCATGCGGGATCCTCCACAGCTTCCTCGAAAGAGGATGGCTTAGTCACAACACACTTGCTCATAAGAGCCATGTATCTAGTGTACCGATCAGGTGACTGTCTCTGCCTGTGTTGGGCTATAGGTGGTCCTACAACTTTCTCTGCATCTTGAGCCAATCGCTCAGCTTCTATCAAGCGCTTTCACCCTCTGATGGTTGGCGTTGCATGAGTGGTATCTTCCACTCCATGAACCTTGTCTTGTGGCTGATCCACATCCTGAAGCTCATCCTTATGAACTAATAACGCCTCATATGCATGCAAGTGTAGCTCCCTCTCAAGCGAACACTTCATGGCTTTCTCCTCCTGAAATTTTATATCCCGTCGCACGACAGTTTTACCACTGTCTGGCAAATACACACGATAGTTGTGGGGCGTATCAGTGTACCCCACAAATATCCCAACGTCTACGGTTGGCTCCAACTTCTTCCTGGCATCCTTCATCACATGCATGCAAACGTTAGCACCAAAAATACTCAAATGAGAAAGATCAGGCTTCTTACCAGAATAAGCCTCCTCGGGTGTACTCATGCCAAGTATCCTATGAGGACAACGGTTCTGCACATAAACTGTTGTATTTCATGCTTCCGCCCACAAGTGAAGGGGTAGGCCCTAATCATGCAACATTGCCCGTGTAGCACCCACAATCGTTCTGTTCTTCCGCTCAGCTACCCCGTTCTGTTGTGGGTTATGGGGAGCGATGAGCTCTCTTCGAATCCCTTCTGCCTTGCAGAAATCCTTGAACTCGTCTGAGATGTATTCACCACCATTATTTCTCCTAAGAGCCTTCACCTTCTTCCTCGACTCCTTCTCGACCAGTGCTTTGAATTCACAGAACTTTGAATATGTCTTGCTCTTCTTCTACATGAAGAAGATCCAGCACTTACGAGAGAAATCATCAACAAAAATCACATAATACCTGTGTTTTGCTGTCGAAGCAACTGAGAAAGGTCCACACACATCTGTGTGAATTCTCTCAAGGATCGTAGTGGCACGACTATCCTTCTCGTGAAAGGTGGCTTTCACAAACTTCCCCAAAGTACACCCCTTGCACTGATCTAACTACGCAAGTGTGCCTTTAGGAATCCCTGTAGTGATCTGCTGTAGTATCTTCAAGGCTCCATGGTGAAGGTGACCCAATCTCCTGTGCCACAACTCGCCATCATCCCAACTCACCAATCCTTCTGCCTTGCCCGCCATTGCTGCGCATCCATCTACATGCAACTGATAAAGGTTCCTCACTCGAACCCCTATCTTTTGGGTCTCACCAGTTGTCTTGCTGCGCAGGAAAGCCTTTCCCTCGGTGAAAACAACATCATACCCCTTGTCTTCTAACATCACTACTGAGATAAGATTCTTCTTCAATCCTGGAACATCCATGACTTCCTTCAATATGAAGGGTTTACTAGACTCCCTCTCAAAGGAAATGGTACCGATACCGGTCGCATTGTATCTACCATCATCGCCCATCTCGATGTGCACTCCAAGATCTTTGTCCTCCAGATCAGAGAACAAATCTCTATCTCCCATCATGTGAAAAGACGCACCACTGTCCAAGAACCACACTGATCCCATCACACTTGAAACCAAGCATGTGATCAATGAAAAATCAAGCTCAAACTATGAGGCTAGAGCCTCTCCTGCTGAAGATCCAGCAGCCTACTTGTTCTTCTTCTTCTGCGGACAATTAGTGGCATAGTGTCCGTGCCGGTGACAGTGAAAACACTTCACCTTGGACATATCCTGCTTCTTGCCTTTCACATCGGAATGAGAAGCTTTCTTGTTCTTCCCCTTCTTTGCTTTGGTACCCAAAGCGCAATTATCTTCATCAGATACCTTTGATGAAGATCCATTCTCACCTTTATTGTTTCTGAGTTTATCCTTGAGCGCCAGGTTGCTCTTGCTTTGGAATAACGTTTGCAATCCATTGAAAGACATTTTCAAGAACACTGCTGCAAATTTGATTTCCACCAACTCAAACTCAACCGCTTCCGATCTAAAATTTGTGAGAATGCAATATTTCTCGTACAGAGATTGACTGTATGGGCATTCACCGAATATCTCACCTTCCAAAGGAAGGATGAATCCAGAGGCTACCTGGCCCGATTACAGACTCTGCCTGAAGCAATAGAATGTAAACACATCCTGAATAGTAGATCTGATGATCAACAACTCTGATACCATGTAGAAATTTTGAATAATTTAACACATATTCAATGGAGATTATCTTGATCATGTACTATTGCGGAATACATACACAATGCATAAGCTCCTCTACGTTGATCATCAATTTAGCAGCATCAATAACAATAAAACATCAATAGCATTCACACATTAACACAGTATGTAACCCGGGGAAAGCATCTCGCTAAAAACCCCACACTATCTGTATATTAATGATTGAGACCATGTAACATTACAAAGTTCAATGCTTATCACAAGCAATCCAGTACCAGCTCCACCTATTACACACAATACAGCTCAGATCTGATCTCCAAATCTATTCCACTGCTTGCCTACCTCTCCAGCTCAATACCTGCTCAAGAATTGATGAGAATGGTTTACTAAACTCGTATTTCACCTGCAAAGAATCACTCACACTATGTTGGACGTGAGCACAAGCTACAATTCTTGATATTGGCCAATTCATTGGCATACTCAATCCCTCTGATTGTGTAAATCATCATGCACAACTATAGTCACAACTGATAGCAATATGATCCTCTAACACCTGTCCCCGCTGAACTGAACATGCACTAACCTGCAACTGAGTTAACTGATGTATTCTATAGTTGCATTATGAGTTAATAACTTGTGAATTAATTAATAACTAATTCACCCATCTCATCTTCAGTCTATTTTCCAGTTAGACTAAATACAACCAGTTTAACAAAGCTAAACTGAACACAACTCCATCAACTGCACCTCCAGTCCACTAAACTCAACTCGCTTGAGTTCTAACTGAAGTCTTGCATGAAAATATTAGTCATCCCATAGGTAACCACGTATTTCCCTCTGGGATTTGCATGTACCACATCCGTAGCTCATCCTGAAGTGCTCCAAGAGAATAAGATCAAGTTTATAGTCCAAATATTATTATGAGACAATAATATTTGACTTTTCTATGTTTGACAGCCAGTCTAAAAATAGACTTTAATCACTCATATTGTGATCACTCACACTGTGGTCACCCAGACTGTGATCACTCATACTGTGGTCACCCACACTGTGTTTATCCCTGCTGGGATAAAAAATAGAACTTGTGCCATAATTTGCCTGCGGGCCCACTTAGTGAAGGCGACTCTTTTCACTAAGCTCCATCATCTTGTTGCAATCTCAACAATTTGAAGCTCTTCTTATCTATATTATGTGTGGTGTCGTTTTTCAGAGTCATTGCATATAAATTTTTGGAATCGAAGCTTCGAACCATCTTCAGTGGTTCATGAACTACGAAGAATAGTTAGAAACCTCGGTTCCAAAAATTTGTATACTATAAATACGGAAAACAACACCACAACCAAAAATAAGCTGCTAAAAATAAATGTTGGAGCTTTCTACTGAACTTTCCCTCATCATTTACTTCACAATTGACAAGATTTCCCAGTTTTCTAAGTCCCAAGTAAGTTGCCTTCTTCATCCAGTTTCAATCTCATTCGGTTGTTTATTTCTTAGTATTTGTTTTTCATGTGAAATAAATGTTGTGAAATTATACAAGTTTGTCAAAATGAATTTCTCTGAGGTCCGTTCTTTTACAAGAATAATATATCATGTCACATTAAAAATATGTCTTAAATATTAGAAAAATAGCTTGTGATTTATTCCATAATGAAGTGCTCAATTACCATTTTGAAAAGCCCATGCTTATTTTTGACTATTTTTGTTTTTTTTAGTGCCCTGGCTTATTTTGACTAAAAATAGCTTGTGATTTATTCCATAAAGCGCTCAATTTCCATTTTGAAAAGCCCAGGCTTATTTTGACTATTTTTTTTTTTTGAGTGCCTTAGCTTATTTTGACTAATTTTGTATTTTGAGTTTTTTACTAAATGCTCTCAAATAAACTTCATTTTTACCGTAGTGAATTTCTCTTCAAAAAAATAATTATATAGTTATTAAGCTAAACTTCTCTTACAATACAAATAATTATTGAAGATGTTACAAACTCATATTTATTTAATATACCTATTTAGATTGTCAACCACTTCTAATATAGTTGTATTTGGAGGATTCAACTTGTACTAAGTACATGAATAGAATAAGTGATGGTATTGTGTAGGGAAATGTTTAATAGGAAGGATTTCTTTGTGTAATTGGTTGGGTTGTATATTTCATCTATGATGTGGACAATAATGTGAATCTAATTTTTTAAGATGAGGAAATCATAGGCTCATATTAAAGATATTATGAACATGATTAGTTAACAATGTTCAAATGCAGATGATGAGTTGATTAGCTCGTAGATAGATTGCAGAGTTTACCTCATAGATTGCAGAGTTTGCTTAGTCTTGACATTTTTCAACGTCATGGTTTTAGGAATAATGTGTTCCAAATATGTGTAATAGATATCAAATTAGTTGAAAGGATTAACAAATATTTTAAAAATATTTACCTATCATTACTGGATTTATTATTCAAGTAGTTCACAGTTTGTTGAAAGTGCACTTATAGGGATTAAAGTTATCTTGGTATAAGTAAAGAATTTAGTAAATAAAATATGTAGTGAGTAAATAAAGATGTGTGTGCCCATCTGTAAATAAAATATTTGGTGAAAATAATTTATTAAAAAATAGTTAAACATGTAATTATATGTTTAATAAATTTGACAAATGCAGTAGATTATTGTATTTAAATAAATTATAAAAAGGGATAGTAGTTAAATTCTTGATATTTAAAAAAAATAAATCTATCCCATTTACTATTAGTTGAGGATCCTCATCATCGTAATTATATGGCTTTCTTTAGTTTCTTTCGCATGTCAAAATTTATGTACATAATCAAAATTATTAACTCGCAAAGGCTAAAAACCTTTATAAAATCTTAAAATATAGTTGTATACTAGGTGGAAACACATATGCTAACTTAGGAAGAAACAAGGCACTTTAAGAGGGAGATTAAAGGAAGTGGAGACATGGTGAAACACATATACTGAGAAGAAACAAGACATTCTCATAGGGAGATTAAAGGAAGTTGAGATGAAGGAATAGTTGTAAGAGAATTTCTAGATAAGAGGAAGTCGACACACAAATTTAAGTACAATGTAAAATGAAAGGCATGAAAAATGCCAAACAAATTTTCATTTGACGGGCAAAGAGGATTTGAAATTCCAGGCCTGGTCGCGAATATTGCATATTATCCTTTTTTTCCTAGATTAGTCCCTAGATAATATTATATATGATATTTTTTCCATAGGTCCCTCCATGTGCTTGTTTGGAGTTACAACACCTAAGGTCACACCATTCACAAACATACTTCTCTTTACAATTTTACCTTTTCGAAGATATTTTTCGTCTGTTATATGTCACTCCAAACACTATTGCTAACGCATTTAAGATGTCTTTAACAACTTGTTTCCATTGCCATTTTGATAACAAAATATTTTTTCCTACGAAGAAATGTCGGGGCTTCATCGATTCATAGTGTACCTTCTCGAAACTCCTCCCCAAGGGTTTTTTTGGACGGATTTTGCATGGAGTTATGGAGATTTTGTGAGTGTTTCTAATGAAATGTTAATTTCTTTTTTCTTTTCTTTAATTATGTTGGCTAATAACATCAGCATAAACTATACCAATTTTTTCATAACACTGAGGGGAAAGTGATTTAGTATTATTAAACTAGGATGGATTAGCTGGTTACAATTAAATTAAATTTTAGTAATATCATTAAAAAAAAATTAATATCATATAAGAATACTAAATAATAACCAAAGTTTTAGGGTATTCTTTAAAATTGTTTTTGGTTGGCTAAGAGCTCATATTCCTAGGATATAAGGAAATAGGTTAACGATCCAAGATCTAGAGGCATTTGGCACTAGTGAAAGCATGCCCTCTTACAAAACACCAACGGGTTATTCAAGGTAGCGTGGTTTTCCTTGAATAACTATAATAAGTCAATGTGCGTTCAAGAATAACAGATAAAAATAGTTATCCTCACTATTAATTTGACGACTAAATTATAATAAGTTTTCCCACTTATAAAAAAAATAACCAAAATATCAACTATATCCCAATCATTAAAGAAAAATCACTAAAACATCCTCAAAAAGCCTCTCCAAACACATTGATTTTCTTTCTTAAAGTTGAATTATTGTTACAACTTAGTTCTGATGTAAAGTTGACGGGGTTGAAGTAGTTTTGATGCGACGTTTGATCTGGTGTCAGCCTCTACAAATTCAAAGGATGGTATAGTAGAAAACGCATGTATATTTTCTAGGAGGTGATGGTATACTGACTACCTTTTCTAGCTTATGAATGATAGGGACTCCATCGATGCGATCTTAAAATCAATTTGCAACGGAGAAATTAATTTGCAAGCACCCGTGAGTGAGATCTTGTTAACTTCGGGGATCTTGAATTTTTATTAAAAATTTCATCTTGTTAACTTCGGGGATCTTGAATTTTTATTAAAAATTTCCATAAGTGTTGTTTGATGCATACGTTTTCATAGTCCTGCCGTTGTAGGGGAAATAAATAATGAAGAATTTTTCGTTTAGGTTTTCCTTTCATGTTTTTTATTATTTCTAGATTTTGGTTACATTTATTTAAGTCAAAATAAAATGAATGTTAGAGTTATAATTTGAATGGGTTAGCTTTACACAAATTAAATTATTTTGTTGATATTAATAGAATTGTTGATATTAGTTTTGTAACCTATAATATATGAATAAGTATAAAATATTTTATAGCACATATTATTAAAAGTACGAAATAGAATAATTTTGAATAACTTACATAGATGTTTATAACTTTATACTCTGTTTTATCTCTTGGTTTCCTCTTTTCCAAATCAAATTCCATTCTATTTCCATTCTATTTTCCAATTTTTCTTTATTCAATGTATTGTTGGGTCCTTCGTTTTTGAAAGGATAGCAGTTCAGAAGGACATTTCGGATGAAACCGCCGAAACAGAGCATTGAAAAACCAAAACGGTATTAGGACGGCTTGGAACTCGCACAACGGAAAATAAGGGAGTGTGTCGAAGAATTACTAGACTATTTTGATATTTTGATATAGTCAAACAAAAAACAAAAATGATGGCCCTATGTATTGAAAACCATGGATCAAGCTAGTGAGGTACTAGAGCAAGCGAGCGTGGTTATAAAAGGAGATAGAAGGCAGTGAGAAACAAGTTTAAACAGCGCCGCAAAGACCATATCGAGCCTGAGGAATAGATAGTGTTGAGCGCCCAGAGTTGTTTATCTTTGAGATCATGATCTATAATGTTTTGCTTATGTATTTCCTGTAGATTTTGATATTGTTCGCAAGTTTGTAACTTCTACAAGTTGAAATGTGGTTGAATGTAATGAAAATGTGCTCTGCTGATGATTCATATAAGAAAAATAGGAATTCTAACATCTAATTGTGTAATTTATGGGCCCCTTTAAAATTTTCTATGTATGGTAATTTTCCTATTGAATGTATAACGTGAATGGTTGAGAATGAATGTTGTGTTAGTTGTGCAAGTTGTATAATTGGAAGAACTTAATCCCCTTTATTCTTCCATGGTTCTGGGTCTCCTCAAATGAGACTCTTATTCATTTTGGAAGAAGTAAAAATACCAGCGAAGTGCTAGACTACACGAGCTTTTTGTTGGCACCCTCGGTTGAACCTTGGGTCAGTTTCAAAGTAAATTTTCCTGCCAACAAATGGTTTCATTTCCAAGACCTCAAGTTTCTTGAAGGGGTTTTAGATCATGCGACCCCAGTATGTTCGTTCGAATATCCAAACATGGTGGCATGAAAAGGTTGACTACTTTATTTTGCAACAGGCATAGCTGAGGCAAAAAAATATAAACTGAGTTAAAGAAGAAATGTTGTATGTTAAACCCTCTTGCGACGAGTACGAGATATTTTGGTGTGAGTTTCTAGAGAAGTTAGAAAATTAGCTGACTCGATATCACTATAAATCAAGGGTTCTCATACAACCGAGGTTGCATAGGAATTAGACAATATCATACGTGGCCGATCTTCATTGACTGGATACTAAACTCATAAGAGACATTGATTTATGGGTTAATGCGATGATTGAAGGATATATTATTGAGTTTGCAACTGAAAAGAATCAGTCATTTTCCTGCACAGAGGCTATATTCATATTTGGAATACAAGGACACCTATTGAAGGAAATGCCACTTTGGATTAAGATATTGTTAATCAAAGACAACCTATTGGAGTTTCAACGAAATCAAATGGCAGCTTAAGTTATTTGTATTGGGGGAATAGATTAGGGGAAAGGGAGGTCATGTCATTAGAGGAGGATGAAGGAATTCCTATAATGAATCAAGAAGTGTTGTGAAAGGAAAGGGACCTTAGGGCATTTCTTAGGGTGAGAATCGTTGAAGAGTGGTGTGAGAAGAAGTTGAGGGAACTTAGAACTATACGAAGGGAACTACAGTGCATAGGCGATGCTCTGAGGACTTCAGCAGAGCACAAGAGGGAAATGGAGACTTCGGAGCTAAGGAAAGGGAGTGAGGGAGAGATTTCTTTTTCTAGCATGATGGGAGAATCCACTAGGAGTAGAAGTGGAATTGGAGTGAAGGTCTTAGGAGTGGTTACTTTGATGCATGAGGATGTATAAGGGTTTTAGACACCTAAGCCAGATGTTTGATTGACCAGGACACCAAAAGATGATATTCTTTGCTGATGATTTACATTTCGTAATGAGGTAACTTTTCTTTAAAGATGAGTCAACACCAACAACATAGAAGCATGACTAATCCTCTTCCCCCTGAACTTCGCCTGGTGCTATATAAAAGTCCAAATTTTCTCTTTTCAAAGGTAGAGAATTTTATTAAAGTTCAGATGTCACTTCAAGGTAAAATTAGTTCTAGTAATGTTAGTCAATCAAGTTCAGTTAGTTATTCTCAACCGGGTTCATGAGGGTCCATACTTGTTTCTACAATGCAACCAACCATGGTTGGAGCCACAGCTGGATCACTTACAAGATACCTCAAGTTTGCAGGAAAGGGGGGACAAGATGTTAATCAACATTAGTATTTGTGTGAAGTTGTTTGTAAAGCTTGTTAGACCCTTGACACTACCAAGCTCATTAAGTTTTAGACCACATTGCGGGATAGGGCTTTGAGGTGGTTCATAAAATGGATTAATGTTAACTGCAATGTTCGTATTGACCTAGTTAAGCAAAAATTTATTCAGGAGTTTAAGTTACCACAATCAAATCAACAAGTATTGGCAGAGCTGTTAGACATTCACCAAAGGGAGGGGGAATCAGCATGGAAATGCATGCAGCGATATAAGGATGATATTAGTAAATCATCTTACCCTATTGACCCCCATCACCAGAGAGACTATTTTATCAAGGCTTTGTTACCAATGGCCCAAATTCCATTATCTCAACAGAAGGTTAGTACACTGCAAGATGCCTTGGAGCAAGAAATGCAAATAGAGGCCATGGCTGGTTATCCACAAGACCACAGAGTTGAGGGACCTTCAACAGATCTGGCTATTATGGACCTCCAAAGTAAAATTGCTATATTAATAGAAAGGATAAAGTATCTAGCACTTGCACATTCTGCGAGACCTCATGTTTGGTGTACCCACTATCAGGTTGAAGGACACCATGCTACATAACAACCATGACATAGAGGACCAAGATCATGTAGTATGCCCATGGGACTTCAACAACCACGGAGTTCGGGAGTTGCGCAAATCTCGTCTGCACTTCCCTATCAGGGTCATACTTAGGTCCAATAGTTTCATATTCCGCTAGGTATCTCTCCAAATGATTATTGTGAAATATGTGGAAGCTTTGGGCATTAGCCTCACTTGTGTCCTATTTTATAGAAGTATTCAAATATTCCAAATAACCTGTTTTGTGAATTCTATGGATCCCCTAATCATCATATGGATAAATGTGGGTCATTGGATGCCTTAGTGGACTAGCTTGACCATTCTTCTTTTTGTGTTAATGTAACTCCTCAAGGGCAAGGAGGAGGAGCTCTAAGGGGGGGAAGGACAGGTGGAAGAGGTTTGATTAGATGCTATAATTGTGATCAAGAAGGCCATGTGGTAAGAGAATGTCCTTTTCTGCGAATACCATGGTGTTCATACTATTGAGTAAATACGAATGCAACAGAAGAAAGCCTTGAATGCATTGCTTGATGGGAAGAGAAAAATCGGGCAAAGGGATTTAATTTAGTCTACCTAGAGCGCTACGATCCTCCTCCTTCAACGCAACCTAATATCAATGTTGTTATGAGAGGAGGAAAGAGAATAGGAGATGATATTGGAGCCCCTGAGTAGTCAACTATTATAAAGCCCACATCTCCAAAGAAATCATATGATTCAAAGCAACAAAAGGAGTATTATAGGGATACAAATGAACTATTTCGTCAGTTAATGTCCTCAGAGGGACCTTGCAGGGAGTTACAACAACAAGTAAAGGGACGTCAGGAGAAACACTTTGCAGAATCTTCCCAACCTATAATGGATTGGTTTAAGTTATTCATACAGATTATGAATGATGAGCAACTCTTTGGTCAATTGTGGAAGATATTGAAGACTATTATTAAGGACGTGTTCTCTAAGGAACCAATTTCTACAAATATTCTTGAGAGACATTTTAGACGGGTGTGGAGGAATAAGAAGAGGACTGCAAAGGATTTCGAGTAGATGCTCAGATTGCAGGGTTTCAAATTAAGGAATCTATGCTAGATTTGGGATCAGATGTTAATATTTTGCAAAGGAAGTCTTGGGAAGATCTTGGAAAACCCAAGTTGGTCTATTCCCCTATTGAGTTGTGGATGGAAAACCAATACTTCATTCTTCTTACTGGTAGAATAGAAGATGTTGAGGTTGATATAACTGGTGTTAAAACTTATGCAAATTTCGAGGTTATTGATATTATTGGGGACAAAGACCCATATCTGGCTTTGTTGGGAATTGATTGGGCTTTCGAGAATTATGCAATCATTGATTTAAAGTGGGAGACTATGAATTTTGAAGTGGGGTGTATGCACCTTATACATCCTATTGATCCATACCAAGGTATAAGGTTTACCTAACCTGTGGATGATGTTGAATCCTCTAGTTTAGTGGACTAGTTGTATCAATTGACTGGCAAAAAGTGATAAGATTACATTAACCCCACAATAGCTGGATCAATTAGTTAGAGGAGTATCCAAAGTACTGAAGTTGGGTCTAAAGCTGCGATGGAAGACCGAAAATAAGGTGCCCATGAAATCCACACATGACATTGTGCCATTGTTTGATGTATTTGTTGGATTGATACTGAGGTATGTAAGTATCCTACTTTTAATGGTACTAATTTTGTTGAAAATTTTATTAAAGAAATTGATTCTTGCATAGAAGAATGTTAGAAGATCCATGTAATGAGTGTTTCTTTGCAAGCTACTCCCACAAGGTGGTGGGAAGCACACCATGATTAGCTACAAGAATGGAGCACTGTTAAGGTTGTTTGTTTATATCGATTTTCTTCGTCGAATGAGCTTTTGAGAAATATTCCTATCTATAACGGTGATAATTCGCCACAAGAAAATGTTGGGAATTGAGCATTGTTATTCTGTATGGAAGGCTGAAGGGTTAACAGTTGAAATGTGGCCTCATCTATTTATTCATTCTTTGGGAAATATTCTGCAAGCTTGGTATTTATAGGAGAAGATAAAATGCCAGACAATTGGATTGTGATGTACTTACAGGGAAATTTTGTAAATATTTTTCTTATTATGCTACCGATGAGAAGATGGCACAGGTTCTTAAAGCTATTAGAGGTGTATTATTTTTGGGAGATGATGTGTTAGAAGAACACAACAGGTATGGAGACTTTGCACAATAGTATGATTTAGGTTTTCATGAAGCTATTGTTTGTGGTAAGATTAAAAAAGACCCATATGATGATTTAGAGGAGTTAAGACACATAAATATCAGAGAGTCTGAAGGGGAACAAAAGAATAAGGAGGATCTTGTTTTTGATGCCCCACACCTGCAGTCACTTAAATTGAAGAGGATGAATATTGGGACTGAAGAGAAACCGAAGTTTTCCTCCGTTGGGGCTACTTGGATGAACAAATCATGTAGGAAATCTTCAACCTGCTCAAATAATATGAATATATATTCCCTTGCATTGTCTCAGAGTTGAAGGGAATTAAAGAATATTTAAGAGAGATAAAAATTGCACTAAAGCTAGATGCAAATCTTCTTATGCATCGACCTTAGCAGCTGAATCCACGAGTCAAGGAGAAGGTCAAGAAGGAGTCTATGCACTACATAAACCCCCTTAATACTTAAATATGGTAGTTGTTGGCCTTATATCCCCTGTTGATGAAGCTGAATGGATAAGCCACATTTTCATTCAGGATAAGAAGGATAGAGATGAAATTTGGGTATGTGTTTATTATCAAAGCCTCAATAATGCATGTGTAGATGATCCATTTCCCACCCCTTTCAGCGATCAAGTCTTGGACAATGTTGGTGGAAATGAAAAATATTTCGTTACTGATGGGTTCTTGGGCTATCATCAAGTACATATTGCTAAAGAAGACAAGAAGAAGACCACATTCACCACTGAATGGGGGTCATATGCATATAATGTTATGCCTTACGGGTTGAAGAATGCTCTAGTTGTTTTCTCTCACATTGTCATTATTGTGTTCCGTGAATATATACACAAGTTCCTAGAAATTTACATGGATGATTGGACTATTTAAAGCTTCCTCAAGAATCACTTGAGTTTGTTAAGGATTATGTTTGAAAGGTGCTAGAAACTTCAGATATCTCTGAACCTAAATAAATGCATCTTTGTTGTACCTTGTGGAACTGTATTGGGACATATTGTTTGTAAGGAGGGAGTTTGGGTGGATCCCGCTAATGTTGCAATGATATTGAATATGTCGCCTCCCACTTTGGTTCATCAATTGCGTTACACTCTAGGTCATGTTGGTTACTATCGAAGATTCATTCAGAATTACGCTTCCATTATGGATCCGTTGGAGAAGCTCCTTAAGAAATCAAAGCATTTTTTTTTTCTACAAAATGTAATTCTGCATTTGATACACTGAAAGAGAAGCTTATGAGTGCACTTATTTAATCTATCCTAACTGAAATAAGTAATTCCATGTTTTTCTTGATTCTTTCGGGGTCACTTTGGGTGTTATCTTGTTTAATCGAGTGAAGGAAACTTATACCACCCTATTTATTTCGCAAGAAAAAAACTTTCTAATGCAGAGAAGAACTATAGCACCCTACAACGAGAACCCTTAGCAACGATATATTCTCTCCAGATGTTATAAAAATATTTTTTAGGAGTCCCATTCAAGTTTTTTATAGACCATTCAACATTGAAATACTTAGTTAATAAGCCTACACTTAAAGGAAGAATTTTTCAGTGCTTGTTGTTGTTTCAAGGGTTCACATTTGAAGCCATTTTCAAGCCAAGGAGGTGAAATATGGGGTTGGATTATCTATCCAGATTGGATTCAAGAGAGTCAAGAGGGCTGATCGATGATGATTTTCGAGATGCTCATTTTTTCAGCATTGAATATGTCCCTAATTATTTAGAAGATATTTCTACCTTTCTTGCTACATGTCAGTGCCCATTCAATTACACTACAATGCAAAAGAACCATTTAGTTGTTCAAGATCAACTATAATATGGGGCTTGATTAGAGTCAATGCCGCTACATCCTTGATCATGAACATGAAGGATTATTGTGGGAATGTTATGTTGGAATAACTAGGGGACATGTTGGAGGTAAAGCCACTCCTTGAAAGGTCTTACAAGCTGGTATTTTGTGGCCAACTCTTTTCAAGGATACAAAGGAGTATGCTAAGACCTATGATATTTGTCAACGAGTTGGTCGACCATTACAGTGTGATGAAATTCCCCTGAATATGGTACAGACACTTGCTGCATTTGAAAAGTGGGTTGTTGATTTTATTGGACCTATCAATCCTCGTCCTTGTCATTCTTATGCCCCATATATTATTAAGGCAACATTCTATCTCACCTGTTGGGCGAAAGCTGCTCCAGTTAAAGAGTGTATTGTGGATATGTCTATAATAGTTATCTTTGACAACATTATTAACAGGTTTTATTGCCCTCACAACCTGACGAGTGATCAGGGTTCTCACTTTATTAGTGAAATAGTTCAGACTCTGTTGCAGAACTTCATCATAAAAAATAGCAAGAGAACCACGTATCATCCCTAAGACAATGGAGTTGTTGAAGAATTTAACAAAATTATGGAGAAGGGCCTCACTATGGTCTGTTCCGAAAATCAAGATGATTGGGATGAATGGACTCTTGCTACCTTATTTGTCTATAGAATCACTGTCAAGAGAATGAATAGGTATACCTCATTCGAACTAGTTTATGGAAGGGAAGTTGTTGTTCCTACATAATGTATTGTTTTGAATATCTTCATTTCTCACGCAGCTAGAATGTTGAAGGATGAGTCTCTTCCTGATCGAGTAAATGAGTTGCTGCAACTGGATGAATCTTGATTCCTTGCATATTTTCATTAGACAATTAAAAAGGAGTGCCACAAGGCTTGTCATAATCATCACATCAAGAAGAATTCCTTCTTTGTAGGTGACCAATCCTTACTCTATAATAGTAAGTACCACAAACATCCTAGTAAGCTCCAAATGCATTGGCTCGGTCCTTTCTATGTTGCAAATATTAAAGATTGTGGTGTTGTCCGGCTTGCTCAACTTGATGGTACACTATTTTTTGGATCGCTGAATGGCGCTCACCTAAAACCCTACGTTTCTGGTTCAATTTCCAATTAAAGTGATCTCTCCTTGTGAGCATCTTAGGTGGGATTTGGGATAGTCGTGTCATTAGTAGTCTTTCGATTGTCTAGTAGGTTGTACGTTTTTTATTTTACGCAAAATCCTTGCATTTTCACTCACGAACCAACGAAACCAATTGTGGTCGGGGATATTTTGCTGTATCTTCTCTTGTTAGAGTCATTATTACTTGTCCTGTCTATCAGTGTTTCCAATCATGCCACAGTTAGTTACTCAATCTGTATTTCAATTCTCGATAAGATGTTATTTTTCCATTAGATTTTATGTTACATCACCACATCCCTCGATATGTGTTTGGATTGCTTGTCATTAATTCAAAAGTTAAGTCATATTTCCCTTGCCTAATAGCTAAGTATGTGTGAATTTCCTATATCTTCCTGCTTTTTGTCACCTTCCTCATCTTATCCCATCATGCATTCTCACTTTTTTCTCTGACTCCGCTATCACCCACCACTGAACCTTCTCTATCTGCTCATCCTCCTTTCTACTTTGTGTACACCCGTTGCCTTGTGAATATGGTTCGCTTATTAAATCCCACTCTTAGTCTCTAACCCATCGATTATCATATCATATCTCAAGATGATTTGTTGGGAAAGTACTATAAATATCATCTTGTGGATAGTGACTTGTCTGATTCCACAAGGATCTATGTAGTCTGGACTAATATTTTTATGGAGCCTAATACCCATCCCAATCCTCATTCCACCATGAAATTTAGAATTGTTTTCCGTGAATTGAATAATTCCACCCTTTTCCTTCTGTGGGACTTACCCTTACTTGGCACCACTGGTGAGGTAATGCGTTGTACAAAGTTTTTGGCCAACCGACTTCATGGGGGTTCTCTTTGGTTGGACCTAGAATACCCCATCCATGCAATGAACATTCACAAAATCATTGGACTATCTTCCTATGTTGATGATGTTAAGTCGACCTTTTAGAATATCATTAAGTGTGGCAAGAAAACGAATCAAAATAATTTGTTCAAGAAGTATGATACTTCCTGGAAAGGTTGGGGAGTGGTTCTAGATATGATCAACATGCTGGTTTTCATTCCTGTTACAATCATTTCCACCAATCTCACCCACCACTACAACAGAGGGGATCGTACACTAGATGCCATTTCTGTTGCTGAATTTTGTGTTCGCGGTGATCAACTCAATTGGTCCAACTATCCTCTTCAGGCATTATTTGAGGCTACTAATGATGTTTATGCTTGGTCCTCTTATTTTGTTTTTGGATACCTTCTTATTCCTCCTGTCATGTCCAAATGGTTTCCTCCATAGGACTGTGACCTTCATACAATTGCTGAAGAGGAGCCCCATGCTTATATGTATACACCATGGCATAGCACTGAAGAGGGTGTAAACAAAGAATTTAATGACCTCACTTTTGGTCACTGGTACAAAATGATGGTCATTGTGTCAAATGTTATTTCACAAGTGTTTCTTCATTTATTAAAACAATACTTTCCCTTAGTTTGGTTTGGCACCTATCACAATTCCTGATATCTTCAGTTGAAGCATGTTTCCTCAGATACTTTCTCTATGCGTCCATTGTCATTTATATCAGTGAAAATAATTTCCACACTGAAGTTGGCAGTTGGAATGGGCTTATTGCATGGCAGCAAGATGGGAAATTTTTCTGTAATTTCGATGCGATGAAGCCTGGTCAAGAAGCCCATTCAACTTATCAAAAGCATTCTGAAGATGTACCTGAGGATCTCCAGCCCCTTTTGAAGAAAGCTAAGGAGTGCATGAGCTCAAATTATGCCACTTGGTTTGAGGTCAGTTCATATGTGCAAAAAACACTCTAGGTACATCATCTTACCTCTATGTCCACTGCACCACCTATTATTGCATCTACCATTCCACCTACTACTGGTTTTACTACCTTATCACCTAGTCAAGTCCATAGTACTCCCTCTACCTCCAATTTCATTGACCTTGATGTTGAACTGATAGTCACAGATTCTATAGTTCCTGTTCAAGAAGAATCACCTCCATCCCCACATAAAGCCTCCAAAGGGACACCTCATTCATCCACCATTACTATCTGACTGCCCAAATTCACCTGTTGCTCTTGATGACCCTACAGATATGGAAACCAACTTTTCTGTTGTTGTTTCCACCCATATGCCTACTACCATTAATTCCTTACTGTTGACCATTCCATCTCCTATTGTCACTTCGTCTCATCCACCCATTTCAGCAGAACAAGTTGTCGACTTCATGAAGGATCCTGAATAGTGTCATCAAGCAATTTCCCTGCAACCCAGTAGCATGACCTCATCACTTTCATTCCGACTAGTTTTTTGCATCGCATTGCATAGAACCAAAGGACCGTTATTCAGTGTGAAACTTCACAACAAGAACAATCAGAGTGGTCAGTTTCTCGTGTCCAACCACTACAATCCAGACTCCCTCCAGCTAAAATAGTTGCAGTGGACACTCTCAGTACCTAGTCTTCCCAGTAGTTGGTTCAGTTTATTCATGCTTATGTTTCTTAGTTGGAGCACATTTAGTTCAGACAAATACTAGGTGTACTCATCTGCAGGTCACCTGTGAAGAACAACAACATTAGTCGAATGTGGCCTCAGTAGTACAAGTGAAACTACGTTTTTAGAAGTAAGGATTGGAGTCCTAGGTTAGTGCAGTTAATTCTCAATTGAAATATCTATGGACGACCCCTGCTCCATATGCCTTGAACACCTTGAATATTTTTCCACCCATGACACTACTGAATGTTGTACTATGGTTGAAGTAGCATGTCAACAACTAGTGTCTAAGCATGCAAAGCTCCAATAAATTGTAACCAAGATGTAAAAGTCTTCCTTTAATCCTTCCGTCATCTATCGCAATCAACTTAGTGAGAAATTTTAGATTACCATTTCTCTTCATGCTACTCTTCCCCAAGTCATGCAAGAATTTTAGCATGTGTTTCGCTAGATCTCCAATGTCATTCATGTCATTAGAAAGAAACATGTAGCCATTGATCCCTTACAAAAGAATATTTAGAATTCATACCAGCAAGTATTTGTGACCTACGGTATGGAAGCTAAGTAGCATATGCTTAACCAAGCCAATGTCCTTGATGCCCAAATTAGTGAGCTGGAAGATGCAGCCCAAGTCACTTAGCGGGTCCTCCATGACATTTGACCGGAAACTTAGAACCACTTTATGACCTTGAGCACACTGTCCACCATTCTTGAAAAACATATTTAGGAATTGGTTGAGTCTAAGCCCAATGACCTCAATGGGAAAATCATTACCGAGTTCTCAACCAAGGTTTCCACACTTTATTTCCACATTCACCAGTTTCAAGGAGTTTGCTCTTTAGACTGTTCCATAGTTAGGCCCTTCATTTGAAGGTATCGCAACTAAAGCTAGTGGAAGCCAACCCGTAATAGATTCATAAGCAACAACAACATCACATTAAATTGAGGGTGAGTCAATAGGATATGGTCAGTGCGTGCTAGGTCCTTCATTTTTGAAAGGATAATAGTCGTGAAGGAAATTTTGGATGAAACTTCCAGAAACAGAGCATTGGAAAACCAAAATGGCAGTAGGATGGCTTGGAACTCGTGCAACGAAAAATAAGGGAGTGTGTTGAAGAACTAGGAGCTTATTTTTATATTTTGATACAGTCAAACAAAAAGCCAAAATGATGTCCCTAGGTATTGAAAACCATGGATCAAGCAAGCGACATACCAGAGAAAGCGAGCGTGGTTATAAAAGGAGATAGAAGTCAGCAAGAAACAAGTTTACACAGTGACACAAAGTCCAGATCAAGCCTGAAGAATAGATAGTGTTGAGCGTCGAGAGTTGTTTAGCTCTGATATCAGGATATGTAATGTTTTAATTATGTATTTCCTGTAGATTTTGATACTGTGCGCAAGTTTATAATTTCTGCAAGTTGAAATTCTACTCAATGTAATGAAACTGATCTAAGATGATGATTAATATAAGAAAAATGGGAATTATGGCATTCAATTGTGTAATTTATGGGCCCCTTCAAAATTTTATGTGTATGGTAATTTTCCTGTTGAATGTATGATGTCAATGGTTGAGAATGAATGTTGTGGCTGCACAAGTCGTATAATTGGTAGATCTTAATCTCCTTTATTCTTCCATGGTTCTGGCTCACCTCGGGTGAGACTGTTCTTCCTTTTGGAAGAAGTGAAAATGTCGACGAAGTGCTAGACTACGCGGGATTTTTGTTGGCACCCTTGGTCAAACCCTAGGTAAGTTTCAAATTAAATTTTCCTACCAACATGTATGTGTAATGGTTATAGTTTCTTTTGAACTAGATATAGTTTTCCTATTCCAAGGACTTGTTTTATATTGTATGTTGAAAGTGATTCTTATTATTGCAGGGCCACCAATAGGTCTCTCAGAGAGTGAAAAATCAATTTTTATATAATATTAGCCTTCACACCCCCTCACTCTAAGGTTATCAGGCATATTCAAGTGACAAGGTAGTAACATTATCTCACATAAGCATATTTAAGCCATGATAGGAGCTGCTATGAAGCTGGCTCATGTGGTGGGCTAACAAGATGATGACTTAGGTGGTATGTTAATATAGTGGTTTACGTGATGCTAAGGCCATTCAGGTGGTGAGAAATTTATGGTTGCAATAATATGTGAGTGTATCTTGTAGAAAAGAGATGGTTTATACGCAACACAATTAAAGGTAAGAAATTGTTATCACCAAAAAATTGATCATCTAGCATAATTTATTAGATGGATCGAAGTACACCATGTAAATGCAATTTTACCATAGTAAAATTTCTTTCATTGTGAGAAATTACCTAGAAAACCACCTTTGTTAAGTAATTTATAGTTAAACCCATGAAGAATAATTAAATAAATCACTATTTATTTGATTTTCTTCTAGGAATAATTAATTAAACCATTGTTTTATTATTATTCCTTGTCAAATTTGACCCAATGATGAAAAATAAATAGATAAATCATTATTTGTCTTATTTTTCTCGAAGAATAATTACTTAATCACTAATTAATTATTATTCTTTGTTAAATTTGACTAAATCCCTTAGGAATAATTAAATAAATCCTTATCTGTTTATTATTCCTTAACTAATTCCTTGAGATGATAAATAAATCATTTATTTATTTATTATTTCTAAATAAAAGTTTAAATACTTTTTCCCTCCTAACCAAATATCATAAAATATTCCAAGTGGTTATTCCAAGAATGGGATCAATAATATTTTATTATTGCTCATTATTCTAGGATAACCCAATATTTTGTTATAAATAGAAGGGTTTTCCATTCATTATTCACTTTTGATTATTTTCATTGTTGCACTCATTGTTGTCACTCTGATTATTTTCATTATCGCAGACAATATTTTTCCTAGGTTTACACATTATAGAGGAGAGAGAGACTCTACACTAGCTAAAGACATTTGAGGATAGCCAAGAACCCATCCCATAAAGGGGGACTGGTAACATTTATCTTTTCTCTTCACAGGTGTTATAATAAAAATTTTCTTTACATATCTCATTTCCATTGGATGATTGGAGTTATTACTCTCTATTTTTTTTGTTTAAGTATGATTGTGGCATAGATCTACACTTTGGTAGTTTTTGTTTCTATTAGTTGTTGTAGATCTCAATTTTTAGCAGCCATTTATATTGTTGAGATTGTTTTTCACCCACAATCTTAACTCAGTTCTTTTTGTACATCATTGAGAAGAAAACACCTCAAAAAAATTGGCAACTTTGTTGGGGAATACTTCTGATTCAGAAACGTGGGTCTCCAATACAAAATTGGCGACTCCACTGGGTTTTATACTTCAGATCTAGAAACCTAGATGACCTTCGGATTTCAGCTTAGGTTTTCTTCTTTTTTTTCAATTATATTAATGTTTCTTGGTTTTTAAACCCTATATCTGTTAAATTTCTAACTTCTGCAACATTTCTGGTATTTTTTGGAAGTCACAGGAACCAGCCGCGACAAAGGTGGCACTTTTTTTTGAGATTTGCTGACCGAGATCCACGGAGCAAAAATCACACTTTTTGGCCCAAAAAGTGTGATCTAGATGCCAGAACGCACTAAACAGCCCAAAAAGTGTGATCCCTACAGAGAAACAGGTGAGTACCTGCCATTTATGGGTTTTAGGGTTTTTCTCACATCGATTTATGGGTTTTGCAGAGAGTTGTGTGCTGGGTTGTCTAACCTCTATCTCATCCCGAATAGGCCTTGATCCACTCTGATCTACTCGTCAAAGTCAAATTTAGCCTCCCTTGGGGCTTCTAGTACACTTCCACCTTTCTAGGAGGAGTTTAGATGAGTGAGTAGTCTGCGTTTCTGCAGCACTTTCAGCCACATTTTCCAAATCTGTACCTTTCTGTTTTAGATCTGCTAAGATAGGTTGTTACCAACCATAGTTCACATTTAAACTTGCTTGGTCATTTGCCTTAGGCTCCCATTGGTTTCCCTAGGTGTTTCACCCATCTCCCTATCTTCTTTTAGCGATCTTCCGTTCTGGTTTTTTGTTGTTGCTACACCTCTTTCAAGAAGCTTAGTTTCACTTGATCCCAGTCACACCAACATTCAGATCCCTTGACCATTTCACTGTATTTTCCATCGGTTTAGCCACGAGTAGTACAGTGTTTACAAACTGAGTTTGAGTGGGGTTTAGTTAATTGTTTTGCTATTCATTTTCTGTTATGAATTTTAGTTTTTTTCAACAAGATTTTTTCTTTTTTAAAAACACGATATGGGCTTAATCAATTAATACACTTGCACACACAAGCACACCATAAGCAAAGGGCACTTGGTTTACATTACCAAGCCAAGACTTAACATAATAAATTTCTCCCCGCATCGAAACAAAGATATATTATTGATCTCCCTTCACCATTTCCCTGTCACGTGTGTCCTACCACCATTGCACCACCAAGGCATTTGTCACAGAGACTATTAGGCATTCGCCCCTAGTTTCGGCTTGGGAATATTGCCCCTCCCCATTGAGTTCGAGTTCATAACCCTCCGAGTCCCCATACCGACTCTTCTCTAGGTCCTTCTAATTCTTCATCTAATTCCGAGCCTCCTTCACCGTATATCGTCACCATCTATGGACCCAAATCTGGTGCAGGAATCCAACCTAATATTGGCTCTGGTTCTATCCTGGTGGTCACATCAAGTGGAACCGTCTTAGGAACTATTCTAGCAGCTCCCATGCTCCCCTTTATGGATGGGCTAAATCTACCATATTTTAACAAGTTGACAAGTGACCCCATACACCATGACACTGGTTGGCCCTCTATGCCAACTAAGCTTCCCTCAGACATCACAAAGTTTGAGGGTAATGCTAGAGAGGATCCTACCAAACATGTTCGATCCTTCCACATGTGGTTGTCATCCAACTCCATTATTGATGACTCCATTCATCTTCGACTTTTCCAACACATGGTCACTGGAGATGCTGTAAAATGGTATGTAGACCAGCCCTTTGCATCTCATTGCATTTTGGCAATGCTTGCTAAAGCATTCCTCTCATATTTCTAGTTACCTATCTGATATGACACTGGTACAGAGCTATTGACCACATTCCATCAGTCCTCTGCCACTCGCCTTTCCGACCATGTTCAAGAGTGGCATCGAGGGAGGAGCACATTTCATACCTCACCTTTCGAAGACTGTGATTATCTAGATTGGTTTCTTAGGAACCTTTTATCTCCCATTGGAAAATATGTCACATCCCACTTTCCTTAGACCGAGGAAGAAACTCTCCAAACCGCTCTAAGATATGATATGATTTATGCACAATCTGGTTATGTCTATACCTTCATTTCAGACCTCCCTCATCATGGAAGTTCCAATGTACTGGGGGCATATCACGTCACCGATGGTATCATTGGATCCCTTTCACACTCTTCGCCATATACTCAACAAATTTATGGCTACTTGCAGGGGGGCACCATTTCATCCAACACTTATGCCCCTCCCGCTAGCAACATGTTTCAAGGGCCCCAACCCATATACCAAAATGTTGCTCCTCTTTATGCATAGTCGAGCGCTTCAACCCCTCAAGCATTAGTGTCACAGCCTCCCAGGCATCCTTAGCCCCAGCAACCATCGCCCCCTCAAGGCCAGGTGTTTGAAAAGTAGAGTGCTACCAATCCCCCAAATTCGAAGAAAAATAATAAGGGGAAGGGTAACAAGGGTAACCAGGGTAATCAAGGTAACTAACCTAGTGAGCCCTAGGGGTACCAGCCTAACACCAAGAACCAACAACATGGCAACTAGCCCAAGAAAAACAAGGCTATTCATATGAACAAGCCTTGTGCATGTTGTGGTGTACATGGCCATTATACACATGAGTGTCTTCTTTTAACCTAGATGCGCCAAATGTGGGAAGCTCAAGTAGCTTCTAGAGGTCAATAATCACCTCAGAATCCTACACCATCTCAACTGGCAGTGCTGACAAATCCTTTCCCTCAGCAAGGATTTGTTGTTGCTCAACCTCAGCTAGGTCAAGCAACCCATCTCCCCCAACCTTCTGGTCTCGGTGACTACCATATTCTTATAATGAACTCTGATGAGGTTAATCGCTCCAATATCAACCTACAAACTTGGTCGTGTCAATATGACAAGCCCTCCACTTCGTTTGCTACCGAGTCCAAAACCAAAGTATATGCTAAGCCTCTTATGACACAAAATGATCCTTCACAGATCCTTCAACCTAAGGTTGAGGTCATTCCTAATATCCCAAACGGACCATTACATTGTAATGCGGCTTCTAACAAAGTTACCCATACATACAATATAGTAGATGCCTTGGCACAATCACCTACTACCATGTCAATGATGGAAGTCCTCCAGTCATGCCCATCCCAAAAGAAAGATCTACTAACTACCTTGGGTGCAGTAGATCCTTATGGCGATCATCTGATTGTCTCCCCGGTTCATACATTAAAACATCCACCATTGCCTTCATTTGTTGCTTTCCAGATACCAGTTAGAGTCTGTAATGCCATCATCTCCAGATACATTATTGACGTAGGCGCATCCACTTGTGTGATGTCCACTGTTGTTTCAAAAGAACTCAAGTCACCCAAGTTATCCCCCTCCACCATCACTTTGCGTGCTTTGGATGGACACCCCTCCCATCCCCTTGGCATGTACCACAACTATCAAATGACCCTTGCGGGAGAGACTGTCCATGTCTACATTGAACTCATTAATGCCCCTTTGGATTACAACATTATATTAGGTCGTAGTTACACATATGCTATGTCAGTCACCGCATCTGCGGTGATCCGCAAGATGTTGTTCCCCCATGAAGGGAAGATCGTTACCATATATCAGTTGACTTAATACGAGCTAACATCTGTGACCTCCCCTGAGTCAATTATCTTGTTAGTGTCCAATAAATAGTATTCAACTCCTTCCACGAGTGTTTCACCTAGAGTCTATAAAGATTCCTCATTATTGGGTGATTTCCCTAGTCCTCCCCCTCCCACCTCAGAGCCTACCTCTATGAGTGTTTGCATGTTACAAGCATCACAGGCTGCAATCAAGTAGTCCTGTACACCTGATCAGCAATCAACTCCTCAGTACCCTATTGTTTTTCTTCCAGTTGAACCCTCTGGACCCACTCCCGCAGGACCTCCTCCATTTGTGGGTGCCTCTCCTATGTTCCCACTAGGAACTCTTCCTCTAGGTCTCAACCATCCAAGAGCTATTTCACTTGGACATTATCCTACCAACCAAATACCTTTCTTATTCCTCCCTCCTAGATTTTTTTTCTGTACCTGTCATGGCTTCGCTGGTCCTTCCTAACATGACTTTGGGGATCCTAGTATGGTACATCAATCCCCAAGCAAACATTCCACCTGTTTAGCCGACACCATATCATGCTTTGACCCGGGTTCAACCCATCCCTACGGCCCCTACCACTACTTCATTTCCACCACAACCTCAATAGGAACCCACTCCTGTTGTGAAATCATCCAGAGAGGGGGGCAAAAGCTACGCTGAAAGAACCTAAGGACAAGGATCCCCTAACTCCTCCATCCCTTAAGGCCCCAAAGCTGTCACCTTCATCTGCTTTGTGTAAAGTTGTTGGGCATGCCACCAATAATTGTCTCGAGCTTCCTCAACTTAAACCTTTGTTCATGAAGCGTTCCCTAAGTCAAATATCCTGGAAGTCCATGTTAACTTACCAGTCCCACCGAAGCAACTCAAAATGTTGTGCACAAACAACCCTTGTGCCCTGTGTGATCATCATGGTCACTATTCCCATTTTTGCCCTCGTCTCGATGAATTTCATGATTTCCTTGGGGTGATTCGTGAATACGAGGCCACTCGTAGTGGATCATCTACTCCTCTACCCATGGATTCTGGTACCACTAGTCAACCAGAATGGGGAGACTCTAGCCCCACTATTGTGATTCCTCCCCCCGATGTCGAGATGATAGACACCATGATCCATATCATTTACTTGTCGCCATCCTTGAGTTCCTCACAGGAAAAATTTTCTGAGGTTTCTGCTCACGCTTCTATCGAACCTCTTTCAACAGAATCCTAGGCCTCAACATCTGTAGATCCTCCATTTACTAGCTCGTCGTCTACCATTCCAGATGATGCATATGTGAACCTTCTTTCTCAGGTTGATGCACCAGGTAATGTCGCTGCATAATGTAGTCAGTCTTCCTCCTATCTGCCCACCTCCCAGCCTGATGAGGACACCATGGAAGCTATGTCTACCCCTGATTACCCCTACCCTTAAGTAAGGGGGCATTTTTTCAGAGGATTTTGAAGGCCATTTCCTTCCTAATTTTCCAAATGCACTCTACCTGAAGAGAATTTTCTCATAGCACATCCCTTTGATTTGTGTGTCTTTATTTCCTTCCTAATTTTCCAGATGTGCTCTACCTGAAGAGAATTTTCTCATAGCACATCCCTTTGATTTGTGTGTCTTTATTTCTGCCATAAATATAGGTAGATTGCATCATCTCATCCGTTGTCTTTTGCACATTTCAGATGGATCCATCATCCACACCGTATATCGGTCATGCCAATGGTGCAAGTTGCTTCTCCCAGAATCTAGCCTCGGCAGCCTGGAACATTTTTACCCCCTTGCATACGTTAAGCATTTCGAATGGATGGTGCATTGGATCTACCACCAATAATCAGGCTGAATATGATTCAGTGATAGGTTTGTTAGTCGATGCCCTCACTCATCGCATCCTTCATCTTCATGTTCATCTAGATTCCTTGCTACTTGTCACGCACTTGAATGGCATGTATCATGTGCATAACCAAGTCCTATTTACAAAATATCTATGAGTTAAGCTATTGGTACATGAATTTGAAACCATTACTTTCAGTCATGTGCCTAGAGCCAAAAATCACTATGTAGATACCATTGAAAACAAAATTATAGATTGGAATTTATCACATGTATACCACAGAACATAACACAACAAATGATGAACCATCATCATCATATAAAATGCATAATCACATTATGTTTCATATAAGTGTTTGGAGTCTACCACTCTAAATACATCTGGTACACCCATAACATACTAGGGGGGCACATAGGCCCCTACATCTCCTTATCATCCTTTGGCAGATTTCGTGCCAAGTTGGGTTGATATGCTTGAACCCCTTCTTCGAGTGCTCAAAACAAAATGGCACTCCACAAACTCCTCCTCATAGGGGGCATCATTCCCACCTTTGCATACCAGATTAGTATCACATTCTTGGGGACATGATGGTTTTCCCTTGGCCATTGATTAACATAAGTCTCGACCTAGATCCCGCTGGATCTAGGTATGGTTGATTATCCTCCCATTCCTTGGATAGTTCGTCCTACCGACCTCTCTGGTGAGCCATATGCACATCGCATATCGTAGATGTTTGATACCATATATTCAAATATTCTACTCTATGTCCACATAGTACCCATGTCTGACTTCATGGATGAGGATGATTGTAGACCTCCTCTAGTAGTTCATTCTCATTTTCCTCTTCCCTTAATTCTTCACCAGGAACTATCGTTCCAAGAAGCATTAAGGCCATATTTAGACAAGGCCACCTGCCTGAAAGTCACAGATCCCGATTCCAATGGTCGGCCTTTCTGCTATGGTCTCCACAATAGTTAGGGCATTTTCCTCCTCTCCAAATTCACCACAGCGCACTTAGCAAATGAATCCAAATTGGAGGGAAAATGTCCTTTCATAGACAAATCCCTAATTTTTCTATTTCCCATTGTGACTAGATCGTAGCTTAGCTTCATGAACCGTCAGCACCATTGGAAAAATCTCACCAAGATCTATAATGAGTCTTCCTTATTTTTTGATGATTTGACACTTCACCAGGAAACCATTTTTCCAAGAAATGTCATTTCATTGCCTCTCAAAATCGAATTTCGTCACAAAGAGACACTTGTACTTTGAAGTCCACCTCCTCTTAATACTTGTCCTACCATATGTCAATTTTCGTCATGAGTAACCCTCATTTACTCATGTTTTCATGGTCCCCACTGGGCCTAGTCTGTGTGGCAGCATCATCAAGTCGCCCTTGTTTAGAGCATCTATGATGAGTCACTCTTGCATTATTGGAGTCTATTTCATGTCCCATTATATCATTTCATAGTACTCCATCCATATTTGCATACCATTCATCTTGTGTTGCCTATTTTGGCCTCTACTCATATTGCCCCCATCGCCTTCGGAGTTGAGGCAGTTGTTGCCTGGTTAAACATGCACTTTATGCTCTCACAAGGGTAGTCATCTGTTTGTCCCTCAGTACCAATTTTCCCATTATCCCTGGTGTAATTCCATGAGTCACATTACTATTTTCCCTCATGCTTTAGTTGAGGATCCTCATTGCCTCACTTATCGCGGGCCCTATTCTATCGACATCAACTCATTTATTCCATAAGAACGGCCTAGAGGGCGGTGTATCTTGGTTCCAGCTCCCATTCTTGTTTGGTGCCTTGGATTGAGCAGAGGGTCTCATTATTTCCCTTTGACTTGGTCATTTTAGGTTCGTGATCCATACACTTGATTGTCCAGTGATGCAGCAGATTGTACTAGTGATTCCTAGGTGTGTGTGAGATGTTTCAGACCTCATGAGGGGGTGGCTCTTCAGGTAGGCCCCGACATGCCCGGAATCACACCTACTATTCTAGAGCCTCAGATGTAGTTCCATAGAGTTGATGAGTTCGGTTCCTATCGATCGCAATGTCCATAGCATGAACGTCCCCTCCAGATGATCCATTTAGTTTTGCAGAGCCCTTCCTTGTTTAGCAGGGCTTCTCTAGTTGTTCTACCCTACCTCCCACCCATTTTTTGAGGGAAGGGGATTTGTATCTCATGTACTCAGATATTATTCTATTCAGTCCTGGCTCATGTTTTTTCCAAGTGCATTATGTATATGGGACACATTGTATTATCTTTTGGCTATTATGCCAGCATGTGATGTACCATTCAGCAGGTACTTCATTGCTCAGTTTTATACTTTTGGGCGAACCATTATTTTTGTACTTAGTTATCTCGATGGGTACGGGTATGCCTCCCTCGCCTCATTGAGGTCTGGTAACACAACATAAAAGGAGACTTGCATTGGTCTCACCCCCTTTGTCCCTATCCTCTTTCAATTCAGCTTCATTGGTCTCTCTCTCTCTCTCCTTGACCCCACTGTGTTTTCTAGGTGATTGTGTCTTTACAAGTTACTTCGGTCATACGTTTTTCTCCTAACACTCGTAAGTTGGGGGGAAATCTGTTATCACCAAAAAATTGATCATCTAGCCTAATTTACTAGATGGATCGAAGTACATCATGTAAAGCCAATTTTACCATAGTAAAATTTCTTTCACTGTGAGAAATTACCTAATAAATCACCTTTGTTAAGTAATTTATAGTTAAACCCATGAAGAATAATTAAATAAATCACTATTTATTTGATTTTCTTCTAAGAATAATTAATTAAACCATTGTTTTATTATTATTCCTTGTCAAATTTGACCCAATCATGAAAAATAAATAGATAAATCATTATTTATCTTATTTTTCTCTAAGAATAATTAATTAATCACTAATTAATTATTATTCTTTGTTAAATTTGACTAAATCCCTTAGGAATAATTAAATAAATCCTTATTTGTTTATTTTCCTTAACTAATTCCTTGAGATGATAAATAAATCATTTATTTATTTACTATTTCTAAATAAAAGTTTAAATAGTTTTTCCCTCCTAACCAAATATAATAAAATATTCTAAGTGGTTGTTCCAAGAATGGGATCAATAATATTTTATTATTGCTCATTATTCGAGGATAACTCAATATTTTGTTATAAATAGAAAGGTTTTCCATTCATTATTCACTTCTGATTATTTTCATTGTTGCACTCACTGTTGTAACTCTAATTATTTTCATTGTCGCACACCATATATTTGTTGGGTTTACACATTATAGAGAAGAGAGAGACTCTACACAAGTTGCAGACATTTGACGATAGCCAAGAACCCATCCCATAGAGGGGGACTGGTAACACATTTATCTGTTCTCTTCACAGGTGTTATAATAGAATTATTCTTTACATATCTGGTTTACATTGGATGATTAGAGTTATTGCTCTTTCTTTTTGTTGTTTAACTATGATTGTGGCATAGATCTAGACTTTGGCAGGTTTTGTTTCTATTAGTTGTTGCAGATCTACAATGTTTAGCATCCATTTATATTGTTGAGATTGTTTGTCATCCAAAATTGTAAGTGGGTTCTTTTCGTACATCATTGAGAAGAAAACACTACAACATAAATATTTATAAAAATGAAACTTTGGACATGAATGATAAAAGATATGAAGTTTGGTATATTCAAGATGAAATTTTGGAATATCTTCAAAATAACATAAATAGGAAAGAGATAAGCCAACAATAAAACCCCAAATCTTAGTCCCATCATATTTGAAATAAACAAATTTCATTTATTATATATATATATATATATATATATATATATATATATATATATATATATATAGATAGATAGATATATACATATATTATATTAAACATTATTAAATGTATAAAAGATTATCATTAACACTTAAATTAATAAGTGGTCAATAAATTTATCCATTACTATAATACTAACCAAATTTGCACAAAATTTAATTAAAAAATAAGATATTTTGAATAATATCACAATATACAAATTATGATTAAATATGTGTAATGTAAAAGAAACATGACTTTTCCAATATGCTTAAACTTGCATAAATTCTTTTTTTATAATGAGTGAATAATGTATATCGAATCTAATGTTGGTTGCCAACACAATTGGATGAAAGGAAGAAAAAGAAATTAAGTACATTAGTAAATGCACCCACTGGTAGCTTATTACTGTGAAGAATGAAAATGCATTTGCAAGTGAATCCAAGAAACGAGTCTCTATGTCGACTATGGTGATTCCATCGTTCCCGGTATTTACTAATTTTGTCTTTGGATTGGCTGGCTAGTTGTTGCTTCCTACTGAGGGGGATCTTAGATTACTTTTATTGGGTGGCAGGGGTTTACAACTAAAATCTGTAAATATTTCATATTTTCTTGCAGCTTGCATGGGTGCTCTTTTTGGTGGGTGATGGATAAATTATTCTGGGTTTATGGATCCTTCTGATTGGGTCATTTAGCAAATTATTCGTTTTTCTTATATTTTTTTCTTGTCTTTCCTATCGAGTGCACCCTTTGTTCAGGGGTTTTATCAGTTGCTACCTCCTAGTCCATTTTATTTGGTGGGTTTTGGTTGTGGTTATTCTTTTGGCCCTACAGTTATCTGTCTCCTCAGATGGCACAAGTCCCTGGAGGGGATGAATGTGTGGACACTTGTGGCCCTGTTCGTCAACCTCCTCAGGAGGGTTTTACGTGTTCGGAGTGCTTGGAGTCAATTTTTGGGTCTAGGAATTTCCTTATATATGACCATTCAAGGGTTTCACATGCATTACATCCTGGTTCACATAATCCTTCTATGTCATTTGGGGAAGATGTTGTCATTAGTAGAGTAGCTAGCCTCTTTGCTCAGGCTGTTATGGGAAAGATTCTTTTTGTTTCGTTAAATAAGACACAAATGTTGGAGTGGGTTCAAAAACATTGGAAGCCATTACTTGGGTATACTTTAGTTTTCATTCTCCTTGTCAATAGTTGGTACCATTTTCATCTTCTGCATGAATCCCACATTGAGGTGGTATTTGGAATGTCTTGGGTTTTGGGTAGAGAGTTTATGAGATTGCAGCGTTGAGATTAGGGTTTCAATCCTCTTATAGAGGTGAGTAGCTTGAGATATATTTGAGTCAAGTTGCATGGATTCCCTTTGGAACTATGGATGAGGGAAGTTGTTGAAAAAATCATTGGGTCCATCAGAAAATTTGTTCATTTCAAGGAGAAATGTTAGACAGGTTTTCATAAAAGGATTCTCTAGTTTTAGGTGGAGGTGGAAGACATGGTTCGCCTCCCTAAAGAGGTTGACATTTCTTTGGGTGGTTTTTCTTTTGTTCAGCAGATAGAATATTTTCTCTATTCAAGCTTCTATGATCCATAATGAATTAAGCAAAGTATTTTGGTAGAAATCACATAAGATAAATTTTGGTCGACGCTTTTCGATCCAACAAGTGTGGCATTCATTTTTTGTTATCATATTGAAGATGTACTAGTCATTTGAGGGTATCATGTACAAAATATCTAGGTTCAAGGGAAAGTCCCATCTTAGGAAGGTCTACATTATCAGAGATGTTGGTTTCATCAAATTGGGGCCTTGGCTTGGATGTTGGGGTTTAATCGCAGCATTTGGAAGTTGACCTGCCTATTTCTGATGGGTCACTAAGAGATTCTCCCCCTCGAGTTCTAGTGGATGATGAAGTCCTTGTTTGACGGGAAGGAAAAATACATATATCTGTAGACAAGAGACTTCGTACTTAGATTAGATGTTAAGAGGGAAGATAAAGGAAAGAATGGAAAATTTTATCCCCTTTGGTTGGACCCTTTTAGGATTGTTGAGGAAAAAGGGAACAACACCTTACTACTGGAAAATATAGAAGGAGAAGTGCTCAACTTCTTGTAAATGGGAAGTTTCTTAAGCTTTACCTCCAACATTGAAAAGGTGCACTCCTATTCACTATAAATGTAAATGGGAAGTTTCTTAAGCTTTACTTCCAACATTGAAAAGGTGCACTCCTATTCACTATAAAAATTGGTGAGCCATTTGAAATAACCATCACTTCTTTCTTTTTTCTATTTTTGTTTTTGTTTTATTAAATTCTGAATGAAATGGCTCCATGCCCAAAGAATAAAGCACTAATCTACAGGTTCTTAGTGCATTGTATCTAATGCACTATCCCTAGTTGGAGCCAATGTTGTTATCCTTCATCATCATTTTCATGCAGTTGATACATCAGAGCCAGGGCTAATATCCAAAATTTATTTGTAAGTCAGCTTTTGAATTATTGGTAGAGCCCCTTAAGTTAGAAATAGTTAAGTCACCCATGGGGGCCACTATCAGGGCCTAGAACCAAAATGAAAGGGCTAAAAGCACAAAATTTCCTCACAAGACCCCTATCGACAAAGCATAACAGGGAAGAGGGGTGTTTTTACACAACCATGTGTTGTTGGTTAAATATTGAATGGTTTTCGGGTGGATCATCATCCATCTCTTCCCGAACACCCCCCCAGGGTGGGGGGGGGGGGGGTAACCTCTGTGAAAGATATACAAGCACCCCCCCTGGAGTTGAAAAGTTAGATCTAGATGGGACGATCCAAATCCGTTATGGGGGGAGAGAGTGGGGTCTGACCTCCTGCTCTCTGACCCATTGGAGGATGGTGGTAGTGGGGACCATGCACCACATGGGATAATCTGTAGGCACCTTTTCAAGCAAGTGTAGATTCAAAGTTAAAACAGTAACTTCAGTCACCCCTGCTCCTGTCTGCCGATCCCCGCCATCACGTAATCTCACCCAGCCACGTGTCCCTCCTATGATGTCACCCCCACGTGAGGTGACCCTTACCCTAACTCCATTTATAAAATCCTTCCTACCTCTCCATTTTCAAACTTTCTTCTTAGTTTTGCCACTCTCCCACCAGTCTCTTGTCCAGAATGCCATTCAAGCTCAGTTGACCAAGTACCTCCTCCCAACGTCATTTTCTACCTACTCCATGATAACTAATTAACCATTCGCTCCTGTCCACATGTAAAATTCTCAGATACTTGTAAAAAATGAATAAGGTGGCTCCCACCTTGGTGACCTCTATTTTGACCTATATGGAAACTATTTCAGTGGAGAAGACCCATTCTAGGTAGTTGACTCTGGGCTATACTATCAAATTACACCCTTTGTGCACTATTTTGCCAAATACATCTCTTAGTTGGCCACAACCTACATTGAAAAGAACAATTTTTTTTTCCTTTGAGGCCAAAATCCTTGAAGTAACCCCATAGCTGATTCAAAAGGCCCTAGTTTAGTCCACCTCTCCTAAACCCAAACAATTTACTAACATCTCCTAATGTATCATTACTCTACCCTCCCAGTCAATGAACAACAATATTTCTTGCAGATGGTCCTGACCCCTAGCCTACAAGCTCTTCCTGTAGCTGATAGCTTCCCTGTCACCATCTATTCTGAACCCATCCAACCCATCCTATCCCTAATTTCTCACTTGCTGGGGGATGATGATACCAGCATAGAAAAAAATCCACCCTGGGTTTTTTAAGGCAAATGATGTGGCCAAGGAAACTTTTAGGGGCTAATATCACAGGTGGGCTAATTTTCCATTATTTTTCCAAAAAAAAGATTCTCCAATTTCCATTTTTCTAAAAATTATTCACCCAACTTTTATAGTATAAATGACTTTACCCTTAAAATTTCCAAATATTTATGCAAGACTATATATAAAATCATTAGGAATTTTAATAGTTTGATAACAATATCAACAAACATTTTATAATTTTTATATTACGTACTAGTGATATTTACCAAGGTTTATAAACTTTCAGATAAATTTATGCTATTAAAATTTTCCCTAGATCATTCAGCCTAACAACCTATTTGATATCCCAGCTTACCTATCTGAGGCCATAAGATTTCAGCTGCACCATCTTTCCACCATATCCTATTTCAGGTACTATTGTTTGTTGTTCTGTTTATTGTTATATACTCATATGGATGTGTTTGAGTGTCTGGGCCACAACTTAGTGGACGGAAACAAGTAGAGGAAATTGTTGTTTGACCGAGACACCTATCAGTATACAATGATTCCTTTTTGGTTGTAGAATGTGCTTGCTATTTTTTCTAGAGTTATAATTGTAGCTTTCAAGGAGTAGACACAAACATTTATGGAAGTTTACTTTGACGATTGGACAATATTTGGGCTATTAGAGAAGGATGTGGCAAGCTTAAGATTGATGCTGGACACATGTAGGCACTATCAAATACCATGTAATGTGGAGAAGTGCATCTTTTGTGCACCATTTGGAATATTTTTGGGACATGTGGTTTGAAAATAGGGATTGATGGTGGATCTAGTGAAGATCGCAGTCATTGTGAACCTGCCAGCACCAAAAATAGTAAGACAATTGCGTAATACACTAGGACACATTGGTTACTACAAGAAGTTTATAAAATGATATGCGCATATAATTGCACCGATTGAGAAGTTTTTGAAGAATGATGTGACCTTTGAGTGGGATGAAGAATGTCATAAGAGCTTGGACATGCTGAAAGAAAAGATGGTAACTCCACCGATTCTAGTTTTCCCGGATTGGAAGAAAGAGTTTTATGTGAATGTTGATGCATCTTGCATAACTTTGGGAGTAGTATTAGTGCAGCCAAGAACAAGATAAATTGATCATCCCATAGGATTCACAAGCAGGAAGTTGTCCAACGAAGAAAATAACTACAACACAATAGAAAGAGGGATTAACTATGGTATATTCATTACAGAAGTTCAGGCACTATTTGTTGGGGGCACATTTCAAAATGTTCACTGATCACTCTGTGCTGAAGTACTTATTGAATAAGCATATTTTAGGAGGTAAGTTCTGTCGATGGTTGTTATTGTTTCAGGAATATGACTTTGAAGTCATAGTGAAGCAAGGGAAATTTAATGTTGGTCTGGATCATCTATAAAGAATAGACACAGGTGAAGAACCCACAAATATTGATGATAACTTGCCCGATGCACAACTATTTGCAATTAGAGTCGCAGATGATCACTTCACGGATATTATTCTGTTTCTGACCATAGGAATGGTGCCCACGAAGTAAAATATGAAGCAAAAGAAGGAGTTAGTGGTTCAATTAGTTGATTTCTCATTAATTGTTGGACACTCGTACAAAATGGGACAGGATGAAGTACTACGTAGACACATCCCTAAACGTGAACGATAAAGTATTCTGACAGAATCTCATGGAGGAGTCACAAGAGGGAATTATGCAAGAAAATACATTGTGTAGAAAATACTAAGAGCTAGGTTATGGTGGCCTATAGTACATAAGGATGCAAAAAAATTATGCCAAGCATGTGATGTATGTCAAAGAATAGGAAAGCCATCTAGAAGAGAAGAGATGTCACTGGTACCACAGGTAACTTTGCAGTCATTTTGATAAATATCTAATTGACTTTGGTGGACCCATTAGTCTACTAGAAAAGAAGACTGGAGCAAGGTATATCATCAGTGCCAGTGATTATTTAACAAGATGCGCTGAAGCACAACCAGTGAAGGATTGCAGCATAAAAACCACTATGAAGTTCATCTTTGAATATATAGTATCCAGGTTTGGCTATCCAAAGAACTTGATGGGTGACCAAGACACACATTTTTTGAACAAGACCATTGAAGCAGTAACTGAGGGATTTCAGGTTTATCACCAGAACAACACTCCCTATCATCCTCAGGAAAATGGAATAGTGGAAGCATTCAATAAGATTATGGAGAATGCATTGACTAAGGTATGAAATGTGAACAAAGACGATTGAGATGTGAGGATTCCAGTGGTGTTGTGGGCATACAGGACAATATATAAGAAACTAAAAGGGAAGACACTGTTTAGCTTGATATATGGAAAGGAAGCAGTTATGCCTATGGAATACATAGTGCCAAGTTTTAGAATTGAATCTATCACAAATATGGTAGATCTTGATGTTATGAATGAAAGAATGTCACAGATATTAGCACTAGAAGAAGATAGGTTCATATCAGGGTTCCATCTGCAAATGCAGAAAGAAAGGGAGAAAGTCTGGCATGAGAGGAATATCAAGAAGAAGACATTCTGCAAAGAAGATCTAGTATTATTATATGATAGCAAGTTTGCAAAGTTTCCAAAAAAATTTAAAACACATTGGTTAGGGCCATATATCATAAAGCACATCTCTGATGGCGGTTCAGTTCCGCACGCGATGTTGAATGGTCAGTTGATTCTAATATGAGTAAATGGTAGCAGATTGAATATATACAGGGACAACTCTATCCCTAGATCTTCACACTAAAAATTGAAGGCGAGGAAGTCTTAGCGCCACCTATAGTTGAAGTGGGCACAGGACTATAAACTACTCTACAGAAAGGGACTTCACCAAAGGAAGAATATTGCACGATACTTAGGAGTATGACACATTGTGAAGGAGTTGGGACAAAGAAAAGGGGCTATGCTAAGAAGGAAGATTCGTTGAAGTTGGCTAGAAAATATGACCGTTGGAAGGAAAAAGCTACTGTTAAAAAGAAATTTTCATTAAGGGACATGGGAAAAGGGAATTAATGAAGCACATTTGGTTGTATCTAGCCCCATACCTACATTGAATGAGCATATCTTGAAGTAATCATGAGGCTGGAATTAAAATTTGTTATAAGAACTAGACCCTATGCCACATTTGACACTTTCATTGTTAGAAGGAGAGACACAAAGACTACAATAGGTTAGAGGAAAAAGCAGAAAGTAGATAAGACCAAGGGTACGAAGTGCTTGCCCTCACTGATGGGGACATCGAGGAAATAGGAGAGAAGGTCCAGGAGATCACCATGGAGAACTGAGAAATAATTGATGATCGTTATAGAATGATCCTGACAGAGGTACAAAAGGGGATCACAAAGCTAAAGGCATTGCCACAAGTGGAATAATAACCAGAAGAATGAACTCAGCCACTACAGGGAGAACAAAGGGTAGAAACACAATTCGGCGGTGGAGTTGTGCATGTGCTAGTTGGGGAACTACACTGGTATTCACTGGAAGACAAAGGACGAGCCAAAGGATAGAAGAATGTTAACATGAATATTGCTTCATTGCATATTCAGATGTTGCATGAATTCCATAAAAGTCTCATAACCGAGCTAAAGGAGAGGGAATAGGGAACCTCGGTGATAACAATACAGACAAAAAAGGAGAAAGGTGCACTAAAGAAGCAGATGGAAGAGGTGGATAATCATAGGATGATGCAATTCAATGATAAGAAGAGTTAGAAAAATCCATCTAGGAGGGTTGTAATACAATCCCAAATGTGAAGATCGCTGATGGAGAACTACTAGCAGAAATGGTTGCTAAGCTCGCCCTCGCATTCAAGGAATCAAAGAATACATTGGAAAAGCTCAAATTTGAAGATGAAGCACAGATATTAGAGCTGTGAATAAGGTTGTAGCCAGCCATGCCACCAAAAGTATGGGAGAAGAGACAAAAATATTTAAACGCAAGGTTGAAAGGCATCTCTGATACAGTGGCATACTGTGGGAAGTTATTGGGTGACACGATGCAGATTTGGACAACACTGTAGGAATCCAAACATCCATAAGATTGAGGAGGAACTACAAGTTAAGAAAAAGCAGCGCGATGAGATCTTGGCACCTGTAAAGACCTTACTAGTCGTACAAAGACTCACCAACATTACTGAAGGGAAGAACCTCCAAAAGTAGATAGATGAGCTTTGGAGGAAGGAGAAGATATTACAAGCACAGACTCAGCCATGGTAGGATGAGGCACTCAAACTCTCTTAGGTAGTGGACGGCAAGGTCAAGGAGTTAAAGAAAAGGGAGGTGGAGATAACGCAGAAGGTTGCTGCCCTAACCACTGAGGCGTTGTTGGAAGAGATGTGCAAATAGGAGAAGCACATGGTAGAGACAATCCAATGGTACAATGCAGTGTACAACGAGATAGCAACAAAAATGAAGGGAACTACAACTAAGTGACTTGGGACGAGTCACAAGTGAGTGTTGGGGTCCTGTTGGGCACAACCCAACTTGGTCCAAGTTTTGGGTCAAAGACTCTACAATTTGAGTAGCAGAGTGCATGGAGCTAGCGAAGTTTTATTCATCACACAATGTTTAGCGGCTCTGGGGTAGGTCAAAATCCCCTTATTTTGTAACGGGTTTCAGGTATTAGTCATTTTTTTTTGAATCCATGTTATGTGGACCATGGTTTTTGTAATGATCTAAAGTATAAAATGAGATGTAATACTTTGTAAGCGATATCATCATAGAATAATCCATAATAGAAGATCATAATCAATTGAGCCTTTGTTTTGAGTCTGTATTTTTGGGGAAGGATCCACAACTGCATGCATGGAGGCTTGGAAGAGTCTGCAGCTAAGTGCGTAAACCACCTGTAGCTGGGTGTATAGGTAGAAAAAGTATATGTATTCAAAATGTGTATTAATAAAGAAGAACTTTTGGCAAAGAACTGTGTATATTTCCGTGTCATTCTTTGTTGTTATTAATATCATTATGCATCCTTTTTACGAAATTGCGTGGAAGAACACATGTTATACAGTTTTTTGTTATTTGATGCAATAAGGGTAATTCTATAAATATAATCATCAATGTGAAGGAATTCATGTATGCAAAGTTATAGGTAGGTAGAAGACATAAGTCAATACATGGATGCCACAACACGCATATCCCTCTGGTTGCAGAAGCTTGGTTTTGTAGCCTCCCATAACCACTTCAGCTGAGACTGCGATATTCTTGCAGGTCATTGCTGAAAGTGCCATTAGTTGAGGGTTTTGTTGGTGTGCAGTACACTCTAAACCTGGGTCAAGCCCCTTTAAATCAACAATTATGGTGGCTACTCTCAGTTTATATAAAATTATATGGCCATTACATATAAAATTATCCATGGTTTTTCTCCCCAAGAGTTCTCCCCCAACAAAGAGAGATTCCCCAACTTACCAAAGATACTAAGGTAGGGGACTGGTAACTTTTTGAGGATCACACAGAGATCCACTCCATTAATCATCATAGAGAAGTGATTGTCCTTATTTCAAAACTTGAGAGTAGACTTTTTACCTTCCCGTTTCGTGGATATAAACATCAAATTTGTTGTATACGCAAACACTATAACAATAAAGTGCTTTCGGTGTTTATTGATTTGGCTTGTCAAGTGGCTAGTAGCCACAAATTTTTCTTTTTAGATCCAACTTCTTTCTAAACCTCTTTATGTATACCTTGATTTACGTGAATAAAAAATATATAATTTTCCAAAAAAATAAAGTTAATATTCTTTTTAATATTATTAAAAATATTAATATTAAATGCGATTTAAATATTATGTTTGTAAGCCATTTTTTATTGGACATGGGGTGCACTCAAAAAGTTTCTTTTAAAGTCTTGAGGATGAGTCTTGTTCTAGGCTCAAAATGCAGACAACACAAAATGAAAACTGTGGAATATCCGAATTCTGAACCTCAAAAACCACACTACAGAAATCTGCAAACCATCAAAATGTATAATGTTTGTTGCATATTTACATATACAGTCTAACCCTTATTGAAATGTTATGGATTAATTTATTTTTTGGGGAATAAAAAACATTAATTTAATAGTCTAAAACGAAATCTATTAACATATTTTTAGGTTTTAAACCATAATTAATAAAATTTAACTTATAATTTTTTGGGGTTTATTATTTTAATTTATTAAATATAATTATTGTATTAAGCCATTTAGGTTGATTATTGTATTCAGTAGAAAATAGAATCAGAGAGTAGGATTACATAGCCACATGGAATTGTTTAGTTTTCATTTTTCTAGTTGAAAACAAAAAGCTATTTTTTAATTATTTTGTAGGAGTATCTCTTCTAGTTTGAAGCAAGGGAATGTAAAGTTTGAGATGTAATACATACGTTTATGGGATAGGTTGCAAGATCTAGAGAGGCAAATATGTTCACAAAACCATATTTCCCAAGATAAACTCCAAAATTTGTGTTGGTATGTAGAGAATTTGAAAATGGGTATGTCATCAAATTAATACAAGTTTATTTAATTGTTTTAATTATATTGCATTATAAGTTTTATTCAAATTGCATTATGTTGGCTTATATGGGCCTGACCTAGGTTTGGAAGAGTTATTTAGCCGAACAAATCCCGCAGCTACCAGCCCTTTCAGCAACAACCCACGGAGCACGGACTGAGGTCTTACCTGAGCTAGCAGGGGAGGGTGTTGGAACCAAGTTTCTGCACCCTAGGGATGTCTTGGTGTGGTCTAGAAGTTTCGCACACTAGTTTACAGCTTTGCGTTGTTCGGTACTCGCACAGATCTAGAGTGATTATATTTTTCTTATTAATGCGCTTATTCTACTTGAAGGAAGTGGTTATGATTCAGAACTATTCGACAAGGTCTTTAAGCAAACATTTAACCAACAGAATGAACCTAGATTCACATACACTTATCACATTTGCATTAACCGAATATAGAAAGGTAAACCATGAAGACAGATGAGTGATAACACAGAATTACAGAAGCAAACTAATCTTTATTATTATTCTCCACCAATACATCTAGATCTACCCTGCACACCCAGCTGCAGGGGTCCGCGCACACAGATGCGGACTTTCTAGGCCTCTATGCACATAGCTGCAGAGCCTCTACCTACTACCCAACCCTCGACTCAAACTTGCAGATGCTTTTAGACTCTCTTCATCAATAACCCATTATATTTCATCACTCCAAAGAACTACCTTTCCCTCATAGAGCCACGCTCTATTTATATCGTTCCCTAGCCCGTGATCCCTGAGTGCGCCGACTCTATTTACATTACTTTTTATTATTTTTGCGCGGACTACCCTTTGACTCAACCCATTACAATTCGCATTCCGCACTTTTAGCGGAGTCTTTACAATATTTTAATCCTACTTCTTGGGCTTTTTGCCCCAAAACCATTACGCGGGACCTTCGCTACCCAATAGTCCCCCAAAACAATCATCGTGACTTGTCCTGAGTCACTTGTCGGCATGGCTAGATGCTTTGCCTTGGCTTCGCGGTTTGCCTCCCTCTGAGTGGTGCTCATCGTCCTGCTGCTCCTTCCTTGTCTCCTGCAATGCTTTAGCCATCTCCTGCTTCAGTGTTTTTGCCACATCCCACAACCGATGATGCTCATTCTACTCTGCTCGGTTAACACAGAACACCTCCTCTAAGGATTCTAGCGCAAGCAGGAGAGTCGCCTATGGGACGTCTTGGCACCACCATAACTACTTTGAACCTTCGCATCTACCCTTTGCATTATCTCCTGCAGCTTGTGTTGCAATTTTTCAAGACCTTGGCTATTGTCCACAAGATCCCAATTTTCGAGGGACATCAGAGATGACTTATTAACTTCATATCTACTTGTGGTTGCCATCTGTTCTTCCTTTCGTTGTTCTGTTGTACTGTGCCGATCTGCCCCTGAGCGAGGCGATGGCCTTCGCACCAATTCTGCCTCGTGTTCCATCTTTTTTGGTACGTCTCCTACTGGTGATGCTGCAGCCTACGAGATGCCCGTAGTTGTCACCCGCATACTCCTTAGAGAGTCCTGCCTCTCCATTCGCCAGTTTACTACCTTCGGGCGCATACCTTGTGCATAGATAATGAACAGCTCCATCTGTGTTTCCAAAACGTAGGCCACTTAATGGACTCCCATCGGTAATTTATAAGTCATGGGAAATTCAAATGCAGTGATTGTCATTTGTTCCTGTTCATGTAACCTTCGCGTGTGGAATCTATGGCCATTGATTCCGTATCTGACTTGTACTGTTTCTCTTAATTGCTCACTACTCGCTCCTGTTACACAAAAATATCATCACCATGATTATTTGCAGTCAGTATGGGTCTATCATCGCTTGTACTGTCCTCCTAAGCAAGTCTCAGACCTCAGCTCTTCAAGTCAAGCTTTGAAAATGAGAGAAAGACATTGAAAATTAATGAAACTGTGGTTCCACACTTTCTCTCACTATTACCTGTCATCCCGCACCTTCTGTTTGCAAAAACTGCGGACCTGCCCGCTCTGTCCCTAAAGGTGTGGGTGCGGACCCCTATGAAAGTCAAAAAGGCGCAAGTTTATTCTAAAAAACTCACTTTGGGTTAATGCTAGATGATTCTAGAAGGAATTTTGACGTGGATTTGCCGCTCTTAGGTGGCTCATGCATTCCAAAAGAGAAGGAGCTAATCCCTTGATGAGAGGAGCTATCCCTTTGAAGGAGGGCTTTATCCCTTTGAAGGAGGACCTAGTAACCTCCCTCCATTGCACTATAAATTTAGGCATTGGGCTAGTTGCTAAAGAGGTTAGAAGCTGAACATTTTTGAGGGTAAATGCTGGTGAAATTAATACTTCCTAGTTGAGCTTGAGAGGAGAGATCACATACCTTTTTGGCTTCATTGGGAAGAGAGTGAAACTTTTCAAAGTAGAGGAGACTTCTTGTTGGACCCTGGGAGGAGCTTGTACAGCGTCAAGGCACAGGTTGTAAAGTTCTTCTTCTTTTGAATTAATACAATCAAACTCATTTTTCTCAACAAGTATCTCATGTTATTTGTTTCGTGAACTCCTTGACTTTCATGTTAAATATGTTTTATGATATTGGCTTTTCAGGTGCTATTTAATTTGTTTGCTTGTTTGTGTTTGCAGATTCGCAACAAAGCAGCTCATTTGGATCGAAGGAGCGAGGGCATCCACAAACTTGCGTTGGACCTAAGGTAGGCCCTAAAACACTTGTTTGCCTCTATTTATAAAAGCATATTTAGAGAAAGATAGTGTCTGGTTGGTTTGCTTGTCATTAGGTCTTCTTTAGATTCTAGGAAGGTCTATCTTGTCCGCAAGATCGACTTATTCCATGCGACAAAATGGCAACTCCACTGGGGACTTGATTTTTTACTTGTTTTTACTTTGACCTGAGAAACTGTGTTTTTGTTTCTGTTTTTGGCTTGTTGTGTGTGGAATTGGGTAGAGTTTTTGTAGATCCAGGGTTATTTTTCGTTTTTCATAGCTTTGGGAGAGGACCGCACCCTAGCCTTTTAACACAGTGCGTACTTATCCGCACTTTTGCTTTTAGAACAGAGCGGTACCGCACCTGTGTTAATTGTGGGCCTACGGACCCTGTCAAAATTTTGGAAAACCTAAGATTTCCTCTATTAGTCAGCTTAGTTTTTGTTTAGATGTTATTATCCCCTGCCCAGACCTACATATAACCTGTCAGAAGCTTTTCTTAGGTTCATTCCATTGGCATTCTTGTTTTAAGCTTTTATCAATTGGGTGTTTTGAGTCTCTTTTTGAGAAATTCTTAATTTGATTTCCTTTGGTCATTACTTGGAGGTTTGTCTCAGTCTTTTCACAATTGTGTATGAGTGTTAATCACCTTTGAGTGTTTTTATTTTTTGATCTTTGGAACTCTCACCCAATTTTCTTGACTTGCACTTGATTAGTTCTTAGATTACCTTAGAATCATCTTTTGTTTGAGAATTCTCTTGCATAGATCACATTTCCATAATTAGAATTCTCATTTTCAGAATATGAATGAAAAATGTGCATAGATTACATTTGCATACTTTTCAAGTGAATTGTGCATAGATTACAATTGCATAGTTTACATTCTGAAAAATCAATCGTAGATTTAGATAAGTTTTCTTTGATTTGAATTTACATATTTTTATGCTTGTTTTTAACACAAAAAAATAAAAATAAAAAATGACTTGGAATTGATTTGCATTAGTTTTTCTTGATGAAATTAGTGCATTAGAGAATTTGTTATATTTTCTCTTAGTGATCAATTTTTTGCATTGTTGGAAGTGAATGGAAACTCTCTCCTTACTTTAGTTAGGATTCATCGAATTGAAAAGATTACATTATCATATTCGATTGCATTCAGTTTTGGGTCGAGTCATAACACCATTGGTTTCATATCCATTTACCCTTTTGAGTAATAACAACCTAAATAACACAGCGCTTAATTAAAATTTATCTAGTAATTTTTACATTTTTCGGGCTCTTTACACTAATCTAGCTTAGGCTAGTGCCTTGGAATAGGTTTTAGTTAACTCTCCAAGACAATAAAACAAACAAGTAGCTATATCTTGCAGTAGGAGGAAAATCCAATTGTTACATCTATGCTCTGGGAAAGCTCCTCTTAAAGGAGAAGCACGAGATCATATCTGAACCAGTGTGGGAATCAATCCTTCCTCATTGGGAACGATAGAAGATATTCACGTATTAAAAACGTTAAACCTCGGATTGACCATTTTCGAGGAGCCTGGGGTCACTTGTTGGTAAACCTTGGATTATGTCAAGGAGCCTTCAAGGGGATTGAGCTTGTTACTCTGCCCTTGCGTGCGTATCGGATCGTAGACTCTTCCCCCAGGTATATTTGTTTCCGTTGGTAACCTTAGTGACCATATTCTTTAGGATTGTTCTTGAGGTGACAGTGGTGGGAAGATCCCACTGTACCTGGAGCAGATGTCGGCTAGACTCACTTGGATTTTTTGGGGGGTTCTCTTCACTCGAGACGGTTAAGTGGAGGAACTTGTGCCAGTCTATTCATTAAGCAGGTTGCTGGGGTAACTGTTCCAACCGCCATTTCTGTATTGAATTTTGCGACGTTGGATTTCATCACCAACTAGTGTTTTCAGTACGGAACGTTACTGTTTGTGTGTGGTTTGACTCCTAGATTTGATAGCGCATGTTAATTTGTTTGTTTTTACTTTTAGAGACCATAAGTGGGAATTGTGAATTTTAATTGTTAGGTGTGAATTGTGAATTGTTAATTTTAGTTTTAAATTGTTAATAAAATTCACTGAAGTTGAATATAATGGCAAATGTTCCAAAATTTACCGACTAAGGAACCCCTCTTAACGAGGATCCTAGTAATTTTCCTTTCTTTGGAAATGTTGGTCCTCCTTATATGGTTACTTTGTCATTACCTGGATTTACAATAGGTTTACCGATATGGTTATTTTCAACTTCATTGGCCCCAAATACTCCAATTGTTCCACTTCAACCGAATGATTCACCTCAGCAGAGTTCACCATCTCAACATCACCAACCTTCTGTTGACCCTTTACCTTCTTCACCTAATTTTTCTTCCTCCATTTCTTCCTCTTCGCTTGGTAAAAGCCTTGACGCTAGTAACCAGGTGTCTAAAAAGAAGAAGAAAGGGAAGAAGAAGAAGAATAAGAATAAGCAAGATAAGAAAGAAGTCAACCAACCAACCGCGGCTGTAAGTGTTAGTTGTGTTGAGGAAAACTCCGACATGCATCGAAAACCCAAATACCCTTGCAGGCTTTGTAAGGGTGACCACTTCCTTATCGATTGTCCTGGTATTCCAAATGTCTTGGATGTATGGTCAGAAAAATCTCATCAACTTTCCATTGATCCATCAGCCAGTGATAGTCAGGTTCCTGGGAAAAAAGGGTAAAGTTAGGTTTCCTTGTAAATTATGCAAAGGGAGTGATCAAACTCAAATTTGCCCTCACATGGATGAAGCCTCAAAATTGTTAGAAAATATTACTATTCCACAGCAGGAATTTCCAACTGGTTACCGTAAACTTTCTCCCAACCTACCGTCAACTGATGGAGTGATTGATCTAATTTCAAGTACAGTCGATCACACTCTTCCATTGGAGAGTGAAACTCATGTCACTCAGGTTGATGATCCATTAGTTGATTAAGTGGTCGATTCAATTTCACATTCGGTCGATCCCACTTTCCCTTTAGAGAGTGAACTTTATACCGCTCAGGTTCCTTTCGTTACATCAGATTCCTCTACGCCAAGGGGCTTTTTACCTGTTTCTTTAGAACCCCCTCCAAGTACTGAGGTCTTTTCCTTTGATTGGAATAGATTGACAGAACATCGTCTTCCTTCCTCCATCCCTTTCCAAATCATTGTCAAGTTTGGTGGTAGGGACATGCATCGCACGTAGGTAGATGAAGGTGCTTCTGTTAGTATTTTATCCTAAATTGCTTGGAAAGCTTTGGGTTTCCCTCAGCTTGCGCCTATTACGTAGAATCTGAAAGCTTTTAATAGAACCATTAATGAACCTTTAGGGATCCTTCCTAAGTTTTCTATTACCTTGGAAGGTAAAAGTGTCTGTATTGATCTTATGGTAGTTTGAGGTCCCTTGGATTTCCATTTACTCCTTGGGCGAGACTATGTTTATGCAATGAAAGCTGTCGTATCGACACTCTTTCGCGTGATGTCTTTCCCTCACAATGAAAATATTGTGACTGTAGACCAGCTTTCGTTCCCTAGTCTTGTTTCAACTACCACTAATATGATAGCCCTAAATGTTCCTGACTCTCAAGTGGTATCTACCCCGCCACAAGTTAATTATGTGGCAACTGGTCCCATGTTTTCAATTACCGATGTAAGTGAGCCTCTCACTGTTTGCTCATCTTCGTTCGATTTAGATCCGGTAATTGACATGGAAAACTCTATGGGATTACTTGAACATGATGTTCTTATCGCTTTTGAGTCCCTTGACATGTGTTCCTTCCAGAGAACTATTCTTCCTTCTGATGAAGACCTCTTGGAAGCCATGATCAAGGTATGTCCATTGACATGTCTTTCTTCCAATTGGAAGCCATGATCAGTGCGTGCGAGGATAGTTTTTTCCTATATCAACCTCGTTAAAAAATGAATCAGGTATGAGGATAGTTTGTTCTTGTCTCAACCTCGTTAAAAAATGAAACAGGGTGTCTTGAGCATAGTTCCTTGTCTTGTGTCAAGCTAGTTAAAAAATGAATCAAGGTTTTTTAGAGTATAGTTCCTTGTTAGGTAGATTGTAGAGAGTAGTTATGAGCATAGTTCCTTATCTTGTGTCAAGCTCGTTTAAAAAATGAAACAAGGGTTTTGAGGATAGTTCTTTTCCTGTGTCAACCTCACTAAAAAATGAAACAACTCCCACGAGTCTTTCCAAGATTTCGAAAGTAAACCTTCATTCCATCCACTTCGTTGAATGCAATGACACTTGGGGGGCATGTACCTAGATTTGCGTCATTATGCTGGGGGCATGCGAACTTATAACAAACATAGTTTTTCGTTTCAAGCTTGCGTAAACATGAAACCAAATCCAAGCATAGTTCTTTTCCTGTGTCAAGCTCATTAAAAAATGAAACAAATCCCCCTCTAATTGAGTCGAGAGTTTTCCTAGATCTCATAAATGTTAAGTTGTATATTTAGGTTAGTTATTTCAGTTTTTTGCATAATTTTCTTACAGTTTTAGGTCGAGTCTTTCAAATGATCTTGTAACTAAACCTTCATTTCATCCACCTAGTTAAATGAAATGAAGCTGGGGGGCATGCGCTCTAGCAGTTATGCTTAGGGGGCATCAAGCACAATTTTCTCTCTGTTTCAAGCTTGCGTAAAAATGAAACTACTCTGAAGCATAGTTTTTCTCTGTTTCAAGCTTTTGTAAAAATGAACCTATCTCGAGTCAATTTCAGTTATTTTCAAGTCTCGTTAAACTCATGAAAATCCCGAGATTATTTTGTTATCTTTCATTCTCGTAAAACAAATGAAAATGCCGAGTTCTTTCTGTCTTTTCCTGCTCATAAATTAAATTGAAAGTCGGCCATATGAGTACATTTTTATCATTTTTTCGAACTCATTAAAACTTACGAAAAAATGAAAACCATGAGTACATTTTTATCATTTTTTCAAACTCGTTAAAACTTACGAAAAAGTCAAACCTTAGAGTCACCTTTAAGCTCTTTTCTGACTCCTAAAACATGAAAAGATCGCCGAGTTTTTCTTTTTAAACTCGTTAAAACGGAATTAAAAAGACGATCCACTTACAGCTCTTTTCTGACCGTAAAAACATGAAAAGATTGTCGGATTTTTGTCGTTTCAAATTCGATATTGGTTATAAAACGACGTGTCGTTGATCGCTTTTTACTTTTTCGGATCAGGGGCACTAATTACGAAAAGTACTCCTTGGTCGTAAAGATCAAGCGGTTCTCTCAAGTATTATTTTATACTTTTTCGGACTTGGGAGACACAAATTTACGAAAAAGGTCAACCCTGGAGTTTTCTTAAGTTTTTTTCAGACTCTCTAAAATTGAAAAACGTCGAGTTTCTCCTATACTAGACTCGTTAAAATTTCACAGTAAAGGACCTGTTCAAGTACAAATAGGAACGAACCACTCCTTCTTAGGGTTCAAATTTAAACTAAGTTGGACTCATCCGAAGGATGAGCTTATAATCAAGCAAATGTTATCCTCCTCAAGCTTGTCAAAAATAAAGAGGTACTTGCCAGAAATGGTGGGGGAAAAGAGAGAAAAATGAGCCTGTTTGTCATACTTTGTAACCACTCTTGAACACGGGAAATCCTTTGCCTAATAGTTGATCAAACCACATTGAAAGTCTTCAGCCGGTATCTGGGTATTAACTTTGGGTCAATTGTCACCAAGCCATCTGTCGTGTCATTATGTGTTCAAGAGGTCACTGCCAATAAGCCATTCATCTGCAAAATATCTGTCATCCATCTTGACCATCCCTGAGTCAGTCCTTGCAACTGAATTTCTTCAACTTGATCTATGATTTTGTGTTGTGGGCTTGCCTGCGACGGATCGCTTTCTATCGACTTCAGCTCATTATCTAGAAAGATGATCTAGAAATCATTAGTACCTTGGGATCTACATGCCTCAATGGCAGGTTTCTCGCCTTTGACGACAGGTTGCATCATTGGCCTTCGATCAAAGGCTTCCGTGACATGTTCGACATGAACACATTTATTCACATCTCATGGATTGTACTGGGTACTTTGAGAACCATTGACATCATTGGTGGTTTCTCTGACACTTGTTAACAGTTTACATCATTGACTGGTAATCAAGTGGTTTCTACCATGTTCAACTTCAACACATTCATTCGCATGGATAGAATCGTACTGTTTTGCGAAGTAGAAATGAAGACCCTGGATCTAGTTCCCACAATCCAGGCTGCGAGGAATTTTGTATTCATTATATAATGGACTATTCATAAACAGATGCTGCGTCCATACTGTGTCCACATGAGTCTATACTTGTGATGTATTACAATATCATTCCTATATCAGAGCAGTAGTTAGTTTTCTAAGTCAGTTTTGATCTGAGTATGGGAATGCCTACCTCAGCGATGATATGATCTCATATATATATCTTGCATTGAATGTTTTTACAGGTTCCAACCGGGCTCTCCACAAGATGATCCCCAAAATGATAAAGTACTTCACTCTTCCTAAATGATAAATGAAATCCTCATCTACTACAGACTTCACACTTTAGGGGGCAATCTGCTACACAAAAATATCGTCACCATGATTATTTGCAGTCAGTATGGGTCTATCATCGCTTGTACTGTCCTCCTAATCAAGTCTCAGACCTCAGCTCTTCAAGTCAAGCTTTGAAAATGAGATAAATACATTGAAAATTAATGAAACTCTGGTTCTGCACTTTCTCTCACTGTTACCTGCGGTCCCGCACCTTTTGTTTGCAAAAACTGCGGACCTGCCTGCTCTGTCCCTAAAGGTGTGGGTGCGGACCCCTGTGAAAGTAAAAAAGGCGCAAGTTTATTCTAAAAAACTCACTTTGGGTTAATTCTAGATGATTCTAGAAGGAATTTTGATGTGGATTTGCCGCTCTTAGGTGGTTCATGCATCCCAAAAGAGAAGGAGCTAATCCCTTGATGAGAGGAGCTATCCCTTTGAAGGAGGGCTTTATCCCTTTGAAGGAGGACCTAGTAACCTCCCTCCATTGCACTATAAATTCAGGCATTGGGCTGGTTGCTAAAGAGGGTAGAAGCTGAACATTTTTGAGGTTAAATGCTGGTGAAATTAATACTTCCTAGTTGAGCTTGAGAGGAGATATCACATACCTTTTTGGCTTCATTGGGAAGAGAGTGAAACTTGTCAAAGTAGAGGAGACTTCTTGCTGGACCCTGGGAGGAGCTTGTACAGTGTCAAGGCACAGGTTGTAAAGTTCTTGTTCTTTTGAATTAATACAATCAAACTCATTTTTCTCAACAAGTATCTCATGTTATTTGTTTCATGAACTCCTTGACTTTCATGTTAAATATGTTTTATGATATTGGCTTTTCAGGTGCTATTTAATTTGTTTGCTTGTTTGTGTTTGCAGATTCGCAACAAAGGAGCTCATTTGGATCGAAGGAGTGAGGGCATCCACAAACTTGCGTTGGACCTAAGGTAGGCCCTAAAACACTTGTTTGCCTCTATTTATAAAAGCATATTTAGAGAAAGATAGTGTCTGGTTGGTTTGCTTGTCATTAGGTCTTCTTTAGATTCTAGGAAGGTCTATCTTGTCCGCAAGATCGACTTATTCCGTGCGATAAAATGGTGACTCCACTGGGGACTTGATTTTTTCCTTGTTTTTACTTTGACCTGAGAAACTGTGTTTTTGTTTATGTTTTTGGCTTGTTGTGTGTGGAATTGGGTAGAGTTTTTGTAGATCCAGGGTTATTTTTCGTTTTCCATAGCTTTGGGAGAGGACCACACCCTAGCCTTTTAACACAGTGCGTACTTATCCGCACTTTTGCTTTTAGCACAGAGCGGTACCGCACCTGTGTTAACTGTGGGCCTGCGGACCCTGTCAAAATTTTGGAAAACCTAAGATCTCCTCTATTAGTTGGCTTAGTTTTTGTTTAGATGTTATTATCCCCTGCCCAGACCTGCATATAACCTCTCAGAAGCTTTTCTTAGGTTCATTCCATTGGCATTCTTGTTTTAAGCTTTTATCAATTGGGTGTTTTGAGTCTCTTTTTGAGAAATTTTTAATTTGATTTCCTTTGGTCATTACTTGGAGGTTTGTCTCAGTCTTTTCAAAATTGTGTATAAATGTTAATCGCCTTTGAGTGTTTTTATTTTTTGATCTTTGGAACTCTCACCCAATTTTCTTGACTTGCACTTGATTAGTTCTTAGATTACATTAGAATCATCTTGTGTTTCAGAACTCTCTTGCATAGATCACATTTGCATAATTAGAATTCTCATTTTCAGAATATGAATGAAAAATGTGCATAGATTACAATTGCATAGTTTACATTCTGAAAAATCAATCGTAGATTTAGATCGGTTTTCTTTGATTTGAATTTACATATTTTTATGCTAGTTTTTAACACACAAAAACAAAAATAAAAAATGTTTTGGAAATGATTTGCATTAGTTTTTCTTGATGAAATTAGTGCATTAGAGAATTTGTTATATTTTCTCTTAGTGATTAATTTTTTTGCATTGTTGGAAGTGAATGGAAACTCTCTCCTTACTTTAGTTAGGATTCATCGAACTGAAAAGCTTACATTATCATATTCGATTGCATTAAGTTTTGGGTCGGGTCATAACACCATTAGTTTCATATCCATTTACCCTTTTGAGTAATAACAACCTAAATAACACAGCGCTTAATTAAAATTTATCTAGTAATTTTTACATTTTTAGGGCTCTTTCCACCAATCTAGCTTAGGCTAGTGTCTTGGAATAGGTTTTAGTTAACTCTCCAAGATAGTAAAACAAACAAGTAGCTGTATCTTGCTGTAGGAGGAAAATCCAATTGTTACATCTATGCTCTGGGAAAGCTCCTCTTAAAGGAGAAGCACGAGATCATATCTGAACCATTGTGGGAATCAATCCTTCCTCATTGGGAACGATAGAAGATATTCACGTATTAAAAATGTTAAACCTCGGATTGACCATTTTCGAGGAGCCTGGGGTCACTTGTTGGTAAACCTTGGATTATGTCAAGGAGCCTTCAAGGGGATTGAGCTTGTTACTCTGCCCTTGCGTGCGTATCGGATCATAGACTGTTCCCCCAGGTATATTTGTTTCCGTTGGTAACCTTAGTGACCATGTTCTTTAGGATTCTTCCTGAGGTGACAGTGGTGGGAAGATCCCACTGTACCTGGAGTAGACGTCGGCTAAACTCACTTGGATTTTCTAGGGGGTTCTCTTCACTCGAGACGGTTAAGTGGAGGAACTTGTGCCAGTCTATTCATTAAGCAGGTTGCTAGGGTAACTGTTCCAACCGCCATTTCTGTATTGAATTTTGCGACGTTGGATTTCGTCACCAACTAGTGTTTTCAGTACGGAAAGTTACTGTTTCTGTGTGGTTTGAATCCTAGATTTGATAGCGCCTGTTAATTTGTTTGTTTTTACTTTTAGAGACCATAAGTGGGAATTGTGAATTTTAATTGTTAGGTGTGAATTGTGAATTGTTAATTTTAGTTTTAAATTGTTAATAAAATTCACTGAAGTTGAATATAATGGCAAATGTTCCGGAATTTACCGACCAAGGAACCCCTCTTAACGAGGATCATAGTACTTTTCCTTTCTTTGGAAATGTTGGTCCTCCTTATATGACTACTTTGTCATTACCTGGATTTACAGTAGGTTTACCGATATGGTTATTTTCAACTTCATTGGCCCCAAATACTCCAATTGTTCCACTTCAACCAAATGCTTCACCTCAACAGAGTTCACCATCTCAACATCACCAACCTTCTGTTGACCCTTTACCTTCTTCACCTAATTTTTCTTCCTCCATTTCTTCCTCTTCGCTTGGTAAAAGCCTTGACGCTAGTAACTAGGTGTCTAAAAAGAAGAAGAAAGGGAAGAAGAAGAAGAAGAAGAAGAAGAAGCAAGATAAGAAAGAAGTCAACCAACCAACCGTGGCTGTAAGTGTTAGTTGTGTTGAGGAAAACTCTGACATGCATCGAAAACCCAAATACCCTTGCAGGCTTTGTAAGGGTGACCACTTCCTTATCAATTGTTCTGGTATTCCAAAGGTCTTGGAAGTATGGTCAAAAAAATCTCATCAACTTTCCATTTATCAATCAACCAATGATAGTCAGGTTCCTGGGAAAAAGGGTAAAGTTAGGTTTCCTTGTAAGTTATGCAAAGGGAGTGATCAAACTCACATTTTCCCTCACATGGATGAAGCCTCAAAATTGTTAGAAAACCTTACTATTCCACAGCAGGAATTTCCAACTAGTTACCATAAACTTTCTCCCAACCTACCGTCAACTGATGGAGTGATTGATCTAATTTCAAGTACAGTCGATCACACTCTTCCATTGGAGAGTGAAAATCATGTCACTCAGGTTGATGATCCATTAGTTGATCAAGTGTTTGATTCAATTTCACATTCGGTCGATCCCACTTTCCCTTTAGAGAGTGAACTTTATACCACTCAGGTTCTTTTTTTTACATCAGATTCCTCTACATCGGGGGGCATTTCACCTGTTTTGTTAGAACCCCCTCCAAGTACTGAGGTCTTTTCCTTTGATTGGAATAGATTGACAGAACCTCGTTTTGCTTCCTCCATCCCTTTCCAAATAATTGTCAAGGTTGGTGGTAGGGACATGCATTGCACGCAGGTAGATGAAGGTGCTTCTTTTAGTATTTTATCCTCAATTGTTTGGAAAGCTTTGGGTTCCCCTCAGCTTGCGCCTATTACGCAGAATTTGAAAGCTTTTAATAGAACCATTAGTGAACCTTTAGGGATCCTTCCTAAGTTTTCTATTACCTTGGAAGGTAAAACTATCTGTATTGATCTTATGGTAGTTCGAGGTCCCTTGGATTTCCATTTACTCCTTGGGCGAGACTATGTTTATGCAATGAAAGCTATCGTATCGACACTCTTTCGCGTGATGTCTTTCCCTCACAATGGAAATATTGTGACTATAGGCCAGCTTTCGTTCCCTAGTCTTGTTTCAACTACCACTAATATGACAGCCCTAAATGTTCCTGACTCTCAAGTGATATCTACCCCACCATCGGTTAATTATGTGGCAATTGGTCCCATGTTTTCAGTTACCGATGTAAGTGAGCCTCTCACTGTTTGCTCATCTTCCTTCAATTTAGATCCGGTAATTGACATGGAAAACTCTATGGGATTACTTGAACACGATGTTCTTATCCCTTTTGAGTCCCTTGACATGTGTTCCTTCCAGAGAACTATTCTTCCTTCTGATGAAGACCTCTTGGAAGCCATGATCAAGGTATGTCCATTGACATGTCTTTCTTCCAGTTGGAAGCCATGATCAGTGAGTGCGAGGATAGTTTTTTCCTGTATCAACCTCGTTAAAAAATGAATTAGGTATGAGGATAGTTTGTTCTTGTCTCAACCTCGTTAAAAAATGAAACAGGGTGTCTTGAGCATAGTTCCTTGTCTTGTGTCAAGCTCGTTAAAAAATGAATCAAGGTTTTTTAGAGTATAGTTCCTTGTTAGGTAGATTGTAGAGAGTAGTTATGAGCATGGTTCCTTATCTTCTATCAAACTCGTTTAAAAAATGAAACAAGGGTTTTGAGGATAGTTCTTTTCCTGTGTCAACCTCACTAAAAAATGAAACAACTCCCACGAGGCATAATGGCTTCTTGGCCATAAACTAACTAAAATGGTGTCTGGCCTGTCAGCTTCTTACATGTAGTTATGTATGCCCATAGCATGGTAGGAATTCACAAATCCCAATCATTGCGTCGTGCATTGCAGACCTTCGTCAGCGCAGTCTCAAGAATTTTTTTGAATGCCTCAACGGTCCCATTTGCTTCTGGATGGAAGGGCGTGCTCTGTTGGTGATAGATCTGTAATTCCTTACTGAGTGTGCTGATCGTTCCATTCAAGAAATGTGTTCCCGTATAACACATGAGAATTTTGGGGTAGCCAAACCTGGTTAGTACGTTCTCAAACAAGAATTTTGCTGCTGTCACAATTGTGCAATCTTTAACTAGTTGTGCCTTCACCCATCGGGTCAAATATTCAGTCGCAATGATGATATAACGTGCACCCATCCTTCCTCGTGGTTCGATAGGCCCGAGGAAGTCGATCGCCCATTTCTCAAACAGATGTAGCGTCATCTGTGGCTGAAGTGGCATTTTGTCCCTCCGTGATGGTTTGCCCTTCCGTTGACATACATTGCAGGCATCACAGTATGCCTTCGAATATTGATGTAGAGTGGGCCACCATAACCCAAGGTGAAGAATATTTTGGGCTGTGGTGTGGCCCACATAATTTCCACCAGCAACCCCTCCATGTGCTTCAGCCAAGATCTGTCTACGCTCGAATTCATGTACATATCTGCGCAATATTTCATCATTTCCCATTTTGTAGAGGTGGCCTACAATTACGGTAAAACATGTTGTGCGTATCACCAATTCCTTCCTTTGCTGGACATAATACCCTGTGGTGCAGTGCCCATAGTTAAAAAGTGGATTATATATTCAAAGTGGCCATCTACAATATGCACGTCATATAATTGAGCATCGAGGAGTCCCTCCTCTAGATTTGTTGGTTCTTCGCCGGTCTCAATTCGGGATAGATGATTCGGTCCTGCATTCAGGCATCTCAGCTTTACAACAACCTCAAAATCATATTCTTGAAATAATAGCAACCACTGACAAATGCCCCCCCCCAACACAGGCTTATTCACTAGGTACTTGAGCGCAGAGTGATCTGTGTACATCTTAAAATGTCCTCCGAGCAGATAGTGATAGAAATTTTGGAGTGCATATACCATCGCTAATCCCTCTCCCTCACTAGTAGAGTAATTCTTCTCTACTTTCGACAACCTGCAACTTGTGAATGCAATCAGATGGTCCAGTCCCTCCACTCCTGGTTGAGTGAGTACCGCTCCCAGCGTGATACAAGATGCGTCCACATGCACATGAAACTCGACGTCCCATTTTGGAAAGACCAATATAGGGGTTGAAGCCATTTTCTCCTTAAGCATCTCTAGGTTTCTATTGCATTTCCTGTTCCAACAATAAGTAGCATCCTTTTTCAGCAATTGCTCCATCGGACCCATAATCTGGGCATAGCTTTTGATGAACTTCCGATAGTAGCCCGTGTGTCCTAACATAGCGCATAGTTGCTTTACAATACGTGGCACATGCAGATTCAATATGACAACAATCTTTGCTAGATCCACCATTAGGCCTTGCTTACAAACCACATGGCCCAGCAGGTTCCTGAAAGGGATGAGGAAAGTACACTTCTTTAAGTTGAGTGCAATCTTGTGTCATCGGCAGGTATCCAGCATTAATCGCAAGCTCGTGACATGTTTCTTAACCAGGCCAAATATGGTCCAGTTATCGAGGTAGACTTCTAAGAACTTGTGCATAAATTCCTTGAATGCGGCTACCACAACACGGGAAAGTAACAGAGCCACATTCCTTAGTCCAAAGGGAATTACCGTATACTGAAAACAACCCCATTGGTAGCAAACGTTGTCTTGCTCCGCTCCTCTAGCGCAATATTGATCTGATGGTACCTGAAGAACCCGTCTGTGAAGGAGTATGCTTCCTGCATGCACACATTTTTTAGTACCTCATCTGTAAAGGGTGTTGGAAACGGATCATTAACACAAGCATCATTGAGCTTTCACAGATCCACGCAGATGTGGATCTCCCCCTTTCATTTCTTCTCCTATACAACCATAGGGCTCACCCAATCAGACTCCTCAACCGGTTCAATAATTCCTACTGCCAACATCTTATCTAATTCTTCGTGGACTTTTGCTTTGTATTTTGGATTCAATCGATAGGGTTGCTACTTCACTGGCTTCACATATGGCTTCAAAGTTATCTTCATCATCCCTAGGTCTCCTAGAATCCCCTTCAGCTCCGTCATTTTTGTAGGGAATAAATCGTGGTATTCTCAGAGCAGCTCGATGACCTTTTCCACCGTGGTGTCATCCCAGTAGTCCCCAAGCGTAGCATACTTCAGCTCTTCCTCTGTTCTAATATTCACTTGCTTTATTTTTAGTTGCGCCATGATATCTGGATCTTCTATCTCAGGGCTGCGCACCTCACGACTCCCTTTGGATTCTGGTATATTGATGTTACAGGTCATCCTCATCATCTTCTGCTTGTACATTGTAACATGCTAAGGCCTAGCTCAACTATCATGACCAGTCTGATGGCACGACTTCTTCTGGTTCCAACGGTGTTCTGAATATGGTGGCCTTTAATAATTGTAATGCATCGTCCATAGTATCTATCCATTGGTCTTCAAAAGTAAATGTCAACAAGAACCCTTCGCGCAGGATATCCCACTCGCCAATGCCATGCCGGAGCTCTGTTTCCATATACCAGTTCCTTGGAATGACATCCAGGGTATGATAAAATAAGTACACCCATTCTGGTTGAGGCTCCGCCCCATAAGCTTGGGTCAAGTTGGTCAGGTGCATGCATGGATCATCTCATCCATTGTATTTCTCTGTTATTCATAGCTCGAGCTTCTTGAATCTTATCTGCATCATGCACGTACAGCTTTGCCAATCTTCGAAGGTTCCTTCATGGGTATCCCACCATCATGCTAGTTTCACGCGTAATGCCCATTTTAGTGCATCGAACCGTTAGTACTCTGGTACTGTGCTTTTGAATTTAACCAGGAAGTCCTCTACTACCATTAGCCCATCATACATCGACAGTTCGTGGTTCTGAACTTTAACGCAATACAGGCATTTCGTCATCATATTACAGTGCAATGTGGTTGCCTCCCTCACCCTATTGTGTCATCGTTCGTCCTCCTCATCTGAATTACTGGCATAGCCCTGCGAGAATCTCTGCTCCTCCTTTGCAGCAATTTTGTAGATACTATCCAATACATCGCCCCTCTCTTTGCTATGTGCCAATTCTATGTAGTGCGGTCCATCTGTTGGATCTAGTGGAACAACGACCCAGAGCAACTTTTTCTCGAATATCATCTTCCACTGTTTGAGGTTAATAACTCCATTCATATCAATGGCCCAGTCTATCCCTAGCAACGCAGGGTACAGACTATTGTTGTCCATGATTTCAATAACTTCAAAATCCGTCTGGGTACTTATGACATCAATGTCTACTATAATCCCTTGCATCTGTCCCATGGGCAAGATCCTCTGCTGGTTGGCCATCCACAATTGGATAGGAGGCCATTGTAGTGTAGGATTACCCATGCACTCCCAAGTCTGTTTAGGCAATATGTTTGCATTAGACCCCAGGTACAGAATGACCTGATCCATCTTGTAGTCACCAATCTGCGCTGTTGGCCGCATTTCCCGACCTCTCCGTGATGCGTGTCTTCCTATTTTCCAGTGTTAAGTTATGGTATGTTCTATGCTTATAACAGTTTACTTCTTTTCTTATTATATTCCACCGATTAGCAATCACATGTACATAAAGTAAAGTGCAGATAGAACATTAAACGATCGACAGAAAACAAGCCAAGACAAGAGACACAAGATGTGGCGGCTAGCCAGGGACAAACCCCACAATGTGTGGGGAAACCCTTTGATCAAATCTTCTTTTATCTTCAATAATTCAGCAGAGAGAAATAGTACAATAAATCTGATTCATATCAGCAGTAGCAAACCCTAGATCAGTAGCATCAGCATTAGCGGCTTCATTATCAAACTAGGGCAGACCATATCTCACAAACCGACAGTCGGATTGACTTCATTCCACCACCACAAGTTTTGGCTTCCAGAGGAGGTTCAGATGAACCTACAACGTAGTTCAGATGAGGAGATCTTCTAGGCCACGCAAGTCAATCTTTACTTCTGCAGTTGCAGCTTTAGTTTCAGCAGTTTCCGGCTTCAAACTAGGGCAGTCGATATCTTGCAAATCGTTCGTCAGATTGACTTCATTCCACCACCAAAAGTTGCGGATTTCAAAGGAGGTTCAGATGAACCTACAATGTAGTTCCAAATAGGAGATCTTCTATGCCACGCAAGTCAATCTTTACTTTTGCAGTTGCAACTTCAGTTTCAGCAATTTCCGGCTTCAAACTAGGGCAGTCGATATCTTTCAAACCATTCGTCGGATTGACTTCATTCCACCACCAAAAGTTGCGGCTTTCAAAGGAGGTTCAGATGAACCTACAGTGCAGTTCCAAAGAGGAGATCTTCTAGGCCACGCAGGTCAATCTTTACTTCTGCAGTTGTAGCTTCAAATTCAACAGCTTCCGACTTCACATGTGTGAGAGAAAGAGACCCATTTCAGCGTAGTAGAGAAGAGACTCATATCTGCGCAGTAGAGAGAGAGAGATGTGATGAGATGAGTGAGTCCAAATGAGGAAAAGTCCTCTTATATTTATACACAACGTTGGTGGGTGAATAGATGCGACTGTTGGGCTTCTGAGCCTACATGAGTTGTAGGTCAGCTTGATAATAATTCCATAATCAAAATAAATTCATATCTCCATGAATACTTATCGGAATTGGATGATCTTTATATCAATCCTACACCTCTCGACGAGAGGAATCTAATAAAAATATTATTAGCCATGAATAAGATGACCCACATGAAGTTTTTCCCTGGTTGCCAATTTTAACACTCCCTCTCAACCATGGAGAACTTCATCTGCAATCTGTCTATCGGTCGTTACTATTCATCCATCAAATGCACTGCCTTGTACAGTCTGACCCTTGCCCTGCTCTGCTCTATTTTGCCTATTTTGCTTTGTCTTGTTCTGCCCTGCACTGATCTGTACTGTTTTGTTTTGTTCTGCTCTGCTCTTGCATTGTTCTGTTCTACTCTGCTTTTGTCCAAATTATGAAGAAGAATAAATGATCGAGGATGTATCATACTGACTCAAAGTCAGTCTCAGAGTATGTACCACTGGTCCCAGACCAGTCTCAACCAACCCAAAGTCAGCGTCATAGTGAGTACAACTCCAATGGTCCGAGACCAATATCATCCTCCACTGACTCAAAGTCAGTCTCAGAGTATGTACCACTGATCCCAGACCAGTCTCAACCGACCCGAAGTCAGCGTCATAGTATGGTACAACTCCTACCACTGGTCCCAGACTAGTATCATTGATCCCAGATCAATGGAGGTAATCCTAGCGTAGGGAGTACGGTAGTTACAACGATGCATCCATTGGTACTACTATGGTCCCTAACTTCATTTCCCTGCTCATTGATCATATGAGAGGTACTTCCCATGAGTCCCAGACTGCATGGGTAGGATGCCTCGACAGGAGAACTAATCAATCCTGTCCTCACAGAAGAACACATCAATCCTGCTACAATTTCCATGGAGAACACATCAATCATGCTACAATTGCCATGGAGAACACATCAATCCAGGCTGCCATGGAGAACACATCAATCCAGGCCTCACAGGAGAACTAATCATCCTGCTACACAAGAGAGTGAATCATACTATTCCACAAGAGAGTGAATCATCTTGTCCCACAAGAGAGCGAATCATCTTGTTCCAGTGTGCACCACCAGAGGAGGGTGAGTCACCCTGTGGTCATATGTTGCTCCAGTAGGAACCGCAAGCCCTCAGAACTCCCAGAGCTCAATGTATGCAACATGCAGGACCCTTTTACAAGGGTTTCTTGCCGACTCCAAGTCGTTCGGGAAAATCACATATTAGATCTTTCCTCAGGGCTTTGACAAGGTATATCAACCTATACATCATCTTAATGTGATGGAGCTTCCTTTCTCATCGACTTACCATATCCCAGATGATGTCTATCTGCTGGAGCAATTGACGAATACTTCCTCAATAATCGAATCCCACCTCTGGTTGTTACAGAGAATCACAGTGGTATCCAATGTAAATCCAAATAGCTCACTAAAGAGCTTTCGTAACCAAACTGCCCCACACGAGGTTATGCTAGCAACAATATATCCTGCTTCAGCAGTGCTCAAAGCCACCGACTTCTGCTTCCTGCTCATCCAGGATATTGAAGCAGATCCCAAGGAGGAACAACACCCGGAAGTGCTCTTACGGTCCTCCACATTGCCTGCCCAGTCAGCATCTATGTATCCAAATAGTCTCACATCTCTGGCAATGTATCTTAACCCATAAGTGATAGTGCCATGAAGATATCTCAGCAGATTCTTGGCACCAATCTAGTGAGGCTCAACCAAATATGAGCTCACAATGCTAACTGCAAAACATATGTTCGGACGGAGGTTCACCAAGAACATCAATGCAAATGAGTTTTTGAAACTCAGAGGCATTTCCCAAGTCTGGTCCGACATCACTACCATATAACTTCTAAAAGTTAAGATCCTCGAGGTAGTCACAAGCTTGCAGTCCATCATACCGAATCTTTCCAATATATTTACCACATATTTTCCTTGAGATAGGAAACTTTCCCTTGGCTTCTGCCACCCTTCAAGTCCTTGGTCCTTCATTTCAAATTCAGAGGCCAGCTCCCTCTTACATTTGTGAATGAGAGGGTCTGCACCTGTTAGAAAGAGGTCATCCACATACAATATCAGTATGAGAGGCTTGTCATCTTCAACCTTAAAGTAAAGGTTAGGATCGGCTTCACTCCTAGTGAATCCCAGCTTCATCAAGTAGCTATCGATCCTCTCATACCATGCTCGGGGTTCTTGCTTCAGCCCATAGAGAGCTTTCTTCAACCTGCATACATGAGATTTTCGATCATAAATCTCAAATCCTTCGGGTTGCTCCACGTAGACCTCTTCTTTGATCGAGCCATGCAAGAATGCAGTCTTGACATCCATTTGATGTAGGTTCCATCCTTGTGAAGCGGCAAGGGCTATGATCGAGCGGATGGTCGTATATCTAGCAACAGGTGCAAATATCTCATCATAGTCTATACCTTCCTTTTGGGAGAAACCTCGAGCAACAAAACGAGCCTTATACTTTTCCGTGCTTCAATCTGCTGCATGCTTTATCTTGTAAAGCCATTTGGAAGTAACAACAGTCTTGTCCTGGGGTCTTGGAACTACTTCCCAAACATCATTCTTTATGATAGACTCATATTCTTCGGTCATAGCATCCTTCCATACTTGATGCTTGATGGCATTTGAGAATGATGAAGGCTCATTTTGTATGATCGTGCTCATAATGGTCAGGTATCCTTGATACCTATGGGTTTCTTACTTTCACGAAAGGTTCCTCGGGGTGCAGCATGTCCTTCAGCATCATCAAGTAACCCCTTAAGCCATGAAGGCCTCTTCCTAGAAGAGGAAGGCTCATATGGAGGAGGATCAATCGGATCCATGGGTTCTTCTACATCAGGCATTGATTCATCATCCTTTTCTTTCGGTTCCCTGGTGTCGGCTTCTTGAGAGCTCCTCAAAGTCGGAAGATTGATCACCTTGCTGAGAGCCATATCTTCGTCAAAGGTGACATCATGACTAATCACGACTTCCCTTTGACCGGTGGTGAACATTTCTTCAGGAGTTTAGGAACCCAATGCTTGATGAGGGCATCAATTTTGTACATATACGACGGTGATTGTAGTTTCAGCCCATAGAAACTTAGGAAGACTTTGATCATGTAGCATGGCCCGGACAGCTTCCATAATTGTGTGGTTCTTCCTTTCTGCCACACCATTTTGTTCAGGAGTATATGGTGTAGTAGTCTCCCTCTTGATGCTAGCCTCTTTACAAAAATCATGGAACTCATTAGCTTCATATTCAGTCCCATTGTCAGTTCTTAAGATCTTGATCTTCTTTTCGGTTTGATTCTCGATAAGGGCTTTGAAGTGTCAGAACCAAGGGAACACTTCATCCTTCTTTTTCAAGAAGTATATCCAGGTCTTTCGAGAATGGTCATCTGTAAAAGTGAGATAATATGAGTATCCTCCCAAGGAGTTCACAGGCATCATACCTGATATGTCTGAGTGAACTAGTTGTAATATATCGGAGGTCTTGCTTTGACTTGAAGGGAATGGTCCCCTTTTGAGCTTTCCTTCGGCACATCCCGGACATACACCTTCTTTCTCTACTTGGAATTCAGGCATCCTTGTTACCATCTGTCTTACATCGGGTAGAGCTTTGTGATGAAGGTGGGCAAACCTCTGATGCCAAAGTTCGGACTGAAGCGTTGTGTCACAAGACACGACACCTAGCGGACTTCCACTAACTTGATATAAAGAATCAACTCGAAACCCAAGAGTGAAAGCATCTTTAACATTATTTTTCCATATGCGTACCTTACCATCGCTGAAGGTTACCTTATAGCCTTTTTCTTCCATTGCCGAGATGGATACCAGGTTCTTTTTGAGATCAGGTACATATAATACATCTTGTAAGTGAATCGTATTACCTTGATTCAGTTTAAGAGAAACATTGCCTACACCTTTCACTGGGTATTTCATGTCATCTCCAAGAACAATTTCTAGGTTAGTTTCTTTCTCTACCAGATTATAGAGTCCTTCTTTGTAACCAGTGAAGTGTCTTGAGGCACCACTATCAATGAGCCAAATTCCCATTGAGTCCGAAGGAGCGGAGGTAGATAGAGCAGCCTGCTTATCATCAACAGTGTTCGATTCATACCTGGAATTTCTAACCTTCTTGAATGGTTTCCCTCTTCCTTGATTTCCCGCATTCCTCTTTCCTTTGTTGTTGAATTTTCCATTCCTTCGATTACCATGAGAGGGATTTTGATCATCGTCACGGTGAGAGTCCTTTCTATCAGGGCATTCCCTTGCATAGTGACCTGCTTTATTGCAAATGAAACATCGTCCTTTTCTTCCACCCTTAAATCCAGCCTTTCTTTTCGATTTAGACCCAGAATTATTTCTTTTCTTAGCATGAGAAGAAAAGGCAGCAGGAGGACCTTTAGGCAAAGGAATTTCCTGCTCTTCTACCCTTGTTTGTTCTTGAATGCATCTAGCCATTAATTCCTTGAAACTAGGAATTATATTATTGTTCAGAAGAGTAGTCCTGAACACATACCATTCAGATGGTAATCCTCCGAGAGTTGTGAGTGCCATTTCTTTGTCAGTAATGGTTTCCCCAATAGATAGGAGATCGTTCTTGATCTCGGTGATTCTTAAGAAGTATGCTTGCATACTTTCATCTTTACCCTTCTTGATTTCCCTCAACTTATTTCTAAGAAACAAAACTTGATTTGCATCATTAACTTTAAATAAACTCACCAGTCTGTCGTAGATTTCCTTGGAGGTGTCTAGATCAGAGATGTAGGCCACCAAGCGCTTGTCGATAGAGTCCCAGATGATCTTCTTTGTTTTGACTTCTCCATTTTTCCATTTGTTCCAGGCAGCAACAGATGCATTTGATGAAGGCTCAACAATATTGCCTCTTACATGGTCCAACACTCCTTGATCTTCAAGGGTTAGATCGATAGAAATCTTCCATCCGTGATAGTCAGCTTTCTCACGGAGCTTGTCTTCGGCAGGAAAGAGTGTTGAGGACCCCATACTTCTTTTAGGATAGCCTTGCCAATCTTCTCTTCAATGATTGCTCTTGCTCTTGCTCACGCTTTGTCTTCACCTCAGCTCTGATACCATGTTAAGTTATGGTATGTTCTATGCTTATAACAGTTTACTTCTTTTCTTATTATATTCCACCGATTAGCAACCACATGTGCATAAAGTAAAGTGCAGATAGAACATTAAACGATCGACAGAAAACAAGCCAAGACAAGAGACACAAGATGTGGCAGCTAGCCAGGGACAAACCCCACAATGTGTGGGGAAACCCTTTGATCAAATCTTCTTTTATCTTCAATAATTTAGCAGATAGAAATAGTACAATAAATCTGCTTCATATCAGCAGTAGCAAACCCTAGATCAGTAGCATCAGCATTAGCGGCTTCATTATCAAACTAGGGCAGACCATATCTCACAAACCGACAGTCGGATTGACTTCGTTCCACCACCACAGGTTTCGGCTTCCAGAGGAGGTTCAGATGAACCTACAGCGCAGTTCAGATGAGGAGATCTTCTAGGCCACGCAAGTCAATCTTTACTTCTGTAGTTGCAGCTTCAGTTTCAACAGTTTCCGGCTTCAAACTAGGGCAGTCGATATCTTGCAAACCGTTTGTCGGATTGACTTCATTCCACCACCAAAAGTTGCGGCTTTCAAAGGAGGTTCAGATGAAACTACAACACAATTCTAAAGAGGAGATCATCTAGGTCACGCAAGTCAATCTTTACTTCTGCAGTTGCAGCTTCAGTTTCAGCAGTTTCCGGCTTCAAACTATGGCAGTCGATATCTTGCAAACCATTCGTTGGATTGACTTCATTCCACCACCAAAAGTTGTGGCTTTCAAAGGAGGTTCAGATGAACCTACAACGCAGTTCCAAAGAGGAGATCTTCTAGGCCATGCAAGTCAATCTTTATTTCTGCAGTTGCAGCTTCAAATTCAATAGCTTCCAGCTTCACATGTGTGAGAGAGAGAGACCCATTTCAGCGCAGTAGAGAGGAGACTCATATCTGCGCAGTAGAGAGAGAGAGATGTGATGAGATGAGTGAGTCCAAATGAGGAAAAGTCCTCTTATATTTATACACAACGTTGGTGGGTGAACAGATGCGACTGTTGGGCTTCTGAGCCTACATGAGTTGTAGGTCGGCTTGATAATAATTCCATAATCAAAATAAATTCATATCTCCATGAATACTTATCGGAATTGGATGATCTTTATATCAATCCTACACCTCTCGACAAGAGGAATCTAATAAAAATATTATTAGCCATGAATAAGATGACCCACATGAATTTTTGCCCTGGTTTCCAATTTTAACATCCAGATTGTGCGAAGTTCACCCCACCCTGCGGATCTATTAATCACTTCCCGTAACCCTCTAACTACCCGGTTGTCACGAAGCCGTTTTATGCATCTCTCTAAGAAGGTAGTCATCATCGAGGGATCCCTAGTTGGCTCAGGTGGATCCTTACTACCTCGAGTAGAGACAGCCGTGAAGCTTTCCCTAGCTTCCATATTACTCTTCCCATCAACCTCTCCTATGGCTACGCTACATCGCAATATCATGTTGACTGTGGGTTCATCATCGCAGGGTTCAGATCTCATCATCTGCACATTTTGCATTGTTGTAGGAGGTACTGCCTTCTTTTTGTGAATTTGAGTTATCAGCATGGGGCAATCTAACATCTCATGATCAAATTTCTCATAATAAGGACATGATACTTAGGTTGGATTGGTACAATCCCGCGGGTAATGTCCTGGTCCTCCACAGTTGTAACAGATTAGCTGCCTGTGACCCCTTCCTGGTCCCATTTTTCCCCATCCTTGACCGCGTCCTGGGAACGCAACTCGTACCTCAATCTGCATTTTGTAGGTTGGTGTTTGGTCCATCAACATTCGATAACTATGACAATCCCTTTCTTCGTGACCCACCGATCTACAAAAGTTACAAAAGAGCTGTTGGGGGGTCTGGTTGTATTTGTCAATAGATGACAGTTATCTGTGTTGTGCTTTCCTCCTACCTGATAGATTGCGCACTAGAGCGGGGCGATCACGCTCGACCCTGTCTGTGCCTCTGGTCGCACTGGTGTTGGTCCCCCTGTGACCACAAAATTCACCAAGACCAGGCAATGATATTTATCGTGTCCCTGGCTCCTGCACTTTATACACCATACTTCCTCCCAGATTTTGGAACATGGCGTCTGGTCTTGCTTTAACTTTTGTATCTCCAAACACAAATTTTGGACCTGCGCTTGGATTTGCTGAAATCCCAACCCTGGGTCCTATACCAGGGTTTTGTGCAGTGGCATTGCTGCTTCCAGTGCTTCCGCTTGGGTTGAGATCTTCTGGTGTGACAAAGCCGACTTTAGATATGGCATTAATGATGTGACAAACCAAGCGTAGTGTTGTGCATCCGTCAGGGTCATGTTGGCCTCATGAATGGTTATTTTCAACCTCTGATCTATATCCCATAGAGTTTTGCTAGGCATCATCATGATCTCTTTGAATCCTATGACCGACTGTGCTTCTATCTTTGGTTGGCTAAACTCTTTTTTCAATTCAGTATAGATGTCCACTATCCTCACCGTTGGGTTGATGCTCAAATACTTCATGTACCATGTTAGCACTCGGTCTTGCAATGTGCTAACTAAGATGGCTTTCTTGATGTTATCATCAGTGACTTGCTGCGCATTCCATACTGATGTTAGCACATGTTAGTTTTAGTCTTTGAATCCTTCCACTAGTGATCAAACATGCTCTTACAAAGTAGTTTTAGGGTCTCAAAGTCAAATTTTGTCATTTCAGTGAGTCTTCAAGTAAAATTTGATCACTAGGTCTTAAGTCTAGGATTTGTTTTCCAATGTTTTCCAAGTGTCAATCCATTTCAACATTCAGCTGAGTGTACCATCATTCAAAAAGTTTTCATCATTTGAGGTTTCAATGGGTCATTTTACACCATGTTCGTGCTTCAGTTGTACTTGGGTAAGGCTCATTTCCCTCTCCTAGGGTTTTGAAGGTAATTTCTCTTGGATGGTCAAATCATCAAAAAATATTGTATCCTACTGCTCATACACCTTCCCCTATCCTCAATATACCTTCTTAAACACTTCCCATCACTCATATCCCTCAAATTCATCATTTTACCACAAACCCTAGTTTATTGCTACAATTTGACAATTTTCTAGGCTAGGCCTGTGTTTTGACATTTTGGACTCCTTCCCCTCACTCAAAATTTTAAATTTCACTTTCCCCTGCTTTCTAACATCCCTCCCTACTTCCCAAAACTTTCTCAAGAATTTAGAAGCCCTTTATCCCCTTCATTTCACTTCATTTCGACAAATCCCTTGTTCCAAACATTGGGATAGGTTTTACTTAAATGATGTTTCTGAGAAAGATAACATGAATTTGGAAAAAATGAGAGATATTTTGTCCATAATAGGCCAGGGAAGAAAAACCTCCTTCACTTTTTACATAGGTGTCATGGTTTTAGAGAAATGTCAGGAATAGAGTTGCCTCAGGAGGGTTGCTACACCTCTAGAGTGGGCTTTGGAAAATCAAGATTTCTCCTAGCTTGGTTGGAAAAATGACTTGCTTGATGAGTGAAATGACAACTCGAGACAAAAGGCTTTCCAATGAGCTATCATGATCTCAACTTGGAGTTAAGAAAGACCTTCAAAAGTTGATTGCAACAACAAACTGCATTTAGGTAGCCTCATTTTTCACATTTTGACCAATCTTGGGAGATTTGACTTTTGATAGGGAAAATGAACTCTAAATTGAAAAATTAAAGATGTTTTGGAAAGAAAACTAAATAAGCTGTCCAACGAGCTATCTTGAACCCAATTTGGACACCTATAAGGCCTCCAAAATCGGTCTGCAAAAGGGCACTGCGCATCAAATCAGTGGCGTTGCGCATCAAATTTTTCAACACAGGAAATTTGAGCTGATGCGCAACGCCACTAGCGCTGCACATTGGATTGGCTCACTCTTTTGCTAAATGGCTTGTAGTTTTGGATTCCTCATGGAAAAACAATGAAACCCAGAATGTTTCACAAAATTTGGAGGAGATCTAGGTCACCTAAAGGGCAAAAAACACCTAAAAAAATGCCCTCTCTGCTACTTTTTGGACCCACAGGAACAAGTCTTGGGAGATATGATTTTTGAAGGGGAAAATCAACTCCAAATTAGAAAATTGAAATTGTTCCAGAAACTGGATAGGAATAGCTTTCCAAGAAGCTATCTTGGGATGGATTTGGTGAAGTGGAAGGCCTGCAAAAGCAACCTTGAAGCGGCACTACGCATGAGGCTCAGGGCACTGCACATCAGGCAAATGTTTGCCAATTTTGCCTAAAACCTCGGAATTTCACCCAGTTTGACTATCATTTGAATTTTTCTATTCTCCTTAGTACATTTGTGATGGTAAATGATGTAACATGATGTAAATTTGATGAAAAATGACTTGAACGGGTAGATACATCAGTTAGAGGTGGTTTGAGGTTGAATGAATCAGTTTCCATAGTTTTAGAGGTAAGTTGTTCCACTGCCTATTTTCTAGTTCCTAGTTTAGATGTTGTTGAAACAACTCCTTGACTCATGGACTCGACCTTGATGATGAGCATATTTTGTTTGATGCCTATATTATGTACTTTCTCAGTCATTTGTAAAGGTTGGACTCTTGTGGATGCATTGAGCTTTATTGTAAATCACTTCTGTAGTTTGGCAAGGAAATGAGCTAGGGTTTTGCAGCATTTTGTGGGATTCTTGTGGTAATGTGTCTTGGCATTGTTTATTCCTTTGTTATTTAGTTTCTATTATATGTATATGTTCCAACATCTATTTATTTCTTCATAACAAAATGAATCAAGATAAATAGGTGGAATCCATTGATATTCAGTGCTCTGCCTTGAGGATACATTTAGTTTTCAATGTTTTCTATTTTTTGAAGAGGACTCATGAACCTTGCATGCCCTCTCCAACTCCTCACTGGTCTTAGACTTACCATCACATCCAATTCAAAGTGCCAAAACACTTGCATACCTCACCCCATAGGACCTCCTACAAATCTGAGTTGATTTCCGAGACCCAATCTGCCTTCTCCAATTGATCCAGCAACCAAACTCTAAAATCAAACAAAATTATCTGATCTACTATACCTAGCCTAAAATCAGCATCCATTTTAGTCATCTCAAGCCCTAGTTACCATATTCTAATTGAGATTGATAAGGAGAGACCCCTCTCTCGACCTGGTAGGGCTAGCTACCAGGTTAAGCGTGGTTTGATGTTACCCTAGACCTGCCTTCCTTCAGCCTGAGGTAGATCCAGGCCCTAACAACACAAACCAAAATTGTTCCGGGTCTTCACCTCTGGCTCCCATAAATACTGGTAACTGAATTGTGTTCGCCATCGTTACCCTTGATCTATTACTGTCCCTGATCCTCTTGAATTTTCAACACTCTTTCTCTATAGGGTCCCCGTGTTCCACAGCTAAACACCCCTTAGGTAGATCCCGATCCCGGCAACAGAACCATTTGTTGGCTTATATGGGCCTGACCGAGGTTTGGAAGAGTTATTTAGCCGAAAAAATCCCACAGCTACCGGCCCTTTCAGCAACAACTCGCGGAGCGCAGACTAAGGTCTCACTCGAGGTAGCAAGGGAGGGTGCTGGAACCAGGTTTCCACACCCTAGGGATGTATTAGTGTGGTCTGGAAGTTTTTCGCACTGGTTTACAGCTTCGCGCTATTTGGTACTCGCACAAATCCAGAGTGATTATATTTTTCTTAATAATGTGCTTATTCGACTTGAAGGAAGTGGTTATGATTCAGAACTATTCGACAGGGTGTTTAAGCAAACATTTAACCAACATAATCGATTCACGCACAGAATGGACCCAGATTCGCATACACTTATCACATTTGCATTAACCGAATATAGAAAGGTAAACCATGAAGACAAATGAGCGATAACACAGAATTACAGAAGAAAACTTATCTTTATTACTATTCTCCACCAATACATCTAGATCTACCCTGTGCGCCCAGCTGCAAGGGTCCGTGCACACAGCTGCGGATTTTCCAGGCCTCTGCGTCACAGTTGTAGAGCCTCTACCTACTACCCAACCCTCAACTCAGAGTTACAGACACTTTCAGACTCTCTTCGTCAATAACCCATTATATTTCATCACTCTAAAGAACTACCTTTCCCTCATAGAGATGTGCTCTATTTATATCCTTCCCTGGCCCGCGATCCTTGCGCGGGCTGACTCTATTTACATTATTTTTTATTATTTTCGGGCGAACCACCCTTTGACTCAACCCATTACAATTCATGCTCCATGCTTTCAGTGGAGTCTTTACAATATTTTAATCCCACTTCTTGGGCTTTCTGCCCCAAAACCATTACGCGGGACCTCCGCTACCCAACACATTACAAGTTTAGATCACTTTTTCAAATGTCATTTTTGCATTTAAAATTGTTTTTCCAAGTCCTATCCATCCATAATCAAATGGACCCATATCTGAGAAAGGCCATTAACGAGTGCTTATAGTGATCTGGAAGCATAATATTTTAGAAGTTTTTAGCAACTCAGATTCTTTTGTCAGCTATTAAGAATGATGTTAAGGTTCAATGGGGAATATACCATAGGGAGACTTACAATTTGGGTAAGTTTATTTGTATTTGTAATAATTAACTACAAATTAAATGATTGGGCTAGTTATTTACCCATGAAAATTCTTTATCACGTTTAAGACTATTTCTATAAATGTTCATCACTCATAACATAAATGGTTACATTAGTTATTTAATACTGAATATTATTTTTGTATTTAAGGTTGTGATTTTGTGTAGTTAAGAATTTTTTTATTAAGGATTATTAGTGTGTTTGCAATGTTTTGCATGCACTTTATCATTCTAATGACTTTTAACATATGATATGGTAGATAATGACAAATATTTCATGCTAATTGTAAATAGTGGCATATATGTGACATTCGACGTCCTACTTAATATCCATTCCTCAACTCTCGATATCAATTTCTCTAGTTTGTACTATGTGTGGCTAGCAATGCACAACAATAGTTTGATATTTATGCACACACAATATGCCAAAAGGGTGTTGTGAGAACTAGGGGACTATTTGATTGGGTCCTTGGACATCCAAGGATGAAGGCAAGAAAAATTTGCTATTAAGAGTAAGAGGCAACTACAAAGAGAAAGAGAATCTAGGAAAAGGAAGACAGATACAATAGGCATTATATTTTGAGTTGCCCTATTGGCTAAGAACATGTGTTTTCTCTTATGAGGTCACAAATTGAAATTCAAAGTGGGGTACAATATCAACAACTTTCTGGACTTTACAATCAAATCATGATGTCGAAATGGGTCCCTTATCCCACAAAGAAGAAAATATCTTACACCAATTTAATACCTGATTTAATTATGGGAATGGGCAAACCAAAATGAAATATGGTCACCAAAACATAGTGCAGAGAATTTTGGTTGTAGGCGCTATGAAATAATTTCATAGCGCCCTTTTAAAAACCTGTAGGTGCCACAAAATAATTTCGTAATGCTCTAGAAAAACTCCGTTTCAAAATTTTTTGAAGGGGAAAGGCTTGGTCCTCTGCAAAATTGATTCCTCCATGGTCTAGTTTGACTCCTAACTAAAATAGCATTCTCCTCCCACCTCTCCTCATCAAGGATTCACCTCACTCAAATTAATGGCTTGAATTTCAATTGAACAATTTCTTCCAGCAAAAACAAAAGTGCCGCAAAAATAATTCGAAGGTTATGATAAATGGTCACACATAAACAACCACTGCTCACAATTGAATGTTAATAGGCATGTAGCATTACAAAGATGATTATAATGAATTCTAAAATGTAAATAAATGCACACATAGTTCAAGTGGACACAGAATGAAAGAAACACATAGATTTATGAATAATATATAGTGCACAAACTTTCTTTCATTCAGCTCAACATATATACTCAGATGCAGGAGAAAAGCTACTCCTACCACTCAATTCCTCTTTTATTCACAAACCTCAGCAAATGGTTCATTTCCTCTTCTCTCCAAATGAGGGAAGTTGAAAAGACACATTGTGAGCTAATTATTAAAATGAGAAATAACTTTTAAATTCCTAAACTATTCTACTTATGCCAATCCTATAGTTAAAGTAAATAATTAGAATCTGAACAAAAGCAATGAATCAATTTTCCAGTTCAAGATATGGCCAATCCACCACATTGTCCAACAATGCTCCATTTCTTTATCACAAACTTGGTCTAATATACCTGCATCATTTAACCACAAAATTAAAATTAAAATTAAAATTATTATTACTTGTAATCAAATTTAAATGAATAAAAAATCAATATAAGACAATGGAATTGTTCATTCATTTTTCCCATTCTTGTTCATTATGTTTTATTCGAAATTATCGTTATTAATGACAATGTATTCATAATTTATATTTCACATTGAACCTTTGTTCAAACATTAATATTAAGCGATCCAATAATTTCCATCATCGTAGTCTAACAAGATTGCCTTTTTTTTTTAATCCGGAAAGTTATGGAAATTCTGGCCACATTTTGAAAAAATCTAGCAGGGTTTTTTGTAAATCCAAGTTATAGTTGTCAAACATCAAGATTTTAGGTGCCCCTGAAGTCTTTGATGGTGCTGAATTCATTTCCATCATCAAAAACATGATTCAAATAGTGCCTCTACAATATTTTTTGTTTTTTTGCCCATTTCTCAGCCACTTTTGGCCATTCGGGCAATTCCTTCACCTCCATAGACATCTCCATTTCCATCTCTTTGTGGTTCTAGCTATTACTGCAATTATCCATATCAGGTTTGAAATGACCCCATATTGTTTAATATTTCATTTTTTATAATTTTATTATTATTCAATGATTTCCATCACTTCGTGATTTTGGTTATTAGACATTAGCCTATGCTCATGTTTGAGTTGACCCATCATTACCTAATACATTTTATTTTATAATTTCTCGAAACACTAAATGCTCACCAACTATGCCATTGCTTCCACGGAGCATCTATTTCTAATATTTCTTTCGTATTATAAACTATCCTTCACAAGTTGGAATTAGCATAGCCAAAACATTGCTTTCACCTAACTATTTTGATGATAGAATTTTACATTTTAGAACCTCAAAATCAATGATTTAAACCCACTAGCATATATAATATTATTAGTCCCTACCATCCTGGCATGGGACTATAGTAATTGGAAATGAGCACTTTTAGTATTATTAGTGCTGCTTTTAGTTTTGGCTTATCAATTATAAACCAAGTTTGTAGACACATATTGATAAATCATGTTATTTGGCCTCTTCCCAAGGACCGAAGCTAATCCAAAGATAAATCATAAGTTATAATTTTTTGTTTGCTTGATATTTTGAAACTCGTACAAATACTACGTAATCTAATGTTGGCATTAGTTGACGACATTAAATGTTAGCTCCGCTGAGCTCAGGAACATGCTTGTATTTTGGATTTCCATGGACTGCATGGTATAATAGAGGAACCATCAGCCTTGCTTGTACACCCAGGTATGGCTGCCACCACTGCTTATCACTGCTTATCACGGCTTGTACACCTACCATTCCGTCCTGCTACAACTTCCAAGTGCCATCTCAACAACTTCTAGGTGCCATCTCTTATGTTTGCATGTAACCAGGTGTCCATTGAATGGATGAAGACATTGAATGGATGAAGACTGTTCACGTCGAACTGGGCACAAACACCTCCTATGTAACAAATCTTATTGCAAATCTTATTGCAGGACTGGCAGGACTGGAAACTTGCCTAGAAACTCGCAATACAGGGGGAATGATTCATGAAGAAAAAATACAGAAGTTATATGATTGACCCTGCTCAACTGCTGAATAATTTTACAATATTGTTGTATTATCCAGCCTGCAGACCTAGAATAAGGGTTCATCTAATTGTGTCATCCTTTTAAAGCTCTACAACTTTGACTAGTACAGGGTTGGCTCTGAAACTCTTGCAGTTACGTTGGTCCTCTATCTCTTCCTGGAATGACACTTCTATGGACAAGAACTTGACCCTTCTACGGACAATAACCCAACCCGCATCTGCTTCTTATCTCCTCAGGCTTGCATTAATGGCTACCCACTCATCATTTGAATAGCCAAGAAGGGAAGGAAGGCATTTGGAATCAATGACTGACTTGAACCACATCTATCAGTTTCAGAATCTGCATCTCAAAGGGATTACTTGTGATATGCGTATGGGGATTCTGTCAGGCATTGACTTAGCTAGGGAAGAGAGTTTGCAAAGGTTTTGATTCAGGTGGATGTTGGTGGCCACCCACCTATCCCATTTGGACCCCCACAACTGTCTCTTTCAGTCTTTTCAGTTTCCTAAATTGTAGCACAGTTTACTATTTTTAGCCGTTTTTCGGGTCCTGAACTTCCAGAGCCGTTTTGAGGCCCTAAATGACTTTTTTGGGAAATCTGGGGCAAAATAGGTCCATGGGCCGATGTTGCCTCCCAAAGTGGTAGTACTCGGATAGATCTTTCTAACGAGCTATTGTACATGTCAAACGGAGATCGTATGCCAATGTTACGACCCCCGGAAATTGATGTACCAATTTACCCAAACGGGGCCCACAATTTGGCGTTTCATCTTCTAGGGCTAGGTTTCGGGATGTGAAAGGTTTTCAATTGTTTCTAAACAATAAATAGGCCTTCGAGCCTCATTGTAACACAGTTCAGAGGCATGTAGCCACTACATCTCTTCTCAGAGATAAGCTACCATCGCCCTAGTTGGTTTATTTCCATTACTGTTTGTAAGCATATTTCAGTGTTTTACATTAATGAAGTGAAGTATTATTTTCGCTGCATATCTGTCTTTATGGTTATCTCTGTATTTTATTGCATTCCTGTTTAAATCCGGATCAGTGGTATCAGAGCGGTCTGCTTTTTCTCTGTTTTTCTTTGCATGTCCCCAACGAGGTCGGGATATAAGGAGTTAGGGCTTGAACTGGTCGAACCTTTGCAAGACCAGACTCAAAAATCCCGACGGCCTCCCATGGCGGATGAGAAGAAAGACGAGGGGGCAGGAGATCCTATCAAAATATTGCTCGAAGAAGCGCTCGAGTGGCAAAGGAACACGATGATTGATAGCTTTGTGCAGATCCTTCAGTGGCTACCCAGAGGCGACGCATCGGCTTCCAACAGCTACTCTGGAAACGCCACACCGTTTAAGGTACAAGTTAATTTTGAAATCCCCATCTTCGAGGGTCAAATAGACGCAAATGCCATAGATAAATGGTTAAATCTACTAGATGGGTATTTTTCTGTTCATGAATTTTCAAATCGGGAAAAGATTGTTTTCGCTCTTCTCAAAGCAGCCCCCCATGTCAAGAACTGGTGGGAAACCTACTGCGAGAAGAAGGATGAAAGTACAGGCTCACTATTTTCAGCCACACCCACTTGGAATGACTTCCAGGATGCCATCAAGGAGCAGTACTACCCTGTCAAAAGCTACGAGGAAAAATACATCAAATGGACCACACTGTGGCAGGGACGAGACCAAGATGTGCCGGAGTTCACAAACATTTTTCATACCCTTCGCACACAGTTGGGTATCAAAGATTCTGAGCTGCATCTGGTACTCAAATACCGTGGCTGTTTGCAAAGATACATCCAGGAAGAGATGGTGTTCTTGAACATCTCCTCGCTCGGCACAGCGTACCGATATGCTGTCAAAATCGAGAAAAAGTTCAAATAGAAGAAGCGAGACTTTGGATCTGCAAATCCAAAGCCCAAAGGACAAAGCCAAGGCGGGGTGACCCAAGACAACCCATCAAAGCCGCAAGAAAAGAACAACACCATGAATCCGAAGAAGGACACAGGGAAGTGGTGTGAGTTCCACAAGAGTCCCACTCATAACACAAGTGAGTGTCGAACCAAGCAGTCGCTAGTGGCTGAGTTGAAGGCTTCCGAATGAGATGAATGTTCCAACCCTGAGCCAGAACCCGACAAGGGGAATGGCAAAGGGAAGTAGATCATTGATGCGGATCTCAGTGCCACTGTTGCCACTGCCAAGATCCAGAAAGATGAGCCCGAAAATCCAGAGGAATGGGAGCGTCTTTTCCACTCACAGATGTGGGTGAAGGGTTCGCCGCTACAATTCATTGTCGACAGTGGCAGCCAAAAGAACCTTGTTTCAGCAGAGGTCGTGAAGCGGTTGGGCCTACCGACTACACCACACCCACAGCCGTACAGTATCATGTGGCTTCATGAAGGACGAGATCTCAAAGTTCGCCAGCAGTGCCGCCTTCCCTACAGCATCAAGCCCTTCACAGACGAGGTATTGTGTGATGTTACACCTCTGGATGTTTGTGATGTGTTATTACGCCAACCATACTTGTGGAGGCGACATGTTGTGTATGAGTCAAGGCCTCGTGCGGTCATTATTTCTTTAAATAATTCATTATACAGGATACCGGAGGTAGCCCCACCTACTGCCACATCTTTGATCACTGCTAAGAAAGGCGGCAAGCTCATCTCCCAGACTAGGAAATTTATTTGTCTGGTTCACTCCCAAAGTAAGGGGGAGATCGTTGCTACATCCATGACCCCTGCAAAGGGTTCCTCCATGCAGCAGCAGCAGCAAAGGGATACGGTCATGACAGAACACATGAACAACTTCTCCTCACCCACAAAGATACCACACAAGTTTCAGGTGGGCAACAAAGTCTGGTTGCATCTGCAGAGAGAACGCCTTACCAGAACCCATTAGAAGCTCAGACCACTCCAACATGGTCCTTACAACAGTACCAAGGCTGGGGGGAACTGTTAACACCCAGGTTGTTCCCTATGACTCCCAAGGGAATACGGCCGGGGTAACCACTAACCAATCTTTTGATCATTGTTTCTAGCCAAACTGTGATCAGAGAGGGCTCTCTCTTTATGATTTGTATCTGTTATGATAGTGTTTTAGGCTAGGTATTATGCACAGGTTTTGTTTATGTTTTGGTTGAAGATTTTCTTTCAGGTCTTGTGATATAATGTTCAAAGAGTCAAATATCATTGGGCAATGGAGTCTATGGCTGTAGGTGTCTAGAAACCTTGAGGTGAATTGGTGAAACTTACAGGGCCATTTGGATACTTCATACAACAAAATTTTTGATTTATAACACAAACAGGTGAAAAAACCAGTGAAAGCAATTAAGAATTTTCACTAAAGTATTTAAGTATTTCCACCAAACTAGGTACGAGGAACGGATAGATGTCTCAGGAGCAAACTTGAATCCCTGGGAATGTCTATCACTATGAAAGATATAGTATTAAAGTGCAGCAATTAAGAATTACACTTCATTCACTGTATCTGAAGAAAACATGGACAATAGCTCAGATTGAGTTCAGGGTAATCAGTGATTAAATCCTGGAACTATTCTTCTACTTTGCTATTAAGTGTACAACATTTAAACAATAAAAGAGAACAAAAGACTCGAAAACATGTAACATAGAGTTTTAAGAAAGACTTATCGTTTTATGAAACACTCTGGAATCCTGCAACATTCACCATTCATCACAATGCATCAAGGTACGCCAAGCTTTGGAAATTCCATTCACCCTTTGTATTATTTCTCTGAGAATTTTACAGCAAGTGAGATCTCCCGAAATGAAAATCACAACAACCCCTTAAGCTTTAGTGAGGGGCGAATATATACATACGATTTTACAAAAATATCTGAGTTCTAAGTTATCTCAGACTTAATGTTCTCACCAACTTTTGAGATATTATTATCAGAAATTTATTACAGCATTGAATACAAAATAAAGGTGTCTTGATGTTCTGTCAGAAGATATTTTGGCCTTTGGGAGCTGCTAAGTCGGTTGGGATACTTTGATCAAATGCTGGAGAACCCGACTTTATGGCTCGTGCGCTGTATTTTGGGTCTGCCACCTGTGATTGTGATTGCTGTTGTGGTGAGTAAATAGCCCTGCTGAGTTGGCTCAGCATCTGTCTTTTCCTTGTGGAGTTATCCACCAAAATTCTGCTTGTGCATGACTGTTCATAAACTGGAGAAAATTAACGCTACAGGTTCTGGCCTGATAAGATTATCTGTGTCAAATTCCTCCATACTTCCTGTGTGGGCAATTGGTGTTTTATGATTGCCTGCATAGTTTCATCTGCTTCTGTATACTTAAAGAAATTTGGTGGTGTATCAAACAGGTGATCAATTTCATTCATGATAAAAAACAGGTTATCCACCCTATCATACAAATTCTGCCCTAATGTTGGCCCTGTTTTTGCTGAGGTACTGGGCTGTTTTGCAATTTGTGCTGCAGCATGGGCATCAACCCTTTTGATGTAATTTTCCAGGGTAAGCAGTCTTCCTACACTGCTTAATATGCTGGGGAGGCCTCTGTTCTGTAATGCCAGGAATCTGTCCAGGAATTTGTTGATCTCGGTCTGCATATCCTGTGTTCTCCTCTCCAGCGTTCCAATTAGGCTTCTTAGTGTCAGGACTCTTTTAACTACTGAGATTGTCTCAGTCCTGTTGGTAATTCCTATTGTGGCCAGCTGAGAGCTTGTCTTGTTATTTAAAATATTGATCATTCTGCTGGCAGCATCTGGCATGTGGCCAAGGCTTGCTCTTGCTCTTTGTATTTCCTTGTTTGCCTTTGTGATGAGTACTATTTGCTCATCCATAGTCTCAATATACTGCCACTGATTGGTGATGGATCGACCAATGTTGCCCCAGAGGATTGCTTTTAATTCTGCTGTTACTTTTTCTAGTGCAAGCTCCTTTTCTAGTTCAACTATTCTCTTTTTTAGAACTTTTATTTCTCTTTCCTTTGCAGCCTCACTCTGCTTGCTCTTATCAAATCTTTCATTCACCTTAGTCAAAGACCTTTTGACTTCATCAAGCTCTTTCATTTGGGATTCAAGAACTTGGATCTCAGCTTGCAACTTCTGCATATCCAGACTAGGAGTCTGCTCTGTTGTTGGCGTAGTTGTTGCTGTAGATGGTGCTGTAGTTCCTGTCTGCTGAGGAGGAAGAGTAGTTGTTGGAGGAGCTTCTTCAAGATTGATTACTTCCGGAGGGGGCTGGGAAGTTTGGCCCTCTTCTCTCTGTTTCAATGTTGTCTGTAATGCTGCCTTTGCAGCTTCTGATTGTCCTAGCTGGTCTTGAGTCCGAACCAGCTCCTTGTATAAGGATATCATCAAATCCGTAGCATCCCTTTCTAGCCTTTGCTGAGCAACTTCATCTGTTTGAGGATGGATGGTGGCTGGGAGCTTGATTTTCCTCCTTAAGGCAGCCATGTCTTGATCCCTTATCTTCAACAGTTCTTGGATACCTTTAACATCTTTAGGATCATGTCCTATTTCTATGATTACATCCTCCAAGGACTTGATTCTGTTGTCCTTGGCTTGTGATGAAGCCCTCTCCAATTCTAGCTGAGAGGCTGTATTATCCAGGCTGCTCTTCAATTTATAATTTTCCAATGTCTCATCTGCCAAGGAGGCATAGACCCTCTCACCGGTTTGTTTATGTAGCTCTATTTTATCCATAGGGTGTATATCTTTGGCCAGAACCTCCATGTTGGTTCTCAGGTAATCCGAGGCAGATTGGGGATGCAGAGCTGTGGGCATGAAATGACTCATGATCATTTTTCCTTCACTTACATCAAAGGCAGACATGAGTCTTTGCTGATTGGTGGGAGCCAGGTTCAGCAAATGATTGTACAGCTGTATTTTAATAGGATCACTCCTCCTTTTAATTTCGATAAATTGATGTTTGATGCTTACTTGTCCTTCTTGGTGCTGGCTAGAGGAACTGACCTCTCCTCCCATAGCTCTATCATGTTCATGCTGGAATGAACTGGCTGACACTTCTCGGCTGGGTGGGCCCATGCCCATTGCTTGTCTTATTGCTATGTCATCCTCTGGAAAGTCATTTAATCTTTGTCTTTTCTCTCCCTGATTGATGGATGAAGTCAGGGGAGTCTCTCTATCTCTTTTCCTGGTTAAGTCCTCCTTTTGTGGGGTTTGGAGGACCGAGGCATCAAAAGTAGTTTCTGCCCTAGGAGGCACTATATTCTGAGCCTGTTGCTCAGTGGAACTAGGAGTGTCAATCACCCTTTCTTGCTGCAAGGGTTGATGTTCCTTAAGTGGCACTTCTTCTTGCTGTTGCCCTTCTTGTTGCTGCTCCATCTCTTCTTGCTGTTGCACCAATGTTTCCACTTGCTCTTCTGTCAATGGAGGTGGCTGTTCCACCTATTTCCCTTTATCTTTACTGGCTGTTTGTGGTGTTTTCCCGGCAGCTTGTTGCTGTGTTGTTGATGATGAAGCGGCTGATCCAAGCTGTCTTCTGTATGAATGAGGAACCTGTCCACAATTTTCCAAGTCAGCTTGCTTTTGTATATTTCTAGCTTCTCTTTCTAGAAGCTCTTCAGCAGTTATTTCTTCTTCTAAGGTACCCTCTTCCCAGCTTAATGCATTGGCATACTGTTCAATCTTAGGTTGTCTCTTGTGTGCATAACTACCCAATTTGTATTTTATCCTCCTGAGGGAGACAAAATGATTGGGGTCATAGGGTATCCATTCAAAACTAGTTTGCAGTCTGAGGCCTTCCAGGATAGTGTTTGCCTCTTTCCATCCCTCCTCTTTTCTATTATATAGGAAAGGACCCAGCTGGCTCCTCACCTTTAGCTGTGACTTCTTGTTCTTGCTCTGAAAATGCAGGTAGTCTGAGTTGCCAAACTGTCTGAAATATTCCAAGGCAAAAAGCCTCATGGGGACATACCTTGGCAATCTAAAAGGTGTCAACTCACAGCCATATATTCTGATGACTGTGTGGTTTTGGTAGAGGTACCAATTACCAATGCTGTAGGTTTTGTTTAGGTGAAGAACTCTCTTCATATCATCAGTTAGCCTTGGAGGAGGAACACCATGCAATACTGTCAAGGCTGGATAAATGAATAAGTCAATGAACTCATTGTATGTGTAAGGTGACACAGATGTATAGTGAAAGACAGAGGTCCAGAACACCACTGATCTTGGATTTCCTTGGGCATTGAGTTGCTTCAAAGGAAAAGAGAAGGTAGCTGGTTGATAAAACAAGAAGAGGTGGTATATGTATGAGGTATACCTGAATAGTCTTTCTCTCTTCAAGTTCATAAACTGGTCATGGATTTTATCTGCAATGTATGTAGCATAATCATAATGCACAGCTGGGGGCTTACCAGGAGAGAATAGAGACAGCATTGCTATTATGGTTTCATCCACATCCTCCATTCCCTTGAATCCTAGGGCATAGCTGATCAAATCCACTAACATCCTGCCCAATTCATTCAAGTACTGATATCCAATAGGAGGAGTTCTGAAGGATTCAGAGCCTGGTTTCACAAACAGCTGATTAATCTTAATGACTTGGTCAGTTGTCAGCCTGCTTCCTTTCTTTATCAAATTCTGCATATTGAGGGGGGTCAATTGCTTGGCAGTATGGAAGTGCAGCATCTCGTTAATACTCTCTGAGGTGATCTGGAACAAAACTAAGCCTGAGGGGCTAATGACAGCTCTTCGGCTTGGGTCATAGCATTCCTGGCAGCTGTATATCAACTCTGGCATAGGGTTTACCTGGGGGAGGTTATAGATTGGCAGGTTTGAGTCCCAGATTCCCAAAATGTCTTCTCCACTAAGATGCTGGGCTTTCAACTCATTCAGCATCTGAATATTGTATTTGGAGCCCATAAGAAACCAGTCCAGCATTTGGTAATCCATATCTCCCAGGGCTTTCCACTCCAATTCCTGGTGAGGGGCATTGAGGGGCTTGATGTTGAGAGCAATGGGAGTCTCCATGATCTTCTTCAAAGTTCAACAATTGTAGGTGGATGGTTTAATGGAAGCAACACAGAATAGAAGTGATTTTCTGTAAAAACAGTTTGTATCTCAGATACCAGAGGAGGAATTTACACAACAGCAGTTGAAATACTGTTTGTTTCAGGAGCAGGGCTTCTCTATGGTCTCACTATGTCCTCTTTTAGCGGGTGAATTGAGTTAATAAGAAATTTGCCGGGAATACGCAGTGAATGTTGTTTTTGAGCGAAATTACAGGTATTAAGGCTCGGCTGATGTTTTTGGACTTCACAGTTGCAAATGTGGATGTGCAGAGGGAAATGGCCGGTGAAAATATAATTTTTAAGGTCTCCTTAGCCCTCTGAGTAACTTTAATTTCAATAACAGGCGTATGGAGGGCAGCAAACGATAAATACCTGTTAATTGACGAACAGAGGTCGCATAGGCGTGCACGGTTGGAGCTCTGGAGGTCGCCTTGGTTAACTGAGCAGGTTGGCGAAAATTTGGACGTAAACAGCCATGCAGAGCCGAAGTAGCGACAGGAGTAAAAAGTGAGAAAAACACGGTTTTTTGGGTTAATATGGACCTTTTTACCATTTTGGCGCTTTTTAGTGATGACGTCAGCATGACGTCATTGGTGGGTCAAGGTGAGGTGACGTCAGCTGACGTCATCGGGTGACGTGGCGGTAAGCTATTGGTCCATGGGGGCGATGAGGTGGCAGCCATGTCATCAGTGAGGTGGACCAATCAACGGCAAAAGGATAAGCAGAAATGACGTGGCGATATGACATAGGAGTGCAGCTGGCGGTCAGGACCGTAGCGGTTACGGTTAAGGCTTAGCCGCTACGGTCTCTCGGGGCGGTCTGGGTACGGCGCTGAAAGTGTCAGGCCTGGCTCCGAGAGCCCTTATTGTTTGACGCGTGGCCTGCCCGTGACGTGACGCAACGTCACTTTCTCGGGCGGTAAAGGACCACCATGGGGGCCGCTCCGATATTGCTGTGGATCGTCGGATCCTCGGGACCTGATCCGACGGTGAGCGGAGCAACAACGTGCTCGGAGTATATGCGCGGGCGGAAAACTTTGGGTTGTGGGTTTTTTTTGATGGTTTTTCAATGTTTTCCATTTAAAACAAACTGCGCGCTAACCTTTTGGAAATGTGCCAGAGGCGGGCTTTTTAGACTTTGGGTAATTTTTGCAAAGAATTTAAGGGTAAAAGAGGGTTTATAAGGGTTTTTTCAATGCAAATGGTGGTTTGAGGAGCAAGTTGGCTTGTAGCAAGGGGGAATGGGACGTGATAGGTTCACCAAGGTGACCAGAGGTCACTTTGGTTCCTTTTGAAGAACATATGGCTATAATGCCAAGGGGAGGAGTATTTATAGAATTTGGGGCTTTATACACCATAGTGTTAATATTATTAGGGGAAGGGTAAGATAGGGGAGCTATATAGTAGAATTAGAGGTTAATATGAATGAAAGGGGCAAATGAGGGGATCTTACTGAGTTTATCTGAAATTGATTTAGTTTTGAGAGTAGATCAAAATGAAAAGATCTTAGACAAGAAATGTGGCCTTTGTATGAACAAGAACCACCATAAAACCATGATCTCTCTCCATGAATCTCAGCTGAAAAGGGAATGTTAATAATGAAATGAAAGGGAAAGGGAGGTTAGTCATGCTCCTTGCTGCAATTTGATGGAATTAACCACTTTGTCCATTGATAGATTTTGCCTTGGCAATACATCTTTTGACATATGTGCAATGGTGAAAATGCCCTTTCTGCAACCACAACTACTTACCCAGCTATTTTCCTAGCATTTTTTGTTTCTCCATTGGAGGGTGCACTTGGACTTGCAAACCCTTACTTGCCTTTTCTTTTCTTTGGCTTTTTCTTTATTCTTTTCTATCTATTTCTACCCTTATCTCTTCCAAGGTCCCAGATTAGGCTGTTGGGATCCTTTTCTTCTCTACCTAAACTAGTTGTCTGCCAAGATTAAGCAGTTTGGACAGACTTCTTTCTCTAGTCTATAGCACAAAATTGAACTCATGGCATGATCCAGATTAAACTGTTGGATCATCCATCAAAATTTGAAATAAGGTCATCAATATTTGAAAACACTTTACACACCTCTTGTTCTCTAGGAAATATGGGATCTTTGTGATATCAAAGCAGAGCATATTTGGACTTTCCTTGGCCAATCATGAAATATGAAACCTATTGGTATAGGTATCCAACAGTGGCTCCACATGGGGATGGTTTTTCTTTTGAAAGACCAAGAACAGCAGGTCAGATTGCCTTGTTCTTTGACTGCCCATCTCAATCTTGAAATTTCGCTGCTTTGATGTGTCAAAACTGTGTGCCTCCTTTTTGAAAGACCTCTGATCCTATTTGCCTCTTTCTGGTTGGTGAATCACTTGGAAAACTGTATTTTACAATCTAAAACAGAAAACAATATGTACATCTGCATATATACAATGAATCCTTAGGTTCCACTCATGGGGAATAGTCAAAGTAGTGCTTCAGCATCCTGCCATTGACAGGACCTTCATCCAAGTCAGTTTCAGTCAGACTTTTAAGGAAGTAAGTGTTGTTACCTTGTACTGCTTGGACAGCAAATGGTCCTCTCCATAAAGAGTCAAACTTTCCATGTTTTCCTTTCTCTTCTCTTCTTGCATCCCACTTTAAAACTTTGTCTCCCATATTGAAGTCTTCTGCTTTGGTTCTTCTATCAAAGGCCTTTTTCAATTTTTCTTGTAATATCTGCACTCTGCTGAAAACTTGTTCTCTAGTTTGCTGTAAACAGATTATCTGATTGATCCTCCTTTGCATATCATTTGGCTCTGCTTGACTTTCTTGCAGAAGCTTCATAACCGGTACTCCTAGTGATGAAGGAAATCTGGCTTCTAATCCATAGACTAACTCATATGGGCTGGTCCCAATTGATCTTTTGGTTGTTAGTCTATCTGCCCATAAAGCATTTACTAGTTTCTTATGCCAGTTCTTTTTGTTCTCTTCCAGCACTTTCTTTATGATATTTATTAAACTTTTGTTTGATGATTCAGCAAGACCATTTCCTTGAGGATAGTAAGCAGTAGAATGGCCCAAAGTTATGTGAAACTTATGGCAGAAGTTCACCATTTTCTTGGATCTGAAGGCAGCAGCGTTGTCTGTTATTATCTTGTCCGGACAGCCAAATCTAGCCAGTATATTGTTTTCCAAAAACTGAATAATTACTGAATCATTTGCTTGTCTGCATGGGGCAGCTTCAATCCACTTGGTGAAGTAGTCTGTTGCTGTTAAAATCCATCTGTGTTGTCCTGAAGATGAGGGATGAATTTCCCCAATGAAATCCAAGCCCCATTGTTGGAAGGGTCTTTCTGTTGCAATGGGCTTCAAAGGAAGTGGCAGCAACTGTCTTTTGCCTTCAAACAGTTGGCATTTGTGGCATGAGGTTGTAAATTTCTTAACATCAGAGAACATGGTGGGCCAGTAATAACCAGCCCTCAATATCTTGTCCACAGTGGACTTCCAGTACAAATGTCCACCACAGTCTCCAGCATGGAAATCTTGCATGATATTGTTAGTTTCATTCTCTATTAGACAGTGCAGCAATATACCTTCATGGTTTTTCCAAAGTAAATTTCCATCTATCACACAAAATCTAGATGTTTTCATTTTTAGGAACCTACACTTAGTTCTGGACAGTCCTGGGGGAGCACACAGGTTTTGTAACACATAGCAGATATCAGAGTACCAAGGAGATTGTTCAAAGGCTACATTGATCTTTGGAGTCGCCAGCTCTGTTTCACTGTCCAGTTGGTTGATATCTAAGGCTTGGAAATTTGCTTCTGTCATTAATTTGGCCAAACCTTGCCCTTTTATCAGCTTAGTAGGTTTTATTTCAATGTCAAATTCTAGTATATTGGCAATCCATTTTCCTCTCCTGCCCTCTAAGTTTTCTTGGGTGAGAATGTCTTTGACAATAGGACTTGGTACGTAAGCCACAACATGGGAGTAAAGGATGTAAATCCTAAAGTCTTTAATAGCTTTGATCAAAGCATAGGCTTGTTTCTCCATTATTTGGTACTTTAGAGGGGCATCTCTGAGAGCTCTGCTGAAAAAGGCAATAGGCTTCTCCTTCCCTTGGTCATCTTTCTGTAATAAAACAGCAGCAATAGTATGTTGGGAGGCAAAGGAGAAAATGATAAAGTCTCTGTCAAACTGAGGATTAGTTAACACTGGGGTTCGAGTCAAGGCCAATTTTATACTTTCAAAGGCTTGTTTTGCTTCAACAGTCCATTTGACCTTTGAATCTTTCTTTAGCATATTGTTTAGTAATCTGATTAATTCTGCTAAATTAGGGATAAACCTTCTTAAAAAGTTGATTTTCCCTAAGAATCCTTGCAATTCCTTGACATTCCTTGGGTGAGGCATTTGTAGGATAGCTTGTATCCTATCTGGATCAATTCTTATGCCATCTTTTGAAATAATGTGTCCTAAGAGTTTCCCTTCTTCCAAGCCAAATAATGACTTCTTGGGGTTTAAGGAAATACCATATTTCCTGCATGTTATGAAAATCTGTCTCAAATGTTTCAAGTGTTCTTGGTCAGATTTTGAAAAGGGTGTAAGATCATCTAAGTAAATGACCAAGAAGTCATGAATTTCTTTTGCAAAAGCAATGTCCATTGCTCTTTGAAACGTTGCCCCTGCGTTTTTCAATCCAAAGGGCATTTTTACATACTTGAAAGTTCCCCATGGGGTTGTAAATGCAGTTTTGTCTTGATCATCAGGGTGTACTAGGATTTGATTGAAGCCTGAGAATCCATCAAGCAATGATATCCTTGAAGCCCCTACTACTCTTTGAAGAATGTGATCCATTTTGGGTAAAGGGTAGTTATCTTTGAGTGATACTTGATTCAAATTCCTTAAGTCTACACAAAGTCTAATCTCACCAGTTTTCTTTCTTGTAGGGACCAAATTTGAAATCCACTCAGAGAACCTGATTGGTGCTATGATACCAGCTTTGAACATTTTATGTAATTCTTTTTCAATAGAAGGAAGGAGCATCGGATTGATCCTTCTCAATTTCTGTTTGAATGGTTTTTGATTGGGCTTGAGGGGAATTGTGTGCTGGATGACAGAAGTATCATAGGACTTTAGATCCTCATAACCCCAAGCAAAAACATCTTGAAATTCTTTAAAGAGATCAATGTATTTGGGCTTTTGATCAGGGGGCAAAGAGGCAGATAGCTTTATTATTTTAGGCTTGTCAATAGTACCAATGTTGCATTCTTCAACTGTTGCATCTAATGGCTGCATCTTTGGCTTCCTAGGGATGTCATTTGAATCAAAAATGTCCTCTAGTGGGGTAAGGCCTACTGGAAGGAAATTGTCTTTGAGTTGTATGATTTCAGCTTCAGCGTTGCTCATCTCTTCACAGTCAATTTGGTGAATTTGCTGAATGTTTTCATTGCTGAAAATGGTTGGACTCAGTAATTGTTTTGCTGTTCTAGGTGATATTGGGTGAGCAGACTGTTGAAACTGTATTTGTGATGGACTTGCTCCATCAAGTTTTTGTGATTGACATGCTGATTCAAGTATTTGTGATTGACTTGCTCCATCAATATCAATATTTAATCCTGTGAACTCTTGTTGCAAGGTTAAAAAATTGTTTATTTGCATGTCATCCTCAAATACTTGCCATTCTTTGACATTGTTTGGAATAGAGGGTCTGTATTTGACCTCGGCTGTGAAACAGTTATTGGGTTCTAATGGGAATTTGAAGGTGCTGGCAAACGTTGCCAAGCTGTGTGCATGGAGATTGTGGCCCCTTGAAATTTTCGTGATAACACACTCAGAGAAGGTCTCTAATATTTCAATTACAGCAGATCTGTAGGACCTCAATCTTTTGTCATTGGTGACAAAATTTCCTTTTACTTGTTGAATTACTAGATCAGAGTCTCCCATGATGGAGAGTTTAGGAGCTTGTAGTGATTTTGCTAGCTTTAGGCCCAGCAACAGAGCTTCGTATTCTGCCATATTGTTAGTGCATCTAAAATTCAATCTATAAGCCCTGCCTTCTGCATAGTCTTTCTCTTTGTTATGTATCCACACTCCAGCTCCTGCCCCTAACTTGTTAACTGAGCCATCAAATTCTAGGACCCACAGGGTATCTTGCTGAACAGGAGATTTAAAATTCTGTTCATGGGATGGCAATGTGAGCATGAGTTGGGGTTTCTTTTCCCATTTGTTTTCTAGGACAGCTTTATCATTTGTTTGACAATTTTTAACAACTAGAGGAGGGATAAGGTGTATTGTTGGTGTGCTTAATGTTTTGCAGGTGCTACTTACTTGATCAATGTTTTGTTCTTGTATGAGTGTTTCGGTCCTAATCTCATTGTTTGAAAGGCCTGCGCTGTCATTGAAGAGGATGAAGGAGTCTATGTCCGAATGGACAGCATATATTGGAAAATTTTGAGGCTTTTCTTCACTGCTGACCATATACTTCATGAGTGTTTCCCTGTACAGTCTTTTTGGTTGCCCAAAGACAGAGATAGTGGCATATGACATGTCTAATTGCAGGGAACCTTGGAGCTTGGCTCCCCATGATCTTGATAACAGCATCCCATATTTAGGTGGGATATCAGCGACTACAACATCCATTAGAATGGTTTTGTTGGGATATTGAACCAGAGACACACATAAATCTTTTATTAGGCCTAAACATTTGACTTGGCTAGAATCAAAAGAAAACAGGTCTTTGTATGGTCTTGTTATATCCAAGTTCAATCTTTCCATGACTGCTTTTGGCATAAGGTTGTGAGAGGCACCTGAGTCGAACATTGCATTATGTAGTATTTTATCATGAACATGCAGGCTGACATAAAAAGGTAAAACCCCTGTGACCATTGTTTTTCCATCTACCTCTGGGCCAAACAGTAATTCTGGAGTGTCATCTAGCACATTTACATCATCTTTGCTATTAGTGAGTTGAAGGGATTTCTTGATCTGTTGTTTGTATATGTCATGCTTGGCTAGCTCTGAGAGGGGAATTGCTATCTTTAGCTTGCCAATCTCTGTGCCTAGGTCAAAGGGTTTGTCAATTTGGGTTTTAGAGTCACGGATAGCAGCCTTTCTTTGTTCATTAAATCTTCTTGTTGGATTTCATCTTGATTTTGAGACCTGCCCCTTTTACTCATGTCTTGAGGGGTAAAATTTGAATCAGGGTGAGAGGACGAAGTTGCCATGGGCTGTTGTAGTGGGGACAGCAGTTCAGTAACCTCCTCAACTACAATTTCTTCTGCAGGAAAGTTTATTTTGTCATTGGGTTCTGTGATCATGGTTTCTTTAGACCTCTGTTTATCCTTTATCTTGTCGGGCTGGTTTACATTCACAGTCCTACTCCTCAGTTTATACTGTTTATGGACTTCATAGACAGCAGTATCATATCCTTGTTTAAAGTCAAAGGATTCTCCTGATTTAGTTTGGAATGTTTTGCTTTCATCCTCCTCATGGTCTTCTTGTGTTAGGAAAACATGGCTTTTACCATCCAGACCCATTAAGTTAATTTCAGGATCTTCATTGAGCTGATTGGCTGTGGAAGTTTCTGCATAGTTTTCTTGAAAAGGGGGTCTAATGTCTTGGTCAGCACTTGTCTTTCCTATGTTTGGGTTCTGAGTTCTCCTAAAATTCGGGTTTCTAGGAGGGTTGCTTTGTGATGCCTCCCATGATGATTTTCTTTCAACTGATTCCACTCTTTCACCCAATCTCTTCATGCTGTTTAGTATTGCATCCAGCTTTTGATCAAAACCTGAGGGTTCTTCTCTGAAGCCAGTCTTCTTTTCCAACTTTGCTCTGTTTCTTTTGGCAATTAGGTTAGCCTCTACAGTGACTGCAACCCTTTGAGCTTCTGCAAGGGTTGGAGGATCTCTTTCTTTCAACTGATAGGCCATATCAGAATCAAAACCGTCAGGGAAGTTATACAGGGCCAAATCAGGAGGGGGCCTTAAGTTCTGTGGGATAGCATTATATACATTGTTAAACCTAGCACAATATTCCAAAACTGTTTCTTGGGGACCTCTTTTAATAGTGTTGTATTCACCAAGTATGTGGAGAGGATCTTTCTTCTTCTCCCATCTCTCAGTAAAAGCTTCGTAAAGCTGATCAGGTGTTGCAATGGAGTTTGCATTGAGGGATTTGAACCAAGTTCTAACATCCCCAGTTAAGCTTTGAACAAAAATTCTCATCCTGACACTGTTATCATCTATTTCATAGGTCTCAAAGTGGTCTTGCATCTTCTTAGCATGCTGGACAGCTGTCAAAGGGCCATGGGAGTCAAAAAATGAGATTTTGGTTTGGTAGTCTTGGGGTAGGGCTGGAGCATTAGCTGGTATCTGCAGAGGTGCATACCTGTTGGCCATGTTTATGGGATTTACAGGGTTGACAGGAATAAATGGGACAACAGGGATTACAGGTGTGACAGGGTTAATGGTATGGGTAACAAGCGGGGAACTGGTTGAAAGAGTATGTGCAGATGGTGAAGATGGGAGAGGAGGGCTTTGAGGTGTTGATGGTGAACTAGAAGGACTAGGTGTGGAGCGGAAAAGAACTTTGCAAGGAGTGGGAATGAGGATAGTTTGATCTGAACTTATATCTGAATCAGCAGGCTTCTCCTGCTTTTTCTGTCTCCTTATGTTCTTTGGAATGATATTTGGATTATCAACAATGATGGGTTGATTAGGGTCAGGGTTTGCCCTAGTGTGCCTTGGGTTTCTTTTGGGAGCCAGCTTCTAATTTCTTTTGAATTTGTACAGGAAGCTGCTATATATGCAAGGACTGGATGTGAATTTTGGAATGGCTATATATGTTCCAAAGCTAGGATGAAGATTCCCTAATTAGCTCTTCCCTAAAGCTGTCCCTGTATTACAAAAACAGTTCTAAGGCCTCTTGGCTAGTTTCAGGCTTGATGGTAGCTTTGGAAGATAGATAGTAATTGGAAAATTTTTAAGAAGTCCCCAGTGGAGTCGCCAATTATGTTAACACCCAGGTTGTTCCCTATGACTCCCAAGGGAATACGGCCGGGGTAACCACTAACCAATCTTTTGATCACTGTTTCTAGCCAAACTGTGATCAGAGAGGGCTCTCTCTTTATGATTTGTATCTGTTATGATAGTGTTTTAGGCTAGGTATTATGCACAGGTTTTGTTTATGTTTTGGTTGAAGATTTTCTTTCAGGTCTTGTGATATAATGTTCAAAGAGTCAAATATCATTGGGCAATGGAGTCTATGGCTGTAGGTGTCTAGAAACCTTGAGGTGAATTGGTGAAACTTACAGGGCCATTTGGATACTTCATACAACAAAATTTTTGATTTATAACACAAACAGGTGAAAAAACCAGTGAAAGCAATTAAGAATTTTCACTAAAGTATTTAAGTATTTCCACCAAACTAGGTACGAGGAACGGATAGATGTCTCAGGAGCAAACTTGAATCCCTGGGAATGTCTATCACTGTGAAAGATATAGTATTAAAGTGCAGCAATTAAGAATTACACTTCATTCACTGTATCTGAAGAAAACATGGACAATAGCTCAGATTGAGTTCAGGGTAATCAGTGATTAAATCCTGGAACTATTCTTCTACTTTGCTATTAAGTGTACAACATTTAAACAATAAAAGAGAACAAAAGACTCGAAAATATGTAACACAGAGTTTTAAGAAAGACTTATTGTTTTATGAAACACTCTGGAATCCTGCAACATTCACCATTCATCACAATGCATCAAGGTACGCCAAGCTTTGGAAATTCCATTCACCCTTTGTATTATTTCTCTGAGAATTTTACAGCAAGTGAGATCTCCCGAAATGAAAATCACAACAACCCCTTAAGCTTTAGTGAGGGGCGAATATATACATACGATTTTACAAAAATATCTGAGTTCTAAGTTATCTCAGACTTAATGTTCTCACCAACTTTTGAGATATTATTATCAGAAATTTATTACAGCATTGAATACAAAATAAAGGCATCTTGATGTTCTGTCAGAAGATATTTTGGCCTTTGGGAGCTGCTAAGTCGGTTGGGATACTTTGATCAAATGCTGGAGAACCCGACTTTATGGCTCGTGCGCTGTATTTTGGGTCTGCCACCTGTGATTGTGATTGCTGCTGTGGTGAGTAAATAGCCCTGCTGAGTTGTCTCAGCATCTGTCTTTTCCTTGTGGAGTTATCCACCAAAATTCTGCCTGTGCATGACTGTTCATAAACTGGAGAAAATTAACGCTACAGGTTCTGGCCTGATAAGATTATCTGTGTCAAATTCCTCCATACTTCCTGTGTGGGCAATTGGTGTTTTATGATTGCCTGCATAGTTTCATCTGCTTCTGTATACTTAAAGAAATTTGGTGGTGTATCAAACAAGTGATCAATTTCATTCATGATAAAAAACAAGTTATCCACCCTATCATACAAATTCTGCCCTGATGCTGGCCCTGTTTCTGCTGAGGTACTGGGCTGTTTTGCAATTTGTGCTGCAGCATGGGCATCAACCCTTTTGATGTAATTTTCCAGGGTAAGCAGTCTTCCTACACTGCTTAATATGCTGGGGAGGCCTCTGTTCTGTAATGCCAGGAATCTGTCCAGGAATTTGTTGATCTCGGTCTGCATATCCTGTGTTCTCCTCTCCAGCGTTCCAATTAGGCTTCTTAGTGTCAGGACTCTTTTAACTACTGAGATTGTCTCAGTCCTGTTGGTAATTCCTATTGTGGCCAGCTGAGAGCTTGTCTTGTTATTTAAAATATTGATCATTCTGCTGGCAGCATCTGGCATGTGGCCAAGGCTTGCTCTTGCTCTTTGTATTTCCTTGTTTGCCTTTGTGATGAGTACTATTTCTCATCCATAGTCTCAATATATTGCCACTGATTGGTGATGGATCGACCAATGTTGCCCCAGAGGACTGCTTTTAATTCTGCTGTTACTTTTTCTAGTGCAAGCTCCTTTTCTAGTTCAGCTATTCTCTTTTTTAGAACTTTTATTTCTCTTTCCTTTGCAGCCTCACTCTGCTTGCTCTTATCAAATCTTTCATTCACCTTAGTCAAAGACCTTTTGACTTCATCAAGCTCTTTCATTTGGGATTCAAGAACTTGGATCTCAGCTTGCAGCTTCTGCATATCCAGACTAGGAGTCTGCTCTGTTGTTGGCGTAGTTGTTGCTGTAGATGGTGCTGTAGTTCCTGTCTGCTGAGGAGGAAGAGTAGTTGTTGGAGGAGCTTCTTCAAGATTGATTACTTCCGGAGGGGGCTGGGAAGTTTGGCCCTCTTCTCTCTGTTTCAATGCTGTCTGTAATGCTGCCTTTGCAGCTTCTGATTGTCCTAGCTGGTCTTGAGTCCGAACCAGCTCCTTGTATAAGGATATCATCAAATCCGTAGCATCCTTTTCTAGCCTTTGTTGAGCAACTTCATCTGTTTGAGGATGGATGGTGGCTGGGAGCTTGATTTTCCTCCTTAAGGTAGCCATGTCTTGATCCCTTATCTTCAACAGTTCTTGGATACCTTTAACATCTTTAGGATCATGTCCTATTTCTATGATTACATCCTCCAAGGACTTGATTCTGTTGTCCTTGGCTTGTGATGAAGCCCTCTCCAATTCTAGCTGAGAGGCTGTATTATCCAGGCTGCTCTTCAATTTATAATTTTCCAATGTCTCATCTGCCAAGGAGGCATAGACCATCTCACCGGTTTGTTTATGTAGCTCTATTTTATCCATAGGGTGTATATCTTTGGCCAGAACCTCCATGTTGGTTCTCAGGTAATCCGAGGCAGATTGGGGATGCAGAGCTATGGGCATGAAATGACTCATGATCATTTTGCCTTCACTTACATCAAAGGCAGACATGAGTCTTTGCTGATTGGTGGGAGCCAGGTTCAGCAAATGATTGTACAGCTGTATTTTAATAGTATCACTCCTCCTTTTAATGTCGATAAATTGCTGTTTGATGCTTACTTGTCCTTCTTGGTGCTGGCTGGAGGAACTGACCTCTCCTCCCATAGCTCTATCATGTTCATGCTGGAATGAACTAGCTGACACTTCTCGGCTGGGTGGGCCCATGCCCATTGCTTGTCTTATTGCTATGTCATCCTCTGGAAAGTCATTTAATCTTTGTCTTTTCTCTCCCTGATTGATGGATGAAGTCAGGGGAGTCTCTCTATCTCTTTTTCTGGTTAAGTCCTCCTTTTGTGGGGTTTGGAGGACTGAGGCATCAAAAGTAGTTTCTGCCCTAGGAGGCACTATATTCTGAGCCTGTTGCTCAGTGGAACTAGGAGTGTCAATCACCCTTTCTTGCTGCAAGGGTTGCTGTTCCTTAAGTGGCACTTCTTCTTGCTGTTGCCCTTCTTGTTGCTGCTCCATCTCTTCTTGCTGTTGCACCAATGTTTCCACTTGCTCTTCTGTCAATGGAGGTGGCTGTTCCACCTGTTTCCCTTTATCTTTACTGGCTGTTTGTGGTGTTTTCCCGGCAGCTTGCTGCTGTGTTGTTGATGATGAAGCGGCTGATCCAAGCTGTCTTCTGTATGAATGAGGAACCTGTCCACAATTTTCCAAGTCAGCTTGCTTTTGTATATTTCTAGCTTCTCTTTCTAGAAGCTCTTCAGCAGTTATTTCTTCTTCTAAGGTACCCTCTTCCCAGCTTAATGCATTGGCATACTGTTCAATCTCAGGTTGTCTCTTGTGTGCATAACTACCCAATTTGTATTTTATCCTCCTGAGGGAGACAAAATGATTGCGGTCATAGGGTATCCATTCAAAACTAGTTTGCAGTCTGAGGCCTTCCAGGATAGTGTTTGCCTCTTTCCATCCCTCCTCTTTTCTGTTATATAGGAAAGGACCCAGCTGGCTCCTCACCTTTAGCTGTGACTTCTTGTTCTTGCTCTGAAAATGCAGGTAGTCTGAGTTGCCAAACTGTCTGAAATATTCCAAGGCAAAAAGCCTCATGGGGACATACCTTGGCAATCTAAAAGGTGTCAACTCACAGCCATATATTCTGATGACTGTGTGGTTTTGGTAGAGGTACCAATTACCAATGCTGTAGGTTTTGTTTAGGTGAAGAACTCTCTTCATATCATCAGTTAGCCTTGGAGGAGGAACACCATGCAATACTGTCAAGGCTGGATAAATGAATAAGTCAATGAACTCATTGTATGTGTAAGGTGACACAGATGTATAGTGAAAGACAGAGGTCCAGAACACCACTGATCTTGGATTTCCTTGGGCATTGAGTTGCTTCAAAGGAAAAGAGAAGGTAGCTGGTTGATAAAACAAGAAGAGGTGGTATATGTATGAGGTATACCTAAATAGTCTTTCTCTCTTCAAGTTCATAAACTGGTCATGGATTTTATCTGCAATGTATGTAGCATAATCATAATGCACAGCTGGGGGCTTACCAGGAGAGAATAGAGACAGCATTGCTATTATCGTTTCATCCACATCCTCCATTCCCTTGAATCCTAGGGCATAGCTGATCAAATCCACTAACATCCTGCCCAATTCATTCAAGTACTGATATCCAATAGGAGGAGTTCTGAAGGATTCAGAGCCTGGTTTCACAAACAGCTGATTAATCTTAATGACTTGGTCGGTTGTCAGCCTGCTTCCTTTCTTTATCAAATTCTGCATATTGAGGGGGGTCAATTGCTTGGCAGTATGGAAGTGCAGCATCTCGTTAATACTCTCTGAGGTGATCTGGAACAAAACTAAGCCTGAGGGGCTAATGATAGCTCTTCGGCTTGGGTCATAGCATTCCTGGCAGCTGTATATCAACTCTGGCATAGGGTTTACCTGGGGGAGGTTATAGATTGGCAGGTTTGAGTCCCAGATTCCCAAAATGTCTGCTCCACTAAGATGCTGGGCTTTCAACTCATTCAGCATCTGAATATTGTATTTGGAGCCCATAAGAAACCAGTCCAGCATTTGGTAATCCATATCTCCCAGGGCTTTCCACTCCAATTCCTGGTGAGGGGCATTGAGGGGCTTGATGTTGAGAGCAATGGGAGTCTCCATGATCTTCTTCAAAGTTCAACAATTGTAGGTGGATGGTTTAATGGAAGCAACACAGAATAGAAGTGATTTTCTGTAAAAACAGTTTGTATCTCAGATACCAGAGGAGGAATTTACACAACAGCAGTTGAAATACTGTTTGTTTCAGGAGCAGGGCTTCTCTATGGTCTCACTATGTCCTCTTTTAGCGGGTGAATTGAGTTAATAAGAAATTTGCCGGGAATACGCAGTGAATGTTGTTTTTGAGCGAAATTACAGGTATTAAGGCTCGGCTGATGTTTTTGGACTTCACAGTTGCAAATGTGGATGTGCAGAGGGAAATGGCCGGTGAAAATATAATTTTTAAGGTCTCCTTAGCCCTCTGAGTAACTTTAATTTCAATAACAGGCGTATGGAGGGCAGCAAACGGTAAATACCTGTTAATTGACGAACAGAGGTCGCATAGGCGTGCACGGTTGGAGCTCTGGAGGTCGCCTTGGTTAACTGAGCAGGTTGGCGAAAATTTGGACGTAAACAGCCATGCAGAGCCGAAGTAGCGACAGGAGTAAAAAGTGAGAAAAACACGGTTTTTTGGGTTAATATGGACCTTTTTACCATTTTGGCGCTTTTTTAGTGATGACGTCAGCATGACGTCATTGGTGGGTCAAGGTGAGGTGACGTCAGCTGACGTCATCGGGTGATGTGGCGGTAAGCTATTGGTCCATGGGGGCGATGAGGTGGCAGCCATGTCATCAGCGAGGTGGACCAATCAACGGCAAAAGGATAAGCAGAAATGACGTGGCGATATGACATAGGAGGGCAGCTGGCGGTCAGGACCGTAGCGGTTACGGTTAAGGCTTAGCCGCTACGGTCTCTCGGGGCGGTCTGGGTACGGCGCTGAAAGTGTCAGGCCTGGCTCCGAGAGCCCTTATTGTTTGACGCGTGGCCTGCCCGTGACGTGACGCAACGTCACTTTCTCGGGCGGTAAAGGACCACCATGGGGGCCGCTCCGATATTGCTGTGGATCGTCGGATCCTCGGGACCTGATCCGACGGTGAGCGGAGCAACAACGTGCTCGGAGTATATGCGCGGGCGGAAAACTTTGGGTTGTGGGTTTTTTTGATGGTTTTTCAATGTTTTCCATTTAAAACAAACTGCGCGCTAACCTTTTGGAAATGTGCCAGAGGCGGGCTTTTTAGACTTTGGGTAATTTTTGCAAAGAATTTAAGGGTAAAAGAGGGTTTATAAGGGTTTTTTCAATGCAAATGGTGGTTTGAGGAGCAAGTTGGCTTGTGGCAAGGGGGAATGGGACGTGATAGGTTCACCAAGGTGACCAGAGGTCACTTTGGTTCCTTTTGAAGAACATATGGCTATAATGCCAAGGGGAGGAGTATTTATAGAATTTGGGGCTTTATACACCATAGTGTTAATATTATTAGGGGAAGGGTAAGATAGGGGAGCTATATAGTAGAATTAGAGGTTAATATGAATGAAAGGGGCAAATGAGGGGATCTTACTGAGTTTATCTGAAATTGATTTAGTTTTGAGAGTAGATCAAAATGAAAAGATCTTAGACAAGAAATGTGGCCTTTGTATGAACAAGAACCACCATAAAACCATGATCTCTCTCCATGAATCTCAGCTGAAAGGGGAATGTTAATAATGAAATGAAAGGGAAAGGGAGGTTAGTCATGCTCCTTGCTGCAATTTGAGGGAATTAACCACTTTGTCCATTGATAGATTTTGCCTTGGCAATACATCTTTTGACATATGTGCAATGGTGAAAATGCCCTTTCTGCAACCACAACTACTTACCCAGCTATTTCCCTAGCATTTTTTGTTTCTCCATTGGAGGGTGCACTTGGACTTGCAAACCCTTACTTGCCTTTTCTTTTCTTTGGCTTTTTCTTTATTCTTTTCTATCTATTTCTACCCTTATCTCTTCCAAGGTCCCAGATTAGGCTGTTGGGATCCTTTTCTTCTCTACCTAAACTAGTTGTCTGCCAAGATTAAGCAGTTTGGACAGACTTCTTTCTCTAGTCTATAGCACAAAATTGAACTCATGGCATGATCCAGATTAAACTGTTGGATCATCCATCAAAATTTGAAATAAGGTCATCAATATTTGAAAACACTTTACACACCTCTTTTTCTCTAGGAAATATGGGATCTTTGTGATATCAAAGCAGAGCATATTTGGACTTTCCTTGGCCAATCATGAAATATGAAACCTATTGGTATAGGTATCCAATAGGAACAACGCTTTGGAGCACATCATTCCTCCATTCCTTTGCCTACACCTGGTGTTCAATATGGACCATCGTCGACCATGCTTCCCACCATTATTGGACACATCAGAGATTGCAGGACAAGTTCAGCAGATGGAGGAACTCAACGCAATGGGGACCATTGCTTCCTAAGGGGGGATGAATGATCCAGGTGGATGTTGGTGGCCACCCACCTATCCCATTTGGACCCCCAAAACTGTCTATTTTAGTCTTTTCAGTTTCCTAAATTGTAGCACAGTTTACTATTTTTAGCAGTTTTTCGGGTCCTGAACTTCCGGAGCCGTTTTGAGGCCCTAAACGACGTTTTTTGGGAAATCTGGGGGGGCAACATTGGGGAATGGACCGATGTTGCCTCCCAAAGTGGTAGTACTCGGATAGATCTTTCTAACGAGCTATTGTACGCGTCAAACGGAGATCGTATGCCAATGTTATGACCCCGAGAAATTGATGTACCAATTTACCCAAACAGGGTCCACAATTTGGCATTTCATCTTCTAGGGTTAGGTTTCGGGATGTGAAAGGTTTTCCATTGTTTCTCAACAATAAATAGGCCTTCGAGCCTCATTGTAACACAGTTCAGAGGCATGTAGCCACCACATCTCTTCTCAGAGATAAGCTACCATCGCCCTAGCTGCTTTATTTCCATTACTGTTTGTAAGCATATTTCAGTGTTTTACATTAATGAAGTGAAGTATTATTTTCGTTGCATATCTGTCTTTATGGTTATCTCTGTATTTTATTGTGTCCCTGTTTAAATCCGGATCAGGTTCCCGCTGGAGAAAAGGAGTTTGTTCTCACTCATAAAGGGGGACATTGGGCTGATAGTTTATACCATCAATGAAAAATATGAATGCAGTGGTGGTGGCACTGGCAATGGTAGTGGTAATGGTAACAACAACCCATCTAGTTGAGGCGGCTCAGACACCGACGAAGTCTGTGGAGGAGAGGGAATTGGAAGTGAGGCCTACAGTGATGCATATGAGTAGTCTTGGTCCTTGTATGGGTTCTGTTCCTAGACCTAAGCACGGTTCGCCGATGGAGTTTTCACTTAAGAAAACTTATCCTCAGCTTGGTGGTGGTGGTGTAGGAACCACGATTCGAGATAAGACAGGCAACACTTATGATCTGGTAGAGCATATGAAGTATTTGTATGTTCAGATCGTGAAGGCCAAAGATATCCATACCTCTGACACCTGGGAAGCATGGTCTTGGCATGGTAACATCTCTTTTTAATTTAATTTGATTCACTTTATTATTTTTATTTTTTAACATTCTCATATCTGAGGGCTTGGTTCAATCTTCATGGGTGTGCTTAGGGCTTAATGTTGGGGTCTTGCTGAAGGATTGGTTCTGATGGTTGGCTTCTGGTTGGGTTCTAGCTTCATCTGAGAGGTGGAGTTGATTTAAATCAGTTAACTGGAATATGCCCTCCGGTATGGAGCCTGTTAGATTATTGCCAGAAACATCTAGCGTATTCAGTCACTTCAATTTGCTTAGCTCGACTAGAATGCTTCACATGAAGGAATTTAAAAAGAGATTTAGCATGGTGAGAGATGTTAGATTTCCAATCTCGGTAGGAATCTTACCATTTAATGAATTGCTCGAAACGTCTAGATGTTGCAAGTTCGAGCAGTTCCCTATCTCTGGTGAAATGAATCCCTTGAACGAATTGTGATAAAGGAATAGTAGTTTGAGCCTTCGGGATATCCCCACATCCAGAGGTATTGCCCTTGAAATTTTATTGTGTTGCAGTTGAAGGGACACCAAATTTGTCCATTTGATAAAAAATATCTCGTCGATATTTTCCGTCAGAGAATTTCCCGACATTCCCAAATAACTGATGTAATTCAGAGAAGCCAGACTGAGAGGTATGAGACCCTGAAGATGATTGTACGACAAATTTATGAATGTTAGGTTTATGGCCTTACTTCTGGTGGTCTTCATGCTTAGTGGGGTTATGTATGTGCTTATAGGATTTGAATTCATTTTGAATTAGAAACTATAAATCAAGCATTTCTCTGGGTCCCTCCTATGACCTTTGAATGCACGTTCCAACCCTTCAACTACTTGCTTGACCTTGAGCCATTAACTAGCTTGAAACTGGATTGAAATGAAAGACTTACTTGAAATATGGAAGTCGCTCACTTGGAGGATTGAGTACGCTCACTGCTTGAATGAAAGTACACATATGCTATACCAACTAAGCTCCTCTGCCTTTGCTTTCATTGCTACAGATCTTCCATTCTCAATGCAGCTAATCAACACACATGCTAACAGTCGGCCTTCAGACTCCACTGACTTAGCTCGCTTCCTTTCTTTCTTTTGGAGCTAGCAATCAAGATCCTGTTTTCCGGTTGATGCACTATTCTTCATAAAGGGATTTCTTTCCACTTTCATCAATTCGATCTTGTGTAGTGTTGAACTAGTTTATTGGAATTATCAATAGTTGCCAATAATAGCCCTTTATGCATTTGTGCTCAATTCAATGGCTGCATGCAACATTCTTTTACTTGTTTGATATTCTTTTGCAACTCCGTGTAGCCAACCAGGTGTCCCATTCCTTTTAATGTCTTTTAATTTGTATACATAAATTCGATTCCTAAATGTTGTTGGTGAGTAATTCTTAGATTACTTTTCTTGACAGTTATTGATATGAGTGTAGTTCATCGATTAATTGTAATATGCAATTTTCAGCTTTTAGGAAGTTTGACTCAGTATTTGGCTGTGTTGTTATTCTGTCTTTCACTTATGATTTGCATTTCATGGTTTATTTCTCTAGAATTATACAACGTAATGGCCACTTTTTCATCATATTATATGGGTTTAACGTAACTTGTATTTAAAATATTTTCATGACAGTCATGCCCTAAAATGATTGGAATTGCCACTGCCCTGCACCTATTCACTGTTTTGTGCATTGTTGATTAGTCACTTGCCTGGTTTGTTCATGCATATCACATTCTGTGAAAGTTTGTTTCAATTTTTTAAAATAAACTCATCTGCAACCATTCAGGAATTTATATTATGTGGTATTAATGAAATAAAGGCTATCTTAAAAACATTTATGGTAGTTTTATTTTTCTCATCAAGTAATGCTAGTGTGTTGAACTGTGAATAATCACATTAAATGCAATTCTGTATGGTTATGGATGATGTGTTGCATGAACATATGCTTCTCTTTGATCAGCATCAAACATCTTTATTGATGAGCCCTCTAAAATTTTCCTCTTTGCTCCAATTATGATTCCTGCATCTTGATACACGTTTGTATTTGCAAGGGAATACTTGATCATGTTGTAAAAATAGGCTTTCTACATTTGATAACAAAACAGAAGCCAGGAAGAATTAGAGAAAAAAATAGGGTTCACTGTTCTTTCAAGGATAGAAAAATTTGGCTGTCTTGCATCCTAATCTCCACAACAACAATTTTGTAGATCAATGATGACAATAATTTGGCAGATCTATGTTCCCTTTGCATCATGTTGCAAAAACAGGCTTTCTACATTTGGTAAAAAAATCAATTCTAGTTTTTCGCAGAACAAATTCTAACTCTTCTCCTTTTTTAGCCAAATTTTTTTTTGACCCTTTTCCTTAACTCTTCCTTTTATTTTGCTGAAGAAATTTTAACCCTTTTCCTTTTTGTTCCCAATTCTAGTTTGTAGCAGAACAACTTCCCTTTTTGTTTATTTAAAATAAAGAACGCAGGAACATTGCCAGTATAGAAAGCTTAGAGCTAGTTTAAAAATATAGTTATCAAATTGTTTCAATGTGTGAAGTTTAATTTACCTTTGTCACTAGTTAACTTACAACTATTCACTAATTTATGGTTTCACCATCTTATTATGAGTTATTCATCATATTTTATAAATGCAAAGACAATTGTTTTGTGTGGTTGCAGGTATCTTGGTAATATCAACCAATGTTATGTGAATGCCACCTTCTTGCATGCTTGTCAACTGTCATATTGAAGTATTATCCTTGCCTTTGCCACCTGTATAGTTCTTGGCGCTCATGATCTTGCTATTTATATGTAAATAAATCTCTTGGCATGGAAGCAAAAACTATGGGAGATTCACTCTTTTGTATATTGTGATCAGAAGAGAAATTTACGTTTTGTTCACTGCAGTAAAAACAAGAACTGTCTCAAGTGTCAATGCGGGTCTATATACTTTAATTGTAGGATTTAAAAGAGAGAACATAACACCTCTGTGACTCTCCTCCTCTATTGCCTACACACTTGCTTTGAAGAAACTTTGGAAGTGCCATCTGCAAGGCACAACAGAACAATCTAAGAACATTATGTGATTTGATTGTAAATCTTTTAGCATATTGATTTCATTGAACAATATAGTCTCAAGACTCTTTTTTAAACAGATATTAGATTATATTTGCATGGATCACTTGTTAGGAAGTGCCATCTGCAAGGCACAAGAACACATTCGAAGAACACTTACAACATTTTGTGATTTGATTGTAAACCTTTTAGCATATTGATTTAATTGAACAATACAACCTTATGATTTTTTTCTAAGCAGACATTAGATTATATTTGCATGAATCACTGGTTAGGGTAGAAATTATTCCTTAACTCTTCCTTTTATGTTGTTGAATAACTTTTAACCCTTTTCCTTTTTGTTCCCAATTCTAGTTTGTATCAGAACAACTTCCCTTTTTGTTTATTTAAAATAAAGAACACAGGAACATTGCCACTATAGAAAGCTTAGAGCTAGTTTAAAAATATAGTTATCAAATTGTTTCCATGTGTGAAGTTTAATTTACCTTTGTCACTAGTTAACTTACATCTCTTCACTAATTTATTGTTTCGCCATCTTATTATGAGTTATTCATCATATTTTATAAATGCAAAGACAATTGTTTTGTGTGGCTGCAGGTATCATGGTAATATCAACCAATGTTATGTCAACGCCACCTTCTTGCATGCTTGTCAACTGTCATATTGAAGTATTATCCCTACCTTTGCCACCTATATAGTTCTCGGCACTCATGATCTTGTTATTTATATGTAAATAAATCTCTTGGCATGGAAGCAAAAACTATGGGAGATTCACTCTTTTGTATATCGTGATCAGAAGAGAAATTTACATTTTGTTCACTGCAGTAAAAACAGGAACTATCTCAAGTGTCAATGTAGGTCTATATACTTTAATTGTAGGATTTAAAAGAGAGAACAGAACACCTCTGCGGCTCTCCTCCTCTATTGCCTACACACTTGCTTTGAAGAAACTTTGGAAGTGCCATCTGCAAGGCACAACAGAACAGTCTAAGAAAATTTTGTGATTTGATTGTAAATCTTTTAGCATATTGATTTCATTGAACAATACAGTCTCAAGACTCTTTTTTAAATAGATATTATATTATATTTGCATGGATCACTTGTTAGGAAGTGCCATATGCAAGGCACAAGAACACATTCTAAGAACACTTACAACATTCTGTGATTTGATTGTAAATCTTTTAGCATATTGATTTCATTGAAAAATACAACCTTATGATTCTTTTCTAAGCAGATATTAGATTGTATTTGCATGAATCACTCATTAGGGTAGAAATTATGACCAAATGTCATTTTAATACAGTCATTAATAGGTTTACCATTGGTTGTTTTATAGGCTTGAGGTTTCTGTAACCCATGGTATTTTCATGTAATTTAACCTATTATTATGGGCTTTAAGTTTCTGTAACCCATGGTTTTGTCTATGATATTTTCATGAAATGGAGTCTATTTAAGGGCATGATGACTCGATTGTAAAATGCCTTTGGGTCAAACAATAATAGATTTATCATTAGGAGTTGATTTTCTGGAAAGGGTTTCAAGGATTATTTATGGTGTCCTTGTGTTGTTGTCTTTATATATTGTTATTTGCTTTATTTTAATATACCTCTTTTGGTATTGCATTCAATCTTCTTAGCACCTTTCCCGTTGTATAGGAACCTTGGTAAACATTACTGCATTTTCCGCATTTCCATTCATGGGGATGCTCACTGCTTGAATGAAAGTACACAAATGCTATACCAACTAAGTTCCCCTACCTTTGCTTTCATTGCTATAGATCTTCCCTTCTCAATGCAGCTAACCAGCACACATGCTAACAATCGGCCTTCAAACTCCAATGACTTAGCTTGCTTCATTTCTTTCTTTTGGAGCCAGTAGTCAAGATCATGTTTCTCAGGTTGATGCACTATTCTTCCTAAAGGGCTTCCTTTCTGCTTTCATCAATTCGATCTCGTGTAGTGCTTAACTAGTTTATTGGAATTATCAGTAGTTGCCAATAATATCCCTTTATGCATTTGTGCTCAATTCAATGGTTGCATGCAACATTCTTTTACTTGCTTGATATTCTTTTGCAATCATCTGCCACCCACAACAACTCTAAAACCACTCCACCATTGTTTGTCTTTGCCCATTTCCCATGATATCACAATCTATACCTCCCACAAATAGGAAATATTAAATATAAACACACTTGGAAAAACAATCTAACTCCAAAAAACAAGAAAGAAGGAAAATGAAGGAACTATTAAATATAAACATGCCTGGAAAAGCAATCTAACTCCAGAAAATCAAAAAAACAAGCAAGACAAAAAATGCAGGTACTAGTAAGTGGAACAAACATCATAAATCTCATGTTCAAGCAGTTCAAGCTTATGTCAAAAAGAACACATTTCTCCAGTTTCATAACATCTCCTTGTTCCTCCAGCTTAGGGTAGGGACTAGCTGCCTCGCAGCCCCTCTTATTTCGATGATAGAATTTTGCATTTTGAATTTCATTATGGTTTGTTTAGAGTGAGTAGCATATATAATATACTTGTTTTATTGATATGAATTTTTTATAATAAATTTATGATTAATGTTATAGGTTATTTTTAAATATTTTTTTTTAAATTTATTTAAATTTATTTTATATTTAGATTTATAATGAGTTAAAATGTATCAAATCTTTTGAAGTATCTTCTCCATCAGTTTAAAATAATTCGTTTATATATACACATTAACTTTAGGGTAAGGAAATTGCACATCTCCCGATACATGTATCATTAAAATGTTTTAACTATTATATATATAAAGTTGATATTATATAAAAATATAAAAAGAATTAACATTTTTAATTCTATTTTCAAAATTCATATGGAATATAAAACATGTTACACATATTAGATAATAAATTATTAAAAATACTTTTTTTCTCTTTATTTTTTTTGGTGTAAAATTTACCTTTGTATTACCAAATAAAAAATTTACAAAAGATGGGTCTTTGTGTTACTCGCATGTCTATGTAGCAACCGTCTCAGTAATACAAATTGAGTTGCTTAAGATTACAAGTGTTTTACTTGATAAGCTTATCAGACAAGAGGAGAGAGTGGCCAAAGCCCAACTACTACATTCCAAGGCGTTACAAAGATGTTGGCTCTGTTCTATAGAACCATCTTGATGATGCGAAAATTGAAAGAGACTATCCACATATAATTAAAGAATAATATCGAACCATATCATGACCTAGAAGGACTGTCCTAACTAGGCTCTAGCGATCAGGGCCTCTCGACCACTAGCTAACAACCATGAACCATGAGCCAACGAAAATCCAGGAACAATGAACCATATGGCCGCTAAAATACGAGGACACAAGCCACCAACCACACAAGACTTCCAACCACTTGCCATCGAGAAGTAAGCATGAGCACACAAGAGTTGAAAATGCCAAGCCACGAGCCATGACAACCCCATAACCTGAGCTTGTATGTGCCAAGAGCCAATGCTCAACACTCATAATCTACTAACATTGTGGGTACTGCCACCTTCACGAGATAAATAAATGAGATTTGGCAATCACCAAGCATACGACTAGCAATGTAGAGCCACACCTTAATCCATAATTTCTCCTCAACCAAAGTTTATAGACACCATGAGCCCAATCCCACCACCCTGAGCATGATTTTGATCCTGCCATTAGGAATTTCGTAGCTAAACGATGATGGAGAAAACTCAAATGAGCTTTGTCGACTCACAGAGCGAGGACCAACGAGGAGGAGTTGTGCTAACAAGTTGATGAAATGAGCCAAAGAGAGCTAATCAAAGAAACAAATTGATCTTGAATTATAAGAACTTGCGAACTGAAACAAAACAAAGAATCCACTAAGAATGCATCATCATAATGGTGAAACTGGGGGGGCCAACGGAGATTCCAGAGCCACTTGTATAGCAATGCAGGCTAAGGGTGGTCGAACGCGAAGCCAGTTGTGAGGTTGTCCCTCCATTGTTGAGAGTACCTATGCCCAGAAGTTATCCAATTAAAGAACGAGAAGAGAGGACGAGCGTTACTATCATGGTGCCCCTGCAGTAAAGAAATAGACATCATATTTTCCTCTAATGAACACCTTGTAGGATGGTCATTGCGAAGGAAAATAGGTCGGAGAGAGGATGATGACAAACCATGATGCCACCCTCATATGACACAACAAGAAACCTCGTAATATAATTATGCAGTGCAATGATTTTCCCACTAGCCAAGTAGGATTTGTTGTAGGATGACCAAGGCCGAATTGTTGTGAACATAATTGTGGGATTTAACTGAGCATGCTTGAGAATTAAATGATTGGCCAAGTGGCCTTCCTTGCCATCTAACCTTGAGTGCCCAATGACAAACGTCAGATTTAAACACTTGCCGTGGGGAATTTTTTTTCCTTTATTATTTTTTATATATTTATTTTATTTTTAATTTCTTTTTAAATATATATGAAAGAAATTATGCATACTTATATTGACTCATAAAAATTAAATTGTTATTCACTAGTCCATTTTAAAATGTTTTATTTATAATGCCCATGGAGAGTAGAATAGATGATAATCAGGTGTATTGCTAAGGCACTCTATGATGTGAAATTCACAGATTTGAAACTTTATGGGGAAAAATCCAACAATATTAAAGACTAATATAACTTAAACTAGATATAATCTCTAAATAATTTTAATATCTTAAATTCCTTAAGTCAAAATTTCTCAAAGTTAAAACTTAAACAACATAACAAATAAAAAATATTTTATTTATAATCAATACTTTTTATAAAACTATTAAATATTAAATATCAACTTAATATTAATTATTACACATTTTCTTAATAATAAATTATTAAAAAGCATCTTTCAACATAATAACTATTTTCCTTAATTTATGTAAGATAATGATACATCTTTTAGAAGCCTCATTTAAACGTTTAATCGGAAAAGTGCCCAATCATATGATTAAAGTGCTTGTGGCAAGGCAAGCTTTTTCCTCTCGCCCTTTAAATGGTTCCAAAAATAATCATTAAAGTTCAATATTTGGTTTCACATACGAAGGACAAGTTTTTACATGTTTATTGCCCGTGTCAAATATATGTTATAGTGTTTCTATTTATATCTTAAAGTGAGTATATAAATAAATTGTTTAGCAAAGATGTATATATAAATATATCTAAAATAATTATTTGTATATGTGTATTGATTGGGTTTTCATAAATGATTATGAAGAATGATTCTCATTTTCTTCATTGAAGGTTAATTTTTATAAATTACATAATCATCATTGACTTTTGATTTAATAACTTTGAACTTTGTGGTTAAGAATAAACAGTGGTGTGATACCAAAAGATATATATTTTTAGTAAAAGATATAAAAATACTTTTTGAATATATATATATATATATATATATATATATTACAAAAAATTATAATATAAATACATTTCATATTTTTCTATACTATTGAATTATTTTGAAAATAATTTGAGGATTTAAATAGAATTCTAGGTTTGGCAAATAAAATGGGCTAAATTGGAAGTTTATCGGATTTCATTCTTATTGGGTGGATTTATTTGATAAGGTTGACACATCTCAAGTCAAGCACAATATGCCAACGAGAACACAAATAATTTCACAAAATTCATCAAAAATTATAATGAAGTTCCTTTCAAGTTCGTTATTAAATCACATGAAATTCAAAGAGGTTTGTAATAAAAAAACATCAATAAATTTTTGAAAGCTAAAACCTACTCAAAAAAAATAACAAGTTGTCTTCACTAACGTAATATTGTCTCCAAATGTCAAATTTGACAAGGGAAATACTAATATAGGTTAAGTTAGCTTTGGAAGGATGTTGAGAGATTCCTGTTATTAATTTACCTAGAGCAAGACCTTTCTTAATAATATTTTTCATTGCTATTTTTTATTTTTATATTCACAATTTTAATACAATTATTTTTTATAAATATGAAACACAATTTATATAAATTTATAAAGAAAGTGTAATATTTCAATAAAATATAAACATTAAATATATGCTCAATTGTACTAGATGTTGTAAAGGAAGCATCGTAAGGTGGTTGCATAGGAACTAGAAGCTTGAAGTGTCTTGTAAAATCGATGCAATATCTGCACACCATTAGAATGTTTCAAAATGATATATTTACAGTGCCCAATATCGTTTAGTCAACATTTATTACCAGGACAAAGAACAATATAAAGGCCTGGAAAATAGGCTTCTGATTGCCCTTTGAGGACACAAATGAGAATGTTGAAGGTACTTTCCTTGAACACAACTTTTCAAGGGCTTCCATGATGTTGGATAATATCTACAATAAACATATGACATGTATTCTATAAACATCAAAATTAACATCACAATTACAGTACTGGAACAGATTGTCAAACTAAGTCTAAGCAACCATAACTCCAAAAATATTTAGAGACTAACACTAAAAATTACGTGTTTGGAGTCATGTATCATGATATATGCATTTCTATCATGTTTATTCATGAAATGTAAGATGAATTTTGAAAATTTGAAAAGAAGAAAGTAGGAAAAAAATAGAAATGTACACCCAAAGATGAAAAATATGAAAAAAAATTTTGTTCCAGGAAAAGTATACAGATTGGTAATCATTGCTCTTCAATCTACTATGGGACTAGAAAATATAAACAAGAAATAGTTTTGCCTATCTTGCTATTTGTGTCAATAAATAATTCCATGAAGAGAGATACAAAAGAGCTCCATGAATTGCTTGTCCAGTGCATAGTCATATTATAATACAAGTTTATTAGCATGATCCCTTGAGAAATGCAAAATATCATCTTTTCTCAAAGAAACATAAAATGTTCTATATTAAAATAAAAAACAAGGGGCAAATACAAGAATCTTGTAGTATAAGAATAAGTCTAAACTCTATCAAAAGACATTAACTAATCATTTGCATTATCAAAAGACTCTGTTTGAGTATGGAATTTTTCAACTTATTTGACATGGATGTACACACTTGCAACCTCATTTTTTTGTGTGTAGTTAGAGACATATCAGAATTCAACTGCATAAGATTATGAATAGTAGTTTCTGCTGAAGAATGCTTGATCCTATTATCTTTCGATGAAAAATGTCTGAATCTATTAATTTTTCCTTTCTTTGTGTTCTGTTGACGATGCTGGACCCGCCAACATTTTGGGGATCTCACAGGTATGAAGTCCGAACTAGACCTCACACCATTTGGTGTAGGTATCCCATCTGGTATGATGGCCCAGTTTCCATTATCTTAAATGTCTGCCTTAGCTCTTTCTTATCAGCACATGGGAGTAGTTTGCTTTGCCTTCGAACAACAAGGTTCACATGCGTGGTGAGTGATAGTGTTACTTCTGTCAAGGTTCTTTCACCGAAGAGAGAGAGGGTGGATGTGAGTCTCCAGTCAAAAGGGAAAAGTCCTAACTCTGTCAGAGACACATGACACAACAGGACATGCACACTTTTCGGTGGAGTAGTCCACACAGATGTGGCAGTCACATGCACAAGAAGGAATAACAATTACAACAATCAACGGAGTAGTCTGCATGAGTGTGACGACCATTATAACAATTTTATGGAAAGGTTATGTGTGATGTCCAGTGACGCAGCCCACTCAGGCAAGACAACATTAACATCTTATACAACACATTTTCATAAATATACGTATTATAAAACTGAAAAAGTTCAACTGTTTAATACAGGTTAAAGAAACATGCATTAGAAGTGTTCCAATATTAGTGTTACAAACAATTACAATACATGTGTGAAAACATGCTGGCCTGTTATCAAGATTCTGAATTAAGCGAAGTTCCAAGACACATCGGTACACCATACATCACTAACCCCGTGAGAGGGTCATTGGAGACACTACTCGCTCCTCAAAGAAAATATTATAGACTCTCAAGGCTATGTGGGAGGAGACAAGATGAAAAGTCCTTTGCATGTACAAATGAGGGGGTATTTATAGCTAAGGGTAAAATTGGCCCTTGTGACTCTTCGACTTCTCTCATGATTGTTTGACTTATTTGACTCTTCAGCCTTACATGACTTTTCGTATGACATGTGGGTCTCTTGGACTTCCACGTTACATTACATTGATTTACACAGTATGGCCCACAGTAGTGATGTGTCCGACATGACTCATGACATGACTCGACATGATAGTGCTGGTATGTTCATGCTGTTGGTGGTGTCCATGTCGAGTTGTAGTGTTGCTGAGTGATGGATGTGCCCTTGGTGTATCACAGCTTCCCCTCCACATGAAAAGGTGTGCGAAATCTTTGAAGGTCTTGGTGTTTGCTTGATTTTGCATGTGCACATCGCTCGCTTGCTTGAACTTTGGCATGCTTCACATGTTTGTCTATTTGTGAAAAATTCTTATCGCATGCATCGTCCGTTCATGAAACATTCTCCTTGCATGCATCATCCGTTCGCGAAAAATTATCCTCACATGCATCATCGGTTCGTCTGTTCATGAACACATCTCCTTTCATGTGCTTTCCGGTTTCATCCCATCCGTCATCACATCATGTCTTATCCATGTACCTGTATCTGCAATCACTCATGACAAGACAACATCAAATCCATAAACCTCCTAATCTACCATGATGCATTGTCATTCACTTTCGAATGAAGATGACCGGGAGAGAGGACAATGCTATGAAACTGTGCAAGGCAAGTTTCAAGCTGGGATGCGGACTTTGGGAACTTCTAGTGAAAATTGTGCAGAAGTCACTAGGAGACTGAGGTGGACAATCCGGATCGGTAGTGATTTTCCATGGGATTTGGCTTGACTGAAGGGAAGATCTGTGCAATTTCTAGAGGGAAGCAGTGCAGGAAGTAGAGGGGCTTGGAAGGAAAAACTATGCAATTCCTCAAGGGCGCTGGCAGCGGGCTGTGGGAGGCTTGCAGGGAAAAAATGCACAATTTTTTTAGGGAGCCAACAGCGGGCTGCAGGATTGTTGGTGACAAAAATTGCACAATTACTGGGAGGCTGACCTACTAAACACCTCTGCACAGTTTCTAAGCTGAGTGGGTTTCTAGGCAGCTGAAGGACTTCTCATGAAATCTTCTTAGTTTTCTAGATGACTAGCTAGCCGACTGACTAGCAGATGGCTTGAAAAAATTCACACTTTTTTGAGGGAGATAGGGATGGGCACTGGGTGTCTATCTAGCCTATCTGCACAGTTTCGTTAGTGAGTGGAGTGGGAAAGGTTTTTAACATTTGTGTAATTTTTGAGGGGAGTGAGTCCTGATGTCACTCCCCGGTCAAGCTCTCCTGTTGACCAGTAGGAGGCTTGGTTGGTTAGCTTGTGGGAACTGCAGATTGAAATGGCTTGTTGGACACTTCTGCGATGTTCTGGGTGAAAGTCAGTCAAGTCAATTCAAGCATGGAGGTTTGGCTATTAGAGGGTGATCCGATCATTAGAACTTGAGAAAAATGACTAAGTGTGTGAGTGAGTGAAATTGTGCATACGTGATCTTTCGAACACACACCCAACATGGCTTTGACGACAAGAAACCTCAAACCATCATGATAACATATACTCATCACGACTAATCGACAATGCGAGCAAAAAGCACAATGCTTGTGATAGATATTTGAACAACCGCAACGATGCTTGTGCAACAGTGCATATAATTTTTTGTGTGAGTGTGATAGATGTTTACATAGTGAATAGAACTTGTAGACATGAAGCGGGACCTTGTGCATGACCAAAACATGGTTGAAAGCATGACATTGTGACCAACATGCAAAAAAATGTTTGTGAATGGTCAAGTAGGAGGGTGCAAAGACTAAAAACAAGCTCACGCAGTGAGCCCGAGTGCTTGCAAACATGAAGTAAAAATCCAAGGGAGGCTCTGAAATTGGATTTGGGCCAAAATTTTGGAGGGTGTTGCAGCCGCTACAACACTTGGTGACACACTGGTTGAACTAGAGATTCTCTCTTTTGGTCCATTTACAGCACAGGGCCTTGGTATTTCATGGAGTATTGAATATTTGTGTGGGTTACTTTGGCTTCCCCACTTACCCCATGGACATACATGGTTCACCTTTCGCCAACTCAGTCAAACACAACAAAAAGTTTCAGCTTGATCATAGTGTTTCGAAATCGGGATGGGTAGTTTGGCTTACGAGTTAAAAATTTTCATAGTATAAGTTTTCATCTCTGGTGTTTCTTTGTTGCCAATAGGCCTGGACAGTACCCCGGTGGAGTCACGTAGGAACACACACATTTCTCCACTACCAATGACACTGGTTAGTACCCTGGTGGAGTTGCATACTTCACCTATCTGTGAAGAAGTCTTTCTCTTCTTTCACCTTTGTATTTTTTAAAGAGGATTGTGAATAGGCACTTATTTATTTTTGGGGTGGAAGAGGGATCCTGACTTATTAAGAGTAGAAGAGCTTGGTCCTTCAGAGAATCATGTAAGATATCTGACATAGGTTTTCTCATTTAGATTTTCCCCTTCTCCGTTTCTACTAGTTGGATGAGTTTGATCACACATAGAAAAAGGCTAAATATAGGAATGGAGTTTCCCAATGTGGAAACAGGTTCATGGTTGAACCCAAGCTTCCATTGCAGATAGATTTTGTTTTCCATCAAGAATTCATCGACTAAAGGTTAAAGCCAAGCACAAAGAGGATGGATGCAGCACAAACCAAGTGTTGAAGTGTCACAAGACTCTTTAGATCTCAGCCACATACTCATTCAAAAGAAAGAACTTAATAAAGGGAATCACTTATTTACAAAAACAAAAAATAGCACGATACTAAACAAACAAAACAAAATGAAACAAAAATAGTAAGTGAAAGAGAAAAAGAAAAACAATAAGCACCAGACAAACTTATGTACATGGTGTGGGGCACGACCCGGCCTATTGAAAATAATGTTTGAGATCTTGGTCGTTGAAAGGAATATTGTCAATCCTCCCATAAAGTGATTGAAGATGGTATGTGTGAGGGCCAAGCTTTCCGTGAACCAGTATTAGAATCTTAGGTTCCGCTACCGGAACCTCATGGTATCCCAAAAGACCATTAGGTGAAGACAACATTCCCACTTCAGTTACTGCGTGTATCATAGGCTCTGATGATAGCTGTTATAGACATTTTTGTGCCTTACAGCTATAAGCATGAAATGTCCATAATCCAAGGGATCCAAAGTCCCTAAAGATCTTGTTACAGCTCCTAAAGGAACAAGGTCAACCAATGACAGCTTCTTCCAGAAGTTCTCCACCAAAAACCACTCAGAAACAGTCAATTCAGGATCAATTCAGAGGTTCCACTAGTTGCCTGCGTTGAAATGTAGAGTCTACACTGGCTAGGTGCACTACAACGCAGGTGGAAGCACTACCAGGGTGCGCTGAGCGGGAAATGACAAATGGCAAGCTCATTCAATGAGGTGGAAAGACCCTGGAAGCTTCCAGAATCTTCTCCAATGACACTTGCCTCAATGAATTCGACTAGTGATGAGTAAGAGGTTCTCAACCTCCATGTGGAAGCAAGAACTGACAGAGAGAAGCCACAAGTCAAAACATAAGCTGACTCATCCTCTCTGCTTACATCTATATATGGATCTCTCACCCAGAGGTTCAGGAGGCTGGAATTTTGTACTTTCCAGAGAATTGTTGTTGGTTTGAGATTGAGATTAGTACATTGGGTGATTTATGCTTTGTTGGAGGAGAGGAAGGGATTCCTTTGCTGGGAGGTAGATGCTGGATCGGAACTCACTTGGTTGTATCTCCTCGTGGACTTTATTATCATATCAATAAACTATTTGAGTTTCTCCTACATGTTGTATACCAATGATGTTTTTGTTATGCTTACATGTTTAGCTTAATCTGATCTTGAGCTTTTTATGAATGTATATCTGTATCTTTGTGTAGTTTCTCTCTCTTGTGATCTTGCAGGAATTTGGTGAAGCTGGGCCGGTGAAGGAGCAAGAAGCTGGGAGCTACTGAAAAGAGGAGTGATCTGGATCGACAAACTAGCGGAAGACACAGGTTAGTTAGATCCTTCTTCCTCATTTACATTTCATAAAGAAGAATACTTAATTAGTTTACTTCGTTTGTTGCTAAGGCACTATCACCTCTTAGAGTGGGATAGGGGCATTCCGAATTGGATACTTTTCCCAAAAACAAATTGGCGACTCCGCTGGGGATTGTATCTTGTTAGTTTATTTGTGTTTCTATTGTTGTTCTTCTCATAAACTCAGGAATGTCGAATCGAAATGCATTTGCCATTTTCAAATGCAAAGTAGAGACCTGCCACTCTAGTCCATTCACTGGGCCTGTTTTTATGATCTAAACAAACTGATCCACAAGTGCTCTAACAGCCCTTTGTGATAGATCTTAGTCCTCCTTTAAATCATCCTCCTAATTGTACCTAATTGATAGCTTTTATCCGGCCAAAAACTGTAGATTAAACTGCAAACCGTGACCCAGAACCCAGAGACAATTCTCGTTTCTGCTTCAACGCAGAATCTGTGAAGAGGTTCTGCATTTCAACGCAGGTCCCGTGAAGGATACCTGCGCTGAAGTTCAGTTTCTCTGTGCTGAGGGTGCGCTGATCAGCCCTTTCCTTGTGCAGCTGTGGTTCCCTGCTTCCTTTTGCTCAGTTTTATCTTTGTTTTTGCAGCCTGTTATCAGTCAGTGTACCTATCTGAAACCCCTTTTCTTTGCCTTAATTCCGCCTCAGTTGTATAAAGAAACTATATTTGTTCTTTGTGTATTTGTTACATCATTTGCAGTTTCCCATTACAAAAGTAAACTAGTCATACTGTCGCCCTTAGATCTAGACCTGTTGTAAGTGTCGTTTTGATCTTAGGAGTGAGTTTGTTTGCTGTTCACAGTTGATTAAGCTTTTACTTTTGTCTTTTGGTTTGAATTTATGCATTTCTAGTGTCGAAACAAGTGTTTACTTCAAAATCATAAAGTGTCGTAATCGTCTTTTTGTTTTCAAAAAGAAACTTGTTTATGGTTTCACTTGAAATCGAATTCAAATTTGTACAACAGCTTTCTTTTTATGCATCAATATTAAGAAAGCGAAAACAAATACATGCATATGTGCATTTGCATTTTGATAGTTTGCATGCTTTGATTTAGGAAAAGTGCATTTACAATGTGCTCTATGCTCTTTGAGAAAAGATTGTGTCTTTCTTTTCCCCTTGCAGCTAGGATTTTCATTGTTGAAAAGATATAAAAGCTTGCTTATCATCTTTAGACTTCATTTAGGAATTGTATCATACATCTCGTGGTGATCCAAGAAGGCAAACTTCTAAGAAAGATCAACCTAAAATAAATTGAATGAACTTAACAACGCTTTGTAACTTAACGCACAACCTAGAGGTCTAGGCTAGAGACGTGTTCCGGCGTCGTAAAACCTGGTGACTGTCGATCTCGCTGATGGTTGGGTGATTCCTCCTGAGAGACGATAGCGCCAGTACGGATTGTGCTCCCACGTACTGTTGAGTATATATTGGGAGACCCCTATAGGCATAAAACCTTTATCCTTAGGAAGCCGTGTCGGCCGCCCTACTGATCGCAATGCACTGAACATAGCATTCGGGAAGATTGACCGCCCGTACCTTAAAAAGTATTTTGCGGTTTTGCGAAAAGTTTGGCACACCCTCTACCTAGAACTCCAGAGCAGTTCCTTTTGGCCTTTTTCAGACTCTATAACGGAAAAAGTCCATCCGAGCATTTGTCACTTAGGGCTCGTTAAAACATCGAAGGCGACTAGAGTCATCTTTTGCTTTTTATCGACTCTTTAAAATTGAAAAAGCAAGTTGTGTCCAAGCGTCGTTAAAATTTATTTTAAACGGAATAATCATCACCTTTCCCTCGTTGATCTTCGAAGTTAGTCTCTTTTCATCGCAAGTTCTTGTAGAATTGCTAGAAAATATGTTGGATAGACTAGATATGTCTGAACAACCGTCGACATCTAGGACTGTGTCGTCCGACACAGCAGTGGTACAGCCTCCTACTGCTACTCCAACGATGTTCAATGGTATACCATCTGTCCCGACAAGTTATCAACAACAAACCAGAGTCCCATCAGGGACTGCTTCGACGACATGGTTAGTTCCTATTTCATCATCCGGATTATCATCTGGTATTTCTTATGTTGAAACTCAACAAATTGATCCAATCTGTCTTCAAAGGCCAATTTGTCCTTTAAGTATTGGATTTCCGCCATATGGAGGGCAGTATGCCTTTTCATTGTTCCCTCCCGGAGAACAACCATATGGGAGTTTACAACAAAGTTCAGGTCAAACTGGAATTACATCCAGTGGGTGGGTACCAATACTGCCTCAGCAACCAAGGGTTGTATATTCAATGCAACCAGTCCACCCTGTGTCGAATACTCCCACTATACCTGCTATGGTGACTGCATCGCAAGTACAAGCGTTACCTGTTGTATGTCAACCACAAGTTTCTCAGGTTGCAATACAATAGCCTCTTGTCTAAATGACTCAATCACAACCTCAGGTTAGTGCCTCCTTATCTGGAGCGACTCAGGATCAAACAAGTACTGTGACTCCTCATCATGGTCAATCATCCAGTATTGGTCAACAGCAAATGGTCCAACAACCAGAGCTGGTTCAAACTCAACAACCGCCATTCCAGCAATCATATCAAGGACCTGAGCAACAAGTCTTTGTAAGTAATGGGCAACCACATTTCCAAAGAGGTTATCAACAACCATATGGTTATGCCCATCAACCTTGTCAAAGTTTCCAACATCAAATACATTATGCTGATATGCAAAGACCCATTGCTTAGGCGATTCCATCTTATCTTGGGTATGCTTCGCCTAACCTGAATCAACAGTTGCCCTTTGTAGCAACTCTAGAATTACCAGATCTAAACCGGCTGACGAATGATCCAATTGCTTATGCCCCTTGGTGGCCAGTGATTCCGCATAAACTTCTGTCAGATATTCCTAAATTTAATGGAAATCCGGGTGAAGATCCATCGAAACATGTGATGACATTTCATCTGTGGTGTTCATCAAACACCCTAAATGATGATTCGATTAGGCTTCGCCTTTTTCAGAGGACGTTAACTGGTCCGACAGCAAAATGGTATATCAAATTGCCTAGAGCTTCATTCGACAACTTCAGTACCCTAGCCACAACCTTTTTAACCCATTTTCAATTACCGATAAGGTATGAAACGGGAACATAACTCCTTACCAACTTCAAGCAGACAACGGCCAATCACATATCTGATCATATACATGAGTGGCGACGTCGTCGCAGGATGGTAAAAACGTACGTTCTCGATCAGCTATTAGCTGAATGGTTTATCAAGTCGTTATTACCTTCCATCACGGAAGATGTGGCAAAGGGGGGAGTCGTAACAGAAGAGCAAGTTATAGCTCGTGCGCAATATCTGGACTTGGTCTATACTCAGTCTGGCACGCTCTACGACAAAATACCTGACGCCCCTAGACCGGAATTCTCAATTCCTCCTCCTCCTAAATCAAACAATGACTCTCATGCCATCGATGGCGTGATTGGCGCGACAGACACAAAATCGACAAAGGCTACATCTAAAAAGGCTCGTAAGATTTCCAGTCAAAATGCAAATGAGGAACTTCTTGCCTCGGAAGTAAATGCCGTGTCCACCGACAAGGGCAAACAACTAAAGCAACCAGGGGGCAAGAAGAAAAAGAAAGGGAGAAAAAGGAAACCCCCTGCGGGGTGTCATATATGCGATGAGGATCATTGGACGAGAGATTGTCCACTTATAGATGAAGTTAAGAAACTCTTTAAGAGTTCAAAAACCTCAGCAGTATTGACTGATCCGTTTCCAAGCCCGGGAACCAAACTGGTTGCTAATCAAAATGCTTCCCGATCCCAAGTGCTTATGTTGTCTATCTCAAAGCAGCAAAATGATGCTTTGGCAAGGAATAAAGATTACGGGAATCCATAGGTGTCGAATAACAAGGCTAATGAACAACCTATTAGTTCGACAACAACTTTGACCAAAGTTGTGCCACCCATCATTCCTGAACAAATGATAAATTCGCCAAAGGGAGTAGTGCACAAATCGACATTTAATCCTCGTGCAAAAATAGCACAGAATTATAATATAATAGAGGACCTAGCCCAATCGCCGTCCACTATGTCGACACTTGAGGTACCGAAAAATTGCCTCTCCCAAGAGCAAGCTTTATTATTAGTGATAGGTGGGATTGACCCAATGGATTCCAATCTTGTGGTCTTTGATCATAAAGGATATGACCCTCAGCTACCAGCTCAACTAGCTTTCCTTATTCAAGTGAAAGCCCTCAACAAAACTGTTCATCGAACAATTATTGATGAGGGGGCATCTACATGCATTATGTCGATGAGTTGCTGGAAAACTTTAGGTTCTCCAACCTTGTCGCGATCTTCGACGACATTAAAAGCATTCGACGGGAGGACATATACACCATATGGTATCCTAAGTAACTTGAAAGTTGAACTAGGAGGGAAAACAATAGAAATTGATGTTGAAGTAATCGACGGAAACCTTGATTACAACATCCTATTGGGAAGACCCTGGATATATGCCATGGCCGCAGTTGTGTCGACCTACTTTAGGAAGATTGCATTTCCCTTCCAAGGAGGAATTACAATCGTCGACCAACAAACATTTCCCCCCAACAGTTCACAAGTTATGGGAAGCATTCCAATGATCCATGGAAGCAATCATTCGCTCCAAAATATCGGAGTAGGTCTCCTAAAAGACCCTGCCTTAATGGGTACTTTTGCCCTACCGCCTCCGAGTAATCTGGCGGAAGTGGCCACAGTGGAATATGAAACCTTCTATATCTAATGGATTTGGACTCCGAGGACGGTTCTTATCTCATGTCAACCTCGTTAAAAAATGAAACAAGGAGTCATGAGGATAGTTCTTTTACTGTGTCAACCTCATTAAAAAATGAAACAAATCCCCTTTTCAAATCTCAAAGGTAAACCTTCATTCCAACCACCGAGTTGAATGCAATGAAGCTTGGGGGGCATGCACCTCGATTTGCGTTATTATGCTGGGGGCATGCAAAATTATCACGAGCAGTGTTACTGCAGGGTTCAAGCTCGTTAAAAAATAAACCCGCATCGAGCAGTTTTAGCACATAGTTCATGCTCGTTAAAAAATAAACATAAGACCGAGCAGTGTTTTTCCACGTTTAAGCTCGTTAAAAAATGAACTACCCTCCGGTAAATAACCACCGTGAATGTAACATTATCAGCCACTAAAGCCTTGGTTGTGTTTGCAACGTCACCTCCACTTTTCCATTGGCCGATCATTCACCTCCATATTGATTGTTTACCCATTTTGAGGAACAGCTGCGAAGAGTGATTTCACTAGCCATCCTTGTGACACTGCCGTGATTGGAAAATTCCAACCCGTACCTGGAATCAACTGCTACCCGTTTTATCACTCGTTCCTCAAAAGACGAGTCTTCTTTAAGCTCTTTTCATCTGACTCGTAAAATATGAAAAGATTGCCGAGTTTTGGCCTTCCAGCTTGTTAAAGCGACCGGAAGTGTTATCCCTCCTCTAGATTTTAATCTTTTTGGACCTGAGGGATTATTGCACAAAAAGATCGAGCGCTTGCTTTGTTCGGCTCGTTAAAACTATCGAAAATTCATCCCTTCTGTATTGTTTTATACTTTTTCGGACTTAAGGGTTTAGATGACGAAAAAGGACTTTTCGGAGTTGACTTTACGTACCTTTTCAGACTCTCTAAAAATGAAAAGGACCGAGTTATCTTTGTCGTTAGACTCGTTAAAAACATTAAATAGCGACAAACTTGTCTTTAGACGAGAACGAGTTTCACTATCGCTAGGCTCGTTAAAACATAGCGATGGGTTTGCCCGAAGGGAAAATTATAGAACAAGCATATGTTATCCTCCTCAAGCTTGACAAAAATAAAGTGGTACTGGTCAGCAATGACTGGGGAAAAATTGGGAAGAAACTCAAAGAACTTTATTGGTAGTAAGTCGCTCTTGAACATGACACTTCCACTCCGTGCCAGAGTCGGGTTGGGTTGTTTCATTCACTGGTCACATCACCATGGTCTCGCCATACCATCCACCTTTGGGGTAAATGCTACCAATCCATCACATAAGTGTCGCTGATATGTTCAAGAGAAGTCATCCAGAGAAGTCAACCGTGTCCCATCCACTACCATACATTATCCTTCATTCTTTCATGACTGCCACCTTGAACCATATATCATCAGATCGTTTTCACCTCCATCAAAATCATTTGCTCCGTTCCGTGTCACTGATGTGGGATACATTAAGGCCCTCCTTTGATGGATCGCTTCTTGTCGACATCAGCTCATTATCCAAGAAGTTGATCTAGGAACAACCCTTTCAGTACTTTGAAGCTTGCATGCCTCAATGGCAAGTTTCTCACTTCCGGCGACAGGTATACATCAATGACCTTCGACCGAAAGATTTTGCGTGGTGTTCGACGCCAAATCCTTTATTCACACCACGTGAATTGTACTGCAGTACCTTGAGGGTCATTATCATTATCGGTGATTCCTCTCGCGCTTGTTAACGGTTTACCTCATTGACTGGTAATCAAGCGATGTCTTTCCATGTTCGACTTCAGAACATTTCTGACATGGATCGACTTGTACTTAGAGTGAAGATCGAACGAGTTTGAAGACCCTGGATCTAGTTTCATCCATCCGGGCTGCGATATATATTCAGGAAAAATAAAGACATTGACATGTACAGCACTGCAGCACAGACAATCATCCTACCAAAGGATGATGATTTCAGCAGGATCATCAGTCTATCATCAGACAATTGTCTGTCCTATGTACATAAAAATGATTTTATAAAGCTGAGCATGGGAATGCCCGCCTCAGCTAGATCATGAAAACAGTATGAAAAATAATGTATTGTATTGTATCTTATTACAGGTCTCCTCCCAGCATTGAATGAACTTCGGATCTTCCTAATAAAGCATTTCACCCGATAAACGACCTCATACTTTAGGGGGCAACTGTTATAGACATTTTTGTGCCTTACATCTATAAGCATGAAATGTCCATAATCCAAGGGATACAAAGTCCCTAAAGATGTTGTTACAGCTCCTAAAGGAACAAGGTCAACCAATGACAGCTTCTCCCAGAAGTTCTCCACCAAAAACCACTCAGAAACAGTCAATTCAGGATCAATTCAGAGGCTTCACTAGTTGCCTGCGTTGAAATGCAGAGTCTACACTGGCTAGGTGCACCGCAACGCAGGTGGAAGCACTACCAGGGTGCGCTGAGCGGGAAAGGACAAATGGCAAGCTCATTCAACGAGGTGGAAAGGCCCTGGAAGATTCCAGAATCTTCTCCAATGACACTTGCCTCAATGAATTCGACTAGTGATGAGTAAGAGGTTCTCAACCTCCAAGTGGAAGCAAGAACTGACAGAGAGAAGCCACAAGTCAAAACATAAGCTGACTCATCCTCTCTACTTATATCTATATATGGATCTCTCACCCAGAGATTCAGGAGGCTGGAATTTTGTACTTTGTAGAGAATTGATGTTGGTTTGAGATTGAGATTAGTACATTGGGTGATTTATGCTTTGTTGGAGGAGAGGAAGGGATTCCTTTGCTGGGAGGTAGATGCTGGATCGGAACTCACTTGGTTGTATCTCCTCTTGGACTTTATTATCATATCAATAAACTATTTGAGTTTCTCCTACATGTTGTATACCAATGATGCTTTTGTTATGCTTACATGTTTAGCTTAATCTGATCTTGAGCTTTTTATGAATGTATATCTGTATCTTTGTGTAGTTTCTCTCTCTTGTGATCTTGCAGGAATTCGGTGAAGCTGGGCCGGTGAAGGAGCAAGAAGCTGGGAGCTACTGAAGAGAGGAGTGATCTGGATCGACAAACTAGCGGAAGACACAGGTTAGTTAGATCCTTCTTCCTCATTTACATTTCATAAAGAACAATACTTAATTAGTGTACTTCGTTTGTTGCTAAGGTCTATCACCTCTTAGAGTGGGATAGGGGCATTCCGAATTGGATACTTTTCCCAACAACAATAGCATGGGGTAGTTGTTTTTATTCTGGGAGTGGTTCAAGTTTCAGAAATCAATGCATGAGTGGATTTCCCAGGATTTCTTACATACATAACTTAAATTAGAAACCCATGTAACATAATGAAATTTGTAAGTGATCCGAGCGTCCAACAACTTAATCTGTTCTTTCTGTAAAAGGGGTTCAAGTGTTAGATGTATTTTACTCAATTTTTGCTACAATGGATTGACTCCTTATTTTATTGGAACCCTGTGTTGGATTATACGCGTGTCGCATGTACTCAGGTAATCATATGCCCACACGGGCACATCCCGATACTGTTTGAGAAAGAGAACAAAATATTTTTGCTCCTACAATGTACCGTACATACCGAGACTGATGAACTTCGAATCGTGTTCTATTCCCAGGTTGATCTATTTGTTCCTCATCATGGAACTATGTGTTTTGTTGTTTCTTCCCCCTTGAAGGTATTTCTATAAGTTGTAAATCTTGTTGAGAGAAACCGCACCCTGGGGGATGAGGCTTCCTTTATTGCCATCAGTTACAACTTGCAAGGACTACTTGTGCTCACATTCATCAGCTCCTGCATCCTTGAAGGCATCAACATTGTTCGTGAAGTGCAGTATCTGTTGATCATCACCAAAAGCGCATAGCTTAGTTATGTTATCAGGGATAGAAGGCTTATACAAAATTTCAACAGTAAATATGTCCCTAAGCAGTGACATGCTAGCAGCTGCATTTCCTAAGGTATCAACAACTACAGTGCGTGTTCTTGGCACATGAATGAGATTGAATGCTTGGAAGTTAGATATTAGTCGCCATACCTCTTGTTGGTACCTTTTGATATGAGGTGATAAACATTGTATGTTGTTATGTACCTATCATATCATGATTTCTACATCACCTACCACTTTTAGTGCAACAACGTTGACGCTAATTGCCTTCTGCAAGCTCGATACGAGTGCTTCATATTCAACAATGTTGTTTGTGCACTTGAACTCCAAGCGACTGAAGATCAAGTGTTTCTTGTGCTTTGGGTCAATCAAGACACACCCGACTCTAGATCCATCCTATGCATTTGATCCGTCAAAATACATGGTCCATAGCTCATCTATACACGGACTATTCGATGCGCTTATACTACTCCTACTGCTATCGCTACTGCTACTGCTACTTCTACTAATGTTACAATCCATTGTACAGGTTTCATTTCCATTAGTTGGGCAAGGAAGGAGACACAACTGTGTGTCTGGTGGGGTTGGAGGTGGCCGTGCGAGATAACACCCCAACATTGTTTCCAAGAGGTAGTTGCTGAACATGATCTCTACGAAGGTCAATGGTTCATTCTCGCCATTGATGGGAATGACATTGTGCCTCATGTATCTCTCGGATAACAGCTAGATTTGATTTTTTTTCCCTTGCATGGAAGCCACATGTGCGACCAGTCTCTAGAAAAATACCCATTCATCTTGCTAGACCAGTCTTTGCTCAGTAGTAAGCCATACGCTTTCAGTATGTCCACAACAACAATGTTTATGCACTAGTGAACTTGGATGTCATGAGATAGTCGAATGATCACATCTCGAAGTTCACAAATGTCTGATAAGGATGTCCGATTGAGTTGGATGATTTGCACGAATGTCTTGCTCCATTACGCTTTGATAGTTTTGGCAAAGGTGAGTGACATGATGTTGTTTGCCGCACTAGAATCAACCAAATAGTTGTGAACATTACAGTTAAATATTTCAAATGAAAGCAGGAATGGAGGGAAAATAGAGTTTTCTTCTTCAATCTAGAGTGTGTTTAACAAAGTTGAAAGTGATCCGGTAGGTGTGCTCACTCCCTTGGTGGTAGAAGCTACATTGTATGTTGATGACTACATTGTATGTTTAAATTAATTTTATAATATTTTTTAATTGAACCTAAAAGGGAAAATGTTACAATTTGAGATAAATCTAAACCCTCTTTCCTCATGAGTACTAAAAATATTCCCATAGAAATTAAATTAAGGTTTTAATAAAATTAAGCTAAGATGGATCCATTTTGGTTAAAGAACCATATAGATCCATCTTAGCTAAATATATATAAAGAAATAGAATATATCGATCTTAGCTAAGGATCCAAGGGATGTTAGCAAGCAAAGCGACTGGCAATAATAGATTAAATATAGTGCATGATTTTTTTAAGTTTTTCATTATTTTATTTTCTTTGACATTATTGATCCAAAATATATGTTTTATATGTTACAACTAATTAAGTTCTTTTAATTTAGATAATTTCTTAAACACAATACAATGTGATCAAATTTACAAGAGAGTTGGGTGTTGGGGGGTGAAGGAGAGAGGGGGGAGATAGTGAAAAAGTTGGAGGGAAGAGGGAGAGAGAGAGATGGGGGAGAGAGGGAGGAAGATAGTGAAAAAGTTGGAGGGGAGAGAGAGAGAGAGAGAGAGAGAGTGATGGGGGAGAGAGAAAGTGAGGTGGGAGAGATGGAGTGAGAGGAAGGAAGAGAGAGAAGGATAGAGGGAGAGACACAAATAGATAGATGGAGTTGGAGGGGGAGAGAGAGGGAGGAAAGAAAAAATGCATAGAGAGATAGAGGTGGATATAGAGAGGTAAGGAGCTAGAAGGGAGAGATGGAGAGAGAGCGAGGGAGAGAGGAGAGGAGGGAAGAGAGAGAATAGGAGAGGAGAGACATAGGGAGAGAAGGGGGAGGGAGAGAGATGGTAGCTTGGATATGGATGGGAGAGAGAGAAGGAAATGGGGAGGGAGATGGTGATATAGTTGGAGAGAGAGAGAGAGAGAGAGAGAGAGAGAGAGAGAGAGAGAGAGAGAGAAGGGAAGAGAGGGAGTGGGAGAGTGTGTATGTTTGGGGTGTGAGACAGAGAGAGCAAATAAAAAAGAGACACAAGTACAAATATAAATACTATATATTATTATATAACCAATATAGATCCATCTTAACCCCATATCTATCAAGTGCTGAGAGGGATCCAATATCTTGAGGTGAAAACCTTTCCTAAATTTTTTCACTAAAAAAATAATTTTTCACTTTGAAATATTGGATCCCTCTCAGTGCTTAATAAATCTGGGGTTAAGATGGATCTACTCTAATTAATATGAAATTAAAGTAGTTTTTATTTGATATTATAGTCTTAAAAGTTAAAATTGCACTTAAAATTAATTTCAGATTCGAAGTATATCGAATTAGATTCAATGAATGGATTTTTAAAAAATACATAAAACAATTATTTTCTTATTAAAAAATATATTTTTAAAATCACAAATTATTAGAGATAAATATTGCAAAGTTGGCTAAACTATACACCATATGAGGATGAAGAAGTGTTTAAGGAATGATAAACTTTAATCGAATCTTTAACAACCTTTCAATCATATATAACATGTAAATTTAAATTTCTTGACACAATTAAAATGACTAACATAAAAAATTGATTCATATTACTGTAATACTTGTTAGGTAGTCATATTTTTGTTCCTAGACTAAATTAGTCATTCATGTTAGTCATTTTTAGTTGTATTTCTTATTAGCTAGTAATATATTTTAACCCACGACTAAATTAGAACTTTATGTTAGGCTTTTTTAGTTAGGTCACTTAAGATTGCTCATTATTGGTAGTATTTCACTTGGAAAAGTTGTGGTTACTTACTTTTTTAGACACCTAGTCACTAAATTATCATTTTCTAATAGTGAAACAACCTATCAATGTAACCCTAGAAAATTAGTACATGGCTCCTGATTTTAGCAAGCAACAACCATTAGCTCTGTCTCCTGAATCTGTAGGGAATGTAGTGCAATCAATTAGTCCTTGTCTCCCATAGGCCAAAGAGTCGCCTCCCTTGGAAATCCATCCTGAAAAATTGGGTGTAATAGTTGAACACATGAAAGAACATGTAATAATATGAAAATTCATTGAAACTTGGCCTTCAAAGCAGCTTCTTGTTAGTTGGATGAGAAGAAATTGGACATTCAAGGGAGATGTCCACCTTAAGTTGGGATCTAGATTATTTTTCATAGTCATCTTCAACAATGTTGAAGATTAGGACAATATCTTCCAAAGATGTCGCTTTTTTATGAATTTGGTGGGTCTCTTCATGAAACCCTGGGTTCCCAGATTCAATCCTGAGAAGGATTATTTCTTATACTTGCTAGTCTGGATCAGGTTATACTCCTTTCCTAGAATATTGAGATCCATAAATATTGGCACATATAGGTAATGAAATTTGGCACTTCATCATGTTGTATGATATCATGAAAAAATGAATATATAACTTATACACTAGGATTTGTGTGTACTTGTATCTCTCAAAACCTTTTCCAACTATTCTTTGGAAATGTGAAGACATTGTTTGGGAGTAGTTAATATATTATGAATAACTCCCTTTCCGGTGTCGCCATTTCCATGCACATGGCCACCTATTCATGGATTTCCCTACGAAACCGCCACAACAACATCAATCAAGGAACACGATCGCTACCCAGGCTCCCCCTGAGACTGAATTCATTATAGTTTCAAGAAAAAGTAAAGCCACTGGTTGACTAGGAGAAGGATCTTTTGGGCAGGGCGATCAAGGGAAAAACTAGTACACAATTCTTCAACACATTGAGGAAGGAAACAAGCCTAACCTTGAGGCACCATCAACCAATCACTCAGGGGGAGTTTCTCAACACAAAAATTTATTCTTGGGAAAAATTCACTCAGGGATAATTGTGTAACTCAAAAATGGATCTTGTCTCCCAACTACGCTCATGATCCGAGGTCTGAGAATGACACGATTAACCAAGAGATGTCAACTCCAATGGAGGAAAAAGATATAGAAGATCTAGAACTACAAAACATAAAACTTTAGAAAATCATAGAGAAATGGGAAAAAATGACATTCTTGCTAATCCAGAAGAAAAAATTCAAATCACTATCAGATGTAGGAACTTACAGGGTAAGTTCCTTAAATGAACACCAAAGGACACTGCTCATAAACATATCACATATCAGTACACCAGTATTCTTAATGCGGTTAAAATCCTCAAAGAGGGAAATAGTCCACGGCCTGACCCAACATGGCCACTTCAAACAATTTATCAATGTAAGATAAAGAAAATTTACATAAGCTTATCTCATGAACGGTCTCCTAACAAATGACCCTCCATGCTCTTTAAATAGAGATCATGGACCAATCGAGTGTTAAGGCACATATCAAGTGTCAGTAATACTGAGGAGAGAATGAACTGTTAGATCACTTCATGTCTAGAACATATCATGACCGTCAAATTGTAATTTACAAAAAGTACATACTCAAGAAACACACTTTACCTAACTATACAGTAAACCAAGTTATACTTTATTATTTCCTATTTGTTGAAATATCCTAACATCCCCCCTTAAGAACAACTTCGGATAGGATTTAAGGATGTACAAATATGACACAATAGGATAAGGAAGGAGTAATTAGAGCCTATCCCCCCTTAGTGACAACATCCTAAACTCCAACCATAAATCTAAGTTTAGTAAACGTCGCCTCTGTGAGAGCCTTTGTAAAGATGTCTGCAACTTGATCATTGGTTGAACAATAGTGCACTTTAGGAACATGGTCATGAATGAGCTTTATGATGATGTGAATGTGTACTTCAATGTGTTTTCTTTGGTCATGTTGGACTAGGTCTTTTCATAGTTGAATGGAACTTTGATAATCACACCGAAGTGTACTAAGATGTTGTTTCTGAAAACTGAACTCTAACAGGATCTGAAGAAGCCACAGGGCTTCCTTACTAGCTTCAAATGATGCCACAATACTTTGCTTTTGTTGAATAAAGAGAAATGGAAATTTGTTTCTTGCAAGCCCATGTAATAGGTCCAGAACCAAGAGTGAAGACATAACTTGTAGTAGACTTCCGATCACAATCAAAATCAGTTAAACAAACCAATAGAGGAGATTGTTTTGCACTGTAATGAATCCCAAACTAAATTATACTTCAAACGTATAGAAGTATTCTTTTATTTGCTTTCCAATGACTTTCATGTGGGTCTTTCATAAACCAAGAAACAAGGACAACAACAAAGAAAAGGTTAGGATGGGTATGGGTCAGATACAAAATTTTTCCAACAAGATGACGGTATAAGGTAGCATCAACTTTAGGAAAAGTACAAGTGACTGAAATTTTTCCTCTAGACTAAAACAAAGAAGGGTCTGGCTTAAAGTATTCCACGTGAAAGTGGCGTAGAAGATCACAAACATAATTGGACTGGGAAAGGGAAATACCTTGTTTAGATTTTAAGACTTGAAGACCAAGAAAATAATGTAAGTGTCATGAGTTTGTCATTTCAAACTTCTTTTTAAGGCCAGTCTTCACATGGTTTATAAGGTTGGGATCACTACGAGTAAGGATAAGATCATCAACATAAAGAAGAAGAATGATAATATACTTACCCACTTTCTTGGTGTAGACAATATTGTTTGAATGACACCTAGAAAATCCATTATCTAAAATAAATCTATCCATTTGGCATACCAAGCCTGAGGGGCTTCCTTGAGACCATAAAGGGATTTCTTAAGTCAGCATACAAGGCTAGAGTCTATTTGTATAAATATAGGAGGTTCTTCTATATAGATTTCTTCATGCAAGTCCCTATGCAAGAAGGTAGGTTTAGCATCCATCTGATGGACTTCCCATTTGGAAGAGGTAGCAAGGGAAAGAACAAGGTGGATAGAGTTCATTTTGGCAACAGGGGAGAATGTTTGATTATATTCAATGCCTTCAACTTGTGAAAAAACCTTAGCAACAAAACGAGATTTATGTTTATCAACTTTTCCATCTAGTCCAAACTTGGTTCTGCAAACCCATTCGCATCTAACAAGTTTTCATCCCTTTGGAAGAGGAACAAGATCCCATGTATCATTTTCCAATAATGAACGATATTCTTCATTCATAGCTACATCCCAATATGGATGGCACAAAGCTTCTGCAAAGGTGTCAGGATCATAATTCGTTGATGCTTGAGCCAGTAAAGAGGAGGTTTTATTGAATTGAGAACGTGTATGACATTGATCTGTAGGATCACATGCAAGAGAACCTACTACATCCTAGGTAGCACAGAAACATTTTGGAAGTTAAGGAGATGAAGGAGGATTCTGAGAAGGAGTGGGAGGATTGTCATCCTCGGTGTCATCATCTGAAGAAGGATTATTTTCAGAAGAGGAAGGGATAGAGAGAGGTGGCACATCCACTGAAATAGGCTCGTAGGCCGATATATTTTCAAGAAACTTTACATCTCTTCTAATGATAACATTTTTGGATTTAGGTTGATGAAATCTATATCCTTTGAAATCTTCAGAATATCCAACAAAAATACATTTTTGACTCTTAGGTTATAAGCCTTTATGTTTCTAATCTCGAATATGGGCCCTTGCTTCACTTCCAAAAACACAAAAGTGACTTACATCAGGTTTATTTGAGCTCCATACTTCTTCTGGAGTGACATTCTTTAAGACCTTAGTAGGAGTGCAATTTACTATGTAATTTCCACAGTTAATTGCTTCTGCCCAAAAATTAAGACTAAGTCCTTTAGATTGAAGCATACAATTAGCCATTTCCTTTAAGGTGTGATTCTTCCTTTCAGCTACACCATTTTTCTGTGGAGTATATGGAACAATATGTTGCAATTGAATTCCATGCTCAGTGTAAAATTTGATGAATTTGTTGTTAACATATTCTCTGCCATTATCACATCTTAACTTAACAATTTCATGTCCAAATTGTTTCTCAACAAAGGCTTTAAAGGCCAAAGACATGTTAAATACTTCACTCTTGAGTATTAAGAAGTATACCCAAGTGTGTCTTGAGAAATCATCAATGAAAGTTAATAAATACTTGTATCCAGAGAATGAAACAACTAGAGGTAGACCACATAAATCACTATGCACAAGTTGTAAAGGGGTTGAGCCATGCCAAGAGGCACGTTTTTAAAAACTATCCCAATAATGTTTTCCAAGTACAAATCTGGAACAAACACCATATCTGCAAGATACCATGGGAATGCTTGTCACCATATTTTCTTTACATATATTTTAAAAGGAGTGATAGTTTAAGTGACCAAATTTCTCATGCCAAAGTTTGCTCGCATCATCATTATGAGAAACACATACTGAGGGAAGAGTTGATGACCCAAATTTGTTAAACTTATACAACCTTGTAGAATCATTAGCAATGTTAGGAGCTAAAATCTGGCTAGGATCTCTTAGCTCCTTAATTACAACAGCATGAGGTGAAAATTCAAAAGTTTTTCCTTCACCTGAATGAGTTATCTGATATACAGATAGAAGGGAACACATAATACATCATTAAGTTTACCATTGTCTACTTGAATAGTTCTAGTCCCTACAACACTAAGAGGTTTATTATCACATACATATATATTTTTGGTGTTACAATTATTTAAAGAAAAAAACATGGTTTTATTTCTGGCCATGTGATAATAATCTCTAGAATCAATGAGCCACTCATGAGAATGAGAATAAGAAGATACATTTAGTTCATAACCAAACTGAGATGCTTGATAACAACATGCAAAAAGTGTTATTCCTAAAGATGAAGTTGAAGTTGAAGAGTGCTCCAAATGGATGTAATGCTTCTTCAATGCTACTTCCAAGGCTTCCATCTTCTTAAAGAATTTGGATTCTAAGTGGCCATCATGATTACAAAAGTTGCAATGTCTATCAATCTTATTCCCTTTATTTTCAGTTGCCTTATCATTTTGTGGAGTTTATTTTTTATTTTGAGATTGAAATGGCTTAGGACCCTTGTTTGGTTTGGGACCATTCTTTTTAGGATGCTACTTCTTAGGATTCTTTGAAATTGGTTGTTGTTGGGATGCTAAGGCTTTCTTAGAAGAGTTTCCAGCATTAAGAAGGCTAGTATGTAAGAGTTTTTCTTTTTCTCTTATTAAAGAGTCATAAAAGGCATCAAAAGAGGGTGACTTGTAGTCTTTTCATTGAGAAATGAAGGCTTCTCTAGTAGAATCGAAGGTGGAAACAAACATAGAGTAGGCTGGTCCTAACTTGGTAAGAATGGAATAGGTAAGGCTACCATCTTCTTTCTTAACCTTAACACCTTCCAAGAGAAGTCTAAGGGTATTGATCTTGGATAAAAAATCTTAAATGGAAGAAAAATTATTGGGGTCCAATGTATGAAACTCATTTTCAAGTTGATGGGCTCTAATTTAATTTTTAATTCCAAAAACTTTGTTGAGTTGTTTCATTGCTTCATCAGGGGTATAAATTTCTATGATATGGAATCTAAGGTCTAGAGAGACAGACATCCCTATCAACCCACATGCTCCATCTTACTGATTTTCCCATTTGGCTTGCTTATCTTCATCTTTAGGTTTAGACTCTTGTCATGAGGCTATTCTATAAAGACCTTTACTTCCAAGTAAATCCAGAGTGTAGGATAGCCATTGGAAGTAGTTGATGTTGTCAAGAATAGCTAGGCATGGAATTTCCATTTTAAAAGACATTGAAGCTGTAGATTTTAAAACTAAGTGTTCCAATGGAAATATCTTGAAAAATTAGGCTGATTAAAAAAAAATGGCTTTGAAAATGGCTTCCGAATGAAAAGGTTATGGATTTTTGTAGAAAAGTTGTTGAAGATGCTGAAGAACCACGTGAATGTTGGGAAGTGAATGATAATGTTATATTTAAAAAAAAAATCCTCGCCTTTCCAAACTTAATCTAATTAGCTCACTTTAAGGAGAGATTATTTTATGTGACCAACTTTTATAAATAAGTGAAAGTCACTTTTATAATGGTACTTTATGAACTATTGAGAGAGATTACTTTATGTGACACACTTTTATAAATAAGTGAAAATAACTTTTACAATGGTACTTTATGAACTATCCACTAAATTGTAACTTAAATAAAAGATAAAGTGACTTTAGAATTATAAGTGACTCACATTTTATAATGGGTGAGAATACTTTTCCATAAAGTAAGTTTAAAACATAAGCTACATGTGCTTTTTAAAAAAGTAATTCAACAAAAAGAAAGACTTGATCGCAAGACCTCTATTCTCATAAAGTAACTTTGGACCAAGTGAGCTAATTTAAAAGGTTAGAAATTTTTGGAAAGGAAGAAGGGTTTTTTTTTCCTCACTAAAACTTTGGAGTGCTTGCTTATTTGAAAAACCAATTTTTTACTTACAAATGAAAAAACAACCACACAAACCAAAACCAACACGGAAAAGAAATCCAAGCCTCACAGCTTAAAGTTAGATTTATCCAGAAACTATATATTCTCCTCAATGTTTCTAGTTTCCCAAGATCACACTAAGGCACAGCGGAAAAGAGCATACACATGAAAAAAATATTTTCTTTCTATTTCTAATTTGCCCAGATCATACAGAGTCATGGGGCAAAGAACATAAAGAAATGAAAGGTATATATCTTGTAATAAAAAAATATAGATAACTATAAACCAAAATAAATAGAGAGATAGATAACTATAACTTCAAATAAATACTGTATACCTCTAGATCTTAAAAATGATGTAACTAGGGCTACCGAAAACCTTTTCGCCTGAAACGAAAGGGGTTCTTCACTAGAACAGATGCTCCTAAGATAATAGAGAATTCCAATCAGCCTAAAAGTGGTAAGAAACAATAGGTATATGAAATGACAGTCAGATGCAGTTGTGTCGGCCTCAAATTTGGATCACCAATGGATGCAGCCCTCAAATAGCTTTGATACCATGTAGGAATTTACAGGGTAAGTTCCTTAGATATAACACCAAAGGAAATTGCTCACAAACATATCACAGATTAGTACACCAGTATTCTTGACATGGTTAAAACCCTCAAAGAGGGAAACAATTCACAGCCTCAGCCAACGTGACCACTTCAGAAAATTTATTAACGTAAAAGAAAGAAAATTTACATAAGCTTGTCTCATGAACCGTCACCTAACAAATGACCCTCCATGCTCTTTAAATAGATATCATGGACCAATCGGGTGCTAAGCCACGGATCAAGCGTTGGTAACACCGAGGAGAGAATGAATTGTCAGATCACTTCATGTCTAGAACATATTGTGACCATCAGATTGTAAGTTAGAAACACACTTTACCTAAATATACACTAGACCAAGTTATACTTAATTATTTCCTATGTGTTGAAATATCCTAACATCGGGGCCTATCTTCATCATCATGATTTTATCCTCCAATGGGTTCACCAGTTACCACTTCTTATCCTTCCCCTTATCTTTCCTTGTAAGGGATTAAACAAAATGCCTCCCAAGGTCATTCCATTTATTCCAAAGAAACCAAGAAAAACACCACAAAACCAATACTCATCTGCTTCAATACTTAGGATAATTCCTGGTTAATTTAGGTGCAGTTTCTCCCATGAATAATACCCCCTCCCCCATCTCCAAATCTAAAAGATGAATATTTTATGATGGAATTCATGGGGCCTAAACAAATATTGTAAGTATAGGGTTGCAAAGAATAAAATATCCACTAAAAAACCTAACATTTTGCTACTTCAAGAGACTAAGTTTACTCATGATAGTCTCTGACAAAATGAAAATTCATTATGGATAAATTGTGACTTCATAACCCAATGTGCTATAGGTGCATATAGGGGTCTTGTATTTCTCTATAATTCATCAACAATTATCCTCAATGATTCATTTTCTCTCCCCATAATCCTAGCAACCCATTTCAACATTTTGGTTCCTCCGAATATGGATTTATTTCAAATTTCTATGGTCCCAACTCACCATTCGAAAAAAGAAACTTCATTTACAACCTCTTCGTTTTTGCTTGCATGGTTGGCCCTAGTCACTAGATCTTGGGTGGGGATTTCAATCTCATAAAATCCCCACAGGAATAAAGGGGTAGTGTAAGAAGGCTTAAAGAAGAGGTTTCACTCTTCAACTCATTTATAGATGATTCTAGTATGGTCAACATCCAAGCATTGAATGGAATCCATACCTGGAATAACATAAGGGGTGGCGTGCAACAGTTTGCGAGAGTAGACCACTTCTTAGTACCTAAATCCCTCTTTTTAGTGGATATCATTTTGGAAGTGTCAATTCTTCAAAAATATAGTTTTGAGCACTGCCCAATAGCTCTTTATTTGGGTTAGTCATGTTCACCTTACAACAAACCCTTTTCCTTTGAAGCTTTCTAGCTATGCCATCCATACTTTATTTCCAACATGAATGTGTAGTGGTAGGAATAAACATCCATACGTGGTTGCATTATGTTCCATATTAAGCAAAGGTTAAAATATATTAAGAAAAAATTAAAGGAGTGGAATGTTGTGTACTTCGGAAAGATCTTCAAACAAAAGCATATATTAGAAAATAAAATGAGTGAATCTCATCAAACCATAATCGAAGAGGGAAGAACAAAAGATTTGGTGGAATCAGAAGGAGAACTGCAACATCAATTAGAATAAAGGTTATCATAGGAGGATATCCTCTAAAAGAATAAATTGTTGGTGAAATAACTAATGAGGGAGAGAATAATACTAAATTCTTTCACAAATCAACAATAAACTACAAGCAACCAAATCACATACATTGCATTTGTAATGAACACAATCAGTTTATGGAATATCATGATGACATCATATAGGTTTTATCTAAACACTTCTGCTCTCTTTCAACATAGACAACCTTTTATAGGAGAGAAAATATACGAAAGGTAACCCAACATCTCTTCAAGCTTGTCTGAGTAGAGAAAAATGCCTTCTACTTACATAAATCTCATTTCAAGGAATAGAAAACATTGTTATGAGTATCCTAGAGATAAACTCCCTTGCATGGATGGATTCATAGATGAATTATTCGAAGCTTGTTGTGAGATTGTTGGGAGGGAGGTTTGGCAAGTTGTTAAACTTTCACTTCTCAACTTTGCTGCTTTCTTCCTTCGATACCACCTTCATTTCCCTTATGCCCAAATCCACTAAGGCCTCCTCTCACTCATAATTTTGTCCTACTTCCTTGTGGAACATTATCAATAAAATCATTTTTAGGACCATCTCTAAAAGAATAAAGCCTCTCTTTCCTTCTCTTATTACCCATGAGAAGGCAAGTTACATAGAAGGAAAATAAATCCTAGATTGTATAATCATTTCTCAAGAGAACATCCAGTCTCTTCATACCTGCAAGCAACCTGGACTGATTTTAAAACTTGACATGTCAAAATCCTTTGATAAAGTTAGCTAGAAATTCATATATCACACCTTCATGGCTTATGGCTTTCATGAAAAATGGATTTCCTAGGTGATGTCCCTCATTTCCAAGGATTACCTTTCCATTTCGATTAATGGCTCCCCCTCTCCCACCTTTACCCATTCCTCGGGTTTAAAGCAAGTATACCATATTTATCCCTATATCTTCTTGCTTGTTGTTGAAGGTTTAACTACTCCATTCAAAATGCTCTCTCTCAGAAGTGCCTTAAGACCCCCCCCCCCCAGATCTAATCAACAACACTCCACTCATAAACAATTTTTTGATGACACCTTGCTCAGGGGCCACCCTTCACTTTAGGAGGCTTTGGAATTCAAAAAATGCTTGGATGTTTTCACAATGTCTTCTGTAACCGATATAAATAAAATTCAGTCTCATATATTCTTCTTCAATACTCTGCAATCAGTCCAAGTCCACATTTCTTATATTCTTGGCTCCAAAAAGAGATCACCTTCATCCAAATATTTAAGACCCCCACTGAAAACCAATCCCCAATGCCAATCAGTTTGGTAAGAGATATTACTTAAATTTGAAGCTAAAATTTTGAGCTAGACCTTCAGAGCTATGCATCTTATTGGTTGCTTCATCGTCTTAAAATATGTGTTGCAATCTAGGCCCACCTACCTTCTTTCTGCCTGTGTTGTTCTGAAATCCATTCTTAACAAAATTCACAACCTTTAATGATCCTTTATTGGGGGGGGGGGTTAGAGTGAAAATGGCTCTTAGCAACTTGTGACAAGATTTACCTTACAAAATTCACTAGAGGCTTAGGCTTAAGTGACCCCTTAGTTCTAAGTAGGGCACTGAGTTCCAAAACATGGTGGAGATGGATAAGAAACCCTTACGCTCTATGGTCCCAAATGTGAACTAAAAAATATGCATAGGGTATCCACTCCTCTTAGTTAGGTGAAATGTGAAATGGAATTCACGGATCCCACATATGGAACACAACTTGGAAAAAAAAAGTTTTGAATCAGGATCATTGTTTTGGGGCAGTTCGAAATCGTATGACAACCTTTCTTTGGGAGGATTCTTGGAACCAATGGCATAAAACTTCTTATTTGGTCAGCTCCCAACAAATCATAGATAACTTCATTCAAATAGGGTTTTCATTGGTCTCCCACTACTAGGATTCCCATCCCTCTAACTCATCTTGGCGCTCATGGAAAATCCAATCATGAGACTCTGCACTTACTCATGGAGAAGAGAAAGAACTTTTGGAACCTATTTTTGTCACTAGAAATATTGTAGTGTAGATCTATAATGATATTTTGCATTGGGTATATTGAAAATTCAGAAATTTTAACCTCAAGAAGGTTTGTATAATCCTTATGAAAGTACAATAGATGAAGCCCAAGAACATCTAGAAACATCTCTAGAAAATGAAGCACTAGCCTAAAATTACTCTCTTCCTATGCTTACTCCTAAAAAATAAGACCTAAACATGTGGTAAGCTTAAAAAATGTGGATTCACGGGTCCTTCCATTTGTAATTTGTGAAAGGATCAAGTAGAAGATCACAATCATCTATTACTTAGCTTCTCCTCTTCTTCACTTTGGGAGCAACATGCCATCTCCTTTGGTAGAACCAATATCATGCCACATTGCATCACTGCCTTACTGGAAAGCTAGAAAGACTCACTATTTAGTATCCCCCATTCTCATTCGACCTTTCCTCTTAATCCTAGGCTTCATTACTGGAATATTTGAAAAGAAAGGAATTCTAGAAATTTTAAAAATTCCCCATCCCCGTTAGAGGTTGTCTGACATCATATTCTTTCGTGACTTCAAGAGACCATAAACTTTTTGCAATGGGTCACTCAGGACTGGGAGTGCTATCTAGTTGAGTAAACCTTTTTGTGTCAACTTTGGGATCAACCCTTAGAAGCTCCTACTACTATCTATTCCCACCCTATCAACGCCACAACTTGGTATCCCCCGCCACTAGGATTTATCAAACTGAACTTTGATGGGGATTTGTGAGGAAATTCATAGTCTGATAATTATGGTGTAGTGTTTAGAGATAGCTCAAGACATATTCTTGATATTTTTGTTGGCAGACATCTCTTCACCACCAATAATAAAGCCTAGCTTTGGGGTCTTGAACATGATATGAACATTATTCTAAGGAAAAATTATCATTAGCTCCTAACAGAATGAGACTTTCTTCTCATCATATCGATTTTGAAGAAGTTTCAATGAAGTTATACCCTTACCAAAATATTATGCAGCTAGTGCATTAAATTTCACATCTCAAAAGTTTCATCTTTACTTAACTGCATCTACACTCCCATGTTATCTCATATCATTTGGGAAAGAGGCTAGCAGAACTCCTTTCTGATCATCCTATCGAATCAAAAAATTCTTTTATTGATGTGCAATGGTCTCAATATACTCCTACTCATCTGAGAATAACATGTCTTTCCATTGTAAACCAAGATTATTCTAGCATGACAAGTGCTTGCTCGAAACAATAGTCCTTGTCATGTTGAAAACAGGTAGATTAGGTGGTCACTTTTCCCATAGATTTAACCCTCTTGTGGGTGGGCATGCTCAGATTTACACCCATGATATGGAAGAATTTACTTTCTCTTGGCTATCATATGTTGTCTCTCATTAGTTTATTATGTCGCCTTATTATTGCATGGAAAGCCTTACTTCGATGGAGATGGTTGGAGGTGGCATCATGGCTTGTATGCATCCTTCTTTAAGCATGTATCCATACTTGATGAGTAGTTCTAAAAATTCATTATTGATGTTAGTTATGCTTAGTGTCCTGTCGAGCAGTAAAAAGGGTCTTTTTCACCTCTATTTACCTCACATTAACTTGTCAATCCAAGAACGATATGTTATCTCAAAGAGTGTACTCAGTTTGAGGTGGTCATTTGTCAGAGTAATGCTATTAGTATAGTGCTCTAAATACAAGAGTAAACAGATGCTTGAAATAAGATCTACTTACAGAAAAGAACCTTAAGACTCAAATCATGCACCCAGAAAACTATAGCAATTTATCAGTCAAGGGTACAGTAACGATAACTCATCCCTCTGTAAACTGATGTATTAAAGATAATAAAGGAAAAGATCATCAACCTAGGAACTAGACAACAAATGTCAACATTCACTACAGTCTTAGATCGTTCCACACACCAAAGCAATGATAGTACAAATAACAGGAAATGGAACAACAACTAGTTCTTATAAATAAGATTGAACAAAAATAGAATGGCAACTGCTTGGTAATGAAATATAGAATAGCAAATAGAGTTAAATGTAAATGTACAATGAACCAAAATAAATAACACATGCAGTATGCTTAATATTAAGAGAAACAGTAATCTAACTTCGATACAACAGGTATCAATCTCAGTTATAAAGAATAATGATTTTAATTCGTAACGGAACAACAAAGTCAATTGAACAATAATTGTGATTAAGTGCAAACCATAGAAGAATATAGTAATACCAACATATGAATGTTGCAACGTGGTTACTCTGTAATTGAACAACAATATCATTCTATAAGGAACAACAATGTTATATCAATGATTAAAGGCATAGCAATGCGTTACAAAATCAGAATGAATAATACAACATTCCTATCACAGAGAACAACATTACTCAATTGAACATAAATCAAATATAACAGAAACGTGATGTAAAATAACAAAACACATCAAATTACCGAACAACGCTGATAATGAAAACCACACACGAATTAGAGATAATGGTACAGGAGCAAGTGTTCCAGCAGGGCTGGGCCCTTAGCCTCTAGGGACACACCGCTTGAGATTACTCTAGAATCAAAGATGAAATGGCAACTAGACTTATATTAAAACATCAAAGCAGAGTTACAGTGGATCACTTGTCAACGAGAGTTGATGATAAAAGCTTCAAATACAAAGGAGAATTACATAAAACCAACAACAGGTCGTCACCCTAGGCTAGCAGTGTTGCCCCTTCTTATAACAGCCGAGCGGAGATATCAATGATGCAAGAATAGTTAAGATAGCGATCCCTCAAGATCAAAGGATCCTGAGGGATTCGCAAGACTGTTAATTTCCAGTTATCTATTTGTTCTCCTGTGCCAATTTGATTTCTCCTTTTCCCTTTCCTGGCTGATACGCTCCAATTTGGATCATCTTGTTTCCACGCGGTTTCCTTCTAGATGGACAACAGTTAACTTTGTCCTATCTTTTCCTCTGGGATGAAAATATTTCATTTTTTCCTCTTCCTGCATAAGAAAATGGCAATTATTAGTAGTTTTGTGTTGCATATAAATCCCTTAGATTTTGTCATCATTTCTTATTATCTTCCTAGTTCATGATGCAAATAGGTTATTAGTTTTAAAGCAAAGATGACAATGACAAAACATACCTTTTTTAGTACTCCACACACCGCCCTGCTTACCCTTTTTCATGCCCTCATGAAAACATTGTAGTTGACATGTAAGGCGGTGAGAGAGTAGGCCGGAGACGGAATCTCATGTGGTGGTCTACAACCATGATGCCTAGCTAGGTGTTCGAAAAGATGGCATGTCTAACCCTCAGGAATCTCATATAGGGCTTGGTATCCAGGTGCAGGGTGCTAAATAATCGGACTCCTGAACCTATATCCTAACCAAGATGACCCTGCCCTCAACATAAGATCACCATAGAGGCTCAAGTGATTAGCGGCTAACTTAAAGTTCTCATAATTAAATGGTTCCCTGAGTTGGATATTCAGATTAGAGGCCTGATATCGAAATTTAGCAGCTGCAATGGCAATGTCCTTGATGGTAAAGAAGTATTCTATCCCTTACTGATTGATTTCTGTATGAATGGGTCCTAATGCTTCAATCACGCCCGGAGTCCTCATGAGGTTCTTATGTTTATTCCACAACTATAATGGATCTCTAGGCTCAGCTCTTTGGAAGGCATTATAGGCTTTAAGCCATTTGATTTGATTAACTCCAAATGAAATAAATGCCTGTAGTTGGATGTCCCCAACGAAAGGGTCGGGGTTCTACTCTGTCTCTTGATCTAGTAGAAGGTTATGCAAATAGAATTCACACAATAATATTTGGACCTTTATTCCATAATGCTTACAACAATTTATGAAATCATCAATAGTATTAATTTGTATAGGGGCTCCTGCTTTGATAGCCTTAATTTTCAATTTCAAATATCGTTCCATTAAAAACAAGGCATAATTCTTAGCAGGGGCTCTACATGCTAGGACATCAATGTAAAAAGAGCATAAGTTATCCATCTGTCTGATAACTACATCTAATCTATGAGTTACCTTAGTGACTCTTTCTCCTTCCTTTCACCATCCTTCAAAAGCATGGCTTTTAGATAAATTGACATTCCTTAGCTGTTGTTGTAATTCTTCATACTTCTCTCGAGAAACCGTTTGTTCTGTAATTTTTTCTACTGCTTGTTGAGCTTGCATCAAACCCTCTTGTAGGGTTACTGTCCTCGGATCACTGTTCCACATGGTAGTGGTAAGTGGAAGATTTACTTGAATCTTCTTATTGCATCGCCTCGTGTTTATGGTTCGCATTTCTTCATAGGGTTGTGCCTCTGTCTGAACTTCATTGTCACAGGCCGATATATCATCTATTTGCACTTCAACGTGGGTAACAGCTGAATGCTGTTCCTTTTGGTTTTGAACAACAATCTGGACTTGAGTCCTCCTAACCTTTTTCTTGAGGGGTCTCGCTAGGGTGGTTGCATGTCTTACCCACGAGGTCTTTTTTTCTCCTTTCCCATTTTCAAAACCTTGATTTGTTGTCAAAGTTGTGCTATCACATTCAACAGTCTTTGCTGTTCTTTTCGTAATTTTTTAATTTCTTCTATTTTCTTAGAAGGAATAAATGTCTATTTACTCAGGCCTGGACTGTCATCTTGGCCAATTTCCTGGTTTTCTTCTTAGGGTGCCCCTTCATTATTCTGACCAGGTTGCTCAGGAGTAAAATCCCTAGCTAGTTCTATTATTTCCTGGGTGACTTCTTTTCCACCCCTTTTTCCCCATGAAATTGTTCTAGTGTAGTATGGCTGGGAACAAATTGTTCCACTTCTATATCTTCATCACTTTTTTCTCCAGTTATACTTTCATCATGAACGAAATGATTCTTTTCTTCTTCTTCTTCGGTGCACAACTCTTCGGGTGTATTTTTGTCCTGAGCAGAATGCTCCTTTGGTTCTTCTTCAATATGGAGCCTTAAGGCGCTGAGAGGTTGGGCATATTTGCCCATATTGGCCAAAATTTTGGCCAATTCATCCTCTTGTAATGGATTTTGCAATGGGCTCTCTTCACGCTGCTCTGTCTCTTCCTATGCCTGCCCAGACTGCTCAGTCTCTTCCTCTGTTTCTCCTTCCTTATTTCGCTCTATCTCTTTTTCATTCTCCTCTCCTTCTAATTGCGGGGGTTGCTCATCCCCTGAATCATCTATCTCCACTGGTTGGCTGGTATTCCCTCGGGAATTTTCCAGCCTCTCTCTGATCCATGCCAATCTAACTGATTTCCTCTGTTTCAACGGTCTATTCGATCTACTGGTAGTAAGTTTTCGTTTTGGGGCTGGCAGAGTAAGTGCCCAGTCTATCGTGGTAATTAATTCTTCCTAACTGCTCTGTTGCTGAGCAAGCCTATGGCTAACTATCAGTCGTATCAGCCCATGGTGACTTACTACCGATTCTACATGCTGTGATTTATTCATGCTTCGGGCAACATCATGTAGTAAGGAATTTAAAAATGCAGGTAAGTTCACAGAGCATTTCTTTTTTAATATGGCTAAAAGCTTAAGGTGTCGTGGTCTTACCACGTCTTTTCAGCCTTCACAAGTGATGTAGCTCTGGATGATCTTCGCCAATTCTGCCCACGGCTCTCCTAATGCTGCTGTTAGAACTCCCTTTCCTCTTACGGTCGGGTTCTGGCCTTCATCTTGATTTTTTTTTTATGATTTTCTGCAATCTCTCCTTCTTTAGAGTCCACATAGGTCCAGTGGCTGGTAGTCCCGAGACCTCTACAATTATGTCATCGGTGACTGCTAGTGTCTCCCTCTTACCGTGGAGTGATATTATTGCAAATTATATAAGAATTCTATTGCTACAGTCTCATTGGATTCTTGTAGACGATTGAGATAGACTATCCATCCTGCCCTCGTTAAGATTTCCTGTGCAGCATTAGAAACTGTCAATACCTGTGGTTCTCTTCGAATTGATCTTCCTTCCATGTTTTAGCACACTGTAAAAATGCAGAGACGGAAATGGAACAGCAGGCTATTCAAACTGTTAAAAATACAGAGAAAATAATGAAACAACAAGCTCGTTCAAATCCTGAGTCACTTACTAATTGCTGTAGAGCATAATATGGAAATAGCTTAGGAACAGTAGGTCATGCAAATTGAAAAATGATATACCGTTAAGCCTTGTTATTCCCAAGTAAAATTTTCCCAAATAATAGTCTAACACATATATTAGCAAATTATGAGGTCACCTGCTTCCCCCCTGCAATGTGATAGGCCGTCCTCGGCCATTAAATGAGAGAGCAGCGTGCCGAACTGCCATGGTACAGAGTCATAAAGGAACAGTGTATACCAAAATGCCATGTTTACAAAAGGAACAAATTGTTGAAATCGAGGTGTATAGTAGGATCACTTAACAAGTAAGAGAATGCTATGATATGATGCGAGGCTGGAAGGATAGGACAGTTGACGTGCACAAAAAGTCTGATGCGGTCATTATCGAATTTTTCCATCATGATCGGTTGTAATAGATTTTCATGTGTTTAAAGGTTCGGGGAAGTGATATACATAATCTCATTTGACCCATTACAAAGGTATAAGACCAAGAAGGGTGTTGATGATTGCTATTGGTGTATAAGGAATGTGACTTCGATACCATCAACAGAGCTCTGTTGCCCACAGGTGTCCATAACCTTGACAGAGTTGTTTGTTTCACCCATGGAACCACGATCCTTTGTGTATGCTTTAGAAAGTGTTGTGCAATATCAAAATGGAGGTCATTATGCTGGCTTGGTAACTAGTTAAATCATAATGCCATTCACTAGGAAGAAGTGAAAGGTGGGCAGGCCAGCTCGTGATGAGACCTCCTGTTCCAAGGACTCTTTATTTTTTGTGATGTGCCTCTTGGATCATATCCCTGGTGTGGTGGCCATAGTGGGAATTCCACTTCACTTTCTCCCTTATGATCATGGTAGGCTGGCTCTTGATGAGAACCCCTATCCTTCATTTGACAACCGATATCATATAAACATTTTTCTCTCTTTTTCTCTTTTATAAAGTACTTTCGTGTTTATACACAAAGGGTGGTTCAACACTCCTTAAGAGTAGGAATGGTGGAAGAAGTCTTAACATATCAATAGAAAAATATACCCTTTGTTCTTATTCCTTAATAATGATGAAAGAAGATTATGGGAATTCAAAAAGAAGCATCATGATAAAGATAACCAATCATATTAGTACTAGTAGAATAATGACAACAAAGTGATGAATAATTGTGTCCTTTCCTCTTCTCTCCTATCAATTCAAAGCAATTTCTTGTAAAAATAATGATTTTATGTAATTTACTGATTTCAATGTGTTCTAGTTTTGTATGCATTGCATAAGTGTATAGTTGTGCCCTAATAGACTCGAAACATCAGGATCAATAGGCGTGTTTGAATTGGAATGGCAAGGAGAACAAGCATAAGTAAAAGTAATACAAAAATGTTGGCGTTTCAAAGGGGAACAACAAGAAAACACAAGCATTATTGCTTTGGAAAAGGAACAACAAAAAATACAAGTGTTATTCCTTCAAGAAAAAGGAACAGAAAAAGAAAAATGCAAGAGCCGTTCCTTTGGAGAAGAAACAATAGAAAATACAAGTGATGTTCCTTCCGGAAAAAGGAACAGCAAAAAACGCAAGTGCCGTTAATTTGGAAAAGGAATAGAAAAAAATACAAGTGTTGTTCCTTTGGTAAAAAGGAACAGCAAAAAATGCAAGTGTCATTCCTTTGGAAAAGGAACAACAAAAAAAATGCAAGTGATGTTCCTTCAGAAAAAAGGAACAACAGAAACCAAAAGTGTTGTTGCTTTGGAAACGGAACAACAGAAAATCCAAGTGTTGTTCCTTCGGGAAAAAGCAATAGAAAAAATGCAAGTGTTGTTCCTTTGGAAAAGGAACAGTAAAAAAAATGCAAGTGTTATTCCTTTGGGAAAAAGGAACAACAGAAACCAAAAGTGTTGTTCCTTTGGAAAAGGAACAACAGAAAATACAAGTGTTGTTCCTTCGGGAAAAAGGAACAGCAAAAACCAAAAGTTCTATTCCTTTGGAAAAGGAATAGCAAAATGAAAGTGTTGTTCCTTTAGAAAAGGAACAACAGAAAAATAAAAGTGCACACAAGTGTTGTTCCTTCAGAAAAGGAGAAGAAAAAACGACAGTGCCGTTCCTTCGGAAAAAAGGAACAACAAAAAAAAATGCAAGTGTTGTTCCTTTGGGAAAAGGAACAACAAAACAATGGAACTGGTGAGCCTACAAAAAGGAACATTAGAATGCAGGGTTCCTTGAAAAAGGAACAACAAAGTGGTGAGAATGCTATTTCTTCCTAAAAGGAACAACAAAGTGGAAATATATAAAAAAAATATGTACAGAAAATAATTTATGCTAACAAAACAAAAGAATTATGTATAGGATGTAAAAACAGTTGAATCACTTAATGAACTAGAGGTGAGGAATATTTCTCTTCCTCCTCCAAAATTTGGATGTCGGATTCTTCACGGAGCTGCTGGTAGAAGGATTCTCGAGTAAGTGGTTTGTGGTATAGTCGAAATCGGTGGCCGTTTTCCTTGAAGGTATGTCCAGATCTGTCAATGGTGATTAGAGTAAGGGTGACATTATCATGTACCTTATGGATTTTGTATGGCCCCAGCCAACGAGTCTGAAGCTTTTCGAGAAAATCCTGAAACATGGAATTGTATAGGAGCACCCAATCTCCTTCACGGAAGACTTTCTTTTTAATGAGGGCGTCATGCCATTTAGCTCATTGTTGTTGGATCAATGCAGTGTGTTGAAGGGTAGAGAGCCTGATTTCATCTAGCTCATTGATATGTTGTAATCTATTAATCTGTGCCTTGTTTAGATCTAGACCAACTTCTTGTGCTGTTCGTAGTGTTTGTATTTCAAATTCTATCGGAAATATGGGTTCCTTTCCAAATACTGGTTGGTATGGTGAATAGCTAGTAGTGCTTCTCCATGTTGTTCTATAAGCCCACAAGGCTTCTGGTAATCTTGCAGCCCAATCACGTCTATGTGATGCAATGGTTTTTGTTAGGATTGCTTCTATTATTTTATTGCTGCTTTCTACTTGACCATTTGCCTGTGGGTGGTATGGAGTAGTAATTTTATGTTGTATATGATAGTTTTTTAGTGTTGCAGCAATCTTGTTACCAACAAAATATGGTCCACCATCTGTAATTATGTCTCTTAGAAGCCCATATCGGAAAAATATATGGAACAGGAACTGTATGACGAAATCCTCTGTAGCTCTTGGTAATGCCTCTGCTTCAACCCATTTGGTGACATATTCTGTTGCTACCAAAATATATGTTTTCTGGTTCGAGGATGGGTTAATTGGACCAACAAAATCGAGGGCCCATCGCTCGAATGGTTCAATAACTAGCTGTGGATTCAGGGGCATTTCGTCGGACTGACCAGGGCGTCCTGCTCTTTGGCAACTGTCACAAGCTTGAACAAACTTCTTTGCATCTTTGAAGATCGTGGGCCAATAATACCCTATTTGCAGCACCTTATGTCCAGTTCTTCGATCGATGAAATGTCCGCCACATGGTCCATCGTGACAAGATTTCAAAATGTCAAAAATTTCATCTTTGTGGACACAACTCTTGATGTGCATATATGCTCCTGTATGGAACAGGTGGCCCCCAATCCAAGAAAATCGAGTACTTCACTAGATATTTTGTTTTCGTTTATTGGGGGTCAAATGTTTTGGTAATTTTCTTACTGCTAAGTAATTTGCAACATTAGCATACCAGGGTGTTTTAACAGTGACAGCGAACAAATGCTCATCTAGAAATTGATCTTCAACTGTGGCTGCGTCCATTGGTTTTGGCATTCACGAGAGAAAGTCAGCTACAGGATTTTCTTTTCCAAGTCGGTCCTTGATTGTGATATCGAATTCCTGCAATAAAATCAGCCATATGGTTATTCTACCATTTGTGATTGGTTTATTTGCTAAGTATTTTATGGCAGAGTGATCTGTATACAAGATAATAGGATATCCAGTAATGTAATGCCTAAACTTATTGACAGCATGTATTACAGCTAAAATTTCCTTTTCGGTAACAGTATAGTTTAATTCAATAGGAGATAAATTCTTGCTAATATAATAAATTTCATATGGTTTTTTTATCTTTTTCGTGCCCAAGGACTGCTCCGACAGCTGTATCTGAAGCATTTGATGAAATTTGAAATGGCAGGTCCCAATTTGGACCTCTAAGGACTGGGGCTATTGAGACAAGATTTTTCAGATCCTGGAAAGCACGGTCACATTTTTCTATCCAAAGAAAGTCAACATTACCTATCAGTGCATATAGAGGTGTAGCAATATCAGAAAAATGTTCTATAAATATTCTATAATAACCAGAAAATCCAAGAAAACTACGTACCTCTATTTGAGTGGTAGGAGTGGGAATTAGCAAAATTATTTGAATTTTGGCCGGGTCTACCTATATTCTAGCTGCTGAAATATAATGGCCTAGAATAAGTCCTTATGTCATCATCATATATCATTTTTCATGGCTCAAACAGAGCCTGGTGGCAATGCAATGCTGCAGCACTTTTTCCAGTGTGTCCAATGCTGTGTCGAAATCATCCTCATATGGTGTAAAATCATCCATGTATACTTCGAAACCTTCATTTATTAAATCTGAAAAAATGATAAGGGTATCCCTTTGAAATGTGGTAGGGGCATTGCATAAGCCAAAAGGTAGAACTTTGTAGGAAAATGTTCCCCAAGGACAAGTAAAAGTAGTTTTGTCTTGGTCTTCAAGGGCAATCTGAATCTAACTGTATCCACTAAAGCCATCTAAGAAAGAAAAGAATTTCTTTCGTGCCAAAGTGTCTAATACTTGGTCAATGAATGGAAGGGGAAAGTGGTCTTTTTGTGTTGCTTTATTTAGCTGTCTATAATCTACACAAATCCTCCATTTTCCATTCTTCTTTGGTACCACAACAAGTGGATGGAACCATTTACTATCGGAGATAGGGTAGATGAAGTTCACATCTAAAATTTTTTGAAGTTCAGCCTTTACAATGTCTTTTAGATGGGGATTAAGTCTCCTTTGTGGTTAGCGAACAGGTCTCGCATCTTTTTCTATGTAAATGTGGTGCGCACATAACTAGGGATCTATTCCTTTCATGTCAGGATAGTCCCATGCAAATGCTTCTCTATATTTCCTTAGTAGTCAGATGAGCTTCTCTTCTTGTTCGGAAGTTAGGTTGGTATTAATGTTTAATGTCTTTCCTGGCTCAATTTCTACAATTTTTCTATTTGAGACAGAGGTAGTGTTAGATCCTAGATTTGTCTCAGGCTGAAAAGACAAGGTTCTAGGTCCACATCAAACCACGCTCAGCCTCATAGCTAGCCCTACGAGGATAGGAGAGGGCTCTCTCCGGGTCAATCTCGGCAAAAGGTGATCAATGAGGCTCGAGATGACTAAATTGGCAATTGATCTTAGGCTAGGTATGAAGTACAAGGAGTTTGAAGTTGATTTTTGAGGTTTTTGTTGAATCAAAGGGAAAGGCAATTTTGGGTACGGGGATGAGACACAGTTTTTGCAGAGGTCTACTTGGGCCAAGGTAGGTGATTGTCTTGATGCTTTTAAAGAAAATTAATGGATAGATCTGACTGGTGAGAAGCTAAGGAGAGCAAGAAGCTTTCAAGGATTCTCCTTAAACAGATGAAAACATGAAAAATCAAACAAATTTAAAGGCAGAGCATAACAATCTATGGATTCTACCTTAACACTTCATTTGTTCAATTGCAGAAGATGAGAGAAGGAAGATGATACACATAACAACTTACAAATACTGAAAGAAGCACACCATCAACACATAAAGCCACATGGATCCCAAACAGTGCTGCAAAACCCTGGTCTTTCCTTTGCCAAAAATGCAGAAGTGAATGTACAATAGAGTGTCAAGCTTTTCCTAAGAGTCCAACCCTAAAAATGACTTAGAAATTACAAAATATAGGCAAGCCAACCTATTCTCTTGCCACTAGGGGTCGAGCTCATCATTCTAGGAGCTGTTTCAACCAATTCTAAACAAAGCACTACAATCTAGGCAGTCAAAACAACTTGCCTCTATAAGGTAGGAAACTGATTCATTCATTAAATTTTCACTCTTTTGTGAATGAATCTTCTAGAACAAGTAACTAAGTGTCAAAATTACATCATGTTCAATAAATTACATCAAGAGAAGTCAAAAATTACATCACAAATCAAAATTAGTCAAACTGGCCGAATTTCTGAGCTGAAAGATGAAAAATTGGGCAAAAAATCTATATGTGCCGTGCTGATTTCTATATGTGCAGCGCTACTTTGCTGCTGATTTTGAGGCACTTGCAGGAGTCCAAATTGCACTCAGGTTGTCTTGTTCGAAAGCCCTACCTGTCTTCTTTCCAACCCAAGTGGAATTTTCCAATTTGGTGTCCATTTGCCCCTCCAAAAGTGCATTCTACCAAGACTACTTCCTGTGTGTCAAAAAAGGGGCAATGAGGTCATTTTTTGCATTTTTTTGACCTTTTGGGGATCCAGAACTAGCCCAAATTTCTTGTCCAAGTACCAAAATTCATGATTTCTCATGACAAATCCAAAACTGCAATCCATTTGAAATTTGGAGCTCCCAATCCTATGCGTCGCGCAAGGTGCACGGCGCATATAGGGAAAAAGCCTGTTTTTAACACAAAAATTTCCAAAATCACCAAAAATGCCCCAAATTTCTTGAAATTTGAGCTGGAGCTTCCTTATCAAGTGTGATGCTGGGCTAAAGAGGCCTCAACCAAAATATAAAGATGATCAAGCTCCCTTTGCCTCTTTTGCTTCTTGATTTCCTTCTTCAAATTCGCCTTTAGTTTCCTTATCCATGCCTTGCAAACTTTGTTCCGTGCCCTGTCGTGGACAGCCATGTGTCTCAGCAATGCATTATCTCTATTGGCCTTGTTCAGCCGCTTCTCCAAGCAAATTTTGACTCTCTCAAGATTAGACTGTCGATCCTCATTGATCTGTCGCTCTAGAGAAGTGAACTCAATCCTCCTATGTCGGGAAGCTTGGCGATTCTCACGGATGTTCTGCAGCTCCATGATCGCATGCTAGTCTTCAAGCTACTTATTTCTCTCCTCCAGATACCTGATGTGCCATTTGGCCATCTCCAACTCGATTTCCAAGGCTTGAATGTTTGCTTCTTGCTCCTCGATAATCCTTCTATATTTGGCATTCTCTGAATCTATAGTTGTCTCATCATCATGAATGAGAATGAAACCTGATGGCTCACCTGAAGGCCCCTTCTTATGCTTGGGCTTCTTGCCCTTGTCCTGTACCTGTGGTGCTGATGTCGGAAGCGAGGCCCCTTCCACACCAGGTGGAGACAACACTTGCTTTGTTGCTACAAACAAAGGTCTAGTGCCTTTCGGATAGCCTTTCTGATATGTAATGAAAACAGGTCTGGTCTCATGACGCTCATACTGCTGAGAAGGTTCACCCTCATGTTTCACTTCTGATACTCTTCGTGAAGCTTTGAAGAAATCACGAGAGATGAAATCATCCCAAGTGATGCCCTGCAATCCAAGCTGATGAACCACCAAAATCTTTAGAAGAACAAAATGATAGACACTGTTAAGTTGCTGCTGAGGGGTTCTATGTTGTATAAAGGTGGTCATCCTCTCTATGTTCCGACAGATAAAATATGGAATGTTCATCATCCGCACCCTGGTGAAATGCATGAGCAACCTGATGTGATAAGCATAAAGACGAGAGAACCGTCCCTCACAGCTGAAATATTTCACGATCAATCTCATGAGTGGAGCATATTCATCTTTCAGGTATCGGAATAGGAACACTCTCTTGAGCTGCCTCAAGAAATTGGTTTTGATGTATGGCTCATAATGCTATCGATCAATCTATTGTTTCTTGTGCCATAGTTCACCAATATTCGGTATACCTGTTGTTAATGAAACAGTTTTTGGTGTAAGTGTAAAGGTGACACCGGCCAAGATAGATTGATCTCCGTGCAAGTGAAAGACAAAAAGACGAGCCAACTCATGATGAAATTGGACCTCTACCACCTCTTGGCAAAACTCATAGCAAGAATGATGCTCAAAACACTGCATAGCAAGGGGACAGGCATGTAGTTCTATAAGGGTGATTGGTTCTTCCCTGACATGTTTGCCACTTTTCCGAGGCCTCCGGGGTTCCTGTTCTCCCAAGGGAGAATCACTTTGGGTTTCTGCCTCATATTCAGATGAATGACCAGACGACATCACTGCTGATACACAAACTGCCTTGAATGAATGCTGATGTATGAATCTGCTGTATACAACTGAAGGTGGACTGCTCTTTTTGATATAAACAATGTTGTAACCAAGGGGAAAACAAATGTAACCAGGGAATATTAGGAAGGGGAAAATATTAGGGAATTAGGGAATATTGAAATAAAATTTAATTAGGGAGAGGAGGGGAAATCTATATATGAGAATAGGGTTTTAGGGTTTGGGATAGTGAATAGGGTTAAGGAGTTTTTTACAAGGGTAAGGGATTAGGAATTTAGGGATTTGAATGTAGTGTAGGATTGATGAGGGGATTTTTGGAAATGAGGAAACAAAGGGAAATGGGGAAAGGGAAAAATCCTTGGTGACAAAACAGTGTTTCAAAACCTACAGCAAATTTCCTTACTTTCAAAGGGAGGGTTCAAATTCTTGTTTCAACGGCCATCATCCATAAACCAATCACATTCATCACTAAATACAAAGCCACAACATTGGATGAGAGCCTACCTGGCAAATTGATGCAAAGTTTGGGCGATTTGATGAGTTTCCAAGCAAGTTTCGGGCTCAAATCTATAAGCACCACGCTCATTACCCAGTGTGCCGCGCGCACTATATGTACCGCGCTCGTTAAATTTAATACTGCGCAGAAGTCCTGTGTGCGCCGCACACACTATATGCGTCGCATTGCCTGTTATATGCACCACGCGGGTGAACTGTGAGCCAATCTTCTCCAAAACACACAAACTCGACTTGAAATGATTTTCTCCAGCCTTGGCATGTACAATGGCTTGAATCTTCATTGAAAAATCTTTATATAGACACCAGTTTGATTTTTGCCTCTTCAATAACCCAATTTGTAATGTTTTGCAATTGACACTTTTTCAAAATTAATAGAATTTTGACCTTTTTGTTTCCTCCTTAATTTCGGTTGAAATAATGAATTTCTTTGACAATTTTTTGCTGGGATAGCTGACATATGGTCTGGCAAAGGAGACCAGGGCTGTGCCGGGACAATTCAAGAATTGAAATTTCTGAAAAATTATTACAAAAACGAAATGTCGACTTATCTTCAAAACAGAGTTTTGAAGAGAAGTCAGAATCCATCTATATGACGATAAAAATCTTTGAAATAACAACTTATCAAGGACCTCCCTCGGGTTTGCTGGCTTTATTAGACTTTTTCAAAGACCAAATTGACTAACCCTAGACCTAATGACTAAAATAACTGTTATGACCTAGAAATTGAAACAGGACTGCAAATGACTTTTCAAGACTTGATTTTTATGAACAGACCTGAGCCAGCAGTGCCAAGGATGAGGGGGATGAGTGACACAAGCCCTTCCGTCAGATTTATGGCATACTCCTAATGAAATGCAACTGATCGAAAATGATGAGACACCTAATCATGAAATGCAAAAAAGAGTTTAGATCTCTGATGGAGGGATGACGAGACCGACTCTAACAGGTAGTAGGTATTGTTTGGTTGTGTATCTTTAAGAGGATCTTCTTCTAATTCATTAACAAATGCTGCTTCTATCATGTGACATTGTATGTGGGATCTGGATTCAACTTGACTAATAAATTTGTTAATGGCATCATCTTCTGTTTGGTCTTTGAAATCAAGGGCCTCTTCTATGGTTAATGGAGATCTAATATTTTCGGTGAGGTATGATGCAGGATGTTTGTTAGTTTTTATTATTGTGATGCTTGGTTGTGCCGAAGGGTATAAAGCTAGATTCTTGATATTAGCCCTCGTAGTTATGGTCATATTGCCTTGTCGGCAGCCAATATAAGCATCGACAGTTGCAAGCCAAGGTCTACCTAAAATCAATGGATGTCCATCAAGTTGGTTTTTGGGATTTATTATCAGAAAATCGGCAAGATACTCCCAGGAGTCAAGGGATACCATGACATCATGTAGTGTGCCTTCTGGCCTAACCACAGATTCGTCAGCCATTTATAATAAAGTGGAGGTCAGTTCTACTAATGTAATGCCCAGTTTTTGGCAAGTGGTAGTTGTTAAGATATTGATTGTAGCTCCTAGATCAACTAAGGCATTTGAGAAGGTTTGTCCATTGATTTGTATGGTTACTATTGGATTTCCTGGGTCTTCATATTTAACGGGTGTTTCTTTTCCTGATAATAGGTCGGATAGAGTGCCAACTACTTGGACTTTTGGGTTATTTGTTATTTTCCTCCTTGGTTTCTTTATACATAGCTCTTTCATAGTCTTTGCATATATTGGGATGTCTTGAATGGCTTGCAGGAGTTGGATTTTTATGTACAGATTTTTTAGTTCTCCCAGAATGTCAAAATTAGGATATTGTATAGGTCGAGATATAATTAATTGTTTTGGGAATGGGGGGAAGATGCCATTGCTTTATCATGAATTTGTTGTTTGGTCACATCCTCTTCTTGTGGCGATTTTTTTATAGGTAACTGATTTTCAACTTGAGCAGTTTTATCTCCCTCTGTTTCAATGATGTGCCCAGATCTTAATTGAAGGTCATTGCACTCCCTTAGATCAGTTCCTATTTCTAATGTTTCAATTATTTGAATAGATTGGACTGGTCTGTTATTTGGATTTGGGTTGGGTTGGGCTAGGAGTTGCGGTCTTAAGTTAGACTGGGGATTTTGTTGTAGTGCTGGTAGTGTAGGTTGAGGGAGCGGAATGGTTCCTACTTGCTGATTCATCAGTCTTTGCCAGCTTGTCCGCTAGGCTTGACTCTGTGAAGTAGGAGGGGACCATTGTACTGGATATACATTGTTTTGCCACTATGGTGGAGTGTAGGGAAAATTTGGCCAATTGGTTTGGCTTGCTTGATTCAGCCATGAAGGAAATGGTTGTTGTAACCAATTCGGGAAGGTAGGTTGATTTTGCCACATTGTATTATATTATTGAGCATGATATTGTGGAGGCTGAAAAGAAGAAGCTGCGTCTAAGATCATACCTAATTTCCGTGGCTGCCATTGACGGCGCTGATTGAGTAGATACACAGGCTCTAGTTCTTCTTCTGCTTCCTTGTATACTGCTTTCAATCAAGGAAGTGAGGGACAACTCTCTGTAGAGTGGTATTTCGTACAAATGGCGCAAACTTGGACTGCATCTAATCAACACTCCTTGTGACTGTGTTTCTTTCTGCATTTGGGATAGAAGATTGCCAAATTTTGTTCTGCCTCTGCTTGCTTTTGTTTAGCTTGCATAATATCAAGTTGTGTTGTCAGTGTCCCTAATATGTTAGTTTTAAAATTTTCTAATAAATTTCCAATTTCTGCACGAGTTACTTCTTCTGCCGAAATTCTGTTATCTCTTGCAAATAGATCATGTTCTGCTAGTTTCAGCTTCATGCTGCCTCTCGAGCTCCTGATACATAGATTAGTAATGTCAGCAAAATTTTCCTGATAAATATCTCCTTTTCCCATAATATTTAGTGTTTCAATCCATTGTTCCTTCATTCCCCTAATTAATGTTGTTTTTAATACATTATCAAGTAAGGGTAATGATGCATAAGGAGATCTTTGAATATTATACTGAAAACGTTCAGCATACTCTTCTAATGTTTCATTTGGTCTAGCTACCATCTGAAATATTTCGTCTTTTAATTCTCTAGACCTACAGTAATCCTGATATCTTTTTAGAAAAGACTCTTTCATTTAATCCCAGTTATTTATAGCACCACCATCCAATCCCATAAACCATCTTAAAGCAGCCCCTTTTAATGTAGAGGGAAATAATTTCAGTTTTTGGGGATTGGTGGTATAGTCATATCCTCTACACAGCACATCAAATTCAAATAAGAATGCATTCAGATCTTCTGATGTAAGGCCATGGAATGTAGGGAAATGATGAAGAGAAATTGCTTTCATAGGTGTGTTAGCTGCAGTATCCACAATGGGGTATTGCAATGTAGACGTTTGGGTTTCTGGCTAGTTCTGGGCCATTTGGTCAAATATATGCCAATAACCTTCTGGGATATCTAGGAGGGTATTCCTGGGTTGTCAAGGTGGAATGGCTCTAACGAGAATGGCCTTAACAACACTTCCTTTATCTGGGATGATGAGAGTGCCTAATGTCTGGGGGGTTTCTTGAGTTTCTTCAACTTCATTATTAATGATTTTTGTAGCGCTTCCCTTATTTGGACTACTTACTAGCTGAATTATCCGAAGAGGAGATCTTGGTTCTTCAGTTTCCCCGGTTTCTCCTCTTCCTTCATAGAGGTTGCTAAGGTTCCCTTCTTGCAATGGTTTTGGGCTAGAATTTTCAATTTCTTGAAAATCTTTCTCTTCGGTTTGACTGTGCACCTCAGCAAAAGCTATATATGGTGATCCTGTGGCCTGAAGGGAACTAGTAGGCTATCTAGAAGTAACTTTTCTAGGCCCTACTGAAGGCTGGGATTCTTCTTTCTTAAGGATTTCGTCTATAAAGGTAAATCGGCCAAGGGTCACCGGCCCCTTAGCTTTGTCAGGCTTGGGTAGAGGTTTAGGATTCTTTTCAGGTTTTTTATGCTTAGTCATGCACACAAATCAAATGCTAATTTCTACCCAAAGAAAACAACAACAAGTCTGCAGGAAAGCGGGCAAGGGAGCAGGGCTATTACATGCTCCGCACGCAGGTTCTTACCTTCCATTTTTAAAACCCAGTTCTCTCCTAGCAGGTTCTTACATCACTCTGGAAAAGAAACAAATGGCTACACTCTTCCCCGGAAATGGCACAAAAATGTCGAGCAGTAAAAAGGGTCTTTTTCACCTCTATTTACCTCACATTAACTTGTCAATCCAGGAACAATTTGTTATCTCAAAGAGTGTACTCAGTTTGAGGTGGTCATTTGTCAGAGTAATGTTATTAGTATAGTGCTCTAAATACAAGAGTAAACGGATGGTTGAAAAAAGATATACTTGTAGAAAAGAACCTTAAGACTCAAATCATGCACCCAGAAAACTATAGCAATTTATCAGTCAAGGGTACAGTAACGATAACTCATCCCTCTATAAACTGATGTAATTAAAGATAATCAAGGAAAAGATCATCAACCTGGGAACTAGACAACAAATGTCAACATTCACTACAGTCTTGATCGTTCCACACACCAAAGCAATGATAGTACAAATAACAGGAATTGGAACAACAACTAGGAAAAGGAACAACAACTAGTTCTTATAAATAATATTGAACAAAAAACCTCAGTCTAAGGAAATAAATGCAACAATCGTATCCTACAGAAATCAGATAGCAATCTATACTTTGAGAATAAATCAGACAGCAAACAAAAATAAAACAGCAACTGCGCAGCAATGAAATATAGAATAGCAAATAGAGTTAAATTTAAATGTACAATGAACCAAAATAAATAACACACGCGGTACGCTTAATATTAAGAGAAACTGTAATTTGACTTCGATACAATAGGTATCAATCTCAGTTATAAGGAATAACAATTGTAATTCGTAATGGAACAACAATGTCAATTAAACAACAATCGTGATTATGTGTAAACAATATATGAATACAGTAATACCAACTTATGAATGTTACAGCGTGGTTACTCTGTAATTGAACAACAATAGCATTCTATAAGGAACGACAATGTTATATCAATAATTAGAGGAATAGCAATGCATTACAAAGTCAGAATGAATAATACAACATTCCTGTCACAAAGAACAACATTACTCAATTGAAAATAAATCAAATATAACAGAATTGTGATGTAAAATAACAAAACACATCAGATTACCGAACAAAGATGATAATGAAAACCACACATGAATTAGAGATAATGGTATAGGAGGAAGTGTTCCACCAGGGCCGGGCCCTTAGTCTCTAGGAACACACCGCTTGAGATTGATCCAGAATCAGAGATGAAACGACAACCAAACTTATATTAAAACATCAAAGCAGAGTTACGGTGGATCACTTCTAAACAAGAGTTGATGATCAAAGTTTCAAATACAAAGGAGAATTACATAAAAACAACAATAGGTCGTCCCCCCGAGCTAGCAATGCTGCCCCTTCTTATAACCGCCGAGTGGAGATATCAATGATGCAAAAATAGTTAAGATAGTGATCCCTCAGGATCAAAGGATCCTGAGGGATTCACCAGACTGTTAATTTCCAGTTATCTATTTGTTCTCTTGCATCGATTCGATATCTCCTTTTCCCTTTCTTGCCTGATACAGTCCGATTTGGATCGTCTTGTTTGCATGCAGTTTCCTGCTAGAGGGACAGTAGTTAACTTTGCCCTGTCTTTTCCTTTGGGATGACAATATTTCATTTTCACCTCTTCCTGCATAAGAAAATGGAAATTATTAGTAGTTTTTTGTTGCATATAAATCTCTTAGATTTTGTCATCGTTTCTTATTATCTACCTAGTTCCTGATGCAAAGAGGTTATGAGTTTTAAAGTAAAGATGACAAAATAAACAATAAAAACATACCTTTTTTAGTACTCTACATGTCCCTCTCTTGAATATTCATGGATTCCAGGCCTACACTCCTGATTGTATTCATGCACTCATTGGCTAGCCTATATCTCAGTCTACACTAGATTTCTCAAAATTAGAGGGTCAGTATAACCATCCTCCTTTTGTCTAGAAATTTCCAACCCCCTGAATTTGCATAGTATCTCTGGGGTCTTAGCTGGCCTCCGAGGCTTTCATTTATGGTATGTTTCTCACAAATATTGCTCTTCTTCATGTCTTTATTTTTTTAAGTAGTGGGAATTTCTATTCAAATTTAAAATAAAAAGTACATATGCTGCAAGCTATGTTTTCTAGACTGGAAACAAGACCAGCTATAGTAGATTCATTTTTTCATTAGATATTTTTTCTATACATTACAAAAATTATTTTGTTTAATCAAAATTTACAAAAATGCATATGAAGCATTCCTTCCCCATGAATTCTATAGGCCCAAAATGGAGGGAGCCTAGGACAGTGAGTATGCTCAACCTTAAGTCTATCTATTCGACATATAAGATTAAATAAAGGAAAATTCTCATAGTAGTAGCTATATAAAAACAAAAAATAACATAGCAAAAATATTTGATAAACAGGATAGAGTTTAGGACTATTTCCAAAACGTGGTCCCACCATCCCAGCACACTCCAGATCACTATCCTAGTGAGACACCTCCCCTTTAGTTCTTTTGACGCAAACTCACCACACTTGTGCAATTTGGTCCTTTCCATTGCACAAATTTATGTCTATGTGATGGAAATAATACATAAAAACATCATTTTTTTTCCAGAGCATCAATGTGATGCTTCTGGAAACGTTCAATGTTGATCAATGTTTGCAGGTGAGCTCCTAGGTGCTCCATCATTTTCTTGAGAGTTTATATCTCTTTCAATTGCAGATATTGATTTCCCAAGCATGTACTAGTCTCTGTAATAACCTTCCCCATGAGAATTTTCAAGTGTCATAGTGTGTCCACTATCTTGTGGAAGAGGGTTTCACAGGTCCTTGTCACCCTTGTATCAGTTTTCTAGTCCACCTCTTTGACCAATTAGCCATTAGATTTCTTAGCCCTTTATTCTCTGATGCCCTGCTCCAGTACTTCGAAAATGGCTTTTCCTTCCTCCGAAACTAAATTGGCATAAGAATTCCAGGCCTCCCCAGCCATAGTCTCCATCTTCCTACGCTTATAGGGGAGCAAATTTTATGGGCCTCCTCAAGGCCTACCCCGATGATATGTTTACATACTATGATCCATAGCACCATTACTAGAAATCCTACAGAGCAACAACCTAATTTTTCAAACTCTTTGTAGCCACTTTTCTCCTTGAAGACTTGTCAATTAGAGAGGGTAATAAAAATATATTTCTACCCATGTAAAAACCACAAGTGGTATCAGAGTACGTTTTTGTTCTCTTTCGTGTTATTGAATTCTTGGATGACAATGGAGAACAAAGGATATTGTAGGATAAGAATAAGGCAACATCAGGACACAAGCTAACTATAATGAGTGATTCACTAGTTGGGAATCAGAGTGTATGTTATGACTAGCTGGGATGTGTTTGTCATGAATGCATGTCAGTTTTATATGAATTAGTTATGCATGATAGTGTGTATATGTTGTTATAGTGGTGGCATCATGCATGGTAACCAGATATGATTGAGATGATTTCTATATGTTGTTATGATTATGATTATACATGTATTCTACTAATTTGGTTGATCTTACAGATGAGATATCCTCCCCTAATCTATACTGTGTTACATTGGTTATATTTATGTTTCATTTTAGTTGACATGATATACTTTCAAGAACCAGAAGATCAAATATGACTAGAAAAATGGTGGATTATAGCTCACAAAATTCTCCCTACAAATCAGATGAGTAGCATGGCGATGAGTACTCCAGTTACATAGAATACACTAAGAAATGTTTGAAGGAAGAAATAAGGAGTTATAAATAAAATAATGATAGAATCATTCAGTCACAAGAGAGAGTTTCAAGGGTACAAGATAAGAAAGCAGAGGTCAATGCAATTATCCTTTAGAGTTTGTCATACTTGTAGAGACAAGGACCACCAAGGATCAACCATGGACAGGAGGTCAATAGTAATGGAGCATATGGTAATAGGTGTCATGGTGAGGACATGTCAGATAGAGATGACATGGTTAGAGATGGTAGGTTTTTGGAAACACCTGATAGATGAGGCAATGGACATGGGATTTACTCTAGTTCTGGTTCAGACATGTACCATGGTCATCATCGCTATCATCCTTACAAGAGGAGTGACACAGAATATTTTTCAAATGAGTTCAAGAAAGAAAAGGCAACTACATTTGATGGATAAATGAAGAAGTCACAAGATGTAGAAGCATGGTTGCTTGGGATGATTAAGTTATTCATATTACATGATTACTCAGAGAACCTGAAGTCTAGAGTAGCTATGTTCAGCCTGAAAGGTAAAGCATACATTTGGTGGGAATATGTAAAGAATTTCATAGGTATTCATGAAGAGGAATTGACTTGGAGAGAGTTCAAGAGACTTTTCCTGAAGAGGTATCTATCTGAGAGATACTATGATGATAGGGAAAAATAATTCTATGAGCTGAAGATGGGATCCATGACCGATGAGGAGTACACTAGAATATTCTTGGAGTTGTTGAGGTATGTGCCTTATCTGAAGGAGGAGAAAGAGAATATTCAAAGATTCATCAGTGGGTTGTCGATAACATTCAAAGATAGGATTGAGTTTGATGAGCATAGATCATTCAAGGAAGCCATCACAAAGCTAAATCATTATTATGAGTAATCGAAGCGCAGATCTGAAACTAAGTAGGAATAGAAAGGTAATGAGAGGAATAAAGGAAAATGGGATAAGGAGAGAACAAGACTTTAGGACATAGGTTACAAAGAGAATGAAACATGAGCTAAGAAGTTCAATGCATATGATAGAGGATAGGGATTTCAGTTTGAGGAGTAAAATAATGGTGATGGCAGGAATCCTTTACAGTGTTGAACTTGTGGAAAGGATCATCAAAGGAGATATTTTCCACAGTATCAGGGTGGTAGATGACATATCTACAATGCTCATGAGGCACGAATAGTGGGGGATGTTGGATAAAGTATTCCTTGGATTTATGTAGCATTGGATAATAGGTAGGATGATTACCAAAAATCTATTATTAAGATGGACAATAAGCTTTTTGATCAAGTTGTTTCTATTTTTATTGACCGTAGATATAATTATAGTTATTTTATTCCTCACTTGGTGGATAATTGTGGTTTGAAAATAAGTACATGTTTTTATAACATCATTCAACACTCATGTAGTTCTGATGCTCTGATATGGCCTTGGGTAACCCTTTCCCATTCAGACTTGATCATTTATTAAAAAATAATATTTTCAATTCCATACGCGATTATGCCCTTTAAAAATCACATACGTACACAAGTACCATAATAAAGAATTTGCATACATAATTTAGAATATAAAAAAATAAAAATATTTCCTAATTCTTAGGCGGGGTTTATGGGTTTCACCGAAAGGCCATCTACAGGAGCCTGTGGCCTAACTAAATCAACTAATTTCTGGTGGTATTTATACACCTAATGGGAAGGCCTAAATCATAGAAGGAAATAGGATATCGACATTATAGTCCTTTTTGTCCCTAGGTCAAGTCTAATTTTCCTTGTGCCTCCTACACTCCCAGTCATAGGAAACCCTTGTTTCATTTCAGAGATGTTCATCTTCCATTTTATGAAACCCCTTCCTTCTCACCTTCCATACATTGTATCATACATGGGTACCCTGACTCATAGGCCGACAAGCCCTCTTCACTCTCCTTATTTTTTCCAGATGGCCAATGTTATTGGCTTAAGTATGGCTACTAATACTTTTGGTGTGCAAACTGCTCCTTTAGTAGAAGGAGGGGGTACTATTAATATCTCTACTATTACACCCAGTACAATAGTTGTTGGCTCTACCTCCATTCCAGTTCCAGGTGGGGGCACCCAACCTTCCTTTCGGGATGCCATCCAGTGGGATTCCCCTGATTCCTTTAACCTTCCCATATGTTGTTTCCACATATAAGACTTCTATGCCAAGTGGTTCAAAATCTTTTGAGGGTTTTTGCTTCTAATCCATCTTTCAACTTACAACATGCTGAGAATTTTAATCCTTTACAAGGAGGTCAAGGATGGCCAAATATTTCCATTAGTGTTTTAGGGGCAAAGAACTTATCCCATCTATTTGGTTAACAGGGGAGTGTGCCTTTCCCTTCCATTGGGACCTCATAGGTCTTTCCTCCGCTAGCTAGTGCATGGAATCCCTATCAAGGGTTATCCCCTTCTTTCAATGTTCTGCTAGGAGGAAATATCCTATGTATGGTAACCCTGAGGCACAGGGTGGATACCATCCGAATACTTCTGGGCCACAAGGATTTCCTTATGGTTCAGGTCCTTCTATGAGTAACCCGTGGAAACTTGGTGCCTCTCCAAATCCAAGATACTCTTTTCCTAAAATTGAAAATTCTTCTCTTGGTGGTGGAATTATCCTACTCCTCCGCGCTTAACATTCTTGGAAACTTTAAACTTACTATATCTTGCGAAGTTGACAAACGATCTGATCCAACACAATCTAGCTTGGATTCCAATTCCCACCAAACTTCCTTCTGATATTCCTAAATTTGAAGAGAAGTTTGGGGAGGATCCAGCTAATCACATAACCATGTTCCATTTGTGGTTCCCATCTAACTCCTTGATCAATGATTTGATCAGGTTCAGATTATTCCAACACACCCTAACTAGAAACACTGTAAAATGGTATATTGAGCTTAGAGGGGGTACCTTTGCTATGTTTGGTGAACTACTACTATGTTTTTAAACCATTTTTAGTTGCATGTCTGATATGATGTTGGAACTGAGCTTCTAAAAAATTTTGAACAAGACAAAGAAACTCATATTTCTGACCACATCCAAGAGTGGCATAGAATAAAGAGGCTCATTAAGGCCTATATCTCTGATCAGTTCCTTCTTGAATAGTTTTTGAAATCTTTGCAGCTAGAAATTTCTAAGGATGTGTCACTCTCTAGAGTGTTCATTGAAGACCAACAAATCTTTAGATCCCAACAGTTAGAAATCATATATTTTCAGTATTGAGTCCTTTATAAGATTCTCCCTCATGCTCCTCGATTGAAGATCGATCTAGCCAAACCGAGGGATAGGTCACCATGGCCACGGAATTGTAGGGTTGATTAATAGTAGTATGGCTAACCTGTTGGATCAATTGCAACAAATGTCTTTAAAATCTACTTCTCCAGCACATGCTTCATCGTTAGTGGCTATGCCTTCCCAACCTTTAGCAGTTATGTCCAATCCTCGAATCCTAAAGGAGACCAAAAATACGATGGGAAGAAGAAAGGGCATTGTGGGAACAAAGATAAGGCTAGGAAGGGGAACCTGCATAAGCCTAGTAATGATATTGGAAAGGAAAAGAAGGAATCAAAAAATAAAGTAAATTTCCATGAAAGTTATGCAATGTGGATCATCTCACCCATCTTTTCCCTAATATTCATGATGCTTAGTGCTTGTTAGCTTAGCAAGGGTTCTTCAAGCTCCCAGGATGTGTTGACTAACCCTTTTCCCCAAGTGCAACAAATGCTTGTTGATGCTAATACTGGTACCAGAACCACCAAAGGGGGAAAAATGAAGGGGAATCCAAATCGAATGTCTATATGGTGATGTCTCATGTTGATGTTGCTACAAGATCACATTATTATGGTGAGTCAAAGCCTTCTAAGGCTACTTCTGATATCCCAATGCCAGTCCATATTGAGAGGCTCATAGTTGAGCCTATACCTCGGATGTTGAAAGGCTCTACAAAAGGTTCGATTTTTAATCCCAACGCTAGGGTTTCTCATAATTATTCTATTGATGAATATCTGGCTTAGCACCTCTGTGCAGTGTCAACATTAGAGTGCATTTCTCATTAGGATTGGAGTAGTATATCCAAATAACTTTATTTTTATTACATTTGATATGTCAAGTGCTCAGAAGAGATTCCCTCATCACATGGCTTTCCATATTAAATATACATATCGAAAAATGAATATCTTTCAAATTGTAGTTGATGAAGGGGCCTCCACATGTGTCATGTCGATGTCACGTTGGAAGGCTATTGGGTCTCCAGAGGCTATTCCTTCCCCTACTCTCCTTACTGCATGGTCATCCTCATAGGCCTCATGGAATTATTCTAACCTTTCCTGTTTGTGTTTGGGGCAAGGTTGTCAATGTCAAGGTGGAGATACTTGATACCGACCTAGATTATATTCTTTTGTTGGGTCAAAATTTGATTTATGCAATGGATGCTATTGTTTCATCATTTTTTTGCATCGTATTCTTCCCTCATGAAGGGAGAGTTGTTACAATTGATTAATTGGATTATTCTCCTAATGATCCCAATGCGTCCTCTGACTCTATCATCCCCTTGGTGAAGAATATCAAGCAACCTGTTTAGAATTTGGGAGTTGGAATGTATTCCTCATTGATGGGTACTTTGGATCTTCCTTCTATTGTTCATGTTAATTCCATTTGATCTTCCAAGGACGCTCCTCGAAAAGGTTCGTTCAAAACTCATTATTTTTATGATCCTTGGCCCTTAACCCCCTCTATTGATACATTAGAAAAGGGAAAAGTAGGTGGAATCACATAACCTATATCTGTAGCAAAAATCACGTACCGGTATATATTGAATTCTGCATATTTTTATCCCATTCCTCTCCCATAAGAGGATTTGGATGGCGATGTGGCTCCGGTCTGGACTCTTGACTCTATTTCAGTTATGGATTGCCTTGACATAGTCTTACCATCCGAAGAGGCAATCCTAGAAGAAATTACTGGTGTAGAAATACCGTGGGATGATTTGCATCATCGGTCATATTTTCTCCCTGATTTGCATCAAGTTGAGTCAAATTTGTTTGATCCTTCTTCAACTGGAAGTGTTCATAAAGTTCTAAATACTTTGGCCCCAACACAAATTTTTGTTGAAGTTACTATGTCCAATATGTCAGAAACTATTCCGGTGAACTTTTATAGGAATCCCAATATTATCAAGAATATCTTCATTGGAGATGAATGTTTCCCTGAAGAAATTAATATTTATACCAAACCTTTTAATGAATTTTGAGATGTGTTTTCTTGGTCTTATGAAGAAATGCCTGGAATCGATCCATGGATAGTTCAACATGAGATTAAGAGATACGAAAATGCTAAGCATGTACGACAAAAGCTTCTACCGGTAAATCCCAGGAAAACAACAATTATTAAAGCTATGGTTGGAAAGATGCATAAGGCAGTTTTCATATACCCCATTCGTTTACTTGAATGGGTCTCGAATCCATTCCATGTTGATAAAAATAAGGAATGATCTAGATATGCATTGAATTTAGGGATTTGAATAAGGCTTGTCCTAAAGGTAATTTCCCTAGTCCATTTATCGATCAGATCATTGATGAGTGTCCTAGAAATGAGGTGTTCTCCTTCATGGATGGTTTTTAAAGATATAATAAAATAACTATCCATCTTGAAGATCAACACAAGACAACATTTATTTTCCCGTGGGGTACATTTGCATACAAGAAGATGCCTTTTGGCCTCAAAAATGTTGTAGGTACTTTTTGGTAGGCTCTATCTTATGATTTCCACGACATGAAGAACATAATAGAAGTGTATTTGGATGACCTAGCTGCTCGTTCTAGAAAGATAATTGATCATCCACATCATCTTCATTTGGTTTTTGAATGATATCGTTACTATAAGATCCAGTTCAATCCTAATAAATGCATTCTTTTTGTCACATCCGGTTGATTATTTGGATTCATTATGTCAAATGAAGGGACTCTTGTTGATCCCTTCAAGGTTGAGGCTATACTTCAGTTGCCTCCCACATCAACGGTTCGACAAATTTAGAGTCTCCAAGGTAAAGAAATTTTCTTAAGGAAGTTTATTGTAAATGACGCCAATATTACGAAAGGATTTATGCAATTACTGAAGAAAGGAGTTACATTTGTTTGGGATTATTTCACTCAACACTCCTTCGATGATTTGAAAAAGGCATTGAACACTGCTCCTCTTTTGAGTCCCCTTGATTATAGTAGGGATTTCCTCTTATATCTTGTTGTGGTAGAATCAACCATTGGTATGGTCCTGGTTTAGGAAGACAATGCTCTTAGAGAGAACGTGATTTATTATTTGAGCTGAGGCTTAGTCGTTCCTAAACTTACATATTCTCATATAGAGAAATTGGCTTTGGTAGCAGTTTAGACTTTCCAACAAGTTCGTCATTACATTCTTCTTAGAAAAACTTTTGTGTTGACTGATGTCAACCCATTTCAGTTTGTCCTTAGTACGAGAGTAATTGGAGGGGAAATATAATGAATGGATTTTCATCTTATAGGAATTTTATCTAGAATTTATGTCATCCAAGTCCAAAACAAATTTAGAATTCGTGGAATTGATTTCAGAGTTTCCTTGTGAAGAGGATGTTGTTTAGGAAGATTCATTTCCTAATGAACATCTCTTCCTAATCTCTTCATAGGATCCTTGGTATGGAGACATCATAGTAAATCTCTAGAATTCGAAGTTTTCTCAGACTTTTTTGAAGCATGAATGTAGAAAATTGCATCACCTAGCCAAAAATTATATTATTATCAGTGACACTTTGTATCATCATGGGATTGACTCAATCCTTAGGCATTGTTTAACCTTAGAAGAAGTTGATTCTATTCTTAAATACTGCCACAATGGAGCTTGTGGAGGTCATCTATTTGGGCTTACTACAACCCAAAAAATCTTGTGTGCAAGGTATTTTTGGCCCTCAATTTTTAAAGATTGTATGGAAGCGGTCAAAAAGTGCCATCCTTGTCAAGTATATACTTAGAAACTGTGCACTAATCCAACTTTTCTTTTGGCTGTCATCATTTTTCGTCCTTTCACAAAGTGGGGTATTTGTTTTACGACTTGTATCCCAGCTTTGTCTAAAGGTCACAAGTACATTATCGTAGTAGTGGACTACTTTACAAAGTGGCTCAAAGCTATGCCTACTTTAAAAAATGATGGTGAGACCACAACTCTTTTCTTATTCAACCAAATATTTTCACATTTCGGTATTCTTATGGAGATTTTCATTGATCATGGAGTCATTTTCAGAATAAGATGATGTCTGAGTTAGCTTTAAAGTTGGGATTTCGATGGTAGTATTTGTCTCCATACTATCCCCAAGCTAATGGTCAAGTTAAAGCTGTGAAGAAATCCATGAAAGCTATCCTTTAAAGGACAATCAATAAAGTTGGATCCAACTTGCACATCATGCTATATCTTGCACTTTGGGCATACCAGATGTCCAAGATAAGGACACCTTGGGGGAATGCAAGTTCAAGCACATGTGGTACGGTCCTTTTATCATAAAAAGGTATTGAAAAAAGGTGCATATCAGTTGGTTGACTATGATGGAAATGTGTTGTCAGAGCCTAGAAATTGGCTCTATATTAACAAGCATTATGCCTAGGTTGTTTCCTAGAATTTTCTTTGTTTTCTAAATATCCTACATAGTTGTTTATTTTTGTCTATGGGTTTTGTGGTGATGTTTGTATTTTAATCTTCTTTGGCAGTTTTCGATGGGTGATCTGGTGCATCTAGGATTTGTTGATGGTGCTAGTAGAAATACTCAGAACTTAGCTTCCGCTGCTTGGGTAATATATTATCCATTTGTTCAGTTGTTAGTCTTAAGAGGCATATGTATCGGTCTTGCATCTAACAATATGGCTAAAGACAGTGATGTCATTAATTTACTATCCAAAGCAATATCTTTTGGTATTGAATAGTTAGTGGTTTATTTAAATTCACAGCTTGTGGTGTCTTAATTAAATAACATATATCATGTGAGAGATCCTTTATTACATTGCCAATTTATGAGAGTGAGATTATCAAAAATATCATTTAATTTTATTACTTTTATTCATATTCAACGATTAGATAATTTGTTTGTTGATTCTATAGCTAATCAAGAATTAGATTGGCACATCAATCATTCATCAAATAACAATAAAAAATACCATAAAATCATCTGTATATATATGATGAAAAAATCATGAAACCATCTGTATATAGATAGGAATAATATTTCCAAAATATTACGAAATATCGATAAATGGCCTACAAAATTAGGGTTTAAGGCCAATCATGTCCATAAAATATCATTCATCTAAATCTAAATCTACGGGTCCTACCCTAGTTGAGCATCATGGAAGAAGATGATGGAATTTCCCACTTATCAAAAGAGCCACACCCACTTTCATGCTACTCCTAACACTCGCCTCTCAATAGCCTCAGAGATATCCCTTATGGATACCATGGGAACATGGTGAGTCAAACTCTCCAAGTTCCTCTAAACTCTATGAAGGAATCTCTCGGTCTCAACTGCTACTCTCTCCACGTCTCTGCCAAGACACTTATGCCTAGGTATACCCTCAAGTCTCACTAGTCTGACATCTTCATCATGATCAAATAATCTTGTAAGTTTTCTATTTCACGAGAAAAAATAATTTTAACTTCCATCATATTCAAAATCCAAAAAAAATAAAATAAGATAAAAATCTAATTTTTTTTACCCATATCGCCCCATGCAGTGCCCTTGGGTAGGGCCAGATCTGGGTTCTATCTATAGTTTATTCCTACATACGGGTAGTCATCTATAGCTATAACTCATTCCTCCCACCAAAGGAAGAACTCATCATAAAATGTTGCTCGGCTGACTCTGCCCCCACCTAGTTGCCTGATCAAGTCTCCCCATCTAGCCATCCACAGATCCCTGGCATTGCTGATGGTGGTAGACACTCTAGGTCAGAGTGTTGGTACTCTCTCAAAGGAAAAGGAACAAAATATGCTACCATAGCCAAAATTCTTCGTTTTCCCTTGTCTAACTGAAGGAAGTTGCTTCTTCATACAGGTCAAGAGTCTTGTACACCAATCAAAGACTTTCGAATGAAGTCACTCTACTTCCAAGAACATGCAATATTGAGAGGCCTGATGTAGATTTTCCAAACATGACACTCTGGAAATGGTAAAGAGGATGATCTTGATTGGCATGCTTCTCACATTCTTGATCAGAATTTGAGATTCGACCTTGTCTGTCCCTGGTGTGTAGTATATATCTATATAATCAGACATATTTAGACCTCCCTGGACCCTCTCTTTTAGATCAACTGCATCCCCTTTCTAAGAAAGTCCCATAATGAAGTAAATATATTCTACATTAATTTGTAAAGGCATTTGATCTATCATGAAAACCTCCTGCTCTGCATCACTCTAATGGACAAGCATTTATAGAAATCTAGTTTGGGTCTTCATATTTGACATCATGAGAAATCTGAGAAATCCACATATTCTTAATGCAGCCAATGCCATTGGATCCCCTAGAACCTCATTGTCAACATCACTATGCTCACTCTCCTTCCAAACAATTTACATATTGCAAATTTAAGAAGATTCATCCATTAAAAATCAGAATTTTCAAATTTTTCTGGACGTACGCGACTTCTTTAAATGACAATCACGTGTACACACGTATTTTCCTTTGAAAACCAGTGTGTAGGCCTTTCTATATGAACCTTCAAAGGGATGGCCCATGTACACGCAGAGATAAATTTAAAATTAAAATTTCTACAGTGAAGAATCGATTGAATCTATTCTAAAAAGCATGAATTGGATGACAATATGGATTTAGAATTACCTGGAAGACTTCAGTTGACGAATTGGTTGAGGAAATCATGAAATGGTGTTACCCAAATTTTTCTCTCGAACTGTCAAGATCTCAACACTTCCAAGTTAAAATGAATTTTGGTGAGTTGAAATGTCTTTTTATATTAAAACTTTAAAAACCCACTTTTATAAAGTTCATAATTTTTAAATTTTATATTTCATGAACTTTTAACTTTTGGCTTGAAGTGTTAGGGGAAGTTACTTTACAGGGAAAATGAAAACTTTTTGACATTTTTTCAACACTTTAACTCCACGATCGTAGACCTATCATGGCAGGTATCGTTTTTGTCACTGGCATATAGGTTAGGATATATCACGTTTTCCATTGCATTATGCAACTTAACCTCATACTGCGATGTTTTGCCATAGGGTCGACTTCATTATGTTGTGGTTTTCAAACCACTTTCACTCGCCATCTTCTATAATCACAACATAATGGGAGATCCATTCCTTGCATGGGCTTCCTAGTTAGATAATCACAAGCATATGTTGCCCATGCTGCATGAATTTCTTAGAGTTGGGAGTCCTTTTTAGTCTCACCATGACTTTGCGATGAAGCCTCATTTCTCTTCTTATTTTCTATTATTCTGGCTTTTTACCCTAGAGGCTCCCATGTATTAAGTTGTACTGCTGCATTGCATATTGACTACTTGTACCTTTTGGCCTTAAGTCAACTTCATTTGGACTCGTGTATAATCCACTTTTGACTATAACCTTTCTACAAGTTCAAACCATGCATTCATTAACCTCTGCAACTTGACACCTTTTACATGTGTAAAAACATTCCTTTTAGTGTTGATGACTAGTTTTTCCACCTTGCATTGAGCATAGGAACTAGTGCATTTTATTTTAAACACCCGTTCTTTCCATTGTACTATAATAATTCTTTTATTCTTTTTCAAGCTTTAAATATGAAAAATACAAAAAAATTATATATTCCAAAAAAGAGTGGGAACAAGAAATTTACTTCCATATTTGATCGCAACAAGAGTCAGTTATGTCGCCCTTGAACGAATCATCCAACATAAGTCTTCCTCCATTGGGATGGGACTTAGTTTGAATTTAGGAGAGTCATAACCTTGTTCTTGAGTTAGTCCACCTCTGGTTGGTTATCTCTTCCAATCATATGGAGACTTTGGTAATGCCTCCTGCATTGCAAACTTATACAAAGTTATTTTATGCTTCCATAGAGTCACATATGACTCATTCTTTTGTTCAAGGGAAGTCAACCTGTGTCGGCCATTTTGTGGTGTCTCTTGACTCATTTGTACTCGGCCATACCTAGTCTGTCAAGTTATCTTCAATATCACATCAGTTATTTGGTCCTTTTCTCATGCTGGTTAATAAGGTCTCCATTGATTTCTTACTGGTGGATCTACTCTTGTCAACTCAGACAAATTTCTCTAATAGTAGGCCTAGAGTCATACCTTGGCCCTATTTACATTATTGATAGGAGACATTGTGCTAAACATCGACCAGTATCATGGGTCTTTCACTTAGTTGTTTCCCTTATGTTTGATGTTAGCTTAAATTATCACACATTGGGATTCATGCAGTACCTTGGTTTCCATTTGACCCTATTGGTGAATTCCTTGCCTCTGTGTCATCTCTCATTATTGGTTGTTTCAGAGGGTTTTGATTGTGTGCTAGCCATATCTTATGTATGCTAGAAACATACTTCAGAATGGTTACTTCATCTCTTTTTGTCCGAGTTCTTCCAAATTATTGGCCTATGGATTACACTCGTGCTGGTTGATGTGGAATTCCTTAATGCCTTCCTCCCAAAACACCTTTTCCCATCGACTTCAACTCATTACTCTCGGAACAAGATCTAGAGTCCTTTTTTTAGTACCTTATAGTTTGCAGTCATCAGTGGTAGACTCCTTCACTATCGACAATGATAATACATCAATGTCTCCTAATTACTAGATTATCTTAAGTGTTCAACTTCAACACATTTATTCGTACTTGTTAGATTGTATCAGGGTACCTTGACTGTTATCATCATTATCGATGAGTTGTCTCATGTTTCTTAATGGTATACATCAATGATTATTAATCAAACAATTTCTCACATGGTCAACTTCCACTCATTTATTCCCATAGTGTACAAATGTACCATCTGCACTTGGTGAAGACATCGGGTTGTGTCAACACCTTGGTTCACTTGTTAGCTCCTTTAGTTTTCCGTCAGTGCTACCAGCCACCCTTATATGTTGTACTTCATCTCAATAGCATTTTCTATGTTGACACCCAAGTTTACACAATACCACTATTCCACCTATATGACATGGTACTATTATGAGGAACAGTTACGCAGCATCAGTGATCACGCATTCTTCGAGCATCATTGATCAATTTTTCTTGTATATGTGATATTGAGACATATCTCCATTGTGTTCCTTTGCAGCTATGATCGAACAATCAACTAGGTATTCTTCTATCTTCTTTGTACACTTATGTATACATGATGTATCCGCTTTGTACCTGATCAACATACATGCTTTACTATTTTTGAGAATGGGTATTCCTACCTCAAACATGAGTCTTCTTTTCTATTCCTATACATGTATTCAATGGGATGGAATCTGGTGATCTCCTCTTAGGTACTCAAATGATCTCTCTTTATACTTAATACATTTTGACCATCATGTATCCCTTCTGACCTCATATATTAGGGGGCATCTGTTATAGCATCATTCAACACTCCTGTAGTTCTAATGCTTTGATATGGCCTTGGGTAGCCCTTTCCCATTCAGACTTGATCATTTATTAAAAAGTAATATTTTCAATTCCATACGTGACTCTGCCCTCTAAAACATGTGTACATGTGTGGGTACCATAATACAGAACCCACAAACATAATTTAAAATACAAAAAAATAAAAATATTTCCTATTTCACGGGTGGGGTTTACAGGTTTCACCAAAATCCCACCTATAGGATCCCATGGCCTAACTGAATCAACTGATTTTTGGTGGTACTTATAAACCTCATAGGAATGCCTAAATCATAGAAGGATATAGGATATTGACATTATAATCCTTTTTTCCCCAGATCAAGTGTGATTTTCCCTATGCCTCCCGCACTCCTAGTCATAAGAAACCGTTGTTTCCTTACAAAGATGTTCATATTCCATTATATGACATCCTTTTTCACATGCTTGAGATGTGATGTTTAAGGCTTGGGCTAGACAGATCCAAAGGAAGGTTTGGTTCGTGTCATGGTCGGCTCAAGTTATATTCTACCACTACTATTTGCTGACATTAATAAAGAAGCTTTGTCTTGTTCCTCATATGTTATGAACTAATATACAACAAATTGACCCCCTCATTAACTCAGATGGGAAAGACATGATAGCTAAAGCAAAGACCAAGATCACATGCCTTGTTTCCACACTAACGTTGTCTATGCACTGACAACCTGCTTTATAAAGCTTCTCTGGAAGCCTAAGGGAGCATTAGTGACCCAACTAACTCTAGTTGCTTGTTTGGGAACAACGTTAGTGGACCCTAATGAAGTTTTAAGGATCAAAGGAGAAAATTGACTCATAAATATCTAAATATTTGCTCCTAGATCTAATCAAGGAAAGCAAGGAAACATCTCAAGTTCGACCTATTTGGGTGATTTATAATCCTAATGAGGGAGGCAAATGGGAAAGAGCTGAAAATCATGGCAACTTCATTGCTTTTACCCTAAGGAACTCATGAAGGAACTTGGCAACCCTAACTCAATTGCTACATAAGCAAATCTCTGGCTATGGTGATAGAGGTCAGATCATTTGAAAGGATAGCATACTTGATTGTTGAGCATTGTCTCAAATCAGAAGAAGTTGGTAAGAAGGGAGAGAGAGAGAAGCTGGAGGAGTAAGGGAAGGCTGATGCAACGGATGGTTCTAATCACTCTTCCAACATTAATATAGAATTGCAGTTGTAGTGTCTACTCCATTGTGTTGTTACTATCATTCATTTAGTTGTTTGTCCATTACCTTTTAGCATGAGTAGCTTAGTTATGTGTAACTAGATGTGCTTTTATGTCTTGATGTATTAGTTATCAGAGTTGTATGTTGTGATTATGTTGGTCTCTTCTATGTGTAGGACTTGATTTGGAGCCAGCTCAGGTGACTTCCACCTAGCTGCATTGTGCTCTAAAGAAAATCTACACAGAGGCTTGAGGTAATCTATTTATCCTACTTTGATAGTTAGTTATTGTGTATGAATATGCATGTAACTTGGTGATGGTTGCAGATAATATTACAATCTACCAAAGGTCCTGGGAAGACCTTTGAGGGTATCTCCATTCTCCATACACTGTGCATTTTATCCTACAGTAGAATTGGCGACTCCACTAGGGACTATACATCTAGTTCTGGTTTACCTGGAGAATTCTCAGTTTCCTCCTCCAAGACCTCCCTATAGTGTTTCATTCCCTTTCTGACCTAGCAAAACCTTGCTACATCCTACCTACATATAGTCATCATTGAATCTGATCCAAGAAGCCCTATTTTGAACTGTTTTCCCACACTAACGCAGGTTAGTAGACTACACAGTGCTTTATAAATCAATGTGCCTGCACACACAGAGAATTAGTGGACCCAATAACTCTCTATGGCCACTGCTACAGAGCGTTGGTCTCCCAAAATCTTGATTTCCAACTATGTCTGCAAACCCAAGGGGATAGGAAGCTAGTTCATGGATTGAAAGAGGGTCTGCAATTGCATTTTCTTTTCAAGATAGGTGTACTGAAAGAATTTTTTTTTTAGGATTTTTTTTTTCTTTCTTAAAAACATTTTTTGTGAGAGAAAGATCCACATTTGTTATTCATTCTTCTATTTAGCTGGTTAAAAGCTGCTTTATTTTGGTTTCAATTAGTTGTTCGGAAAACATTGGAAAGATTTATGTTGGTTATGCATGTGTTGTAATGACTAATATGCATGGAACAAATATAAATATGTGAAAGACTCTCACCTACAGAATACAACTTGTTTTCATCGAATTGAATATTTTTTAAAGCATTGTCTTGTGCATCATTTTTGAGTCAGAGTCCCATCACATTTCATACATCAAGTCCCCCACCGAAGACAATAAAAAAGTACACATAAAATTTACCTAAAATCAATTAGTAACTCTTTATTGAGCAAAAAAAACATTAGTTCAGGCTAGGATCTTGGGATAGACAATGTCGGTAAATTGCCCAAGATCAGAAGCCAAAACTAGTGTCATTAAAAGAGAGAAAATTCATGTTGCACTCATACTACAGAAACCACTCCAGTCAAAGCAGAGCTAAATACAAGACAACATTGGATTGTAAGTGAAGGTAGCCCGCTTTTGCTTGTAAATCCTTTGGGTATTCTGTGTATTGGGGATCCCTTCGAGGGTTTTGAAGCTGAGTCAGGGAATCAACTATCCTTCCCACACAGTGTACTATCTGCGACTATGTCCCCCCTCGTAGTGTGTGTGATTTGAGGTATCCTTAGTGGCCAAGCTTTTAGGGACTTACACAAGGTGACTGGGGCAGGCTGCCCTAGTACCTAACACAGACAGACCTACTCTGTCTTCAGTTTTTGGGAGGGTTCTCATCTTCATGAGAGTAATTGGTCCCTCAATCTGAGGTTTGGGTGAAGCTCAAGAGTAACCGTAACTGTACATTTGGCTAGCCCTCTCTATTATTCATTATGATATTGGGTTTCATCTCCAATGATCAGTGTTTATCAGACAGGGTTATTTCCCTTTGTTTGCTGATTGATCGACTTAGTGTGTTTTTTATATTTTTTAGGCACCCGAGTGTTATCATTTGAGACTTTAACAACTATCACGATAAAATTTATTGATAAAAATTAACGATCACCATGGCTACATCCGACCCTCATCGTCAATCTAGAAAATTGTTAGGACTTCCTCCACTCATTGTGGAAGATCTGTCGAGCTCCATTGAATTGAATTCCCCATCTTCGGGGAATCAGTCTCTTAGATCTCAAAAGGAATCTATTTGGACAACCGACGATTCAAGTTTGCAGAAGGATTTCTTTACCAAAGGATTTCTTCCTCCCTTTAACCCTCCAGTTACGAATCCATTAGACCCACTCTTGGTTCCCGTGGGACCTGTACTCCCTATTTTTTTAGGTGGAACATTTCCATCCATCCCGTTGACAACTAACGAGTCGTGGAACTTTGTGGACACTTTTGGTCCTCCACCACTTCTGGAATCGATAGTCACCACCACACCGTTGATGGTGAACCGTGCTATCCCATTTGTCCCAGGTATAACCACTCATATGACACCCTCCATGAGTGGAACCCAGTCGATGCCAGGTTGCACCCGTTTAGTGTCAAACTGTATACCTTCAACAAGTGCTACATACAATGCTCCTTATAACGCTCAATATAGCACTATTAGCGTGGTTCCCATCCACCAACAATATGGTCGGTAGCCATTGTACAGTTCAAACCCCCAAATTCAAGTATCTGGGGGCATTCCCAATATGCACATATCGATCAGGAATGTAATAGTTTCCCCTTCATTCTTAGCCATGCATGGTCAGTCATTGATTGACATGAGTGTTCGTTATGTCAATCAAGGACATATGGTTAATTCTGTGGCAGGTGGGAATCCTCAAGGAGGTCCCAACCAATCCATGGTGGCACCCTACTCACAAACTCAAATGAGTCAAGGGGGCACTACTTATCCTGGGGGTAATTCTATACCCCAACATCAAATTCCCCATGGAAATCTACACTGCTTTTGTATAATACCATGACTCAAATGATGGGAGGACCGCAAGGTTCCTCAAGTCATATGGCATTCCCTTGGTCTGAATCGAGGGCACCACACACTTTTCCTTTCTTGGCAACATTAAATATCCTCGACTTGTACAAACTTACAAATGCCCCATCTACCATAACTTGCTTAGGGCCACTGATCCCGCATAAGATACCAACAGACATCCCCAAGTTCAAAGGGAAACAAGGGGAGGATCCGGGCACTCACATCACCACCTATCATATTTGGTGTGTTTCCAACTCCATGGTGGATGATAGTGTCTGGTTATGTCTTTTTGCCCGCACCCTCACTGGAAACGTAGCTAAGTGGTACATTGAGTTACCACACGCATCAGTAAATACCTTCGACGCTCTAGCGATGGAATTCCTAAAGAACTTCCAGCTACCCATCCGCTATGAGATTAGGATAGAGCTCCTCACTTCACTACATCAGGATACTGCCACCCACATCTCTGATCATATACATGAATGGAGATGTAGGCAGAGGTTAGTTAAAGCTCCCCTCCTAGACTATCTCTTAGCAGACTGGTTATGAAAGTCCCTACTCCCACAAATTGCTAAAGATGTTGCTTTAGGTGGCGCGGTCACAGAAGACCAAACCATACATCGTGCCCAGCACCTAGATATGATATATTCACAGTATGGCAATCTTTATGACGTAATCCCCAATGCCCCTCATAACTCCAATGTTTCCACTACTCAGCACCTTGAAGTGCATGCCAATGGGATTATCAGTGCAACTTCTGGTGCTGCTATAAAAAAACTCAACAGTCACATTTCCTAGATGTCAGTGGATCCCTCTACCAAATCGACTACTCTTCCTACCACCACGATAAACTCTGTGCAGTCTACGTAAAAACATGGTGGTAAGAACAAGAAGAATAAGAGAAAGACCACTCCTTCTAAGGAGCAGTCAACAAAGTAGAAAAACCCATAACAAAAGGCCGTTGTGCCTCCTGACGATGGAAAGGATAAACCCACCAAATTCCCTTGCAAAATCCGTTCTGAAGACCACATGACATATTTGTGTCCACATATTTAGGAATGCATAGATTTCATTGCTAAAAAGGATACTGGTAGGACCCCCACTGTCCTGAATAATCCTTTCCCCTCTCAGCAGCAGCAACACCTGATTGCAAACCAACTATTACCCCTGCAAGGGGGCAATAGTGGTTCACAACATCCTTCAGCTAGTGAAGGATCTTCTACTGTTTACACCTTTGAAACAGTAGATCTACAAACCAGAGCCAAATCCTATGGAGCTCTAGTCGCTCATGCAGAGGAACCTTCCTTAAGTCAAAATCCACCGCTGCATAATGATTTGCATATCGCAAGGCCAGTTGCTGACCTTGTGATTCACCCCCCTAAAGGGGCACTTCGACGCACAACACACAATACATCTATACGTGCTTCCCAAAAATACAAAATTGTAGAAGACTTGTTGCAAGTGTCGTCGGCTATGTCGGCACACAAAGTATTACAAACATGTCTAGCACAAAGGAAAACTTTCCTTTCAACTATTGGTGGTATCAACCCACAGGATTCCACACTTGCAATTTTCGACATGGAAAAGTGTAAACTTCCCCTTTCCCACCAACTTGTATTTCAAGTGAATTTTTTTTCGAAAGGTAAAGGTCTACACAGAACTGTCATCGACAAAGGTGCTTCTACCTGTGTCATGTCAGCTCCAAGTTAGCTCGCTTTGGGTTCTCAAACCCTATCCCCACCATCGACTTCCCTTAAATCTTTCGACGACCACACTTTCATCACAAAAGGTTACCTAGCTAGCTATCCCATCACCTTGAGTGGGAAAATGGTAACGGTAGATATTGAAGTTGTGGATCATAAACTCGACTATAATCTTCTTTTGGGCCGCACTTGGACTTATGCCATGAAGGCCGTTGTGTCTTCGGTCTTTTGTATCATCCTCTTTCCCTTAGATGGAAAGATAGTCATAGTGGATCAGCTGTCCTTTTACACACCAGATTACTCTCTATTACCTAGCAACTCTGTACGCTTAGTGGGTGGTGTACCTGACTCTTATGTCAGTATTGATACCGGTCTACTAAAGGCTTCTTCCCTGATGGGTTGTTTCCCTCTTCAGCTTCCCAAGGTTTCAAAGATAGTCAACATGCTTTCATCCATTCCTCATGAACAGTCCGATCCATGGATCATACTGGCTCCTTCCGACATTGACACTTATGGAGAAAAAATGCCACTATCATACGTTTGAATGACTTACTTAACGCAGTTGAATCCCAAAAATGATATCTAATATAATGCACTGCGTAATCCCCCATACTTAAATTCAAAAAGAGTCAAGGGATCTCTACTTGAATGGTTCATGAGGCACAATACTTGCTAAGGTTTTGCAAATGGGGTAGCAAGCTAAGTGGGCTTGATTGTGGGGAAAAACTCCACAGTTAAGTGCGCTTGAGCCAGAGGAGTTCTGGGATGGGTGACCTCCTGGGAAGTCCTGGTTACCGGGTGCAAGCCCCGGAAGTGATGATTGATGCTATGTGATTCGTTCTCCACATTTCACTAGTTTCAATCCCACTTCTTCACCCTTGTGAGCATCACCCGATGCAATGAGTGCTAAGTGAACTATTCAAAAATCATGAGAAATGAGTCAGTTACGACTACCTCTCATGGAAATGGTCATACGTTTGAATGACTTACTTAACGCAGTTGAATCCCAAAAATGATATGTAATATAATGCACTGCGTAATCCCCCATACTTAAATTCAAAAAGAGTCAAGGGATCTCTACTTGAATGGTTCATGAGGCACAATACTTGCTAAGGTTTTGCAAATGGGGTAGCAAGCTAAGTGGGCTTGATTGTGGGGAAAAACTCCACAGTTAAGCGCGCTTGAGCCAGAGGAGTTCTGGGATGGGTGACCTCCTGGGAAGTCCTGGTTACCGGGTGCAAGCCTCGGAAGTGATGATTGATGCTATGTGATTCGTTCTCCACATTTCACTAGTTTCAATCCCACTTCTTCACCCCTGTGAGCATCACCCGATGCAATGAGTGCTAAGTGAACTATTCAAAAATCATGAGAAATGAGTCAGTTACGACTACCTCTCATGGAAATGGTCATACATTTGAATGACTTACTTAACGCAGTTGAATCCCAAAAATGATGTCTAATATAATGCACTGCGTAATCCCCCATACTTAAATTCAAAAAGAGTCAAGGGATCTCTACTTGAATGGTTCATGAGGCACAATACTTGCTAAGGTTTTGCAAATGGGGTAGCAAGCTAAGTGGGCTTGATTGTGGGGAAAAACTCCACAGTTAAGCGCGCTTGAGCCAGAGGATTTCTGGGATGGGTGACCTCCTGGGAAGTCCTGGTTACCGGGTGCAAGCCCCGGAAGTGATGATTGATGCTATGTGATTCGTTCTCCACATTTCACTAGTTTCAATCCAACTTCTTCACCCCTGTGAGCATCACCCGATGCAATGAGTGCTAAGTGAACTATTCAAAAATCATGAGAAATGAGTCAGTTACGACTACCTCTCATGGAAATGGTCATACGTTTGAATGACTTACTTAACGCAGTTGAATCCCAAAAATGATATCTAATATAATGCACTGCGTAATCCCCCATACTTAAATTCAAAAAGAGTCAAGGGATCTCTACTTGAAAGGTTCGTGAGGCACAATACTTGCTAAGGTTTTGCAAATGGGGTAGCAAGCTAAGTGGGCTTGATTGTGGGGAAAAACTCCACAGTTAAGCGCGCTTGAGCCAGAGGAGTTCTGGGATGGGTGACCTCCTGGGAAGTCCTGGTTACCGGGTGCAAGCCCCGGAAGTGATGATTGATGCTATGTGATTCGTTCTCCACATTTCACTAGTTTCAATCCCACTTCTTCACCCCTGTGAGCATCACCCGATGCAATGAGTGCTAAGTGAACTATTCAAAAATCATGAGAAATGAGTCAGTTACGACTACCTCTCATGGAAATGGTCATACGTTTGAATGACTTACTTAACGCAGTTGAATCCCAAAAATGATATCTAATATAATGCACTGCGTAATCCCCCATACTTAAACGCCATTATCATCATTTGAATTGGCCTGCCAAGCCATTCAATCTACATCTGAATCTCCAGTAACTTTGGTTATGACAAACAATACCACTTCCCCTCCCATAATGTCTCCTCCTTTCGATGCACTCAATCAAGTCCTACCTACGGATGAAGCTAATGGATAAATAATGAGTTTAGAAGAGAGACCTTGGGAGTACTTGCACCATCATGTTTGGATATCTGATTTGGACATGATGCCTCTTCAAATCCTATCAGCTGAAGCACATGAAATCATTTCCTCACCATATATGACCATCCAAACTTTAGACTCGGAAGGAAACAAAGGAAATATTTCAAAAACATTGCTTATCGATATTTCTGTCATGACATGCATCACGGAAAACATACAGATTGGAGCCAATCACAATCTTGAGGAAATTCTAAGCTTCATCTACCCTTTTAAGAATTTTTGCGATGTTTTCCCTTGGTCTTAGGAGGAAATACATGACATAGACGCTTTTATTGTCAAGCATGAGATCAAGAAGGATTGGGAATTCTTTTTCTGGTATTTTTCTTGCATGTTAATCTGAAAAATCCTCGAGTCTCCTTCTTCGGTCTCGTTAAACTACCACGAAGAAGATCAAGCATTCTTTTTATGGTATTTTTCTTACTTGTTAATATGAAAAACCTCGAGTCTCCTTCTTTGGGCTCGGTAAACTACCACAAAGAAGAGCGAGCGTTCTTTTTATGGTATTTTTCTTGCTCGTTAATCTGAAAAACCTCGAGTCTCCTTATTTGGGCTTGCTAAACTACTACAAAGAAGATATGAGCATGTTCTTTTTTGGGAATTTTTCTTGCTCTTGACCTGAAACCCCACAAGTTTGTCATCGTTGAGCTCATTAAACACATACGATGATGGTCTGAGTAACTCTTTTTCGCTCTTTTTCTAGCTCATTAAATTGAAAAAGACCATTCGAGCATTCTTTTTAGGAACCTTTTTTCTCACTCATAAAACTAAAAAGATGCCAAGTTTTTTCTTTAGGGTCGTTAAAAATTTATAAAGATAACCCGAGCATTCTTTTAGGTAATTTTCTCACTCGCTAAACTGAAAAATCTCCAGTTTTTGTCACCGGGCTCGTTAAAAATCTACGGCAACAACAAGAGCACTTGCTTTTTTGGGACCATTTCTCGCTCTTAAATTGAAAAATCCCATAGTTTTTCCCCTTCTTCAGGCTCATTAAATCTACAAATAAGGAATGAGCAGTTCTTTTACCTCTTTTTCCTTACTCAATAAACTGAAAAAAATACTTTGAGTTTTATTCATTTGACTCGTTAAAATTTGATGAAGGTATTGATTTTTTCGTCACGTGACTCATTACAAATTCACGGCGAAAAACGAGTTTAGTCCATCTCCTCATACTCGTAACAAAATGAGGTCAAAATCTATTGAACATAGGTTTCTCTTTATCCGGATTCAACAGATTAACTCATGGAAAAGTGACCGATCCAGGTATACTATTAACCTTTTGTCACACCCTGTTAACAACTATGACAAAGGGACCGCCATGGAGTCATTCTTTACGATCTTTTCAGATTCTCTAAATATAAAAAGACCACCAAGTTGTCTAGTTTAGACTCATTAAATTACACAGAAAGGATATAGAGTCATTCTTTTACGATCATTTTCAGACTCTCAAAACATGAAAAGATCAACGAGTTTGCATGTCTGGACTCATTAAACTAATCAAATAGGGCAGAGAGTTGCTCTTTTCGCGGTCCCTTTCAGACTCTTAAAAAATGAAATGATTGAGGAGTTTACCCATTTGGACTTACTAAACTAATCAGATGAGGAAGTGGAGAATACAACTCCATTCAGTATTAGAAAGTGTGGTTTGGCAGCAGCTGTTCCCTTTAACATAACACTCCCTCACATAAACCTTCCTTGTGACAACCTCTCAATATGAATCCTACCATCCTATGAGTTTAGCCTAAATACCCCAATGTTCTTGCATCTTTGTATCCTAACACTCTTTGGTGTTCATGAGTCTAGTGCTGCATGGTTAAAACCATTTTCGTGCCTTCTATTGTTCAAGGGTTAACCTTTTGTTTCCTCCATCAACCCATCAAGCATATCCTTTCATCATGCCCTCTATTGTTTAGACCCAATGCTCAAAGATTCCTCAAAAAACAAATCATTCTTGTCCCATTTTATGTCGATTGATGTAGGACACATTATTGCCTACCTTTCGATAGATATCTTCCTATCGACTTCAACACTCTATCTAGGAAGACAATCCAGAAACACATTCAGTGCCTTGGTACTTGCAAACATTAGTGGCAGGTTGCCTTGTGTTTGATCAGGGGTTCTCATTATTGGCTCCTGGTTAAGCGATTCTACGGGTGTTCGACGACAAAAACATCTTTCACACTCATTAGACTGTATTGTGCATCTTGGAAACCATCGCCATTATTGGTGGCCTTCCTCACGTCTGTTAATGGTCTGCATTATTGACTGGTAATTATATGATTTCGTGCATGTTCGACATCAACACATATATTCACATGTATCGATCTATGTTGTTTGGTGAAGCGGAAGTGAAGACCTTGTGTGGAGGCTTGCACCACTCAGCCTTGCTTCCCCTCCCAAGTTACATCTATTGTTTTTTGGAGACAACTTATCAGGATGATTCTATTATGACACCGGATCCACATTGTGCTTATCAGTGGCCAGCATCGTAACATCTATTTGGATAAAATCACTCTGACATATCTACTGAGCATGGGAATGCCTGACTCAAGACATGATTTTAGTAGTTTTATATATATGTGTTGTATCAGGCTTCTTGTACCACCTGAAGCTTCAATCCTCTCTCTCTTTTTGTCGAAGAAGGAAAATTACAGTTAAGTAAAGTATTTCAGCCATTGTCATAGCCCTTGATGTCACACTTTAGGGGGCATCTTTCATATAGCAAATTGACCCCCTCATCAACTCAGAGGGGAAAGACATGATAGCTGAAGTAGAGACCAAGATCACATGCCTTGTTTCCACACTAACATTGGCTATGCACTAACAACCTGCTTTATAAAGCTTCTCTGCAAGCCTAAGGGAGCATTAGTGACCCAACTAAATCCAGTTGCTAGTTCAGGAACATCATTAGTGGACCCTAATGAAGTTCTAAGGGTCAAAGGAGTGAATTGACCTCCATATACATTTTCATTCTCTTTCTGACCCAGCAAAACCTTGCTGCATCCTGCCTACATATAGTCATCATTTTATCTGATCCAAGAAGCCCTGCTTTGAACTGCTTTCCCACACTAACGCAGGTTAGCAGACTACACAGTGCTTTATAAATCACTGTGTCTACACACACAAAGCGTTAGTGGACCCAGTAACTCTGTATGGCCACTGCTACAGAGCATTGGTCTCCCAAAATTTTGATTTCCAACTGTGTCTGCAAACCCAAGGGGATAGGAAGCCAGCTCATGGACTGAAAGAGGGTCTGCAACTGCATTTTTTTAGCAAGATAGGTGTCCTGAAAGAAATTTTCTTTAGGAAATAAGTTTCTTTTCTTTCTTAAAAACAATTTTTGTGAAAGAAAGATCCACATTTGTTATTCATTCTTCTATTTAGTTGGTTAAAAGTTGCTTTATCTTGGTTTCAAGTAGTTGTTAGGAAAACATTGGAAAGATTTTTGTTGGTTATGCATGTGTTATAATGACTAAGATGCATGGAACAAATATGAATATGTGAAATACTCTCACCTGTAGAATACAACTTTTTTTCATTGAATTGAATATTTTTTAAAGCATTGTCTTGTGCATCATTTTTGAGTCAGAGTCCCATCACATTTCATACGTCAAATCCCCTACCGAAGACAATAAAAAAGTACACATAAAATTTACCTAAAATCAATCAGTAACTCTTTATTGAGCAAAAAAACATTATTTCAGGCTAGGATCTTGGGATAGACAGCGTCGGTAAAGTACCCAAGATCAGAAACCAAAACTAGTGTCATTAAAAAAGAGAAAATTCCTGCTGCACTCATACTACCGAGACCACTCCAGTTAAAGCGAAGCTAAATACGAGACAACATTGGACTATGAGTTAGGGTATCCCACTTTTGCTTGTAAATCCTTTGAGTATTCTGTGTATTGGGGATCCCTTCAGGGGTTTCGAAGCTGAGTCGGGGAATCAAGTATACTGCCCACACAATGTACTATCTACGATTATGCCCCCCCTTGTAGTGTGTGTGATTTGAGGTATCCTTAGTGGCCAAGCTTTTAGGGACTTAAATAAGGTGGCAGGCTGCCCTGGTACCTAACATAGACAGACCTACTCTGCCTTCAATTTTTGGGAGCGTGCTCGTCTTCACGAGAGTACTTGGCCCCTCAATCTGAGGTTTGGGTGAAGCTCAAGAGTAACCGTAACTCTACATTTGGCCAGCCCTCTCTGTTATTCATTATGATACTGGGTTTCATCTCTAATGATCGGTGTTTATCAGACAGGGTCATTTCCCTCTGTTTGCTGATTGATTGACTAAGTGTATTTTTCATATTTTTTAGGCACCCGAGTGTTATCATTTGAGACTTTAACAAATATCATGATAAAATTTATTGATCATTGTGGCTACATTTGGCCCTCATTGTCAATCTAGATGATTGTTAGGACTTCCTTCACTCACTGTGGAAGATCCACCAAGCTCCAATGAACTGGATTCTCCATCTTCGAGGAATCAGTCTCCTAGATCTCACACGGAATCTATTTGGACAATCGACAATTCAATTTTGCAGGAGGATTTATTTATCGAAGGATTTCTTCCTCCCTTTAACCCTCCAGTTATGAATCCGTTGGACCCACTCTTGGTCCTGTGGCAACTGTACTCCTTGTATTTTTAGGTGGAACATTTCCATCCATCCCATCGATGACTAACACGTTGTGGAACTTTGTGGACACTTTTGTTCCTCCACCACTTCCCTAGTCGACAGTCACCACCACACCATTGATGGTGAACCCCGCCATCCCATTTGTCCCAGGTATAACCACTCACATGACACCCTCCACGAGTGGAACCCAGTCGATGCCAGGATCCACCCCTTTAGTGTCAAACTATATACCTTAGACAAGTGCTACATACAATTCTCCTTATAATGCTCAATATAGCACTATTAGCGCGGTTCCCATCCACCAACAATATGGTCGGTAGCCATTGTACAGTTCAAACCCCCAAATCCAAGTATCTGGGGGCATTCCCAATATGCACATACCGGTCGGGAATCTAACGGTTCCCCCTCCATTCTTAGCCATGCATGGTCAGTCATTGATTGATATGAGCGTTCGTTATGCCAATGAAGGACATATGGTTAGTTCTGTGGTGGGCGGGAATCCTCAAGGAGGTCCCAACCAATCCATGGGAGCACCCTACTCATAAATTCAAATGAGTCAACGGGGCACTGCTTATCCCGAGGGTAATTCTATATCCAAACATCAAATTCCCCATGGAAATCCACACTACAACACCATACCCCAAGGCAACTACTCTACCACGCAGCTTGCGTATAATACCAGGACTCAAATGATGGGAGGACCGCAAGGTTCCTCAAGTCATATGGCATCGCCTTGGTCCGAGTCGGGGGCACCACACACTTTGCCTTTCTTGGCAACGTTTGATATCCTCGACTTGCACAAACTTACAAATGACCCCATCTACCAAAATTAACTTAGGCCGTCGATCCCGCGTAAGATACCAACAGACATCCCCATGTTCGAAGGGAAACAAGGGGAAGATCCAGGAACTCACACCACCACCCATCATCTTTGGTGTGTTTCCAACTCCATGGTGGACGATAGTGTCTGGTTACATATGTTTCCCCACACCCTCACTGCCAACATAGCTAAGTGGTACATTGAGTTACCACACACGTCAGTAAATAACGATGGAATTCCTAAAGAACTTCGAGCTACCCATCCGCTATGAGACTAGGAGAGAGCTCCTCACTTCACTATGTCAGGATACCACCACCCACATCTCCGATCATATACATGAATGGAGATGTAGGCAGAGTTAGTTAAAGCTCCCCTCCTAGACTATCTCTTAGCGGACTAGTTATGAAAGTCACTACTCCCGCAAATTGCTAAAGATGTTGCTTTAGGTGGTGCAGTGACAAAACACCAATCCATACATCGTGCCCAGCACCTAGATCTGATATATTCACAGTCTGGCAATCTTTACAACGTAATCGCCAATGCCCCTCATAACTCCAATGTTTCTACTACTCAGCTCCCTGAAGTGCATGTCGATGGGATTATTGATGCAACTTCTGGTGCTGCTGTAAAACAACTCAGTAGTCACATTGCCCAGATGTCAGTGGACCCCTCTACCAAATCAACTGCTCTTTCTACCACCATGATAAACTCTGTGTAGTCTATGCAAAAACCCAGTGGTAGGAACAAGAAGAATAAGAGAAAGACCACTCCTTCTAAGGAGCAGTCAACAAAGTAGAAAAACCCAAAATAGAAGTTTGCTGCGCCTCCTGACGATGGAAAGGATAAACCCGCTAGATTCCCTTGCAAAATCCATCCTGAAGACCACATGACATATTTGTGTTCACGTCTTCAGGAATGCATGGATTTCATTCTTAAAATGGATACTAGTCAAAACCTCGCTATCCTGAATAATCCTTTTCCCTCTCAGCAGAAGCAACACCTGATTGGAAACCAACTATTACCCTTACAAGGGGACAATGGTGGTTCCCAACATCGTTCAGCTGGTGAAGGATATTCTACCGTTTACACCTTTGAAACGGTAGATCTACAAACCAGAGCCAAATCTTATGGAGCTCCAGTTGCTCATGCAGAGGAACCTTCTTTAAGTCAAAATCCACCACTGCCTAACGATTTGCATATCGAAACGGCAGTTTCTGACCTTTTGATTTTCCTCCCTAAAGGGGCATTTCGATGCACAACACACAATACATCTGCATGTGCTACCCAAAACTATAGCATTGTAGAAGATTTGGTGCAAGAGCCATCAGCTATGTTGGCGCTCGAATTATTACAAACATGTCCACCACAAAGGAAAGCTTTGCTTTCAACTATTGGTGCTATTAACCCACAGGATTCCATGCTTGCAATTTTCAACATGGAAAAGTGTAAACCTCCCCTTTCCCACCAACTTGCATTTCAAGTGAAATTTTTTTCGAAAGGTAAAGGTATACACAGAACTGTGATTGACAAAGGTGCTTCTACTTGTGTCATGTCAGCTTCAAGTTCGCTCGCTTTGGGTTCTCCAACCCTATCCCCGCCATCGACTTCCCTTAAAGCTTTCGACGACCACACTTTCATCAGAAAAGGTTACCTAGCTAGCTATCCCATCACCTTGAGTGGGAAAATGGTAACGGTAGATATTGAAGTCGTGGATCATAAACTCGACTATAATCTTCTTTTGGGCCGCACTTGGACTTATGCCATGAAGGCTGTTGTGTCTTCGGTCTTCTATATCATCCTCTTTCCCTTAGATGGAAAGATAGTCATAGTGCACCAGCTGTCCTTTTACACACCAGATTACTCTCTGTTACCTAGCAGCTCTATACGCTTAGTGGGTGGTGTACCTGACTCTTATGTCAGTATTTATACCGGTCTACTAAACGCTTCTTCCCTGATGGGTTGTTTCCCTCTTCAGCTTCCCAAGGTTTCAAATATGGTCAACATGCTTTCATCCATTCCTCATGAACAGTCCGATCCATGGATCATACTGGCTCCTTCCGACATTGACACTTATGGAGAAAAAATGCCACTATCATCAGCTGAATTGGCCTGCCAAGCCATTCAATCTGCATCTGAATCTCCGATCACTTTGGTTATGGCCAACAATACCACTGCCCCTCCCATAATGTCTCCTTCTTTTGATCCACTCAATCAAGTCCTACCTATGGATGAAGCTAATGGATAAATAATGAGTTTAGAAGAGAGACCTTGGGAGGACTTGCACCATCATGTTTTGATATCTGATTCAGACATGATGCCTCTTCAAATCCTGTCAGCTGAAGCACATGAAATCATTTCCTCACCATATATGACCATCCAAACTTTAGACTCAGAAGGAAACAAAGGAAATATTTCAAAAACATTGCTTATCGATATTTCTGTCATGACATGCATCATGGAAAACATACAGATTGGAGCCAATCACAATCCTGAGGAAATTCTGAGCTTCATCTACCCTTTTAAGAATTTCTGCGATGTTTTCCCTTGGTCTTATGAGGAAATACATGGCATAGATCCTTCTATTGTCAAGCATGAGATCAAGAAGGATTGGGCATTCTTTTTCTGGTATTTTTCTTGCTTGTTAATCTGAAAAATCCTCGAGTCTCCTTCTTTGGTCTCGTTAAACTACCACGAAGAAGAGCAAGCATTCTTTTTATGGTATTTTTCTCACTTGTTAATCCGAAAAACCTCGAGTCTCCTTCTTTGGGCTCGGTAAACTACCACAAAGAAGAGCGAGTGTTCTTTTTATGGTATTTTTCTTGCTCGTTAATCAGAAAAACCTCGAGTCTCCTTATTTGGGCTTGTTAAACTACTATAAAGAAGATATGAGCATGTTCTTTTTTGGGACTTTTCCTTGCTCTTGAACTGAAATCCCACAAGTTTGTCATCGTTGAGCTCATTAAACACATACGATGATGGTCTGAGTAACTCTTTTTCGCTCTTTTTCTAGCTCATTAAATTGAAAAAGACCATTAGAGCATTCTTTTTAGGAACCTTTTTTCTCACTCATAAAACTAAAAAGATGCCAAGTTTTTTCTTTAGGGTCGTTAAAAATTTATAAAGATAACCCGAGCATTCTTTTACGTACTTTTCTCACTCACTAAACTGAAAAATCCCCAGTTTTTGTCACCGGGCTCGTTAAAAATCTACGGAAACAACAAGAGCACTTGCTTTTTTGGGACCATTTCTCGCTCTTAAATTGAAAAATCCCCGAGTCTTTCCCCTTCTTCAGGCTCGTTAAATCTACAAAGAAGGAATGAGTAATTCTTTTACCTCTTTTTCCTTACTTAATAAATTGAAAAAAATACTTTTAGTTTTCTTCATTTGACTCATTAAAATTTGATGAAGGTATTGAGTTTGTCGTCACGTGACTCATTAAAAATTCACGACGAAAAACGAGTTTAGTCCATCTCCTCATACTCGTAACAAAATGAGGTCAAAATCTATTGAACATAGGTTTCTCTTTATCCGGATTCAACAGATTAACTCACGGAAAAGTAACCGATCCAGGTATACTATTAACCTTTTGTCGCACCCGGTTAACAACTATGACAAAGGGACCACCATGGAGTCATTCTTTACGATCTTTTCAGACTCTCTAAATATGAAAAGACCACCGAGTTGTCTAGTCTAGACTCATTAAATTACACAGAAAGGATATAGAGTCATTCTTTTACGATCCTTTTCAAACTCTCAAAACATGAAAAGATCGACGAGTTTGCCTGTATGGACTCATTAAACTAATCAGGGGCATAGAGTCGCTCTTTTCACGGTCCCTTTCAGACTCTTAAAAAATGAAATGATTGATGAGTTTACCCATTTGGACTCACTAAACTAATCAGACGGGGAAAGTAGACAATACAACTCCATTCAGTATTAGAAAGTGTGGTTTGGCAGCAGTTGTTCCCTTTAACATGGCACTCCCTCACGTAAACCTTCCTTGTGGAAACCTCTCAATATGAATCCTACCATCCTATGAGTTTAGCCTAAATACCCCAATGTTCTTGCATCTTTGTATCCTAACACTCTTTGGTGTTCATTAGTCTAGTGCTGCATGGTTAAAACCATTGTCATGCCTTCTATTGTTCGAGGATTAACCTTTTGTTTCCTCCATCAACCCATCAAGCATATCCTTTCATCATGCCCTCTATTGTTTAGACCCAATGCTCAAAGATTCGTCAAAAAACAAATCATTCTTGTCCAGTTTTATGTCGATTGATGTAGGACACATTATTGCCTACCTTTCGATAGATATCTTCCTATCGACTTCAACACTCTATCTAGGAAGACAATCCAGAAACACATTCAGTGCCTTGGTACTTGCAAACATTAGTGGCAGGTTGCCTTGTGTTTGATCAGGGGTTCTCATTATTGGCTCCTGGTTAAGCGATTCTACGGGTGTTCGACGACAAAAACATCTTTCACACTCATTAGACTGTACTATGCATCTTGGAAGCCATCGCCATTATTGGTGGCCTTCCTCACGTCTGTTAATGGTCTGCATTATTGACTGGTAATTATATCATTTCGTGCATGTTCGACATCAACGCATATATTCACATGTATCGATCTATGTTTTTTGGTGAAGCGGAAATCAAGACCTTGGGTGGAGGCTTGCACCACTCAGCCTTGTTTCCTCTCCCAAGTTGCGTATATTGTTTTTTGGAGACAACTTATCAGGATGATTCTATTATGACACCGGATCCACATTGTGCTTATCAACGACCAGCATCATCATATCTATTTGGATAAAATCACTCTGACATATCTACTGAGCATGGGAATGCCCGACTCAAGACATGATTTTAGTAGTTTTATATATATGTGTTGTATCAGGCTTCTCGTACCACCTGAAGCTTCAATCCTCTCTCTCTTTTTGTCGAAGAAGGAAAATTACAGTTAAGTAAAGTATTTCAGCCATTTTCGTAGCCCTTGATGTCACACTTTAGGGGGCATCTTTCATACAGTAAATTGACCCCCTCATCAACTCAGAGGGGAATGACATGATAGCTGAAGCAGAGATCAAGATCACATGCCTTGTTTCCACACTAACATTGGCTATGCACTAACAACATGCTTTATAAAGCTTCTCTGCAAGCCTAAGGGAGCATTAGTGACCCAACTAACTCTAGTTGCTAGTTCGGGAACATCGCTAGTGGACCCTAATGAAGTTCTAAGGGTCAAAGGAGTGAATTGACCTCCATATACTTTTTCATTCCCTTTCTGACCCAACAAAACCTTGCTGCATCCTTCCTACATATAGTCATCATTGTATCTGATCCAAGAAGCCCTGTTTTGAACTGTTTTCCCACACTAACACAGGTTAGCAGACTACACAGTGCTTTATAAATCACTGTGTCTACACACACAGAGCGTTAGTGGACCCAGTAACTCTCTATGGCCACTGCTACAAAGCGTTGGTCTCCCAAAATCTTGATTTCCAACTGTGTCTGCAAACCCAAGGGGATATGAAGCCAGCTCATGGACTGAAAGAGGGTCTGCAACTACATGTTTTTAGCAAGATAGGTGTCCTGAAAGAAATTTTCTTTAGGAAATAAGTTTTTTTCTTTATTAATTTTTTTTTTTGTGAAAGAAAGATCCACATTTGTTATTCATTATTCTATTTAGCTGGTTAAAAGCTGCTTTATCTTGGTTTCAAGTAGTTGTTAGGAAAACATTGGAAAGATTTTTGTTGGTTATGCATGTGTTATAATGACTAAGATGCATGGAACAAATATGAATATGTGAAATACTCTCACTTGTAGAATACAACTTGTTTTCATTGAATTGAATATTTTTTAAAGCATTGTCTTGTGCATCATTTTTGAGTCAGAGTCCCATCACATTTCATACATCAAATCCCCTACCGAAGAAAATAAAAAAGTACACATAAAATTTACCTAAAATCAATCAGTAACTCTTTATTGAGCAAAAAAACATTAGTTCAGGCTAGGATCTTGGGATATACAGTGTCGGTAAACTACCAAAGATCAGAAACCAAAACTAGTGTCATTAAAAGAGAGAAAATTCTTGTTGCACTCATACTACCGGGACCACTCCAATTAAAGCGGAGCTAAATACGAGACAACAATGGACTATGAGTCAAGGTATCCCACTTTTGCTTGTAAATCCTTTGAGTATTCTGTGTATTGGGGATCCCTTCGGGGGTTTCGAAGCTGAGTCAGGGAATCAAGTATCCTGCCCACACAGTGTACTATCTGCGATTATGCCCCCCCTTGTAGTGTGTGTTATTTGAGGTATCCTTAGTGGCCAAGCTTTTAGGGACTTGAATAAGGTGGCAGGCTGCCCTGGTACCTAACATAGACAGACCTACTCTACCTTCCGTTTTTGGGACCGTGCTCGTCTTCACGAGAGTACTTGGCCCCTCAATCTGAGGTTTGGGTGAAGCTCAAGAGTAACCGTAACTATACATTTGGCCAGCCCTCTCTGTTATTCTTTATGATACTGGGTTTCATCTCTAATGATTGGTGTTTATCAGATAGGGCCATTTCCCTTTATTTGTTGATTGATTGACTAATTGTATTTTTCATATTTTTTAGGCACCCGAGTGTTATCATTTGAGACTTTAACAAATATCATGATAAAATTTATTGATAAAAATTAATGGTCACCGTGGCTACATTTGGCCCTCATTGTCAATCTAGATGATTGTTAGGACTTCCTCCACTCATTGTGGAAGATCCACCAAGCTCCAATGAACCGGATTCTCCATATTCGAGGAATCAGTCTCCTAGATCTCACACGGAATCTATTTTGACAATTGACGATTCAATTTTGCAGGATGATATATTTACCGAAGGATTTCTTCCTCCCTTTACCCATCCAGTTACGAATCAGTTGGACCCACTCTTGGTCCTGTGGAAACTGTACTCCTTGTTTTTTTAGGTGGAACATTTCCATCCATCCCATCGATGACTAACATGTTGTGGAACTTTGTGGACACTTTTGTTCCTCCACCACTTCCCCAGTCGATAGTCACCACCACACCGTTGATGGTGAATCCCGCTATCCCATTTGTCCCAGGTATAACCACTCACATGACACCCTCCACGAGTGGAACCCAGTCGATGCCAGGTTCCACCCCTTTAGTGTCAAACTATATACCTTCGACAAGTGCTACATACAATTCTCCTTATAATGCTCAATATAGCACTATTAGCACGGTTCCCATCCACCAACAATATGGTCGGTAGCCATTGTACAGTTCAAACCCCCAGATTCAAGTATCTGGGGGCATTCCCAATATGCACATACCGGTCGAGAATCTAACGGTTCCCCCTCCATTCTTAGGCATGCATGGTCAGTCATTGATTGACATGAGCGTTCGTTATGCCAATGAAGGAAATATGGTTAGTTCTGTGGTGGGCGGGAATCCTCAAGGAGGTCCCAACCAATCCATGGGAGCACCCTACTCATAAATTCAAATGAGTCAAGGGGGCACTGCTTATCCCGAGGGTAATTCTATATCCAAACATCAAATTCCCCATGGAAATCCACACTACAACACCATACCCCAAGGCAAATACTCTACCACGCAGCATGCGTATAATAACAGGACTCAAATGATGGGAGGACCGCAAGGTTCCTCAAGTCATATGGCATCGCCTTGGTCCGAGTCGGGGGCACCACACACTTTTCCTTTCTTGGCAACGTTGGATATCCTCAACTTGTACAAACTTACAAATGACCCCATCTACCAAAATTTACTTATGCCGTCGATCCCGCATAAGATACCAACAGACATCCCCATGTTCAAAGGGAAACAAGGGGAAGATCCAGGAACTCGCATCACCACCTATCATCTTTGGTGTGTTTCCAACTCCATGGTGGACGATAGTGTCTGGTTACATATTTTTCCCCACACCCTCACTGGCAACACAACTAAGTGGTACATTGAGTTACCACACATGTCAGTAAATAGCAATGGAATTCCTAAAGAACTTCCAGCTACCCATCCGCTATGAGACTGGGAGAGAGCTCCTCACTTCACTACGTCAGGATACCGCCACCCACATCTCCGATCATATACATGAATGGAGATGTAGGCAGAGTTATTTAAAGCTCCCCTCCTAGACTATCTCTTAGCGGACTGGTTATGAAAGTCACTACTCCCACAAAATGCTAAAGATGTCACTTTAGGTGGTGCAGTCACAGAAGACGAATCCATACGTCGTGCCCAACACCTAGATCTGATATATTCACAGTCTGGCAATCTTTACAACGTAATCGCCAATGCCCCTCATAACTCCAATGTTTCTGCTACTCATCTCCCTGAAGTGCATGTCGATGGGATTATTGATGCAACTTCTGGTGCTGCTGTAAAACAACTCAGCAGTCACATTGCCCAGATATCAGCGGACCCCTCTACCAAATCAACTGCTCTTTCTACCACCATGATAAACTCTGTGTAGTCTACGAAAAAACCCGGTGGTAGGAACAAGAAGAATAAGAGAAAGACCGCTCCTTCTAAGGAGCAGTCAACAAAGTAGCAAAACCCAAAACAGAAGGTTGCTGCACCTCCTGACGATGGAAAGGATAAACCTACCAGATTCCCTTGCAAAATCCATGCTGAAGACCACATGACATATTTGTGTCCACGTCTTCAGGAATGCATGGATTTCATTGTTAAAAAGGATATTGGTAGGACCCTCGTTATCCTGAATAATCCTTTCCCCTCTCAGCAGCAGCAACACCTAATTGGAAACCAACTATTACCCTTACATGGGGACAATGGTGGTTCCCAACATCGTTCTGCTGGTGAAGGATCTTCTACCGTTTACACCTTTGAAACGGTAGATCTACAGACCAGAGCCAAATCTTAAGGAGCTCCAGTTGCTCATGTAGAGGAACCTTCCTTAAGTCAAAATCCACCACTGCCTAACGATTTGCATATCGAAAGGCCAGTTGCCGACCTTTTTATTCGCCCCCCTAAAGGGGCATTTCAACGCACAATACACAATACATCTGCACGTGCTACCCAAAACTATAGCATTGTAGAAGATTTGGTGCAAGCGCCATCGGCTATATCAGTGCTCGAAGTATTACAAACATGTCCACCACAAAGGAAAGCTTTGCTTTCAACTATTGGTGGTATTAACCCACAGGATTCCACGCTTGCAATTTTCAACATGGAAAAGTGTAAACCTCCCCTTTCCCACCAACTTGCATTTCAAGTGAAAATTTTTTCGAAAGGTAAAGGTATACACAGAACTGTGATTGACAAAGGTGCTTCTACGTGCGTCATGTCAGCTTCAAGTTCGCTCGCTTTGGGTTCTCCAACCCTATCCCCGCCATCTACTTCCCTTAAAGCTTTTGACGACCACACTTTCATCCCAAAAGGCTACCTAACTAGCTATCCCATCACCTTGATTGGGAAAATGGTAACGGTAGATATTGAAGTCGTGGATCATAAACTCGACTATAATCTGCTTTTGGGCCGCACTTGGACTTATTCCATGAAGGCCGTTGTGTCTTCAGTCTTCCGTATCATCCTCTTTCCCTTGGATGGAAAGATAGTCACAGTGGACCAGGTGTCCTTTCAAACACCAAATTACTCTCTGTTACCTAGCAGCTTTGTACCCTTAGTGGTTGGTGTACCTGACTCTTATGTCAGCATCGGTACCGATCTACTAAAGGCTTCTTCCCTGATGGGTTGTTTCCCTGTTCAGCTGCCCAAGGTTTTAAGGATGGTCAACATGCTTTCATCCATTCCTCATGAAAAGTCCGACCCATGGATCCTATTGGCTCCTTCAGACATTGAAACTTATGGAGAAAAAACACCACTGTCATCAGTTGAATTGGCCTACTAAGACATTCAATCAGCATCCGAATCTCCGGTCACTTTGTTTACGGCCAACAGTACCACTGCCGCTCCCATAATGTCTCCTTCTTTCGATCCACTCGATCAAGTCCTACCTACAATGAAGCTAATAGATAAATCATGAGTTTAGAAGAGAGACCTTGGGAGGACTTGCACCATCGTGTTTCGATATCTGATTCAGACATGATGCCTCCTCAAATCCTATCAGCTGACGCACATGAAATCATTTCCTCACCATATACGACTATCCAAACTTTGGACTTAGAAGGAAATTGGGGAAATATTTCAAAAACATTGCTTATCGATATTTCTATCATGACATGCATCGTGGAAAACATACAGATTGGAGCCAATCCCAATCCTGAGGAAATTCTGAGCTTCATCTACCCTTTTCAAAATTTCTGCGATGTTTTCCCTTGGTCTTATGAGGAAATACATCCCATAGACCCTTCTATTGTGAAGCATGAGATCAAGAAGGATCGAGCATTCTTTTTCTGGTATTTTTCTTGCTTGTTAATCTAAAAAATCCTCGAGTCTCCTTCTTCAGTCTCATTAAACTACCACAAAGAAGAGCAAGCATTCTTTTTATGTTATTTTTCTTTCTTGTTAATCTAAAAAACCTCGAGTCTCCTTCTTCGAGCTCGTTAAACTACCACAAATAAGAGTGAGCGTTCTTTTTATGGTATTTTTCTTGCTCGTTAATAAGAAAAACCTCAAGTCTCCTTATTTGGGCTCGTTAAACTACTACAAAGAATATATGAGCAAGTTTTTTTTGGGACTTTTTCTTGCTCTTGAACTGAAAAATCTCCAAGTTTGTCATCGTTGAGCTGGTTAAACACATATGATGACGGTCTAAGTAACTCTTTTTCGCTCTTTTTCTGGCTCATTAAACTGAAAAAGACCATTAGAGCATTCTTTTTAGGAACCTTTTTTCTCGCTCATAAAATTGAAAAGATGCCGATTTTTTTCTTTAGGGTCGTTAAAAATTTATAAAGATAACCCGAGAATTCTTTTAGGTACTTTTCTCACTCGTTAAACTAAAAAATCCCCATTTTTTGTCATTGAGCTCGTTAAAAATCTACGGCAGCAACAAGAGCACTTGCTTTTTTCAGACCATTTCTCGCTCTTATATCGAAAAATCCTCGAGTTTTCCCCCCTCTTTGAGCTCATTAAATCTACGAAGAAGGAATGAGAAGTTCTTTTACCTCTTTTTCCTTACTCAATAAACTGAAAGATATACTTTGAGTTTTCTTCATTTGACTTGTTAAAATTTGATGAAGATATTGAGTTTGTCATCGCGTGACTCATTAAAAATTCATGATGAAAAATGAACTCAGTTCATCTCCTCGTAGTTGTAACAAAATGAGGTCAACATCTATTGAACATAGGTTTCTCTTTGTCTGGATTCAATAGATTAACTCACGGAAAAGTAACCGATCTAGGTATACTATTAACCTTTTGTCGCACCCAGTTAACAACTATGACAAAGGTACCACCTTGGAGTCATTCTTTACGATCATTTCAGACTCTCTATATATGAAAAGACCATCGAGTTGTCTAGTCTAGACTCATTAAATTACAAAGAAAAGATATATAGTCACTCTTTTACGATCCTTTTCAGACTCTCAAAACATGAAAAGGTTGAAGAGTTTGCGTGTCTGGACTCATTAAACTAATCAGATAGGGCATAAAGTCACTCTTTTTGCGGTCCTTTTCAGACTCTTAAAAAATGAAATGATCGATGAGTTTACCCGTTTGGACTCACTAAACTAATCACACAATGAAAGCAGATAATACAACTCCATTCAATATTACAAAGTCTGGTTTGTCAGCAGTCGTTCCCTTTAACATGGCACTCCCTCAGATAAACCTTCCTTGTGATGGCCTCTCAATATGAATCCTACTGTCCTATGAGTTTAGCTTAAATACCCCGATGTTCTTGCATCTTTCTATCCTAACACTCTTTGGTGTTTATGAGTCTAGTGCTGCATGGTTAAAACCATTGTCGTGCCTTCTATTGTTCAAGGGTTAACCTTTTGTTTCCTCCATCAACCCATCAAGCATATCCTTTCATCATGCCCTCTATTGTTTAGACCCAATGCTCAAATATTTGTCAAAAAACAAATCATTCTTGTCCCGTTTTATGTCGATTGATGTAGGACACATTATTTCCTACCTTTTGATAGGTATCTTCCTATCGACTTCAACACTCTATCTAGGAAGACAACCCAAAAACACATTCAGTTCCTTGGTACTTGCAGACATTAGTGGCAGGTTGCATTGTGTTTGATCAAGGGTTCTCATTATTGGCTCCTGGTTAAGTGATTATACAAGTGTTTGACGATAGAAACATCTTTCACGCTCGTTAGACTGTACTGTGCATCTTGGAGACCATCGCCATTATTGGTGGTCTTCCTCAAATCTGTTAACGGTCTCCATTATTGATTGGTAATTATATGATTTCGTAAATGTTCAACATCAATGCATATATTCACATGTATCGATCTATGTTTTTTGGTGAACCAGAAATCAAGACCATGGGTAGAGGCTTGCACCACTCAGCATTGTTTCCTCTCCCAAGTTGTGTATACTTTTTTCTGGAGACAACTTATTAGGATGATTCAATTTTTACACCAGATCCGCATTGTGCTTATCGGCAACCAGCATCATCATATCTCTTTGTATAAAATCACTCTGACATAGCTACTGAGTGTTAGTGCCTAGATTTACCTTAGGTTGAAAAGGTAGGATCCAGGGCCAACATCAAACCATGCTCAGCCTTGTAGCTAACCCTACGAGGATAGGAGAGGGCTCTCTCCCAGTCAATCTCAGCAAAAGATAATTGATGGGGCTTGAGATGACTGAAATAAAAATTGATTTTAGGCTAGGTATGAAGTACAAGGATTTGATGTGATTTTTTGGGGGTTTAGTTGGAATCAAGGGAAAGGCAGATTTTAGGGTGCTGGGATTGAGGCTCAGTTCTGCGGAGATCTCGATGGGGCAAGGTAGGTAATCGTTTTCGCACTTAAATTTTAGTGAGATGGAGGGAAAAGATAGGTGAGGTTTTGAAGAGGGAAAGGGCACTCAATAATCCTCCCCAAACAGCTGAAAACATCGAACAACTAAATCAAACTTCAAGTAGAGCATTGCACTTTCAATGAATTCTGCTCACACTCTTGTTTGTTTAGTTCAGAAGAAATAAGATAGATTATGGCATACATAAAAAAAAATTCACAATTACAAAGAGAAGCATTGTACCAATACAAATTACCACATGAATCCCAAAGAGTGCTGCAAATCCCGGTCTCAATTCCTTAGTGAAAATACTGAAAGTGAATGTACAATGAAGCTCAATGCTTTCTCAAGAGTCCAAGCATGCTAATGACTGAAAAACAACATAATATAGACAAACATAGCTCATCCTTGCCTCTAGGGTCGAGCTCATGAGTCTAGGAGCTGATCCAACTGATTCTAAACTAAGAACTAGAAACTAGGCAAGATAACATCATGCCTCTAAAAACAAGGGAACTGATTCATTCAGTTTCAAACAACCTCTAAATTGATGAATCTACCTCTACAAGTGAAAATCCAACATATTTACATCATAATCCATCAATGTTCATCAAATTACATCATAAATTTTCCATTAGGAAAGTGAAAAAGTCAAACTAGGCAAAGTTGGGCGAAAAATAGAGCAAAACTTGGTCAAACTGGCAATTTTTCCTCTATGCATCGCGCCTAATTCTCTATGTGTAGCACCTACATGGACCCTCTTTTGGAGGCCTTCACGATGTCAAAATGAGCTCTAGGTGTTCTTGCTGGAATGGTCTGCATATCTACTTTCCAACCCAAGTGGAATTTTTCAATTTGGCCTCCATTTGCCTCTCCAAAAGTCCATTCTCCCAACACTTCTTCTTGTGTGTCAAAATAGGGGTAGTGAGGTCATTTTTTTAGTGTTTTTTGACCTTTTGAGGGCTAAAAACCTGCCCAAATTTCTTGGCCATAGGTAGGAAAGCATAAATTTTCATGAAAAATCTAGAAATTCAAAGTTTTTGTGATTTAGAGCCCTCTAGCAAAAGCGAGCACCACGTGGTGCGGCACATAGGGAGGAAAACTCTGTTTTTTTGTGCCAAAAATTTACAAAAATGCAAAAATTGCTCCAAATTTCTTGAAATTTGGGCTGAGTCTTCTCTATCAAGTGCTGTGATAGGCCACAGAAGCCTCAACCAATATTTGAAATCCTTCATACTCTTTTTGCCTCTTTGATGCTCTCTTTAGCTTTGCTTTCAAATTCCTGATTCTTGCTTGGCACACCAAGTTTCGGGACAAGTAATGATATGAAAAGTTTTTAAGCATATTCTCCTCATTTATTGCCTTCTCCAGCTTCCTCTCCAAGTGGATATTGACTCTTTTGAGCCATGACTCCTTATCGGCATTGATCTCTTGCTCCAAGGAAGTGAACTCCACCCTCCTCCTTCGGGCACTTTGGCAGTTTTGCCGAATGTTCTGTAACTCCATCACCACCTGCTAATCCTCAAGCTTCTTGTTCCTCTACTCCAAATACTGTATAGTCCACTTGGCTCTATCCAAGTTGGTGGACAAGGAATCAATGTTTTCCTGCTGCTCCTTGATGATCTGTCTAAGGTTTGCACTTTGTGGGCCCATGTCAGTATCATCACCCTCAATGAGGATGAAATCAGTCTCTCGCTCACCTGATGGTCCTTCCTCATGTAGAGGCCTCTTGCCTTGGTCCTGAACCTACTGTGCTAATGGAGGAAGCAAGGTTCCTTCCACCCCGGGTGGAGATAACACTCGATTTGTTGTTGCAAACAACCGTCTAGTGCCTCTCTGATAAGAGATGAACACCGGCACACTAGCTTTCTCATGGACTTGCTTATAAGAAGGTCCACCTGTCTCATGCCCGACCTCTGAAGGTACCTATGAAGCTCTGAAAAATTCATGAGAGATGAAGTCATCCCAGGTGATGCCCTGTAAACCAAGCTAATGAACGACCACAATTTTGATGAGAGCAAAATGATAAACACTGTTGAACTGCTGCTGAGGGGTCTTGTGCTGCACAAGAGTGGTCATCTTCTCTATGTTTCGACATATGAAATAATGAATGTTCATCATTCGCACCCGAGTGAAATGCATCAACAGCCTGATGTGATAGGCATACAAGCGGGAGAACCGGCCCTCATAGGTGAAATACTTCATGATGAGTTTCATTAAAGGAGCATACTCATCCTCGAGAAACCGAAAAGGAAACACTCTCTTGAGCTGCCTCAGAAAACTAGGTTTGATGTATGGTTTATAGTGTTGTCGGTCAATCTTCTGCCTCTTATGGTTCTCCAATGTTTGGTATGCCGGTTGCCAACGAAATGGTTTCTGGTGTTAATGTGAAAGTAACACCAACAAGAGTTTCTTGATCACCATGCAAATGCAACAAAAGTAAGTGGCCAACTCATGATGAAACTGAATATTAGCAACCTTCTCACAAAATTCATAACATGACTGATGCTGGAAACAAAAGATGGCAAGAGGGCAGGCCTGCAACTCGGCAAGAGTGGTAGGGTCTTCTCTGATATGTCTGCCACCTCTATGAGGCCTCCTGGGTGCATGTTCCTTCGTGGGTGAGTCACTTTGGGTCTCTTCTTCATAATCATATGAAGGATCAGATGCCATAACTATTGGTAGACAAATTGGCTTGGAGAAATAGGTGTTGATGTGTCAAACTGTGGTGGACTATTTTTGGTGATGTGCTTGACCTCTGCCAACAAGGGAAAATAGTGAAAAAAGGGACTGTTAGGAGAGGGGAGACTAGTGGGAAATTTGGGACTATTGGGATAGACTTCGTTAGGGAAATATGGGATATTATGGGAGTTTTTGTATAGGATTAGGGTTTGGGGTTTACATTTGGAAAGTTGGGAAAGGGAATTTGGGATAGGGAATTAATGAACTTAGGGGGGTAGGGGAAATTACGGAATGATGAAATCAAAGGACAAATGAGATGAGGGAGTGAACTTGGTGACAAAACAGTGAATTGAAACCCTAGCAGCAAGTTTCTTTGAGGTAATTTAAAAGGTAGGGTTTGATTGTTTTACACAAGCACCATGAAACACACACCATCAACAACCATTAATCTTGGATGAAAAACCATGAATGAAGTTCAACTTACTTGTATCAATGTGTTTTGGGTGATTTTGGAGCGAATTTAGTAATTTTCTAGCTTCCTTGTTGTATGCGCCACGCAGCATGCCCAATGTGCTGCGCCCCACCTATGCGCCGCGACCCTGTTGAAATGCACTGAGTGCTAAGGCCCAGTGCGCCGCACTGGCTGTATGCGCCGCGCCTCCTACCCAGTGTGCCACACCGGTAATCTTACAACGCTTTTTTCCCAATTTCTCACTTGCTCACCAAAATCGCTCTATCTTGCTTCTCTTTTGCAAATGAGCTTATCACATGAAGAAATAGCTTATAAACAAAGAGCTTTTGAAATTTTGGCTCATGAAACCCACTTTTATAATGTTTTGGATTTGACTTTATCTTTAATCTCTATTTTTGATCTTTTTTACTGCTTTTTTTCACTATGTGATGAATTTAATGACCTGAGCTTGCATATGAATGAATTTAGACCTAACTGACCATGAAACCCTAAAGACAATCTTTGCAATTTTCAAGATGAAAATGAGATTGTATATGTTTTTTTTAATGAGAAAATATGTGGCAGCATGTAGATAACATGAGGGAAACAGGAGGAATGCCACTACCGTCAGATGATCTATGCGCCTAATGGAATGCAAATGACTGGGCGAGACACCTAACATGAAATGCAACAAGTGGATTTGATCTCTAACAGAGGGATGAGAATACTGACTCTAACACTGAGCATGGGAATGCCCGACTCAGGACATGATTTTAGTAGTTTTATATATATGTGTTGTATTAGGTTTCCTGTACCACCCGAAGCTTCGATCCTCTCTCTCTTTTTTTCAAAGAAGGAAAGTTACAGTTAAGTAAAGTATTTCAGCCATCATTGCAGCCCTTGATGTCACACTTTAGGGGGCATCTATCATACAGCAAATTGACCCCCTCATCAACTCAAAGGGGAAAGACATGATAGCTGAAGCAGAGACCAAGATCACATGCCTTGTTTCCACACTAACGTTGGCTATGCACTGACAACCTGCTTTATAAAGCTTCTCTGCAAGCCTAAGGGAGCGTTAGTGACCCAACTAACTCTAGTTGCTAGTTCAGGAACATCGTTAGTGGACCCTAATGAAGTTCTAAGGGTCAAAGGAGTGAATTGACTCATAAATATCTAGATATTTTCTCCTAGATCTACTCAAGAAAAGAAAGGAAACATCTCAAGTTTGACCTATTTGGGGGATTTCTAATCCTAATGAAGGAGGCAAATGGGAAAGAGATGAAAAGCATGGGAAATTCATTTCTTTTACCCTAAGGAACTCATGGAGGAACTTGGAAACCCTAACTCAATTGCTACATAAGCAAAGCTAGGGCTATGGTGATAGAGGTCAGATCATTTGAAAGGATAGCATAGTTGATTGTTGAGCATTGTCTCAAATCAGAAGAAGTTGGTAAGAAGGGAGAGAGAGAGAGAAGATGGAGGGGTAAGGGAAGGCTGATGCAACAGATGGTTGTAATCACTCTTCCGACATTAATATAGAACTATATTTGTACTATCTACTCCATGGTGTTGGTACTATCATTCATTTAGTTGTTTTTCCAACACCTTTTAGCATGAGTAGCTTAGTTATGTGTGACTAGATGTTCTTTTATGTATTCATGTATTAGTTATTAGAGTTGTATGTTGTGATTATGCTAGTCTCTTCTATGTGCAGGACTTGATCTAGAGTCGGCTCAGGGGACTTCCACCTAGCTTCATTGTGCTCTCTAGCAAATCTACACGGAGGCTTGAGGTAATCTATTTGTCCTTGCTTGATAGTTATTTATTGTTTATGAAAATTCATGTAACTTTGTGATGGTTGCAGATAATCTTACAGTCTTCGAAAGGTCCCAGGAAGACCTTTGAGGGTATCTCCATTCTCCATACACCACTCATGTCTAATATATTGTGATTTATATGTTTATACTTAATGATATAACATATTTATTATGCATGTACTTTGAAGTACTTGTTATGTATATTCTTTTCTGAATTGTGTTGCAGGTTTGATCACTTTTAAGGAAGCAGAGGGTTTGGGCCCTACCGGATCGAAATCAAACATAGGACCTACGGGTACCCTCTCAAGCCAAACTATAGTAGTTCACATAGTTTTATTTCTTCAATGTATGTTTCTTGTTGATAGTCTGCCTTCGATCTATTGAGGTTGTCAACCCTTACCTTAGGGATGTTTTTACCACCAACACATGTGGAGTCCTAATTAGTGTAGTTCGATATAGGAACTAAGAAGAGAGTTCATCACTCGTTAACAACTTGTGAATTTGAGTTGAATGGTATGCCTACAACAATGCATTTTAATGTGCTTTCATTGGGGTCATACAATATGTTGTTGGGTATGGACTGGTTGTATCTTCATAGGACCAAGGTGGATTGTTATGATAAGGCTATTGAGTGCTTGGATGAAAATGGAGAATAAAGGATCTTGTAGGGTAAGAATAAGGCAACTTTAGTTAGAATTGTGACAATTGCAAGAAATGCGCAGTCACATGAAAGGGTATGTTTTATTTGTAGTACATATTTCCAGTGATAAAGATAAGGATGTTGAGGATGTATAAGTCTTGAATAGGTACACAGTTCTAAAATAGTTTCAGGATGTATATCCTATAGAGATTCTAGAGTTATCATTTCATAGGGAAGTGGACTTTTCTATCGAATTAGTACCAGGGGAAACAGTAACATCAAAGGCACCATATAGGATGAGCACACTAGATTTAGTGGAATTGAAGTTGCAGTTGAAGGAAATGCTTGACAAGGAATAGATTAGGCCAGGTGTGTCATCTTGGGGTGCACCAGTGTTATTTGTGAAGAAGAAATATGGTACTCTTAGGTTATGCATTGATTACATGGACTTGAACATGGTGGCCATCAAGAATAGGTATCCATTTTCGAGGATTTATGACTTGTTTGACCAGTTGAAGGGGGAAGTGGTGTTCTCAAAGATTGATTTGAGATCAGGATACCATCCATTATACATCAAAGAAGAGTACATTGGAAAGCCTGCATTTTGTACTAGTTATGTGCATTATGAGTTTGTTGTAGTTCCTTTCGGTTTGACTAATGCTCCACCTAATTTTATGTGCCTGATGAATAATGTGTTGTGTCCTTATCTGGACAAGTTTTTTATTGTGTTCAATTATGATATATTGATATATTTTAAGAATGAAGAAGAGCATGTCGAAAACTTAGCAACAATATTGAGATTCCTAAGAGAGAATTAGTTGTATGCAAAGCTTAGAAAATGTTGTTTCTTTGAGGCAAAGGTACATTACTCGGGGCATGTTGTTTCCAATGCAGGCATAACAGTGGGTCCAGAATAGATAAGAATAATCATGGAATGGTAAACTCTTAAGAATGTGATTGGGATTAGATCAGTTAGTGGGTTAGCAGGTTATTATAGGAGGTTCATTGGGAACTTATCACATATTTCTTATCCTATTACATCGTTGCAAAGGAAAGGTAAGAAATTTGAATTGATAGAAGAAGTGGAACTAGTTTTGAGAAGTTGAAGCATTTTCTTACAAATGCTCTAGTTCTAAAAGTCATAGATCGAGATAAAGAGTTAAGATGTGCACAAATTTTTGCAAAAGAGGACTTGGTGGAGTCCTAATGCAAGAAGGATAGGATACATTTTCCAGTGATTGAGGCCCATCACTGAAAAAAAATGAAGGATACATAGTCTGTATCTGATCAGACATCTCCCATGTAGCTTCATGAGGCCCAATGTTCTTCCACTACACTTTAACTGGCTCGATTTATCAGTTCTAGAGCATTATAGTCTTTCTTTGAAAAATGCACTAAATTCCAAGCAAAATGCATTGAGTTTCCAGTTGTAATTCACCTTCTTATTCCACCTACAATACAGACCAATCAATAACATGATCAACATATTTAACATATATTTTAAGTAATGAAACATGGAAAAAATAGCCTACTTTCATTGTCGGAGGCAGTGCAAGTCAATAGGACACTAGTCTAATCCTTTCAAGGATCTTGAAAGGCCCGCAATACCACGGTGCTAGCTTCAAACATGACCCGTTCTTTAAAGGGCTCTTCTTGGGCTTGATGTGAAAGTACACATCTTCCCCAACCTTAAACTCCTTAAACAACTTGTGTTGATCTGCACAACGTTTCTTACTATCCTATGCTGCCTTTAGATTCTTCTTGATTTCTTGCATTTCTTGTTCCATATATGCCAACATGTCAGTTCCTATCAATACCCTTTCGTTGGATCACTCCAACTGATGGGCATATTACAAATTTTCCCATAGAGTGCCTCAAACAGACTCATCCCTAATGACTCTTAATACCCATTGTTGTACGTAAACTCAACCAGTGGAAGATACTATTACCACTTCTGTTGTTGATGCATCATATAAATCCTCAACATGTCCTATAGAATTTTATCGACCCTCTTTGTCTATCGATCTTTTTGTCGATGATAAGTTTTGTTGAAGGGAAAATATATACCCAAACCTACAAATAATTCCTTCCAAAACATGGAAGTGAACTTACCATCTGTGTCTAACACAATAATATTTGTTACTCCATGCAATACTACTACATCTTTGATGAAGATCTTTGCCACATCATTAGTTGAATAAGTAAACTTCACTGGAATGAAGTGTGCCACCTTTATCGACCTGGCACTAGAGTGAGTGGTATCAAAGAAGGTTTGTGTTTGGTGGTCTACCACCCAAATGGGGTGGACAATCTCTCCTGCGATGATATTTGCCACAAGTTAAAAAAATGCAAAGGCTTCCTACCATCACCCTTGTTCTGCTCCTTAAACTGAAATACCTACCCTCTGTGAGATGCATTGAACTTCTTAGGTGGTGCTGCATTCAATTTGTTACCTATGTCCTAAGGTCTTGTTCGCTTCTTATCCCATTTTACTTTATTCCTCTCATTACCTTTCTAATCCATCTTAGTTTCAGATCTGCACTTTGATTGCTCATGAGAATTCTTTAGATTTCTGAAGAATTTCTACAAAAATCTAGGCTCATCAAACTCAATCTTATCATTGAATGCTATCAGTAACTCACTCATGAATACATGAATCTTTGTTTTCTCCTTCTTAAGATAAGGGGCATACCTCAATAAATCCGAGAATCTGCTAGTGTACTCCTCATAGGTCATGGGTCCCATCTTCAACTCATAGAATTCCTTTGCCTTGTCATCATAGTATCTCTTAGATAGATACATCTTTCTGAAAAGTCTCTTGAACTCTCTTTATGTCAAATCCTCTTCCTGAATATCTATGACATTCTTTACATCTTCCCACCAAATGTCTTCTTTACCCTTAAGACTGGACGTAACTATTCTGGCCTTCATGTTCTCTGAGTAATCATGCAATATGAATATCTTAGTGACTTCCTCATTTCTCCATAAAATGTAGGTGGCTTTGCTTCCTTGAAATCATCCATAAAATATCCCCTGTCACTCCTCTTGTAAGGATGATAGTGATGATGACCATGGTACTTGTTTGAACCAGACCTAGAGTAAATCCCATGTCCACTACCTCATTTATCTGCTGTTTTCGAGAACCTTCCATCTATAATAGTGTCATCTCTATCTGAACTCTGCCCATATTGAGATGTGCTACCATATGCTCCATTAGTCCTGTTCTCCTGTCCATGACTGATCCTAAGTGGTCCCTGTCTCTGCAAGTCTAGAAGCTCTAAAGGATGGTTGCATTAACCTCTTCTTGTTTCTCCTATACCCTGGAAAGTCTCTCTTTTGATTGAATGATTATGTTATTATCTTCTTTGCAGCTTCTTATTTCTTCCTTCAAACTTCTCAAAGTGTATTCTATATTAGGAGAGTACCCATCACCATGTTTCTCATCTGATCTATAGGGAGAATCTTGTGAATTATAATCCACCATTTTGATACTCATATTTGATATTCTTCTTCCTGTAAGTATATCATTTTAGCTAAACCAAAACATAAATATAACCAACATACCTCAATATAGTTTGGGGGAGGATATCTCACCTGCGATATCAACCAAACTAGCACAATACATGTATAATTATATTCATAACATTATATAGACATCATCTCAATCATCAGCCAGTTACCATGCATGATGCCACAACTATAGCACCAACTAGACAAAATGCATGCACAACATCATATAGAGACTAAAATGCATAACCAATGCATATACAACTGACACGGATTTACAAAAAACACATCCCAACAACAACATCATCAACTTCTACATGAAAACACAACTGTAAAAATGACTACTGCCATGCATACATAACAAACACATATATCACAAGCATAATGAACACATATGTAACCAACATATATGCAGAACAAACGCATTTTAACCATCCAGTCCAAGGGTTGAAACATGCTCAGATAACACTCTGTAACACCCCTCATCCCACACTTAACCAAGATAACCAGTCCACCATGGTAAATATGTGATGGAGAGTTACTATGATATGATCAAACTCTCGAAGTACAGTTAAGGAAGTGGAATGGACAAACCAAAACCAAAATGACCTTCTGCATGAGCTAGAGGAACCCCAGAGGCAAACCAACCACTCCAGGTGCCCAACACTTCAGTTAAATTTCCTTTTTATTGATCTAGACCCTTAGTCACTCCCATAAAAATCCCTTTATGTGACTATAACCCTTTAGTCACTCCCTCAACAAGCCCTCCATGAGACTACAATATTTTTCAGGCAGTTTCGTGCCAGCAACCCTGAATTCTGAGCCACGTTTCCACGGATAGGACTCAGGAATCTTTCTAGAACTTGATGAAATTATCATAAATGATCAATAACAAGAATAAAATTCCTCTAATGCAAAATTTCAACAAGGAACTAACCTGACTCATCCTAACCATGACAAGAATTTCGTCAAATACATCATGAACATGTAACGTATAGGTCATAAAAACACATTTGAACATAGGGACCTCATACTTATTTGAGATTCATCAACAAGTTCTATTGCCCTCTCACAATAGCTACATTATCATCTATTAGGTCATTCATTCATTAAAATTTCATCTACTAACCAAAACATGATGAGATCCATAACTCAAGACTGTCATAAAACCATACTTATAAACAACACATACCAAGATAAATAACAACAATAGAACAATAATCAAAGACACATAATAACAAGTAAATTTACACACAAAAGGTATTATGAAGAGAGATCTTATTAACATATGAAAATCCGATCAAGTTAGGGACTTCCATGTACCACCTGACCATAGATTAGGATGAGGCAAATCTCTCTTTCAGCCAATCACCCCCATGCCATATTCCAAGCATGAATGTGGTATCTCATGGAATAACCAATCAAAACAAAACACGGTGTTACAGAGGCCAAACCACCTCAACCCTTAGTGATTCCACCTCATGGTCAGACATCACTAACCATCATGAGATCATCTCTATCCAAGTTGTCTAGGGCTCCAGAGTTTTTGTTCCAACCAAGATTCCAAGACTAGTAAGTCAACGCACAACTGCCACTAGGCTCTAGAGCATTTGTCCAATGAAGGCTTCCAAGACTAGTAACTAAACCCATAAGGGCTCCATATCATTTTTCCAACCAAGGCTTTTATGACTAGTAACTCAACCCAAGATGTTACAAGGCTTTGAGAGCGTTTTTCCAACCAAGGCTCGAGGAGTTAATAAATCAACCCACAACTATAAGGAACATGAGCACCAACCATAAAATAAAAGATAAAGCCCACAACACCATGGATATCTAGGAAATGGAAAGGCAAGGAAAAACCACTGCCAATCTAGGAAATCCTCCATGCCAATGGCAGATCATAACCAAGAAACTGCATGCATGTGCCATGCATACCCAAAACTAATAAGGACATCATACATGAAACTCAGTACTTGCAAGAAAAACCTATTGTAGAATTTGATCCCGTTGTTCTCTTGCACTTTCATTCTCTTCCTTTGCCTTCTTTCTCAAAATCCCAAGTAAGCCACACTCCTCCAAGAATGCTCTAAGAAAATTCTAAGTGTACAAGAGTATGAGAGCGAGATACTAGAATGAGAGTGCCAAAAACTAAAGTGAGAAAATCTAACATTGACAAAAGTTGTGTACTAATCATCAAAACCCTTTTTCTTAATGAGACCTCTATTTTCTTCATTTCCCATTATTTTCCTTCATTTTCTTCCTCACATGCAACCTGTGACCTTTCACCTTCATTTTCTCTCTTTTTTTTCATTATTTTCATATATAAAATGCCAATTAATGCCTCATGCCTTTCCAAAGCCTTTGCCATTTCTTTTGTGAATTTCCATAGCCATTAGTTAATCACAAGTGATCCTCGTAACTATGTTTTTTCCTAACATTAAGCTTGGAATATGTGTCCCATGACCTTGGTTATTATTTATCCTTTATTAACTTTATTACATGGATTTTTAACTCGGGGCTATTATAGACACTTCCCCCTTAGGGCAACACCATCCTTAGTGTTCAATGATAACTACAACCAGCAAGGCCACTGAAAAGAAAAACATACTACCCATGGAGCTTTATAAGTTAGCTTTTTGTAGTATTTACAATGAACAAAATACTAAAAAGAAAACCAACATGAAAATCATAGGACCATGACAACCATACTACGTATTGGATATTTATAACATAACTCATGGTGATATTTACATCCATATACATATATACATAGATGAAAAATTATTTTCCTCAACTGAAAAATAATGAAGGATACATAGTTTGCATTTGATCAACTATCTCCCATGAAGCTTCATCAAGCCCAAAGTGCTTCGCTACACTTTAACTTGTTCAATTGCTTGGTTACATAGTATGAACATATTTCTCTACAAAATGCACTGAGGTTCTAGATGTAATTCTCCTTCTGGTTCCAACAACAATAGAGAACAATCAATAACACGAACAACATCTTTCACATATATTTTAAGCAATGAAACATGGAAAACATCGTGGACATTCACTTCAGAGGCAGTGCAAGTCAATAAGCCATTGGTCCAATCCTTTCAAGGATCTCAAAAGGCTAACAATACCGAGGTCATAGATTCGCATGTGACCCAATCCTCAAGGATCTGTTCTTAGGATTGATGCACAAGTACACATGTTCCCCAACCTAAAACTCCTTAAACAACCTGTGCTATTATGCATAATTTTTCTTCTTGTCCTGTGCTACCTTTGGATTCTTCTTGATTACATACATTTCCTATTCCATCTCTACTAGAATTCCCAGTCCTATCAATACCTTATTAACTGGATCGTTAGAACTGATGGGAGTATTACAACTCCGCCCATAGAGTGCCTCAAAAAGACCGATCCTCAGTGACTCATGATACTCATTGTTGTAAGAAAACTCAACTAGTGGAAGATACTCTTCCCACTCTAATTGTTGATGCATCACATACATCCTTAACATTTCATCTAGAATTCTATTGAACCTCTTTGTTTTTCCATCTGTCTATGGATGATAGGTTGTACCGAAGGCCAAATCTATACCCAAAACTGCAAATAACTCCTTCCAAAAATTGGAAGTAAACTTCACATCCTTGTCTGGCACAATATTCTTTTGTACTCCATGAAATATTACTAAATCTATGATGAAGACTTGTACTGCATCATTAGCTGAATAAGTAGACTTCATTAGAATGAAGTGCACAACCTTTGTCAACTTCTCACAAGAGAGAGTGGTATCATAGAAGGTTTCCATTCTCTCTGGTGTTATTGATTTCTTGGATGACAATGGAGAATGGAGGATCTTGCAGGGTAGGAAGAAGGCAACATTAGTACACAAGCTAACTATACTAAGTGATTCATTAGATGGGAGCCAGAGTGTATGGAATCACTAGTTGGGATGTGTTTCTCATGAATTCATGTTGGTTGTATATGCATTGGTTATGCATGTTAGTATATATGTGTTGTAGTGCATGCATTGTGTCTAGTTGGTGTTATAGTTGTGTCATCATGAATGGTAATTTGATGATTATTGGTATCATGTCTATATATTGTTATGATTATGATTATACATATATTGTACTAATTTGGTTGATCTTGCAAATAAGATATCTTCCCCTCAACTATATTGAGGTATGGTAGTTATATTTATGTTTTTATTTAGTTGAAATGATATACTTGCATGAAGAAGAAGATAAAATATGACTAGAAAAATGGTGGATTATAGCTCAAGATATTCTCCCTACATATCAGATGAGCAACATGGTGATGAGTACTCCTTGTTGGCATTATGACACAGGTTTGGCGCTATGATACAGGTGTTGTCCTTGATGGCAACTCACTCAAATGACAGATCACAGTTCAGGCTCTCAGAATGAAAGAAAAAGATATATACACATGTTCCTCTTAACAAAGTCGTGTATACATGCGGGATCGCAGATCAAAAGGCACGTATACGTATGCACGCACTTTCATGCAAGGAAAAGCGCGTACATGTGGGAAGACTTATTTTTGGTCCATGGTATTTAGTCCTTGGTATTTGAACCTATGGTTTTGGACCATGGTATCTCATCCGAAGTGTTAAACCCAGGTATTGGGTCCATGGTATTGGTTCTCTATGGTTTTGGACCTTGGTATTGAGAAAGGCCTAAGACTATAAAAGGGGAAGGAGATCATTAGGCAAAGGCGTTCACTCAAGAACTGAATATCTTGTGAAGAGCAAGATCTAGAATTGGGTTATGGCGCATAGCTGGATCTGAACCAAGGAGGAACCTGAGCGCTAGAAGAAGCATAAGTTCTATTGATGGGTCAAGATCTTAAGGCTTGAATAGTCATATCTTTGTGTGATTTTGATCTGTTATATTTGGCGCATGACTTGATCTATGAATCTGATCATCTGGGTATAACTGATGTCTGAATAAGTGGAACAGGTAAATTATCTTTTATAGATCTGTACGCAGGTTCGACACAGCAGAGGCGTGTATACACGCTGGTTTAGTAAGTCAAAGCAGCGTATACACTGGTTGTCCTTAATACAACATCTTATGCACGTAGGTTCTACATATTGAAGTAGCGTACGTCTCATGAAATATGTTTTAGCTACAGTGTTTTGGGTTTAGGATTGGTTTCTAGTTACTATTAATGTATTCTGGTTATAACATTCAGAGAAGTAATTGTTTGATTTAGTTTTGATTGGAGCAAAGGAGATTGGTTGATGCAGATGTATTTGATGTTTGATTATTGTAATTGATGGATCCAGTCTGAAAATTTATGAAACATTGTCCCTGGAAGAAAAGAGAAGGTTGTAGCCTTTTGTAGGACAGCATCTACATACTAGTACATCAGCTAGTACAAGATCTAAGGGGGTTGTAGCTCCCTTCCAGGAGAAGCTAGAAAATGAGAGAAGGTTGTAGCCTTCTGCAGGTAGAAGCCTGCATACTGGTATAAGACTATACCAGTACAAAAACATTGTAAAAGGAAGTTTCTAATTGAAAGAAGATAGAGACAAATTGCAGCAGGTGGTTTTCACCCACATTGGGTTTCCACCTTATATCTTGTGTTCCTGTGTGCGATTGTCTGTTCTGTTTTACTATTCCTAGTTACTGTTTATATGGTTTTGACACACAGATTAATGATCAACATCTGAAGGATAAATTAAATTATAAGTCTGCAAGTTATACATGATTTTCCTTAACTACAGTTGCGTATATACGTTGTTTTCACTAACTAAAGTAGCGTATGCAAATATGATTATTAAATGAAAAATAATTGACTTGATAATACTGATTCACCCCCCCTCTCAGTGTTATTTCCAAAAATTGGTATCAGAGTAGGTCCTTTAGAAGGATCTTGATCACTTGAACGAAGATCTATCATCATGAGCAACTACAAAAAAGAGGCATCGATCAGGCCACCAATATTTGATGGGAGCAACTTCGTCTATTGGAAGGTAAGAATCACAGCCTATCTTCAATCTCTTGGTACAGAAGTTTGGGATATCGTGGAAGTGGGGTACACATTTCCATCAGCAACTCCTACAGATACAGTTGGTAAGAAGCAGTATGAAACAAATGCAAAGGCTATCAATACTCTATTAGGGAGTTTATCTCAATCAGAATTTGTCAAGGTTATGCAGCTTAAAACCAGAAAAGAAATATAGGACAAGATCGTTCTGAGCTATGAAGGAGACGATCAAGTAAAACGTGCAAAACTACAAACTCTCAGAATTCAATATGAAAATCTCAGAATGTACAATGATGAAAGTGTGGCTAATTATTTCTTAAGTATAGATGAGATTGTTAATCGTATGAAAAACTTGGGTGAAGAGATAAAAGAAGTTCTTTGGTTGGAAAGGTTCTAAGATCTTTGTCTTCTAAGTTTGAATCAAAAGTCTCTTCCATAGAAGAAAAACAGGATCTACCGAGTATTACCATGTCACAGTTGCATGAAATCCTAACTGCTTTTGAAATGAGAAAAGGGGGACCATCAGACAGGGGAGAAGCCACATTTAGGAAAAGGAGACTACAATGATTTAGGACATATGTCAGAAGGAGAGGAAGAATCAAACTTTGTCAAGAACCTTCAACGGGGTTTTGGAAGATTCATAGGTAAGCTACCTTTCAAATACTTTGCTTGTGGAAGAGTCAGTCACTATGCAGCCAAGTGTCCTCATAAAGATAAGCTTGATAAAGGTAATAAACCAGTTAGATGGAACAGAAAACAAAATGTAAGTAAGAAGAGGTATTATACACATGAAGACAATGATAGATTTTCAATTAGTGATGAAGATGAACAATGTAATGATTATAGACTTTTGATGGCTTTTGAAGATGATGATTTCTTGGATGCTATAGATGAAAATGATCTCTATGAAGAAATTTCTAAACTTAAAATCTGTTTAGAAGAAAAGAGTATGATCATAGATACTCTGACATTCCAACTTGCTAAAAGGGAAAAACGCAATGAAAAGTTAGAATGTGAAATTGTGGGACTTAGAAAAGATATTGAGAAAACAAAAGCTCTTAATCTTAGATTTGCTAAAGGATCTGAACATTTAGATGAGATTATAAAAGTACAGTGTTCTCCTCTTATCAAGATAGGTCTTGGATATAACGGAGAAGCATATCAAGCACAGAAGCCATCCACCTCCAAAAGTTATCTTGATGTAGCAAGGAGAAGTGAACAGGTTGACAATGGAAAACAAAGTTATAAAGTAGATCACCAGGTTAATCAGGGTCAATCTACTTCAAGGATGAACAGAGATCATCAAGTACATTGGGGGCAATCTACTTCAAGGATGAACAGAAGCTACAACCAACCGCATGTAAATCATTCTCAATTTTCCTCAAGAATGAATGTCTATGGAAACTACAATCACCTAGATGGAAGGTTTGATAATCACAGGAATTTCTTCAATGGCCAATGTTTCTCTTGTCATAACTTTGGACACAAAGCAGCTTAATGTGCTGCCTACAAGACCATAATGACCATAGAAGCACGAAATCAAAGGAGTGTGACTGGAATCATGGAAAGATCCTACAATAACTTTTCTGCTCTTGAAAATGAAATAGAATGTTCTATTTGTAACAACTTTGGTCATGAAGATTCTGAATGCAGGAGTAGGTTTCAGCAAAAAACTCAGAAGGAGCAAGCTTCATTGTGTCCCAAAAGGCGAAGAAAGAAAGAACCACAACTTGAAAGATGTGGTATAGCCTTATATGTGGAAGGATAGGAAAATTAGTGGTACATCGACAGTGGATGCTCGAAACATATGACAGGTGAAAAATAAAAAATTCAATCATATAGTGCCTTAGAAAAAAGAAAGAAAGGTCTCATTTGGAAATGACACCCCTGCACTCATAAAAGGTAAATGTTTTGTTCTTTTGGAAGAAAAGGTCAAAGTTGGAAATGTTATGTATGTTGATGGCTTAAAGCATAATCTATTGAGTGTCAGTCAAATGTGTGATCAAGGAAATGAGGTAATATTTAGATCAAATGGATGTATTGTTCGTGAGCTTGATACAGGGGAAACAGTGATCAAAGGCATAAGAACTCCAAATAATTTATACATACTCAAGGGAGGACAACAATAATTCTATCTAAGCAAGAATGATGAACTTTGGCTATGGCACAGAAGATTGGGGCATCTAAGCTTCTCTCAGATATGGAAAGCATGAAAATATTAGGTGGTTTGTGATCTCCCTGACATTAGAATTCCAGACAATACAATATGCAAATCATGTCAGTTTGGTAAGAAAACCAGAACTAAGTTCCCTGAAAAGGAAGGATCAACTAGTAAGCCACTTGAACTTGTCCATACTTATGTATGTAGTCCATCCAGGAAAAGGTCACCTCGAGGAGAAGAATACTTCATATTGTTCATTGACGACTTTTCAAGGATGTGTTGGATAGAACTTCTGAAGCATAAAGATGAAGCTTTCGAAAAGTCCAAAGCATTCAAAGCCTTGGTTGAAAATGAATCAGATTGCAGAATCAAATGCCTTAGGTTTGATCGAGGAGGGGAATTTACCTCAAATGAATTTTTCAATTTTTGTGAAGAACATGGAATAAGAAGGGAATTCTCTATTGCAAGGACTCCTTAGCAAAATGGAGTAGTGGAAGGGATGAACATAATGGTTCAACAAATGGCTCGTGCTATGCTTGATGAATCTGGAACTCTCGCACCCTTCTGGGGTGAAGCTGCATTTGTTGCCATTACTATTCTCAACAAGACAAAAGTCCGAGTGAAAAGCACTCAAACTCCTCATGAACTTTGGTATGGTAAGACTCCTACGGTAAAATACTTCAAAATTTTTGGAAGCAAATGTTACATCAAAAGGACTAATGAAAACCTTGCGAATTTTCAACCTAGAGCAGATGAAGGCATTCTCCTTGGTTACTCTCCTCAAAGCAAAGGATATAAGTATTACAATAAAATACTTAGAAAAATTGTTGAAAGTATTGATGTAGTGGTTGATGAAGAAGGAAACAATCCAAGGCAGGTAAAATTTGAAGATTTTGAAGATGATGAGAACTATCCTTCAACATCAAATCAAACTAATGATGAAGAAGAAATCTATGAGGCACCAGAAGAACAGATAAGGTTAAAAGAAAAGACTCCATCCAGGTATGTACAAAAGAATCATCTAGAGACTCAAATTTTGGGGCAGAAAGAGGCAGGTGTACAAATAAGAACTATTTCAGAAGCTTCAAGCTATCTAGCATTGCTCTCCTCCACTGAACCATGAAATGTAAGTGAAGCATGCAAAGATGAATACTGGGTCAAGGCCATGAATGAAGAACTTGAGCAGATTGAAAAGAATAACACTTGAGAGTTGGTTCCTAGACCAAATGATAAGAATGTCATAGGGACAAAATGGATATTCAAAAAAAAACTGAATGAGAATGCAGATGTTATTAGAAACAAGGCCAGACTTGTTTGTAAAGGGTATGCTCAACAAGAAGGCATAGACTTTGAAGAAAATTTTGCACTAGTTGCTAGACTCAATGCCATAAGAATGTTCCTTGCTCTTTCTAGCTTTCATAAATTCAAAGTATATCAAATGGATGTGAAATCTTCTTTTCTAAATGGAGACTTAGAATAAGAAGTGTACATTGAACAACCAGATGGATTCATCCTTGGAAATGATCCAAAAGTTGTATGCAGGCTCAAAAAGGCTCTCCATGGCCTTAAACAGGCTCTGAGGGCTTTGTATTTTCGATTCGCGAAATACCTCCATCAACAAGGTTTTTCAAAAGGATCAGTAGATAGAAATCTATATATAAAAATTGATAATGATAAATTGCTAATACTTGTTGTGTATGTTGATGATATCATCTTTGGTAGCAACGAAGAAGCCATGAGTCAAAACTTTGCTTTGGTGATGCAGAAAGAATTTGAAATGTCCTTACTTGGTGAGCTCACATATTTTCTTGGTTTACAAGTCCAACAAAAATAAGATGGTATTTTTCTATCACAAACCAAGTATCTCAAGCAGATCTTGAAGAAATATGGGATGGAGGATTCGAAACTAGTATGTACCCCTATGGTAACAGGATGCAGCCTCAGTGAAAATTATGAATCAACAACAGTACATCAACCAACCTATAGATCCATGATTGGTAGTCTACTCTATTTGACAGGTACCCGACCAGACATCATGCATGCAGTGGGAATAGTTGGAAGATTCCAGGCAAATCCAAAGGAAGCACATCTTCAGGTAGTTAAGAGGATTTTTAAAAATCTTCAAGGAACGCAAAATTATGGCTTATGGTATCCTAGAGATATAGATCTCACACTTCATGCATATACAGATGCAGATTGTGCAGGAAGAGTGGATGACAGAAAAAGCACTAGTGGTGGTGCATTATTTATGGGTTCTAGATTAGTATCTTGGTTCAACAAGAACAAAGCTCAATTGCATTATCTACAGCTGAAGCAGAATATGTGGCTGCTGCATCTTGCTGCACAACTCCTTTGGATGATGCAAACATTGCAAGATATTCAAAATACTTGTACTCCACCTATTTCCATTTTTTGTGATAATACAAGTGCAATCAATATTTCAAAGAATCTAGTCATGCATTCGAAGACCAAGCACATACCTATCAAATATCATTTTCTTCGGGAATAGGTGCTTGAAAAAAAGGTCAAATTGGAGTATGTTCCATCCAAGGAACAGGTTGCTGATATATTCACCAAACCACTACCCAGGGAAACATTTGAATACCTCAAACAAAAGATGGGAGTAGTTGATGAATCATCTTGCTGTTGAAATTATCTGTTTCAGAGATCAGGGGTTGTACGCGATTTTGATAACGCATATCTGCATACATACGCTTATTTCTGTGGATATAGTCATTTATATGTTGGGTTAAAGACAAACAGTGGAGCCAGACTCAGGATGAAAAGAGTCTATTATGGGTCTAACAGAGACCATATGGCACAGGTTCAGGGGGAGCATATACTTCTAATAATGCATTGTTGGCATTATCTTAGAAGATCTTTGGCTCATTTTCTTTTAGGTGGAATAGGTGCAGAGCGAGATCATGGTTGCTGGTCTTGATAATGATTCACAGATGCTGCTGATGTTAGTTGTTGATGACTATCATAGTCTTGTCTTAAATATTTAGTCTCTATATCATGTATTTCTTTTATTATCAAGGTCATGTAACGGCCTATGTTCGTTTCCCCACTATGCCTGGGATGAATGATGTAATGTTCTTGTTTTATCTTGTGTAAACTTTTGGTGTATCCCCACTTGGTTGGGAATTGGATGTATGTATGAGTCTTTGGTGATAGGAAGGTCATTTATGATGTATAAAGTAATGTTTCTTCTTGTAGAACATCTTTTTGCAGACCTTGCCTACAGTCAGGGGGAGCATAGATAGCACAACAGAGCAAATATTTTTGCATGTACTCAGGGGGAGTGTTTAGTCAATTTAGTGTTGTCTAAATTGCTAGTATTAATTGTCAACCTGGGGCTCGTAAGCTGATGAAGTGAAGGTGTACTATATGTACTTAAGTAACCTCTTAGAGTTTTCTTATCGTTGGGGGTGTTGTTGTGGTTAATTATGTTCCTAAGATGGAATGATGATTTATAAACAAGTGAGTGATGGTGTGTGTGTCGTGTGAATCCTAAATGGGTGAGAGTGTGTGATTAGTGATTTTTAACTACTTGCTTGGAAGGAAATGCTTGAAAGAAATAAATGACTTGAAAGATCTTGAAATAACTTTGAAAGCAAATAACCACTTCCAATGGCACTAGACACCATTCATGTAGCTGCAAATAAAAGAAAAGAAAGTCACTTTTAAAACCAAAGATAAAGATTATCTCTCTCTAACTCGCTGCTTCAAACACATGTACTGTGTAAAGCACGGAAAGAAAGTAGCTTAAGTTGAATTAGAAAAGTGATTAAAAATGAGAAAATCTGCTTTAAAGACTAGTGATAACGTTTTGCTCTTTCTAACTCTCTACTTCAGCCATATGTACTATGCAAAGTATGATTAGAAAGTAGTGAAAGAATAGTCTAAAAAGCACTTAAAACCAAAAATCTACTTTAAAGACTAGTGATAACGTTTTGCTCTTTCTAACTCTCTACTTCAGCCATATGTACTATGCAAAGTATGATTAGAAAGTAGTGAAAGAATAGTCTAAAAAGCACTCAAAGCCAGCTGCAAGTTAGTGGTATTCTGATCTTAAAAGATAACAATTTATGATAGAAGATCATTCATGTGTTAGCAGCTCTTTGAGAAATAAGATTAAAAATCAGCTATAAAAACAAAGGCAGCAACTTGAATCTGTCAACTTCAAATACCATTAGTTTGTAAAGCAAACACACACACATAAAAACAAATCCTGGGCTAAAAGAAACCTGCAAAAAAGTAATACTGATCAGCTTGAAAGAAAAGAAATCAAATAAATGAAACTATACATGCTTAAAGGAATGCTGAATGAGAAAATAAGTAAATACTGAACATAAAATACTTTACAGAGGCTAAGATGAACAGGGGCCCTCTATTCATTCAGCCACAAGAAAACTCAGAGATCTGGAAGCTTCAAAACAGCACTATGTCTATTCCTTCATTTGCAAAAGTGTACAAAACAGAGTGCTAGAATAGCACTAAAAAAACAGAGTTCACAACGCTCTTAAAATTAACACAAGTTCAGAAATTACAACTGATAGAAAGTCCCTTGAGCGTACACAAACGCAGATATTTATAGGCATTTCTAGGATAGCCTAACACGTACAGCTACTAACTGAAAAACAACTAACTGTAATGCGTAATTATGGTTCCTGGACACATCATACGGCTGTGTGGATGAGCTGGTGCTTCTATCGTCATGGGCAATGAATCCCATGTTGGATCATGTCCCCTACCATCTGCAAAACGTGGACAAGTCACCGTTTAAGCTGACGTGACCTAGCAGCTCACAATCACCGTTAAACAGCCTTTAGTTGACCGTAACTTGACCAGCTTTGACCACGGGTAAAGATGACGTGGATGGCTGGAAAAATGGGACAGGAACCTCGAGCACGTTGATACCTAAGTGCCCATGTGGCTCATCTGGCAAACTGACACGTGGAACCTTGCGTTTAACAAAAAGGCTGCAGGATCATCAGATAGCTGCGGGATTCCTGCAAGTATGTCAAAATCTAAACAAACAGTCACCCATTAGCAAAACTTACTTGATCATGCCTAATGACACCTAATGTAATGATCTGGGTGGTTTTACAGTGAAAATGAGGCAAAAGTGAAGAAAAGCTGAGGAAAAACTGAGGGAAATGATAGACAAGTAGGTGTAAAGTAGAGACTCTACATACCCCCACTACGAGGGTATTGCATGTCCTCATGCAATGAAAACACAGCTCAATCCATCTGCTGGGATGCCTCTGCTAGGACATCCAACCTCCTCTTCTTCCTCTGTGTAGAGATATTGACTTTTGGTCTTTTGAACAAGCATCTGAATTTCAAATTGATTAGTGCTCTGTTTAGCCTTCTACATTTCTTCTTCAGTTCACTGCTTTTCTTTTTGCAGACGGCTAGGTGCAGCATGGTGTTATTATGAAGCATTTTGTCAATGTTTGCTTGTTCCTTCAATTTCTCATTTTCCTGCCTAATGTGGCGATTTAGCACTTCAAGTTCAAAGATCTCTTGTTTGAGTACATCTATTTGCTGCTCATGAGGTACAATATTACTTGGACCAGCAGTGGTCTGCTCCAATGTTTCAAAATAATTGTATGCTTCTTGCTCCGCTGGATCAATCATTGGTGATTTTCTTGGACTGTGTGCATGCTCAATTTCTGTTTCAAACTCCTGCTGAAATGGACTATCCTCCCTTGGAGGGGTAGCTTCATCATGTTGTGGACTACCTTCAAAATCTGATTTTATAGCACCCTTCTCAGGTGTGCTTAGATCAATGAAAAGTGTCCTTGTGGTTTCATCTTTATTCTGAAATCTGCTACTCCTTCTTATAGTGGCAACACTCTGTGTTTCTCTTTGTCCCTTTTTCCTTGGTTTTTGTACTTTTACTTTCTTGGAGAGGGCAATTTTCTCATGGAGTTTAGCTAACCTTTGTGCTAAGGGCTGGCTATCTCTCTCTTCATCACTAGAATGCTCTAGAGTCTGATAAGTTTCTTGAACTATGGATTTTCCCTTGTCTTGCTTTTGTTTCTTTTTATCTTCTCTTCTCTTTTTGGCAGCTTCTTTGGCAAGTTCAGAGAGGGTTTCTGAGATAATCTCTTGAGCACTGTCCACAGTAGGTTCAGGCTCAATCTCATGTTCAGGATGATGTACTTCTATTTCCTCTACAGTCTGTCCTTGGACAGTTCCCTCTAAGATATCAGTTTCAGGGGTATCCTCTTTTCTTTTTCTTCTACTTTTTCTAGGCACAGAGGTTTCTCCAGCTTCTTCAAAATGATTTCTCACAAGGAATCTCTCCCAGGTGTCTCGTTTGGCTTTTAATTGTTCCTCCACTAACAACTTGACAAGACTATGATGACCAAGATATGCTTCAATGTTTCGTGGATTCTTTTGAGCCATGGAACACATTTTTCTAAGGCTTTGGAATAGAAAGTAGGGAAGATTTATATCATGTTCTCCTTGAAATTGCAGCATAATTTTACCATGATAAACGTATAAAACCCCAAATCTCCCTTCACATGTGAAAAACTTTTGCACTAACAACAGTAAAATTTTCCATTCTTCTTTAACATGAGAGACAAGGATTCCTTTGGTGAAGATACTTGTGTCCATACTTGGGTTTTTAAAAATCTGCTTCCATTGTTGATCCTGGACTGCCCGGTTTTTGAACCACCGTTCTCTGGTTTGTGGAAGAGATGTAGCTTTTTCTATGCTCCCCTCATTGACTGCAAATGTTAAATCACCCACCTCCACTTGACTGTCTTTATCTTTGAATGACCTTGCAAAGGCTTTTGTTACTTCCTTGTGGTAGCCTTTAAACTTCTTGATGCACTGTAGCCAATTGGCTTTTTGCAATGCCTCCTCAACTTGAGGATATGCCTCCAAGAATTTCGAACCTTCTGGTTCAGCCCTTAAAAGTTTTCCCATTGACCCTACGGCTCTGTCTTAAAACACGATTTTGATGGTGGCTTTACACAGAAAATCCTCGGCTCTTGTTCAGAATTTTATGGAACAGAGGATGTATGGGTTCAGCAACAGCCTTAGACTCAGAGAATTTACGGCTTGAACAGAGTTAAATGGTGGACAAACAGTGTGAACACAGTGAAACGGTGGCTTTACTGGCTATACGTATTCACTGTTTCTCAGAATGAGCAGAGAGGAAAAACAGAGTATGGTTTATGGAGGCAATCGTAGTGAGTGAAACGGAATGAGGGAGATGAGAGAATGGAACAGCGTGAAATGGAGTGTTATGAGCGTAGAGGGTTTCGAAATAATGAGTGAAACGGCTAGATTCTCAGATTTCAGCTGTAGGTTAACACATGGCTGTGGGATGAGGACTGAGAGAGTCGTAATACGGTAGGTTACGACACTAGGGTACGAAAGCCTTAATGACAGAAGCAGCCGACGGTGATTTTCGAAATCGTGGTTATCATGAACTGATAGACATGGAGGATTCGTGGATATGTGGTCGCATGGTAGAGAAAATGGGTAATCATTACAATTAGTGGCCAAAAAGACATAACCCAGAAAATTCTGCATAATGAAATAACTATAGGTTTAAGATTTAAAACGTACCTCAGATCCGCGTTTGATTTGCTTTCTGATAATTTGCCACTAACCCTTTGTCAACTTTATTGCTATTACATGATTCTTTCCTACTTGCCATTGATGATTTTTGAACTGTAAATATTTCTCAGACAGACTGTGTTTCTCTGTGCAGGTGCAGAGGGCTGCAGAAAGGCTAAATGGCTGCAGAATTGCCAAATAGCTACGGGAACTGCAATGGTGTCCTTCAGCTGCACAAAATAACTTTAGTTCCTGAAAAAAAACTTTATTAATGAAATGAAATGGAATGAATGAATGGATGAATGGGTGGAAAACAGTGAGGTGAAGTGAGGATGGTGAGATGGAATGAGATGGTGAGATGGAATGGATGAAATGGCGAAATGAGATGAGAGAGAGAGATTTTTTTTTTTTTTTTTTTTTGGAAAACATGAGGTGTCAGGTGACCCTGATTTTCACCTTATGTTTTCTGCATGAGACTGCCAATCAGAGATTGGTTTTCAGGCTCATACATTTATTCTTTTTTTTTTTTTTTCATTGAAATTGAAAGAAACAGAGATTAGGCTGATGGAGGAGAAGAACTCTTCTCCACCAGCCTCATTTCAGAATCGCCTTGGAACAACTTAACAAACTCCTCTTTTGAGAGTGGCTTGTGGTAAATTTTCAACCGGTGGCCATTCACAATAAAGGGAGTTTGAAGTTCATCAATAGTCTTCACTCTAACTGCTCCATTATTAAAGACTTCATCAATCTCATATGGCCCAAGCCAATGAGTTTGAAATTTTCCTTTGAAGTCCTTAAATTTTGAATCAAACAAGAGTGCCTAATCACCCTTTTGAAACTTCTTTTCTTTGATATGTCGATCATGCCATTTGCTTCTTTGGTGCTGAACTAGATCGGTCCTTAGAATTGCATCTTGTCTCATTTCATCTAGTTCATTTAACTGGTCCATTCTGTGCTTCTGGGCTTCTGATAAGCTCATCCCCAATTGAACTGATGTCTTGAAGGTCTTGATTTGGAACTCAATGGGAAACAGGACTTCCTTCCCATAAACAAGTTCATAGGGAGAATGTCCTGTGGTGTTCCTCCATGTAGTTCTATAGGCCCATAAGGATTCAGGAAGCCTTTCTGCCCAATCTCTTCTATGAAGATGAACAGTCTTTGTGATGATGCTTTCAAGAACTTTATTTGTAGATTCTACTTGACCATTCGCTTGCGGATGGTATGGAGTAGATGTTCTATGCTTGATCTTATACTCCTCCATCAGCTTCTCCATCATTCTTGATGTAAATTGGCTCCCCTGATCTGTTACAATTTCTCTTGGGACACCAAAACGAGTGAAAATATCCTTAAAAAGAAATTGAACAACTGAATTTTCAGTAGCAGAAGTCAATGCTATAGCTTCTACCCACTTAGTAACATAATCAGTACAAACCAATATATATCTGTTTTGCTTGGATGGCGGATTAATTGGTCCAACAAAATCTAGAGCCCATTTCTCGAAGGGTTCGATGCATACCTGTGGCTGTAGTGGCATTTCATTTGAAAGAGTTGGTCTCCCAACTCTCTGACAACTGTCACACCTTTTAACATATTGCTTTGCATCCTTAAAGAGAGAAGGCCAATAATATCCTAATGAAAGGATTTTATAAGCAGTCCTCTTATCAGCAAAGTGTCTGCCACAAGGTTCGTCATGACATGCCTTAAGGATGTCGGGCATTTCATCCTCCCGTACACATCTTCTGATCATCAAATCCGGCCCTGTTCTGAACAATTCATTAGAAATCCAAGAATAATGTGAACTATCCTGAATGATTTTCCTTTTCTCATTAGGAAATAAATGTAAAGGTAACTTTCCAGTAACCAAATAATTAGCAATATCAGCATACCAAGGGGTTTTGGTAGTTACTGCAAACAAATACTCATCTGGAAATTTATCCTCTACAGGAGAGTCCTCATTAGTGTTTTGGATTCTAGACAAGAAATCAGCTACTGTGTTCTGTTTACCTGGTCGATCTAACACAGTTATGTTGAATTCTTGTAAAAGCAAAAGCCATCTTGTAACTCTACCATTAGTGACTGGTTTGTTCATGAGGTATCTAATGGCAGAGTGATCAGTGTGGACAAAGGTTTCATAGCCGGTTATATAGTGTCTAAACTTGTTTATCGCATGAACAATGGCTAGAAATTACTTTTCAGTAACAGTGTAATTTAACTCAGTGGGAGTCAAATTCTTACTTGTGTAATAAATGGCATAAGGGATCAAATCCTTTTGTCCCAAAACAGCTCCTAAAGCTGTATCTGAAGCATCAGTAGAAATGTGAAAAGGGAGTTTCCAATTTGGACCCCTTAGAATGGGTGCTTCAGATATTCTAGTCTTTAAGGCTTCAAAGGCAGATTGACATTCAGGATCCCACTTAAATTCACAATCTTTAGTAAGGAGTTTGAAAAGAGGGGATGCTATCTTAGTGAAGTTTTCAATAAATCTTCTATAATAACCAGTAAATCCAAGAAAACTTCTAACATCCCTTTGGCAATTAGGAATAGGTAACTTAGAGATGACTTCGACTTTAGATCTATCAACTTTGATTCCATCTCCTGAAATATGATGTCCTAAAACAATCCCTTCAGTAAACATCATAAAACACTTTTCATGACTTAAAGAAAGATTTGTTTCCTTGCATCTTACCAGTACTTTTTCCAAATTTGTCAAAGCTTCTTCAAATGTATTACCATAAACTGTGAAATCATCCATGTATACCTCTACACAATCATGAATCAGATCTGAAAAGATTCCTAGTACAGCCCTTTGAAATGTAGCGGGTGCATTGCACAATCCAAAAGGGAGTACTCGGTAGGCAAAAGTTCCCCAAGGACAAGTAAATGTGGTTTTGTCTTGATCTTCAGGTGCTACCTGAATTTGATTGTAACCACTAAAACCATCCAAGAATGAGAAATTCTTTTTACCTGCTAAAGTGTCTAGTACCTGATCAATAAAAGGTAAAGGGAAATGATCCTTTAAGGTTGCTTTGTTCAATTCTCGATAATCAATGCAAACTCTCCATTTACCATTCTTTTTGGGCACTATAACCAAGGGAGAAACCCATTGGCTATCTGAAAAGAGGTAAATGAAGTTTACCTTGAGCAATTTCTGAAGTTCTTCTTTCACAATTTCCCTAAGATTTGGATTCATCCGTCTTTGTGGCTGCCTAATAGGTCTGCTGTTTTCTTCAATATAAATGTGATGAATACAAGTCTTAGGGTCGATTCCTTTCATGTCAGTGTATTCCCATGCAAAGGCAGTGGAATGTTTTTGCAATAGTTTAGTTAATTCTTCTTGTTGTAGTCTTTCCAAGTTCTTGTTAATGTTTAATGTTTTTCCTGGAAAGATTTCAACTGTAGAACTACCAAACTCTTCCATTGAGAAGAGAGACATCTATCTAGAGGAGAGATATTCAATGTCTGCATCTAACTGAAACTGTGAAGAGTCATATTCTAAAGGTATCTCAAAATTTTCTAATGTATTTAGAATTTGACTGTCCTCACTAATCTCAGAGATGGTTAGAACAGGTTGAAGGGTATCCTCATCATCAATCCACTCATCTTCTCCTATTTCTGTTATTGCCTTTGCGGGAGGATACAAGTTGAATTTCTTGGTAGAATTACCATCTGATATGTACATGTCCCCAGACCTACAACTTATGAAAGCATCAGCTGTGGCCAGCCAAGGTCTTCCTAAAATAAGAGGATGTCCTCCTAGATTGTTCTTGGGAGTTAAAATCATAAAATCAACTGGATATTCCCAAGAATCTAGAGAGACAGGAATGTCTTCTAATACACCATCAGGTTTAATGATTGATCTATCTGCAAGTTGCAGTAAAGTACGTGTAAAGAGAAGGTTAGGAAGCTTTAACTGATCCATGGTCTGTCTACTCATGATGTTGATAGTGGTTCCTAAGTCTATCAAGGTATTTTGGATTTCAACCCCATTAATATGAGTTTTGACAATAGGACTACCGGGATCCACATACTTTTGCATGGTAATCTTACCCATCATAATGTCTGCAATTTTTCCAACTAGATGTATCCTTTTGGTATCTCTGGTTCTTTTTATTGTTTTTTTCAAACTCAACTCCTTTATCGTCTTTGCTAGAATGGGAATCTCCTTAGTGGCTGTTAACAAGGGAATCTTGATACAGACATTTTTCAATTCATCTAGAAAGCTATAGTCAGGCAACCAAATCTGCTTCTCCACTCCTTTGTCAATTTGCAATCTTTCAGGAAAAGGAGGAGTAGCTGAAGATGTGGGTTGCTCAACTAAGGGAGTTGATTCTTTTTCTTTTTGGGTTTGAAGTGATACTTCAGAACCTTTATTGACTTTGAGAGACTCTTCCTCAGAAATGCTTGGTTCTTGAACACTTTTGGAAGGTTGATCTAAGATTCTACCTGATCTGAGTTGTACTTCATTGAGAGGAACAACCATATAGGTAGGGAATGGTTGACCTTCCATCACATAAGCATTTTGAGGGTTCCTATTATTTGGGTTTGGTAATGGCTGAGAGGGAAGTTGATTTGACTTCTGCTGGGTGAGTTGAGAATTTTGATTTTGTGGAGGAGTTTGTTGTTGTTGAGGGTATGGCAATGATAATTGTTGACCTTGATTTGGAAGTTGGGGAGCTTGCTGATTCTGAAATGATGGAGGATATTGATAGAATTGAGCAAGTCTCGCATAAGGATTTTTCATGCTTTGCAACCATGCTTGAAAAGCATTTTGTGGTTGAGGCCAAGGTTGTTGCCAAGGATTCCAATTTGGTTGGGATTGAGAATTCATAGAGTTGTTAAACCCTTGATTCTGTTGTCCTTGCCAAGGTCTCCTTGCAACAAAACAGAGAGATTCAAGTGTGTTTGGATCCTCTTGAAAGACTGCTTTGAGGCCAGGGATTGAAGGACAATCCTTGGTCTCATGAGTTTCTGAGCAAATGACACATGTTTCTACAACATTTGCTTCCAAGGGACATTCCCTTAAAGCATGCTTCTTTCTACACTTCGGGCAAAAAATGGTCATAGCCTCAGCTTCTGCTTTTTGTTTGTTTTGGATCTTAAGGGTATCAATTTGTTCACTAAGACTCCCTAAGATGTCAGTTTTAAATTCATCAAGCATACTGCCGATTTCAGCCCTACTCACGGATCCTGTTGCAGATTTATTTGCCCTAAGGAGAGAAGGATCTCTAGGCCCTTTTTGAGTTTTTGATTTGCCCCTTGAGAGATGGATACAAAGTTCTGCTATATCATTGAGAGAAAGTTGAGAGATATCCCCTTTCCCCATCATGTTTAAGATATCTATCCATTCATCCCTAATGGCTTTTAATAAGAGGGCTTTTAAGGTCTCTTCATCCAGGCTACTCATCTTTGCTCTTTTTAAGTTATATTGAAACCTTTCAAGCAAATCTTCTAAGCTCTCATCTTCTTTTTGCATCATTTTAAATACCTCGTCCTTGTGATTAGTAGGCATACAATAGTCCAAATACCTATCCAAAAAGGTTTGTTTCATTTCATCCCAAGTCCTAATGGATTGAGTAAGTAACCCCATGAACCATTTCAAAGCTTGATCTTTTAATGTTGAGGGGAACAGCTTGAGTTTCTGAGTATCATCCAGATAGTCATAGGTTCGACACACAACTTCAAATTCAAACAAGAATGTTTCAGGGTCCTCAGTTCTTAACCCATGGAAATTTGGGAGGACGGATGGTGATATGTTTTTCATAGTGGCTCGGGAATCCTCATTAACAATGGGAAACCCAAATGAATTATCCCCATCTCTATTTCCTCCTCCAATGGGACGTCTACCTCCTCCATTATTATTGTTATTTCCTCCTCCTCCTCTACCTCTACCTCTACCACCTCCTTCTTCCTCTGCCATGATGATTCTCCTAGGGATTTCAAAATCTTCTGGTTCCTCTACAAAGGGTGAATGAGAAGAGATTTCTCCTTCTTCTTCAGGTGAGTCTATTTCCTCAATTACAATTGGTTTTCCTGTAGGAGAAAGAGAAGAGTCTCTTCCTGGTTCAAACTCAATAGAAGGTGTAGGAGAATCAACTCTAGGCTCTTGAATTCCAAGAATTCTAGGACTAGGAGTTTCGGTTGGAGATAAGGGAGGTGTCTCTTATCTCTCTCTTGAAGCAGATGGACTTGAAAAGATTGAACTTCGAGCTCTAGCTAAAAACCTTCCTCTAGAATCTCTAGCTCTATGCATGTCATTTTTTTTTTATTTTTCTTCAAGTCAAGTTAATAGTTCTTTTTCTGATCTTCCAGGTCACTCTAGGTGCAAGAAGAGAGCATACTCAAGAAACTACTAAATCAATAACTTTCTCCTTTCTGATCCTCCAGATCACTTTGAAGTGCAAGAGGAGAGCATACTTAGATAGGCTATTAACTTCTTTCCTTGAAATTTTTTTTTATGTTTTTTTTTCTAAGAATATGGCTACTTAATTTCACTTCCCCGGCAACGGCGCCAAAATGTTTAGTCAATTTAGTGTTGTCTAAATTGCTAGTATTAATTGTCAACCCGGGGCTCGTAAGCTGATGAAGTGAAGGTGTACTATATGTACTTAAGTAACCTCTTAGAGTTTTCTTATCGTTGGGGGTGTTGTTGTGGTTAATTATGTTCCTAAGATGGAATGATGATTTATAAACAAGTGAGTGATGGTGTGTGTGTAGTGTGAATCCTAAATGGGTGAGAGTGTGTGATTAGTGATTTTTAACTACTTGCTTGGAAGGAAATGCTTGAAAGAAATAAATGACTTGAAAGATCTTGAAATAACTTTGAAAGCAAATAACCACTTCCAATGGCACTAGACACCATTCATGCAGCTGCAAATAAAAGAAAAGAAAGTCACTTTTAAAACCAAAGATAAAGATTACCTCTCTCTAACTCGCTGCTTCAAACACATGTACTGTGTAAAGCACGGAAAGAAAGTAGCTTAAGTTGAATTAGAAAAGTGATTAAAAATGAGAAAATCTGCTTTAAAGACTAGTGATAATGTTTTTCTCTTTCTAACTCTCTACTTCAGCCATATGTACTATGCAAAGTATGATTAGAAAGTAGTGAAAGAATAGTCTAAAAAGCACTTAAAACCAAAAATCTACTTTAAAGACTAGTGATAACGTTTTTCTCTTTCTAACTCTCTACTTCAGCCATATGTACTATGCAAAGTATGATTAGAAAGTAGTGAAAGAATAGTCTAAAAAGCACTCAAAGCCAGCTGCAAGTTAGTGGTATTCTGATCTTAAAAGATAACAATTTATGATAGAAGATCATTCATGTGTTAGCAGCTCTTTGAGAAATAAGATTAAAAATCAGCTATAAAAACAAAGGCAGCAACTTGAATCTGTCAACTTCAAATACCATTAGTATGTAAAGCAAACACACACACATAAAAACAAATCCCGTGCTAAAAGAAACCTGCAAAGAAGTAATACTGATCAGCTTGAAAGAAAAGAAATCAAATAAATGAAACTATACATGCTTAAAGGAATGCTGAATGAGAAAATAAGTAAATACTGAACATAAAATACTTTACAGAGGCTAAGATGAACAGGGGCCCTCTATTCATTCAGCCACAAGAAAACTCAGAGATCTGGAAGCTTCAAAACAGCACTATGTCTATTCCTTCATTTGCAAAAGTGTACAAAACAGAGTGCTAGAATAGCACTAAAAAAACAGAGTTCACAACGCTCTTAAAATTAACACAAGTTCAGAAATTACAACTGATAAAAAGTCCCTTGAGCGTACGCAGACGCAGCTATTTATAGGCATTTCTAGGATAGCCTAACACGTACAGCTACTAACTGAAAAACAACTAACTGTAATGCGTAATTATGGTTCCTGGACACATCATACGGCTGCGTGGATGAGCTGGTGCTTCTGTCGTCATGGGCAATGAATCCCATGTTGGATCATGTCCCCTACCATCTGCAAAACGTGGACAAGTCACCGTTTAAGCTGACGTGACCTAGCAGCTCACAATCACCGTTAAACAGCCTTTAGTTGACCGTAACTTGACCAGCTTTGACCACGGGTAAAGATGACGTGGATGGCTGGAAAAATGGGACAAGAACCTCGAGCACGTTGATACCTAAGTGCCCATGTGGCTCATCTGGCAAACTGACACGTGGAACCTTGCGTTTAACAAAAAGGCTGCAGGATCATCAGATAGCTGCGGGATCATCAGATAGCTGCGGGATTCCTGCAAGTATGTCAAAATCTAAACAAACAGTCACCCATTAGCAAAACTTACTTGATCATGCCTAATGACACCTAATGTAATGATCTGGGTGGTTTTACAGTGAAAATGAAGCAAAAGTGAAGAAAAGCTGAGGAAAAACTGAGGGAAATGATAGACAAGTAGGTGTAAAGTAGAGACTCTACAGGGAGTATAATCCTTTTCCCTTGATGACAAAGGGGGAGAATGAATTTGAGTGACTTGGGGTTTCCATCAAGTCCAAAGGGGGAGATTGTTGGCATTATGACATAGGTTTGGCACTATGATACAGGTGTTGTCCTTGATGGAAACTCACTCAAATGACAGATCACAGTTCAGGCTCTCAGAATGAAAGAAAAAGAGATATATGGAGGTTCCTCTTAACAAAGTCGTGTATACACGTGGGATCACAGATCAAAAGGCGCATATACGTATGCATGCACTTTCATGCAAGGAAAAGTGCGTACATGTGGGAAGACTTATTTTTGGTCCATGGTATTTAGTCGTTGGTATTTGAACCTATGGTTTTGGACCATGGTATCTCGTCCGAAGTGTTAAACCTAGGTATTGGGTCCATGGTATTGATTCTCTATGGTTTTGGACCTTGGTATTGAGAAAGATCTAAGACTATAAAAGGGGAAGGAGATCATTAGGAAAAGGCATTCACTCAAGCATTCAATATCTTATGAAGAGCAAGATCTCGAATTGGGTTATTGTGCATAGCTAGATCTGAACCAAGGGAACTTGAGCGCTAGAAGAAGGATAAGTTTTATTGATGGGTCAAGATATTAAGGCTTGAATAGTAATATTTTTGTGTGACTTTGATCTGTTATATTTGGCGCCTGACTTGATCTATAAATCTGATAATCTAGGTATAACTGATGTCTGAATAAGTGAAAAGGGTAAATTATCTTTTATAGATCTGCACGCATGTTCGACACAGAAGAGGTGCGTATACACACTGGTTCAATAAGTCAAAGTAGCATATACGCTGGTAGGCCTTAATACAATAGTGTATGAAATATGTTTTAGCTATAGTGTTCTAGGTTCAGGATTGGTTTCTGGTTACTGTCAATGTATTCTGGTTACAACATTCAGACATGTAATTGTTTGATTCAGTTTTGATTGAAGCAAAGGAGATTGGTTGATGCAGATGTATTTGATGTTTGATTATTGTAATTTATGGATCTAGTCTGAAAATTTATGAAATGTGGTCCCTCGAAGAAAAGAGAAGGTTGTAGCCTTCTGTAGGACAGCACTTACGTACTAGTACATCAGCTAGTACAAGAGCTAAGGGGGTTGTAGCTCCCTTCCAGGAGAAGCTGGAAAACGAGAGAAGGTTGTAGCCTTCTGTAGGCAGAAGCCTGTGTACTGGTATAAGACTACACCAGTACAAAAACATTGTAAAAAGAAGTTTCTAATTGAAAGAAGATAGATACAAATTGCAGCAGGTGGTTTTCAACCACATTAGGTTTCCACCTTATATCTTGTGTTCTTGTGTGTGACTATCTGTTCTGCTTTACTATTCCTGGTTACTGTTTATATGGTTCTGACACATAGATTAATGATCAACATCTGAATAATAAATTAAATTATAAGTCTGCAAGTTATACGCGAGTTTCCTTAACTGTAGTTGCGTATATACGTCGTTTTCACTAACTGAAGTAGCGTATGAAAATTTGATTATGAAATGAAAAATAATTGACTTGATAATACTGATTCAGCCCCCCTTTCAGTATTATTTCCAACACTCCCCCCACATAGCAGAAAATTTCAGAAGTTTGAAGGCAGAAATAAGGAGTTGTAAAAAAGATAATGAAATAATCATTCAGTCACAAGAGATAATTAACAAGGCACATGATAAACGAGTAGAGGTTAATGTAGCTATCCTTTAGAGCTTTTCAAACTTATACAGACAGGGACTGCTTAGGATTAGTCATGGATACGAAGACAAGACTAATGGAGTATATGGTAGCAGATCTCATGGTGGGCACAGGTCAGATATAGATCACATGGTTAGAGATGGTAGGTTCTTGGAAAAATATGATAGAGGAGGAAGTGGACATGGGATTTACTCTAGTGCTCATTTAGAAAGGTACCATGGTCATTATCACTATCATCCTTACAGGAGGAGTGATAGGGGATATTTTCCGGATGAGTTCAAGAAAGAAAAGCCACCTACATTTGATGGAGAAATGAGTAAGTCACAAGATGCAAAAGCGTGGTTGCTTGTGATCAATAATTTCTTCATATTACGTGATTACTTAGAAAACATGAAGGCCGAAATACCTACGTTCAGTCTTAAACGTAAAGCATACATTTTATGGGAAGATGTAAAGAATGTCAAAGGTATTCATGAAGAGGAGTTGACATGGAGAGAGTTTGAGAGACTTTTCAGGAAGAGGTATGTATCTGAGAGATATTATGATGATAGAATTCTATGAGATGAAGATGGGATCCATGACCGATGAGGAGTACATTAGCATACTCTTGAATTTGTTGAGGTATGTGCCTTATCTAAAGGAGGAGAAAGCAAAGATTTAAAGATTCATCAGTGGCTTGTCGATATTATTCAAATATAGGATTGATTTTGATGAGATTAGATCATTGGAGGAAGCCATCATAGAACTAAAGCCTTGTTATGAGAAATCAAAGTGTAGATCTAACACTAAGCATGATTAGAAAGGTAATGAGAGGAATAAAGTAAATTGGGATAATAAGTGAACAAGACCTCAGGACACAGGTAACAAAGAGAATGTAACACCACCTAAGAAGTTCAATGCATCTGATAGAGGACATGGATTATAGTTTGAGGAGAAGAACAAGGGTGATGGCAGGAAGCCTTTACATTGTTGGACTTGTGGAAAAGATCATTGTAGGAGAGATTGTCCACTACATTAGGGTGGTAGACTACAGATCTACAGTGCTCAGGAGGCATAGATAGTGGGGGATGTTAGATAAATTATTCCTCAGATTTATGCAACATTGGATAACAGACAAGCGGATCACTAGGCATCTATTATCAAGATGGAAGCTAAGTTGTGTGATCAAGTTGTTTCTATTTTGATTGAACATGGATATAATTATAGTTATGTTAATGTTGACCTAATGGATAAGTGTGGTTTTAATAAAGAAGTACATGCAGAGTCATGGTTAGTGTAGTTCGCTATAGGTACTAACAAGAGAGTTCATCATTGGGTAAGATCTTCTTTATTTGAGTTGAATGGTATGCCTACATTAGGAATTTGAATGTGATTCCATTGTGATAACACAATATGATTTTGGGCATGTACTAGTTTTATATTCAAATGACCAAGGTGGATTTGTTATGACAAGGCTATTGAGTGCATGGATGAGAATGGAGAACAAAGGATCTTGCAGGGTGAGAAGAAGGCAACACGAGTTAGAATGGTGACAATTATGTAGGAAAAGTGCACTCACAGGAGAGGGTTTGTGTTATTTGCAGTACATATTTCCAGTGATAAAGTTAAGGATGTTGAGGATGAATAAGTCTTGAATAGGTACCCAGTCCTACAATAGTTTCAGGATGTATTTCCTATAGAGATTCCATAGTTACTTTCTCACAGGGAAGTGGAATTTTCTTTTGAGTTAGTACCAGGGGAAACACCAACATCAAAGGCACCATATAGGATGAGCACACCAAATTTATTAGAGTTGAATTTTTAGTTGAAGGAAATGCTTGATAAGGGATACATTAGGCCAAGTATATCACCTTAGGGTGCACTAGTGTTGTTTTTGAAGAAGAAATATGGTACTCTGAGGTTATGCATTGATTATAGGAAGTTGAACAAGGTGACCATAAAGAACAAGTATCTATTGCCGAAGATTGATGACTTGCTTTACTAGTTGAAGCGAGAAATGATTTTCTCAAAGATTGATTTGAGATCAGGATACGATTATCTATGCATCAAAGAAGAAGATACTTACAAGACTACTTTCTAAACTAGGTATGGGAATTATCAGTTTGTTGTAGTTCCTTTCTGTTTGACTAATGCTCCAGCTACTTTTATGTGCTTGATGAATAGTGTGTTGCGTCCTTATCTGGAGAAGTTTGTTATTACATTCATTAATGATATATTGATATATTCTAAGAATTAAGAATAACATGAAAAACACTTATCAGTACTATTGATATTGCTAAGAGAGCATCAATTTAATACAAAGCTTAGGAAATGTAGTTTCATTCAAGCAAAGGTACATTACTTAGGGCATGTTGTTTCCAAGGAAGGCATAAGAATGGATCCAGAAAAGATAAGAGCTATCATGGAATGGTTAGCCCTTAGGAATGTAGATGAGGTTAGATGATTCATGGGGTTAGAAGGTTATTGTAGGAGTTTCATGAGTAAATTATCACAAATTTCCTATCCTATTACATTTTTGCAAAGGAAAGATAAGAACTTTTAATGGACAAAAGAATGTGCAACTAAGTTTTGAGTATTTGATGTAGTTTCTTACAAATTCTCCATTTCTAAAAATCGTAGATCCAAAAAAAGAGTTCATGGTGTTTACAGATGCTTGAAAAAGAGGATTTGCTGGAGTCCTGATGTAGGAAGGAAAGGTAGTGTTCTATGTAGTATTAATCAAGGAAACTGAATGAGCACGAGCAGAATTATGTTACACATGATCTTGAGTTGGGAGCGATCATCCTTGCTTTGAAGATGTGGAGGTACTACCTTTTTGGTAGGAGGTTTGTATTTATGAGATATCACAGTGGATTGAGAGACCTATTTGAACAACAAAATTTGAATGCCACAGAGGCTATATGGTTTTCCATGATCATTGAGTTTGACTTTGAGATAAAGTAAATTAAGGGAAAAGAAAACATGGTCATGAATGCTCTTAGTATAAGGGTACATGTAAATCATATAGCCACTACGTGTTCATATGGGACATATATACAGGATCAGATATTATAGGAAGGACATTAGGATGGTAGGTATAGGGAGTTTTGGCACAAGTTATAGGAGGATACAGGTGATCAGGATGTGTACTATTATCTCACAGCGGATGGTTTAGTGAGATTTAGGGACAAGATATATGTGTTATAAAACAATGAGCTCAAGAATTCTATCTTAAGGGAATTTCATGCTAAGTCGTATTTAGGTTACCTAGGATATCAGAAGACATTGAAAACAATGAAGAAATTCTATTATTTCCCAAATTTGAAGAAGTAAGTGGCAGAGTTTGTGGCTAGGTTCTTGGATTCTCAACATGTCAAAGCAAAGTGTAAGCATCCAGGTGTATTACTACAGCTGATTGCGATTCCAGAGTGGAAATGGGAGGTCATTTCCATGGATTTCATTAGAGTTTTTCTTAGGACATATAGATAGCATGATTCTATTATGGTTGTGGTGGACATGTTGACAAAGGTAGCACATTTCATTCCATTGAGATCTACTTATTCAGCTAATTATGTAGCACATATCTTCATTAAATATGTAGTAATATTTCATGGTTTCTCGAATAATATTATGGCAGAGAGGGATGCTAAGTTGACTTCAATGTTTTGGAAGGAGTTAGTTGCAGGTTTTGGTACGAATTTGGCCTTCATCACAACTTAACATCCACATACAGATGGATAGATAGAGATGGTCAACATGATTATGGAGGGTAGGTTGAGGATGTATGTTATGCATCAACAATAGAAGTGGGAAGAGTATCTTCCACTGGTTGAGTTTGCTTAGAAAAATGGGTATCATGAGTCACCGAGGATGATTATGTTTGAGGTAGAGGCCCGAGTCCTAGCCTTGAAAAAGTGGCTCAGATTTCGGGGTCGCTGGAACCGAACTCACTGAAAAACACTACAGTCACATGGAGGCCTTTGTATGGGAGTCAATTGAGGGTTTCATTCGCTTGGAGTTCTTGTCATTGGAGCTACTGGAGGTTAGTTCAGTTGAAAAGCAAGTTAATTCAGGGGTTAGGCACCTAGAGTGGTTGGTTAGCCCTAGGGGTCGTGTAGCCCTTGAGGAAGGTCAGTTTGGTTTTGTTTTTGTCAATTCCACTTCCATAAATTTACTTTGAGAGTTGAATCATATAATATTAACTCTTTGTCACATATTTTTCCCAGTGGGCCGGTAAGCTTGGGTAAGTGTGGGAGGAGGGGTGTTACAACTCATACCTTGAAGTCTCCACTTCTCTAAAAACTTCTTAATTTAGCTATTATTTCCTATTGAGGATGTGATTGACCATACAAGTTCCTCCATGTCCACTTCCCAATTACCCTATTCATATTTATCTGGTATCTCCTCATTGCCTTTGGATTTGACATAGCCATCAACTACACTCACTAACAATTCAAATAGAGTGTAGTGAGGTCTCTAGCTAAGTGCACGTGAGATGGAGGGATTGTACTGGGGCATGTACCTCCCTATACCACTGCCTTTCCTTCTATTTTCACCCATGTATCCCCCACCTAAGATTTTTTGACACCACCAGGCTTCATCAACCTTCCTTCACATTGGTGTCAAGTCAGCCCGGTTTCTCGATTTTCATACATAATTGATCTCATCTTAGTATTTGACCCCATTTGGGGCTATAACATATTTAGTGTGGTCTGCCTAACCCTAACCACTTTTAATCCTATCTATCTTGGCTAGACGAGCACAATCATCTTTTAACTAGTCATCTTAGACCGCTACCCTGTTGTGCTCACCATTCTCTGACATCTCACTGGTGCCTTCATTAGAACCTTTCTACCACCTTTTTTTATGATTTACACAAGAGGTTAAACTCAGCAGTTTGCATGATTTCCAAGTGTCACTAAATTTTTTGAATGATCTATCCTATATGCTAGTGTGTCATGACCATTCCTATGTTTGTTCCACACTAAATTCATTTTTCCACCTTCATATCCATGGTCGAGTCCCCTTTAATAGTGATGTTGTGAGTGTTTTCCCAAACCCAAATTTCTAACACATGTTCTAATGCATGAAAATCTACATTTTTTTGTAGTTGTTCTCAAATTGTTGAAATATATATGGAGAATCTCCTTCACTGTCTCTTATTAGCCCTCCCACACCAGCTCGGTTAGGGTGAGCTTTTGAGGCTCCATTGAAATTAAATTTAGGAATCCTTGAGCTGGTGGTGACCATGTTGTTGCAACTCCTTGGATTTTTGGTTCCTTTCTCCTATTCCAGTAAGCTAGGGTGCCTTTTAATCCTAGAGTTTCCATGATTTTGGTTTCCTATTTTGTAGGGTTGTCCTCTGATTCTTTAAGGTTGTTGCTTAGGATTGATTCTTGTAATTGTTGTAGGAATTGCACAATCATGGTCAAGGATGGGGAAAATTTGTCCTGAAATATTCACCACTTTCTAGACCACCCATATCACAAAGTTTGAGCTCAAACACCAGGAAACGTTTATCACCTCGTTGTTAATGATTTCTTGTCTCTAATTACTTAATGTTTCCTGGATGTTATCCTGTTATCTTTTTGATTCCCGAAACACCAAAGAGACCCAATTGCATAAGGTAAGATGGATGCTGATGGATTCCTCCTATTTCTCACAGAGACTACATCTTGAGGGTCCAATGAGACCTCTATGGCATAGGTTTTCCTGAGCTAATATATTTTTGTGCATCACCAACCATGTGAATAGTTTCATTTTCGGCCAATGTGGGATGGACCAATGTTTGTTCCACACTTAGTCTACTCTTTTCTTGTTGGTGCTCTATTATGTAAATGAAACCCTCCTTTGAGGTGAATTGTCCTTTGTATTATCTCCCCCATCTTAACTAGCTATCATCTTCTCGGAAAAGCATCATTCTTCCATGGCGTTCAAAGTCTAGGTTGATGATTCCCATCAATAGGTATATTTTGAGGTTCATTGTGATATCCTCTAGCCTTTAAAAATCTCATTTTCTCACATTAATTCACGTTTTTAGCCATAATATGCTTTGTAAGAATACTAAAGGGTGTTTTTCATATTACATGGCATAAGTTGATTAATGTCCAGGAAAAAGAAGCATTCTTGGAGATATTTACCATGCGCGGGCTCGATGGAGACACCAAGAGAGAATATAGGAGGTTTTTCCACCTCATTAACTCTCCAACTTGGCTTGAGATCAAAGAATCCTCACCAACAACTCGATTTCACTAGCAGCCAAGGAACTCTAAGTACATGTGACAATCAAGGGGAACCTGATCCACAAATCTCGAGATTTCAAAGGGAATCACTCCTCTTTTCACAGGATCTCCCCTCAGCTACTTTTTGTGTAAATAAACCAGCAAAAATGCTCGTAAGGATTAGAATTTTTGTTGGAGCTATGAGTAGCTACTAAGAGCCTAGTGATTTCCATTCTTATTCTCATCCTTCATATGATGTTTGTGACTCTTATTTTATGTTAATTAGAAATTCACTATTAGTCTGCGTCTAAGTTAGTTTTCGAGGGTTGAAACCCTTGGGTTTGGGCCCAAACCAAAGGATTTAGTCCCTCCCTTGTATTTTTTCCTTGTTCTTCTTCAATTCATTGCAATTATTTTTGTTTCACTAGGTATTATATCATAAAAACTTTTAGTTGCAGGTTTTCCTATCACCTCTCTTATGGGAAGAGTGATTGGAATATCTACAATAACAACCCAAAAATATGTGTTTATAATTTCTTGGAAATTGTTAAGTATTAAATTTTAATCCTTCTACATTTCTAGTTTTTGCAACTTAGAAGTTAGCAACATTGGTTTGGAAATTTGATTTCTGTTGTAGGTTAGAGTAGATTTTAATAAAATTCAACTCATCCTTTCCATGTTAATTTACTCTACTGCAATAGTGGTTATTTCATGAATGTGTTTGACTATATTGGAGGGATTGTGTTGACCTACAAGGGTGGGCACACCTTTCTACATCCACTTATGATACTCCATCTCCCTCCTCAACACCTCACATTGCCTCCAAACTCTGCCACAAAGATCACTCAACTAAGGTAAATGGAGTACATTGTGGGCACAAAATTTGGTGCAAGATAGACCTCTGAGGGGTACTAAGCTCAGCTAAGTAGCACGCACACCCTTAAATCACCTTATCCTACCTTCACCCATGTACTTCTACCTTAACGACACCATTCTTGTCCTCAAAAAATCTTTCGAATCCCCTCCTGTAGCAAAACATGGCCTCGTGTAGCAATTCCTATAACATTGTTTTCTTCAACCAGATTCGATCCAGATTTCAACCCTTGGGTATTGAAGTTGATTAATGGCCCATAATCATTGATTTCATCATCCAAGAAGATTCTAAGACTACTCCAACTCCATTTTCTCCTCGTTGCGAAGATAAGACAATAAAGAGAATTAGATTTAGCATTTTTTTCATAATTGTGTTAAAGGTTGAATTTCTCATTTTCATGCAAGTGTAATAGATATATGATTCATGCCAGTAGGTTATTACATTGATTAGGTCTACAAATAGAATAACAAGGTTGACATCTGCACCTAGAATAGCCTTTTTCCTTTCATGCAATTTCAATTTAGCATTTACATTAAATGAATGGCACTTCCACTTTTGTAGTGAGAATCATTTTCATCTCATTGCAATTGTGACATGTTTTTATATTTGTACTTAGCTGAAGGAGTGGTCTCTGAAAACCTTGATTTGGTCTCATGACTGAGGGTGACATGAGTATAACCTAACTTGTTGTGCATATAGCACTGTCAGCTCTAAGTTTCTACGAACCCTGGGTTGATAATTTAAGTTGAGAAGCCATTGGGAGTTGCAACATTGTTGGTGCAATACCATGATTCATAAATTTTTGGCGCCATTTCTGAGAGGTGCATAAGTAGGTTTTGATTATATTAAGAGTTTCTTATTCTTTTATATTTTTCATCATTCTTATAATTTTGAAAAAAAGTGAAAAATTCAAAAAACTAGTTCTTTCATGCCTCGAAGGAGTAGGGATAAACAAGGGAAATTATTACGAAAATCCCACTCCCCCTCAAACAGTCAACCCTCATTCTTCTTTGGTGACTGTGAACTTCACTCTCTGACCATAAGGGAGCTAGAAGACCCTCTAAGTGAGAAACCTGAAAATTTTTGAGGAACCCATGGGTGAAGAAGAACCTATCTCACCTTCCTAGCTGAAAACAAGAACATTGAGTTTTTCCCAATCAAAGGAACCAATGGGGAGACCATGATGAAGAATATCAGCTCTACGGCCCTTCCACATTTCCATGGCCTAACCTACAAATATCCTCGCACCTTCATGTTTGAGTTTGTTGTTGTCTGTAGGACCCATGACTATGTCTCTGATAAGAAAAAGCTGAAGTTGTTTCCTTCTACCCTCAAATATGCAACCTTGCATTGTTTTATGAGTTTATGTGGAGACAACATCACTACCTAGGACCAAATTGAACAATAATACAATGAAAAATACAAGGATTACTGTAGGTCCAAAGAAATATTCCCCAAAACATTCTTGGAATATCCCCCAAAATATTCACTTTTGGGTGACCAATCAGGTGTCAACACGTGGTAAGCTCGGAGGTCGCCACGTGGCCCTAGAGTGGTATTGTAAAATTTTGTTTGGGTCCGACAAAATCGAACCCATGACCTCCGGTAAGACAAACCAACGCTATATGAAATCCGACGACAGTGATTCTTAACACATAACGGTCATGATGTATATTTAATTTATAGCTGGTACAGGTTTGGGGGTTAGGACCACCAACAATCCTCTGACAATTGTTGACATGTCGTTGTTTGCCAAAAAACCATGCGGTTTGCATGTTGACCACCAGAACCATGCGATGTTATCCCTAACCGCTGGGGATTATACCTATCACATGCACGCTGATGCTAATGGCTACGGTAATACCTAGCTCCAATGGTTAAGCTTGGCAGAGCGGCTAAAAAGGTGGATTTTTCCAAATTTAACTAGAATTAAGTGTCAGTTCACCAAATTTAGTGGAGTATCCCTAGGGGATACTGCCTAAAGGCACTCCAGGGGTTGTTTTCGACTAGAGAGAGTGAAAAAAGAGGCTAGCTAGGCTAATTTGAGCCTTTTGAAGCCAATGGAACAGTCTAGAGAGGTTGAAGAAGTCATCTTCATAGAGATTTTAATCCAGGGACATTTTGGAGCTCAGTGTCACCAGGGGTTGGAGGCTATTGTAGGAGCTACCAGTACTCATTCTCAACAATCTAATAGTCATTCCTCACTATAATGAAACTTCTAAATCCATTTCATGGATTTTCAGAAGTATTTGAAGACTTCTAAAGGCTGATATGCTATCAGGGAAACTCTTAGGGGCTAATATTCGCCCATGGGCTAATTTTCTATACTTTTTCCAAAAAAAAGATTCGCTAATTTCAATTTTCTTATAAAAGTGTGTCACCCAAATTTTATAGAACGGAATTATTTTACCCTAAAAATCGCCAAAAAATTATATATAGACTATATAAAAATATTATAAATTTGAATATTTTTACAAAAATATCTCCAAACATTTTATAGATTTCATATTATGGACTAGTGGGATTTTCCAAGTTTTCTAAACTTTAAGATAAATTTCCATCCTTAAAATTTATCTTGGATGCTACAGGGAAGTTTTGGGCATCCTAGTGCCAACCATGGACGAAGGCCTAGTTTGGGGATGCAATGCTCATTTTGAACAAATGATCAGTCTATTTTTGGTGTCTGATATGTGTTGGAGAGAGTAGAAGAGGTTTCAATGATAGTTGAAGAATTATGATGGAGTTAGTGCCATCAAGAAGCTCAGGGTAGCTCAGTGCATTGATTGAAGGAATCAAGTCTAAGGGAGCTTAGGTCTGTTTGCAGAGTGATGATAGCCATGACAGGAATATATATGGTTTTCTAAGACCATTGGTTCAGTTCATAAACCTTTGGAGTTAATTGTAGAACTTGCAAAAGAAACTTTACCATAATCACAAAGAGCCGCATCAAGGTGACAAAATCTCAAGGAGATGTAGCCCAGATATTCAAGTGAAATCCTAGATTAAATTTGATGTTATGTGTTGATGTTTATTTTTTGCATTATATGGATGTTATAAGTGTTTAATATCAGCAAAAACAAATGGACTAAAATAATTCAAACATTTAAAAACAAACAAATACATACACCTGTTTCAAGTACTTAATTCCACAATTGTCAACATAACCTAGATCATATATTTGTTAAGCTTTGGATTGGGAAGTTCTTGTAAGCATAACAAGTTATCAAACCCTAATTTTATATCAGGTGGTATCAGAGCTTAGTTGCTTGATTGAAAAAGCAAATATTTCTTGTTTAACTTGAAAGGTGTCTAAACAGTACAAAGAATTTGATTGTTTGATTGTTTGTAAACTGACTATTGATTGAGTTTGTAAAGGTGATGGTGTTGGGTGTGGAGCCTGATTATCTTCTATATTCAAAGGTATCCCCACATAGGACCCCAGTTCGAAATGGGGGTGGCAACGCCGCCCATAAAATATTCGTTGCAAGGGGGGTCCGGGGGGGGGCGAGCTGCGACCTTTGGGAGCCCCCCCTGGCGGGGGGTTCCGGGGGCAGCGCCCTTGAAGCTAAAAACAGCTGTAAAATTTCCTTGTAAAAGTATAGTAATTTCTAGTCAATCTGGGCCGTTCATTAGGCGGATGATCTAACGGTAGAACTTATGTTTAGTTTAGGGTTTTTTTTCCCTAGAAGGCAACCCCTCTCTTTGTATGAGGGTATTGTATTTGAGGCTGTGTGATAGATTTGTATTCTGTGAGCGAGAAACAGAGAGGTGAGACTGTGAGAGAAAACAGAGGATATTACAGCGGATTTGTTGTAGGTTGTGTCTGTTCATTTTGCTGGATAATAGAAAGGAAGGACTGGCTGTTTGGGGTGGACGTAGCCCAAATTGGGTGAACCACATATATCTGTGTCTCTCTTGTTTTGTGCGTTTTTTGTGTTTATATTTCTGCAATATTTTATGTGTTCCATTGCTCCGTAATATATAATTTTCTAACAGAAGGGAAAGCTACAAGAAGGAAGAAGGGCTTAAGTCTTTCTCCTTACCCCAAGGACATCAAGACAATCATTGAAGCATAAGAGGTTTGTTTGCAAAGGGTTGTTTGAATAAGAGTTTGACCCCACAGTCATTTAGTTCAGAAATTTGTCAATAGATTCTGAATTTTGTTGAAGTTCTTTTGTTCACTTTTATAATGACAACTTCTACAAGTGAGTTTTCCAAATCCTCCTCCTTCACAAGATTATTTGATGAAGACATGAAGCGAGACTTGTTCATCATGATGGATATAGTGAAACAAATGTATGAAGATGAAAGAAAGAGCACAAAACTTCGAGAGCAGTTGAATTCCATGAAGGAATAGAAGTAGTTTCTTTTTGACAAATTGCAGGAAATGGAAAACCAACTTCAAATTGAAAATATGAACCTGGAAAGGATGCATGAGTTGGAGACACAACTTCTTGTTTCCAAAGAGGCCTTAGTCAAGTATCAGTTTGAAGAAGAGGTCAACAATTCTAGTTTTTTTTTCAATTTCCTCAAAGAATGTTTATGTTGGTTCTTTTGAAAAACATACAAGAGGCAAAGGGTCCAAGTTGATGTCAAAAATGGGCTGTGAAGGAAAAGGATTGGGCAAACATGCAGAGGGAATTTTTGAGCCAATAATGGTTGAGGAGAGGCATAAGTATTTGGGTCTTGGCTATGGACAATCTTATGGAGAAAGTTCCAAAGCAACCATGAAGGCAATTAAAACAGTTCCTAGAAGGAATTTCATTTCAGGTTCCCTACCTCAAGTTTGTAAAGATTGTATTAATGGGGAATGAAATTGTTTGAAACATACTTTTCAAGAAGAAGGTGTTCACAAGCACGAACTTGAACAAGAGAGTTGTGAAGCTCTAAAATCATTGAAGAGATTGATGGTGTTCCGAAGGGAGCCACTTCTTCATTCGATTCACTTTTTGATGAAGGTAACAAAGGTGAAACAGAAAGGTATAAATCTGATTTCAATCCCATATCTTTTGAAAAAAATTGCATGTTCCTTTTATGGTCTGGTTAGCCAGAGTGTTTCTAGATGTTGGAAGAGAATGGCCACACACAAGAAACTTTTGAAGAAAAGGAGGCAAGAAGCCAAAGGTCCATCGGACAAGGAAAAATATGTTGTAAATAGGATGAACATGAGTTGCACTTATTTCCATAAGCAAGGACATATTGCTGAAAAGTGTTGGTTTTTGAATCCAACAATGCTTCCATGAAATTTGAAGAAAGTGGAAAAAGATAATGGAAATAATGGAAAGGAAGTTTCCATAATTGATGTGTTTCAGGATGATTCACATGTTGATGTCGATACAGTTAAAGAAAGCACCTTTGATGTGGATTGGTAGGAAATGGTTAGAGTTCTTTTCCAATTAAATTTGCATGTCTATTGATTTGATACGTTTCTTTGCCAATGGAATGCAAGTTACAGGGTTTTACCAAAAAGGAAAATGGAAAAGTTGAGTATGAGACTCACTTTATTGCAGCAAAATTATGTTCATTTAAGATTTGTAAGTACATGTACATATGATTAAGGATCTTGTACTTATGATTGTGCTTGTACATGAGAATGCTATGTATGAACGTAGGGATTTTGATGATCTCCTTGTATTTGAACATGTATGTGTAATTGACTTGATGGAAAGCAATCGACCATCATATTGTTTTGTTTAAACATGCATGCAATGTCATATCTATTTGGAAAAGTTGATTTTGACTTCAATATTGAAAAAGGGAGATAATGATGAAGTGTTTCACAAGGGGGGAATTCTTTCTACTTTGAAAAAGAATCGTTGAGTTCTTTTTGTTTATGCTTGACTTGGAGAGTTAGTTGTTTGAAGAAGGAATGTTTTGTAGGCTGATGGTTTAGTCGATCAGTTGTATACAAGATGTAAAGACATGATGATGATTCACATGATGTGAAATTTGTTTCTTTTGATGGAGCAAGAGTTTATGTCGTCAAGTTATTTGTTGCATTATGTTGTTTTTTTTTTACAAGATGTCAGAAGAAGATTTACAGCAACAAAAGTCACCATAGAAGTGGCTTGGTAAGAAGTGGCTGACTTCTTGACACAGTAAAACATACTTTTATTGGTGCATATGCAAATTTCAGTTAAGTATGTATGTGTTTATGATGTAATCTCACGTTTGTTTGAGCCACCATGGATCGATGATCAAGGAAGTGATGTTTAGCTACCTTCTGTAAACCCTCTCAACAGAAATTCTAAATGAGTTCAAGGAAGACAGTTCTTAACAAGAGGACAAGTGCATCCAGGACGGGAAGTTTCAACTACCTTCGAGTTTTGGTCCAAAGGAACTAGCCGTGGAAGGCAAGTGTATGGAGGGTAAAAAGAAGAGGGTCTTGTACTCTCATCTACTGTACAGATCAATATATCAGTCTTTTGGGGTCCAAAAGATTCCCAATGGGGAGGAGTGATCAAATATTTATTAATGATAGCTCAAAATTGGAAGTGTTTGAAAGAGTGCCAAACCTAAGTGACCAGATAGATCTTGTCTTCGTGATTCTGGGGCCACAAACGATTCGAAAAATCGACACCATATCAAGGAGTTATCACAATTTGAAAAGTCCAATAAACTGCAATTTATGGACATTTGACTAGGAATAATTTGATTTTTGAAAATATTAAAAAAAGTATATTCCAAGGACTATTCCTTAGAATACTCCCTGGAATATTCCCTTTTGGGTGACCAGCCAAGTGCCAACATGTGCCAAGCCCGGAGGCCACCATGAGGCCTTGTAATGGTATTGTAAAATTTTGTTGGGGTCCGACGGAATCGAACCCATGACCTCCCACAAGACAAACCGGTGCTCTACCAACTACACCGACGGTGATTCTTAACACATAATGGTCACAGTGTATATTTAATTTATAACTGGTACAGGTTTGGGGGTGAGGACCGCCAGCGATCTTACCTGCTAGCGGTCCTCCGACAATTGTTCCCATGCCATTGTTTGCCAAAAAACCACACGGTTTGCGTGTTGACCGCCAGAACCATGCGATGTTATCCCTAACCACTAGGGATTATACCTATCACATGTGCATCAATGTTGACAATTATGGTAACATCCAACTCTGACGGTTAAGCTTGGTGGAGTGGCTAAAAAGGCGGATTTTGGCAAATTTAACTAGAGTTAAGTGCAAGTTCAACAGATTTATTAGAGTATCCCTAGGGGATACAACCTAAAGGCACTCCAGAAGTCCTTTTCGACCATAGAGAGTGAAACAAGAGGCTAGATAGGCTAATTGGAGCCTTCTGAAGCCAATGGAATAGTCCGAGAAGCCGAGGAAGTCATCTTCAATGAAATTTTCATCCAGGGAGATTTTGGAGCTCAGGGTCACCAGGGGCTAGAGGCAGTTGTAAGAGCTACCAGTACTCATTCTCAGCAAACCAATAATCATTCTTGACTGTAGTGAACCTTATGAATCCATTTCAGGGGTTTTCAGAAGCATTTGAATACTTCTAAAGGTTGAGCTGCTACAGGGAAATTTTGGGCAACCTAGTGCCAACTGTGGAGGAAGGCCTAGTTTGGGGATGCAGTGCTCATTTTGAACAAATGATAAGTCTATTGTTGGTGTTTGATATGTCTTGGAGACATTTGAAGAGGTTTCAATGATATTTGAAGAGTTCTGAAGGAGTTAGTGCCATCAACAAGCTCAGGGTAGCTTAGTGCACCGATTGAAGGAATCAAGTCTAAGGGAGCTTAGGTCTGTTTGCAGAGTGATGACAGCCATGACAAGGATATAGATGGTTTTCTAAGCCCATTGGTTCAGTAACCAGGAGGCTAAGAAGAAGAAGAAAGGGAAGAAGAAGAAGAAGAAGAAGAAGCAAGATAAGAAAGAAGTCAACCAACCAACCAAGGCTGTAAGTGTTGGTTGTGTTGAGGAAAATTCCGACATGCATCGTAAACCCAAATACCCTTGTAGGATTTGTAAGGGTGACCACTTCCTTGTCAATTGTCCTGGCATTCCAAAGGTCTTGGAAGTATGGTCAGAAAAATCCCATCAACTTTCTATTGATCCATCAACCAGTGATAGTCAGGTTCCTGGGAAAAAGGGTAAAGTTAGGTTTCCTTGTAAGTTATGCAAAGGGAGTCATCAAACTCACATTTTCCCTCACATGGATAAAGCCTCAACATTGTTTGAAAAACTTACTGTTCCACAACAAGAATTTCCAACTGGTTACCGTAAACTTTCTCCCAACCTACCGTCAACTGACGGAGTGATTGATCTAAATTCAAGTACAGCCGATCACACTCTCCCATTGGAGAGTGAAACTCATGTCACTCAGGTTGATGATCCATTAGTTGATCAAGTGGTTGATTCAATTTCACATTCGGTCGATCCCACTTTCCCTTTAGAGAGTGAACTTCATACCGCTCAGGTTCTTCTTGTTACATCAGATTCTTCTATGCCGGGGGGCATTTCACCTGTTTCTATAGAACCCCCTCCAAGCACTGAGGTCTTTTCCTTTGATTGGAATAGACTGACAGAACCTCGTCTTCCTTCCTCCATCCCTTTCCAAATCATTGTCAAGGCTGGTTGTAGGGACATACATCGTACTCAGGTAGATGAGGGTGCTTCTGTTAGTATTTTATCCTCAACTGTTTGGAAAGCTTTGGGTTCCCCTCAGCTTGCGCCTATTACGCAGAATATGAAAGCTTTTAACAGAACCATTAGTGAACCTTTAGGGATCCTTCCTAAGTTTTCTATTACCTTGGAAGGTAAAACTGTCTGTATTGATCTTATGGTAGTTCGAGGTCCCTTGGATTTCAATTTACTCCTTGGGCGAGACTATGTTTATGCAATGAAAGCTGTCGTATCGACACTCTTTCGCGTGATGCCTTTCCCTCACAATGGCAGTATTGTGATTGTAGACTAGCTTTCGTTCCCTAGTCTTGTTTCAACTACCAATAACATGACACCCTTAAATGTTCCTGATTCTAAAGTGGTATTTACCCTGCCACGGGTTAATTATGTGGCAACTGGTCCCATGTTTTCAGTTACCGATGTAAGTGAGCCTCTCACTGTTGATTTAGATCCGGTAATTGACATGGAAAACTCTATGGGATTACTTGAACACGATGTTCTTATCCCTTTTGAGTCCCTTGACATGTGTTCCTTCCAAAGAAGTATTCTTCCTTCTGATGAAGACCTCTTGGAAGCCGTGATCAAGGTGTGTCCATTGACATGTCTTTCTTCCAGTTGGAAGCCATGATCAATGTTGCGAGGACAGTTCCTTTTCCTGTGCCAACCTCGTTAAAAAATGAAACAGGTGTCTGTGAGGATAGTTTGTTCCTGTCTCAACCTCATTAAAAAATGAAACTGGATGTAGTGAGGAAGTTCCTTTTACTGTGTCAACCTCGTTAAACAATGAATCAGTGTGTACAAGGATAGTTTTTTCCTGTATCAACCTCGTTAAAAAATGAAACAGGTTAGTATGAGGATAGTTCTTTTACTGAGTCAACCTCATTAAAAAATGAATCACCTAGATTTTAGGATATGTAGGTAGATTGTAGAAAGTAGGATTATGAGGACAGTTCCTGTTACTGAGTCAACCTCGTTAAAAAATGAATCAGGTATGAGGATAGTTCTTTTCTTGTGTCAACCTCCTTAAAAATGAAACAACTCCCTTTTCAAGTTAAATATTGAAAGTAAACCTTCATTTCATCCAACCGGTTGAATGCAATGAAGCCTGGCGGGCATGTACCTCGCTTTGCATCATTATCCTGGGGGCATGCGAATTTCTTGAGCATAGTTCCTTGTCTTGTGTCAAGCTCGTTAAAAAATGAAACAAGGGTAGGTTAAGTAGGTAGATTTTAGAGAGTAGTCATGAGCATACTTCCTTGTCTTGTGTTAAGCTCATTAAAAAATGAATCAAGGATTTTAGAGCACAGTTCCTTGTCTTGTGTCAAGCTCGTTAAAAAATGAATCAAGGTTTTTAGAGTAGAGTTTTTGATTGGAATAGACTGACAGAACCTCGTCTTTTCGAACTCGTTAAAACTTACGAAAAAGTGAAACCCCAGAGTCATCTTTTAAGCCCTTTTCTGACTCCTAAAAAATGAAAAGATTGCTGAGCGTTTCTTTTACACTCGTTAAAACGGAATTAAAAGACGGTCCCCTTATAGCTCTTTTCTGACCGTAAAATCAGGAAAAGATTGCCGGGTTTTTGTCGTTTCAAACTCGATACGGAAATAAAACGATGTGTCCTTGATCCCTTTTTACTTTTCAGGTCAGTGGCACTAAATATGAAAGTGCTCCTTGGTCTCAAGATCAAGCGGTTCCCCCAGGTATTATTTTATACTTTTTTGGGCTTGAGGGACACAAATCTACGAAAAAGTTCAACTTGGAGTCTTCTTAAGTTTTTCAGACTCTCTAAAATTGAAAAACGCCGAGTTTCTCCTATACTGGGCTCGTTAAACATTTTACAGTAAAGGACCTGTTCAATTACAAACAGGAAAGAACCACTCCTTCCTAGGGTTCGAATCAAAACTAGGTTGGACTCATCCGAAGGATGAGCTTATAATCAAGCATATGTTATCCTCCTCAAGCTTGTTAAAAATAAAGAGGTACTTGCCAGAAATGGTGGGGGAAAAGAGAGAAGAATGAGCCTGTTTGTTATCTTTTGTCTCAGAAGAAACCTTATTACCACTCTTGGACACGACACTTTTCATTCACCTGGGTTGGGAAATCCTTTACCTCACAGTTGATCAAACCACATTGAAAGTTTTCAGCTGGGTTCCGGGGATTAACTTTGAGTCATTCATCACCAAGCCATCTGTCGTGTCGTTATGTGTTCAAGAGGTCTCTGCAAATAAACCATTCATATGCAAAATACTTGTCATCCATTTGACCATCCCTGAGTCAGTCCTTACAGCAACATTTCTTCAACTTGAACAATGATTTCGTGTTGTGGGCTTGCCTGCAACGGGTCGCTTTCTATTGACATCAGCACATTATCTAGAGAGATGACTTAGAAATCGTCAGTACCTTGAAGTCTGCATGCATCAATGGCAGGTTTCTCGCCTTTGACATCAGTTTACATCATTGACTTTCGATCAAAGGATTCCGTGAAATGTTCGACATCAACTCATTCATTCACATCTCATGGATTGTACTGGGTACTTTGAGAACCATTGACATTACTGGTGGTCTCTCTCATGCTTGTTAACAGTTTACATCATCGAATGGTAATCAAGTGGTTTCTACCATGTTCGACATCAACTCATTTATTCGCATGGCTAGAATCGTACCAATTCGGGAAGTAGAAATGAAGACCCTGGATCTAGTTTCCACCACCCAGGCTGCGAGGAGTTTTGTATTCATTATCTAAGTAGACTAATCATAAACAGATGGTTGTGCCCATACTGTGTCTACAAAAGTCTATGATTATGATGTACTGCAAGATCATTCCTGTATCAGAGTAGTTAGTCTGTTAGTTAAAGTTTTAATCTGAGTATGGGAATGCCTACCTCAGTGATGATATAACCTTATACATGTATTTTGTGTTGAAAATTGCAGGTTCTGACCAGGTTCTCCACGAGATAATCCTTGAAATGATAAAGCGCTTCACCCTTCCTAGATAATACAAAACCCTAATCTATTTCAGGCTTCGCACTTTAGGGGGCAATCTGTTACACTAAAAAATGTCACCATGACTATTTAGAGTTATTATGGCTCAATCAACAGTCATGCTATCCTCTTAGGCAAGTCTTATGCCTCTGCTCTCCATGTCAAACTCCAAAAAGAGAGAAAGTATTTATAAATGTATTTATCTCTGGGGACGCAGGTTCTCTCAACCTTACCTGCGGGGACGCACCCAATGTTCACAAAAGCTGCGTCTTTGGACGCTCTGTATGTAAAGGGGCAGGTGCGTCCCCCTGTAAAGGTTAAAATGCGCAAGTTTCATCTTTAAAAATTTACTTGTGGTCATTTCTAGAGCATTCTAGAAGGTTGTTCGACGTGTATTGAGCGCCTCCAGATGGTTCATGCACTCCTACCAAAGAGGAACTTATCCCATCAATAAGGGAGCTATCCCATCCAAAGAGGGGATTATCCCATTGATGGTGGACCTGATTAACTTCCTCTTGAGCACTATAAATACAGGCATTGGGCCAGAAGGAGGAGAGGTTGGAAGCTAAACATTTCTAAGGGTAGATGCTGCAGGAATTAGGACTCCCATTTAGAAGCTTGTGAGGAGAGATTGCCATCTTTGCTTGTTCTATTTGGAAGTGGGTGAGCTTTGTCAAAGTAAAGGAGAACTCTTGATGGACCCTGGGAGGGACTTGCACAACACCAAGGCTCAGGTTTCAAAGTGAAGGAGGAGCTCATCCGGATCAGCGGGGATGGACTGCTACAACAGCGTTGGATTACAGGTAGGATCTAAACACTTGATTTCTTATATAGTAAATGCATGTTTAGAGAAGGATTGCTCTCGTTTGTCTTGTTTGTCACTAGAGAGTCTTAGGCTCCTAGGGAGGTTGGTTGTGTCCGCACTATCGACTCTTTCCGCCTGACACTATTCAAGAACCAAAACTCAATCTTAATCAAAACCAAAACTCAATCTTAATAAAAAAGGTCCTAATTGTAATTAAATCATCTAAGTGCACCATAGCGATAACCGAGCTCTTTCAGCTGAATCTAAACTTCTGCATAAAAGTAATACACCTGATCCAACCAATAACACTCTAGCTTTCAATTAACAAGAAATTATTCTTACCTAATAATTAAATCAATCTACGACATAAATAAATGAAGCCAATCAACAGAAATAAGAATTAATTTAATGAACATGCAAACTCAACACTAGTGAAAGTAAATCAATCATAAAGCTATAACACAGAGTAGTTAAACTTGCAGTAAAAGATAGCTAAAACTATAAAACAGGGAACAACAATGAAGTCCACCAGTGACCAAGCCCAAGATGCCAGTGATTACTACTTAATTACTTCAGAATATGGTGAATAAAAAACAACACAAATTATATATTATTCATCAAATCCAAATGTCATTACAGCACAATTTATCCTTCAAAATAATGCTCTATATGTTAAAATTACAATTGAAGTGAAAAGGCAAAAAGTTGTTCTACTCTATATGTTTTTCCCCTCTTATAGTCAAAGAGGAAAAGAGATAAATGTGATTCCTCAGGATCAAGAGATCCTGAGGAATTCACAACCAAATACTATTATCAAAGAGTCTTCCATCTTGCATTGATCCTCCTAATTCTCTTCTCAATTGACCGCACAAGACGTGCTCTTTTCTCCCTGTGTAGCCTTTGTTGTTCAATAGTTTGAAGAGTAGTTTTCCCATTTGCTAATCTTTGCATAAAAAGAAATGAAGGTTAGTTTTGACAGGAAAATCGCATCAAAAGTAGTTTTGTTCACTTTCTATCGAAATTCTATCAAAATTTTATTACATCATGGCACAAATGCATAAAAAGGAGGAAAAAGATAGTGTAATCAAGAGTAAATTTATACCTGTTGAACGACCCAACATACTCCCCTGCTTACCTTGTTTCATGTCCTCTTGAAAATAAATAGTTATCAAGTAATGTAGTTAAAGAGTAAGAAGGAAAGAATTTTTCTTTATCCAACCTAAAACTGTGCTTTTGTGTTAAAAGTGCAAAGGTTGTCCCTTCATGACCATTAGGAAACTCATAATCAGAACGATATCCTTCAGGAGGGTACCAAATAATAGGGCTCCTAAATCAACATCCTAGCCAATGTGGTCCTTCCCTCAAGATAATATTACTGTATGTGACAAAATGGCCTACGACAACTTTAAAATTCCTGTAGTTAAACGGTTCTCTGTTCTTGACATTATTGGTTGAGACTGTCCATCTCTGTTTGGATGCAAGCAAGGACCTTTCCTGAATGGATAAGAAATATGCCCTTCCCATTTGCACAATTTCTTTATGTATAGGCCCTAGAATCTTAATTACGCCCTCCTGTGTCATGAGCCTTTTGTGTCTAACAAGAAGTTGCAAGGGGTGAGTAGGCTCACCCCTTACCCACAAATCCAGTCCATGTTCTTTTCTTTGAAAGGTGTTATAAGCCTTGGACCACTTGAGTTGGTTTGCTATGAAAGAAATAAAGGCATGGAAATGAATGTCCCCAAAAAAAGGGCTAGGATTATTATCCACCTCCCCTTATAATAAAAATTTATGCAAATAAAGTTCACAGAGAAGACGCTGGACTTTTATCCCATGCTCCTTACATCATTTTCTAAATTCTTCGGTTGTCTTCAATTCAACTAACTTGCCAGCCTTAATGGCTTTAATCTTCAATAGTAAATATCTTTCCAATAAAAATAGAGCATAGTTTGTAGCAAGAGACCTACAATATAAGAAATCAGAATATAAAGAGCAAATGGTGTCAATCTGACCCATGATCTTATCCAGTTGGCTTTTACTTTCCTCAGCTTTTCTTCCTCCTGCCTGAACTTAGAAAAATTTTCATCCTCAATTATGGTCAATTCTTTGAATTGCTTCAGCAACTCCTGTACTTTTGTAGAGGAACTATCTCCTTCTTATATTGCTCTAAAGTAAGTTGGGCTTGAACCAACTCCTCCTGTAACTATAAAAGAATAGGATCACTTCTTGATGGAGTGTCATTGAATATTTCTTCTATCTGGGTGCTTTTGTTGTGAGAGGGTAAACCCTCGGCCTGAGTAGCCATATCTATCAAATCTATATGAAAGCTTGTTTGTGTGACTACCGTCTGAGTAGAAATAGGTTCGGCCTGGGTTCCCATTTCCCTACCATCACATATTTCTATTTATGTGGGCACAGTGACTAACTCAAGAGTGGTGCTCTGAGCTTTCCTATTTGCAGTTTCTTTTAATTTCCAATGCAGTTGCTTAATCATCTTATGAAGCTTCTAGTATTTCTTCCTCAGCTTCCTTAACTTTATTTAGGCTACCCGCTTCTTCTAAGAATCATCTTTTGTAGGAATAAGCTTATATATACCCTTTGTATCTAAGGGTTCTTCGTGCCCGTCTTGGCTATGTTCCACTATAACCGTGCCACCTAACTAGTTATCAGATTCATGAATTATTTCAGTGTCCACTTCCTCTTCCCGGTCTGCAGCTTCTGGGGAAGGAAAAATTTGCATGTGACCAAAATATCCTTAGGATTGAACTTTGTTCAGGTTCTGGTCAAGTGCTCCTCCAGGTTGCATATATGCATTCAAATTTGCAAGAACCTAGGCCATCCCTTCCTCAAAGTCTTGTAAAAAATCATGCCAGGGGCTCATAGGTGGTGTTTGAGAATGCCCTGCTTCATTTTTTGGTTCACCATCATTTTGAAAAAATATTGTGCTTTCCTTTGTTCTGGGTCAGAATCATGTTCTTCCCCCTATTCTGGTTTAAAATTTCATTCTTCCTCTGGTTCTGATTCAAAATTACATTCTTCCTCTGGTTCTGGTTCAGAGTCTTGTACAGTAATTGGACTAGATGGCTCTGTTGGGCATTTGATGATACCCTGAGGATCTACAAAAGTCCTTTGAATTGGGTTTAGCCTCACAGAGTGATTGCACTTATGAATTCATATTACTGTATGAGCAGTTCTTTTCCTCTTTGGAACAAGGTTCTGCTATCCAATTTCCAAGGTTGCAAAATTTTGGGCTACAGGGTCTAGCCTAATCTCTAGTGGCACTATAAAATTATTCCAAGTTAAATTTTTTTGAGCAAGACTATGACTAACAATCAGTCTGATCAAACCATGATGACTGACTACAATGTCAGGATGTTTAGCCCATCTTACTCTATCAGTTGTATCACGCAATAATGAATTTAAGAAAAATGGCAAATTTACAGTAAGCTTTTGCTTTAAAACAGCTAAGAGTTTAAGTTGCCGTGGTTTTACCACATCTTGTCGACCATCATAGGTAATGTAATTCTAGACAACACTTGCCAATTCGCACCATGGTTCTCCCAGAGAGGATGGTTGAATGCCCTTTCCTTTTCGAGTTAGCTCTTCACCTACGTCTTTGAAAATCTCCACTGTATCATGAATAATCACGTCCTTTTTAGGCCATATTGCTCCTTCTACCAACAACCCAGAAACTTCAGCTATCACAACTTCCAATACTATTATTCTTACACCTTTTACTATGGATTTCCCATTCCGTAAGTGCTGTAAAAATTTGAGAGTGATTTAACTACTAAGGGCCTGAATCCTGGTGAAATAATGACATCCATCCTGCGTGCTCCAGAATTTCCCTATCTTTGTCAGAAATTTCCAACACCAAGGGTTCTAGACGAACTGATTTTCCACCCATAATGCTTGAATTCTTCCAATATTCGCCCTACAATTTTCAAAGATTATCACAGCAAAAAAAAAACGTAGCAGAGAACAACAATTTCTTCGGTAAAATAAAACAACAAGTAGATGTAACAACTAAATTCCATAACGTTAAGAGGAATTTCCATGAGAATTAATAATATTAATTCAAGGACTATCATACTACCACATGCCATTTGATCATGGGAAATCATAGCAACATATCAAGTCCAATAAGCGGAATAAATACAATGCATGCAAAGGTTTAATGGGAATCTTTGGCTCCCTAAAAAGAGAGGTTGCCTATGGCCGAGTAGACAGGGAAACGGATGTTCTAACGGGAGGGCAAGGGAGTGAACATTATGACAATAAATGAAACAGAGTATGCATATCAATGATAGGACGGTAAGAGGTATGGTTATAATGAGAGCGGAGTTTGTAAAGATAGTTATGAATAAGCGATAGGACACTTTGGATTTATGATAAGTTATGCGAGAAAGAAAAGGACAACAATATGCCAAAAAGATTCACTGTTGACAGTATTTTAGCTGAGAATGATACAATTGATCGAAAAGCAGTATCTCATGCATAAAGGTTCTAAACAAGGAAATTAAGGAAATAATCTCTCCGATAAAAAGAAAGAATAAGAAGAGGGTATTATAGTAATAATTGATGATGAGATATAACTTCAATACCATAAGCAAAGCCTCTACTACCAGTAGGTGTCCATAGCCTCGACAGGGTTTCCTTTTAACCCATATGAGCTAGGATCCTCAATTTATAAATCGAGAGTTCCAGTGCTATTCTACAAAAGAGATTATTGTACTGGTGTGGTAACCAGATGACCACAGTGCCATTCACTGTGATGTAGAAAAATTGATCAGGCCGGCTTGTGATGAGACCTCCTGTCCCAAGGATATTCTAGCTATCCAATGTATCATAACCCTGGTGTGGTGGCCACAGTGGGAATGCCACTTTGCTACAGCCTTATGAACATGGTAGTCTAGCTCGTAATGACACCCCCTATCCTCCATCTGAAAACAAAATTTTGTTGTTATTACACATTTTTATGATAAATAAAGGGAGTCTTAATACTCCTTAAGAGTAGGGGTGGTGGAAGAAGTTGAACATGTCAATAAAAAAAATATATCCATAGTCTTATTTATTACAAATAGAGAAGATTATAACCAGGAAGAGTGGAACTAGCATGGTATTGAGATGATCAATTAGTATCATGTACAACAGACAACGATACAGTAAAGTAGTATATAAATAACTGTGTCCCTTTTCTTGAAAAGAATGTATCATCAAGAAGTTGTCCTATTAAAGATCATAACGTTAATGGTATTAACTCCCTTCAATAGAATCCATAAATTCTTGTCCTCATAAAAGTAGTGTACTTCATGCCATGAAAAGAAAAAAAAATGAAAAACAAAAGAAAAATGGGGCTAAGATAAGCGAAGAGCAATCACACAAAAGAAAAATTTTGTTGTTCAATTGGGTTGAACAACGTCTGTTCAAAATATTGAACAACAACTGTTCAATTAAATGAATAGCAAAACAACACAAAAATAAAAGAAGTGTTATTCAATAGATTGAACAGTAGTTGTTCAATAGATTGAACAACAGCTATTCAATAGATTGAACAATAGTTGTTCAGAAGCTGTTTAATTAAATGAGCAACAAAACAACACAAAAAGAAAAGAAGTGTTGTTCAATAGATTGAACTACAGCTGTTCAATTGAATTAACAACAAAACAATGCAAAAAGAAAAGAAGTGTTTTTCAATAGATTGAAGAACAAAATAACGTAAAAAAAGAAAGTGATGTTCAATTGGATTGAATATCAATTGTTCAATAGATTGAACAAGAGATGTTCAATAGATTGAATAGCAAAACAAAGAAAAGAAAGAAAGTGTTGTTCAATTGGATTGAAGAGTGGTTGTTCAATAGATTGAACAACAAAACAATGAAAGGAAAGAAAATGATGTTCAATTGGATTGAACATCGGCTTTTCAATAGATTGAACAACAACTGTTCAATAGATTGAATGTCAGTTGTTCAATAGATTGAACAACAAAACAATGAAAAGAAAGAAAGTGTTGTTCAATTCGATTGAACAGTGGCTGTTCAAAAGATTGAACAGCAACTGTTCAATTAACTGAACATCAAAACAAGCAAAGAAAAAGAAAAAAAGAAAATCCAATCAGTAATCATGTTTACATATTTTACAGAGAAGAAATAAATTTTATAAAGATGAAGCTGCCGATGGATTGCCTTCTGCAGCTAAAATTTTCATGGTGGGGTGCTCACGTATTTGCTGGTAGAAATATTCTTTGGTAAGTGGTTTTTGGTATAGGCGCACCCGATGCTCGTTTGCTTTCAAAGAAGAACCAGACCCATAAATGGTGGCCAGCATAAGAGTGTCATTGTCGTGTACTTTCTTTATTTCATAGGGGCCTAACCACCTAGTCTGTAGTTTTCCAAGGAAGTCTTGAAACCTAGAAACATAAACAACTGCCCAGTTGCCCTCATGAAATGTCTTTTTCTTAATCAAGGCATCATGCCATTTGGCTCCTTTTTGTTGAATAAGTGTCGTATGTTGTAGAGCCAGTAGCTGAATTTCATCTAATTTGTTCATCTGCTGTAACTTGTTAACCTGGGCTTTAGTTAAATCCAGTCCCACTTCCTCGGTTGTCCCTAGTGTTTGTATTTCAAATTCCATGGGAAAAATGGGTTCCTTACCAAATACCAGTTGATACGGAGAGTATCTAGTAGTGTTTCTCCAAGTTGTGTGATATGCCCACAAGGCCTCTGGCAGTTGAGCAGTCTAGTCTCATCGATGTGATGAAATTGTCTTTGTTAGAATAGCTTCGATAACTTTGTTGGTGCTCTCCACCTACCCATTTGCCTACGGGTGATACGAAGAAGTAATTCTGTGTGTGATGTGATGATTTTTCAGTCTAGCAGCAATCTTGTGACCCACGAATTATGGTCCCCCATCAGTAATTACTTCTCTGGGTAAGCCATACCGCACGAAAATTTTGAAAAGAAAATTAATAACAGTTTCCTCCTCTGTTTCTTTTGGTAATGCTACTGCTTCCACCCACTTAGTTACGTAATCTATTGCAACCAATATATACGATTTTTGGTTGGACAGTGATTTGAATGGCCCAATGAAATCTAATGCCCAATGCTCAAAGGGTTTTATCACCAAATATGGATGCAGGGGCATTTCATCAAATCGGCCAGGGTGGCCCATTCTTTGGCAATTATCACATGCCTAGAAAAATTTCTTAGCATCTTTAAAAACAGTGGGCTAGTAGTAGCCCATCCATAGAATTTTATGTCCAGTTCTACGATCTGAAAAGTGTCCATCGCAAGGTCCATCATGGCATGCTTTTAAGATATCATAAATTTCGTCCTACCTGATGCACCTGTGGATGTGCATATCAACTCATGTGTGGAAAAGGTATCCTCCAATCCAGGAGAAATGAGTGCTATGCTGCACAATCAATTTCCTTTCTCTGGGTGTTAGATGTTTGGGCAATTTTCCCACTGCTAAGTAATTCACTACATCTGCATACCATGGCATTTTTATGACCACAACAAAAAAATGTTCATCGGGGAACTGATCCTCTACTGCCACTGTATCATCTGTTCTTGGCAATCGGGAGACAAAGTCTGCCACGAGGTTCTCCTTCCCTGGTCGATCCCTTGTAGTTATGTCAAATTCTTGCAAAAGTAGTAACCAACGAGTCACACTTCCATTTGTAATTGGTTTATTGGCTAAATATTTAATGGCAAAGTGATCAGTATACATAAATACAGGGTATCCAGTTATACAGTGTCTAAATTTGTTGATAGCATAAATAATAGCTAGAAAATCCTTTTCTATTACTATGTAATTCAACTCAGCAGGAGTTAAGTTTTTGCTTATATAATATATAGCGTAAGGTTTCTTGTCTTCTTCTTGGCCAAGAACAGCTCCAATAGTTGTATATGATGAAATTTGGAAAGGTATATCCCAATTTGGGCCTCATAATACTGGTTCTATCGATACTAACCATTTCAGATTTGTGAAGGCAGTGTCACATTTATCAGTCCATATAAAATCAACATTTCATGTCAAGGCATATAAAGGTGCAATAATTTGCAAAAAGCTCTTTATAAATCTACGATAATATCTAGCAAACCCTAAAAAACTATGTACCTCTATTTGAGTGCTGGGAGTAGCTAATAAGAGGATTACCTATATCTTTGCTGGATCTACTTGAATTCCAGCTATTGAAATGTAATGACCCTGAATCAGGCCTTCTGTCATCATCATATGACACTTCTCATGACTTAAGCATAGCCTAGTAGCAATACACCATTCTAGGACTTTCTCCAATGTTTGTAATGCTTGATCAAATTCATCTTCATAGGGTGTGAAATCATCCATGTACACCTTCAATCCTTCATTTATCAAGTCTACAAAAATACTGAGTATGGCTCTTTGGAATGTAGCAAGTGCATTGCAAAATCTGAAAGGAAGTACCCTCTAAGCAAATGTTCCCTAGGGGCAAGTGAAAGCATTTTTATCTTGGTCTTCAGGGCAAATTTGAATTTGGTTGTAGCCATTGAAGCCATCCAGGAAAGAGAATAATTTCTTTCCTTATAGTGTATCTAGGACCTAGTCAATAAATGGAAGGGGAAAATGGTCTTTCTGCATTGCTTTGTTGAGTTCTCTGTAGTCAACGCATATCTACCATTTTCCATTCTTTTTGGGGACAACTATTGATGGAGAAACCCATTTACTGTCAAATATAGGATAAATAAAATTCACATCTAATATTTTTTGAAGCTCTTCTTTCACAATGTAGGTTTTAAGCCTATACAGAAATTACCTACATATGAATTCTAAAATGCATAAAATAAAAAATACGAGAGCATAACACATAAAACACATATACACAGAGATTTTCCCCTGGATCCCAAAGCAGGACTACTAGGTTGATTTTCATTATTTTCCTTTCAATGTTACAATACCTATTTATACATGCCGAAGCATCCAATACCATGGACCGAAAAGCATCGCATCTAAAACCATGTGCAAAAAATCATGCACAAACCCATAGGTAGGTCTGCCCAACCTAATATAGGGTCAAAAAAAAAAATTCCAGGGTGCTGCCCTGAATCCGATAGAGTGGGGTTACTTGCACCCCTCAAACTCCCTGTGACTCCTCGCTATGCAATCGGTGCAACGAAGGGGGTATCCCCCCCTTCTAACCCGTTAGTTAACTACGTGGGCTAGTCATAGAAAGAATATGACACAACCCAACACACAAAGTCCTTTAGATAAGGATTTAATCTACGCTGTGGCTGTCAAATGGGTCTTGCATCTTTTTCAATGTAGATGTCATGCATGCATAACTGAGGATCAATCCCTTTTATGTCAAGGTAGTCCCATGCAAAAGCCCCTTTATATTTCCTAAGGACTTGGATAAGTTTCAGTTTCTGGTCATTACTCAGATTACTATTAATGTTTATGATTTTCCCTTGCTCGACTTCAATAGGCTTGCTATTATAGACAGTGGTTGTTGCTATTAGTTGGTCATTAATGTCGCTCAAGGAATCTTCTTCAATCTCATTTTCAAGGACTGCTTCAATCATGTGACATCTCAAATTAGACACTGCAGCAGGGTGATTGATAAAGGTGTTAATGACATCATCTTCTATTTTATTTTTGAATTCAAGTGCATCTGCCACAGTCAATGGTGAACAAATATTTTCTTTTAAATATGCTGCTGGTTTTTTCCTCGTTTTTACAATGGTCAGGCTTGGCTGTGCAGGAGGGTATAAAGCTAAATTCTTAATAGCATTCCCTCTGGTTATGGTCATACTGCCTATTCGGCAACCTATATAAGCATCAACTGTTGCTAGCCAAGGCCTTTCCAGTATTAAGGGATGTCAATCTAGCCGATTTTTGGGGTTAATAATCAAAAAATTGGCTGGATATTCCCAAGAGTCCATAGAAATGATCACATCTTGTAATGTTCCTTCTGGCCTAATGACTGAACGGTCAGCAAGTTCCAGCAAGGTAGTGGTTGGTTCTAAGGTTGTGATGCCAAGCACTTCGCAAGTTTCTGTTGTAAGAATGTTAATGGTTGTCCTTAAGACAACTAAAGTAATGGAAAAAGAGTGGCCATTTATTTGGACTATGACAATGGGATTCCATGGGTCTTCATATTTTACAGGTGTCTCATTGCCTAGTAATAAATTAGAAAAAGTTCCGACGACATGGACAGTTGGTGCTATTTTTGTCTTCCTCGCAGAATTCTTTGCACACAACTCTATAACAGTTTTAGCATATATCGGAATATCTTGAATGGAATGGAGGAGGGGTATTTTTATACAAAGATTTTTGAGTTCACCCAAAAGATCAAAGTCAGGATATTCAATTGGTCAAGGTATTATCAATCTTTCTGGGAATGGGGGAGAAGTAGTTATGATTTGTTCAGGGTCTTTCTGCCTGACTGTATCTTCTCCTTGTTTTGTTTGCTAGTTATCTACAGTCAAAGGCTTATTCGGATATGTTTCTTTAACTTCAGGTTGCAGATTTTTGTCCTCATCTGGAGCAATTACGCGTCCAGATCTTAACTTAAGTTCATTACATTCTCTTGTCTCAACTTCGGGGTCCAGACTCTCAATAATTTGTACTGACTGGATCGGTCTATTGTTAGGATTTGGATTTGGTTGAGCTGGGAGTTGTGGTTGTATATTAGTTTGAGGATTTTGCTACAATGTGTAAGGTGCTGGTAAGGTTGGTTGAGGCAGAGGAACTGTTCCCATATGTTGGTTTGTGGTTCGTTGCCAATTTGGTTGGCAATTCTGATTTTGTGAGGTAGAATGAGACCATTGAGATGAATAGGGGGTGTTCTGCCAGAATGGTGGAGGGTAAGAGGAATTTGGCCAATTATTATTTGGATTTGAATCATTTGATTGGTTGGGCCATGGTGGCATAGAAAATGCTTGAGGTGGCCAGGTAAAGAAAGGTGGCTAGTTCTGCCATGCTGCCCCTGAATACTGTTGAAAATTAAATTGCAAAGAAGCAAAGAGTGATGATAGTTCTATAGGCATACCTGTTAGACATGTTTTCCATTGACGACTCTGGTTCAACAGATATACTGGTTCCACTTCCTCTTCTGCTTCCTCGAAAACTACTTTTAATCTAGGAAGCGATGGAAAACTTTCCGTAGCATGATCCTTAGTTGAAATTGCGCATGTTTCTATCATATCTATAAGACATTCTCTATGATTATGTTTCTTTCTACAACATGGACAAAAAATAGCTAAATTTTTTTCTTCTTCAGTCTTCTTTTGTTTGGCCTACATGATATCCAATTGTGTCATCAGGGTCCCCAAGATATCGGTCTTGAAATCTTCCGCCAGATTGTTGATTTCAACTCGTGTAATGCTCCCTCCTAAGGCTTTATTGTCTCTAGTGATCGAATCACATTTGGTTGGTTTCAGCGTTATACTACCTCTGGAACACCTAATGCACAATTGTATAATATTGTCATAATCCTCTTGATAAATATCCGCTTTCCCCATTAAATTTAGTGTTTCTACCCATTGGTCTTTCATACCTTTGATCAACATAGTTTTAAGAACTTCGAGTAAATTTTCATAAGGAGACCTTTGCAGATTATATTGAAAACATTCTACATACTCTTCAAGAGTCTCATTAGTCTTAGCTACCATTTGAAAGATTTCATCCTTCAATTTCCTAGTTCAACAATAATCTTGGTATTTGTTTAGAAAGGATGTTTTCATTTGGTCCCAGTCATTAATGGTACCTCCACCAAGCCCCATAAACCAAGACAGAGCTGCTCCCTTCAGAGTACAAGGGAACAGCTTCAACATTTTGGGGTCGGTAGTGTAATCATACCCCCTACATAAAACATCAAATTCAAAAAGTAATGCATCGAGATCCTCTAAAGTTAGACCATGAAAGAGGAATATTCTGTAATGGAATAGCTTTCATGGGGGCATTTACATCTATATCAACAATATGGTATTGTAATGTAGAGGTCTAAGGCTGTTGCAGATTATGAGCCATTTGGTCAAAAATATGCCAATATCCTTCGGGGATTTTTGGAACTGGAGATCTGAACCTGGGGGGGTTAGAAGAGACTTTTAGAATGATTTTAATAGTACTACCTTGGTCTGGAATACTGGGCGTCCTCTACTCAACTACTACTTCAGGAGATTTTGGTTCTGATAATTTAATCTTTTCAACACTACCTATTTCTCCTTATCCTTCACAGAGGTTGCAAGTATTCCCTTCTTGTAAAGGGCTACACTACAAATTTTCAGTGTTCTGAAAACTCTATTGAAACCCTTTAGTCTTGCTGTGAATCTCAGTGTCAGCTGTAGATGGTGATCCTGTGGCCTGAAGGGTTATAGTAGGATTTCTTGTAGAAATTATTTGGGGTCCTAGTGATGACTAAGACTTAGCATTCCTTATGATTTCGTCAATGAAGGTTGATTATCCAAGCATCACCAATCCCTTGGTTTTTTCAGATCTAGGTGGAGGAATTAAATCTTTTTCTACTCTTTTCTTCTTAGTCATTCATATAGAAATTCAAACATTTATTTCTATTTTAATTCCTATGTATTTTTGCTGAAAAGCGGGCAAAGGAGCAAGCACTATACTTGATCATACGCAGGTTCTTACCTTCCGTTTTTAATACCCAATTCTTTCACAACAAACAATTATCAAACATACATCACCTTTTGTGAAATGGAAACACTCTCCCTCGCAATGATGCCAAAATTTTGGGTGCATATAAGGTGTCTTTTAGAACTCCTAAATGCCTCACATTAATTATCGACCTAGGTAAGAATTTTTGTTTCAAGAGTGCACACAATACGTGCAAGTGATGAAAATAATTATATCTACATAGGGTAATGCTTTAAGATATCTTATTGATTTCAATACAAGAGTAAATAGATCAAACCATAACTATCAAACTTGTAACTTCAACGAAATTAACCTATTCAAGCACCAAAACTCAATCTTAATCAAAAATTCCTAATTAGAATTACATCAATCGAGTGCATTGTAGCGATAACAGAGCTCTTTCAGCTGAATCTAAACTTCCGCATAAAAGTAATACAACTGATCTAACCAATAACACTCTGGCTTTCGATTAATAAGAAATGATTCTTACCTAATAATTAAATCAATCTACGACACAAATAAATGAATCCAATCAACATAAATAAGAATTAATGCAATGAATACACAAATTCAACACTAGTGAAAGTAAATCAATTGTAAGGCTATAAAACAGAGCAATTAAACTTGCAGTAAAAGAAAGGTAAAATTATAAAACAGGGAACAACAATGAAATCCACCAGTGACCGGGACCAAGCCGCTAATGATTACTGCTTAATTACTTCAGAATATGGCGAATAAACAACAACATGAATTATATATTATTCATCAAATCCAAATGTCATTACAACACGATGTATCCTTCAGAATAATGCTTTGTATATTAAAATTACAATTCATGTAAAAGGGCAAAAGTTTTTCCACTCTATACGTTCTTCCCCTCTTATAGTCAAAGAGGAAAAGAGATAAATGTGATAACTCAGGATCAGGAGATCCTAAGGAATTCGCAACCAAATACTATTATCAAACAGTCTTCCATCTTGCGCTAATCCTCCTGATTCTCTTCTCAATTAACCGCACAAGATGCGCTCTTTTCTCCCTGTTTAGCATTTGTTGTTCAATAGTTTGAACAACAATTTTCCTATTCGCTAAGCTCTACATAAAAAGCAACGAAAGTTTGTTTTGACAGCCAAATCACATCAAAAACAATTTTGTTCACTTTCTATCAAAATTATATCAAAACCTTATTACATCATGGCACAAACGCATAAAAAAGAGGAAAAAGATAGTGTAATCAAGAGTAAATTTATACCTGTTGCACAACCCAACAATTATGTCAAGATAAATCCCAAAACTAAAATAATTTATGAAAACTAACAATAATTTACAAAGACAAACATACTGATTCAATGACTAGAAAAGAAAAATGAACTTGGACAACTCTCACAATTTAAATTGTGAGACTAGAAAGTGGAAGATGAAAAACCCTCAAGGCATAGTGAGGAAATATAACATTTAAAATGTTGCAACATGAATAAGACTAAGGATGGCTAGATTATAATCCTAATGTGCCCTTTCTGGAGCAACACTTTTTATAATTTCCAAATGCACATCAATAATGATCCAACAACTAATATTACTTAGGTTTGACTAAAATTGGATCATTGAACAATATGGATGATGATATCTTGGTTAGTCTCAACTTCATTAGAAAAATGAACTTTAGCATAATCGAAATCAACTCACTCAAACCAAATCATGATACTATAATTTGAACTACCTGCAAGGCCTAATGAAGTAATACAATGTGTTGAATGTGTAATAGAAACAAGACTAACGGTGGTCAACTTGAAATCCTAATTGTTATAGGCCATTTTTCCACATCGGATCAATGAGCTTCCTAATGTGATCAATCAACATCCTCTTCCCCCTTGTCGCCATCTTGCACAAATTCGTAAGGATGTTCCCTTCATCCCCCAGAAATTTATCCCTAAACTGCATCATCTGAGCCAGTTTTACCACCAACAGTCCATGTATGCCTACTAGGGTGTGATCACCTACACATTGCTAAATTGTAGCCTGTGTTGGTCACCAATGGGTTTATCCCCTTTGCATTATTTTGGTTCTAGAAATCCAGGAGAATTATTGGGATTCTGGAAGCTTCCCCTTCTAGGAGTGTCCAAAAGTTGTCTTAAATACTTACCTTGGATAAAACATTAAGATCCTATCCTTCCCTACTTTTGAATTTTCACCACTTATCCTTTAATCCTATCCCTCCATCAAAGGTGGTTCTCAAACCCTAGATTGGTAATTGGATAATAACTCCCGACTTACCCTACTTCTCCATATATTCCCAACATTCTATGTGGTTGGAGGTTGGCTTTTGGATATTGATTTTTCCCTTATGTTTCTATAGTGAGTGTTTATTATCTCATGCATTTAGGGTGATTGGAGGTGCATATTGTGACAAGGAAAGGACAAGTCAACAACTTGGAGGAGCTCTTCTACAAAATCAACTGCTACTTATTGTTGTAGTCTCCTTCCATTTATATTAATGTAATGAATTAATTATTTTCCTATATTTGATATTTTCATTTCATATATTTCAATACCTTGTTGATCTATTGAGTCAAGCATTTAGATGATATTGCATAGATCTTGTAGTTTCTTAGCTTGTGCTATCTGACTGTGCATGTTCTAATTTTGGCATTCAGAGCTGGGATTGGAGCTTCCAAGCTAAGGAGGGAGTGAAGTATGCGAAGGATTTCATGTAGGCCTCATTCTGTTATCTATTTACTTTAAGGAAAATCATTGGCTTCCATATCTCCTTGTTATTCTAGGTTACCTGCTGACATAGGGAAGAAAATTTTGTCTGTAATCATAAATTTTGTCCTTATCTATTGTGTTTGATTACCTCCTTGATAGACCTTTGTTGTATTGTCCAACTAAGAATAGACCTAGGAAGTGATTTCATTGAACCTTTCTTGCAAATTTTGTGTCAGAATCCCCTTTCTTAGGCCCAACGCTCCCCCATTACCTTTGACATAGCATTGCACCTCACCCAGGCCCACTCGGTAACAACGTTGCAATGCACTGGTGCCTCTTCTGCACCAGCAATGGTCCCTATTTTTGGAAAAACAAATTCCTTGGTTCTTAAGCCTCTCTTTGGTCATCCTACTTCCATCTGAACTTCCCTGAGTCTTGTGTGTCTTATGGTCTCTCTAAAGCCTCTGCTTCGTTTTAATTTGTGTTGTTTGCCTTTGGTAAGAATTGGTTTTGATTTTTCTTTGTTCTTCTCATTTAGTTGCTTACAAAATGATTTAGTTTGATTGTTAATCACTGAGATGAGTTGTTGCTCTAGTCCTCATTCTGAAAAGTATAATTGAATCAGTAATTGAACATTTTCATCTTAGTTTTCTTCATCTCGAAAATTAAGTGTGGTGAAAAAGAAAAAAATTGTATTGGAATTTATGGTTTTACATGTTCATTAGCATAGGAATAGTTGCATCGAAAAGGGAAAATTCATCTTGGATATTGTTTGTTGCATACTAATTGTTTCCTCCCTTCCTTAGCTAGATTTTCATTAAAAGAGAAAATATTTCTATTTTCTCATTGTTTGGTAAATTATAGACTTATAATTTGACAGACATAAATCATCAACCAAGGGTAGATAAGCTTATGATATGCTGCACAAAATATATGTAGGCTAATACCTTAAGTGATTTTCTAATTAAACCATTCATACACAGAGCTATAATTTATCCTTTATGCATCAACATTTGGTAGCAAATGCTATTGAGTGGATCCAATCACCCCTCTATAGCTCTTGATATTACTGATGTTGATTAGAAAAGATAAAAGACCAAACAAATAGTCATAAAAATCAAGAAGATAAAACCTAATTAAATGATTCCAAACACATTTATCAAATAAACTTCTTCATCCAACTATTTCACATATGCTTCTGAAATTCAGAAAAGAGAAACACTAGTTGCGAAAATAACTTACTCATGCATACAAATAATCAACAGAAATACAAATACTATAACTATTGGAGTTGTGAGCAAAGGGGGCCCTCCCTTACTCACAACCCCTCTACTATTAAAGGAGTTTACATCGGGAGATCAATAGAACATATAAATTTCTATAAATATGAAAAGTATTACAGAGATGTACAAGTATGATATGTTCTACCAACTACCCCCTTTGGAAATGAAACATAATGAAATTTATACAAGTTCAAAGGCATATGGTTTCCTAAATTAGGAAAATAACTATGCCGTAACTACTCTCTATCAATAACTAAACAAAATGAAAAAATAACTCTGCTGAGTTTGATCCAGGACTGAAAGAATGGATCAAACTAATTTTGTTACATGACAGGAGCTTTTTCCCAATACGGCCATCGAGAAGAGGACTGAAGATCTGGGCAGTTTCAATAATGAATTTGAGGTAGGCAATAGGACAGCGTCCATGTAGGTGGTTTTCTTCATAAAACCCATGTTTTGCTATACTTGAAACTAAGTCTAACATATCCAACCATTGATTCTACTGCAAGAAATCTGAGGGGTTACAGGAAATCTGCATCTACTGGAAATCGTGGAGTGTTTATAGGTAATCAACAACTATGGCTGTCTACAGGAAATTGCTGATTTGCTTCAAATAATGACTAATATGCATAATATTTTGATCAGTCAAACTTGATAATTTGATTAGGAAACGATTAACTTCAATAAATACCTAAGAAAAAGGTAAAATGATACCTTTTAAGATAATTTTCATACTGTGAGCACACAACACCCTTGTGGTCAAAACATAGGTAATATAGGCAAAATAGGAGTAGTTAGGAATCAAAACGAGTTCAAAAGGTGGGAAAAAACATCTTAGGAGGCTATCAAAAAGTGAGAAAAATGGGACTCAACATCTCCCCCAAACCTAGCTTCTTGCATGTCCCTTATGCAAGAAAAAATGTTGCATCCTCAGGAAAAAAATCATTTCATGCCCTATGTTGCAACTACTGCAACCAAGTGGTCTAATTGGGCTTTGTTGGACTCTTCCCTAACCAAATTCTAATAATCCTCATTCTTTTTCTGAAGGTGATCAATTTGTGCCTATTTCTTCTTCATAATCTGAGTTGCTTTCTGATTCCACTCATCATACTCCTTTTTCATGCGTAGGGTATTTTCCCTTAGGGTTTCATTCTCCTTTAGAAGGACCCGCTTAAACAAAGTAAGTTCAGCAATGGTTTCCTCCAATTCCTTCCAAGATTGCTTCTTCTTAGAAGTTCCCTCTCTGTCATGTTGTCCTTGAGAGGATTGGGGAAAACTTGGTTCCTCTCCAACTGTTTTCTCTCTACTTTCCTGCAGCTGTGAATTCTGAAAGGACGTAGCCTCCACTTCTTCTATGTTAATAAATTTAGTTGACTCCACCTTCCCTTTCCTTTTGGATAGGTCTCGGGACCTCTTACTCCTTTTATCAGTTTTAATTGGTGGTACCCCTCCCGCTACATTTTCCTTTGTTTCCAGCTTTGCAACTTGGCTTCTTGTAAATTGCTTGGTAGGGGTAGAAGGGCCCTTCAACTTGGAATTTTTCCCTATGGTCTGCCCAGTCACCACCACTTCCTATTCTGTCAATGAACCATGGGTTTAGTGTTTCATTTTCATATTTTCTATTAGCTCTTCCTCCTTAGCTTCCGAAGAACTAGGGTCCTTCTCAACCTCTAGGAAGTGATTCTCTAAGAATAAATCTTCCCATGTTTTATTATTCTTTTGTAGAACCTCAATCATGATAATTTTTATCAACCCATGGTGATAGAGCTTTTCCTCTATATGGGTTTCCCTTGCCTTAGCAGTAGTGGACATTTTCATCAGGGACATTCTTAAAGAGTAGGGAAAATTAAAAGGCCTGTCTCAGAAGTGGCCGAGAAGACGCATATGAAACAAAAATGCTAGATTAAAGTGGCCTTCATAGGTTATGTATTTTTGCAGGAAAAAAAAAGGTGTTGATACTTACTTCTAAGGAAATCTTGTGGGATTGCCTTGCTCCAATCAGAACATGCATGTTCTTTCCAGAGGAAGGGTGCACAAATTTCTTTGTTAAATTGTTGATTCTTGAACCAACGCTCCCATTCCTATGGGATGCCACAAGCTCACACTACTGGCTCCTCTGTCAACCTAAATTGAACATTCCCCATATGCGCTTTATCACCATTTAGATTCAGATAAAAATACATTGTCACCTCCGAATTATTCCCACTAAATTTCAAAAACAAGGGCAGCCACCGTGCCTTATCTAGTCTTTCTTTACTTCGGGGGCCAACGTCCAACAATGCAAGACCCTGAGGTTCAAACCTTACAGCAGAATGTATGTTTGACATCGCTAGGGATAGGAGAGAACATAGTTGATTAATCTCACAGAAAGACCTCTAAGACTTAGCGAAACAAAAAAAAAAGCTCAAAAATGAGAGTTTAAATTTGCAAGTATTCAATAAATATGGCAATTTTTGAAAAATGCAGGACATGATCATGATTTTCATCATGATTCGTTCTGTAAGATAACTCTTGAAAAGATAATCAAAGGACGTGTCAGAGAAATGATAGTCAGGAATGGAACTCGATTTATGACATAACGTTTGGTAGCCGCCTTCTTCCACCAGGGTTACCATGACTTACGTTCATGCAAAATTTAAGAATTAAAGTATCATGACCTTTTAACTTAAGCATCCTGTCGCTAATCATACCTTACTGACATTGCCTTTCAACGATCTAGTACTTAGATGATGATTAATGTTGGTTTTGAAATGATAACCCACCTTGAAATCACATAATATGCACAATCATATAGTTCATGGTCTCGATTAATAATAAAAATGACTAGTACTTTTCAGATTTTGTAGAATATGCTATGTTTTTTCTTTGTTCTTCAAGAAATCAGTGGTGTTGTTGCAGGAAATGGAACCACAACTATTGAACTTCTGCGAAAATCCTTCTGCAAGAAACCATTTCTTCCCATTTTTGTACAATTCATTGCACATGAATGGAGGTGTTGATGTCGAATGTGGAATGACCTCATTGGATTACCATCCATTAACATCAGATATTAACCAATGAGAGGCCCATCACCATTAATGAGAGTGAGGACCAAGGTACATCGGATGCATCCTATTAATTGTGAATTTATGAGCTATTTTTGAACCCCCTGTAGGATCCAGTAGTTAGGGAGCCATAATGAATCCCCCTTGTTGTTGGTGAGATAGCATGTCATTAAGGTATACAAGCTTCAAGGCATCACAAGACTTTGATCTTGCACCTACATAATTTGTTGATGTCGATGGGCCAAGATTGTTGGATGGAGGGCCTATTAGCTCTGCTATTACTTTCAACCTTTTAAGGACAAATGCAGGCCTGATTGGGTTATTAATGATCAAAAAAGGGTTGCAGCAGTTGGTTTTCCTTCCCTCCTTCATTGTCTTTATTGTTCTATGGTCCCGCTACCTTCGTTTCCTCTTCCTCCTACATTTTTCTATGTTCCCACAGCTCTCGCTATCCCTATTTCACACCAGCATTTAACTTAGAACCCATGTTTCCTTAGCTCCTAGGGGCTAGGGTGTAGACATAATAAAACCCTGATGATGCGACCACGTAACATAACCCGCGCCTACCCTGCTATCCCTTCGTCCTTTTTTAAATCCCCACCATTGATCACCCTGATCTAACGGTCTTCACATTTCTTGCCCGCACGTTAAACCTCGTGCGCTTTCCTTGCCATCTGACCGTCCGTCGCATGATCAGACGGAAGTCGCAAGCCTCGCTCACATGACCTGCCTGCCCATTAGCGCGCGATTGCGGTGGTTTCCTACTACCATGTGTTGCTATTTCATTGGATAGCGAGGGGTTATATGGAAACTGCCCACCTCCAATAGGTGGTGCGGGGAATACTACCTGCTCGTTATACCACTGTTCTCCCACGTGTTAATCTCTATGCGTCTTCTGCTTCCCTCAACCGTCAGATCTGCTGCATCCAGATCCAACGAGCTTTGTTTCTCCATCCATATTTCCTCCTGATAACCCTTGTAAGCCACTCTTCGCTGTTGATTTACGCATATCAACGGTCGATCCTTCCCTGTCAAGCTTCCGCCATATGGCCTGTGTCCTTAGCCTGTTCAGTGAACCGAAGGGAGGAAGGAGGCCAGCTAGCTGTACCCTGCGTAATAAAGCTTCAACAACTGCAATTAACTAGCAACTTGGCCAAGAAGGAAACATGACAGCCTCGAGAAGTTAATGCAGTTATTAGTTATGGAGCCTTGTATCAGTCAGTACTTCATCTGCTCGAGAAGGACCACAGAACGCCAGGGAATGTCTAAATCATCCATTAAAGTAGGCAGAGTGTAGCAGAGCCCCATATCTAAGAACTAATATGTTAGGTGGTCCATTATGACCCCTTCTCGTATAACACGATAGAGTGTCTTTGTAACCAACCTCTATATATATCCAGAAGACAGAATGTAATAGGGGTTGATGGTTGATGAATGTTATTTTGATGTAAACTTCAACTTTTGGAGACTGTAACTACTATGATACCTGTAGCTTATGGTCTTCATTTTCAGCTAATGCAAGGTTCTTTTGCTGTTACTTGCTCACTTTCCACTTCTTCTTCTTGTTCTAGGTTGTGCCTATTATGCATTTATTCATGTGCTGTTGATGTTTAGCATTAGAGGGGTTGTCATCCCACCTATGTGTTAGAATCTAGCTTGTATCATTGAATTTATATGCAGGTTTCTGTTGTTTTAATGCCAGAGAGCTGTCATCCTGTCTATGGATTAGGAAACAGATTTGAGGACCTTTTAACTGGTTGTAGCTGGCCATCACAGGGTCCTGTGCATCTGCTAGTGTGATTAGTATTCTCCATCATCACATTTTCCTTAAACTGTGAGTAATTGGTGGTCTAAAGCCTTGAAGTCTGGGGGTGTTCACCCATGTCTAGGGTTAAGCATAGTAGAAGTGGTTATCTGGCTTTAATATGCATCATTCCTTCCATTCATCCACCATTTTCCAACATTTTTGTTGAGTTTGTAATGTTCTCGAGCATCTCTGATATACAACCTAGGAGAGTTTCTTGGGGTGATAACATTAATTGGAGCCATTGCCGGGGAGAGGAGAATTGAAGCTCAGCTTCCCTGGGAGAACGACAAAGTTTCAAGATTTGATGATAGAAAAGGTTTGAACATAGTTTCTGGTTGTAATCATCTATCTGGCGACTCCACTGGAGGAAGACCAACCTTTGTCGACTCCACATTGAAGTTCTGGCTCAGTTTGTGAGACATACTCGAAAAAATCCTCAGAAATCACCAACTGAACCAGTGCCTGATCCTGAGAAGATCGTTCAGTAGAAGAAAATATTGTAGTAAGGAGCATCAGGACCAGGTAAGCCTTAGAATTTCCACGCATCTCTACTAGTGAAAGTTACCCTTAGAGATTCATAAAGCTCCTTAGTGGTTCATTTCCCTTTTGGATTCTAGTTCAAAGAAAGAAGCTTTCCATGATGCCCATCATATTCCTCTGTGTCTATCATTCTTTTCATTGATTCCTACCACTTAGTCCACCAGTAATCCTTTCATATACCCTAGTCATGGCAGGTCAGTAAGCCCTTACAAAGATAGAAAGAATAGTTGCTGCTAGGTATGGACCCCTGGTCTTGCCTGTCCCTTTGGATCCCATACCTATAGGAAATTATCAAGAATATATGCCTAAGTTTACTAGTGCAGAAGGAGTAACAGCTGAAGAGCACCTCGAGGCCTTTTATAGCTATGCTGATAACCTGGATATCAATGAAGAGGATGTCTAGATGAGGGTTTCTGTCCAAAGCCTAGATGGGGAAGCTAGAAAATGGTTCAGAGAATTACCCCCTAGGTCTATTGTAGACATTGAGACCCTAGATGATGTGTTCCAAAAGCACTAGGGGAATAATAAAAATCTGCTCTTTTATCATATTGAATTTGGGAACTTGCAGAGAGAAGATCGTGAGCTACTGTCTGATTTCAACATCAGATTTAATCTTATGTACATCAAAATGCTAGCTAAAGTAAGAACTACCCCTACTTCTGCTATGATTACTTATGCCAATGCCTTCGATTCTTAGTTCTACCTGCTGTTAAGAGAAAGAGTATGTACTTCTTTGGCTGATATGCAAAGTGCAGCTTTTGAAATAGAAGCAAACAACATTGCTACAGAAAGACTAGATGGTGATGATGAAAAGAGAAGACAGGGAGGTGAATCCTCATCATCCTATGATCCTGAAATAGATGAATTAGACAGGATGATAGAGTTTTTAGCCTCTAAAGTTTCCAAACTAAATGCTGAGCAGTATTCTGAGGACGCAGGAGCTCCTTGTGACTTTTTTCTTCCAAAGTCAAATCCATATAGAGGAACACAGGAGCAGATCCAGATTTTGCAAAGAAATAAGATTGCAAACGGAGACAAAGGGGTGAAGACCCTTTTACAGAATGTAGTCGTGGAAGAAGAGTAGACTGAAGAAGAGGAGGAGGTTCATGGTTTAGGAGATAAGGGTAGTGCCTCCTTCTTAACCAGAGCTGCATATGAAGAAGCATCATCTAGAGGCACTGTTTACCAGTTTGTTGTAGCTGCAGAACAACATGCTGATCAGCAGCAGCAATCAGCAGATGATCCTCTCATCCTAGAAGAATCTGTGCCCGAAACCAGCTCATCTTCACATGGCTATATAGATCCGAAAATTTTCCAGCCTGCTCTGGTCCGTAGTCCAGTGATTAAAAATGGAGAGGAATGCTCCCCATCATCTTTTGTCCCTCTGTCTGCTCAAGTGACAATCCCTTAAAGCTACCCGTTGAACACTGAGGCAGAACAAAATTCAATGCTCAAGGATGAAACTGAACATCTCAATCTTGATATTCTGATGCTTGCTCAGGAGGCCTCCACACAGATTAAAGTGGCAGCTTTTCAGATGACAGAAGAAGAGGATGCATAGTTTTGGAACTCCCCCTTGGATGAAGATTGTTCAAAGCAAGATGCAAGAGCAGATGATGTCACTCTGTCCCCTACACAAGAATATAATGGTGCATCTTTCATATTAGTTGTGCAGACCACAAAAGACACAGAAAATCACACAGCAGCCATGATTATTCAGTAGATGTACAGTGGTTCCCGTGAAGAACATCCAAGGAGGAGAGCACACAAAAGGGAGATGAAAGTTGATCCATATCTACCTATTAAGCTCAAATTTCCTAAATTGTTTGAGGTAGAGGATCAAATAAATCCTGTTTTGTAGCTCTATGATGAAGAGGCTGAGAGCAGGAGAAACAATTTTGATGGCTCATCAGTTGGCCAATTTTTTAATATTTATGTTGTTTAAGGTCCTCTAGCCTTAATGATTGTAAGCAGTTTCTTTTTCAGGTTTTAGTGTAGGCTTGGTTTGACTCCATGCCCAATGGATACTAGGCATAGTTTCTAAAGCTGGTTTTGCATGAAGGCATTGGTCTGCAGTTCTTGAGATCTCACAGGGAGGATCTCATCCCTAAAAAGAGCCAGTGTTAGCTCTGCTATTACTTTCAACCTTTTAAGGACAGTGGCAGGCCTGATTGGGTTATTAATGATCAAAAAAGGGTTGCAGTAGTTGGTTTTCCTTCCCTTCTTCATTGTCTTTATTGTTCTATGCTCTTTCTACCTTCATTTCCTCTTCCTCCTACATTTTTCTATGTTCCCATAAGCTCCCACTATCCCTGTTTCACACCAACATTTAACTTAGAACCCATGTTTCCTTAGCTCCTGGGGGTTGGGGTCTAAACATAATAAAACCCTAATGACATGACCACATGCCATAACCCGTGCCTACCCCACTATACCTGCATCCTTCGTTAAATCCCCACTATTGATCGCCCTGATCTAACAGTCTTCATGTTTCCCGCCAGCACGTTAAACCTCGTGCACTTTTGTTATAGACATTTTTGGGCACTGCAACCCAATCAAACATGTTCATAAACCAAGGGCTCCTAAGTCCCTAAAAGTGTTGCTTTACACCCTAAAAGAACAAGGTCAGCTGATTACATCATCTCCCAGAAGTTCTCCACAGAAAGTTGCTCAGAGCTGGTCAAAGCTGGACCATACAAACTTCCCAGTGTAGAGGGTGCGATGCATCTCACCTGCCCCATGAAAACGGTGCGATGCATACTGGAAAGCCCTTCTGAAGGGTGTGATGGGTGAGGGTAGACAAATGGCAGAGACAGTTTGCAAGGTGGATCGTCATGGAATCTTCCAGAAACTTCTCCTGTGACACTTGCCTCTCTGAATTCACCCAGGGATGAGTAAGAGATCATCAATCTCCAAGTGGAATCAAGAACTATCAGAGGGACGACACTAATCAAAATCCCAGAAGCTAACTCACCCCCCTGCAATCATCTATATATGGATCCCTCATCCCAGAGATCCAGAGGCTGGAATTTTGTATCTTGTAAGGAAGTGTTGTTGGTTTCTTGGTGGAATATCATAGTGTTGGGTAATCTAAGCTTTTCATGAGGTGAAGAAGGGCTTTCATTCTAGGAGGATGACACTGGGTCAGAACAATTGGTTGTAATCCTCTTTGATATTCTTGATATTAATAAAGTTATTCAAGTTTTCCTCCACATTCTTGTATGTTTGATAATATATGCATTTGTGTGGTCAATATATATATGATCCTATATTTTTTATGATTGTAGGTCTCTGTTCTTCGATCGTATTATGTTTCTTTGATTCCACAGGTGCTCTTTGAAGCTGTGTAGACGAAGGAAAAGTGGCAAGGATCTGTCAGAAGGGAGAGGAACCAAGCAAGGAACTAAGCGCAAGACTGAGGTTGGTGTCCTTTGTTCCCCTCTTATCTACTTCTCATAAAGGAAAGCGAAAGTAGTTTTAGTTTGTTTGTTTCTAAGATAGCTACCAGTCTTAGTGGGACTAGCAGCTCCGAGTGGACACTAGATTTCCCGATAACAAAATGGCGACTCCACTAGGGAACGAATAGATTGTTTGCTTGTCTATATTTGTTTGTTTTATAAACTTATAGACAGAGCTTGAAGTTAGGCCAGCTAGCCTTCGAACTACATTTTCTATGCAAGTGAAAAGTAGATCAATGTTGCTTCAGTCTATCTCCGGGTTTTGTTTATAAACTAAACAATTGATTTGCAAACCTTCTAATTGCCCTAGTGGTGGCTCTAGTAACCTCATTAGATCAACCCCTGTGCTTTATATTTACTGAACATCACTTCCTCGGCCTAAATCCCTGAGCTGAGTTGCAAACTGTGACCCGGAACCCAGTTGAAGTCTCATCCCTGGACCATCGCACCTTCTCCTCTTGGGAATCTGGATGCATCGCACCTCCCGTGTGCAGCAGGTGCGCTACATCACACCTTCCCTGTGTTGCAAGTGCGCTAATCAGACAAGACCTCTTCTACCCTCAGATTTTGGTTTCTGTGTTCACTCTCTTCAGCTTTATTCAGGAGTTTTGTTGTCTGTGATTAGTATACCACTGTAAAAACTCCCTTCTTTCGCATGATTCCGCCTCAATAGTACAAATAATTGTGAATGTTTTATGTATTGTGCGCCATTTACAGTTCTCTTTTACAAAAAAGTAGCATAATCAAATTGTCGTCTTTTGATTTGGAAGTGTCGCAAGTGTTGTTTTCAGTCAAAGAGGATAATTCTATTGTTCTTGATGGTCGATTATACAGTTAATTTTTTATTTTATTTGAATTAGTAGCTTTTCAAGTGTCGAAAGCAGTTTTCAATTCAAAATAGCAAAGTGTCGTCATAGTCTTCCTTTCATTTTTAAAGAGAAATTTGTTAGTATTGTCGTTTTGAAAAGATAATTCAGATTTGTGCTTAGCATTCTTTTTGTCATTTACACATTAAGAAAGATGAAAACAAATACATGCATGTGCATTTGCATTTAGACTGCTTGTTCGTTTGATTTAGGACAGTGCATCTAGTGTGTGCTCTCTACTCTATGTTGAAAGAATGCCATCTCTCTTTCTTTAGTAGCTAGGATTTTCATTGCAAAAATAAGATGAAACGATTGTTTATCATCTTAGTTTTCATTTTAGGAATTGTATATCTACATCACACGGTGAACCTAAAAGGAAAATTACTTAAGAAAGATCAACTGTAAAATAAACTTAATGAACTTAAATTTGCTTTGGAACCTAACGCACAACATCTAGAAGTCTAGGCTAGAGACGTATTCCAGTGTCGTAAAGCCTGGTAACTGTCGTTTTCACTGTTGGTTGGGTGATTCCTCCTCTTTGAGATGACAAGTGCCAGTACGGATTTATGCTCCCACGTACTGTCGAGTATATATTGGGAGACCACAATAGGCTATATCCTTTATCCATAGGAAGCCGTGTCTACCACCCTATCGATCGCAATGCACTGAAAACAACATTCGGGAAGATTGACTGCCGTACCGTAAAAAGTATTCTATAGTTTTGCGATTGGTTTGGTAATCCCTCTGTCTAGATTTCCAGAGTAGTATCCTTCATTCCTTTTCTGACTCCTTAAAGGAAAAGTTCCATCTGAGAACTTGTCACTTCAAGCTCATTAAAAATCGAAGGCGACTAGAGTCATCCTTTGTTTTTTCTCGACTCTTAAAAATTGAAAAAAAAAGTTGTGTCAAAGCGTCTAAAATTCATTTAATTCGGAAACATTTTCCCCTTTATTTTTAGTTGATCGAGTAATCTGCAATCATGGAAGAAATTCAATTAAAACCCCGTCATTCGCGGAGACTTACGAGTCAACTGTCTTTGTCTCTAGAATCAAAACTATTCTGGACAAAGCGAACTCATTTAACCGGTTCAAAGTGCCCTAGTCTGGTTGGAACAAGTATTCTGACACCCTCGGAGACTCCAGTTACTCCAAACATTTCTGGTACCCCTGCCTTTAAAGAAGAAGTTCCACAGCCACTAGAGGACAGTATAACTGATCCTAGTGTGAGGATAAACACTTCTATACCTGAGCCGGCCCCATCTACAACTGATTCCGAAGGTGTTATTCCCCAAACATCTGTCGTTGCAGAATCTATACCTTCTTCGGCACCGAAAATATTTTACGAACCTGACAGTCTACCTCTTCCACCTATTTTGATTGTTATAGAAGAGATTGTGGAGGATCCTACATCTATTACTCCATCGCATCTTGGAGTTGGGATCACCCTATATCCTTCTTCGTCAGAAATTAGTCTACCATCATCGGAAGTTCCTGTAGAATCGCTAGGAAACCTTTTGGATAGACTAGATATGTCTGAACAACCGCTGACATTTAGGACTGTGTCATCTGACACAGTAGCGGCAGAACTTCCTACTGCTACTCCGACAATGTTGGTCGGCATACCATCTGTCGCAACTAGCTCTCAATCACTGGATGGAATCCATCCAGGGGTTGTTTCGACAGTATGGTCTATTCCCATTTGTTCGTCCGGAATAATATCTGGAATCTCTTATGTTGAGTCTTAGCAAATTGATCCTTCGCAGTGTCAATTTGGGCAATCCAGTCCTCAAAGGCAAATTATTCCCTTAAGCACTGGATTACCGCCATATGGGGGGCAATATGCCCTTTCATTGTCTCCTCCGGGAGTTCAAACATATGAGAGTTTGCAACAGAATTCAGGTTATGCTGGAATTACATCCAATGGTTGGATGCCAATACTGCCTCAACAACCAAGAGTTGTATACTCAAAAAAACAAAGTCTTCCTATGTCAAATATCCCCACTACACTGGCTATTGTGACGGTGTCGCAAATACAAGTGTGACCTGTTGTATGCCAACCTCAAGTCTCTTAGGTCGCAATCCAACAGCCCCTTGTCTCTACGACGCCACCACAATCATCGATTAGTGGCTTCTTAACTGGAGTGACCTAGGCTCAAACAGGTACCATTACCCCTCATATTGGTCAAACAGCCAGTATTGGACAACAGCACATGGTCTCACAACCATGGCTAATACAATATCAACAACCACAATTCCAACAAATTTACCAAGGATCTGAGCACCAAGTCTTTGCAAGTAATGGGCAGCCGTATATTCAAAACGGTCAACATCAACCATTTCATAATGGTTATGCCCATTAACCTTACCAAAGTTATCAGCATCATATGCACTATGCTAGTATGCAAAGACCCACTGCTCAGCCAATCCCATCTTATCCTGGGTATGCTTCGCCGAACCTAAATCAACAGTTGCCCTTCATGGAAACTTTAGAGTTACCAGATCTAAATCGGCTAACAAACGATCCAATCGCTTACACCCCTTGGTGGCCAACAATTCCTCATAAACTTCCTTCAGATATTCCTAAATTTAATGGAAATCTGGGTGAAGACCCGTCGAATCATGTGATGACCTTTCACCTTTAGTGTTCATCTAACACTCTAAATGATGATTCGATCATGCTTCGCCTTTTTCAGCGAACGTTAACTGGTCTGGTAGCAAAATGGTATATCGAATTGCCTAGAGCTTCGTTTGATAACTTCAATACCCTAGCCACAACCTTTTCAACCCATTTTTAGTTACCCATAAGGTATGAAACGGGAACAGAGCTTCTTACCAATTTCAAGAAAATGGCAGCCACTCACATATCTGGTCATATTCATGAGTGGCAACGTCGTCGCAGAATGGTAAAAACATATGTTCCTAATCATCTGTTGGCTGAATGGTTTATTAAGTCATTGTTACCTTCTATTACAGAAGATGTGGCAAAGGGAGTAGTCCTCACTGAAGAGCAAGTCATTGCTCGTGCGCAATATTTAGATTTGATTTATACTCAGTCTGGCACACTCTACAATAAAATCCCTGATGCTCCTAGACCGGAATTTTTCATTCCTCCCTCTCCTAAATCAAATAAAGACTCTCATGCCAGGGGACGGCGTGATAGGAACAACCAGCACGAAAACCATAAAGGCTAAGTCGAAAAAGGCTCGTACAATTTCAGGTCAAAATGCAAATGAAGAACTTCTAGCCTCAGAAGTAAATTCTGTATCGACTGACAAAGGAAAAGAAACCAAGCAACCAGGAGGCAAGAAGAAAAAGAAAGGGAAGAAGAAGAAACAGGATGAGTCGTCCCCTGAAAAATCTTTTGCAAACTCTTCTGGAGATAGGAAACGAAATCGTCAGGCCTTATATGTGATGAGGATCATTGGACAAGAGAGTGTCCATATAAAGATGAGCTTAGAAAATTATTCAAGAATTCAAAAACCTTGGCGGTATTGACTTATCCGTTTCCAAATCCAGGAACAAATCTAGTTACTAGTGACAATACTTCCCCATCCCAAGTGCTAATGTTTTCGGTTTCGAAGTAGCAAAATGATGATTTGATATCAACAAGGAATAAAGATTACGGGAATCCACAGCTGTCGGACAACAAGGCCAATGATCAACCTACTAGTTCGACAACAACTTCGACCGAAGTTGTGCCACCCATCATTCCTGAACTAACGATAAAGCCGCCAAAGGGAGTAGTACACAAATCGACATTTAATCCTCGTACCAGAGCAGCATAGCATTATAATATAGTGGAAGATCTGGCCCAATCACCATCCGCTATGTCGACACTTGAGGGACTGCAAAATTGCCCCTCTCAAAAGCAGGCTTTATTATCAACGATAGGTGGGATTGACCCAACAGATTCCAATCTTGTATCCTTTAATCACAAAGGATATGACCCTCAGTTACCAGCTCAACTATCTTTCCTTATTCAAGTGAAAGCCCTCAACAAAACTGTTCATCGAATAATTATTGATGAGGGGGCATCTACATGCATAATTTTGATGAGTTGCTGGAAAACTTTAGGATCTCCACCCTTGTCATGATCTTCGATGACATTAAAATCATTTGATGGATGAACATACACCCGATATGGGATTTTAAGTAACTTGCAAGTCAAACTGGGGGGAAAAACGGTAGAAATTCATGTTGAGGTAATCGACGGAAACCTCGATTACAAAATCCTACTAGGAAGGCCCTGGATATATGCTATGGAAGCCATTGTGTCGACCAACTTTAGGAAGATTGCATTTCCTTTTAAAGGAGGAATTAGAATCATCGACCAACAAACATTTCTCCCCAACAGTTCACAAGTTACGGGAAGAATTCCGATGATCCACGGAAGCCCTCATTCGCTTCAAAATATCGGAGTAGACCTACTAAAAGTCCCTATATTAATGGGGACTTTTACCCTACTGCCTCCAATCAATCTGGCGGAAGTGGCAAAGGTGGGAACCTGCAATATGATATCTTCTATTCAAAATATCTCTAAAAATGATATTGACATGGATCATCTGCAGGTATTGCCTCCAAGCCCAATAGAAATATTGTAGCAATCAATGTTTTCGGCATGGGAGGCAAACCCAAATCAATGCTCATCAAGCATTTGGATAGATAGGTCTAAGGAATATGGTACCCCTTCAGATCCTTGGTCACAAGTACATTATACAGACGAAGGAATTGTTCAGTCAATGATGATTGATGGGGCACCATGGGAAGATTACCACCATCGTTCCCATCTTCCGGATTACAAAGAAGATACTCCTACTGACCTTCATCATCCATCAATTTTGATTTTCTATCAAATACTGTAAACACGGTGGATTCTGAGCGAAACTTGTCCAATATTGAAGAGACTATCGCCATAAATATCTCGACCAAAACAAATGTTGTAGAGAATATTCATGTCGGCAAATCTTGTTCTCCTTCAGAACTGGAGATATATCACGCTCTTTTTCGCGAGTTCAGAGATGTCTTTGCTTGGTCGTATGATGAAATGCCAGGCATTGACTCGAGCATAGTTGAACACGAAATTAAGATGTATCTAGATGTCAAACCGATACGACAACGGCTACGGCAGGTGCACCCCAAGAAAGCCGTTGCCATCAAGGCAGAAGTTGTAAAACTTCTCCATGCTGGTTTTATTTACCCAGTCCCTCTAATTGATTAGGTATCAAATATTGTTCCTGTAATGAAAAAACAAGGAACTATTAGATTGTGCACCGATTATAGGGATGTAAATCACGATTGTCCGAAAGACAACTACCCTACACCCTTCATTGACAAGATAATTGATGAATGTGTCGGATGTGAAATCTTTTCATTTATGGATGGATTTTCCGGGTATAATCAAATAAATATCCGCCCACAGGACCAGTCAAAGACTGCATTTATTTGTCCGTGGGGCACATTTGCATATCGCAAGCTACCCTTTGGTTTAAAGAACGTAGGGGAAACATTTCAGAGGGCAATTAATTATGCCTTCCATGACATCAAAAACATCATTCAACCATATCTTGACGATCTTCCAGCTCATTCGTGACAGCGGACCAATCATCCACAACATTTGAGAGTGATATTTCTACGCTGCCGACACTACAAGATATGACTCAATCCACACAAATGTGTGTTCTATGTCAGTTATAGTCGTTTACTTGGCTTTGTGGTCTCAAAGGACGGGATTCGTCTCGACCCATGTAAGGTTCAGGCAATCATTGATTTGCCTCCACCTTCAAATTTGCTTCAGATTCAGAAACTCCAAGGGAAAGCAAACTTTCTGAGGAGGTTCATTCCAAATTATGCCGAACTTGCTAAGGGTTATACTCATCTATTGAAAAAAGAAGTACCCTTCATCTGGGATCAGGTCACGCAAGCTTCCTTTGATGCTCTAAATCAATCTCTAATAAAAGCATCATTAATGTATGCTCCTGATTATCAAAAAGACTTTTAACCTGTATCTGGCTGTAGCAGATACGACCATCGCAATGGTTTTAGTTCAAGAAGACTATGGAGTTGAACATCCTATATATTATTTGAGTAGAAACTTAAATGATATAGAAAGCAAGTACTCCTACATTGAAAAGCTAGCTGTCGCACCTGTTCAAGTGATACAGAGATTTCGACACTATGTCCTCTTTCGAAAAACGACCATTTTGTCAGATTGCAACCCCATGACTTATATATTGTCGACAGTTGTTGGGGGGCAAATATTCAAAATGGATAGAAATTCTACAAGAGTTTGATCTGGAATTTATAAAATCCAAATCGAAGAAATTCCTGGTTTTCACAGAGTTATTATGCGATCTCCCATCGTCGTCCAACGATGAGAACATCAGAAGAAGCAATCGTGGATGAATCTTTGTTTCTGATATCTTCAAGTAATCTGTGGTATGGAGACATAATAATCTATCTCCAAACCAAAAAACATAGGTCTAATACCTCTCGCTCAGAACAACGACGCATTCGATACCAAGCAAAAGACTACATGATCATCGGTGATACACTTTACCATCATGGTGTTGATACAGTTTTGAGGAGGTGCCTCACCCACGAGGAGGCCGAAAAGGTCCTGAATGATTGCCATTCAGGCGTGTGTGGAGGGCATCAATCTAGTTATGCTACGGCACAAAAGATTTTATGAGCAGGATACTTCTGGCCAATAATGTTCAAAGATTGCATAACCGCAGTCAGAAGTTGCCATGCATGTCAAATCTTTGATCGAAAAACCAGAATACCACCCGCACCTATGCAACCAATAGTTGTTGTTGGGCCATTTGCCAAATGGGGCATATATTTCATGACATGTAACCCCACCTCGGCCGGGGGGCATGGGTATATCATAGTCGCAGTAGAATATTTTACCAAATGGGCTGAGGTGATGCCTACATTAAACAACAATGGTGAAACGGCTACCTTCTTCTTTTTCAATCATGTAGTCTCCAGATTCGGCATTCCGCAGGCCATAGTCACAGATCATGGATCGAATTTTTGCAATCACATGATGGTTGAATTGGCTGCCAAATTAGGGCTGTCCCACGACAGCTCTACTCCATATTATCCGCTGGCCAACGGACAAGTTGAGGCAATCAACAAGGTCCTGAAGTGGATGCTGCAAAGGATGATTGGAGTCCATAAAAGGAGTTGGCACCTAATCCTGTACTCAGCCCTGTGGGCATACTGGACATCGGTGAGGAATGCAACCAGGCTTACACCCTTTCAACTGGTGTATGGCCTGGAAGCAATCTTACCAATTCAGTGTGAAATGTCGTCTCTCAAAATCGCGGTTGACCTTCTCCCCGGAACTTCAGAAGAGGAGGCTCATTTCTTGGAACTAATCCAATTGGATGAAACCCGTCATGATGCTGCTTTGGCTAACGAAGCCCATAAGAAATGAGTCAAGGTGCAGTTTGACAAGAATGTCAAACCCCGTGTCTTCTCAGAAGGTGACCTGGTCTTACTTTACGACCAGGAGTCCGATAAATTGGGAGCAGGAAAATTCAAGTCTTTATGGATGGGCCCCTATATTGTTAAGCGCGTGTTAGCAAAAGGAGCCTATGAGTTAGTGGATTATGATGGGATTCCACTGGCGCAACCCTACAATGGGTTGTACCTTAAGCGTTACTATGCTTGACTCAAGATAGTAACCCCTATGCTTTTGTTACATTTTTGTTTTCGCTAAGGGTAATTGTTTAGGTTAAGTGATCTACTTTAATGTTTTTTGCAGATGTCGGACCTATTGGAATCATTTGTTGGATATTCCGATGGAGCAAGTTGTAGTTCACGGAACCTATCTTCTATGGCCTGGGCCATCTTCGATCCAAGCAGCGAGTTAGTGAGCTTCAGAGGGGTATGTATTGGTCAGTCAACGAACAATATTGTTGAATACAGCGCGTTGATAGAGCTCCTCTCTAATGCCATCACACATGGCATACACCGACTCGTCTTCAGGCTAGACTCACAACTCGTCATCCTACAACTCACTGGTATCTACTCCGTACGGAATCCAGTTATCTATCGCATGTTCCTGAGGGTCAAGATTTTGGAAAGGCAGTTTGATTCTATTCAATATCAGCATATTTCCATAAACTTAAACACATTAATAGACTCATTGGAAAATTATTTGTTAGATAGACATTTGCAACATTTATAAAAGAAGCATTTCATCAATATTTGCATCAAGATCACGTAACTCAACCAAAATAAAGCTCTGAAAATCAAAAATATATATACAACTATTTATGGTTTATACATAATGTTGTGTAACCAAGACAAAATTGGTCAAATGACCCAAAACTCAAAATGCTAGGGGGCACCCTAGTCTAATGATGCTAGTGATAACAATTCACTGCCTCTGCAATCATGCGTAAAAGCGTAGTCCATTGACTCGGCACGCCAGTAGTATGTCGCTGCAACCTCAGAGGCAGCTCATCAGTCCTCACATCTGGAATACCAAGAGTGAGGCCCTCAACCTAATCTTTCAATGCTAAAAGAGTCTCGGCCACATCAAGGTCGCGAAGGATAGCCCTCCCCACAACCTCTCCTGCTGGAGCGGCAGTTGGTACTCTCAGACGTGCTGCTAGCCGAACTGGTACAATATCTACATGGGCACATGAGCTTTGATTAGTCCTGATAGAAGAAATCATAGGAACATTATAAAAAGAAATGATAAACAAAGGTATGGTCAGAGTATTTACCGATAGCACCCTACTGCTCACCAGTCGGCAACACCAAATCCGGGTCACCCCGGAAATCCATACTAGCATATGGATACTCGGAAAAAACCATCTCCTGATGGTTGAACCACTTGAAGAAGGTAGCAGAAAAGGAAACGTAGGACTGACCAGCATGTCGGGCCATAAGGTCGACCCATCTCTACATCCGTGGCTCAGTCGGTGGAGGTAAGCCAAGTGAAATGTACTGCGGCTGCATCAGTGGGATCCTTTCCAAGACGAAAGCGGTCAAAATAGAACCATAGCCGAAGTTCTTGGATTTTATGCTTTTTACCTTGGTCAGTTGTTCTTTCATCACAGGGAGTACTATGTCACACCACTTGAACACCTTTGGTTCAAGGCTGTTATGCTCTTAACCTGCAAAAGATACCCAAATACAGAATATGTGAAGAAAGATACCCAGAACATAGAATACTGAGAGACAACAACAAATATTTTATTATTCAGAAAGCAATGTTCACTGGCCTCTTCGAGGGGGCAACCTCCAATAGAGCAGAGCTCGATACAAAAATAAGACTCGATGCTCCTCGCAGGGAGTCTCTATCCTTTATATATGACTCATACATGAAATACCATGGATCGATACCATGGGTTTTATTAATACCATATATCTAATACCATGGCCCATTTGCAACTAACTATGGTCCCATCACTAATTGCGGGTTAGCCACTTACAATTATTAATATGGGCTTTATTGAATCTTTACTATGACTCGATCCCACTACATAAATAAGGGGGTTAGGGTGGGACCCTAACATGCCCTCCCACTTAAGAATAGCCTTGTCCTCAAGGCTGAAGCTGCGAAAATTGCTGAAGAATAGTGGCTGGTTCCCAAGTTGCATCTTCCAGAGAGGTGTCTTTCCACTTGACGAGAACAACCCTAATCATGTGGCCACGCAGATGCCTTTCTCGTGTGTCTAGGACCTGTTCAGGTTGGAGCCAGATTTACCCTTCCTCGTCCAATTCAGGTAGACTGGTTTGAATTCTGCAAATGTTCCCAATCAATTTCTTGAGGCATGAGACATGGAAAACTGGATGGATTTTTGCAGTAGGTGGCAAAGCTAGCTTGTAGGCTACTTCTCCAATGCACTGAAGTACTTGATATGGTCCGTAGAATTTTGGAGATAGTTTCTGACAACCCTTGTCTTTCAGTGATGTTTGCTTATATGGTTGTAGCCTCAAAAAGACCTGATCCCCTTCTTGAAATTGGCGCTCTGAGCGATGCTGGTCTACCTGTTGCTTCATGCAGTTTTGAGCTTGATGAAGATTCTCTCTAAGATGGGTGAGCATGGTTGCGTGGTTTTGTAGGAGTTGATCCACTGCTTGTACCTTTGAGCCCCCCTTGATATAAGAAGTAGGGGAAGGAGGGAGTTGACCATATACTACTTCATAAGGAGTCATTTTGGTGGTGGCATGATAGTTGGTGTTATACCACCATTCAGCCAGAGGTAGCCATTATACCCAAAGATGTTACTTTTATGAAGTGAAACGCCTAAGGTAGGTTTCCAGACATTTGTTGACGGCTTCTGTTTGACCATCCGTTTGTGGATGATAAGAAGTACTAAGTTTTAGTTGGGTGCCTTGTAGCCTGAAGATTTCTTGCCAAAAATTACTGGTGAAGATCGGGTCACGATCGGACACAATAGAAGTGGTCATGCCATGCAATTTGAAGATCTGATCCATGAAAGATTGAGCGACCAAAGTCGGTATAAACGGGTGGGGTAGTCCACAGAAATAAGCATACTTCGAAAGTCTGTCCACAACCACCATGATGACTGACTTGTTTCCTAACTTTGGAATACCTGTAATGAAATCCATAGAAACCTCCGTCCATATTGCTGCCGGGATGGGCAACGGTTGTAATGTGCTTGGTGCTTTGACAATCTCCCCTTTGTGGCATTGACAGACATCGCATTCTGCTACAAAAGTGAGGATGTTCTTTTTCATGCCTGTCCAAGAAAATGATCTTCTGGTGTGAGCATACGTCTTCTGAAAGCCTAAATGTCCTGCAATGGGGGATGAGTGAAATTCTGCCAAAATGCGACTTTTGAGGGTGGATGTTGGTGATATTACAACTCTGTCCCTATAGTGAAGAATCTCATCCTGCCAAGAGTAGCCCTTGGTGGAATTTGGATCCGCCTGCAACTGAGAAATGAGTTGGGAGAGCCCGAGATGTGAAAACCCTTCCCTGCGAGCTTCTTCAATCCATTCTGGAATGGGAAGGGAAATTGCTAGCAGGGTACTTCCCTCCTCAAATTGGCGAGATAATGCATTTGCTACACTATTTTCTTGCCCTTTCTTGTAAATTATCTCATACTCATATCCCAGCATTTTGGCAAGCCATTTATTTTGTTGTGGGGAGGATAGGCGTTGCTCCAAAAAATATTTAAGACTATGATGGTTTGTGCGGATTTGGAAACGTCGCCCCAACAAGTAAGGTTTCCAGGTCTCGACTGCATGTAAAATGGCCATCATTTCCTTCTCATAGGTAGATTGGCCCAGATTCTTCCCACTTAGTTGTTGGCTCATGAAGGCCAAAGGTCACCCTTCCTGCATTAAGACCACCCCAATACCCGTACCCGAAGCATCACATTCAATGACAAAAGATTTGGTGAAGTCAGGTAGTGCTAAGACTAGAGTGGAACACATGGCATTTTTGAGAGCTGTAAATGCCTGTTGTGCGTCCTCATTCCAGAAGAATGAATTTTTCTTCAGGAGTTGAGTGAGGGGCTTCGCTATGCGACCATAATTGCGGACAAATTTGCGATAATAGTGTGTGAGACCCAAAAATCCTCTCAAGCTCTTCAAGGTCTTAGGTTGAGGCCAATCCTGCATTGCCTGGACCTTTTTGGGGTCCACCTTGACACCTTCATGCCCCACAATGTGGCCCAAATACTCAACTTCTTCCATGCTAAATGAACACTTGGACATCTTGTTGCGGAGCACTTGCAAGAGTAGATCTACATGCTGAAGATGTGCGGCCCAAGTGCAACTATAGATGAGGATGTCATCGAAGAAGACAAGGAAAAATTTCTTGAGATATGGTTTGAGAAGGTGGTTCATAAGGCTCTGAAAAGTAGATGGGGCATGACAAAGACCGAATGGCATGACTAGGGACTCATAATTTCCTTCATGAGTTCAGAAAGTAGTCTTTGGAATGTCGACTTCCTTCATGCGAATTTCATGGTAGCCTGAGTGAAGATCCAACTTAGTGAAGAATTGAGCCCCATTGAGTTCATCCAGCAAATAATCAACCACCGAGATGGGAAATTTATCTTTGACTATCAACTTATTGAGGGCCTTGAAGTCTGGACACATCTGCCACTCCCCATCTTTCTTGAGCACCATGACCACCAATGATGAATAAGGACTAATGCTGGGACGAATGACACCTGCTTCCAAAAGTTCCTTGATTATTTTTTCTATTTCATTCTTTTGGGTGAACAGATATCTGTATGGGCGCACATTTGGGGGTTGGGCCACTGTAACCAATGTGATGCTATGATCATGTTCCCCTCTCGAGGGTGGAAGCTCATGAGGCTTGTCAAAGACCGGCAGATGGTTATTTAAAATCTGTTGCATCTCAGGATGAATTGGCAGAGACTTGGTTTCAACTGCCTGGATGGCATTAAATTGAGCTATAACTCCACGATGGCCCTTTTTTAGAAATTTTTCCATCCTATGTGAGCTGATGATAGAGGGAGCTCCCACCTGGAGTCCATGGAGGGTATGTGTGGAGTTGTTCTGCTTAAAAATCATATATAACTCCTGAAATCCATTGTGATTGGCCCGAGAGTGTGAAGCCATTCAGCACTGAGGATAATGTCCCATCCTCCCATGTGTATGGCAAACATGTGGGTCTTCAACTGATAATCCCCCATTTGAAGTTTGACATTTTCACAGCGGCCTTCACATTTCATTGTGCCCCCATCCGTAATTTGGACTTGGAAGTTGGAATCTGCTCGTACAAAACAATGCACTACTTCCATGACTTTTTGATGGATGAAATTATGTGTACTTCCACTATCAATCAAGACTACTACTGGGTGATGTTTAATAAAACCTCTCATTTTGAGAGTTTGAGGTGAAGAAATCCCTGCCAAAGCATGTAGTGAAATAACTGGTTCGTCAGGGACATTGTCCTTTTGGTTGTCCTCTTCTACCGCCTCATGTTCCTCCAATGGTGGATCTTCCTCCGATGAGCTGTAATCAGTGGCATCAATTTGAAAAAATTTGGGCTCCTTGCATTTATGACCTAGGGAGTATTTTTCATCACAGTAGTAACATAATCCTTGCTTTCTTCTTTCGACCATTTCTACAGGTGACACCTTTTGAACCTTAAGTGTTTGAGTCATGTTGTGAGCCTGTGGGGGGCGACCCTTAGCGGTGAAATTTGGGTGACTGTACTGGGCTGCTAACACACGTTCCACGTTACGAGCTACCTTACAAGCCTCCGTACATGTGGGAGGCTGGTGCAGTAAGACGTGGGCTTTTATGGCTTCTTTAAGACCACTGATAAAACATTCCGTGTAGAACACATTTGAGAAACCCCTAGTGCGGAAGGCTAAGGCTTCAAAGGCTGCAATATATTCATCCACTATGCCAGTCTATCGGAGCTTAGTAAGACGACCCAAAAAAGAAGGTTCCTGGTCAAAGTGTTTTGTAAGAGCTTTTTTGAAGGAGTTCCAAGTCATAAAAGGTCCATTGCAACGTTGATGCCATTCCCACCATTGCCACCTTTCATTGTCCAAGTACATGCTCCCCACCATAAGCTGAGTCTCATTATCTAAGTTTTTATTCAGATTGAAATAATGCTCCATTTGTCCTATCCATGCTGCCGAGTGAGAACCATAAAATTTATGCATATCCAACTTGGGAGGTCGCGGACGGGATTGTTGGTGGGGGCCCCCGAGGTGAAGAGAGTGGCTAGACTCACCCTCACTGTGTCCATTGCCAATATACGCCTCCTCATGGGCTTCCTCCTTGCCCTTTGGGATTATGCTAGTTAGTCGGTCAAGCTGAATTTGGAGGGATTTCAAGGATTCTTCAAGTTTGTCCATCCTTTCATTGGCCATAGCTTGGGCTCTAGTTTCTACCATGCACCGACCTAATGTTCTTGAAAATTGGGACCGCCCAAAAAAAAAAATTCACTAAGAATTGAATGGTACCACCATGCTCAGCTCGTCGTCCTGATTCTGATGGACTAGATCACCAATAAGCGCCCCGGGAGATCTTAGACTCATTGTTTTTTATTTTTATTTTTAAAACTCTTAACGGAGTTTTACTCCTTTAGGAATACTACAGTAGCCGAATCCTCAAAATGTCAATGCTACCAAAGGTCCTGTGAAAATCATGCCCCAGTATAGGAACCCCACACAACTACTCAGATCAGGTGGATCTCAGAGATCTGAATGGCGGATCGGATAGCTATGAGCGGCGGAACAGATTGCTGCTGTGGATCTGATGGATCTAATAGATCAGAATGGCTGGTCTGCTAACTCATAACTACGGGACTGATGCCTGCTACTGCTGCACACCTTAGCGCGAGACGATCTGGTAGAGATGATGCGTGATCCCCAAATAGAAAAGGGAACTATGGTCTTTAGGAGTGTCAGGTGCTACAGTGCCAAGAATCGTCCACAGAATCTCCCAGAATCAGCTGGTGAAAATCAATGGGGAAAAGCACCTCCAGAGCTCCAACAAACCAAAGTTCAAATGAAATGGTAAAATGAGGGGTAAAAACAACTTTTAAATTACTTTTCACGTAATGCGAGTAAAATATTAGTGTTTTAACTCATATTTCAAACATATATTGTTCATTTCTAATTGGTTTGATGAAGCAATTGAACAGACAGTACAACCTTTGAAGGAACGAAGTGGTTAGCGGTGAAATCAAATAATCAATGACCATTATCACGAGCAGTTTTTATGTGATGTTCAAGCTCGTTAAAAATTAAACCTTGGCAATGAGCAAATGTTTCCCCCATATTTTAAGCTCATTAAAAAATGAACCAATTTCCTATAAATAACCATTGTGAATGCATTATCATCAGCTTTTGAGCCTTGGTCGTGTTCTTATCATCACCTCCACTATGTTTTAGCCGATCATTCACCTCCATTTGATTGTTTACCCCTTTTGAGGAACAGCTGCAAAGAGTGATCCTGTTAACCATCCTTGTGACACTGCCGTGATTGGAAAATTCCAAACCTTACCTGGAATCAGCTGCTACCTAAAATTATCACTCGTTCCTCAAAAGACGAGTCTCCTTTAAGCTCTTTTCATCTTACTCGTAAAATATGAAAAGATTGTCGAGCAATTGGCCTCTCCAGCTCGTTAAAGCGACCGGAAGTGCTATCCCTCCTCTAGATTTCAATTTTTTGGACCTGAGGGATTATTACCCAAAAAGATCGAGCGCTTGTTTTGTTCGGCTCGTTAAAATTACCAAAAATTCATCCCTTTCATATTATTTTATACTTTTTTGTACTTAAGTGATTATATGACGAAAAAGGATTATTGGAGTTTCCTTTACATCCATTTTAGACTCTCTAAAATTGAAAAGGACCGAGTTATCTTTGTCGTTAAACTCGTTAAAACCAAATAGCGACAAACTTGTCCATTCAGACAAGAACGAGTTTCATGTCGCTAGGCTCGTTAAAACATAGCGACAGGTTTTCCCGAAGGGAAAATTATAGAACAAGCATATGTTATCCTCCTCAAGCTTGATAAAAATAAAGAGGTACTGGTCAGCAATGATTGGGGAAAAATTGGGAAGAAAACTTGAAGAAACTTTATTGGTAGCAAGTCGCTCTTGAACATGACACTTTCACTCCGCATTCGAGTCGGGTTGGGTTGTTCCGTTCACCGGTCATATCACCATTGGTCCACCACACCATGCATATTTGGGGTTAATGCTACCAATCCATGTCAGTGTCGTCGGTATGTTCAAGAGAAGTCACTCAGAGAATTCACCTGTGTCTCATCCGTTGCAATACATTCACGCTCCATTCTTTCATGACTGCCACCCTGAGTCTTGTATCATCAGATCATTTTCACCTCCAAAATCATTTACTCCATTCCATGTCATAGATGTGGGATTCATTAAGGCCCTCCTATGACGAGTTGCTTCTTGTCGACATCAGCTCATTATCCAAGAAGTCGACTTAGGAAAAACCCTTTCAATACTTTGAAGCTTGCATGCCTCAATGGAAAGTTTCTCACTTCCAGCGACAGATTTACATCAATGGCCTTCGACCGAAATATTTTGCATGGTGTTCGACGCCAAGTCCCTTTTCACACCATGTGAATTGTACTGTAGTACCTTGAGGGTCATCATCATTATCAGTGATTCCTCTCACGCTTGTTAACAGCTTACATCATTGGCTGGTAATCAGGCGATGTCTTTCCATGTTCGACTCTAGAACATCTTTCACATGGATCGAATTGTACTCCAAGTGAATATTGAACGAGTTTGAAGACCCCGGATCTAGTTTCATCCATCCGGGCTGCGATATATTCAGGAAAATAAAAACATCAAATGTACATTGTTGCTGCACAGATGATCATCCGAACCAAAGGATGATGACTCTATCAGAATCATCAGTTTGCCACACAGACGGTTGTCTGTCTTATGTACATGAAAATGAATTTATAAAGCTGAGCATGGGAATGCCTGCCTCAGCTAGATCATGAAAAATATTATGAAGATAATGTATTGTATTGTATCTTATTATAGGTCGCCTTCCAACTCGAAAAAACTTCGGATCCTCATGATAAAGCATTTCACCCGACAGTAAAATATTAACGACCTCATGCTTTAGGGGGCAACTGTTATAGAAATTTTTGGGCACTGCAACCCCAATCAAACATGTCCATAAACCAAGGGATCCTAAGTCCCTAAAAGTGTTTCTTCACACCCTAAAAGAACAAGTTCAGCTGATTACATCATCTCCCAGAAGTTCTCCACAGAAAACTGCTCAGAACTGGTCAAAGCTGGACCATACAAACTGCCCAGTGCAGAGGGTGTGATGCATCTCACCTGTGCAGTGAAAAGGGTGCGATGCATACTAGAAATCCCTTCTACAGGGTGCGATGGGCGAGAGTAGACAAATGGCAGAGACATTTTGTAAGGTGGATCGTCATGGAATCTTCCAGAAACTTATCTTGTGACACTTGCCTCTCTGAATTTGCCCAGGGATGAGTAAGAGGTCATCAATCTCCAAGTGGAATCAAGAACTATCAGAGGGAGGACACTAATCAAAATCCCAGAAGCTGACTCACCCCCCTACAATCATCTATATATGGATCCCTCATCCCAGAGATCCAGAGGTTGGAATTTTGTATCTTGTAAGGAAGTGCTGTTGGTTTCTTGGTGGAATATCATAGTGTTGGGTGATCTAAGATTTTCATGAGGTGAAGAAGGGCTTTCATGCTAGGAGGATGATGCTGGGTGAGAACAATTGGTTGTAATCCTCTTTGCTATTCTTGATATTAATAAAGCTATTCATTTTCCTCCACATTCTTGTATGTTTGATGATATATGCATTTGTGTGGTCAATATATATATGATCCTATATTGTTTATGATTGTAGATCTCTATTATTCGATAGTATTATGCTGCTTTGATTCCACAGGTGCTCTTTGAAGCTGTGTAGACGAAGGAAAAGTGGCAAGGATATGTCAGAAGGGAGAGGAACCAACCAAGGAACTAAGCGCAAGACTGAGGTTGGTGTCTTTTGTTCCCCTCTTATCTACTTCTCATAAAGGAAAGCAAAAGTAGTTTTAGTTTGTTTGTTTCTAGTATAGCTACCAGTCTTAGTGGGACTAGCAGCTTTGAGTGGACACTAGATTTCCTGATAACAAATTTCCTCGCCATCTGACCATTCGTCGCATGATCAGACGGTAGTCGCAAGCCCCGCCCATTAGCGCGCAATCGCGGTGGTTTCCCACTACCGTGTGTTGCTATTTCATTGGATCGTGAGGGGTTATACGGAAACCGCCCGCCTCCGATAGGCGGTGTGGGGAATACCACCCGCCCACTATACCACTGTTCTCTCGTGTGTTAATCTCCATGCATCTTCCTCTTCCGTCAACCGTCAGATCTGCCGCGTCCAGATCCAATGGCCTTCGTTTCTCCATCCATATTTCCTCCCGATAACCCCTGTAATCCACTCTCTACCTTTGATTTACACATATCAACGGTTGATCTTTCCCCATCAAGATTTTGCCATATTGCCTGTGTCCTTAGCCTGTTCAGCGCACCCGAGGGAGGAAGGAGGCCAGCTACCTGTACCCTGCGTAATAAAGCTTCAACAAATACAATTAACCAGCAGCAGCCAAGAAGGAAACAGGACAGCCTTGAGGAGTTAATGCAGTTATTAGTTATGGAGCCTTGTATCAGTCAGTACTTCATCTGCCCGAGAAGGACCATAGTATTCCACGGAATTTCTAAATCATCCATTAAAGAAGGCAGAGTGTAGTAGAGCCCCATATCTAAGAACTAATATGTTAGGTGGTCCATTATGACCCCTTCTCGTATAACACAGCAGAGTGTCTTTGTAACCAACCTCTAAATATATCCAGAAGACATAATGTAATAGGGGTTGATGGTTGATGAATGTTATTTTGATGTAAACTTCAACTTCTGGAGACTGTAACTACTGTGATACCTGCAGCTTCTAGTCTTCATTTTCAGCTAATGCAAGCTTCTTTTGTTGTTAATTACTCACTTTCCACTTATTCTTCTTGTTCCAGGCTATGCCTGTTATGTGTTTATTCATGTGCTGTTGATGTTTAGCATTAGAGGGGCTGTCATCCCACCTCTGTGTTAGAATCTAGCTTGTATCATTGAATTTGTATGTAGGTTTCTATTGTTTTAATGCCAGAGAGCTGTCATCTTGTCTATGCATTAGGAAATAGATTTGCAGACATTTTAACTGGTTGCAGCTGGTGATCACAGGGACCTGTGCATCTGCTGATGTGATCAGTATTCTCGATCATCACATTTTCCTTAAACTGTAAGTAATTGGTGGTCTAAAGCCTTGTAGTTTGGGGGTGTTCACCCATGTCTAGGGTTAAGTATAGTAGAAGCGATTATCTGGCTTGAATATGCATCATTCCTTCCATTCATCCACCATTTTCCAACATTTTTGTTGAGTTTGTAATGTTCCTGAGCATCTCTGATATACAACCTAGGAGAGTTTCTTGGGGTGATAACAGGGCCTTAAGAAATCCCACATCAGTCCAACACGAGAAAACCAAAAATTAACTGAAGACATAATTTATTGAGAGGATCCCAAAGGATCTACTAACCTGTGATTTTAACGAGCCCAAGGCAGTCCATGCTCACCAGATTTCAATTTTAGAGAGTCTGAAATACTGAGAAAGAAGACTCCAAGGGGCTCCTTTTCCATAAATAGTCCATTGGGTCTAGAAAAAGGAATAAACCTGTACCCAATAGACATTCTTCTCATATTTTACTGAGCATGAGAAGAAATAAGGTAAGATTAGTTTATTAAGGTAGAAAATCAAGAAGAGGTAGTGAAAGGAATGACTTCCTTCTCCACCATTTCCAGCTCCTTCTTCTTCACAATATCTTCCACAAATTCCTCCTTAGATTGGGTTTTTTGATATAGCTTGATTCTGTGCCCATTCACCAAGAAGGTAACATTTCCATCATCAATTGTTTTAACCTGAACAAATCCATTATCAAAAACATTCTCAACTTCATAGGGACCCAGCGAATGTGTGTTGAATTTCCCTTTAAAATTCTTAAATTTTGAATCAAACAACAATGCCCAGTCTCCCTCTTTGAATTTCTTTTTCTTAATGTATCTATCATGCCATTTAGCCCGTTATTGTTGGATCAGATCGGTATGCTGGAAAAAATCCTGCCTAATCTCATCCATCTCATTGAGTTGGAGGATTCTCTATTGTTGTGCCTCATTAAGGTCTATACCCAAATTTGCTAGCATCTTAAAAGTTTTGATCTGTAATTCAAATGGTAGTAACACTTCTTTTCCATACACTAATTCATATGGAGAGAAGCTAGTGGTATTCCTCCATGTAATCCGATAGGCCCATAATGCCTCAGGAAGTTGATAAGCAAAATCCTTGTAATGTAATTGCATCCTCTTAGTGAGGATTGTCTCCAACACTTTATTTGTTGATTCCACCTGCCCATTGTCCCGTGGATGGTAGGGGGTCGACTTTCGATGAGTAATCTGATATTTTTGTACGATTCCCTGCATAAGCTTTGACACAAACTGAGTACCCTAATCAGTAACAATTTCCTGGGGTACCCAAAATCTTAGAAAAACATCAGAAAAGAGAAATTCTACCTCTGCTTTCTCCATTTCTCTAGGTAGTTCTCTTTATTCCACCCACTTCATCATATAATTAGTACAAACCAAAATATACTTCTTACCTTTGGACATAGGATTGATGGGACCTATAAAATCAAGAGCCCACCTCTTGAATGGTTCTATGAGAACTTCTAGCTGCAAAGGCATTTCGTCCGATTGGAGAAGTCACCCTATTCTCTGGAACCTATCACATTTACGCACATACTCCTTTGCATCTTTAAAAAGACTTTTCCAATAGTACCCGAAGCAGAGGATCTTATATGTTGTTCACTTATCTGAAAAATGTCCTCCACAAGGTTCATCATGCCAAGCTATCAAGATATCATACATCTCGTCCTCCCTGACACACCTGCGAATAATCAAATCAGGTCTGGTGCAAAAGAGGTCTCCTTTTATCCAAGATTAATTAGCACTTTTCCTAATAATTATTTTCTTCTGACTAGATGAAAAGTAGGGGGGTAACTTACCTGCAACAAGGCAGTTGGCCATATCTGCAAATCAAGGTGCTTTAACAAACATAGCAAAAAAAAATTCATTGGGAAATTTATCATTAACAGGAACATCCTCACCTACATGGTTGAGCATAGATAGGAAATCAGCTACCTGATTTTCTTTTTCGGGTTGTCAAATACTGTGACATCAAATTCCTGTAGCAGCAAAAGACACCTAATAATCCTGCCATTAGTGACTGGTTTATTCATGAGATATCAAATAGTAGAATGATCGGTATGTACAAAAAGTTCATAACCAGTGATATCATGTCTAAACTTATTAATAGCATAAACTATAACAAGAAGATCTTTCTCAGTTACAATGTAATTCAGTTTTGAAGGAGTTAAATTTTTGCTAACAAAATAAATAGCATGGGTTATAAGATTTTCCTTTTAGCCCAATATTGCTCCTATAGTTGAATCCAAGGCATCAGAGGAGATATGAAAGGGAAATTTCCAATCTGGACCTCTCAAGACAAGTGCTCAAGGAAGTTTTTCCTTGAGTGCATCGAATGCAGCATGACACTCATCACTCGAAAGAAATTAAAATTATTTGGTCAATAATTTAAACAATGGCAAGGCTATCTTTGTAAAATTTTCAACAAACCTTCTATAGTAACCTTCATGTCTGAGGAAACTTTGAAATCCCTTTTGACTAGTTGGTGTGGATAGCTTTTCAATTACTTCGATCTTAGCCAGATCAACTTTAATTCCTGCAACAGAAACATGATGACCCAAAACAATACCTTCAATCATACTCATGAAACATTTTTCATTACCCAATGAAATATTAGTTTCTATACGTCTCTTCAAAAATCTCCTAAGATTAGGTAGAGCTTCTTCAAAAGTATCACTGATTACTGTCAAATCTTCCATGTAAACATCTATGCAATGATGCAAAATGTTGGACAAAATACCAAGTACCTCCCTTTGAAATGTGGTTGGTGCATTGCATAAACCAAATGGTAAGATCTTATATGCATAGGTTCCCTAGGGACATGTGAATGTTGTCTTCTCGTGGTCCTCTAGAGCTATCCTAATTTAGTTGTACCGACTGAACTCATCTAGGAAAGAAAAAGACGTCTTCCCTACTAGAGTGTCGAGCACTTGGTCTATAAAAGGAAAAGGAAAGTGATCTTTTAATGTAGCTTTGTTTAGTTCCATGTAATCCACACACACTTGCCATTTACCATTTTTTTAGGGATGATAACCAGTGGGGATACCCACTGGCTATCTGAAATAGGATAAATGAAACCTACATTTAACAATTTCTGCAAATCATTTTTTACAATTTCTCTCAAAGCGGGGTTCATTCTCCTTTGCGGTTGTCTCGAGGGAAAATTTTAAGGATGGAAAATTATCTTGAAGTTTAAAAACACTAATGAATCTCACTAGTCCCTAATATGAAAACTATGATGTATTTGTAAAATTATTCAAATTTATAACAATTTTATATATACTCTTTATATAATGTTGGTGATTTTTAGGGTACAATAATTTTATATTGTAAAATTTGGGTGAATAATTTTTATAAAAAATAGAAATTGGAGATTTTTTTAATAAAAATCATGAAAAATTAGTCCACCTGTGAATATTAGCCCCTAAAATTTTCCATGGCTGTCTCGCAGGCTTGGCATCTCCCTCTATGTAGATATGATGAATGCATGTATGCGGGTCAATACTCCTCATGTTTGTGTATTCCCAAGAAAATGTATCCAGAAAGTCTTTCAATGTCTGAATTAGTTGCTCCTCCTATTCAAGAGTCAAGGCAAAATTGATATTTATGGTTTTTCCAAAATAAATTTCAATTACCTTACCTCCACATTCAATCATTGAATATGCTGGAAATGCAGATAATAGGGTTGAATGTAATTCAACTGTTGTATCATATTTATAAGAGTTGTGTAGGTTAGTAATGATATCTAGATTAGGACCAAACTGCCCCTCTAAATGTTGTGAAAAATCAGGATTTGAAATATGTCAATTTATCAAATTTTCCCCCAAATTTTCCTTAAGGATCATGGCTTGGGCTATTATCAGTACTAGGTGAATAGCTTTTGAATCATGTTCTTCATCATCCCAATATGTATTTTCTAACTTGAGAAAGGGTTTGGCAGGGGGGTATAGGTTGATACATTTAGTTTCAACCCCATGAGTGATGGTCATGTTTCCAAACCTACACCTTATGTAGGCATCAGTCGTAGCCAACCAAGGTCTCCCCAAGATTAAAGGATGCCCTCCCAAGTAGGTCTTAGATTGAAGAACATAGAAATATGTAGGGTATTCCCATGAATCCAATGAAATTACAATGTCTTCTAGTACACTCGTTGGCTTTACCTTAGACCTATCTAACAATTATAACATGGTTAGAGTAGGAAGTAAGTCAAGGGATGCTATGTGAGACAATGTTTCCATGGTCATCACATTGATGGCTGCACCTAAATCATTTAGAGTGTTTCTTATTGGATACCCATTGATAAAGGTGGTAACCATAGGGATCCCAGGGTTTACATATTTCTCAGTAACAAATCTGGTGGACATAAGACTTGCAAGTTTTCCACCTACTTGAATTGTAAGGTTCCTTCTTCTATCTCCCTGGTTTCTTAGAACATAGCTCCCTCGTTGTTTTGCCATAAATGGGGATATCCTTGATTTCTTGTAGTAATTGGATCTTAATGCATAAATTTCTTATTTCAGATACAAGATCGAACTCAAGCTGTTTTATTTTCATTTCCACCCTCTCGAGAAAGGAGGCTGGATAGTATGAGATGAGGAAGTTTCTTGTGACTTTAAAATGATTTGTTCATTTGGTTGTAATTTGATTTCTACTTCAGGTGTATCCAAAGTGTCTTCCTCTATAATCTCTTCAATTTTTCTGGGATGAGTCACCACTTTTCCTGATCTGAGTTTGATTTCTTGCAGCGACACAGGAAATTCCTACAGCAACACAGGAAATTCCTACAGTGACATAGGAAATTCCTGCAACACAGGAACAAAAATTTCCTGTAGAGGTTATGGTGTAATACAAAAGGTAGGAAAAGTGGGATAGGTGGCCACTCTAATATTGTGAGTAGATTTGACATCTTTATTGTTGGGATTGGGTACTAGCTGGGCAAGAAGTTGTGTAGGTCATGGTTGATTTGGTGGGGTAGGCAACTGAAGTTGTTGCCATTGTGGCTGGCCCATTTTCTATGACATGGGTTGTGGTGGATAAAAATTCTAAGGGGGATAATTTAATGCGGCAGGATAAAGGAAAATTCCCCTGCCAAGGTTGTTGTTGTAGTGTTTTCTTCTCAAAGATGTACGAAAAGAATCCACTTAAGATTGTGGATGACGAACAATCTCAACAATATAAATGGCTGCTAAAAATTGTAAATCTGTAGCAAATGATAGAAACAAAACCTACCAAACTCTTGATCTATGCCATAATCATAGTTAAATAGAAAAAAGAAATAGTAATAGCTCCAATCATCTAATGGAAACCAAATATAAGAAGAATAATTTTATTATAACATTTATGAATGGAACAAATAAATGTTACTAGTCCCCCTCTATGGGATGATTTCTTGGCTATCCTAAAATGTCTTCAACTTGTGTAAAGTCTCTCTCCTCTATCATGTGTAAACCCAACAAAAATATGGTGTGCAACAATGAAAATAATCAGAGTTACAACAATGATTGCAACAATGAAAATAATCAAAAGTGAATAGTGAATGGAAAACCATTCTATTTATAACAAAATATTGAGTTATCCTCGAATAATGAGAAATAATAAAATATTATTAACCCCATTCTTGGAATAATCACTTGGAATATTTTATTATATTTGGTTAGGAGGGAAAAAGTATTTAAACTTTTATTTAGAAATAATAAATAAATAAATAATTTATTTATCATATCAAGGAATTGGTTAAGGAATAATAAATAAATAATGATTTATTTAATTAGTCCTAAGGGATTTAGTCAAATTTGACAAAGAATAATAATTAATTGGTGATTAATTAATTATTCTTATAGAAAAAGAAGATAATTAATGATTTGTCTATTTATTTTTCATAATTGGGTCAAATATGACAAGGAATAATAATTGAACAATGGTTTAATTAATTATTCCTAGAAGAAAATCAAATAAATAGTGATTAATTTAATTATTCTTCATGGGTTTAACTATAAATTACTTAACAAAGGTGGCTTATTAAGTAATTTCTCGCAGTGAAAGCAATTTTTACTATGGTAAAATGGGCTTTACATGGCGTACTTCGATCCATCTAGTAAATTAGGCTAGATGATCAATTTTTTGGTGATAACAACTGTTGTGGAGCTTAGGGCTACCAAAGCATTGTAATGTTCCACATCTGATTCTGAGCAGAAGGAAATTGAGATTGCTATCGTGACATACCTGTAGGATGTGACTTCCATTGTTTTTTAGGTGCCATTACATAGAGTTCATTGGTAACTTCTTGATCTGCTAGATATGCTACTTTAATCTTTGGAAGAGAAGGACACTAATCAGTAGAATGATTAACCTCACAAATTTGGCATACATCTATGCTATCTGCAAGACATTCCCTCAAGGGATGTTTATTCCTATACTTGAAGCAGAACACATCCAAGGCTTTCTCCACTTCTTCTTGCTTCTTTTTAGCATGTAAAACATCTAACTTTGAAGACAAAGTGATAAGAATGTTAGTTTTAAATTTTTTAAATAAGTTTCCCATTTCATCGCTAACTACCCCAACCCTTGCAACTGATTTAGTGAATCTAGAAGAGGAATCTCTTGATCCTTTTCCAACTTTAGAATTTCCCCTCAAATATCATCGACACAACTCACACACATCATCATAACTCAATTTTGATACATCAGCTGCTCCCATCAAGTTCAAAGCCTCGAGAGAGTCTGGTCTTATGGCTTTCAATAAGGTTGTTCTCAGGGTTTCCTTATTGGGCTAGCTCATCTTGGATCTTTCCAAATTATATTGGAATATTTCCAGGAAGTTTTCTAGGCTTTCTTCCTCCTTCTAACTCATGCCAAATATTTATTCCCTGATGTCCTTGGTCTTATAATAATCCTAATACTTTTTCAATAACACCTTCTTCATGTCATCCCATGTTGAAATGGAATTCATAGTTAGTCCCATGAACCATCTGATAGTTGGATCCCTTAATATGGTAGGAAACAACTTTAACTTTTGAGAACTTGAAGAGTAATTGTAGCTCCTACATAATACATCAAACTTGAATAAGAAAGAATCAGGATCTTCACTAGAGGTACCATGAAAATCAGGAAAAGTAGAGGGATGAATGTTTTTCATTTGACTGCTCCCAACATAATCTTTGATAGGAAATTCAAATGTAAATGGTTCCCCTTCTTTCTCATGGAAGTCCCATCTGCAGTATGAGTACCCTCTAAATGAGCCATATTAAACCAAAAAGGAGTGGGACCCTGGTAAAATACAAATCCTTCAGAGTCAATTGCTTGGAACTCTGGTTCTTGAATATGATTGAAGAGGAATTCTTCTTTAGGATAACCACTAAGAAAAGATGAATTCCTCCTAATGAGAGAAGATTCTTTAGGAGCAGCAACAAAGGATTCTTTGTCCGAAAGATTCTTCTATGTTGTGGGGGTATTTCTCTTCTTAGGATTAGTTGTCAATCTCTGTTCAGAACTATCAGTCCTTGGTTCATATTCCCACTTGTTCTTTGCAATTTTCATTTTCCCTTCCAGTTTATTAGTGAACGAAGTGGTGCTCACTCCACCACCAAAAATTCTTGAAACCTTTTATTGGCCCCTATAAAAAAAAAATTAAAAACTTCTACTTACCAAACAATCAGGACATCACTTTGGTGAATTCTGATCTCTGCAGGTGCGTAGGCCTTACCCCACATATTACCACTTCGACTCCCCCAATCCTGAAAAAACTCAAAAAAAAAGAAATAATACTAAAATAGTTTTAGTATCATCCCTTAGCACCTCCCCGACAATGACGACAAAATGTTTGGGCAAATTATAGACTTATAATTTTACAAACATAAATCATCAACCAAGGGTAGGTAAGCTTATGAGATGATGTGAAAAATATGTGCAAGATAATACCTTATGTGATTTTCTAATTAAACCATTCATACACACAACTCTAATGTCTCTTTTCTGCATTAACACTTGGCAACAAAGGCTATTGAGTGGATCCAATAATCCCTTTATAGCTCTTGATATTGTTGATGTTGATCAGAAAAGATAAAAGACCAAATGGGCAGTCATACAACTCAAGAATATAAAACCTAATTAAATGATTCCAAACACATTTATCAAATAAACTTCTTCATCCATTTCACATATGTTGCTGAATTTAGAAAAGAGAAACACTAGCTGTGCAAACAACTTATTGATGTATAAAAATAATCAATAGAAATACAAATAATGTAACTAATGGAATTGTGAACAAAGGGGGCCCTCCCTTACTCACAACCCCTCTACTGTTAAAGGAGTTTACACGAGGATATCAACAGAACATATAACTTTCTATTAATCTCAAAAGTATTACAAAGATGTACAAGTCTGATATGTTTGACCAACTAGCCCCTTTTGAAATGAAACATAATGAAATTTATACAAGTTCAAAGGCATATGGTTGATTGAATTAGGAAAAATACTATGATGTAACTACTTGCTATCAGTAATTAAACATAATGAAAAAATAGCTTCGCTGAGTTTGAGACCTAGCTATCGGAAGCGAGACTTGATTCCCTTCAGGGTTGATCATCCCATATATTTTTGTGCACGTAATAGCCACCCAGTGTCCATGAACCACCCCCCAAAAAAAAGCTTCGCTTAGTTTGATCCATGACTGAAAGCATGAAAAAAACTAATTTTGTTACATCGTTGGAGATTTTCCCAATATGGCCATCAAAAATAGGACTGAAGATCTGGTCGATTTCAATGATGAATTTGATGCATCCAATAGGACAATGTCCATGAAGGTGGATTTCCTCATGAAACCCATGTTCTCATTCTTCTTGAAACTAAGTGGAACATATCCAACCACCGATTCTACTACAGGAAATCTGGGTGGTTACAAGAAATCCGCATCTATAGGAAATCATGGAGTGTTTGCAAGAAATTGGCAACCACGGCTGTCTACAAGATATCCCTGAGCTACTTCAAATCATGACTAATCTGCATAATATTTTGATCATTCAAACTTTATAATTCGATTAGGAAATGATTAACTTCAAGAAATACTTAAGAACAAGGTAAAATAATACTTTTTAAGATAATTCGCATACCGTGAGCACAAAACACCCTTGTGGTGAAAACTTAGGTAATAAAGGTGAAATAAGAGTAGTTAGGAATCAAAACAAGCTCAAAAGGAGGGTAGCAAGGTATTTGGAGGCTATTAAAAAGTGAGCAAAATCAGACTCAACACTCATGTTAGATTTGCATTTTAGGATATTTAGGTGACATTCCTAGTGAGCCCCAAAATTGAAACATAAGCAAAGATAAATAGTAAAATTTATTGAATGAATAAAAGGATCATTTGTAACATTAACGCAAAAATTTAGAGGTCTAGGCTAGAGACGTGTTTTAGCATCATTAAACATAGGAGCTATCATTGTTTTCCAACATTGCATCTCGGGGGTGAAATCTCGTTCCATATGTGTGAGTGTATAAGATCATACTTCACATACCTTTGATTATATTGGTGGTGCTCCACGCACGTAAAGTATATTGGAATGATATCATCAAACAGTTACACATTAGACAACACTACAATGGACTGCATTCCCATGTACCATCACGTATATTTTGGGAGTCTCCAATAGGTTGCTATCTATCCATAGGTAACTGATTATGCCACCTTGTATACCATGATACACTGAACACATCATTCAGGGAGATTTGTACGTTAAGTCCTTGGTTCACCACGGTGTATATTGCAGTTGACGATCGCTTTTTAATCCTTTGCGCCTATATTACCCTCTTTTTCATTTATTTATTTTTATGTTAATAACATTTATTATCTAAAATGGAAGAATAAGATGCCCCTCCCCATCATTCGCATAGAGGCTAGAGGATGATCCTAATCGTCATCCAAAGTATAAGAAAATGCAAGCTAATGAATCAGGAACAATAAGAACTACTTCTAACCCTCCTCCCAATATTGATCACCCAAAATCATCTATCCTTTTGAGTTCCAAAGTTTAGATTATATCTATTCTTGTTGGTGACATTGACACAATTGAAACAGAAGTCCCTCAAATTTTGTTACCAATCTGGCCTCCCTGAGTCAAAGAATTCATTTCCTGAGGTTATTGAACGTGAGGAGCCTCAACCATCTTCACCTGATTCTTTGTGACCTTCCTCTTCTCTTCCTTTGTCTAAAAAATAACCAATGTATCTTTGTGATGAGCCTCGGTATTGTATCAAGAATGTTACAACTCCTAAGTTTACTAAATTTTAATTATCAACCTGGGATTCATACAAACTTAGGAGGTATCGACACTATATGTGCATCATACAATGTGTCCTTCCTTTTGATATGTGTTTGCATGTTTCACAAATTTCTTCAAATGATAATTGGTATACATCACCTCTACTCATGAGGTTAAGGAGATTAATCCATTCATCCCTAATTGTTCTAAGTAAGAGGGTTTTTAGTGTGTCGGATCCTAAATGATGTATTTTTTCCCTCTTAACATTATACATGAATCTCTCTATTAGATCCTCTAGACTGTCATCTTCTCTTTGATTCATTCTAAATATTTCTTCCTTAAGATCATGATCTTTATATTTTTCTAGAAATATTTTTTTCATATCATTCCATGATCTTATTGAATTAGTCCCTAAACTCATGAACCATTTAAGAGCTCTATCCTTCAATTTTGCCAGAAACAATATTAGTTTTTGAGTTTTTAATAAGTAACCATAAGATCGACAAACAATTTCAAATTCAAAGAGAAAGCTTTCTGGATCCTCTAACTTTACACCATGAAATTTTGGAAGAAAATATGAAGGTATGTTCTTCATGTGCACACTACCATCAGTATCTTGAATGGAAAATCTGAGAGGATCTTCCTCATTGTCATCATCTCCATCCATTTCTTCTACATTATTTTCCATCTCGTATTCTTGTACCTGCAAAAGTGGATGGTGATGTGGCTCTTACTGCACCATGTGATGAAATGCGGGGTGGGTTGGTGTTGGATATTTTTTTTTTTGTTTTTATGATTGAATGAAAACACTAATTCAATGCACTTTTATATATTTCAAATGAAATATACCTAATGCAATTATTTTTTGTTTTTTTGAAAAGTAAAAATAAATGAATCAACTAGGGAAGAAAACAATGCATACTTTGACACCTCCTTGGTAATGGTGCCAAAAAGTGATGAGCTTCGGTATTGCAGCAAGAATGTTGCAACTCCTAATGAGACTAACTTTTAATTATCAGCACGGGATTTGTACAAACTTAAGAGGTATTGACACTATATGTGCAGCATATAATGTGTCCTTCCTTTGTTATCATGATGTAATGGAGTGCATGTACTGAAATGAAACACTAAACTAATTGCAGAAAATGAACTGGAATGGAAATCCTAACCTATTGCAAGAAATAAAGTACAAGGAAAGAAACATATTCTAAGTGCATAAATATCATGAAATAAATGTAAAAGAAACCCAACTTAAACCTATTTATCACATGTGATTATTTAAACTAAATGAGCATTGAGTTTGATCTAGGCAGTATTAACTGCTATGTGCATGTGTCAATATAAAATGACTCTTTTTTAATCTTTTTTTTTTATATAAATGCAAATTCTAATCCTCACTTGTTCTTTGGCAGGGGAGATAGATATGGAGGAAGAGGGTAAAAATGGTATTGACGGCATGGAGGTAAGGTAGTGTCCTAATCCCAGCTTCAATGATGATTTTTCCCAATTCAGGCTCAAAACAGGCCACTACAGGATTTCCTACATGATGTACTAGTTCTCCTACAGGATCCCATGTTTTACCACAGGATGTTACATATTTACTACATGAAATTACAATTCATCGAATTACCAAGAAAATCAAATCCAAATTGGATGGGACAAATTTTGTTATTGAAAAGGGTGTCTTAGGTCCCCATTCCAAGTGGAATCACTCAAAAATACCTATGTTAACCCATGCTAAAAAATAACATAGAATTACTAGTTGAAAATCTAGAAATTCGAGAACTAGTGAGCTAGTAAATATATATAATGCCTAACCTAATCAAGTGAAAATGCAATGGGGTGATTTTTGTTATGAACTAGAATTTTTTTTTGATCTAATGTAAGTGGAACCAACTCGATTGAAGCTTGTTGCATGCTCTGAAAAATAGTAGAAATATACTATTCTTTGCCACAAAGGAGTTCCAAAAATCTAGATTTGGGAATAAGAGAACTAATCCAAGTAGCTCAATGGTTACTATGACCTTCCAAATATTTTCCAAGGATTAAATTATGCTTGTTATTCTTCAAAACTTACAAGTGAAAATGCAATGGGGTGATTTTTGTTATGAACTAGAATTTGTTTTTGATCTAATGTAAGTGGAACCAACTCGATTGAAGCTTGTTAGCATGCTCTGAAAAATAGCAGAAATATACTATTCTTTGCCACGAAGGAGTTCCAAAAATCTAGGTTTGGGAATAAGAAAGCTAATCCAAGTATCTCAATGATTACTATGACCTTCCAAATATTTTCCAAGGATGAAATAATGCTTGTTATCGTTCAAAATAACTTACATTAACCATTTAACCGAATCCTCCAACAAGAAATCATTAATACTAAATGCAGAAATAGAAAGAAATAAAAACAAGAGATGCATGTGAATAAGAAGTGAAAAGAAGGAAAGACAATGATACAAAAGGGATATGAGTCTTTTGGGATGGCCAAGCCCAAGAAAACTTAGAGACCTATGGAGGAGAAAAAGATTGAGAAGTTGAAAATTACACCAATCTTCATTATTTTCATCAATACAATTACATCCCTACAAGAAAATACAATGGAGCTGCAAAAATACGAGTTCTCTCCACAAGAAGACTAATGAAAAAATCTGTACAGGAAAATTCGACTTCGTACTTATACAAAATTATTATGAATCATTCCCCATGAATGGAGGAATCTTTCCCACCAAAATCCCTTGATTAGTGGAAATGGTTCCCAATACTAGGAATCTGCATTAAATGACAGAGAACACATTCCTAGATTTTCTCAATCATTGGAGTTCCACAATCTATGCCATAATTCCATAATATCTTGTTTATTTATTATTTAATAGTGATCCTCTTGTAGTAGGGAGCAAGTTCCTAAATTATCTCCTCCTCCAAATCTTCATAATCTGCCCAATATTCTCATAATATTCCACAAAAATAAATAATATTAGGCAAACATATGCAATTATTTAGAAACCTTCCTAATAAATATATTAAAGTTAAAAATACATTATCTAATGGAAAAAGAGAGGTTTAATGTGCTAGAGGATGGTCATAGGCCTTAATTTATGTCTAATTTAGAGACCCATCACTTGGGCCTGATGGTAGACCTCCTCCGTATGGACTTGTGAGTATTGGAGAGATCCCTCAAGAAGAGCCTCTTCCTTCTAATCTCCTCCATTGGGAAAAAATTTATTTTTAACAAACCGATCCTCTTCCATCTCTTCAACCTTCAACACAATCTCCTTTGCCTGATTCTTTGGGCCTATCCATGAATCTCTCTCGAAAATCTTCATTGAGATTGTTAACCATGACTAGAACTTATTCAAACTCCTAACCTGTGTCAACCACTATGGTTGAGACATCAAGTGTCTCTTCCTCATCTATGTTTGTGACATCACCATAAACTCAGTTTTATGGTGGCATGTCCATCCCACATAGCTATCAGACATTATTTGGTACCTTTTCTAGTGTGGCTTCCAGTCCTTGGACCTCTCCCATGTCATCCGATTTGGGAATAATGTCTAGTAATTCTCTTATAAATTCCACACAGTCTACTCCTCTCCCTTCACCTATACCTACAATAGAGCAGTAGGTTGTCCCTTATGTCATTGGGCAAATCTACCCTCAACAACATAACCCTCCATATGTTCGGTAACCTCCATCTAGATCGTAGTTTCCTCCATCATCCCTTCCTCCTCAGGTAGGGGGGCAATGTGTTGTTGATATACCTCAATATGGTAACTCAACTAATTATAGCCCTCCTTATCCTAGAATCGATGCCAGTGTTTGGCAGCCTACTTTACCCGTTCAACCTAGTTCTTTTTGAGATCGACTATTGAATCCTCAAACTGTACCATCTTCATCACAAATTCCTACCTATCCATCATCACCTCAACAAGCTCAAATACATGGAGCCAAACTCTACACCATATTCCAATGGTGTCTGGTTCTCCCTAGATCTCGGTTAGTCAACATGTACAAGGTCCCTCACCTTCTCAATCGCTTGTGCAAGGTACTCCTCAAGTTTCGGTAGGTCAAATTCTTCAAAATTTTGCACAACCTCAATCGAACCCGTACCACGGGGCATTGCAAACCCCAATCGGGAAACAATATGGATCACATCAAGAGCCTTTTCAAGGCCAGAAGATCCATACCCAAATGTTTCAGTCACTTTATCACCATCTTGGAGCTAGGCAAAAAACTCACTTGTATGTTGGTTATCAAAACCCTCCATATCCTGGTAGCCAGGTCCCTTTTTATCAGAACCCTCCTTACCTAGGAATGCAATTTCTTTTTTTCCAACCTATCCCTTCATATCCAAGTCATCTGCTTCTAGACTTTAATCAATAGTTTCCTTTTGTGGCTATTGTTGAATTACCATATTTAACTCGGATTACTAATGACGCCATTGCTCATTCACCGTGGTCGCTGATTATTCCCACTAAGCTACCTTCTGATACCCCAAAATTCAAAGGAAATCCCGGAGAATACTCGTTGACACATGTCATGATGTATCATCTATGGTTTTCATCCAACTTCCTTAATGATGATTCCATTCTATTTCATCTTTTCCAATGAACACTTATAGCTACAAAAAATCAATGGTATATTGAGTTACCTATAGCATCATTTCACGATTTCAACAACTTGGCCACTACCTTCCTCACAAATTTCTAGTTACCCATCAGATATGAAACTGGAATGAAACTATTGACTAACTTCAAATAATTATACCCTACTCATATTTCAGATCACATTAACGAGTGGAGGTGCCATCACCAGTTGGTCAATACTTATGATCCAGATTAGTTGTTAGAGGAATGGTTTTTAAAATATTTGTTATCTCCCAAAACAAAATATGTGGCCAAAGGTGGAGTCATGACCAAAGAGCAAGTTCTTGATCGTGCTCAACATTTAGATCTTGTTTATACCCAATCAGGTATGCTCTATGATAAGATACCAAATGCTCTAAAACCTTTGAATATTTTTCCTCCTTCACCTGGTAAAGAATATCATGTTGCCAAACACATTATTGATTTTTCCAATTTGCAGTCGGCGAGTTAACCATTTGGTATTGCGCTCACCGCTCTTACGCAAAACCCTCAATCCCATCCTCCAACAGCTTTTGCTTCCAAGATAAATGGTGTTTCATCAGATAAAGGAAAGTCTCAACAAAAACCTAAAAGCAAGAAGAAAGGTAAAGGTAAGAAAAAGGAATATTCCTCACCATGTGATAAACCAACAAATTCATCTTCTGATGAGAAACAACATAGAAAATTTTAGGGGCAAATGTTCGCCTTTTGGCGAAATTAAGGGTTTTTAAATTTTTAGTGGGTGAATATTTTGTATCATAGCACATTTTTACAAATCACCTCAAATAACCCACGTTATTTTAAGGGAGAGGGTAAAAAAGGTAAATTTAGCCCTTGAAACTAGGAGTTACAACCATCCATTGGCCCATTTTCAAGAATAGGTTTTATTTAAGTGAATCCATTCGCCCATTTTCAATAATAGGTTTTATTTAAGTGAATCCTATGGGCCAAATACCATATTTATAAAAGAGGTATGGTAAATTAATAAAAATACAAATAAATGAGAGGTATGGTAAATAAATAAAACATTTTTTATATTTACTCCATAAGTCACCTTATATACATGCAAGGGTGTAAACAAATAAAAATATAAGTAAAGTGGAGGTATGGTAAATAAATAAAATGTCTTTTTGTACTTACTCGAAAGGTATGGTAAATAAATAAAAATATAAATAAACTAGATGTATGGTAAATAAATAAAACCTCTTTTTATATTTAGTCCTTAACCCTCGTTTTATTTATGAAGACTCAAGAAAGAGGTTTTATTTAAGTGAATCATATGGGCCAAATACCATATTTGTAAAAGAGGTATGGTAAATAAATAAAAATATAAATAAACGAGAGGTATGGTAAACAAATAAAACATTTTTTTATATTTACTCCATAAGTCACCTGATATTTACGAACACTCAAAAAATGCATTATATTTAGGTGAAACCTATGGGCAAAATACTCTGGGACAAATACCATGTACTAGATTGTTATTAATACCATGCAAAAAAACATTATTAACCCCAATATTAGTATTAATAAAAATAAAAATGGCACATGGTATTGACCCATGGTATTCACCAAAATGGCACATGGTATTGACCCATGGTATTCACCTGGAATGTAGCCTATTTAAATGGGGGAATTAAACCAGCATAGATCCATCTTTACTGTGGATCTACTAATCCCCAAGGGGTATCAAATATCATGATATGCAAACTAGCATAGAGTGAAAAAATATTTGATCCCTCTCCGGGCTTGGTTAAAATAAAAAATAAAATAAATTTCAACTATTAATTTTATTAATTTTTATAAATTACTAATAGTACTTTTTAAGCTCCAGGTTTATGATAACCCATTATATTGACCCATGGTAATACCATGGTATTCATGTGAGCATAGACTATTTAAAGGGGAAATTCTATCATCTTAGATCCATCTTAATTCTGGGTATACCAAGTGCTCAGGGGGATAAATAGATTTCATCCCCCTAAGAGTGGTAGATGTGGAGTTAAGATGGATATAGGTTGGTTTTTATGATAATGAAGATATTAAATAGACTTAGGAAATTATATTGTAAAAACATCTTAAGGTGAATGGTTAAAGCATAGACATTGGAGAAGTATATTTGTATACTTCTGTTTTAAACTGAAACAAATCCAGGGCCAAAAGGAATGGATTGATTGCACTAGTTATCCTTCTATAACTTTCCAACATATGTTGGAGTAAACCGATTGTAATTTGGGTAAATTTTCTAACTGCAAACAGGAACATACTTGTGTATTGACAGGGTGGTTACGAGGTCCCTAGAAGTTATGAATTTGAATTTTTCTTGGTTTTATATATAGTATTAGGTTTTTTCTCATGCTTTCTGTGAATGACACGGGTGAATTTTATCCTACACCCACTAGGTCATCGATATGTAATTTCAGTAATTTTGATTTCAAAAGATATTTTAAAGAAATGAAATGATTTCATTTGTGTATTCAATAAACATAATATTCTAATGGAATTCTGCATTTGTGGTTTACCTATATAGATTCCATGGAGAAGTGTTAGTCGTGTGACATCAATTGTCCTCAAGCAGAGGCTTTAGTTTTACTCTTTTTGGAAGAAAATACTTTCCTCCAACATTTTTGAGTTCGATGAAAAATTTGAAAGTCCTAATAGTATTCAATTATGGGTTAAAGAGATCCACATTGGATGATCTATCAGCCTTATCTTCACTTAGTTTAAGACTATTCACTTGGAGAGCCTACATGTGCCCCCACTTCAAGAGCATAGTAAAGTCATGTAGAACTTAGAGAAGCTATCTTTAAGCTTTTAGTGAAGAATGGAAAAATGTTTGGGTTCAATAACAACCAGTTGAGCATTAAGCTTCCAATAATGCTAGATTTTAACCTGGAGCACTTTTTTGATTTGGAGGAGATGCCCCCTCGTATTTGTGACACATCTTCAGTTGTGAATTGGACTATTACTAACTGTCATTTCCTTCAAAAGTTACCTGATGACTTGGGGAACCTCAACTCTTTAAGAATTTTAAGGAAGGAAAGAAAGTACATTATGCTAAGTTCTCTTATGCTTTTCAAGTTTTTCTAGGATAACTACAACGTTTCAGGTAGGAAAGTACATTCTGTTAATGAAAATTTGTCTTGATAGAAAGGCCCAATTTCAAATTCTAATGCTTTCAAAAAACATTGTATAACTGTAGTGTTTCTAAAATGAAAGCATATTTTTTCAATTTAAGTATCATGACCCCATATTCCAGCTTATTTTTCAGTAACCCATTAGGTTTTGTAGCTTTGAATAAATCCATGTCTTTTGATAAGATCCTCTTCCAAATTAGAACGCAGTTTCCTTTTGGCAATAACCACATACAATGTCTTGATTTTGTTATTGAGAAAATAGAGGTTGTGAAACAAGCTTGTGCCATACAAGGACTTGATTCATTGATTATGTATCAATTATGGCTCTTGATGTAACAATGTCTTGATTTTGTTGCTTGAAAAGAGAGGTTACACTTTACTATTTCACAGAATTTCTTACAATCTTTCCATAAGTATTGATTTGTAATCTCAAGGGATGACAATAATGACAAAGGTAATATTCCATGGTTTGATGTTACCCTATTACTAAATATTTAAATATATCACCACAATTTAACTATTAGTTAAAGGAATTCTATTTGATTTGTAAACAATTCATTGCTTGATTTATAGATTTTGATTTTTTCCCTTTTTTATTTTTTTCTCAGATTTGGTATGAGATATCTTCCAATATTTGGTTTCCCTAGTTTCCCCACCATAGCTATGAGGTTTAGATGCTATCATTAAATATTCTCAGAATGTTACAACTTTTCTAGTAAGTATACTTTGAAACATTGTTGTTGCTTTTCCATGGTGTTAATGCAAATAAGCACTACAACTAGTGTCATTATTTAGATTAAGTGTCGAAATCTAGGTGGTCTTGTAATGATGGAGTGATTGTTTTCTAGCTACTAAGGCCATATGCATTTTTATCTCTTATGTTGTCCTAAGATATTCAAATTTAGAATAAGAATTGAGGTCTTGTTTCCACTGTAGATTGCAGTCAGTTTCTTGAACATAATATATAGTAGATTATATTTTACTAATCAACGGTGGATGTGATCCCTCGTAGGAAAGGAAATTCAAAGTGACTTTGATTTCACATTGATTTGTCAAAACATCCACACATGAAAGGGGATTGAAAGTGACAATGATTTCAAACTGATTTGTCAAAATGGAGGCAAGAGAAAAGGAAACTTTGTATTCAACAATGCTCTTAATTTCATATGTACATGCACAGACATATTAGTAGAAAATATTGAAGGGTTTCCTAAGTAATATTTCCCATTCCACTACATTCTTTACAGCTTGTAAATAAATAACTTGGAACAATTCATTACACTACTTGTTATTCTTTATTAATCAGTGGTTAAGATTTTGATATTGAACTGGCTAAGATTTTTCTTCCTTCTGTGAAATTGTGTGTTCTATAATACTTCTTTTCCATTCACTATGTATAGCATATAAAGTGTGTCTAATGGAGTAGGAAGATTGGAAAGTCTTGTGATCCTTGAACTATGTTACAAGGAAGAAGCCCAACAGGGCAGGGTAGGTGCATCCCCACAAAGGGGTCACAAATACCAAAGTTGGTATTGGCTAGTTCCTTGAGCTAGAAAATTTCCTTTACCCTTGTATTAACAGTGAATCCGGAGAGGATTCTAATAATATCTTTATAATATTTATATTAGTTAAGATTGATGAATAAAATTCATGAGACATGAGCTAGGATGTCCTTGCAAGGTGGTTGTTGATTATTGGAAGATATGATGGCCATTATGTCAGGCTAGGTAGTCGCACTCCCTTGATCGTGAGCACGATTGTGATCAAGATGGAAGACTTCATAGTCTGGATTGATTATTTAGCTGTGATAATTAGTGGGCTCATTCAAAAAAGCTTCAATTTCACTAATCTTTTATATAGAGTTTTCAGATTAAATTTCCAAAGGTTTTAATTACACTATAGAGTTGAGTTCTGAGAGAGTTGTGATTCATAGTGTTAAGTATAACAGCTATGAGACTTGAATGAAGACAAGCATAGTGTATGTATCAGACTCTGTTATAAGCTTACCTGCATATTATGAGGGACTTGGTTGGATTTTTTATAATTTTATAAACAAGTTCCATTTCGTGGAAATGTGAAAAAAACAATGGTATTGCCATCATGTGGCTCTTGTCATATATGGTTTTATACTTTTTCAAAAAATTCTCTAAGAGTTCACAATGCTAAGATTCACTAGGACCTTACAAAGTTTTATTATTTAGTGAAAGACTCACCAAGATCTTACAAGATTTTATACTTGAGTAAAATATTCGCCATGCCTGGTGAGAGATTCGCCAAAAAATTATATATGCATATTATATTATTGATAAAATCGCCTTCCATTTTTCCTATATACCATGGAGATTCGCCCATTTATTATACATATAAATTTAGGGGGGGTTCTTAAAATTTTCCCTGAGAAACAAAAGCCTTGATACCCATTCTTGATTTGTAACAAGGATCACTTTACACGTGATTGTCCACAGCATGATGAAGTGAATTAGTTTCTTAAATCATCCACTTCTCCCACTGTGTTAACATAATCATTTCCCAATCAGGAGACTCATATGGTTACCCTGGACACTTCTTCCTCTAACAAGGTTTTTGTTGGGATAGGGTCCCTAGGGGTAGTTTTGGGGTTAGTTAACCCAAGTTTTCTATAATTTTTTGTAAAATATGTAAAGTCTCCGCGAAATGTGGATATGGACCGCACAGATAGATAGGAGTCAAAGGGGTCTTAGTCCCTTGTTTGGGTCGGTTGTAAGATTCTCCCATTGTCCATGGGCCATGGTATTGTATGAAGGAAAGTTATAAATAGTTGAGTCATAGTGAGTCTTGAAGATAACTTAGAATGAATAATTTTGAATGGTGAATGGTTTTTTTTGTTTTGGGCAAGTGCTCAGGCAGGAAGCATATGCTTCCTATACTTAGGCGAGAAGGGGAAGGATCTTGCAGCTAAGTGTGTAGGAGGCCTTGGTAAGTCTACAGCTGAGTGCACGGAGCCCTACAGCTGAGCACACAGGGTAGAAGAATCAGTAATCTGAGCATCGAAGCTCAATAAAGACTAAATTTTGGATAATTAGTGTGAAATTTGAGCATTTCTATTTATGTTATATTCTATTGCTTAATGATGTGTTCCCATGAAATATTATATGAATGAAGTGTCAAACCACTAGAACTGTCTTTTTAATGCATGGTTTAAGTAGTTATATTGCTTCTTGAAGATAATAGTTAATTCTATTATGTTTTATGATAAGTTGGATAATATTTGCGCGAACTCAGAGCTAGGGTTGCTTATTGATGCACGAAAGTAGATAAATTATATGTTTAAGGTGCAAAGACTAATCGTAGACCTTCATGAAGGTCTGGAAGCCATTTTAACTTAGTTAGAATGACGAGCCCTAGAATGATACCAATCAGCACGAAGGTAGATCTGAAATGTCAGAGCCTAAAAACCGTTTATCACATTTCCCTAGATGCAGAAACCTTTTTCTAAAATCCCCCAATACTGCTTCAGTTGAGACTGTAGCCTGCACTATGCAAGTTGTTTCTGAAAGGGCCAATATTTAGGGTTTTTTTGGTTGGCGCAACAACTCGGAACCTGGGTCAGGCCCCCTTAAGCCAACAAATGGTTCCATTTTTGGGTCTAAGATCTATCTAAGAGATGTGCAGTAAATGGTTCCCTACAAAGAAAGAGATTGACAAGTGGATTGATAGGAAATCACATGAATTCGCTTATCAAGAGAATAAGAGCCCTAAATTAACTGAGCAGTGGTTGTACAGATTTTTGTACACCAACAAAATCGACGCGTTCTTTTTTCTTCCTTGAAGAATTATATGGATGTTTGTGAAAATTAGTTGATAGTCAAGGGACCTGGGCTCAAAGGACCTATAGTGTGGACTCCTAAATTGGTACAACATCTGGAAGCATCAGAAAGAAATATCGCGCAGGCTGTGAATCACTAGGTTGATCGCACATTGGGTAGTTTTAAGACTTATTTCGCGATCAATAGAAATATCAGCTATAATGAAGTTGAGAGAAGGATCTTTAAAGGACTGCAACGTAAATCATTTAACTCCTTGAAGACTTGGATTAAATGTTGTTATGTGAAAAGAGGGTTATACAGTTACCTTGATGTTTGGGGCTATGCAAAGCGGGAGATTATTTAGAAAAAATGAAGGATCCAACCCAGAATATAGTTTTCTCATTGAACCCCCTTAAAGTGACAATGAGGGGTTAGTACTGACTATGCCACAAAGTGCAATTCAATTAATTACCTAGGGTACTCTGAGGATATCTTATCCATCCACTCCACCTCCACCTCATACACCTTCACCTACGCCTTCACCTCCACTTCCACCATTCAACATGAAAACATGATGAAGATGTCGATTTTTAAAGGAACAGGCTCGGAAGACCCAGATTAGTTTTGGTTTGACTGAGATGTTGTTTGGAAAACATAATGGATTGTAGACGATAATATTAAGAAACATAGTTGGTTACAGCCTTGTAGGACTGCATTTTAACGTGGTATATAAAGTATTATACCGATAACCCCAACGCAACGTTGGCGGATACCTAGATAGCTTTGAACAAGGAGTTCATCAAGCCTAAGTCAGAGGTGCAGTTAGTAATTGAATTTGTGGAAATCCAACAAAAGGTTGATAAGACACCTTGGGACTTTGATCAGAGGTTGAAGTGCTTGATCAGGAAGGCTAACATACAAATCTTAGATTCCCAGCATTGTGACTAGTTTATAGCATCGTTATTGTCACATTTAAGAATACCTTTGTCACAGCGGAAAATAACAACGCAAGCGGAAGCCTTTGAGATCACGATGAGAAAGGATGCATCACCTATTCAATATACGAACCTTGGGGTGCAACAGATTCATTCACAGCTATAAAATATGCACTTGGAGTTGTAGAGCTTGAAGAAAGGAAGGGAAGCTCAGCCAGAGGTGCGCACTGAGATCTGGTGTCTGAAATGTAAGAGCCATGGACATGATAAGGACCATTTCCCGGTCTTTAAGAATTATATTATAGGGGGAGGGACTGTACCCCTAAAGCCTAAGAATAATGTTGGGATGAGTGCGGGAGCTATGCTATGGTGCGCTATTTGTCAGGTTACAAGACAACATGCTACTGATGACTACCATCTATTGCAGAAGTTTGTACGAAACCCTTAGTAGTTATTTTGCAATATCTGTAAGTTAGTAGGGCACGGTGAATCCCATTTTAGAATTTATGAGCTGATGATGGATAAAACCCCTACCTATAGAATGCAAGTAGAGAACCGGCCTCAAGATCAAGGCGAAGGAGTAGTGCAGGAAGGATTCCAAGGCCGAGGACAAGAAAGAGGCACTGGACTGGGATGAGGGTGTGGGCAGGTGATCTGCTATAACTGTGGCGAAGCAGGGCACTTCATGCATGATTTTTCAATCCCCACGCATCCATCATGTCTATATTGTTGACAGTTTGACCATGTCATAGAGGAATTTCTAGTTATTATGGTGAAAATGAAAGAGAAGAAGGCATAGCCCAAACAACCTACACAGAATATTCAGATGATGAGGGCTGAGCCCCGTGAAGAGGATCAGAACATAAATATTGTGTTAAGAAGTGGTATGAAAATTGGTGCAGATAAAAGTAAGAAGCCTGAGGAAGACATATGGGTATGCAAGGTTGTTGAGAAGGAAGTCAAGATCGATCTAAATCGCACTAAAGAAACTTTCTTGGAAGAAAACAAGAACTTTGTTGAGGCCTCCATCTCAGGAAGCCAAGAGAAAACGCTAGAGACTAATGCAACTCAAGAAGTAAATCCTTCAATTCTAGCTACCTTTCTGAATATTTCTATGAAGCTGCTATGCAACCAGAAAGTAGTCGAAGGATTGCAAGACTTGATAGACAAGTGCACCAATAAGGAAAATAGTCCTATGGGGCAACACACAGTGAGGAAGATTTAAGCATAAGGCACAAACGGTGTGCAAGATGAGGTTAACCGCGTAGATAGGTGAAGATGAAATGGACCAGGTAATCTTAGATCTAGGGTCTAATGTGAATGTCTTGCCTAATAAGACATGGGAAAGGATGGGGAGACCTGTGCTGTAGTGATCTCCTATTTAGTTGCATATGGAAAACAACCAGAAGATTATTCCAATGGGGATCTTATACGGGGTAATATTGGACATTGAGGGTGCGAGTTTGTTGGCTGACATTAACCCATACCCCACACTGCTAGGAATTGACTGGGTTATTGATATGAATGAGGTAATCAACTTTAAGAAGCAAAAGATGTCCTTTCAAAATAAGTCACTTAGTTTTGTCGTGCCCCTAGACCCTATATAAGGAGAGCGTTACATTGAACCTGTGCATGACTATGTAGAAAGTGATGATGATCTTGATCAAATATACAAGATAATAGCACGATATGAGGATTGGATCAATCCTATGACAGATGGATGAATTGCATGGGATAGGGATATCTCCTATGCCTCAGATTCAGATGAAGAGCTTAAGAATTGGAAGAATAGGTTGCATGAAGTATCTATGCTCCGCTGCAACATGATGACCAAGTCACTAAGGTGTGTTTCGACTGAGGTAAGAAATCTTCCGCATTATGATGGATTGACTGATGTGGAATTTTTTTAGATGATTTTGAAAGAGAAGTACCGAAAGAGAATCGGTTCCAAGCACTGGAATTGACGTTGCATGCTACGCCTGCCTGTTGGTGGGGTACGCACAAAGAGATCTTCGCTAGATGGAGAGAATACCACAGAATGATGAAGTTAAGGTTCGACTATGCTAATACTAGAATGAAAGAAAAATATAGTGGGAAGGATGATCTACGCGATCATTTAGCACAATGGACTAAAGCCTGGGGGAGAAAACCACAACCAAAATGGGTATATATATTTTGTCATACATTAGATACGATCCCAATGAACTGTTATTTGGAAACAGAGATTCGCCATGGGACTGTTGAATGGGATGTTTTAGGATAAAGTTTTCTATTAAATTTCAGCTTTGAGGATGCCTTTGAGAGTATTGATGAAGCGCTACAAGAAATAAAAGAAGTTATATTCAGAACTCTGAAGGAAACTATCGAATGGACTTAGCCAGATTGGAGTACACAGTTGCACCATGCACTAGAATGTTATAATGTGACTACTGAACAAGAGGATGACCCGTAGAATATTACCATCCATCAGACCGAAGGGCATTTCCACATCAAAGGACTAAAGGTAGAAAACCCAGATATATTAGAGCCTCTAAAAACTCGATAGGTAAACATTGGGTCTCAAGAAGAGACCAAGTTCATGAAGATAGGAGATTATTGGGATGAAGATATGATTGATATGGTAGCTGAGCTGTTGCACGAGTACCATGAATTATTTCCCATCAAGTTTTCAAATTTGAAAGGGATTGTCAGAGATTTAGGCATTATGAATATTACATTGAAACCAAATGCAAACCTTATTAAGAAGTGGCCTTATCAACTGAATCTAAATTATAAGGAGAAGGTGCACCTAGAAATGGATAAAATGTTGGAAGTTGGTATTATTGAGCTGGTAGAAGAATCAGATTGGGTGAGCCCAATGGTGGTACAATAAATGAAGCATAAGGGCGAGATCTGTATATGTATAGATCTACAGAAGCTAAATGATGCTTGTGTGCAAGATCTGTTTTGACCCCATTTACTGATGAAATCCTAGAAAATGTTAGTGGATAGGAGCCGTATTCATTTACTGATGGGTTTTTGAGTTATCATCAGATAAATATCATGCCAGAGGATAGAAGAAAAACAACCTTCACGACTCAGTGAGGGTGCTTCTAGTATACCGTTATGCAATTCGGGTTCAATAATAGGCTTGCAATCTTCTCTTGGGTAGTGATCGCAACATTCAAAGAATTTATTCATAAGTTCCTGGAAGTATATTTTGATGACTAGGCTATATTTGGGTTGGTGAAGTGACATGTTGCGAGGATATGCCTCATGTTGGATATACATCGAAGGTATCAGATGGCGTTGAAGTTAAAGGAATGTATATTCTGTGTGAATTTTGGAATTTTGCTTGGGTCTTTTGTATGTAAGGAGGGATTGATGGTGGACCCTATGAAGATGACAGTAATTTTGAATTTGGAACCTCCTAGGAACGTGAAACAACTGCACAAGACATTGGGGCACACTGGATACTACAGAAAGTTTATCAAGGCATGTGCCCAGATAACCAAGCGGATGGATAAATTGTTAAAGAAGGATGTGATATTTTGCTGGGATGAAGAGTGTCAACACAAATTTGATGTCTTAAAGGAAAAAATGGTGGCCACACCTATTTTGGTCTTTTCGGACTGGAAAAAGGAATTTCATGTGCATGTTGATGCTTCATGTATTGCATTAGGAGCAGTCTTAACACAAGGAGGTGAAGGAGAGATCAATCATCTGATAGCTTTTGCAAGTAGGAAGTTATCCAAAGCTGAGAAGATTTACTCCATTATAGAGTGCAAAGGGTTGGCAATGGTTTACGCACTACAAAAATTTAGACAGTATTTGTTGGGAGTACACTTTAAAATGTATACAGATCACTCTGCACTGAATTACCTGGTCAATAAGCCTATATTGGGAGGGAAGATATGACGATGGTTACTGTTGTTCCAGGAGTATGACTTCGAGGTGATTGTGAAGCCTGGAAGGCTGAATGTAGGCCCAGACCATCTATCTAGAATTGAAATAGGCAAAGAACCCCATAGTTTGGAGGATGGACTTCCAGACGCACAGCTCTTTGTAGTGCGCATTGTGGATGATCATTTTGCTGATATTATTTTGTTCTTAATGATGGGGACAAATCTGGAAGGTTATTCTACTCAGAAGAAGGAGTTAGTAGTTCGTGTTGTAGATTTTTTAGTAATTGTGGGTCACTTATATAAGATGGGCTCAGATGAGATATTGTGAAGGTATGTTCATAAATTTGAACGCGCCAGTGTCCTAGCTGAAGCTCATGGAGGAGTGGTAGGAGGCCACTATGTAGGGAAAGCAATCATGTAGAAGATTTCACATGATGGATTATGGTAGCCTACATTACACAAAGATTCTAAGGCATACTGCAAGGTGTGCAATGCTTTCCAAACGATGGGGAAGCCTTCACGAAGGGACGAATTGCCTTTAAATCCTCAAGTCTCATTGCAGGAATTTTATAAGTGGCCCATTAACTTTATAGGTCCAATACAACCACTAGGAAAGAAGACGGGTTCATAGTATATTATTATTGCAATAGAGTATTTAACTAGATGGGCAGAAGCATAGCCAATGACAGATTGTATAGCAAACACTACTGCAAAGTTTCTATTTGAGTATGTATTAACAAGGTTTGGATGCCCAAAGATATTAATGAGTAATACGGGTATGCATTTCTTGAATGAAACAATCTGCACAATGTTGGAATAATTTCAAGTATATCATCAGAAGATCATGCCCTATCACACAGAGGAAAATGAAACAGTGGAAGATTTTAATAAGATTTTGGAGCAGACATTGAAAAAGGTATGCAACGTGTAGAGGAATGACTAGGACATGTGCATACCTGCTATATTATGGGATTATAGGATGACCTGCAAGAATTTGACATGACAAACGTGTTTTCGGGAAAGCTAGTGTCTACTCAGATCTGCTAGTCCCACTAAGATAGGTAGCTATCTTAGAAATGAACAATTCGAAGTGACTTGTGTTTTCCTTTATGAGAGATAGATGAGAGAGAAGCAAAGAGTACCAATCTTATTCTTTCGCTTGGCTCCTTGCTTGTTTCCTCTCTCCTTTGATAGAGCTTTTGTCACTCCTTTCTCACTTGTCCCGCTTCAAAGAACACCTGTAGAGTCAAAGCATCAAAATACCATCAAAGCATAGAGATCTATAACCATAAACAATGTAGAATCAGATGTACATTAACCATACAAATGCATACACAAATACAAGATTCAGAAATATACAAGTATATGGAGGAAAAATCAAATAACTTTATTGATAGTAGAAGTAGAAGAGAGGATTACAACCCAGCTGTCTGATCCAACATCTTCCTCCCAGCATGAAAGCCCTCTTCACCTCATGAAAAGCAAGATCACCCAATAATGCAATGTCTTCAAAGAGAAACCAACAACACTTCCTTACAAATTACAAAATTCCAACCTTTGGATCTCTAGGATGAGGGATCCATATATAGATATTTGCAGGGGGGTGAGTCAGCTTTTTGGTTCCACTTGGAGATTTCATGATCTCTTACTTATCCCTGGGTGAATTCAGAGAGGCAAGTGTCATATGAGTAGTTTCTAGAAGATTCTTTGAGTTTCCACCTAGAAAACTGCCTCTGCCATTTGTCTGCTCTCGCTCATCCCACCCTATAGAAGGGATTTTTAGTATGCATCGCACCCTGAGCATGGAGAAGTCTGTATGGTCCAGTTTTGGCCAGTTCTGAGTAGTTTTTCAGGGAGAACTTCTGGGAAATGATGTGATCAGTTGACCTTGATCCTTTAGGGTATGAAACAAAAATTTTAGGGGTTTAGAAGCCCTTGGTTTATGGACATATGTGATTGGGGTTGCAGTGCCCAAATATGTCTATAACAGTTGTCCCCTAAAGCATGAGGTCGTAAATCTTCTGATGTCGGGTGAAATGCTTTACCATGAGGATCCAAGGTTTTTCGAACTAGAAGGTGACCTGTAATAAGATACAATGCAATACATTATCTTCATAATATTTTCATGATCTAGCTGAGGCGGCCATTCCCATGCTCAGCTTTATAAATTCATTTTCATGTACATAGGATAGACAACCGTCTGTGTGGTAGACTGATGATTCTGGTAGATACATCATCCCTTAGTTTGGATGATTATCTATACAGCTATGGAGTACATTTGATGTCTTTATTTTCCTGAATATATCGCAGCCCGGATGGATGAAACTAGATCCGGGGTCTTCAAACTCGTTCAATCTTCACCCGATGTACAAGTTGATCCATGTGAAAAGATGTTTTGAAGTCGAACATGGAAAGACATCGCCTGATTACCAGCCAATGATGTAAGTTGTTAACAAGCACGAGCGGAATCACCGATAATGATAATCAAGGAAAATTTTAAGAACCCCCCCTAAATTTAGAAATATAATAAATGGGCGAATCTCCATGGTATATAGGAAAAATGGAAGGCGATTTTATCAATAATATAATATGTATATATAATTTTTTGGCGAATCTCTCACTAGGCATGGCGAATATTTTACTCAATTATAAAATCTTGTAAGATCTTAGCGAGTCTTTCACTGAATAATAAAACTTTGTATATTCCTAGTGAATCTTAGCATAGACTACATGCTGGTTTAATCCCCCCATTTAAATAGGCTACATTCCAGGTGAATACCATGGGTCAATACCATGTGCCATTTTTATTTTTATTAGAATATTTTACTCAATTATAAAATCTTGTAAGATCTTGGCGAGTCTTTCACTAAATAATAAAACTTTGTAAAGTCCTAGTGAATCTTAGCATAGGCTACATGCTGGTTTAATTCCCCCATTTAAATAGGCTACATTCCACGTGAATACCATGGGTCAATACCATGTGCCATTTTTATTTTTATTAATTCTAATATTAGGGTTAATAATGGTTTTTTGCATGGTATTAATAACAATCTAGTCCATGGTATTTGTCCCATAGTATTTTGGCCATAGGTTTCACCTAAATATAACCCATTTTTTCAGTGTTCCTAAATATAAGGTGACTTATGGAGTAAATATAAAAAAATGTTTTATTTGTTTACCATACCTCTCGTTTATTTATATTTTTATTAATTTACCATACCTCTTTTACAAATATGGTATTTGGCCCATAGGATTCACTTAAATAAAACCTCTTTCTTGAGCCTTCATAAATAGAACGAGGGTTATGGACTAAATATAAAAAGAGGTTTTATTTATTTATGATACCTCTAGTTTATTTATATTTTTATTTATTTACCATACCTTTTGAGTATGTATAAAAAGACGTTTTATTTATTTACCGTACCTCCACTTTACTTATATTTTTATTTGTTTACACCCTTACATGTATATAAGGTGACTTATGGAGTAAATATAAAAAATGTTTTATTTATTTACCATACCTCTCATTTATTTATATTTTTATTAATTTACCATACCTCTTTTATAAATATGGTATTTGGCCCATAGGATTCACCTAAATAAAACCTATTCTTGAAAATGGGCGAATGGATTCACTTAAATAAAACCTATTCTTGAAAATGGGCGAATGGAAGGTTGTAAGTCCTAATTTCAAGGGCTAAATTTACCTTTTTTATCCTCTCCCTTAAAATAAGGTGGGATATTTGAGATGATTTATAAAAATGTACTATGATACAAAATATTCGCCCACTAAAAATTTAAAACCCCTTAATTTCGCCAAAGGGCGAACATTCGCCCCTAAAATTATCCTTCATGATAATGACCCTCAAGGTACTACAGTACAATTTACATGGTGTGAATATATGAGTTGATGTCAAACACCACGTAAAATCTTTCAGTCGAAGGCCATTGATGTAAACATGTCGCCAGAAGTGAGAAACTTGCCGTTGAGGCATGCAAGCTTCAAATTACTGAGAGGTTTGTTCCTAAGTCAACTTCTTGGATAATGTGCTGATGTCGACAAGAAGTGACCTGTCATAGGAGGGACTTAATGAACCCCACATCTATGACACAAAATGAAGCAAATGATTTTGTGGAGGTGAAAACGATCTTAGGATACAAGGTTTAGGGTGACAGTCATGAAAGAATGGAGCGTGAAGGTATTGCAGTGGATGAGGTGTTAGCTGGGTTGGTGAATTCTCTGAGTGACTTCTCTTGAACATATTGGTGACACTGAAATGAATTGGTAGTGTTAACCCCAAAAATGGATGGTACGGAGGACCAATGGTGATATGACCGGTGAAGGGAATAACCCAACCCGACTCAATCATGTCAACGGAGTGAAAGTGTCATGTTCAAGAGCGACCTGCTACCAATGAGGTTCTTCAAGTTTTCTTCCCTTTTTCCCCAGTCATTGCTGACAAGTACCTCTTTATTTTTGTCATGCTTGAGGAGGATAACATATGCTTTTTCTATAATTTTCGCTTCGGGCAAACCTGTCGCTATGTTTTAACGAGCCTAGCAATAGTGAAACTCCCTCTTGTTCATATGGACAAGTTTGTCACTATTGTTTTAACGAGTTCAACGACAAATATAACACAGTCCTTTTTAGTTTTAGAGAGTCTGAAAAGAGATAGAAAGGAAACTCCAGTAGTCCTTTTTTGTAGTATAATCCCTTAAGTCTGAAAAATTATAAAATAATACGAAAGGGATGACTTTTCTGATCACTTTAGCAAGCCGAAAAAGACAAGCACTCGATCTTGTTGTGTAATGATCCCCCAGGTCCAAAAAGATTAAAATATAGAGGAGGGATGGCACTTCCAATCACTTTAACAAGCTGGAAAGGCCAATTTCTTGGAAATATTTTCATATTTTATGAGTCTAAAAAGAGCTTAAAAGAGACTCGTTTTTTAGGAACGAGTGATTTTTTCGGGTAGCAACTGGTTCCACGTAAGTTTGGAACTCTTCAATCACAACAGTGTAAATAAGGTGGCTAACAGAATCACTCGTCGCAGCTGTTCCTCAAAATGGTAGACAGTCAAGTGGAAGCGTATAACCAGACAAAAGAGTGGAGGTGACGGTAAGAACACGACCAAGGCTCACAAACTAATAGCAATGCGATCACAAAAGTTACTTACCAAGGGTGGATTTATTTTTTAATGACCTTGAATCTTTGGGAACTATGCTCAGTGCTGGGTTTATTTTTTAACGAGCTTGAACTTTGCAGAAACATTGCTCGTTCCAGTCATCTTTAAGGATGTCTCTCATTAGTAGGTTCATTTTTTAATGAGCTTGCCCCATGCGAAACCTTGCTCAGGAGCCTTTTGTATGCAGGCTAGGAACGACCAACTACAGAACTAAGAGTTAATGAACTACTGAGGTTAGGTAGGATAGTTTCGTACAAAACATTTCCTTTGCTTTGCCGGTGCCATCAATAAAGGTGAATGGTTGATCAGACCAATCACCTAACCTAAGCAGTTGAAGTGAGTAAAACTACGAGGTTAGAGTTACGTCGATAGCTTTTCACTTGCGTAAAAAGGTTTGCATGCCCCCAGGTATAAAGAAAAGTAGAGTTTCCAGGTTACCATATGGAATTCCTTGCATTAAAGCAAGATTGTTTCATCTGCATCGAAGACAAAACACTTTGTTGGCTTTATCCATTGAAATAGACAAAAGTGAATGGTGTGAGCTTCCAATCACATAACCTTCGATGAGGAAATATTTTTGCAGACTGATCCTATATCCTAAATATATGGGTGTGTTAGACTGGTCATATATCCTATAAGGAAACCTATCTTTTTATCTAGGTTCACCTACCGAAGCAGACCAGGGTGCATGCCCCCTCAGTTTCGTCACATTCACCGAATCACTCGTGGTCATCAGGTTGACGGACTGGACGTTGATGAGACATTCCTTGTGTAAAGAGACCATTCAAGGATGGCATTTAACTAGTAGCCATGTTTGAATTGGGGAATGAAAGCTCGTCTACAAGTTGTACCATTCTGCCTTCATACAGGAAACACATCACCTGAAAGAGTGAGGAAACAATAGCTCCCATGCTGTAAATGTAGTCACGCCCAAGGAGTAGATTGTAATCTAATGGCCGTTGTACTACCATAATGTTCAAATGAATGGTTTTCCTTCTCAAAGTTATCAGCAAATTTAGAAGGACTCCTAATGGTCGACTGGTTCCTTTATTACAGCCTGACAAATTTCGAATCTCAAGCATAAGTCATGGCGAACCAAGCGCTTTCCAAGCAGTTGAGGAAAGGATAATCATGGAAGCCCCTTCATCTATGATAGTGCTAGCCATGATCCTTATGTAAGCTTTTATTATGATTCAGAATGGTACATTAGATGGTAGGTGGGGTCTCACTAGTAGATTCCAATCAAAGGAAATGACTAGATTGCTCAAAGGAGGGACCGAATAAACAGTCGGATGAATCTCTTGAAATAGGGAACTTCCCTCCTATGGTAAAGGAATCGGTAGATTGCCCCCATGTTCATCAGATTATATGTTAACAAAAAGAATTTGAATGGTGTCATTCTCATTCTCTTTGGAGATTGTATCATCTGAAGTTGGACCTTCTGAAGACAAGACTGGGTCGACTGCCGTCTCGACCTGTTGACTTTGGTTTGGTGTGGACTCAGAGGGTTTATCTTCAATGATAGGTATTTCGACTGACAACAGAGGTATGTTAGTCAAATTTTCAACTAGCGATGGACTTGGCAAGAGTTTCTTGTATCCAGGTGGAAGTCACTGCAGTGAAGTAGGACGTTTATCCAAGACTCTTTTAGCTTCGTCCAGAAAAGGAAAATGGTAGAGGGCATGATCGCCTTCACACAACCTACAAGGAAATTTAGATCTTCCTTTTTGTCCATTGACTTCATCTTCACTAGTTGATGGTGTGCTCTCAACATGATCGACAGAGGTTGAAGACATCGGATTGTGCAAGTGGGGAGACCAGTGTCTCAAGATCCATGGGATGCAAGGAAAGTCTCGATGATAGTGGTTTCCTTTGCAAATGACACATGGAGATTTGGGTTTGGAAGGTGCAGTGTGTGAATTTTCACTGGATGATGCATGGTTGCCCCCTTGTTTGACTGGCTTCCTCTTCTTCTTCTCCTTCCCTTTCTTCTTCTTCTCAGCTACTTGGTTTTTAGTATCACTAGTTTCACCAAGCGAAGAGGAAGAGGGAGAGGGAGAAACAAACGAAGTAGAAGGTGGGGGAGCAACTCGAGTATCATCCGGTTGTTGATTTGATTGTTTAGGAATTACGGTGTTTTGAACGACAGAGGTTGAGAATAGCTAGACTGGCAGGCCAATTGTGAGTCTTGGAAGGGACAATGTAGCCATGTGTGGAGCACCAATATCTCCCCAAGAGTAGAAAGGACTAGGATTCCCCCCAAGCCGAAATCCTTGATTGGTGGACTCCATTACCTCAACCTAAGATCAATGAGGGAAGAGTGATGTTATTCCGAATTAAATAAATTTTATGATGCTTTGACACAACTTTCTTTTTCAATTTTCAAGAGTCGAGAAAAAGCTAAAGGTGACTCTAGTCTCTTTTGATTTTTAATGAGCCTGAAGTGACAAGTGCTTAGATGGACCTTTTCTTTTAAGGAGTCGAAAAGGAATGAAAGTGACTACTTTGGAAATCTAGATAGAGGGATTACCAAACCAATCGAAAAACTACAATATACACCTCGGTGGTAAATTGTAGAGAAATTACTAAGGACTTTACGTACGTCAGTCAATCTTCCTGAATGTTGTGATCAGTGCATTGCGATTGATAGGGCAGGAGACATGGTTTCCTAAGGATAAAGGATATCAGCCTATTGTGGTCTCCCAACATATACTCGACGGTACGTGGGAGCACAAGTCTGTACTGGCACTTGTCATATCAAAGAGGAGGAATCACCCAACCTATGATGAAACCGATAGTTACCAGGCTTTACGACGCCGGAATACGTCTCTAGCCTAGACTTCTAGATATTGTGCATTAGGTTCCAAAGCATTTTTATGTTCATTGAGGTTTATTTTATAGTTGATCTTTCTTAAGAAGTTTTCCTTCCGAGGTTCACTGCGTGATGTAGATGTACAATTCCTAAATATGCAATCTAAAATGATAAACAATCATTTATGTTCTTTTAGCAATGAAAATCCTAGCTACAAAGGAAAGAAGATTATGGTTTTTCTTTTAGCAGAGAGCATAGAGCACACACTAAATGCACTTTTCCTAAATCAATTTCCGTAAGGAGTCTAAATGCAAATGCACATGCATGTATTTGCTTTTCCATTTCCTTAATGTGAGAATGACAAAAAGAAAACTAAGTATAGATTTAAACTAATTTTCCTCAAAGAGACACTTTAGCAATTTCTTTTCAAAAGTGAAAGGAGGACTAAGACGACACTTTCACTTTCGAAAGGAAAATTGTTTTCGACAGTTCAAATCAAATACAATGGAAAAGGTATAATCGACTATCTGAAAGAGGAAGACATTATGACACTCTTTTTCTTGATTGAAAACGACAATTGCGACACGTTCGAATCAAAAGACGATAGTTTGATTAAGCTACTATTTGTAAAGGAGGACTGTAAATGATGAAAAATACGTAAAAAACCTTTATAATTCCTAATCAATGGAGGCTGAATAATGTAAAGGAAGAAGGATTCAACAATGATATACTGATCATGAATAGCAAAACTACTAAATAAAGCTGAAAACAATGAAGAAAAACTGAATTCCATAGAGCGAAACAGTCTCATTCAATCATCGCACTTGTAACACAGGGAAACAGGGATGCATCTCACCTGCAGCACACGGGAGGTGCGATGCATCGAGACTGCCAATGAGAGATAGTGCGATGGTCTAGGGATGAGGTTAAGCTTGGTTTTCACCCACAGTTTGCAGCTAAGTTTAGGAATTTAGACTGAGCGTATGATAGATAGTAAACACAAAGTTTAGGGGCTGATCTAATGAGGTTATTGAGTTACCACCAGGGCACTTAGGATGTTTGCAAGTCAGAAGTTCAATTCATAAACCAACCCGGAGATTGACAGAAGCAATGTTGATCTACTTTGCAGTTGTATAGCAAAAGCAGTTCGAAGGCTAGCTGGCTTAATTTCAGGCTCCGTCTATAGTTTATAAAGCAAACAACAGTAACAAACAAACAAACTATTCGCTCCCCAGTGGAGTCGTCATTTTGTTTCTGGGAAAACTAGTGTCTACTCAGATCTGCTAGTCCCACTAAGACGGGTAGCTATCTTAGAAACAAACAATTCAAAGTGACTTGTGTTTTCCTTTATGAGAGATAGATGAGAAAGAAGTAGAGAGTACCAACCTCAGTCTTTCACTTAGCTCCTTACTTGTTTCCTCTCTCCTTTGATAGAGCTTTCGCCACTCCTTTCTCACTTGTCCCACTTCAAAGAACACCTGTAGAGTCAAAGTAGCAAAATACCATCAAAGCATAGAGATCTATAACCATAAACAATGTAGAATCAGATGTACATTAACCATATAAATGCATACACAAATACAAGATTCAGAAATATACAAGTATATGGAGGAAAACTCAAATAGCTTTATTGATAGTAGAAGTAGAAGAGAGGATTACAACCCAGCTATCTGATCCAGCATCATCCTCCCAGCATGAAAGCGCTATTCACCTCATGAAAAGCAAGATCACCCAACAATGTAATGTCTTCAAAGAGAAACCATCAGCACTTCCTTACAAATTACAAAATTCTAGCCTTTAGATCTCTAGGATGAGGGATCCATATATAGATATTTGCAGGTGGGTGAGTCAGCTTCTAGGTTTTTGATTAGTGTCATTTCTCTGACAGTTCTTGGTTCCACTTGGAGATTTCATGATCTCTTACTCATCCCTGGGCAAATTCAGAGAGGCAAGTGTCATATGAGCAGTTTCTAGAATATTCTCTGAGTTTCCACCTAGAAAAATGCCTCTACCATTTGTCTGCTCTCACTCATCGCACCCTACAGAAGGGTTTTTCAGTATGCATCGCACCCCTTGTGTGTAACAGGTGAGATGCATCGCACCCTCAGCATGGAGCAGTCTGTATGGTAAAGTTTTGATCAGTTTTGAGTAGTTTTTCGGGGAGAACTTTTGGGAAATGATGTAATCAATTGACCTTGATCCTTTAGGGTATGAAACAACACTTTTAGGGGTTTCATACCTGGAATGTGATGATCTTTCTGTGTGATGGTATTGAAAAATTCTTCTAATGCATCTGGCTAAAACATGTCCAAGATTATGACATACATAACATTCAACATTATTCATTGGAGGAGTAAAAGATTTTCTTTGAAGAATTTCTTTCCTTGGTTGTTGATGGGATTGACCTCTCATCTCCTTGTTGAGTATTTCACATTGTGCATTAGAGTTCCTTGTCTTCTTTTGTGAACTAGATTCATCTTCAACATATTCATGAAAACCAAGACCAATTTTGATAGCAGGGGACCTTTGACTACTAAGAATATCATCCAAGATCTTAGTACTATCTTGAAATTGTAAGAGCTTATCCTTTTCTTCTAAGTTGTCCTTTAGAATATTTACCTCAACCTAATGTTGCTCTTCCTTTTCATGATACTGCTTCTTCATGTTTTCTTTAGCTTTTCTTCCTTCTTCCAACTGATGTCTTAGTTCAAGAACTTCGTTTTCTTGCTTTTCAAGAGCTTGGAGTAGTTCTTTATTCTGCTTATTTGATTCTTCAAGATTTCCTTTTAGTGAGAGGATCATAGCTTCAAGAATTTCATAGTAACTGGATCTATCTCTGAGTTTCTTGATTGTTGTGCTCCTTTCATTGACTTCATTTCTTAATGATATCACTTCATCCTACAAATTTTGGCATTGATTTTCCTTGTCCTTGAATAACTTCCTTACCTTGTTTCCTTCCTCTAGTTGAGCTTTTAGTTTGGTAGCTTCTTCTTTGAAGGAACATTCCCTTTTGTTCAATAGATCTTGTTGATCTCTAATTTTGTCTGTAAGCCTTTTAAATTCTGCCTCTATTTGATATCTTTCTTTCTCACCCATAAGAGAAAATTCATTTTTTTCACTATCACTTTCATCATCTTCAAATGGATAGATAAGTGTATCACTAGAGCATAAATTCATACCTGATAGTTCATCTTCATTCTGAAGTGATTCTGAATCTGAAGTGCTTCTTCCACATATTCCCCAATCGATTCTCCCACTGTCATAGTTCTTCTGAGATGTCTTCTTCTTCTTAGGCGCTTTCTTCTTAAACTTCTTTCCCATTGTTCTACGGATCTCCTTTAAGCGATCAAGCTTCTACCAAAGGACCTGCTCTGGTTCCAATTGTTGAAAATAATACTGAGGGGGGGGTGAATCAGTATTATCAAATTATTTTCCAACTTATATAAAGATTAGCAGATTTGACTAATGAAACTTGTGTATACCTTCCAGACTTATAATTTAATTTATTCTTCAGATGTTGATCATTAATCTGTGTGTCAGAACCATATAACAGTAAGCAGGAACAGAAAAAGTAGAGCAGACAGTCACGCAAAAGAACACAAGATATAAGGTGGAAACCCAATGTGGGTGAAAACCACCTGCTGAAATATGTCTCTATCTTCTTTCAATTAGAAACTTCCTTTTACAATGATTCTGTACTGGTGCAGTCTTATACCAGCATGCAGGCTTCAACCTGTAGAAGGCTACAACCTTCTCTCATTCTCCAGACTCTTCTAGAAGGGAGCTAAAACCCCCTTAGATCTTGTACTAGCTGAGGTACTAGTACATAGGTGCTGACCTACAGAAGACTTCTCTTTTCTTCCAGGGACCACGTTTCATAAATTTTCAGATTGGATCCATGAGCATCAATCAAACATCAAGTAGATCTGCAATCAACCAACTTCCTAGTATAAATACTGAATGAACCAATAAATTCTCAGAACACAGTACCAGTAACTAGACACTAATTCAAAACTCAGAACACTGCAGTAATAAACAGAAGCAGCTAAACCATATTTCAAGAAAAGTCCGCAACTTCACCAATAGAAATCTGCGTACATATGCAGATATGTCAAAGCGAACCTGTGGGTATCCGTACCTCCGCTGTGTCAAACCTACGGGTATCCGCACTTCTGCCGTGTCGCTCCTGCGAGTATCTGCACCTCTGCTGTGTCGCTCCTGCGGAATGCTCACCCGCACTGTGTTCAACCTGCATATATACGTGCCTCCGCTGTGTCGAACCTGCGGGTATACATGCTTCCACTGTGTCGGACCTGTGGGTATAGATAATTTATCGTTTTTCTTAACCAAACTTCAGATTATCATATTTATAGATCTGATCATGCGTCAAGGAGATATCGACCCATCAGTAGATCTTAACCATCTTGTAATGCTCAGGTTCCTCCTTGATTCAGGTCCAGCTATAACTCACCAACGGATCACCAGTATATCAGATCTTTCTCTTCTCAAGATATTCAACATATCAGTCACTTCAGGCCAAATGATCTCCTTTCCTTTTTATAGTCTAGACCTTACTCAAACCATGGTCCAAAACCATAGAGATCCAATACTAGGGACCCAAAACCTAGGTTCAATACTTTAGATGCAAAACCACAGACCAAAACCATAGGTTCAAAAATGTTGGACTAAATACCATGGACCAACCATAAGATTTCCCACGTGTGTTCTTTTCTCTGCATGAAAGTGTGTGTACTTTATGTCCGCACTTTTTGTTTGGAGAACCTGCGTACATGTCCGCACCTTTTTTTCGGCGCACCTGCGTATGTCCATGTCTTTGTGAACAGGAACCTGCAGGTATCTCATTTTCTTCCATTCTAAGAGCCTAAACATCTATTCTTTGCTACTGACCTGTTGCACTATGATTTGTCATCTATGTGAGTTGCCATCAAGGACACTTGTATCATAATGCCAACAATCTCCCCCTTTGAACTTGATGGCAAAGCTAACTTGTCGTACTGAGAACTATCATTTGATTCCTTTGAGCTGTCCTACATCTCATCACATCTGATATCTCTTCTGCAGATTCATCTAGTTATATAAATGTGAGTTGTTCTTCTACAAGTGGGTTGCCATCAAGTACAACACATGCATCATAATGCCAACATTCGAGGAAGTAGATGCTGCAGAAATCAAGCCTATCTCAAGGCTTCCCGAGTATATCCCTCCACAAAAGGGAAATACCAAGATTACCAAAGACCCTGATTCTAGGCAGTTCATGGTCTCAACACCCCTGTTGCCTGAACAAGTGGAATTTGAAGGTCCTAGGTTAGCGCGCATTCCAGTACTGAAAATGGAGGATTGGGACCTCGCGAACCATGAGAGGTTCCCACATTTAGCAACTAAAAAATATATGACAAAGATATATTATGAAAAAATTGGGGTTACACAGTTGGAGCCCATGAAGTGGGTCAGAGGTGTTGACTACATGGGGCTGCTGAATATGCTTTTAGTGTCACACTATCATCACTCAACTATCAACACAGTTTTTTTGTGCCAGCTCCTTGCGCTGGTGCATGATGGGTGTCTATGGTTTGGGGAGCCCATCCCAATTGTAGACATGTTGATCCACAAGATCATAGAGTTCCCATATAAAGGAGGGGGCCCTGCTAGGGAGTATGGAGGGAAAACCAGGGAGAAATAATTAGTTGATAAAATGAAGAAAGAATATGGCCTTGTTTAAAAGTCGCACAGATACTCTATCTACTCAATTCAAGACCAGATAGTGTAATCCGTTGTCCAAATACTTGCAGGAAACATTTTGAGGAAGTGTGGCACAGATGAAGTTTCGACATCAGTAGTGTCACTTTCCACATAGTACACGAAGGGCATCCAATACAATTGGGTGAAGTATCTATGCCAAGGGTTCCTAGCGAAATGCTGAGAAGCACAGGAAGAAAGAAAGCCATTCCATTATGCATGGATACTATTGTCTATTTTGTTAGTGTTTTGGAGGTTGTCAAAGGATAGTCAGTTCCCCCCACACAAGGAAGATTTACCTGAGGCAGCACAGTTCGCCTCATTGTGGTCAACAAAGGATCTGACAAGGATCAAGGAGTCCAAAATTTTTTGGATTTTGGTAGATATGGATCTTCATATGGTGATTAGTGAGAGGCCAAGGTTGTCCCCAACCTTGTTCGTGCAATTATCAGCCTACACAGAGTTCAAGGCCGATTTTCACAGTGTGTCAATTAGAGCGGGGAAGGACCCACAACACACATGGCACCAGTTGCCTTATCTAGTATCTGAGACAAATGTGCAAGAGATTCTAGGGTATTGGCTACTAGAGTGGCACGAACCCACGACACTTGATGTGGGAACAAGTAAAGCAGCAGAGAGCTCTGTTGTGCAGAAGTGAAAAGATGTAGCTTAGAAGGATGTGCGTGCCTTGGTTGAGCAGAAGAAGAAGGAAGATGCTAAGGAAGCTACAGAGAACAAAGAAATGGAGAAGGAGCACGTTGCTAAAGAGAAGGCTGAAAAGGAACAACAAAATACAAAAGAAGGAAGCAAATCATCTTCACAACACACTGACAAGCAAGAGTTGTCAGAGTGGGGAGGAGGTGGTGGTGAGGACCAGAGCACTCCTTTCATCTTGAAGAGACGTGGTTAGGAGCAGACTGCTAGACAGTGCAAAAAGCACAAGTCTGATAGGTAGACACATCTTGACCTAGTAGTGCTAACAGAAGGTGATCCTGATGAGATCAAGGATAAGGTGGGAGACACAACAATGGAAGTGTTGCAGTAGTTTGAGCAGCAATATATGCAGACACTAGGGGGCATCTAAAAGGATCTACGCAAGCTATAGATTTAGGCCAATAGGATATAGATGGGCACTGGGCAAGAAAGCGGAGCACAAGTGAGCCCAATACGGGGAAGTAGCATAGCGGAAAAGTTGGAATGAACTCTGGAACTTAAATTCATACCATTTCCAGAGGGGTTTGTTTGTGTAGAATCAGATGAGGATCATGTTGTGATCAATACAGTGAAGGACATGAAGCTAAATTTGGTTGAGATACCACTTCAGAACCTCCATGTGCTACATCATGGGGTGTGAGATGAGTCGAGGATCAGATAACAACACGCCCTCATCATCGTCAGTGAATTTAAGGTCAACAATGAACAACTATTCATGGAGAAGACCCAAGCACTAAAGGAAAAAGAGGAGATGGATATACAACGTCGGAGCTTGGAAACAATGATAGAGTAGGCTTGCAAGTTAGTACCTGAATTGAACATATCAGAGGATGCAGAGGCCTGAACGAAGGTAAGGAAATTGGCTATTGTAGTATGTGCATCAAAAGAGGAAGTCAGAAGGGTTACCTTTGATTTCTAGATGAAGCTAGTAGAGCTGCTGTTGAAGTTTTAGCCCACGACTTCGCCAAAGGTACGGGAGCAGTGCCTAACAGCCATCAAGGAGAATATGAGCACCTTGGATGCCACAGTCAATGACTACACAATAATGTTCGATACAACAAGGAAATTATGGAAAAATCTACAGGAGGACCTGAACCTACAGAAGTTGAACACCAATGTATGTGAGACACAACAGAAGTATGATGAGGTTTGAGCAACTATGCACACTTTGGCACCAGTGCAATGCCTTGAAAAATTACAAGAGGGAAAGAAGCTGCAAGGAAAGGTGGAAGAATTACAACAAAAAGTGGCACTACTAAAGACCAGATTACAACCGTGGCTAGAGGAAGCTTATCAGCTTACTCTATCACTTGAGGAAAAACTAAAGATGTTGCAGAAGACACAACAAACAATGCACCTTGTTATGCCCCTATACCAATAGGTGTCATATATCATGATTGACTTGATGAGGTATGTAATATGTTCATAGCTTTTCTTGTTGCAAAGGTTTTCCATATTTGTGAAAATAATTGAAAAATTTTAAAAATATAAAGAGGGTATAACCTAAAATAAAAATCAAAGGGTGAAAAGAATAAAAAGATGGTCAAAAAAGTGAAAGAAAACGAACCCCACCAAAAGAAAAGACCAGGAAAGTGTGCAAGTCTAAATGCCACTACTTTTTCACTTTTGTACAATAAACAATAGTGTGCAACTTGTCACTTATGCCACAATTCATGAATAGTAAAATAGTTTAAGCTTGGCTAGTTCATTTTTCAATTTCATGTTGTAGAAATAGAGAATAAAAATCTGACCAAAAAGTTTAATCTTGGCAGATAAGCAGATAGGTAGAGTGAAAAAAGGAGCTCTACAGTTTAATCTGAGCCCTTGGATATAATGAGTGTAGACTTAGATAGGAATTACCATCTAAAATAAAAGAAAGTTTGATAAGTGTTTGCCAGTCTAAGTGCACCCTAATAAAGAAGTAAAAATGCTAGGTTAAGTAGGTAGGGTAAGTAGATGATGGTTGCAGAATAATATGTGGTGAATGATAAGTTTAAATGTGTAAATATTTTACTTTCATCACAAGGCAAATGGCATGCAGCACATGAAAGACATATCAAGCAAGAAAAGTCAAAATAATTAACTCCCCTACTCATTTCCCCTAAATTTTCACTAATTTCCCCTAAGTGCCAAGGTATCTATCAAATTAGAGGGGCTCAGAGCATTTCTCTGACTTCTGGAGGGACTGGACCCTCAGCCCAATAATTTATAATGCCTAAGTACTTAAGCCCATTCATCAAAGATCACACCCCTTCATAAATCATTCATTCCCTTGATAAAGTTTTTCCTAAGTAAAATCCTATTTTACTTAGGGAAATTAAAACATTTTCCATAAAAAACCCTCATTTTTCACTTAGCCTAAGTTTAAATATACACATCAAAATGTTTAGACTTAGCGCTTACTTCACTTGGTCATATTAACTACTAACTTATATTATTATATAGTTCCCCTATATAAAGATTTGCCACTCTCGTATTATTTTAACTATGTAAAAACCCTGAAATATTATATATCCCACCCCTTGGGTTAAAATATAACCATAATAAACCATTAATGGGGATTGATTAGTTAATCTGCAACTAATTAAGAACCTGACTCCCCTCCACATTAAAAAATGATTAATTAACTCTCATGGTTAATTAATCACTTTCCCGACCAATCCCGTTGCTCGCAATATGATTAAAAAACCTTTAATTATATCGAGGCTACCTTCATTAAAACCCCTATCACCTTACCTCCCTGACATCCATCTGATCAAGCCTCCGAGATCTGATGACTTTCGTGCATATCACACGGCCCTCCACAATCAAACATTAGCATGCAATTGCGAAGTGGTTTTGTGAACAATGCCTCTACCACGCATCACTCATTCTATGGAATTGCTCGCCCAAGCCCAAATACTGCCCCACCCTCCATAAGTGGTGCGATAAAAACCACTTATCAGTTCCCACTAAACGAAAAAACATCATATCATTCTCCCTCTGATGCCACCCGTCCAAATCCCCAAACCTGCCAAATTTTTGACTTTCTATGAAAAACAAAAGAAAATCATTTCGTCGTTCTATTCTACGAACCTGTACATCCATGCAAACATAACGATGAGGTCAACCAGCCTGTGCTCCCAGCTGCCAACCAACTTCAAACTTTGCAGTCGACACCGCCCAGATCCATCCATTCACACCTAGTGTACCTGCGTTCTATTGCTCATCCCTAAAAGCAGGTATTTACCAATTTCCCATGAAGAAACCCTTTGAATACTTGCTTTCACTGCAAATTTAATTGAAAAGAATTCCAATTCACTATAATTCAATCACTATACTTGAAATTCAAGTTCCCAGACCTCCTATTTCATCATTTTAACTTAAAAAACCTCAGTTTCCTTTCTGAATCCACAAGAACCAGTATGGAAACTCTGGTAGCCCTAAATATTGCACCCATTACCACCCCTCACCGTGATTTAGACTATCTGCCCCTGGCAGATAAGGATTTTCAAATAAAAGATCTAATCACTGATAAAGACCATCTGAAAGTTTTTTTCCAATGCTAAGATAACCACTTGAATGGCTATGATACCATAGGACTGTGGGAATCCAACCTCCCAATGTACTTTCTCCCCTCTGTGCATGTTTTCCCTGACATAATCCATCAGTGCCATGCAAATTACAATCCCAACATTAGAGTAGCGATGTCCCTCAACCAAATAGTCCTCTTCACAATAACTGCTGACTCAATCAATGAGATGCTACAATTTCATCCTGGTCAAGCCCTCACCCCCATTTCCCTTGGAAATTTTCTTGAGAAATCAACTAAATTATCCCAATCTGAACTCAGTCGCCTCTGCCAGACTTTCATATTAAAAGAGCATCAACCTAAAGATCCCCCTCCTTATCTGTCAGTTTTCTTCACAGATACAGGAAAAATCATAGTTGATATGATATCTGCAGTCATGGGATTCAACACTAGTGAGTATGTAGATGAGTTGACCCTAGTGTTGATGTCTATCTTTACCCCTGGTTAGCCCCCTGCTATCAAGTATGATTATGCTTCATTTATTGCTGACAAAATCCATGACCAGTTCATGAGGCTGGAGAATGAAAAGGTTTTCAAGTATCTCACCCTCATATGCTAAGTCATCCTCTACTATCAATCTAACAAATTCCCATTTTCTGTCAAGAAACTTGATACAAAGGGTAATCCAAGGTCTGTCATCTTTTAGAATTCTATCTTCCATGAATCTTTTGCTTACTCTTATTCATATAATGAGTTCATTGACCAGTTTGTCCACCCAGCGACCACCTTGCTGATAGGAAATCCTCCTCCTAGGATTAATGATGAAATCAAAAGGATCCTTCAGCTATCAAAACAGTATAAAGTAGGTGACTGGTACTTGTACCAGAATCACATAGAAATCAGGGTATATGGGTGTGAGCTTTCCCCATTGAAGCTACCTAAATATGTTCCAATGAGTTTGTTTGCATTGGAGTATTATAGATAGATGATAAACTCAAATCTGATTCATTTTACTAAGGCCAAGAAGAAAGCACAACTAAGGATCAAGGATCACTTAGGCCCATTTGTCTGCAACAGTAGGGAAGCATGGAAAGCAGCAAAACAAATCCTTGAAGAGTACATGAAATTAAACAAAAGTTTTAGTTGGACTCCATATGATCCCCATAGTTTCATTTGTGATAGAAGAATGAAAAATAGACTATCACCATATTTTCATCACAGTATCCTGAAGATTGAGCAATATGCTAACATGAATGAGTGGAGGGAAGGGACCCTTGTAGAAATGGATAGTGATCAGGTCAATATAGACAATGTAATGAAAGATTTGGAAAGGACACTTGACCTGGATTCTTTTGGATAGGTGTAAGTTGGGACTTCTCAGAAGCCAGCATCAGGGACTAGTGCCTCAATAGTTGATACCTCACAAAGGCACTCACAGGAGACTAGTGCACCACTTGTAGAGACATCACAAGGAAGAGAAAAAGAGACCAGCACTCCAGCAACAGAACAATCAACCATGTCAAAGCAACCTGAAACCTCTCAGGAACAGGCTCAAACATAGGCCCACCCAACTCAAGTCAACATAGGAGACCCCCCAATTTTGCATACTCCTCTAAATGAGGAAAAGAGCTTAAAGAGAGACAGGGAAGTAGCCACCCCTACTAGTGGTCCATCAGATCATCCTGGTGCTAAGAGGCATTGGCTAAACCCCCTTTCAGAGGAGGAATTTTTTGAAGAAATTATAGAGAGTAAAAAAGAAGAAGGTGTAGACAGTCAGCATAGTTTTCCAGTAGGTGGGACACCTTCTAGTTCACAAAGACAGGAGCTGGAGAGACAACAAAGTGCTAAAGTATCATCCTTCAGGCCTTCAGGAAATAAGAACTTAGACATTAAAGAGAAATTCAAAGAAATAAAAGCCAAAAATGAACCACTAAGGGTCCAGGTCTATAATTAGTATTTGAAGATGGCTCCTGTTAGAGCCCAAATTTGTCTCAGGCTGAAAAGACAAGGTTCTAGGTCCACATCAAACTACGCTCAACCTCGTAGCTAGCCCTACGAGGACAGGAGAGGGCTCTCTCTGGGTCGATCTCGACAAAATACAAGAGATGGGGCTCGAGATGACTGAAATAAAAGCTAATTTTAGGCTAGGTATAAATTACAAGGGTTTGTTTTGAGTTTTTGGGGGTTTTGTGTTGGAAACAGGGAAAGCCAAATTGGGCTTGGGGATGAGGCATAGTTTCTGCAGAGTTCTGATTGGGGCAAGGAAGGCAATCGTTTTGATGCTTTAAATTGATTGAATGAATAGATCAAATCGGTGAGGAGCTAAGGAGAGCAAGAGAGTCTCAAGAATTCTCCTTAAACAGATGAAAACATGGAAATTTAAACAAATTCAAATGCAGAGCATAACAATTAATGGATTCCACCTTAATCACTCATTTGTTCAAATTCAGAAGAAAAGAGAGGAAAATGATACACATAACACTAATGAACTTACAATTACTTAGAGAAGCACACCATCAAAACATAAAGCCACATGGATCCCAAACAGTGTTGCAAAACCCTGGTCTTTCCTTAGCCAAAAATGCAGAGATAGAATGTACAATGATATGCCAAAGCAATCCCAAGTGTCCAACCCTGAAAATGACTTAGAAATTACATAATATAGGCAAGCCAAACCTATTTCCTTGCCTCTAGGGGTCGAGCTCATCATTCTAGGAGCTGTTTCAACCAATTCTAAACAAAGCACTAAAATCTAGGTAGTCAAAACAACTTGCCTCTATAAGGTAGGAAACTGATTCATTCATTAAATTTTCACTTTTTAGTGAATGAATCTTCTAGAACAAGTAAATAAGTGCCAAAATTACACCATTTTTATCCAATTACATCAAGATATATCAAAAATTACATCACAAAGCAAAACTAGTCAAACTGGCCGAATTTCTGAGCTGGAAAGTGAAAAATTGGGCAAATGACCTCTGTGCGTCGCGCCAATTTCTTTGTGAGTTGCGCCACTTTGAGACTAAGTTTGAGGAACTTTCTGAAGTCCAAATTTAGCCCAAGTGTGCTTGCTAGAAATCCCTACATGTCTACTTTCTAACCCAAGTGGAATTTCTGAATTTTGTGCCCATTTGCCACTTCAAAACTTCAATCTCCCAAGACTGCTTCCTGTGTGTCAAAATAGGGGTGAAGAGGTCATTTTTTTAGTGTTTTTGACCTCCTGAGGACTGAAAACTTGCCCAAAATTCTTGGCCATGCACTAGTAGTCATGATTTTTCATGAAAAATCCAAAAATATTTTTTTTTTTCCATTTGGAGCTTCCTATCATAAGTGCGCGCCACCTGGTGCGGCGCACAGGGAGAAAAATCCTGTTTTTTGTACAAAAATTTGCCAAAATGCAAAAAATGCCCAAAATTTCTTGAAATTTGGGCTGGAGCTTCTTCATTAAGTGTTATGCTAAGCTAAAGAGGTTTCGGCCAAAATCTGAAGATGATCAAGCTCCCTTTGCCTCTTTTGATTCCTTATTGCCTTCCTCAATTTTGCCTTCAAATTCCTGATTCGGGCCTTGCACACCTTGTTTCGTGCCATGTAGTGGAAAGCCATGTGTCTCAGCAAAGCATGGTCTTTGTCAGCCCTGTCCAATAGCCTCTCTAAGTGCATGTTAACTCTCTCAATATTAGCCTCCCGATCCTCATTAATCTCTTGCTCCAATGACGTGAACTCAATTCTTCTCCTTTGTGCAGCTTGGCGATGCTCGCGAATGTTTTGTAGCTCCATGATTGCTGGTTGATCTTCAAGCTATTTGTTCGTCTACTCCAAATACTTCATGGTCCATTTAGCTCTCTCCAAGTCAAGGGATAAGGCTTGGATCTAGTTTGCTGCTCTTGGATGATCTCTCTAAGCTTGGCACTTTGTGGGCTCACATCTGTATCATCATCATGAATGAGAATGAACTCGTTCTCTCTTTCACTTGAAAGCTCACCTGAAGGCCCCTCATCATGCATTGGCCTCTTGACTTTGTCCTGTACTGGTGGTGTTGATGGGAAAAGCGAGGCCCCTTCCACCCCGGGTGGAGATAACACTCGCTTTGTCGCTGCAAACAAATGTCTGGTGCCTCTCTGATATGTGATAAATACCGACACACTAGCAGTCTCATGGCACTCATACTGATGAGAAGGTTCACCTTCATGCTTAACCTCTGATAATCCCTGCGAAGCTCTGAAGAAGTCACGAGAGATGAAATCATCCCAAGTGATGCCCTGTAGTCCAAGCTGATGAACCACCAAAATCTTGATAAGACCAAAATGATAGACACTGTTAAGTTGCTGCTGAGGGGTTTTGTGCTACAGAAGGGTGGTCATCCTCTCTATGTTCCGGCAAAAGAAATACGGAATGTTCATCATCCGTACCGTGGTGAAATGCATGAGCAACCTGATGTGAGAAGCATAGAGAGGAGAGAACCGTCCCTCACAGCTGAAATATTTCATGATCAATTTCATTAGTGGAGCATATTCATCTTTCAGATATCAGAATGGGAAGACTCTCTTGAGCTGCCTCAAGAAACCGGTTTTAGTGTATTGCTCATAATTCTGCCAGTCAATCTTCTTCTTCTTGTGTCATGGTTCTCCAATGTTTTGTATGCCGGTTTCTAATGAGACAGATTTTGGTGTAAGCGTGAAGGTGACACCCGCTAAGATAGCTTGATCTCCATGTAAGTGCAGGACAAAAAGATGAGCTAGTTCATGATGAAATTGAACACTAGCCAACTTTTGACAAAACTCATAGCATGATTGATGCTGAAAACAAAACATGGCAAGAGGGCAGGCCTACAATTCTGTAAGGGTGTTTAGTTCTTCTCTTACATGTCTGCCACTTTTATGAGGCCTCTGCAGTGCTTTCTCTTCCAAGGGTGAGTCACTTTGGGTTTCCACTTCATAGTCCGATGAATGCTCAGATGCCATGACTGTTGTTTTATCAAACTGCCTTGGAGAAAAAGATGCTAGTATATGAAAACTGTTTAGACTGCTTTTTTGTGTGCATAGTCTACCACCAAATGGAAAAGACAAATGCAACAGGGACTATTAGGAAGGGGAAATAATAGTGAGGAATGGGAATTATTAGGAGAAATTTGATAGGGAAATATGGGAGAGGGATTGAGGGATTTATGTATGGGAATAGGGTTTAGGGTTTGGGATTTTTGTATAGGGTTTGGGGTGTGAAGTTGGGGAACTTGGGACAGAGAATTTAGGAGAAGGGATTGATGAGCTTAGGGGGTTAGGAAATTATGGAATGATAAATACAAGGGAATACTAGGAAGGAGAAATGACAACTTTGGTAGCAAAACACTGATTTTCGAAACCCACAGCAATTTTCCTTTGAGGCACGTTTGAAGTAGGGTTTAGATTTTTGATTCAATCATTTACATTCATAAAACACTATTCCTTATCACAAAAATGGATGAAACATCAATATGTTGACCCTACCTAGCAAATCCACGCAAATAAAGGGCAATTTGAAGAAATTTGGAGCAAATTCGAGCTTTCAGGTGTGTGCGCCGCGCCGCATACCCAGTGCGCTTCGCTTTGCTAGTACACTGTGCCCGTTCACATTTGCACTGGAAATTTTCTCCCTGTGCGCCGTGCCACCTGCTCTGTGCGCCGGGAAGCCAAATTTCCTCCAACTTCACCCAAATCGCTCACAAACTCAAGCAATTTCTTTGAACTGTTATCTCTTTACTCTTGGCATTCAAAATGACCTTGACCCTCATGGAGAAATATTTATAAAGACATGAGACATGGTTTTGATTTTTGATTCTCCAAAACCCATTTTTATAATGTTTGACATTGGCATTTTTTCACACTTTAATGCAACTCTGTTTTTCACACTTCCCTTTTGATTTTTCACTGAAATGATGAAATGTTTTGACAATTTTTGCAGGGACAGTTGACATGGAATTTGGCAAAGGAGACCAGGGTTGCGCTTGAAGATTTGAAAAACTAAAAACTTTGAAAATTATTACAAGAGGACAAAATGTTTGACTTTTCTTCAAAACAAAGTTTTGAAGAACAGTCACAAACCATCCATATGATGATCAAAATCTTTGAATGAAAACTTTGTAAGAACCTCCCTCTGGCCTACTAACTTTATTGGACATTGTGAAGACACATTTTGTGAAACCCTAGACCTAGTGACTGAAAATAACTCTTGTTGATCAAAAGACATGAAAATTTTGATGAAAAGACCTAACCCAGCAGTGCAAAGCATGAGGGGGATGAATGACAAAGCCCTTCCATCAGATTATGGCATGCCCCTAGTGGAATGCAACTGAGTGAATCGAGTGAGACACCTAAAAATGAAATTCAAAAAGAGTTTTGATCTCTGATGGAGGGATGACCAAACTGACTCTAACATTGGCTCTAATGGGGATGGTAGCTCCTTGGAGGTGCCAAGAATGGCAGATCTCTGGAAGAGCTAGACAGTGCCTTCGTTCATTGGGCTACGGAGTCATTATTTCAACAAACAATAGAAGACTATAACTCAATCTATTTGACTGAAACTTGACTCTAATCGACTCGATGATGAAACTGAAATGACTAAAAAACTGACTCGACAAACTGAACTCAAAACTGAAATATTTCTTCAGAATTATAGCCTTCACTTCGGGCCCCAGACTGAAGAAAAAATCACAGCACACACTTGTAGTGAAACTGAAATAAAATGGTATTTACAATGACAATGAAAATAGCAGAAATAACTCAGAAATGGTACCACTTGAGTAGCCGACCATTGACCGGCCCTCCTGGACAATCTTCCCCGTTCATCTCCTTCAAAAGAAAGGCATTCTGACCTCGATATGTTGCGATCTTAAAAGGACCTTTCCAGAGATTTTCAAACTTACCGTGCTTGCCCTTTTCTTCATTCCTTGCATCCCACTTTAAAACCACATTATCCAACTGAAATGTGTCCGCCTTTGCTTTTTTGTCATAATTTTTTTTAATTCTCTCCTGCAACTTGAATGTGTTTTGAAAAACATATTCCCGTGTCTGCTGCAAGTGGGTCATTTGATTTAGTCTTCTCTGCATTAGGTTATCTTCACTACCAGCCTTCTGAAGAAGTTTGACTACCATAGCTGCAAGAGAGGTAGGGAACACGGTATCAACTCCATAAACTAGCTCAGAGGGGGACATACCAATGGATTTCTTCTGAGTCACTCGGTCTGCCCAAAGTGCATGAACCAACTTCTTATGCCAACTCTTCTTGTTGATTTCCAGCATCTTCTTAATGATATTAACCAAAGATTTGTTGGAAGACTCTGCCAATCCATTGCCTTGTGGATGATAGGTGATTGAGTGCCCCAAAGTAATGTGATATTTACTGCAAAACTCAACCATCCTTTTTGACTTGAAAGCTGCTGCATTATCAGTGATTAACTTACTCGGGCAACCAAAACGAGACAAAATATTATTCTCAAGAAATGAAATTATTACCACATCCGTAGCTTGCCTAGTGGGAATTGCTTCGATCCACTTCGTGAAATAATCTGTTGCAGTGAGGATCCATCGATGCTGACCTGAAGAAGCGGGATGAATTTCACCAATGAAATCCAACCCCCACTGCTGAAAATGGGAATTCACCTCAATAGGCTTAAGCGACAAAGGCTATAATTTCTGTTTTCCTTCAAAAATCTGGCAGTTATGACAGCTCTTGACAATTTTGAACACATCAGCGGCCAATAGTATCGAGCCCTCAGAATTTTATTTGCCGTTGTCTTCCAAAAAAGGTGACCACCACAATCTCCTTTATTGAAATCCTCCAGGACCTGCTTCGCTTCTTCCTCCACCAAAGAATTTAACAAAACACCACTGGGATCTTTCCAATAAAGTGCAGAATTCAACATACAAAACTTAGCAGCCTTTAACTTAAGAGTTATAGCATTGTTTCTAGCCATACCAGGCGGAGCGGACAAATTCAGAAGTACATATATGATATCTGAATACCATGGAGAAAGAACAAAGATTTCAGCGACCTGAATGGATGAACTTTCCTCATTTTCATCGGACATAGCAACAATCCGATTTATGTCTAAGACGTGTAGATTTGATTCAGCCATTAACTTTGCTAATCCCTATCCTTTAACAAGCTTCGTGGGCCTTATCTCTACATCATACTCCAGCAAAGATGCAATCCATTTGCCACGTCTTCCTTCAGGATCTATTTGGACCAAAACATCTCTGATAGCAGCATTAGGAACATAAGCTAAATATGGGAATGCAGAATATAAATGCGGAAATCTTTCAGTGCTTTAAAAAGTGCAAGGGCTTGCTTCTCAATAATGTTGTATTTCAAAGCAACATCTCTTATAGACTGGCTGAAGAATGCAATGGGTCTTTCATGCTCATCCTTTTTCTGCATTAATACAGCTGCCATAGTACGCTCCGAAGCAAATGAAAACAATATAAAATCCTGAGTATAATCCGGGCTGATTAGAACCGGGGATGAAGAAAGAACCAATTTTACTAAATTGAAAGATTTTACAGCCTCTTCCGTCCATGTCACTTGGTTGTCCTTCTTAAGCATGTTTGTAATCTCCCTTAGATGTTCAGCAAGATTAGGAACAAAGCGGCACAGAAAATTCATCTTACCATTAAACGATTGAATCTCCTTCTTATTCCGGGGTAGGTCAATTTGTTGAATTGCTTCCACACGTGTTGGATCAAGATGAATGCCATCCTTTGAGATAATATGCCCAAGTAGTTTGCCTTCATCCATGGCAAACAAGCTCTTCTTAGGATTCAGCGACACACCATATTTTCTGCACTTTTGAAAGACAACTTTTAAATGATACAAGTGTTCTTCATCTGATTTGGAAAACATGGTCAAATCATCAAGGTATACAACCAAGAAGACATCCTTCTCATTCGCGAAAGCCAAGTTCATCGCCCGCTGAAAAGTGGCGCCCGCATTCTTCAAACCGAAAGGCATTTTGGCGTAATGAAAGGTGTTGTTTTGTCTCGGTCATCTTCATGGACTAAAATTTGGTTATATCCAGAATAACCATCAAGTAGTGACATGCAAGATGCTTCAACTACTCGCTGAAGTATGTGATCCATTTTTGGCAGCGGATAATTATCCTTCAATGAAACTTTGTTGAGATTCCTAAAATCAATGCACAAACGAATCTCACCTGTCTTCTTTCGTACAGGCACCAAATTAGATATCCAATCAGAAAAATGGATGGGAACAATGATTCCTGATTTGTACAACCAATTGATCTCCTTCTCAATTGATGGCAGCAATTTTGGATTAAGCCTTCTTAACTTCTGTCTGAAAGGTTTCTGATTAGGCTTAATAGGAATTGTGTGCTGAATTATATTGGTGTCATATGTTTTCAAATCAGAATAGTCCCAAGCAAACACATCAGCAAAAGATGACAACAAACTGATATATTTAGCTTTGACCTTTGGTGGCAATGTTTTGGACAGCTTTACCATCTTCGGATGTTCGACTGTTCCAATATTCACCTCTTCGACTCCTTTCTCTATTGGCTGCAATGTTGGCTTGCGGGCTACGTCATCATGATCAAAGAGTTCTTCTAAAGGTATCAAGCCTTTAGGAATCACATTATCTTTGAGCTGAAACACTTCCATTTGATTGATCTGCACATCATCTTTTTCGTCATCATGTTGTACATCAATTGAGGTATCTTTGAACTTACATTTGTTTTGCAGAAAATCATCAAGCTCCTCATCATCTTGGAAAACTTGCCAATATCTCTGATTGTCCGGGATAGTTGGATGATGTTTCACATGGATTTAAAATTTATTACTTGAATTCATAGGAATCTTCAAATTACTCGCTGCCTTAGAAAGTGCATCAGCAATACTATTTTGAATACGGGGCACACACGTCAAGGTGTAATCAGAAAACAGCTTCAAAATGTCTAGGACAACATTCCGGTATGCTCGCATCTGAGGATGCTTTGCTTGATATTCACCTTTAACTTGCTTAATCACCAATTTGGAGTCACCATATACAGAAATCCTCTTAGCCTTCAGCTTTCTTAGGATCTTTAGGCTAGCGATCAGAGCCTCATACTCAACTTCATTGTTCGAGCAATCAAAAGCAATTTTGTAAGAACATACTCGCACATTACTCGGCACTTTATTTGGAGCAGAAAAAGGACTACGTACCCAAATTCCAATTCCAACACCATCACTTCCCACTGCTCCATCGAAATCCATATTCTAGAGGCCATCTTCCTCTTCTTCTAAGTGCTGAAACTCTATTTGCTGTATTTTTTCTGCTTGCTATCCATTATCCTTTTCTGGTCGATGAATGGTATTGCCCTGTTCTTGAATTTCTTTCTTCAAAACTTCTCTGAAATTATCTGCTATTTCTGGAATATCATCTTCTGTGACTAACTGACTATCAATCTCATTGAAACTATCTGAATAAAAAACAAAAGACTCTAAATCTATATGTACATAATTAATCAGATGATTAATTGGTTTCTCCTTGCTTGTAATCATATATTTCATTTTCTTCTCCCAATAAAGTTTTCTCATTTGACCAAACACAGGAATTGTTGCATAGGATAAATCAAGCTGCATAATTCCTTTGATCTTTGCTCCCTAAGATGGGGAAAGGAGCATTCCAAATCTAGGAGGTATATCCGCCACCACCACATCCATCAAAACGTTCTTTGCCAGAATCTGATCCAAACTGACCACCAAGTCTTTAATAAGCCCAATACATCTCACCCTGCTGGAATCAAATGAATAGAGATCATGATACTTCCTGGTGATGTCCAAACCCAATTTCTCCATGATAGCCTTCGGCATAAGATTGTGGGAGGCGCTGGAATCGAACATAGCATTATGCAACACAAACTCATGCACTCTCAAACTGATATAAAAAGGAGGCACATCACTGTCTGGAGACTCACCATTCAATGCTGGTCCAAAAATCAGTTCAGGTTGATCATCTTCTACACTCACCATATCAGACATTGGATCAAAATTCAAAATTTTGGAAACCTGACCTCTATAACTGTTGTTCCTCATCAGCTCTGTCAAGGGAATGGATACCTTCAATTTAGAAATTTCATTTTCTAAACTAAAAGTGGAAGTCTTCTCTACCTCTTTGGCTGGAACCTCTTTCTTCTCAGCTTTATCTTTTGGTACAATGGGCTGATTGACTCGTTCATTTGCTGATGGAGATTTGTTAGGCATAGGATCAACAACTTCTTTCCCTTTATTTGGTGCAACAGGTGGCTCATTCTTAGATGATGTACCTTCCTTTCTCTTTTGAATTGGATTGATGGGGACATTTCTATTTCGTAATGAATACTGACGCTACTGGGCGAACAATGGATGCATATACCCTCTCTGATACTCATCTGACTCCTCTTCAAGAGCTGTATCATTCGCCAAGATAAAATCTGCATCCTGCTGTACAGCTGAACTTTCTGCATATTCATCATCTTCAGTGATAAAAGTCGGCATATCATCAGGAGTAAAGAAGTGATTTTCTTCCCCTATTACATGGTCTTCATCATCAGATTCGGGACCAACAAAATTCTGCTGAAGGGGTGTCTTTACTTGCTGCTGTTGTGATGCCGGTTCTTGTGCTCGCTGCTCACATTGTTTGACCCTGAATTGAGGTTGCTACTATCCACGGAAATTAGGACTCCGGATCTGTGGTTTGGGCTTATCAAGTGTCAACCTTTCAATCATCTTTTCTACCTTGCGGAGCACCTGATCTGAGGTAGAAGCCTCTTCCTTTATTGAGACTTTCTTCTCGGTTTTCAATCTAGCTCTCTTGTCATTCAAATTTGCCTCAACACTAACGGAAATTTTCTGCATTTCTTCTAAGGTAGCTGGATCTCTCTCTCTTAATTGATAAGCCATGTCCGGATCAAAACCATCCGGGAATTTAAGTAAAGCTGACCTTCTAGTTGGCTTTAAATCATCAGGAATTGCATTATAAACCGCATTGAATCTAGTACAATAGTCTTGCACAGACTCACCAGCATTCCACTTGATCTTGGTGTATTCAGAAGTGATTTGAAGAGGATCTTTCTTGACTTCCCAACGATCCAAAAACTATTTTTGAAGCTCTTCTAATGTGGGAATACTTCTAGCTATCAAAGCTCTGAACTATTTTCAAACCTCACCTACGAAATTATGCACGAATAATCTCATGGTAACGTTTTCAGCATCAATCTCATGAAGCTCAAAGAAATCTGTCATCTTGTCCACATGTTGCTGAGCCGTGGTACTTTCAGGAGTGCCGTCAAACAAACGAATTTTACTCTGATAGTCTGCGGGCATGTCACCCAAAACTTGAGGTAGCGCGAGAGGTGAAAACCGAGCAGCCATTGCTCTTGGTGGATTGGAAATCGGCCTCGGAGATGTTGGGGGAGAAGGTGCAACTGATGTGTGAGGTGTATGAGGAGGTGTATGCGGAGGTGAAGCAATTTTGGACGTAGAAGGAGTAGATGGAGGTGAATTTACAGCAGAATTTTGATCAGCAATAGTAGGTTCCGGGGGAAGGGTGGGAATGAAAGGAGGCTCGGTAGGCTCGGTAGGGATTTTCAAAGCGGATGCCGTTACGGAAGATCTAAGGGATGCAGATGCAGCTTCTAGGAAATCAGCGATATTTGAAGCATGAATTTCACTTTGGAGGTGCTTTAAGATAAAATTCTCAATTGATTTATTATTTCTTTCAACTTCAAGAGCTGCAGCAAAGTCAGGATTTGGAACTATAGAACCAAGAGCGCTTTCGGATTTGGTTTCAAACAATGATAATTCAAACTTTTCATCAAAATCAAGCTCTTCAACACACTTAAAAATTGTAGGACATGAATGAGATTTAAACACGGGAGTTACAGAACTCTCTTGACGAACAATTCTTGAAATCAAATTGGGATTCTTGTAGAAAGGGGGAGGATTTGGATCTGGATTAGCTCTGGTATATCTCTTTGAAGCTAGCATGTTATTTTCAAGAAATCAAAGGGACATAGACAACTTATTCAGCCTTTCAAATTCTAAACTTATCATCCAAAGCTTAGAATTCTCGAATGCACTGGGGCGATTTATAGGTCAAGTGGCATGATTACAAGCTAGACCAGAGATTGACTGAAGTAGCGTTTATCTAATTGCGCTAATGCAAAGCAAAAGCATTTTGAAGGCTACCTGGCATAACTTCAGGCTCTGTCTGTAGCTTAGAAAACCAATGACATCAACAAGCAAACCATTTTCTTCCCCAGTATGGTCGCCACTATGTTAGAGCCTAGATTTGTCTTAGGCTGAAAAGAAAAGGTTCTAGGTCCACTCCAAACCACGCTCAGCCTCGTAGCTAGCCCTACGAGGACAGGAGAGGGCTCTCTCCAGGGCGATCTCGACAAAAGACAAGTGATGGGGCTCGAGATGACTAAAATAAAATCTAATTTTAGGCTAGGTATAAAGTGTAAGGGTTTGTTTTGAGTTTTTGGGGGTTTTGTGTTGCAAACAAGGAAAGGAAAATTGGGCTCGGGGATGAGGCACAGTTTCTACAGAGTTCTGATTAGGGCAAGGAAAGCAATCGTTTTTATGCTTTAAATTGAATGAATGAATAGATCGAACTAGTGAGGAGCTAAGGAGAGAAAGAAAGTCTCAATAATTCTCCTTAAACAGATGAAAACATGGAAATTTAAACAAATTCAAAGGCAGAGCATAACAGTTAACGGATTCCACCTTAATCACTCATTTATTCAAATTCAGAAGAAAAGAGACGAAAACGATACACATAACACTAATGAACTTACAATTACTTAGAGAAGCACACCATCAAAATATAAATCCACCTGGATCCCAAACAGTGCTGCAAAACCCTGGTCTTAGCTTAGCCAAAAATGGAGAGATAGAATGTACAATGATATGCCAAAGCAATCACAAGTGTCCAACGCTGAAAATGACTTAGAAATTACATAATATAGGCAAGCCAAACCTATTTCCTTGCCTCTAGGGGTCTAGATCATCATTCTAGGAGTTGTTTCAACCAATTCTAAACAAAGCACTAAAATCTAGGCAGTCAAAACAACTTGCCTCTATAAGGTAGGAAACTGATTCATTCATTAAATTTTCACTTTTTAGTGAATGAATCCTCTAGAAAAAGTAAATAAGTGCCAAAATTACATCATGTTTATCCAATTACATCAAGATAGATCAAAAATTACATCACAAAGCAAAAGTAGTCAAACTGGCCGAATTTCTGAGCTGGAAGGTGAAAATTTGGGCAAAAAACCTATGTGCGCCGTGCCAATTTCTCTGTGCGTCGTGCCAATTTTAGACTGAGTTCGAGGCATTTCCTGAAGTCCAAATTGAGCCCAAATGTGCTTGTTGGAAAGCCCTACCTGTCTACTTTCCAACCCAAGTGGAATTTTTGAATTTGGTGCGCATTTTGCCCCTTCAAAAATTCAATCTCCCAAGACTGCTTCCTCTGTGTCAAAATAGGGGCAGAGAGGTCATTTTTTGAGTGTTTTTGACCTCCTAAGGACTCAAAACTTGCCCAAACTTCTTGGCCATGCACCAGAAGTCATAATTTTTCATGAAAATTCCAAAAATATAATTTTTTTTCCGTTTGGAGCTTCCCATCATAAGCGGGCGCCACGTGGCGTGGCGCATAGGGAGAAAAACCCTGTTTTTTGTACAAAAATTTGCCAGAATGCCAAAAATGCCCCAAATTTCTTGAAATTTGGCCTGGAGCTTCTTCATTAAGTGTTATGTTTAGCTAAGGAGGCTTCAGCCAAAATCTAAAGATGATCAAGCTCCCTTTGCCTCTTTTGCTTCCTTATTGCCTTCCTCAATTTTGCCTTCAAATTCCTGATTCGGGCCTTGCACACCTTGTTTCGTGCCATGTAGTGGAAAGCCATGTGTCTCAGCAAAGCATGGTCCTTGTTGGCCTTGTCCAACAGCCTCTCTAAGTGCATGTTAACTCTCTCGAGATTAGCCTCCCGATCCTCATTAATCTCTTGCTCCAATGACGTGAACTCAATTCTTCTCCTTTGTGCAGCTTGGTGATGCTCGCGAATGTTTTGTAGCTCCATGATTGCTTGCTGATCTTCAAGCTGTTTATTCCTCTACTCCAAGTACTTCATGGTCCATTTAGCTCTCTCCAAGTCAACGGATAAGGCTTGTATATCTGTTTTCTGCTCCTGGATGATCTCTCTAAGCTTGGAACTTTGTGGGCCCGTATCTGTATCATCATCATGAATGAGAATGAAGTCGATTTCTCTTTCACCTGAAAGCTCACCTAAAGGCCCCTCATCCTGCATTGGCCTCTTGCCTTTGTCCTGTATTGGTGGTGTTGATGGAGAAAGCAAGGCCCCTTCCACCCCGGGTGGAGATAACACTCGCTTTGCCGCTGCAAACAAATGTCTGGTGCCTCTCTGATATGTGATGAATATCGGCACACTAGCGGTCTCATGGTGCTCATACTGATGAGAAGGTTCACCTTCATGCTTAACCTTTGATAATCCCTGTGAAGCTATGAAGAAGTCACGAGAGATGAAATCATCCCAAGTGATGCCCTGTAGTCCAAGCTGATGAACCACCAAAATCTTGATAAGACCAAAATGATAAACACTGTTAAGTTGCTACTGAGGGGTTTTGTTCTACACAAGGGTGGTCATCCTCTCTATGTTCCGGCAAAAGAAATACGGAATGTTCATCATCCGTACCCTGGTGAAATGCATGAGTAACTTGATGTGATAAGCATAGAGACGAGAGAACCGTCCCTCACAGTTGAAATATTTCATGATCAATTTCATTAGTGGAGCATATTCATCTTTCATATATCAGAATGGGAAGACTCTCTTGAGCTGCCTCAAGAAACCGTTTTAATGTATGGCTCATAATACTGCCAGTCAATTTTCTTCTTCTTGTGCCATGGTTCTCCAATGTTCGGTATGCCGGTTGCTAATGAGATAGATTCTGGTGTAAGCGTGAAGGTGACACCAGCTAAGATAGCTTGATCTCCATTTAAGTGCAGCGCAAAAAGACGAGCTAGTTCATGATGAAATTGAACACTAGCCACCTTTTGACAAAACTCATAGCATGATTGATGCTGAAAACAAAATATGGCAAGAGGGCAGCTGCAATTCTGTAAGGGTGATTGGTTCTTCTCTTACATGTCTACCACTTTTATGAGGCCTCCAGGGTGCCTTCTCTTCCAAGGGTGAGTCACTTTGAGTTTCCACTTCATAGTCTGATGAACGCTCAGTTGCCATGACTGTTGCTTTATCAAACTGCCTTGGAGAAAAAGATGCTAGTATATGAAAACTGTTTAGATTGTTTTTTTGTGTGCAAATTCTGCCACCAAAGGGAAAAAACAAATGCAACAGGGACTATTAGGAAGGGGAAATAATAATGAGGAATGGGAATTATTAGGAGAAATTTTATAGGGAAATATGGGAGAGGGATTGAGGGATTTATGTATGGGAATAGGGTTTAGGGTTTGGGATTGTTGTTTAGGGTTTAGGGTGTGAGGTTGGGGAACTTGGGACATAGCATTTAGGAGAAGGGATTGATGAGCTTAGGGGGTTAGGAAATTATGGAATGATAAATACAAGGGAATACTAGGAAGGAGAAGTGACAACTTTGGTAGCAAAACACTGATTTTCGACACCCATAGCAATTTTCCTTTGAGGCACGTTTGAAGTAGGGTTTAGATTTTTGTTTCAATAATTTACATTCATAAACCACCATTCCTTATCACCAAAATGGGTGAAGCATCAATATGTTGACCCTACCTGGCAAATCCACAAAACTAAAGGGCAATTTGAAGAAACTTGGAGCAAATTCGGGCTTTCAGGTGTGTGTGCCACGCTGCATACCCAGTGCGTCGCGCTCTGCCAGTGTGCCACGCCCATTCAGATTTGCACTGGAAATTTTCTCCCAGTGCGCCGTGCCTCTCTAGTGCACTGCGCCACCTACTCTGTGCACTGCCCAGCCAAATTTCCTCCAACTTCACCCAAATCGCTCACAAACTCAAGCAATTGCTTTGAACTGTTATCTCTTTACTCTTGGCATTCAAAATGACCTTGACCCTCATGGAGAAATCTTTATAAAGACATGAGACATGGTTTTGATTTTTGATTCTCCAAAACCCATTTTTATAATGTTTGACATTGGCATTTTTTCACACTTTAATGCAACTCTGTTTTTCACACTTCCTTTTTGATTTTTCACTGAAATGATGAAATTTTTTGACAATTTTTGCAGGGACAGTTGACATGGAATTTGGAAAAGGAGACCAGGGCTGCGCCTGAAGATTTGAAAAACTGAAAACTTTGAAAATTATTACAAGAGGACAAAATGTTTGACTTTTCTTCAAAACAGAGTTTTGAAGAACAGTCACAAACCATCCATATGATGATGAAAATCTTTGAATGACAACTTTGTAAGAACCTCCCTCTGGCTTGCTGACTTTATTGGACATTGTGAAGACACATTTTGTGAAACCCTAGACCTAGTGACTGAAAATAACTCTTGCTGATCAAAAGACATGAAAATTTTGATGAACAGACCTGAACCAGCAGTGCAAAGCATGAGGGGGATGAATGACAAAGCCCTTCCGTCAGATTATGGCATGCCCCTAGCGGAATGCCACTGAGTGAATCGAGTGAGACACCTAAAAATGAAATTCAAAAAGAGTTTTGATCTCTCACGGAGGGATGACCAGAACGACTCTAATAGCTCCAACCAATTAGAATAGGTTGATGTCAGCCTGTGACATCAAAGAAGGTAAGATGCAGATGAGCTTTTTCAAGCCCAAAGTACAATAGCCTCAGTCAATTGCAGATTACTTCAAAACTAATTTTGAGGTCATGGCCAAGGACATTCACACCTTGGATCAGATTGAGTTACATAAGCAGACAGGGGAGATGGTGTATTCTACATTGACCAGTAAAAGCATGATGGCCCAAAGATTAGAAAATTCATTAAACAATACCACTGCTCAACTACAGCTAGAAAGATCCCCCTCACAGGCTAAAGACAATAGAATCAAATCATTGGAGGAGTTGGTTATTGGATTGTGTCAAACCCAAAGGATGTAAAAGCTGCGGAGGCCTTGATAAAGAAGAAAGATGAAGACATAACTTCCTTGAGAAAGCAGTTAAAGTTACCTCCATCAAGGCATCCAAAAACTGCTCAAGTCATTCAAAAGAAGTCCAAGGAAGAGCTTATAGACTTAGTCCTTAAGATAAATGAACAGTTGAAGGAGACTGAGCAGGAATAGAAAAATCACTAAAGAGCAAGTAGGGAGAGTTGGCCTCGTAGCCTCAAAATGTGATACTAGTGGTCTCCACGGCAGTCCCATCAACACTTGCAACAACCCTAGCACCAAATGTCCCTTTGGTCACAGCAGAAGCAATTACAGGTACAAGCATAGGAACAGCACAAGCAGGAACTTCAGGTCTAAGTACAGAAGAGTTAATCAAGTCAATGGAGGAAATGAAACTACAAGTTTCTGAACTCCAGAAAGTAAAGGAAAAATTCGTCACTTTAGAGCAGAAATATGATGTTTCAAAGATTAATTTTGTTGAAGAGGTAGGGAAGAATAAAGGCTTAGCTTAGTAGGTGAAAACACTAGAGAAGGACCTCACCTTTGAAAATCCCTTAACAGACATTAGGAAGATTCTTTGGACCAACATCACTCAATCAATAAATGATGCTTGGTCATCTATACAAATTATTTTTGAACAGATTGACCTGGTGAAGGTAGCTCTTCAAGAGATTCAGAAAACAAAAGAAGAGCTGGGAGGGAAGCCTAAGGAAGCAATCAGGCTAATAAACTTTTTGAACAGCAAAAATAAATACCAGCTAGAAGAGCTGAATATTGAAGATAGAACTGGGACTATCTTAGAAATCAAGAAGGTATTGACCAAAAGGTCTCTGATGCAGAACTTAGAAAGAAAATGTCAGAACATGCAAGAGGACATTGAAGATTTTATGGAGAAGTATGACATTTTATAGAGGAAAGGACTTCCCAGTCCTCTAGTGATTAATGAAAAATTGATGAGGCATGAAGACTATGTTGACAAATTGGCTCAATATGCAAACAATCAGGACAGTTCATCAGCTAGTGCATCTACACCCAAGGCACTACCTACAGGAAAAGTTCTCTATGACAGTTTAGAGAACCTTTTCTACGTTGGGCATGAAATAAAACATTTGTTTCCAATTCAGCCTAATTTTGTTAAATACACAGAGGCTGATGAAATCTTTAGGAAGCTACAAAGGACCAGAATACCAAAGGAAGATTGGTGGACAGATATGACAGAAATTTTATAATTTACCTTGGTAAAAAAGTAAGTTTTCAGTATTTACCATAGTCAATTTTGGTAAAAGAAGGTGAATAAGGATAAAGCAGGTAAAGAGTATCAGAACATGTCAAATAGTATTAGTAAGAAGATAAAAAGAAAATAGCCAACATAGAGTTACGAGGAAGACAACAAGATGCTCCATCATAGGGCCTGCCTCCAACTCATTCACGAAAACAATGACAGCAAACCATCAGTTCACCTTTAGCTTCTATCTTCGAGACCATCTGTCTCTACTTTTATGTAAAATATAGTTAGGTTTCCTAGATTGTATCTCTCTTTGTTAAGAGATATTTTTTTGTAAATTTTTTTATAAGTACTTCGTCATTCGAAGTACTGTGGGTTGATTCCTAGACATTTCTATGGACTTATTATTTTGGAAAAGAAAAGCTATTGAACAACTTTTGTATGGCTAGTTGGATGAAGAAATAAAGCAAAGGATTTTTTATAGGATTCATGCGTCAAACATAGGACAACTAAGTATTCTATACCTTATATGTTATTATTTTTTGGTTTAATAGTTCACTTATGTTTCATATTTGAATATTAAAACGAAAAGGTATATTTCAAAAAGTGCTTAATTGCAATCTGTCTTTAAAATCGTTTTTATTCTAAATGTTTTCTTCTAAGCTATCATAGGCAGGGAATTCTTAACTGCTCCTTGCTTCTTAGTTTATCATTGTGATCATTTAATAAGAAATTTTTAATTGCTTTTTATTAGTGATCACCCAATTTCCCTCTTCTTAAAACTTGTTGAAGGATTCTTAACTGCCCTTCTTCCCTTTTAAGTCCATTTCACCCTTTCAAGTTACCATTTGTTCCTTATTTAGCTATCTTGCCCTGTGAAGCCCTCCTTTGTTGAATCATCTTAATCCAATTTAGCCATCTACAGTTGAATCCATAGCCCAATGGCTCGAGATACATTGTTCTATCCATCTGCTATTGAATTCCACCACCAAACACAATAAAAACCCCCAAGCTTTCATAACTAGCCTAATATCTTATAAAAAAAGCAAAATCTTAAAGAGAGAGCCCTCTCTGAGTACAGATTGGCTAGATTCTATACTTAAAAGTTGGTTTGTGGTTACCTCAGACCCCTTTCCTTCTTATGACAACTTTCAAGGAAAATCTGAGTGTTAACATGCCTAACAGTGGAGGGCCCAACAACAGAGAAATTAATCGAAGAGGTTGAGGAGGCAGTGGCGTAGAGTGTTGCCAAAGTTGTAGTGTTTTAGGTTGAGGTGGGTGCTCTTCGTAACAAGATCTAGGTGCTAACTAAGTGACGTGAGGGTGAGTCACGATATTTGCGTTGGGGGCCTATTGGGATAGGGTCCCTAGGGGCAGGTTTTGGGGTTAGTTAACCCAATTTTTGTATAAACTTTTGTAAAAGATGTAAAGTGTCCATGAAATGTGGATGCGAAGTGTGTAGATAAATGGGAGTCAAAGGGGTCTTAGCCCCTTGTTTGGGTCAGTTGTAAGCTTCTCCCATGGTCTGCGGTTCATGGTATTGTATGAAGGAAAGTTATAAATAGTTGAGTCATAGTGGGTCTTGAAGATAACTTAGAATGAAGAATTGTGAGCGGTGAATGGTTTTTGTTGTTTTAGGAAAGTGCTAAGGCAAGAAGACTCTGCTTCCTATACTTAGGTGAGAAGGGGAAGGCTCCTACAGCTGATTGTGCAGGAGGCTTTGGTAAGTCTGCAGTTGAGTGCGTGAACCCCCAGAGCTGAGTGCACAGGGTAGAAGAGTTTGTAATATGAGCATTGAAGATCAATAAAGGCTAAATTTTGGACAATTGATGTGCAATTTGAGAATTTCTGTTTATGTTATATTATGTCGCTTAATGATGTGTTCCCATGAAATAATGTATGAATGTTGAAGGAAACCACTAGAATTGTCTTTTTAATGCATGATTTAAGTATTTATCTTGCTCTGCAAAGGTAATAGTTAATTTGGTTATGTTTTCTGATAAGTTGGATAATATTTGCACAAACTAAGAGCTAAGGTTGCTTATTGATGCCAGAAAGTAGATAAACTATCTGTTTAAGGTCTGTAAACATTGATCCTAAACCTTCATGAAGGTTTGAAATCCATTTTAACTTAGTTACAGTGACGAGCCCTAGAAGGATACCAATCTGCGCAAAGGCATATCTGAACTGTCAGAGCCTAAGAGCTATTTGTCACATGTCCCTGAATGTAAAAGCCTGGTTCTAGAATCCCCCAATACTACTTCGACTGAGACTGCAACCTTTTCTATGTAGGTTGTTGCCAAAATGGCGAAAAATTAGGGTTTTGTTGGTTGGCGCGACAACTCTAAACCTGGGTTAGGCCCCATTAAGCCAACAATTTTGATGCTTTCCTTCTCAAAGCTGAAATACGATTTCATAGTGGCCACTTGAAATAAGGATTATGGTAATGAGAATACACTAAATGGTTAGGTTACTGATCAACTTTCCAATTTGACACCACCTTCATCTGATTTTGTTCCACCTCCGGTTCCTACAAAATTTACTATCAAGGCTTCAAAGGGTGTTATGCATAAGTTTGATTTCAACCCTTGTTCGAGAGCTGCCCAAAATTATAATGTAGTTTGAGATGTGGCTCAATCTCCATCAGCTATGTCGACTCTTGAGGTGTTGCAAAATTTCCCCACCCAAAAGAAGGCCTTGTTGTCAGCTATCAGATGTGTTGGCCCATCAGATTCCAACCTAGTGGTTTTCTCTCATGAAAAATATACCCCTCAACTTCTAGCTCAATTAGCTTTTATGATTCAGGTCGTTGTCCATGGTAAGAACATTCATCGTTCCATTGTTGATGAGGGAGACTCAACCTGGATCATTTATTTATATTTCTATAAGGCTAATGGTTCACCCCAACTGAGTCAATTGACCACAATATTAAAATAATTTAATGGATGAAATATAAACCTTGTGGGATTATGAATTCCCTACAAGAGGAACTGGGGAAAAAACCTTCTCCATTAAAGTAGAATTTATTGATGGACCTCTTGATTATAATATTCTAATGGGACATACATGGGTTTGTGTTGGCTTGTTTTGGGTTGGCCCATGTTTGACCTACAAAACCCTCAATCACTATCCCTTTTGGCAATGACCTGCAAGAAAATCATAGTCTCACCCGACGTGACTATGGGAGGATACAAAACTAGGTTTTTGAAACCTTGATGGACTAGGTGATGTGGTATTATTATGGTTGTATTTAAAATTCATAAATAACTTTTCCATACTACATTAATCACTTAAGCATATCATATAAAACCATAAACCATCATTGTCCTAAAATCAAATGCAAATGTAATAAATGCAACTCTAAAACAAATAATAAGAAAATATACACATGAAAACACCAAATTACAATGGTTCACCCCACTGTGGGGCTACATCCACAAGAATTGTTGCTTAATATAATAAATCTTGTACAACAAATAGTTCTTGGCCTGCGCACTACGCTGCAGACTTAGGCCTCTATGCACTCAGTTGTACAGATAACAATAATAAAATGATAACAATTGATCTGGACCCAATGATAGATCGAATGATTCTATTCTTATTATTTTACGCTACATATACTATTACATCGAAGGGCTACATCATCACAATAGCATGGTCCAAATACCATGGATTCCCTTAAGCAAGCAACTATGGCCCAAAACCCTTTACAAAATTGCAATTTACAAAAAGGAGGGGTTTAAACCCACCAAGAAGCCCTTATAATGCATGGTATATTCCAACTATTGCACTACATGGTCCTCTTCATGTTCCACTACTCTATTGCATGATCCGCTCCACAAAATGCAGAGTCTTTTGCCAAAATCTAGGCAAAGTTAGGTTGCACCCAACAATTTAGGCTATGACTGCCATTGTTTCGACTTACTTCCAGATGATCACCTTTCCTCCTAAAGAAGGGATTGTGGCCATAGATGAAATCATCCTTTTCACCTTTGATTCCAATGTTACTGGAATTGTCTCTCTCGTAGGGGAAGCCCTACATTCCTATCAACATCTCGGAGTTGAATTGTTGAAGGATTCATCACTTATGGGAACCTTTTCACTCCCTCCTCCTCTCCTTCCCATCTCCTCCCCTTCAGTTGCTTATATCAATATGATATCATATTCTATGATCCTGGTAGATCCATGGATTGTACCTGATGAAACTAACATCAAAATTTTTGGCAACCAAATGTTGCTCATCCCTGTTGAGCAAGATTACAAAGCCATCTATTTGGCTTGTGAAAACCATAATTTTTCTTTGATAAATTAAGTAAATTGATCACTAGATTATGGCACACCCTTTGATCCTTTCTCACTTATATTCTCTACTGATGAAAGCATAATGGATATCATGATGTCAGAGGACACACCATGGAATGAACATCATCATCATTCCTCCTTCCCATATACCATCGACGATAATATCGATGGTGTGTATCTACCTAATTTTTTCGAACCCTTTATGAACTTCGTCTCCATTCATGAGATAAAATTTGAAAATAACCTCTCAAATATCGAAGAAATGATTCCTCTTGATATTTCAATTAAACTAGGAAGAGTCGAAAATATATAAATCAGAGCATATTGTTCTTCATCTAAAATTGAGATTTATTGAACCCTTTTTTTGTGATTTTAGAGATGTGTTTGCCTAGACGTATGAAGAAATGCCAGGTATCGACCCAAACATAGTGGTACACAAAATTAAGACATATTCTTATGTGAAACCTGTCCAATAGTGTCTCCATGTGGTCCATCCCAAGAAGGCTACCGAGATAAACACTAAAATTGAAAAGCTTCTTGTTGAGTGATAAAAGGTGTCTTTTTAACTCCTATTTATCCTACATTAATTATCAATCTAGGCATGATTTTTTATCTCAAGAGTGTACTCAGCCTGAGGCGGTCACTTGTTCAAGAGTAATGCTTGCAGTATAGTTCTTGCAAAAGTAAATGAATGCTAGAAACAAAATCTAATTGTAATCGAAAGAAACTTAAATGCTCTATAACTAAATTAGAAACCATCAGTCATGGATTCGGTAATGATAACTCTTTCCCCTGTAAACTGATGTAAATGAAAATCAATCACAGACAAGATCTCCAATCTGAGAACTTAGATAGTAGTAGTCAATGTTCATTACAGTTGTAGATCTTTCTACTAAAGCAAATACTGGGAATAACAATTCGATTAGCAGAAAAGGAACAACAACTACATCTATTGAAAAGGTCGAACAACAAAGCTTAATCTATAGAAATGAATTGAGCAGCAACCTTCAACTAATAAAGGAACAACAAACCTAATTAAATCTATAGAAATTGAACAACAAACTTAATTAAGTGTAAACACACAATGACTATAGAGTAATTGAATCAATAATCTTATTCTAGCATAATAGACATTAACCACAGTTATAAAGGAGTGGCAATTGCAGTTATAATTGAACGACAGTTAAATGAATAGTAATCACAATTGTAAGTGAACCATAGTTAAATGAACAGTAATCACAACTGTAAATGAACAACAGAATCTGAATTAGACAATGCAATATTGTTTCAGAATGAACAGCATGACATTTTAAGTTGTGAATAATAATCTTGCTATCCAATAACGATTTCGATATAATAGAGAAATTCAGGGAAATGTCCAGAAATAGAAGATTACTGAATAAAGTGAATTAAGGAAATGCAAAGGAAATCAAACCACACACAACTGTAATTGTAATGCAGTGATACAAGAAGCAAGTGGATCCACTAGCGCTGGGCCCTTAGCCACCAGGGAAGCACTGTTGTGTTTACTCCAGAATCATATAAGGGAACAACAACTAAGTTATATATTAATCACAAATGGAAAATTTATAGTTGTCACTCTTCAAAGAGAGTTGATGATAAAAATTGAAATTACAACAGTAAATTCTACAAATTGATAATAATATCCGCCCCATGGGCTACCAGCGCTGTCCCTTTTTATAATGGTCAGGCAGAAGTATCCAAAGTTCAAATAAGTCTTGAAGCAGTGATCCCTCAGGATCAAAGGGATAGCAGTTGCTTCTACTTTGTCTTTTCCTCCCGAATAGTGATTTTCTATTTCCTTCACTTTCTGTATAGAAAAAGACAATAATTAGTTATTTTGTGTCAATCACAAATCTCCTTAATTCTATCATAATTCTTTAACATATTACCATATTATAAGGTAAAGGAGTTATGATTCAAAGGAAAAGATAAAAAAATAAATGGTAAATACATACCCTTTACAATGCTCAACACACCCCCTGCTTAGCCTTTTTCATGCCCTCATGAAAACATTGTAATTTACATGCAAGGAAGTTATAGAATAGGCTAGAGAGGGATTTTCATGAAGTGGTATAAAACCATGATGTGTAGCTAAAACTTAAAAAATATGCCCTTGTCTAGATCACACCCTTCATTCTCATTAAGCTTCTATGTTTATTCCACAGTTGTAATGGGTTTTCGGTTCATCTCTTACCCAAAGGTCTAACCCATTTTCTTGTCTCTAAAACGTGTTATAGGCCTTGAGCCACTTTAACTACTTTACAACAAAAGAGATAAATTCCTGAAGCTAGATATCACCCACCAAAGGACTGGGATTATTTTCCGTTTCATCCTCCAACACAATATTATGCAAATAAAACTCACATAGCAAACTTGGACTTTCACCCCATATTGTTTACAGTAGCTTATAAAATCATCAATAGTTTTTAACTCTATAGACACCCCTACCTTGACAGCCTTAATTTCTAATTGTAAGTGTTAGAGCCTAGATTTGCCTCAGGTTGTAAAGACAAGGTTCTAGGTCCACATCAAACCACGCTCAGCCTCGTAGCTAGCCCTACGAGGACAAGAGAGGGCTCTCTCTGGGTCAATCTCGGCAAAAGATAATCGATGGGGCTAGATATGACTGTAATAAAAGCTAATCTTAGGCTAGGTATTAAGTACAAGGGTTTGATTTGAGGCTTTGGGGGTTTTGTGTTGGAAACAGGGAAAGGAAAATTGGGCTCGGGGATGAGGCACAATTTCTGCAGAGTTCTGATTGTGGCAAGGAAGGCAATAATTTTGATGCTTTAAAGTGAGGGAATGGATAGATCAGACCGGTGAGGAGCTAAGGAGAGCAAGAGAGTCTCAAGAATTCTCCTTAAACAGTTGAAAACATGAAAATTTAAACAAATTCAAAGGCAGAGCATAGCAGTTATGGATTCTACCTTAATCACTCATTTGTTCAAATTCAGAAGAAGAAGAAGGAAAATGATACACATAACACTAATGAACTTAAAATTACTCAGAGAAGCACACCATCAAAACATAAAGCCACATGGATCCCAAACAGTGCTGCAAAACCCTGGTATTTCCTTTGCCAAAAATGCAGAAATAAATGTACAATAGAGTGCCCAACTTTTCCCAAGAGTCCAACCCTGAAAATGACTTAGGAATTACATCATATAGACTAGCCCAACCCATTCCATTGCCTCTAGGGGTCGAGCTCATCATTCTAGGAGCTATTTTAACTAATTCTAAACAAGGAACTGAATTCTAGGTAGTCAAACAACTTACCCCTATATGCTAGGAAACTGATTCATTCACTCACATTTCACCTTTTGGTGAATGAATCTTCTAGAACAAGTAAATAAGTGCCAAAATTACATCATGTTTATCCAATTACATCAAGATAAATCAAAAATTACATCACAAAGTAAAACTAGTCAAACTGGCCAAATTTCTGAGCTAGAAGGTGAAAAATTGAGCAAAAATCCTCTATGCGCCACGCCAAAATCTGTATGCGTCGCGCCACTTTGAGGCTGAGTTTGAGGGACTTCCTGAAGTCCAAATTTAGCCCAAGTGTGCTTGTTGGAAAGCCCTACCTGTCTACTTTCCAACCCAAGAGAACGTTTTGAATTTGGTTCCCATTTTCCCCTCCAAAACTTCAATCTCCCAAGACTGCTTTCAGTGTGTCAAAATAGGGGCAATGAGGTCATTTTTTGAGTGTTTTTGCCCTCCTGGAGACTCAAAACTTGCCCAAACTTCTTGTCCATGTAGAAAAAGTCATGATTTTTCATGAAAAATCCAAAAATATAAATTTTTTTCCATTTGGAGCTTCCTATCATAAGCGCGCGCCATGTGGCGCAGCGCACAGGGAAGGCGTGACGCATAGAGCTTGAGGCGTGGCGCATAGAGCCTCTGTGTAAAACTTTTTGCAGGAGACTTTTGGAGGTTTTCCTGGTGTAAAAATTAGGTGCAGGATAGCTCGTTGGAAATTTATTTGAGTCTAATTTTCAACCCAACTAGAATTTTTCAATTTGGAGTTCATTTTCCCTGTCAAAAATCAAATCTCCCAAGACTGGTCAAAACGTGCCAAATGAGGCTGCCTCAAGGTAGAGTGCTGTTGCAGTCAACTTTTTAATGCATTCCTCAACTCCAAATTGAGCTCATGATAGCACATTGGAAAGCTCTTTTGGTCTAGGTATCATTTGACTCATCAAGAAAATCATTTGGACAACCAAACTAGGAGAAAACTTGATTTTTCCAAGGTCACTTCATAGGTGCATCAATTCTCCTGAGGCAATTGTATTTTTGACATTTCTCTAAAACCATGACACCTGTGTAAAAACTGAAGAAGATATTTCTTCCTTGGCATGTTTTGGACAAAAACCTCTCTCAGTTTTCCCAAATTCATCGTTTCTTTCTCAGAAACATCATTTGAGTAAAACCTACCCCGATGTGTGAAACAAGAGATTTTTCGAAATGAAGCGAAATGAAGGGGATAGAGAGCTTCTAAATTCTTGAGGAAATTTTGGGAAGTAGGGAGGGATGTTAGGAAGTAGGGGAAATTGGAATCTCAGAAATTGAGTGAGGGGAAGGGGTCTAAAAGGGAAAAACACAGGCCTAGCCTAGAAAATAGGGTTTGTAGCAAGAAACTAGGGTTTGTGCAAAAATGAGGAATTTTGGGGATCTCAGTGATGGGAAGTGTTTAATAAGGTACATTAAGGATAGGGGAAGGTGGATGAACATCAGGATACACTTTTTACCGATGATTTGAACATCCAAGAGAAATTACCTTCAAAACCCTAGGAGAGGGAAATGACCTTACCTAGGCGCAACTGAAGCATGAACAAGGTGTAAAATGACCCATTGGAACTTGACATGATAAATACAACCCTTTGAATGATGGTAGATTCAACTGAATAGTGACATAGACCGACATTTGGACAACTTTGAAAGGAGTGAAAGCAAACCCTAGACCTAATACCTAGTGACCAAATTTTGCTCGAAGACTCACTGAAATGATAAAATTTAACCTTGACACCTTAAAATCACTTTGTAAGAGCATGTTTGATCACTAGAGGAAGGTTGGAAAGACTGAAACTAACATTGGCTCCAATGGGGATGGTAGCTCCTTGGAGGTGCCAAGAACTACAGACATTTGGAAGAGCAGACAAATGCCTTCATCCATTGGGAAATGGAGTCAAAAACTCAAGCTGAAATGCATGATTGAAAACTGATGAATCGAAGACACAAATTGACTCTTACTCAACTAAAAATGAACTGGAAATGATGCTCAAAGTGGAGCTTATTCATCAAAACCTACTCTAACAGTTTCATTCATCACCTAATCAAGTGAAATGAAACAACCAATGCAACCAAGTAAGTATTCCGTCTGCCGTTTGAATTCTCCGCAAGTGCTCACTTATGAACAAAAAGAGAGAACTACTGAAAGGCAACTCCCATGACAACTTGGAAATAGATCTGTTGAATGCTATGGATTCTCTATCCGCCTCCAAAAACACTGCATAAGGATCTTGAAGTTCATGCACACTGGGACTTAGCTCATCCAACAAATTACTTCTCTTTTCCTCATACCATGAATGCAAACTTTGTTTTGAGCTTTGTGATGAGACTCCTGCTAAAAATGACAAAGAAACCGACTGTCGGATCAAATTCATATCAACACACGTTTGAAGCTCACATGTAGTCAATGGTGAAGGACTTGGACTGCAAACATCATCCAACACATTAGCTATTAGATCATGAAAAACTTGAGAAGACTGTTGCAACCCATTTTCTATTGGTTTCGATGAGATTACATGATTTCCTACATGCTGCTCATTCTTTACTGAAGATGTATTATGCAATTTTCCTTTCAAAAAATGAAATGATTCGAAATAAAATGGTATGGAATCATCTTGCATCATCTGAGCATATGTTCCAGCTTCCAAGTCTTTGTTTGCAACTTGACAATCAAAGGCATTTGGGGGCTGCAAATCTGGATATGAAAACTCTTGAACAAGGTTTTCATTGCCCTCAAGATGATCCAAATCAAGACATTTTCACAACTGATTTCTAATTGCATGGAAGTTGTCTCTAATGAACTGGCATGAACCAAAACAAAAAGGCAAAGATCCTTCACTTACTTCAAAATTTGCTGCACTTTCCTCGTCATTGTCATAGCTGATATGCATCGTTTGATCACTGTACTCGAGCTACTGAAAGTGAATTTCTTCCTTCCACAAACTAGCTGCTTGTTTGTTTACAAGATTAGCTTCTGTTTGGAGAACATAATCATCATCATACTGATCAAACTGAGGCAAATCATCAGTATAAAAGACATCATCAAGCATACATGTCATATCAACAGATCTCTATTCTCCAAGATGATCTATAAAACAATCATTACCAGATCTATGACAACTGGGATCAGAAAGAAGATGTTTTGGAGCAGCAACTTGTTCTTCTTCAATCAGCAAGCCATGGTCTTGAACATCATACTCATTCCTTGTGGTGATCCTTTGCATCATCTCTTCCACTGCACTTACCAAAATGTCAAGCTTTACCTCTAGAGATGTTGATTCCTCCGGATCTATGTTTTTCATCTCTTCTTCTTTCAACCTTGCCCTTCGGATCAACAGATGAGCCTATACATTTATTGCACTGTTCTGTATCTCTTCGAGTGTTGCAAGATTTCTTTCCCTCAGCTGAAACTCCATTTCTGGATCAAAGGCACTCGGATAGTGCAAGAGAGAATATCCAGGAGGAGGTCTTATATCAACAAGCATTGAATAATAAACTTGGTTAAATCTGGCAGAAAACTGTTGTACTGTCTCCCCTGGCAATATTTTCAGCTAGTTATACTCTTCTAAAATAAGGAAAAGGTTCTGTCCGATCATCCACCTGTCAAGAAAAACTTTGGCGAACTGCTGGAAATCTGAGATGCTCGCATCAGGCAGGGCTTTGAACCAACTCTTGACTTTGCCTTGCAAAGAAAGAGCAAAAAGCCTAATATTGACATCTTCTTCATCAACTTCAAAAAGGTCTAGAAAATTCTCAACATCCTGCACATGTTTCTTAGCGTTGACATTGTTACATTCACCATCAAACCTCGGCAAGTATAGATCATAGTTTTTGGGGAAAGCATGAAGAACAGAAGGTAAAATAGGAGGTTTATACCTATCCGGGACTATACAAGCTGTAGGAGTATATACAAGAGCTACAGGATCAGGTTTGTTTTCTTTAGGCTCATCACGCTGAAGAGAGTCATCATGAGATTCAGAAGAAAGGTCTTGATCAAGCTCAAAGGTATGCAAATCTTTGGTATTCACAATCTTCAAAGGGAAAGAATCAACTGCAGGTCGAGGATCTCTTCTCAAATATAGTATACTTTGCAAAGAATTCTTGACATTCTCAGGAAAAGAGAAGAAATAACTTATAAGAAAGAACAAAATGTCTTGGATGAAACTCAACCTTGAATACCTGATCCGTCCATATTGTCTTTTCATGTTTCTGCTCGCCAGGTTCATCATCCAGTGGAGTCCTTGGATCTGATCTTGAAAATGATTTGGAATCGCCAGGTGAATGATTTCAGCCTTTCCAGTGTCTGATCGTTGTCCACCATCATAATCAGATCTCAACTTGATACATGTACTTGGGCAATTAACAAGTTAGATGTCACGTTTACAAGCTAGACCAGAGATTGACTGAAGCAGCGTTTATCTACTTCCGCTAATGCAAAGCAAAAGCATTTCGAAGGCTACCTGGCATAACTTCAGGCTCCTTCTGTAGCTTATAAAACAAATGACATCAACAAGCAAACCATTTTCTTCCCCAGAATGGTTGCCACTATGTTAGAGCCTAGATTTGCCTCAAGCTGAAAAGACAAGGTTCTTGGTCCACATCAAACCACGCTCAGCCTCGTAGCTATCCCTACGAGGACAGGAGAGGGCTCTCTCCAGGTCAATCTCGGTAAAATATAATCGATGGGGCTCGAGATGACTGTAATAAAATCTAATCTTAGGCTAGGTATTAAGTACAAGGGTTTGATTTGAGGCTTTGGGGGTTTTGTGTTGGAAACAGGGAAAGGCAAATTGGGCTCCGGGATGAGGCATAGTTTCTGCAGAGTTCTAATTGGGGCAAGGAAGGCAATCATTTTGATGCTTTAAAGTGAGGGAATGGATAGATCAGACCGGTGAGGAGCTAAGGAGAGCAAGAGAGTCTCAAGAATTCTCCTTAAACAGATGAAAACATGAAAATTTAAACAAATTCAAAGGCAGAGCATAGCAGTTATGGATTCTACCTTAATCACTCATTTGTTCAAATTCAGAAGAAGAAGAAGGAAAATGATACACATAACACTAATGAACTTACAATTACTCAGAGAAGCACACCATCAAAACATAAAGCCACATGGATCCCAAACAGTGCTGCAAAACCCTGGTCTTTCCTTTGCCAAAAATGCAGAAATGAATGTACAATAGAGTGCCCAAATTTTCCCAAGAGTCCATCCCTGAAAATGACTTAGGAATTACATCATATAGACTATCCCAACCCATTCCCTTGCCTCTAGGGGTCGAGCTCATCATTCTAGGAGCTGTTTGAACTAATTCTACACAAGGAGCTGAAATCTAGGTAGTCAAACAACTTACCCCTATATGCTAGGAAACTGAATCATTCACTCACATTTCACCTTTTGGTGAAGGAATCTTCTAGAACAAGTAAATAAGTGCCAAAAAATACATCATTTTTATCCAATTAAATCAAGATATATCAAAAATTACATCACAAAGCAAAACTAGTCAAACTGGCCGAATTTCTAAGCTGTAAGGTGAAAAATTGAGCAAAAATCCCTTATGTGCCGCGCCAAAATCTGCATGCATCGCGCCACTTTGAGGCACTTCCTGAAGTCCAAATTGAGCCCAAGTGTGCTTGTTGGAAATACCTGCCTATCTACTTTCCAACCCAAGAGGAATTTCTCCTCCAAAACTTCAATCTCCCAAGACTGCTTTCTGTGTGTCAAAATAGGGGCAGTGAGGTCATTTTTTGAGTGTTTTTGACCTCCTGGAGACTCAAAACTTGCCCAAACTTCTTGGACATGCACCAACAGTCATGATTTTTCATGAAAAATCCAAAAATATAAAGTTTTTTTCATTTGGAGCTTCCTATCATAATCGCACGCTAGGTGGCGCGGTGCACAGGGAAGGCGCGACGCATAGAGCTTGAGGCGCGACGCATAGAGCCTATGCGTAGCACTTTTTGTAGGAGACTTTTGGAGGCCTTCCAAGTGTCCAAATTGGGCATAGGATCACGTTTTGCAAAGGTATTTGAGTCTACTTTCTAACCCAATTGGAATGTTTCAATTTGGAGTTCATTTGCCCTATCAAAAATCAAATCTCCCAAGACTGGTCAAAATGTGACAAATGAGGATGCCTCAAGGCAGAGTGCTGTTACAGTCAACTTTTGAATGCCTTCCGCAACTCCAAAGTGAGCTCATGATAGCTCATTGGGAAGATCTATGTGTCTAGTTATCATTGGACTCATCAAGAAAGTCATTTGGCCAACCAAGCTAGGAGAAAAATTTATTTTCCCAAGGTCACTTCAGAGGTGCATCAATTCTCCCGAGGAAATTGTATTTTTGACATTTCTCTAAAACCATGACACCTGTGTAAAACATGAAGGAGTTTTTTCTTTCTTGGACTGTTTTGGACAAAAACCTCTCTCAGTTTTCGAAAATTCATCTTTTCTTACTCAGAAACATTATTTGAGTAAAACCCACCCCAATGTGTGGAACAAGAGATTTGTCGAAATGAAGCGAAATGAAGGAAATAGGGAGCTTCTAAATTCTTGAGGAAATTTTTGGAAGTAGGGAGGGATGTTAGGAAGTAGGGGAAAGTGGAATATCAGAAATTGAGTGAGGGGAAGGGGTCCAAAAGGGAAAAACACAGGCCTAGCCTAGAAAATACGGTTTGTAGCAAGAAACTAGGGTTTGTGCAAAAATGAGGAATTTGGGGGATCTCAGTGATGGAAAGTGTTTAATAAGGTATGTTAAGGATAGGGGAAGGTGGATGAACATCAGGATACAAGTTTTGCCGATGATTTGACCATCCAAGAGAAATTTCCTTCAAAACCCTAGGAGAGGGAAATGACCTTACCTAGGCGCAACTGAAGCATGAACAAGGTGTAAAATGACCCATTGGAACTTGACATGATAAAAACAACCCTTTGAATGTGTTGGAAATAATACTGAGAGGGGGGGTGAATCAGTATTATCAGATCAATCAAACTTTTCAATGCTCAGAAACATATACGCTACTTCAGTTAAGTGAACCAGCGTGTACACGCTACTGTGACTAAGTAAAACAGCGTATAAGAAGAAAACTCACAATTTAGTTAGCTTATTCTTCAGTTAAGTGCATCAGGACATTATTCACCACATTAACAGTAAACATGTGCAGTATAACAGAACAGATCAAAAGCCACACACATGAACACCAAGATATAAGGTGGAAACCCAATGTGGGTGAAAACCACCTGCTGCAAGTTGTCTCTATCTTTCTTTAATATGAAACTTCAGTTTACAATCTTTTGTACTGGTGCAGCCTTATACCAGTACGCAGGCTACAACCCGCAGAAGGCTACAACCTTCTCTCGTTCTCCAAACTTCCTTGGAAGGGAGCTCCAACCCCCTTTGCTCTTGTACTAGCCAAGATACTAGTACGTAGGTGCTGACCTACAATCTTCTTTCTTTCAGGTATCACTTTTCATACATTTTCAGACTTGGATATTCCTGAAGCACAACATTACAATCTGAAGACCACAATTCATTCAATTTCCACAACAGATCATTGAAGCATAAAACAACCAAACTTTGAATCACTGAACCACTGAACCCTGTCAATCACCAGTTACCAGAACACAGAGCAGACTACAGAACTCTGCAGTAACAGTCAGACCCTACTGTAAACCCAAAATCAAGCTTCAAAAGATATATGCTACTTCAATGAGCAAAACCCGCGTATACACGCGCTTTTACCGAAGCCAAACTGCGTACAGATCTAAAAATAAACTTTCTCAATTTGCAGCTGTGCCAGACATTAGTTAGACCCAGAACATAATATTGCGACAATATGCAGATCTAGAAATACGCATAATCAACCATATCATGATAGTGCATTTCAAACCATTAGATCCCGATCTATCCTTAGATCTAGTCTTCCATCAACCGATGTGATCTCTCCTTGGCTTAGATCAAGCAACCCAGAACCTGCATATCAGATCTCTTTCTCTCTTAGATATTCAAGCCTTGTCGAAAGATGATTTTGCCTAATGATCTTCTTCTCCTTATATAGTCTTAGGCCTAGCTCAATACCAAGAGCCAAAACCATAGTAACACAATACCATCAACTTCAAAACTAGGGATCGACACGCCCGTCGAGACACAATGGTCCAAAATCATATGCACAACTTCCAAGGACTAACCACCATGGACCAAAGATACTTTTCCACATACACGCGCTTTTTATGAATCCAACTAGCGTGTACACGCGACTTGGGCTTAACGAACTTGCGTATATGAACTTCCTTGGCATGGTGTACTAAGATCTGTCTTCTGATTAAGTTGCCATCACCTGTACCAACCTCTGAGCACCTGTACCATCCTCTGAGTGAGTTGCCATCAAGGACAACACTTGAATCATAATGCCAACAATCTCCCCCTTTGGACTTGATGGCAACCACCACACCAAGTCACTCTCCCCCTTTGACATCAAGGGCAAAGGGCTGTGCTCCCCCTGAGGACATGCTGATACCTCTGCTTGGCTATGCTGACTCGTGCTCCCCCTGACAGTAGGCCAGATCTGCAAAAGATGTTCTTCAACAAGAACCAAGACTTATACACCATAAGGGACCTTCCTATCACCAAAAGACTCAATACATACATCCATACTCCCTACCAAGAGGGGACATATCAGAAACAACCAATTATATTACAGAATTCATCCCAGGCATAGTGGGGAAACCAACATAGGCCGTTACATGACCTTGACATCATAAAAGAGATATGACAAGAGAGATACATGACATAGAGACAACAGATCTAGACCAAGACTTAGGAAAGGCACCAGCAGCATCTGATAAACATCTTGTTAGATCAGCAACCAGGATTTCTTTCTGAGCTCCTTCTCCTGAAACCAACAACCAAAACATCTGAATGCCAACAATGCTTTATGAGACTTTTAAGCTGCTCCCCCTGAACCTGTGCCTGTTGCACTCCCTGAAACTGTGCCTGAAGAAATCTGACATTCCCATTGCTGTTCAGAACTTCAGAGTTTTCCCTTGCTGTTCAAAACTTCATATACGCGATTTCTCCTGTATAAAACAGCGTATGTATGCGGATATTCTTTCTGCAACAAGCGTCCAACATACACGCGACTTACCCAGCAGGAATCCGCGTATATACGCGCATATCCCTTCCGTAACCTGCGTATACCAACTTTTCTGTAGAACAAACAAACTTCAACAACAGGATGAAGCATCAACTACTCCCAGCTTTTGTCTGAGATATTCAAAAGTTTCCCTGGGCAGTGGCTTTGTGAGAATATCAGCAACTTGCTCCTTAGAAGGAACATACTCCAACTTGACCTTCTGCTCAAGCACTTGTTCCCGAAGAAAATGGTACTTGATTGGTATGTGCTTGGTCTTTGAGTGCATGACTGGATTCTTTGAAATGCTGATTGCACTTGTATTATCACATAAGATAGAGACAGGTGGAGTGCAAGTGATTTGAAAGTCCTGCAAGGTCTGCATCATCCAAAGAAGTTGTGTGCAACAAGATGTTGCAGCCACATATTCTGCTTCAGCTGTAGATAAGGCAATCGAACTTTGTTTCTTGCTGAACCAAGATACTAATCTGGAACCCATGAAGAAAGCACCTCCACTTGTGCTTTTCCTATCATCCACACTTCCAGCCCAATCTGCATCTGTGTAAGCATGAAGAGTGAGATCTGTATTTCTAGGATACCATAAGCCATAGTTTTGGGTCCCTTGAAGATATTTGAAGATTCTTTTGACTGCCTGAAGATGAGTTTCCTTTGGGTTGGCTTGAAATCTTCCAACCATTCCTACTGCATGTGTAATATCTGGTCGAGTACCTGTCAAATAAAGCAAACTCCCAATCATGGATCTATAAGTGGGTTGGTGAACTGCTGCTGATTCATCATTTGTACTGAGGCTGCATCCTGTAACCATGGGTGTACATACTGGCTTTGACTCTTCCATGCCATACTTCTTCAAGATCTGCTTGAGGTATTTGGTTTGAGACAAGAAGATACCTCCTTCATTTTGTTGGATTTGCAATCCAAGAAAATATGTCAATTCTCCAAGAAGTGACATTTCGAATTCTTTCTGCATAACCAAGGCAAAGTTTTGACTCATAGTCTCTTCATTGCTGCCAAAAATAATATCATCTACATAAACAACAAGAATTAGCAATTTGTTATTTTCAACTTTTATATAGAGATTGCTATCTGCTGATCCTTTTGAAAAGCCTTGTTGGTGAAGATATTTGTCCAACCGATAGTACCAAGCCCTTGGAGCTTGTTTGAGCCCATAGAGTGCCTTTTTCAATCTGCATACAAGGTTTGGATCATTCCCAAGAATGAAACCATCTGGCTGCTCAATATATACTTCTTCTTCTAAGTCTCCATTCAGGAAGGCTGATTTCACGTCCATTTGAAATACCTTGAAGTTTTGAAAGCTTGAGAGAGCAAGGAACATTTGGATGGCCTCTAGTCTTGCCACAGGAGCAAAGGTCTCTTCAAAATCTATTCCTTCTTGCTGTGCATACCCTTTACAAACAAGTCTGGCCTTGTTTCTAATTACTTCTCCATTTTCATTTAATTTATTCTTGAAGACCCATTTTGTTCCTATTACATTCTTATCTTTTGGTCTAGGAACTAATTCCCAAGTGTTGTTCTTTTCGATTTGCTCAAGTTCTTCATCCATTGCTTTGACCCAACATTCATCTTTGCATGCTTCTTTCACATTTTGTGGTTCAATGGAGGAGAGTAGAGCCAAGTAGCTTGAAGCTTCTGCAAGTGTCCTTCTTGTTTGTACTCCTGCTTCTTTCTGCCCCACAATCTGAGTTTCTGGATGATTCTTTTGGACATATCTGGATGGAGTCTTCTCTTCTATTCTTGTCTGCTCCTCTGGTTCTTCTTGAGATTCTTCTTCTTCTTGAGGTTCTTCTTCTTCATTATTTCGCCTTTGAGAGTAACCTTCATCTTCTTCAATGTCTTCATGATGAACTTGCCTAGGAATATATCCCTTCTCATCAACCACTATATCAATACTGTCAACAATTCTGCCAAGTCTTTTATTGTAGCACTTGTATGCTTTGCTATGTGGAGAATAACCAAGAAGAATGCCCTCATCTGCTCTAGGTTCAAGTTTGCCAAGTTGCTCATCAGTATTCTTAATATAACATTTGCTCCCAAAGATTTTGAAATGCTTCACGGAAGGAGTTTTACCACTCCAAAGCTCATGAGGTGTTTGAGTGCTGTTTACTCGGACATTTGTTTTGTTAAGAATGATAACAACAACATGTGCAGCTTCACCCCAGAAGGTTGCAGGAGTACCTGATTCATCGAGCATAGCACGAGCCATTTGTTGGATAGTTCTGTTCATTCTTTCCACAACCCCATTTTGCTGAGGAGTTCTAGCTGTAGAGAATTCTCTTCTTATCCCATGTTCATCGCAGAAATCGAAAAATTCATTTGATGTGAACTCCCCACCTCTGTCAGATCTGAGGCACTTAATTTTGTGTCCTGATTCATTTTCAGCCAATGCTTTGAAGGATTTGAATTTTTCGAATGCTTCATCTTTGTGCTTCATAAGCCCTAACCAAACAAACCTTGAGAAATCATCAATGAATAATATCAGATATTCTTCTCCTCGAGGTGTCCTTTTCCTAAATGGACCACATACATCTGTATGGACTAGCTCAAGAGGCAAGCTAGCTGATCCTTCCTTCTCTGGAAAGTTAGTTCTGGTTTGCTTTCCAAACTGACAAGATTTGCATATGGTGTTGTCTGGAATTTTTATATCTGGAAGATCGCGAACTGCCTGATATTTGCATGCTTTCCTTATTTGTGAGAAGCTTAGATGTCCCAACCTTCGATGCCATAACCAGTGCTCTTCATCCTTGCTAAGATAGCATTGTTGTTGTCCTTCTTCAAATATGTACAGATTATTTGGAGTTCTTTTGCCTTTGAGAACTGTTTTACCTGTATCAAGATCACGAACAAGACATCCATTCGATCTGAAAATAACCTCGGTTTTTTGATCACACATCTGGCTGACACTTAGTAGATTATGCTTCAATCCATCAACATACAAAACATTTCCAGCCTTGACCTTTTCCTTCAAAGGAGCAATACCTTTTCCTTTTATAGTTGCAGGAGTATCATTTCCAAAAGAAACTTTCTTTCCATTTTCTAAAGTAGAATAAGATTCAAGTTTTTCTTTATCACCTGTCATATGTTTCGAACATCCACTGTCAATGTACCATAGATTTTCCTGTCCTTCTGCATAAAAAGCTATCCCACATCTTTCTGTCTGAGGTTCCTTTATTCTCCATTTTTTGGTGCTCGTGGCTTGTTCCTTTTTCTCCTGAAACCTGCTCCTGCATTCAGATTCTTTATGACCAAAATTATTGCAAATAGAACATTCAACTTCATTTTCAAGAACCGAAAAGTTGTTATAGGTCCTCTTTGTAATCCCTGTCATACTTCTTTGTTTTTGAGCTTCCCTAGTCATGATTGTTTTATATGCAACACATTGAGCTGCTTTGTGACCAAAGTTATGGCAAGAAAAGCATTGTCCATTGAAGAAGCTTCTGCGGTTATTGAATCTACCAGCCAACTGATTGTAATTTCTATTTTCATCTATTCTTGTGCCAAACTGAGAAGATTTTACCTGTGGTTGGTTGTAGCTTTTGTTCACCTTTAAGAAGGATTGTCCCTGATAGTTTCTGTTTGTAATTCGTCCCTGCTTTACCTGATTATCTTCATTGTTCTTCTGCTCATTTCTTCTTGCTGCATCAAGATAACTTTTTGAGGTGGATGCTTGAGAGGTTTCTCCATTATAGCCCAAACCTGTCTTGTTTAGAGGAGACCGCTGCACATTGATAATCTCATCCAAAGTTTCAGATCCTTTGACAAACTTAAGATTAATAGCTTTTGTTTTCTCAATTTCTTTTCTGAGACCAACAATTTCACTTTCTAGTTTTTCAAGATGTTTTTCCTTTTCATCAATTTGAAATTGCAAAGTATCAATGATCACACTCTTTTCTTCTATGCATCTCTTGAGTCTAGTAATTTCATTATAGAGATTATCCACATCTACAACATCCTCATAATCATCATCTTCAAATGCCATTAATAGCTTATATTTATTACCTTGTTCATCTTCATCACTGTTTGATAAGCCATCACTATCTTCATGGGTGTAGTAGCTTTTCTTATTTGCACTTTGTTTCTTATTCCATCTAGCAGGTTCTTTTCCTTTATCCTTATTAGGACATTTTGCAGCATAATGACCTACTCTTCCACAAGCAAAGCATTTGAAAGGTAGCTTACCTCTGAACCTTCCAGCACCCCTTTGAAGATTTCTGACAAAATTTGATTCTTCTTCCTCTTCTTCTGGAACATGGCTTGCCTCATAGTAATCTTCTTTTCCTGATGCCTTAAAAGCAGCTTCCCTTCTGTCTGATGGACCTCCCTTTCTCATTTCATAAGCAGTTAGAATTCCATGTAGCTGAGACATAGTGAGAACTTTGAGATTTTCCTTTTCTTCTATTGCAGATACTTTAGATTCAAACTTGGGGGATAATGATCTTAGAATCTTTTGAACTACTATAGTCTCTTTTACTTCTTCACCCAAATTTTTCATACAATTGACAATCTCATCTACCCGAAGAAAATAATTAGCCACACTTTCATCATTATACATCTTGAGAGTCTCATATTGAATCCTGAGAGTTTGAAGTTTAGCTTGCTTTACCTGTTCATCTCCTTCATAGCTAGTGATCATTTTGTCCCATATCTCTTTTGCTGATTTGAAGTGCATGACCTTCATGAATTCTGTTTGGGATATACTTCCTAATAGAGTACTGACTGCTTTTGCATTTGTTTCATATGTCTTTTTCTCAGCTGGATCTGTAGGAGTAGCTGAAGGAAAAGCATAGCCTGTTTCTACAATGTTCCAAACTTCTGTACCAAGAGATTGAAGATATGCAGTAACTCTTACCTTCCAATAATTGAAATTTGTTCCATCAAAAACTGGTGGCCTGATTGATGCTTCTTTCTCGTAGTTGCTCATGATGAATGATCTACCTTCAAGCGATCAAGCTTCTCTGAAGGACCTGCTCTGATACCAATTGTTGGAAATAATACTGAGAGGGGGGGTGAATCAATATTATCAGATCAATCAAACTTTTCAATGCTCAGAAACATATACGCTACTTCAGTTAAGTGAACCAGCGTGTACACGCTACTGTGACTAAGTAAAACAGTGTATAAGAAGAAAACTCACAATTTAGTTAGCTTATTCTTCAGTTAAGTGCATCAGGACATTATTCACCACATTAACAGTAAACATGTGCAGTATAACAGAACAGATCAAAAGCCACACACATGAACACCAAGATATAAGGTGGAAACCCAATGTGGGTGAAAACCACCTGCTGCAAGTTGTCTCTATCTTTCTTTAATATGAAACTTCAGTTTACAATCTTTTGTACTCGTGCAGCCTTATACCAGTACGCAGGCTACAACCTGCAGAAGGCTACAACCTTCTCTCGTTCTCCAAACTTCCTTGGAAGGGAGCTCCAACCCCCTTTGCTCTTGTACTAGCCAAGATACTAGTACGTAGGTGCTGACCTACAATCTTCTTTCTTTCAGGTATCACTTTTCATACATTTTCAGACTTGGATATTCCTGAAGCACAACATTACAATCTGAAGACCACAATTCATTCAATTTCCACAACAGATCATTGAAGCATAAAACAACCAAACTTTGAATCACTGAACCACTGAACCCTGTCAATCACCAGTTACCAGAACACAGAGCAGACTACAGAACTCTGCAGTAACAGTCAGACCCTACTGTAAACCCAAAATCAAGCTTCAAAAGATATACGCTACTTCAATGAGCAAAACCCACGTATACACGCGCTTTTACCGAAGCCAAACTGCGTACAGATCTAAAAATAAACTTTCTCAATTTGCAGCTGTGCCAGACATTAGTTAGACCCAGAACACAATATTGCGACAATATGCAGATCTAGAAATACGCATAATCAACCATATCATGATAGTGCATTTCAAACCATTAGATCCCGATCTATCCTTAGATCTAGTCTTCCATCAACCGATGTGATCTCTCCTTGGCTTAGATCAAGCAACCTAGAACCTGCATATCAGATCTCTTTCTCTCTTAGATATTCAAGCCTTGTCGAAAGATGATTTTGCCTAATGATCTTCTTCTCCTTATATAGTCTTAGGCCTAGCTCAATACCAAGAGCCAAAACCATAGTAACACAATACCATCAACTTCAAAACTAGGGATCGACACGCCCGTCGAGACACAATGGTCCGAAATCATATGCACAACTTCCAAGGACTAACCACCATGGACCAAAGATACTTTTCCACATACACGCGCTTTTTATGAATCCAACTAGCGTGTACACGCGACTTGGGCTTAACGAACTTGCGTATATGAACTTCCTTGGCATGCTGTACTAAGATATGTCTTCTGATTAAGTTGCCATCACCTGTACCAACCTTTGAGCACCTGTACCATCCTCTGAGTGAGTTGCCATCAAGGACAACACTTGAATCATAATGCCAACAGAATGATGGTAGACTCAGCTGAATAGTGACATAGACCGACATTTGGACAATTTTGAAAGGAGTGAAAGCAAACCCTAGACCTAATACCTAGTGACCAAATTTTGCTTGAAGACTCATTGAAATGATAAAATTTGACCTTGACACCTTAAAATCACTTTGTAAGAGCATGTTTGATCATTGGAGGAAGGCTGGAAAGACTGACACTAATAGTAAGTACCTTTCCATAAAAAACAAAGCATAATTTTTGGCAAGTGCCCTACATGCTAGAACATTAGTATATAGAGAACAGAGAGTATACATTTGACTCATAACTTTGTCTAGTCTATTGGTTACCTTTTTAACTTTTTCCTTTGCCCTCCAACATCTATCGAAGGCCTCGTTCTCTAATGCATTGATTTTCTTTACTTGCTGTTGTGACTTTTGATATTTCTCCTGAGGAACAGTTTCCTCTGTGAGCTTTTCTATCGTCTGCTGGGCCTGTGCTAGATCCTCTTGAAGTCTCACTCTCCTAGGATCATTATCCATAAAAACATTTTTGGACGGGATATCTACCTGGATCTCCTTATTGTGACATCTGGTTTCCTCAATCTGTGTTCCTTTATCATGAACTATCCAGTCAGTCGTGACGCTAGAGGACAATGCCTCTATCTGGACGTCCTTATTACAGACTGGTGCGTTTTTTGTTTGGGCCTTTGCATTTTTAATAGCTCCATGTTGTTCCTTGTGGTCTTGAATGATAATGGGTTTAGTTTGATTTCTTTTGGTCTTCATTTTATGGGGTTTCGTCTGGGTGGCTGCATCCTTTGTTCCATGGGTTCTTTTTGATATTCTCCCCATTTTTAGGACCCGTATTTGTTGTCTGAGTTATTTTACTACATTTAGTAGCCTTTTCTGTTCCTTTCATAGCCTTTTGATTTCATTCGTCTTCTTCCTCGAAGGAACAACTGTTTCTTTTCTTGGGTCTGGGCTTTGTTCTTCAGGGATTATACCATCGCCCTGGCTTATTTCCATATTTTATGTTTGGAACACTTCTTCAGTGTTCTCGTCCTCCTAATTAGGTTTCTTAGGGGAGGTAACCTTGGTTTGATCTGTTATTTCCCAGTGGCTTCTGCTTCTACTTCTTCTTCGTCATTCATCTCCTCAGATGCACTCTTGCTGTGAGCAGTGTTCCTGTGATGGTCCTGCCTCAATATCGAGGTTGAGTGGGTAGTGGGGCTAGATATACTCACCCATATTGGCCAAAATTCGGTCCAATTCATCTTCTTTTAGAGGTTTTTGTAATGGGCTTCCGCTGGGTGGCTCTGCTTCCTCCCCTTCTTCCTCGCTGGAGTGCTCAGTTTCTTCTTCTATTTCCTCTTCCATATTTTCTTCTAAGTCTTCTTCTTCTTTTTCCCCTCCTTCAAGTTGTGGTGGGATTGTTCATCCTCTGAGTCATATATCTCTAAGGGTTGGCTATTGTTATCTTAGGGACTTCCCAACATTCCCCTACTTCTCCCCAATCTAGCGGGCTGTCTACGTTTCTATGGTCTACTTGATGTGCTAGCAATTCTTTTTCGTTTCGGGGCTGGTAAGGCCAATCCCCCATCTATTGAGAATACCAATTCTTCCCAACTAATCTACTATTGAGTGAGACTATAACTAACTATTAGCCGAATTAAGCTGTGATGACTTACTACCGTCTCTGTATGACGAGATTTCCTTATGCTCTGAGTAGCATTATGTAATAAAAAATTTAAATATGCGGGCAAATTTACAACACATTTTTGTTTCAATACTACTAATAATTTGAGATGGCATGGTCTTACCGCATCCTTTCTCCCATTGCATGTGATGTAGCTTTGCACAATTCTGGCTAATTCTGCCCATGGTTCTCCCAAGGTTGCAGGTAGGACTCCTTTTCCTTTGACAGTAAGGTTCTGTCCTTCGTCCCGGAAGATGGCTATGGCGTCTTGAAGTCTCACTTTTTTCTAGGTCCATACTAGTCCAACAACTGGTAGTCCCGATACTTTGGCAATTACCACATTTGTTACTGTTATTTTCCTCCCCCTAACCATGGAATGATATTCCTACAAATTCTGCAGAAATTCGATGGCCACCGTTTCATGAGACTGCTATAGTCGGTTAAGGTAGGCAATCCATCCTCCTCTCACTAAAATTTCACATGCAACGTTGGAGATTATTAACACCTGTGGTTTGGTGCGTATTGATCTGCCTCCCATTTTGTTCAAGCTTAGCACATTGTTAATTTTTACAGAAAAAAAACATAGAAATGACATTGGAACAAAAAGCTATTCGAGCTTAACACACTATTAATTTTTACAGAGCAAAAACACAGAAATGACAATCGAATAGTAAGCTATGCATATTGGGAAACACCAATACCATTGAACTTGCTATTCGCGAGTTTTGATGGAGTCATAGTACCTCAAAATAAGGAGTTGACACATATGCCAGTGTATTATGGAGGTCACTCGTGCCCCCCTGAAATTTGATATGTTGTCCTCGACCAGCAAATGAAGGAGTAGCATGCTGGACTACAGTCATACAGTAAAATAAAGGAACGGTGTATACATCCATGACATGATTACAAAAAGCAACGAATTACTGAAATCGAGGCTTATGATGGAAATCGCGAATAGATATGGAAATGCCTTGAAATGATACAAAAAATAGAGGAGAGGATAGCTGACATAAGTAAAAATTCTTATGTGGTCATTATCCACTTTAACCATTATGATTTATTTATAAATGATTTTTCATGTGAAAGAGGTTCGAAAGGGTTAAAATAACATAATCTCATTTGAAATCAAAGTAAAGATATAAGAAAAGGGTTTATAATGACTATTGGTGTATGAAAGTATGACTTCAATACCATAAGCAAAGCTCTGTTTCCCACAGGTGTTCATAACCTTGACAAAGTTGCTTATTTCACCCTTGGAGCCATGATCCTTCATGTATGCCTAGGAAAGTGCTATGTGATGTCAGAATGGAGGCCATTGTGCTGGCTTGGTAACCAAATGAATCACAATGCCATTCACGAGGAAGGAGTGAAAGGTGGGCAAGTCGGTTCGTGATGAGACCTCCTGTTTCAAGGACTTTTTTATTTTTCTAATATGCCTCTTGGATCATATCCCTGGTGTGGTTTCCATAGTGGGAATGCAACTTCACTGCTTCCTTATGATCATGGTAGGCTGGCTCTTTGATGAGACACCCTATCCTTCATCTGACAGATCATGTTAGTATTCATATAGATATATTTTTCTCTTTTTTCTTTTCCTTTATATAGCACTTTCCTATTTATATATAGAGGATGGCTCAACGCTCCTTAAGAGTAGGGATGGTGGAAGAAGTTTGAACATCTCAATAGAGGAAAATATGCCCTTATTCTTATTCAATAACAATGATCAAAGAGAATTATGAAGATTAAGAAAGAACCAACATGATAAAAATAATCAATCAAATTGGGTTTAGTGAAATAAAGATAACAAAGTGGTATAAATAGTTGTGTTCTTTCCTCTTTTTTCTTATTGATACAAAGAAATTTCTCTAAAGATAACGATTTTTCTTTGGTTTGCTGATTTCAGTATCCTCTAGTTTTTGTATTCTTGCATAAATGTATACCTGTGCCTTAAAGGGATCATAAACAGTGAACCATCATTCACAAAAAATCCTCTAAATGATGAAAAACACACACACGAAAAAAATGCACTCAAAAAATGTTGTTCCTTAGATGGAACAACTGTTGTTCCTTAAGAGGGACAGCAAAAAGAACATCTGCATGCAAAAACTGTGGTTCCTTTAGAGGAACAACAAACAAAAGAAAAAATACACTCGAAACTATTGTCCCTTAAGAGGAACAACAGATGTTCCTTAAATGGAACAACAAATAAAGCAAATGTGAATTAAAATATCGATCCTTTGGTGGAACAGCCTAGAAAAACCGTTAATCTAGATGTGGAGGTGGTTGATGCCCCTCTAGATTACAACCTTCTCTTGGGTCGAAGTTGGTCTTACGCTATGACAACGGTCGTTTCATCGGTCTATCGGGTTATAAAGTTTCCTCATAATGAAAAGATCATAACAATAGACCAGCTGGCTTACTTTTCATCCGACCCAGCCTCTTCTGAAAGTATTTAGCATGTCGGTAAAACGACTATCCCGTATAAGGATGTTGGAGTAGGACTAGTTAAAGATGCCGGTTTACTGGGAACTTTTCCTTTTCCTCCGATCAATGCATCGTCTTTGTTTGCAACCATTCATATGATTACGTCAGACACCATTGTTTATGATGATCCTTGGATCATTCCTTCTGAATCTGAGATAGACTCATTTGGTGATGTCATGCCTTTGAGTCCATATGAAATTGCGTATGAGGCCGTGCAATCGTTTACCGACCCATTTTCAACCGAAATTGACTTCATGAATGTGGTCCGTGAGGAATCACTTTTCACATCAAGCTCGGATTTAATCACGTTTTCTGAACTTGTTCACTCTGATGAGCAAATTCGTGAAATCCTATGTGTAGATGATTTACCATGGGAAGATCTCCATCACAGATCTTCGTTTTTACCCGAGAATGATCGTTTTGAAAATGATTTCTCATCAATTTTTACGACTGAATATGTCAAGGAACCTCAGAATCCACTGAAACATCCAGATTCAGAGTTAAATTTGGGAAACATCTCTCGAACTATTCCTATTGACATTTCGGTTAAGCCTGGAATTGTTGAGAACATTCATATAGGTGCCTCGTGTACAGATGACGAAATTCAAATATATAAGGCCCTATTTCAAGAATTTCGCGACGTGTTTGCCTGGTCCTATGAGGAAATGCCAGGAATTGATCCCGTGATTGTTATTCATGAGATTAAGACTTATTAGATTCACCCAAGAAAAGCTACTGCAATGAAAGCGGAAGTTGAAAAATTACTCAAAGCAGGTTTCATTTATCCGATCCCGTTAACGGATTGGGTATCGAATATTGTTCTGATTAACAAAAAGAAAGGAACAATAAGAATATGTATCGATTATAGGGACATCAATCGAGCCTGTCCAAAGGACAATTACCCCACTCCCTATATCAATCAAATCATTGATGATTGTGCCGGCAGCGAAATATTCTCCTTCATGGATGGTTTTTCCGGATACAATCAAATCAACATTCTACCTGCCGATCAACCAAAAACGGCTTTCATTTGTCCATGGGGGACATTTGCTTATTGTAAGTTACTTTTTGGGCTCAAGAATGCTGGAGCAACTTTTCAAAGGTCCATGTCTTATGCATTTCATGACATCAAGCACATTGTGCAACCCTATCTCGATGACTTGCCTGCTCATTCATTACATCGAGTTGATCACCTTGTCCATTTACGAGCAATCTTTATGAGGTGTAGGCATTATCGGATTCAGTTGAACCCACACATATGTGTCTTTTGTATAGAAATGGGTTGATTGCTGGGGTTTGTAGTTTCAAAAGCTGGCATTCGCGTCGATCCCTCGAAGGTCGAAGCAATTGTCAAATTGCCTCCTCCTTCGAGTCTTCACCAACTCCAAAGTTTGCAAGGGAAAGAAAACTTTTTACGAAGATTCATTCCTAACTACGCCGAGGTTACAAAGGGTTTTACCTGGTTGTTGAAACAGAATACTCCATTCTATTGGGATGAGATAGCTCAGAAATCTTTTGATGCACTCAAACACGCGTTGACCCATGCACCGTTATTGCATCCTCCCAACTTCAACCAGGATTACTTCTTGTATCTTGCCGCCTCTCATTCCACCATTGGAATGGTCTTAGTTCAGGAAGATGAATTTGGTACTGAACATGTGATATATTACCTTAGTCGAACTTTAAATCCCACTGAGCTAAAATACTCACATGTGGAGAAATTGGCATTGGCAGTTGTTCAAGCTGTCCAACATTTTCGTCACTACATTTTACTACGTAAAACTACAGTAATTTCAGATTGCAACCCTATGATCTACATTTTGACCAAGCAATTGCTAGGGGGAAAGTACTCTAAATGGATTGTTATCCTGCAAGAGTTCGACTTGGAATTTGAGAAATCCAAGTCTAAAAAATCTTTGGTTTTTGCGGAGTTAATGTGTGACTTCCCGCGTGCTGACACGGAAACTGTGGCGGAGAAGCCCATTGTGGATGAATCCTTGTTTATAATTAGCACTTTAGATCCGTGGTATGGGGATATCATCATTTATCTCCAGACCCAAACCATTCGGCCAGAAATTTCAAGGTCAGAACGTCGGAAAATACGATTCCAGTCCCAACAATACAAGATTATTGGAGATACTCTTTATCACCGTGGGGCGGACTCTATTTTTCGACGTTGCATAACTCACGAGGAAGCTGAAAGGATTCTAAATGACTATCACTCTGGAGCATGTGGCGGTCATATGTCTGGGTATGCCACAGCCCAAAAGATATTGCGCGCTGGCTACTTCTGGCCGTCTTTGTTTAAAGATTGTATTACTGCGGTCCGAAAATGCCACAACTGCCAAATATTTGATTGAAAGATGCACGCTCCACCTGCTCCTCTCCACCCTATAATTGTCGTTGGTCCTTTTACCAAATGGGGTATCAATTTTATTACATGTAACCCTCACTCGGCCGGGGGGCATGCATATATCATCCTTACGGTAGATTATTTTACCAAGTGGGCCGAGGCGATGCCTACATTTGAGGCAGATGGCAAGACAGCTACAATTTTCGTGTTCAATCATATAATTGCTAGGTTTGGTGTCCCACAAGTGATAATCACTGATCATGGGCGTCATTTTCGAAATGTTATGATGACCAAACTTACAGGCCAGCTTGGTTTGTGTCACGATAGTTCAAACCCTTATTATCCACAAGACAATGGTCTGGTTGAATCCATCAACAAAGTTTTAGTCATCATGATCCGACGAATCATTGGGATTCATCGGTCGAATTGGCATAAAATGCTATTTTCAGCGCTTTGGGCATACCGAACTTCAGTAAAAACATCAACAGGGTTCACTCCTTTCCAACTAGTCTATGGTCTGGAAGCTGTGTTACCCATTGAATGCGAAATCCCGTCACTGCAAATGGCCATCGAGTTACTTCCAGCCACTTCCGAAGAGGAAAAGCGTTTGTTATACTCGGTTCAATTAGATGAGAATCGACGTGATGCTGCATTGGCGATCGAGACTCACGCAAAACGTATGAAAGCTTAGTATGATCGAAATGTGACCCCTCGAAATTTTTTGGAAGGTGATCTAGTCTTAGTTTACGATCAAGCTAATGATAAATTAGGCGCTGGAAAATTCATTCCTATGTGGCATGGTTCCTATGTTTTCAAGCGAAAGCTAGCAAAAGGGGCCTATGAATTGGTAGACTTTGACGGGGACTCTTTAGGTAAACCCAGAAATGGTCTTTACTTGAAGAGGTATTATGCTTAAAGAATGGGTATGGAGATTTTTTAGTTAGGATAGCTTTTCTTTCTAGCTAGTGTGTTTTAGTTTAAACAGTGTTCTTAGCTTAGAGAGTGTTTTTTCATCATTATTCCTGCTTATCTTGGTTTTACTCTTGATATTGCAGATGTCGATGCCTCTCCAAACATACATTGGTTTCGTCGATGGTGCTTGTCGTAATACACGGAACATTTCTTCCGTAGCTTGGGTTATCTATTCGCCCTCTAACGAGTTAGTATCTATGCATGGGGTAAGCCTCAGTCAAACAATGAACAACATTGTCGAGTATAGTGCAGTGATTGAGTTATTATCTGAATCTATTTAATTTGGGATTCGGAGTTTGATAGTGAGGTTAGATTCTGAACTCGTTGTATTACAGCTTAATAGAGTGTATGCCATTAGAAATCCAGTATTATTAAGATTATTTTTGAGAGTGCGTCTCTTGGAACGTGAATTTGATTATATTGAATATCAGCATATTCCAAGATCTTTAAATACATTAGCAGATGCAATTGCTTCTCGAATGTTAAGTAGACATTTGCAATAATCATACATGTAAATTCAAAACCATTCCATAACATGATTTACAAGATAAGCCAGTAATAGTGATATATATATATAGGACTGTGTCAAAAATACATCGTCCTTGATCATAGGTTGAAAAACACCTTATGATCGACAAAAATGATAAGTACAAAAAACAAAAATTTCATATGTGCCCACAATAGGCGATCATCCTATCACTGGTGATGATCTCGATAAGAAACCACTACACAGGCCACCTTGCAAAGGAACCTCCTAAAAGGTCCTGGGACCCCAATCACATAGCGCTGAAGTCGACGAGGAATGTCATCTATAGTGGTATCTGGAATGTCTCCTGTCAAGCGCTCGAGATGACCCTCCAACTCGGCCAAAACCTCTGCTGATTCGTCCTGTGGGCTGGTGCGGCTGCAACTGGTTGTTTCCTCTCGTAAGGCCGGAGAGCGGCTGGTCGCTGTGGACCCACATCTGCATTTGAAACTTTTGCTATCAGTTTTGGGATGATGGAAAAATAATAATAAAATTTAAATATGAAAAATGTTGAAAATGATTTTACCTGAGTCATCCCACTGCTCTCCTGGTGGAAGAGCCATGTCTGGGTCGCCACGAAAATCTACCTCAGCATAAGGGAAGTCCTGAATAGAAAAGACCTGGTTTTCCAACCATTGGAAATACTCAGGTTTGAATCGAGCAACCTCTATCCTATCGTCCGAGTGACGGGCCATAACTGCGACCCATCGCATCAGTTTGGGCTCTCGAGGAAGCCCAGCTCCAACAGTAAGGTGTTGTGGGATCAACATGGGAACCCTCTCCAGACCAAAACTCACAACCAAAGCCCCATAACCAAAGGTCTTTAGTTGTTCATTCTTGGCCCTGGTTAGTTGGCCTTTCACATTAGCCAACACAACATCGCACCAGTTGAAGATGGTGCCTCGAAAGCAATCAACTGCCATACACATATGGGATCCGGTGGAAATATGTAATGTGGCACTCCTGCAAAGTCTGGTGACAGTAAACGCGATCACCATGAGTTCAGGACGGGATATGGTTTTTATGTCTATCCCTTTGTCTCTAGCCTGGCTGTTGCAGAACTCTAGCCAGAGGCTATCGACAGACTGGTCACCTGGCCTAGCCCGAATAGAGTCAAGTCTTTGCCTCTCTTAGGCAAACCAATCAAGAAATATATGTTCGCCAGCTCGATTTCGAGTTCGTGGCCACCAATGAAGAAGCACTGGTCCTGTATGCTCCATCTGTCAACCAGCCACTGTAAGAAATCCACCTGAGCCCTCATGCCAGGAATGGCCCAGAATTTGTACAAGCCACACGCCCTCAAAGAATCAAGTGAAGGTTGATGGTTCCATGCGGCAACATCCACGTCCTCATGCTCTCGTTCACGCCAATCTAGCATGATGTACTCTCTGCATCAGGTAAAAAGATAAATTAGAATGCTATAAATTATTTTGTTTGGTCCAATTTTGAGAATTTTTGGGTTAAAAACCCTTGCGGCGGGGACCGCACCCTCCGGGTTAGACACAGTGCGTGGGACCACACCTTGTCTACATGGAAGGTGCGGACCCCTGAATTTTTCCCAATGGAGAAAAAGTCGGGGTCCGCAGGCCAGCAGTGGTACACCTACGGGCCCCCGCACGCGGGTTTTAAGCCTAAAAACCCTCCCAAAAATGAAATGAAAGCCTAAAACAAAAAATGAAACGGTTAAAAATGAAGAGTAGGATGATGTGGATTACCTGGAGAAGGCGGCGTTCGATTCCGACGGTTGGATTTTCCGCAATATTCACGGGACGTTTTCTGAACAAAAGCACTATTTTCTCACCCAAAACTCAAACGGTAAAAATGAATTGACGAAGGCCCTTTTTATAAGTTTTTTGAGTAAATGGATTGCAAATTTGTTTATGTTTCACTTTGGAAAGGTATTTTTGCAACATTTTTATCCATTTCAAACATGTATGAGTAATGTTTGCATTTTGTTCAGGATAACGGATTATTCAGGCGAAATCTATCATTTTCGACGAAAAAACATTTAGAGTCACCTTTAAGCTTTTTTCTAACTCCTAAAACATGAAAAGATCGCCGAGTTTTTCTTTTAAACTCGTTAAAACGGAATTAAAAGACGGTCCACTTACAGCTCTTTTCTGACCGTAAAAACATGAAAAGATTGCTAGATTTTTGTCGTTTCAAATTCGATATTGGTTATAAAACGATGTGTCGTTGATCGCTTTTTTACTTTTTTGGGTCAAGGGCACTAATGACGAAAATTACTCCTTGGTCGTAAAAGATCAAGAGGTTCTCTCAAGTATTATTTTATACTTTTTCGGGCTTGGGAGACACAAATTTACGGAAAAGTTTAACCCTGGAGTTTTCTTAAGTTTTTTCAGACTCTCTAAAATTGAAAAATGCCGAGTTTCTCCTATACTCGACTCATTAAAATTTCACAGTAAAGGACATGTTCAATTAAAAACAGGAATGAACCACTCCTTCTTAGGGTTCGAATTTAAACTAAGTTGGACTCATCCAAAGGATGAGCTTATAATCAAGCAAATGTTATCCTCCTCAAGCTTGTCAAAAATAAAGAGGTACTTGCCAGAAATGGTAGGGGAAAAGAGAGAAAAATGAGCCTGTTTGTCATGCTTTGTAACCACTCTTGAACACGACACTTTTATTCACCTGGGTTGGGAAATCCTTTGCCTAACAATTGATCAAACCACATTGAAAGTCTTTAGCCGGTTTCTGGGTATTAACTTTGGGTCAATTGTCACCAAGCCATCTATCGTGTTGTTATGTGTTCAAGAGGTCACTGCCAATAAGCCATTCATCTGCAAAATATCTGTCATCCATCTTGACCATCCCTGAGTCAGTCCTTGCAACTAAATTTCTTCAACTTGATCTATGATTTCGTGTTGTGGGCTTGCCTGCAACGGATCGCTTTCTATCGACTTCAGCTCATTATCTACAAAGATGATCTAGAAATTGTTAGTACCTTGGCGTCTGCATGCCTCAATGGCAGGTTTCTCGCCTTTGACGACAGGTTGCATCATTGACCTTCAATCAAAGGATTTCATGACATGTTCGACATCAACACATTTATCCACATCTCATGGATTGTACTGGGTACTTTGAGAGCCATTGACATCACTGGTGGTTTTTCTCACACTTGTTAACAGTTTACATCATTGACTGGTAATCAAGTGGTTTCTACCATGTTCGACATCAACACATTCATTCGCATGGATAGAATCGTACTGTTTCGGGAAGTAGAAATAAAGACCCTGGATCTAGTTTCCACAACCCAGGTTGCGAGGAATTTTGTATTCATTATATAATGGACTATTCATAAACAGATGGCTGCATCCATACTGTGTCCACATGAGTCTATACTTGTGATGTATTACAAGATCATTCCTGTATCAGAGCAGTAGTTAGTTTTCAAAGTCAGTTTTGATCTGAGTATGGGAATGCCTACCTCAGCGATGATATGATCTCATATATATATCTTGCATTGAATGTTTTTACAGGTTCCAACCGGCCTCTCCACAAGATGATCCTCGAAATGATAAAGTACTTCACTCTTCCTAAATGATAAATGAAATCCTCATCTACTACAGACTTCGCACTTTAGGGGGCAATCCGTTACACAAAAATATCGTCATCATGATTATTTGCAGTCAGTATGGGTCTATCATCACTTGTACTATCCTCCTAAGCAAGTCTCGGACCTCAGCTCTTCAAGTCAAGCTTTGAAAATAAGAGAAAGACATTAAAAATCAATGAAACTTTGGTTCCGCACTTTCTCTCACTGTTACCTACGGTCCCGCACCTTCTATTTACAAAAACTGCAGACCTGCCCGCTCTGTCCCTAAAGGTGTGGGTGCGGACCCCTGTGAAAGTCAAAAAGGCGCAAGTTTATTCTAAAAAACTCACTTTGGGTTAATTCTAGATGATTCTAGAAGGAATTTTGACATGGATTTGCTGCTCTTAGGTGGTTCATGCATCCCAAAAGAGAAGAAGCTAATCCCTTGATGAGAGGAGCTATCCCTTTGAAGGAGGGCTTTATCCCTTTGAAGGAGGACCTAGTAACTTCCCTCCATTGCACTATAAATTCAAGCATTGGGCTGGGTGCTAGGGAGGTTAGAAGCTGAACATTTTTGAGGGTTAATGCTTGTTGTTGGGAAAAGTATCTACTCAGAACGCCCCTATCCCACTCTAAGGTGTGACAGTGCCTTAGCAACAAACAAGGAAAACTACTTTCGTATTCTTCTTTATGAAATGTAAACGAAGAGGAAGGATTAACTAACCTGTGTCTTGCGCTACTTTGTTGATCCAATCACTCTCCTCTTTGACGGCTTCCAGCTACCTGCTCCCTCGCTTGCCCAGCTTCACCAAGTTCCTGCAAGATCACAGAAGAGGAAAACTACAAGAAGACATAGATTTACATTCATAACTAGCTTAGGATCAGATTTAAGCTAAACATGCAAATATAACAAAACATCATTGATACACAAGCATGTAGGAGAAACTCAAATAGTTTTATTGATATAACAAGAAGATCCAGGAGGAGATATAACCAAGTGAGTCCCGATCCAGCATCTACCTCCCAGCAAAGGAATCCCTTCCTCACCTCCAACAAAGCATAAATCACCCAATGTACTAATCTCAATCTCAAAACCAACAGCAATTCTCTGCAAAGTACAAAATTCTAGCCTCTGGATCTCTGGGATGAGGGATCCATATATAGATGTAAGCAGAGAGGATGAGTCAGCTTATGTTTTGACTTGTGGCTTCTCTCTGTCAGTTCTTGCTTCCACTTGGAGACTGAGAGCCTCTTACTCATCACTGGTCGAATTCAGTGAGGCAAGTGTCATTGGAGAAGATTCTGGAAGCTTCCATTGTCTCTCCACCTCGTTGAATGACTCTGCCACTTGTCATTTCCCACTCAACGCACCTGGGTAGTGCATTCAAGTGCATTGCAACACACCTAGCCAGTGTATATGGGTGCTTTGCAACGCAGCCAGCTAGTGGAGCATCTGAATTGATCCTGATTTGACTGATTCTGAGCAGTTTCTGGTGGAGAACTTCTGGGAGAAGCTGTCATTGGTTGACCTTGTTCCTTTAGGGGCAGGAACAACACTTTTAGGGACTTTGGATCCCTTGGATTATGGACATTTCATGCTTAGAGCTGTAAGTCACAAAAATGTCTATAACAGTTGCCCCCTAAAGTATGAGGCCGTTTATCGGGTGAAATTCTTTATTAGGAGGATCCGAAGTTCATTCAATGCTGGGAGGAGACCTGTAATAAGATACAATACAATACATCATTTTCATACTGTTTTCATGATCTACCTGAGGCGAGCGTTCCCATGCTCAGCTTTATAAATTCATTTTTATGTACACAGGACAGACAATCGTCTGATGGTAGACTGATGATTTTGATGAAGTCATCATCCTTTTGGTAGGATGATCATCTGTGCTGCAATGTTGTACATGTCAATGTCTTTATTTTTCCTGAATATATATCGTAGCCCGGATGGATGAAACTAGATCTGGGGTCTTCAATCTCGTCCGATCTTCACTCGAAGTACAAGTCAATCCATGTGAAAAATGTTTTGAAGTCGAACATGGAAAGACATCGCTTGATTACCAGTCAATGATGTAAACTGTTAACAAGCGCGAGAGGAATCACCGATAAGGATGATGACCCTCAAGGTACTGCAATACAATTCACATGGTGTGAATAAAGGACTTGGCGTCGAACACCACGCAAAATCTTTCGGTCGAGGTCATTGATGTATACCTCTCACCGGAAGTGGGAAACTTGCCATTGAGGCATGCAAGCTTCAAAGTACTGAATGGGGTGTTCCTAGATCAACATCTTGGATAATGAGCTGATGTCAACAAGAAGCGATCCGTCAAAGGAGGGCCTTGATGTATCCCACATCAATGACACGGAATGGAGCAAATGATTTTGATGGAGGTGAAAAAAATATGATGATATATGGTTCAGGGTGGCAGTCATGAAGGAATGAAGTATAATGTATGGTAGTGGATGGAACACGGGTGACTTCTCTGGATGACTTCTCTTGAACATGTCGGCGACACTTATGTGATGGATCAGTAGCATTTGCCCCAAATGTGGATGGTATGGCGAGACCATGGTGATGTGACTGGTGAATGAAACAACCCAACCCGACTCAGGCACGGAGTGGAAGTGTCATGTTCAAGAGCGACTTGCTACCAATAAAGATTCTTTGAGTTTTTCCCAATTTTCCCCAGTCATTGCTGACCAGTACCTCTTTATTTTTGTCAAGCTTGAGGAGGATAACATATGCTTGTTCTATAATTTGCCCTTCGGGCAAACCCATCGCTATATTTTAACGAGCCTAGCGATAGTGAAACTCATTCTCGTCTAAAGACAAGTTTGTCGCTATTAATGTTTTTAACGAGTCTAACGACAAAGATAACTCGGTCCTTTTCATTTTTAGAGAGTCTGAAAAGGTACGTAAAGTTAACTCCGGAATTCCTTTTTCGTCATCTAATCCCTTAAGTCCGAAAGAGTATAAAACAATACAGAAGGGATGAATTTTCGATAGTTTTAACGAGCCGAACAAAACAAGCATTCGATCTTTTTGTGCAATAATCCCTCAGGTCCAAAAAGATTAAAATCTAGAGGAGGGATAGCACTTCCGGTCGCTTTAACGAGCTGGAAGGCCAAAACTCGGCAATCTTTTCATATTTTATGAGTCAGATGAAAAGAGCTTAAAGAAGACTCATCTTTTGAGGAACGAGTGATAAAAAGGGTAGCAGCTGATTCCAGGTAAGGGTTGGAATTTTCCAAGCACGGCAGAGTCACAAGGATGGCTAGTGAAATCACTCTTCGCAGCTGTTCCTCAAAATGGGTAAACAATCAAATGGAGGTGAATGATCGACCAATGGAAAAGTGGAGGTGATGGTGCAAACACGACCAAGGCTTTAATGGCTGATAATGTTACATTCACGGTGGTTATTTACCGGAGGATAGTTCATTTTTTAACGAGCTTAAACGCGGATTGAAACACTTGCTCGGTCTTATGTTTATTTTTTAACGAGCATGAACTATGTGCTAAAACTGCTCGATTAATCCAGTCATATGATAAGAATGTCTCATATAAGATGTCATTTTTTATGGAGCTTGCACCTTACAAAGCTTTGCCCTGAATCCTTTCTTTATGCAGGTTAGGAAACGACTAATCCAAAAAACAGATAAATAACCGCTCTTTGCTTGCACTCCAAAAGGTTTGCATGCCCCCAGGTATAAAGTATGATTTCAAGGTTACCCCTCAATTTGCAGACAAAACATTTGTTCTATCAGGAAAGGCCTACCTCTTTCAGGTTACCAAAGATTGTCTCATTCGCGCAGCAAACAAAACACTTCTCCGGCGATGTTTACCAAGATAAACAAAGGTGAGTGACAACGAGCGCCAAACACATAACTTTGACAAGAGAATATTATTCTAGAATAACCCCTATCTCAATCACGGACGAGGTACAGACTAGTCATATTCTCCCGCGGAAATCTACCCTATACCCGAAGTTTTCCTGCCGAAGCAGACCAGGACGCATGCCCCCTGGGTTCCAGTCATATCCCTCCGAATTACTCGCGCTCATCGGGAGGACGGACCGTGGGTTGAGACATTTCTTGCGTGAAGAGACCATTTAGGGATGGTATATGACTATTTGCGATGCGTGATCTGGGAAATGAAAGCTGGTCCACGAGCTTGACCACTCTTCCTTCATGTGGAAAACACATTACTCTAAAGAGTGAGGAGATGATGGCTCCCATGCAATAAATATAGTCTCATCCAAGGAGTAGGTTATAATCCAAGGGTCCTTGAACGACCATTACGTTCATTTGAACGGTCTTCCCTTTCAATGTTATGGGCACATTGGGGAGGATCCCTAAAGGTCGACTAGTTCCTTTATCAAAGCCTGTCAGATTTCTCATCTCAGGCAAAAGCGATGGTGAACCAAGCGCTTTCCAAGCAGTAGAGGAAAGGATACTCAAAGAAGCCCCCTCATCTATGATGGTACCAGCCATGACCATTCTATATATTTGGACGATAATTCTGAATGGTATGCTTGCTGGTAAACGGGGTCTGCCTAGTTGATTCCAGTCGAAGGAGACAACTAGGTTGCTTGGTGGTGGGACCGAGTAGACGGCCCGGTACAGCTCTGATGAACTTCCTTCCTGTGATAAAGGAATGGGTAGGTTGCCCCCGTGTTCGTCAGAGTTTGTGTTGATGAAGAGAATTTGGACGGTGTCATCCTTGTTCTCTCCAGTGACTGTGTCATTCGAAGATAAAGCCTCTGAAGGCAAGACTGGGTCAACTGCCGCCTCGACCTTTTGACTTTCGTCGGGTATGGATTCAGTTGGTTCATCTTCAATGACAGGCGCTTCAGCTGACCACTTGAGCGGGCCAGCTGGATTTTCAACTAACGAAGGACTCATCAAGAGTTTTTTATATCCAGGAGGGAGTCGTAATGGTGAAATCGGACGATCATCCAAAACTCTTTTAGCTTCATCTAAGAAGGGACAACGGTGGATGGCGTGATCGCCTTCGCACAGTTTACAGGGAGGTCTAGCTCTCCCTTTTTGTCCTGGGACTTCACTTTCGCTAGTTGACGGTGTGCTTTCAACATGGCTATCAGAGGTTGACGCCACCAGATTGTGCAAACGGGGAGACCAGTCCCTTAGTATCCGAGGGATGCAAGGACAATCTCTGTGAAAGTGGTCTCCCTTGCAAATGACACATGGTGATTTAGGCCTGGTTAGTGCAGTGTGTGGATTTTCATTAAACGACACTCGTTTGCCCCCATTCGCCTTTGGCTCCTTCTTATTTTTCTCTTTCTTCTTCTTTTCCTTCTTCTCCTTAGGAACTTGACTTTTGGCTTTGCCAGCCCCATCAAGCGAAGAGGAAGGAGGAGAGGAAGAATTAGAGGAAGTAGAAGGTTGGTGGGTAACTCTGGACTAGTCTAACTGTTGATTCGATTTTTCAGGAATAGTGGTGTTCTGAACGACATTGGTTGAGAAGAGCCAGACTGGCAAGCCAATTGTCAGTCCTGGAAGCGACAATGTGGCCATATGGGGTGCACCAACATCTCCCCAAGAGGAGAAGGGACTAGGATTTCCACCAAGGGGAATTCCTTGGTTGGTAGACTCCATTTTCTCAACTTAAGATCAACGTAGGAAAAGGGTATGAATATTCCGTTTAAAATAAATTTTACGACGCTTGGACACAACTTGTTTTTTCAATTTTAAAGAGTCGAGAAAAAACAAAAGATGACTCTAGTCTCCTTCAATTTTTAATGAGCCTGAAGTGACAAGTGCTCAGATGGACCTTTTCTGTTAAGGAGTCTGAAAAGGAACGAAAGGGACTGCTCTGGAGATCTAGGTAGAGGGTGTGCCAAACCAATCACAAAACTGCAGAATACGTTTTACGGTACGACAGTCAATCTTCCCGAATGCTGTGTTCGGTGCATTGCGATCAGTAGGGCGGCCGACACGGCTTCCTATGGATAAAAGGTTTTAAGCCTATAGGGGTCTCCCAATATATACTTGACGATACGTGGGAGCACAATTCGTACTGGCACTTATCGTCTCACAGTGGAGGAATCACCCAACCATCAGTGAGGACAACAATTACCAGGTTTTACGACGCCGGAATACGTCTCTAGCATAGACCTCTATGTTGTGCGTTAAGTTCCAATGCGTTGTTAGATTCATTCAATTTATTTTAAGTTGATCTTTCTTAGAAGTTTTCCTTTTTGGATCACCACGAGATGTAGATGTAATTCCTAAATGCAATCTAAAGATGATAAGCAAGCTTTTATCTCTTTTCAACAATGAAAATCCTAGCTACAAGGGGAAAAGAAAGACACAATCTTTTCTCAAAGAGCAAAGAGCACACTGTAGATGCACTTTTCCTAAATCAAACCATACAAACTATCAATATGCAAATGCACATATGCATGTATTTGTTTTCACTTTCTTAATATTGATGCCTAAAAAGAAAGTTGATGTACAAATTTGAATTTGCTTTCAAGTAAAAAACACAAACAAGCTTCTTTTTCGAAATCAAAAAGGTAGAGAAGATTACGACACTTTATGATTTTGAAATAAACACTTGTTTCGACACTAGAAAGAGACAAATTCAAACCAAAAGTAAAAGTAAAAGTATAATCAACTGTCAACAGCAAAGAAACTTTCTCCTAAGATCAAAATCGACACTTACGACAGATCTAAATCTAAGGACGACAGTATGACTATTTTACTTTTCAATGGAAAACTGTAAATGATGTAACAAACACACAAAGAACACCTACAGTCTTTTTGTACAAAGGAGGCGGAATTAAGGCAAAGAAAAGGGGTTTTCAGACAGGTACACACACTGATAACACGCTGCAAAAATCAGAGATAAAACTGAACAAAATGAAGCAAAGAACCTCAACTGCACAGGGCAAGGGCTGATCAGCGCACCTGTTGCACAAAGAAACTGAATTGCAGCGCAGGTAGCCCTCTCGGGACCTGTGCTGAAATGTAGAACCTCTTCATAGAGCCTGCGCTGGGCAGAAACGAGACTTCTATCCGGGTTCTGGGTCACGGTTTGCAGTTTAATCTATGGATTTTGGCCAAGTAAAAGCAATCAGTAAGGTACAATTAGAGGGATGATTTAAAGGAGGACTAAGAGCTGTCACAAAGGGTAATTAGAGCATTTGTGGATCAGCTGTTCAAATCATAAACAAATCCAGTGAGTGGATTTGAAGTAGCAGCTACTTTGCATTTGATAATGGCAAATGCAGTTCGATTGCTACTTCTGTGTTTATGAAACAAACAACAATTCAAACACAAATAAACTAACTAGACACGATCCCCAGCGGAGTCGCCATTTTGTTGTTGGGAAAAGTATCTACTCAGAACGCCCCTATCCCACTCTAAGGTGTGACAGTGCCTTAGCAACAAACAAGGAAAACTACTTTCGTATTCTTCTTTATGAAATGTAAACGAAGAGGAAGGATTAACTAACCTGTGTCTTGCGCTAGTTTGTTGATCCAATCGCTCTCCTCTTTGACGGCTTCCAGCTACCTGCTCCCTCGCTTGCCCAGCTTCACCAAGTTCCTGCAAGATCACAGAAGAGGAAAACTACAAGAAGACATAGATTTACATTCATAACTAGCTTAGGATCAGATTTAAGCTAAACATGCAAATATAACAAAACATCATTAATACCCAAGCATGTAGGAGAAACTCAAATAATTTTATTGATATAACAAGAAGATCCAGGAGGAGATATAACCAAGTGAGTCTCGATCCAGCATCTACCTCCCAGCAAAGGAATCCCTTCCTCACCTCCAACAAAGCATAAATCACCCAATGTACTAATCTCAATCTCAAAACCAACAACAATTCTCTGCAAAGTACAAAATTTCAGCCTCTGGATCTCTGGGATGAGGGATCCATATATAGATGTAAGCAGAGAGGATGAGTCAGCTTATGTTTTGACTTGTGGCTTCTCTCTGTCAGTTCTTGCTTCCACTTGGAGACTGAGAGCCTCTTACTCATCACTGGTCGAATTCAGTGAGGCAAGTGTCATTGGAGAAGATTCTGGAAGCTTCCATTGTCTCTCCACCTCGTTGAATGACTCTGTCACTTGTCATTTCCCGCTCAACGCACCTGGGTAGTGCATTCAAGTGCGTTGCAATGCACCTAGCCAGTGTATTTGGGTGCTTTGCAACGCAGCTAGCTAGTGGAGCATCTGAATTGATCCTGATTTGACTGATTCTGAGCAGTTTCTGGTGGAGAACTTCTGGGAGAAGCTGTCATTGGTTGACCTTGTTCCTTTAGGGGCAGGAACAACACTTTTACGAACTTTGGATCCCTTGGATTATGGACATTTCATGCTTAGAGCTGTAAGGCACAAAAATGTCTATAACGATGCTAGTGAAATTAAGACTTCCTAGTTGAGCTTAAGAGGAGAGATCACATACCTTTTTGGCTTCATTGGGAAGTGAGTGAAACTTGTCAAAGTAGAGGAGACTTCTTGCTGGACCCTGGGAGGAGCTTGTACAGCGTCAAGGCACAGGTTTTAAAGTTCTTCTTCTTTTGAATTAATACAATCAAACTCATTTTTCTCAACAAGTATCTCATATTATTTGTTTCATGAACTCCTTGACTTTCATGTTAAATATGTTTTATGATATTGGTTTTTCAGGTGCTATTTAATTTGTTTGCTTGTTTTGTTTGTAGATTCACGACAAAGGAGCTCATTTGGATTGAGGGAGTGAGGGCATCCACAAACTTGCGTTGGACCTAAGGTAGGCCCTAAAACACTTTTTTGCCTTTGTTTATAAAAGCATATTTAGAGAAAGATAGTGTCTGGTTGGTTTGCTTGTCATTAGGTCTTCTTTAGATTCTAGGAAGGTCTATCTTGTCCCCAAGATCGACTTATTCTGTGTGACACAGCCTAAGATCATCTGAAATCGAAACTGTTGTTCCTTCGGAAAGAACAAAAGAAAGGAAAAAATGCAAAGGAGGGTTATTCCTTTAAAAGGAATGGCAAAACAATCTGGCAGAAGTGTTGTTCCTTCGGAAAAGAATGGAAAAACAATCTGGTGGAAGTGTTGTTCCTTCGGAAAGGAATGAAAAAAAATGCGAGAATGTTGTTTCTCCATAAAGGAACAACAAAAATGTAGAAATGCTATTCCTTCAGAAAGGAACAACAAAATGTGAAAGTGTTGTTCCCTCGGAAAGGAATAACAAAAATGTGGAAATGTTGTTCCTTCGGAAAGGAAGAGCAAAATGCGAAAGTGTTGTTCCTTTGAAAAGGAACAGCAAAAATGCAGAAATGTTGTTCCTTTGGAAAGGAAAAACAAAATTCGAAATTGTTGTTCCTTCGGAAAGGAACAGCAAAAATGTGAAAATGTTGTTCCTTCGAAAAAGAACAACAAAATGCGAAAGTGTTGTTCCTTCAGAAAGGAACAACAAAAATGTGGAAATGTTGTTACTTCGGAAGGAACAGAAAAATGTGAAAGTGTTGTTCCTTCAGAAAGGAACAACAAAAATGGGGAAATTTTGTTCCTTCAGAAAGGAACAACAAAAAACGAAAGTGTTGTTCCTTCGGAAAGGAACAGCAAAAATGCAGAAATGTTGTTCCTTCGGAAAGGAACATCAAAATGCGAAAGTTTTATTCCTTCGAAAAAGAATAGCAAAATGTGGAAGTGATGTTCCTTCGAAAAGGAACAACAAAAATGTGGAAATGTTGTTTCTTCAGAAAGGAACAACAAAAAACGAAAGTGTTGTTCCTTCAGAAAGGAGCAGCAAAAAAAAACAAAAAAATGCAGAAGTGCAAAATCTTTACAAAAAGTATTTTATACAAGAAGAAAAGAAAAACTTATGTACAAAATTTAAGAACAATGGAATTATTCAGTGAACCAATGCCGAGGAAGGATTATTTTCCTCAGCAAGAATCTACATATCAAAATCTTCCTGGAGCTGCTGGTAAAAGGATTCATGAGTAAGCAATTTATGGTATAGTTGCACTCCATGGCCATTTGATTTAAAGGTATGTCCAGATCCATCAATAGTAGTCAAAGTAAAGGTGCCATTGTCATGCACTTTTTGTATTTCATACGGTCCAAGCCATCGAGTCTGAAGTTTTCCCAGAAAATCTTGAAACCTAGAATCCTATAGGAGTGCCCAATCTCCTTCGTGGAAGATTTTCTTTTTCATCAGGGAATCATGCCATTTTGCTCTCTGCTGTTGAATTAATGCAGTGTGTTGAAGAGCTACGAGCCTAATTTCATCTAGCTCATTAATTTGTTGTAATCTGTTAGTCTGGGCCTCATTTAAATTCAGACCGATCTCCTGTGTTGTTCTTAATGTTTGTATTTCGAACTCTATTAGAAAGATGGGTTCTTTTTCAAATACTAGCTGATACGGTGAATAGCTGGTGGTGTTTCTCCACATTGTTCGGTATGCCCACAAGGCTTCGGGCAACCTTGAAGCCCAGTCACATCTGTGCGATGCAACTTTTTTTGTAAGTATTGCCTCTATCATCTTATTTGTGCTCTCTACTTGGCCATTTACCTGTGGGTGATACAGAGTGGTAATTTTGTGTTGAATGTGATAATTTTTTAATGTTGCAATGATTTATTACCTACAAACTGTGGTCCTTTGTCCGTGATTATGTCCCTTAGGAGGCCATATCGTACAAATATTTGGAACAGGAAATGAATCACAGAGTCCTCTATAGCTCTTGGAAGTGCTTCTGCTTCAACCCATTTGGTAACATACTCTGTTGCTACTAGAATATATGTTTTCTGATTTGATGATGGGTTGATCGAACCAACAAAATCGAGCACCCAACACTCAAATGGTTCGATTACTAATAGTGGGTTTAAAGGTATTTCGTTGGACTGTCCAGGGCATCCTGCTCTTTGGCAACTGTCATAGGTTTCAACAAATTTCTTAGTGTCTTTAAAGATTGTGGGCCAATAATAACCTATTTGCAAAACCTTGTGACCAGTCCTGTGATTTGCGAAATGTCCACCACACGGTCCATCATGACAAGCTTTCAGAATGTTAAATATTTCATCTTCATAGATGCATCTTTTGATGTGAATATCTGCCCCTATATGAAATAGGTAGCCCCCAATCCAAGAAAATTGGGTACTACATTGCACAATTTGTTTTCATTCATTGGGGGTTAGATGCTTTTGTAATTTTCCTACTACTAAATAATTTGAAAAATCAACATACCAGGGGGTCTTGACAGTAACAACAAACAAATGTTCATCTGGGAATTGATCTTCGACTGCTACTGCGTCCACTGACTTCGGCATTCGTGAGAGAAAATCAACTACAGGATTCTCTTTCCCAGGTCGATCTTTTATTGTGATGTCAAATTCCTACAATAAAATCAACCATCTTGTTACTCTACCATTTGTAACAGGTTTATTTGCTAATTATTTTATGGCAGAGTGATCTGTATATAAAACAACAGGATATCCACTGATATAATGCCTAAATTTATTTACAGCATGTATTAGAGCTAAAAACTCTTTTTCAATTACAGTATAGTTTAGCTCAACAGGAGACAAATTCTTGCTAATATAATAGATTGCATATGGTTTTTTGTCTTCTTCCTTCCCAAGGACTGCTCCAATAGCTGTGTCTGAAGCATCTGATGAAATTTGAAATGGCAGGTCCCAATCTGGGCCTCTGAGCACTCGGGCTGTTGACACAAGCTTTTTCAGATACTCAAAAGCATGGTCTCATTTATCTGTCAAAATAAAATCAACATTCTCTGTCAGTGCGTATAGAGGTGTAGCTATTTGAGAAAATGTTCTATGAATCTCCTATAATAACCAAAAAATCCTAGAAAAATGCGTACCTATATCTGTGTGGTAGGAGTAGATATTAACAAAATTATTTGAATTTTGGCTAGATCTACCTGTATTCCAGCCGCCGAGATATAATGACCTAGGATGAGCCCTTCAATCATCCTCATATAACACTTTTCATGGCTCAACGAGAGCCTGGTGGCAATACATCATTGCAGCACCCTTTCCAATGTGTCTAGTAAAAGCTCAAAATCATCTCCATATGGTGTGAAATCATCCATGTATACTTCCATCCCTTTATTTATTAAATCTGAAAAGATGCTAAGGATGGTCCTCTGAAATGTGGCAGGGGTATTGCATAGGCCAAAGGGTAGAACTCTGTAAGAAAATGTTCCCCGAGGACAGGTAAAAGTAGTTTTATCCTGGTCTTCAGGGGCAATCTGAATCTGATTGTATCCACTGAAGCCATCCAAGAAAGAAAAGAATTTATTTCCTACTAATGTGTCGAATACATGATCAATGAATGGAAGGGGAAAGTGGTATTTCTAGGTTGCTTTGTTTAATTCTCTGTAATCTACACAAATCCTCCATTTTCCATTCTTCTTTGGCACCACTACTAGTGGAGAGACCCACTTGCTATCAGAGATTGGATAAATAAAGTTTACATCCAAAAGTTTTTGTAATTCAGCTTTCATAATATCTTTCAAGTGAGGGTTGAGTCTCTGTTGGGGTTGGCGAACAGGTCTAACATCCTTTTCTGTATAAATGTGGTGCATACACAGTTGGGGATCAATTCCATTCATGTCTGGATAATCCCATGCAAAAGCTTCCTTATATTTTCTCAGTAGTTGGACCAGCTTTTCTTCTTGTTTAGGAGTCAGGTTTTTGTTAATGTTCAAGGTTTTTCCTGGCTCAATCTCTATAGTTTTGTTGTTTGAAATAGAGGTAGTGGGTATTTATTGATCATGAGTGTCTTTGAGGGGATATTCTTCTAGCTCATTGTCAAATGCTGCCTCTATCATGTGACATTGTACATGGGATCTGGATTTGGATTGGTTAATAAAGTTGTTAATAACATCATCTTCTATTTAGACTTTAAAATTGATGGCATCTTCTATGGTTAATGGGGACCTAATGTTTTCTGTGAGGTATGATACAGGTTGTTTGTTCGTTTTCATTATTGTTAAACTTGGCTGGGATGGAGGGTATAGATATAGATTCTTGATATTACTCCCTCTAGTTATAGTCATACTTCCTTTTTGGTAGCCAATGTAAGCATCAGCAGTCACAAGCCAAGGTCTACCTAGGATTAAAGGGTGTCCATCGAGTAGGTTTTTGGGGTCGATTATCAGAAAGTCGGCAGGGTATTCCCAGGAATCTACGGATACCATTACATCGTGTAGTGTACCTTCTGGCCTAACCACTGATCGATCAACCAGTTCTAATAAGGTGGAGGTTGGTTCCACTGATGTAATGCCAAGTTCTTGACAAGTGATGGTTGTTAAAATATTAATTGTAGCCCCTAAATCAAATAGGGCATTTGAAAAGGTTTGTCCATTGATTTGCACCATCACTATAGGATTCCCTGGGTCTTCATATTTGACAGGTGCTTCTCTTCTTGATAACAAATTAGATAGGGTGCCAACAACTTGGATAGTTGGGTTAGTTGTCATTCTCCTCTTTGGCTTTCTTATACATAACTCTTTGATGGTTTTTGCATATATTGGGATATCTTGGATAGCTTGGAGGAGTGGGATTTTATACACAAATTTCTTAGTTCTCCCAGAAGATCAATGTCATGATTTCCTATGGGGCGTGGTATGATTAATCATTCTGGGAATGGGGGAGAAGACATGGTTTCTTGGTCGTGACTTTGTTGTCTGACCACATCCTCTTCTTGTAGTGGTTGTTCCGCAGGTAACAAATTTTCAACTTGAGCATTTTTATCTCCCTCAGTTTCTATTATGCGCCCAGACGTTAATTGAAGGTCGTTGCACTCCCTTACATCGGTTTCTAGTTCTAGTGTTTCGATTATTTGAATAGATTGAACTGGTCTATTATTAGGGATCGGGTTGGGTTGGGCTGGGAGTTGTGGTCTTAAGTTGGACTGGGGGTTTTGTTGTAGTGTATATGGTGTTGGCAGTGTGGGTTGATGGAGAGGGATAGTTCTGGCTGGCTGATTCATTAGTCTTTGCTAGTTAGACTGCCAGAATTGAATTTTCGAAGTGGAAGGAGACCATTGTGTTGGATATGCATTATTTTGCCAATATGGTGGAGAGTAGGGAAAATTTGGCCAATTAGGTTGGCTTGTTTGATTTGGCCATGGTGATGAGGGAAATGGTTGTTGTGACTAGCTTGGGAAGGGTGGCTGATTTTGCCACATTATATTATATTATTGAGCATGATATTACGGAGGCTGGAAAGAAGAAGATGGATCAGAGGGAATACCTGGTTGTCGTGGCTACCATTGACGGTGCTGATTGAGTAGGTACACTGGTTCTGATTCTTCTTCCACTTCTTTGTACACTGTTTTCAAACCTGGGAGTGAGGGGCAGTTCTCTGTGGAGTGATCTTTTGTACAAAACGCAAACTTGAACTACATCTAGTGGGCACTCTTTATGATTGTGTTTCTTTCTGCATCTAGGGCAGAATATTGCCAGGTTTTTCTCTACTTCTACTTGTTTCTATTTAGCTTGCATAATATCAAGCCGTGTTGTCAGAGTCCCCAATATATCAGTGTTGAAATTCTCTAGTAAATTCTTGATTTCTACATGGGTTACTCCTCCACCAGAGATCTCGTTGTCCCTTCTGAACATATCACGTTCCACTAGTTTTAGCCTTGTACTGCCTCTGGAACTCTTGATACACAAATCAATAATGTTAGCAAAATTCTCATGATAGATGTCACCTTTTCCCATAATATTTAGTGTTTCAACCCATTGTTCCTTCATCCCTCTAATTAATGTCATTTTTAATACATTGTCAGGTAAGGGTAATGATGCATAAGGAGATCTCTGAAGATTATACTGAAAATGTTCAACATACTCTTCTAGTGTCTCATTAGGTTTGGCTACCATCTAAAATATTTCATCCTTTAATTCTCTAGACCTTTCATCTAATCCCAGTTGTTTATAACATGTCCACCTAACCCCATAAACCATCGTAAAGCTTCTCCTTTTAATGTGGAGGGAAATAATTTTAGCTTTTGGGGATCGGTGGTATAGTCATACCCCTGGCACAATATATCGAATTCAGACAAAAATGCATCTGGATCTTCCGATGTTAGGCCATGGAATGTAGGAATATGTTGGAGAGGAATGGCCTTCATAGGTGCATTAAGTGTAGTATCGAAAATGGGATATTACAGTGTGGAGGTTTGGGGTGTTTGCTGGTTCTGGGCAATTTGGTCAAATATGTGCCAATATCCTTCTGGGATTTCTAGGGAGGTATTCTTAGGCTGGCTAGAAGGAGCAGGAATGACCTTGACAACACTTCCTTTGTTTGGGATGATGAGAGTTCCTTGCTGAACTAATGTCTGGGGGGATCTTAGCTTTTTGGGTTCTTCAACTTTGTTCTGGATGATTTTGACAGCACTTCCTTTATCTGGGCTGCTTAGTGGATGAACTATTCCAAGAGGACATCTTGGTTCTTCTGTTTCCCTTGTTTATCCTCCTCCTTCATAGAGATTACTAAGGTTCCCTTCTTGTAATGATTTTGGGCTAGAATTCTCAATTTCTTGAAAATATTGCTCCTCTGTTTGGCTGTGCACCTTAGCAAAGGCTACAGATGGCGATTCTATGGCTTGAAGGGAACTAGTAGGTTGTCTAGAAGTAACTTTTCTAGGGTCTAGTGATAGCTGAGATTCTGCTTTTTTAATGATATCGTCTATAAAGGTTGATCGGCCAAGGGTCACCGGTCCCTTAGCTTTATCAGGTTTGGGTAGTGGTTTTGGATTCTTTTCAGGCTATTTTTGCTTAGTCATGCACACAAATCAAATACTTATTTCTACCCAAAATAATCAACAAATGTGTAGGAAAGCAGGTGGGGGAGCAGGGCTATTACATGCTCCGTACGCAAGTTCTGACCTTCCATTTTTAAAACCCAACTCTCTCCTAGCAGGTATTTACACTACTCTCTTTTCAAAAGAAAAAAATGGCTACACTCTCCCCGAAAACGGTGCCAAAATGTTAAGTAATAAAAGGTGTCTTTTTAACTCCTATTTATCCTACATTAATTATCAATCTAGGCACAATTTTTTATCTCAAGAGTGTACTCAGTCTGAGGCAGTCACTTGTTCAAGCGTAATGTTTGCAGTATAGTGCTTGCAAAAGTAACTGAATACTAGAAACAAAATCTAATTGTAATGGTAAGAAACTTAAATGCTTTGTAACTAAATCAACAACCATCAGTTGTGGATTTAGTAATGATAACTCTTTCCCTTGTAAACTGATGTAAATGTAAATCAATCACAGACAAGATCTCCAATCTGAGAACTTAGACAGCAGTAGTCAATGTTCATTGCAGTTGTAGATCTTTCTACTAAAGCAAATACTGGGAATAACAATTTGATTAGCAGAAAAGGAACAAAAACTAAATCTATTGAAAGGGTTGAACAATAAAGCTTAATCTACAAAAATGAATTGAGCAGCCATCTTAACCAAAATGAATTGAACAACAACCTTCAACTAATAAAGGAACAACAAACCTAATTAAATCTACAGAAATTGAACAGAAAACTTAATTAAGTGTAAACACACAACAACTATAGAGTAATTGAATCAGTAATCTTATTCTAGCATAATAGACATTAACCACAATTATAAAGGAACAACAATTGCAGTTATAATAGAATGACATTTAAATGAACAGCAATCACAATTGTAAGTGAACCGTAGTTAAATGAACAGCAATCACAACTGTAAATGAACAACAGAATCTGAATCAGACAATGCAATATTGTTTCAAAATGAACAACATGACATTCTAAGTTGTTAATAATAATCTTGCTATCCAATTACAATTTTGATATAACAGAGCAATTCAAGGAAATGTTTAGAAATAGAAGATTACTGAATAAAGCGAATTAAGGAAATGCAAAGGAAATCAAACCACACACAACTGTAATTTTAAAGTAGTGATACAAGAAGCAAGTGGATCCACTAGGGCCGGGCCCTTAGCCACTAGGGAAGCACTGCTGCGTTTACTCCAGAATCAGATAATGGAACAACGACTGAGTTATATATTAATCATAAATGTCAGAGTTATAGCTATCACTCTTCAAAGCGAGTCGATCATAAAAATTGAGATTACAACAGTAAATTCTACAAATTGATAATAATATCTGCCCCCTGGGCTACCAGCGTTGTCCCTTTTTATAATGACCAGGCAGAAGTATCAAGAGTACAAATAAGTCTTGAAGCAGCGATCCCTCAAGATCAAAGGATCCTGAGGAATTCGCTATATCTTTGATCTCCAGTTTATCATTTTGTCTTCTTGCATTGATGTCACGTTTTCTCTTCCTTTTCTTGGACCATGCGCTCCGATCTTGATCTCCTAGTCTAGATACGGCTTCCTATCATAGGGAAAACAGTTGCTTCTACTTTGTCTTTTCCTCCCGAATAGTGATATTCTATTTCCTTCACTTTCTATCTATAAAAAGACAATAATTAGTTATTTTGTGTCAATCACAAATCTCCTTAATTCTATCATAATTCTTTAACATATTACCATCTTAGAATGTAAAGGAGTTACGATTCAAAGGAAAAGATAAAGAAATAAATGGTAAATATATACCTTTTCCAATGCTCAACACTTCTTCAGGCTAGTTTCATATACCCCGTTCCTTTAAATTATTGGGTATGAAACGTTGTCACTGTCACGAAGAAACGGGGCACACTCCGAGTATGTGTTGATTATCAGGACATAAATCTTTCTTGTCCAAAATACAACTATCTAACCCCATTTATTGACCATATTGTTGATGATTGCAATGGCTGTGAGATTTGTTCATTCATGGATGGATTCTCGGGCTATAATTGAATCAACATTCTACAAGTAGACCAACCTAAAACTAGATTTATTTGTCCCGGGGTAGTTTTTCTTATAGAAATCTCCCTTTCGGTTTAAAGAATTCAGGGTTTGTGTTTAAATGTGTGTTGGATTATGATTTCCATGAAATCAAGCATATTTTTCAGCCCTATTAAGATAATCTCCTACTCACTCCAAGCATCGGGCAAATCACCCCATGCATTTACGGGCCATTTTTCTTCATTATAGACTTTATAACATTCGACTTAACTCAAACAAATGTGTTTTTTTGTGTTGGTTTTGGTCACCTCCTTGGTTTTCTTATTTCAAAACAGGGAATTAGTATTGATCCTCTAAAAGTCAAGGAAATTGGTTAGCTTCCTACAACTTCTTCCATCATTTAGTTACAAAGACTCCAAGGGAAATCTAACTTCCTGAGGAGGTTTGTCCCTAACTACGGTGAACTATCCAAAGGATTTACTCACTTGTTGAAGAAAGGGATCTCCTTCCATTGGGATGACATTGCACATAAAGTGTTTGATGCCTTGAAATATGTACTAGTTCAGGCATCAATCTTATATCCCCTTGACTATCAACGTGACTATTTCCTCTATCTTACTACCGCAATCTCTAGTATAGCTAGGGTGTTGGTCCAAGAAGACGATATGGGGACTGAACACACCATTTATTATTTGATTTAGAACCTCAATGATACCGAGATCCAGTATACTCATGTAGAAAACTTGGATTTGGTGGCCATTCAAGCCATCTTGATATTTTTCGATTACATATTGCTTCGGAAAACTGTGATTGTTTAAAATTCAAACCCTATGACATACATATTGTCACGTCAATTTTTTTTTTTTGGGGGGGGGCTCCAAGTGGATCGTTATTCTCTAGGAGTTCAACCTAGAATTCATTAAATCCAAGTCAAATAAATCCTTCGTTTTCGTTGAGCTAATGTGTGATCTCCCTTTCCTTGATGTTGAATTTACATCTAAAGATTCCATCCCTGATGAGTCATTCTTTCTGATTTTGTCATCTAACCCATGACATGGAGATTTTCTGATCTATCTCTAGACCTAGACTTTTCAACCTAATACCTCTCACTCTGAAAAGAATTGTATCTAGTACTAATCCTAAAACTATGTCATTATTGGCAACACATTTTACCATCATGTTATTGTTATGATTTTATGAAGGTACCTCACTCTTGACGAGGCCAAGAAAGTCCTTACTAAATTCCACTCAGGGGCATGCGGTGGACATTTATCTGGTTACGCTACCATGCAAAAGATCATATGCGTTGGTTACCCAATGATGTTGTAGGCACTGTTGAACTACTGTAAAATCTCTATGACTTTCTTCTCTTCAGTGAGCACTTCCTCCAGTAGTGGTTCTATGATAGGTTTCATATATTTCTGAACTATTGTTGTTTCCCTCTCTTGAAGCTCTTGAAGCTTCTCATCCACTGCTTGTGACATTTAGAGAGCGCGATCATGCCATGGTTGAGTTCTCTCTGTCAAAAAAATTCTCTTCCTTCCTTAGCTCCTCTATCTTCTTCTAAAGGGAATTTCCCTCTTTGATCTTGGCGAGCTTTTGTGAGATTGGTAGTGTCTTTGTTGTTTCCCAAATCTCTTCTAACTGCTATTTCTTCTATTGAATATCTTCTTGTATTTTCCACACATTTATATCTTCCTGAAGCAAAGTCCAAATCTATAATATTGTATCCAAATGCTTCGAACAATATTCCACATATGTAGAGATGCTAGCCATTGTAGCCTTTAGGTCAATATCCCTCTGGTCTCACACTTCCTAACATGTGGTTGGTTGTAGCTTCATTTGCAACTCACTAATATTCATATCATATGAAAATTGTACTTCCAAAATTTTCTCCTTATATTGTCTCACTGCAAGGCTGAGCTTGTGACCCTATCCTCTATTGGTTCCTCTTCTCAGACATCAAGGTTTGAAACTTCTCGGCATGTTGCTTCAACCACTTCCTTCAACTTCTGTAGTTATTATATTTCCTAATCCCTCTCCTGGATTGCTTGGTCAAGCTTCTGCTGTAGTGAAGCTCACTTTCTTTGTACTTGAACATTCAACTATGAGGTGTGTTGTACACACAACTTCAACTCATCTAATATCTATAGATGCAACTTGTGTAATTTATGTAATGGTACTACTGTGATGTTCATGTTGACATGCCTCCATTCTTTAGCTAGCTACTAGACCTCGACGAAGTCAAACTGTAGGGCTCCAAGAAGTATAGGTGTTATCCATGCTGCAAGTGTAGGCTCTACTTGCCTTTATTCTCCAATTTTCTCCACTACTTGCATTGGTTGTCTAGCTATTGGTGCCAATATTTTAAATTTCTATCATGTGCTCCTCAACACTTGTTAGAAGTGTGTCATAGAAATCCTTTAACCTGTTCTATGATTCTATTGTGACTTCCTGAATTTTACCCCAATCTGATTCAAGTCCCCCTCAATGAGGACCATTGGTGTTATGTCATTAGTCTTGTCATCTTTTTGCTTCTTTTTGGTTCTTGTGGTAGCTTCGACACCTACCTTAATTTCCTCTGTGACAACTGGGTTTGTCTTTGTCTTTTTAGAATATTTTTTTTGCACATCACATTCAGTAGGTTCCTGGTGACCCTCATCATGTTGCTCCTTCTCTTCTAATTCTTTATCACCCTTATCTTTATCCTTTCCACTCGCTTCCCCATGCTACGATGTTTCCTCCTTTGTCGGACTATCTTGTGCCTCTGTCTCTAGCGCAACCATCCATTCAGTGGGCTACTATTGTACCTATGCTAGGAGGTCAGCTTTAGTTACTAAATATGGTAGGAGATTCCATTTCTTCTTTACATCTCTGTGAGCCTATATATACACTTTGTGGAAATAAGCCTTAAACTTCGCGACAGATCTATACTACTCGTCTAAGCCCAGTGAAAGGAGAGGGCGTTGGTTTACCAACATAAGTAAGTCAATCTGATATAACACAAATAACATCATGTTCTCCTGTGCTCATGACGATTTAGTGGTGTACCACAGTGAAGCATAATCCATGGCTTCACAAACATCTGAGGCTACTGAGGGGAACTGTGAATCTTACGGCTCACTCCATGCCAACATTGCAATTATCAAAATTAGCCATGTGTAATGAAATGTAGCACCTTTCTCCTGGACCTCGCGGTAGTCATCTAGAAACTTCTAGCATAGATATGTAGCCCAGTTATATTGAACCCCATTAGCACACTACACAACTAGTAAAACCATCGATGTAGGGACTTCATTATCCTGACACTTCATCATGATCTTCCCAGGTAGTATATGTTCTATGAAAAAAATTCCCTAGTCATTGATAGAGTTGATGTCATACCCTCGCTTGCCTTTTGTCAGTCAAAACTTCTTCTTCATGTTCTCGGCTATCACCCTGTCCTTATCTTTCCCAAAAAATTCTTTTGTGGGGTTTCTCCCTTGATATGGCAATCTTTTTATTCGCCATATGATCATTTGGTCTATAGGGATCATGTTCCCCATCCATAGGCATCCATTGTGCACCAAGATGAGCAGTTGTCTCACACGGTTGTACTCCCTAGACTTCCGCCAAAGTGTGACACATTCAAATGGTACTAACTTTGGTAATAGGGGTGTGAAGGTGCCATAGTTCGCATCCGTATAATTTTTCACTGATTTTTCATCTAGTCTCCTTGGTGGAATATATGGTGGTAGAGGCGATGAAAACACTGTGCCATCTATTTCCATCTACAATTGCTCTTCTTCTTCCACGATGTCTCTCACATGTTCAGGCTTCTTAATAGGTCTCTTGTCCTGCTTATTCTTCATTCTCTATTCCTTGGGCGTTTTCTGTCGAGGGGATCTCCTCTGTGTGCATGATGATCCTGCTGTAGGTGATGTTGCTACAAGCATCTCAGAAGATTCTTTGGGCATACCATCTACTGCTTCAGTTATTGCTTCCATGACTCTAACTAAGCCCTTTTCGTTAAATATAGGAATGAATTCTTCAGTCAACAGGATATTCAAGCAACAAATTTTGCAACTTCTTCATAGTAGAAATACTTGAATTCTCAATTGAGCAAAGTTCCAAATTGGGCATGACGCTGCTTTTTTTAACAATTCTAAATTTCTAACGTCATCATTAGCTCAAATTGTGCTCAGATTGGGGTCAATAATTTCATATCTATCCCAAGATCTTGTCAATTTTTCCTCATAATTGCAACTTTTCATGTGTTTTAACGTTAACTTTCCCTTCTAATGGTCATATTTTTTTAGTGAACTTCGACGTATCTTATAGTGTTGCGAACAACCCCTATTACATCAAGGCTTCTACAATCTTCAACATAATCCAAACTATAGTGAAGTAAATTCCTACGTGAAATCTCTCTATTGCATAGTTTATAGTCTAGTCCTCACTTTCAACTACAAGTGCCACTAAGTCTTTTCTCCTTTCTTTTTTAGAGTGAAGTTGTAGGGGTAGGGTTGTCCCTATACAGCTTCAGCCTTCTTCCATTTACTCTCCCTAAATCAATTCTCGATTAAAATTTCCTAATTGAAGAACGCCTCCATCAATATTATGCTTGATAATGTATGGGCCCAACCAATGCACCTTGAATTTTCCTGGAAGTTTCACAAACATACTTCCATAGAGGAGAAAAAGTTCTCATACTTGAAACTTTTTCTACCTAATATGCCTGTCATGCTAGGCGTTTTCTCTTTCTTTCTGTACCTTCTGATGGAATCCTTCTATAAATTTGTGTTTCCCCAAAGCAAGCAACTGCACCATTCTTTCCTTCATTATATCAGGGTCTTATACCATATCTATAAAAGTTTCAATCCTCAAGCTAGGCATGATGTATTCCATGAGCATCACAACTGATTCCCAATAAACTAACATTAAGGTTGTCTAACCTATCAAATTTTTACATGTGGTCCTATAAGCCCATAAAACTGCTAGAATTATAATGTCCTAGTCATCTCTATTCACATTTCATACCTTAGTAAGTGCATTCTCCAAAATATTATTAAATCCTTGTACTATTCCATTGGCCTGAGGATAATAAGGGGTACTCTTTGGATGATAAACTTGGAACTCCTTAGTTAATGTTTCAATAGTCTTATTTAGGAAGTATGGACCTTGGTCACTCATCAAAATCTTCGGACATCCAAATCTAGATAATATGTACTCAAAAATAAGCTTCGCACCAGTATCTATGTTGTAGTCCCTTACTGGTTGTGCTTCGTCCCATCTTTTCAAGTAATTAATCAGTGTAGTTATGTACCTTACAACAGTACTTTTTCCAAGTGGGTTGATGGATCCAACAAAATCAATGGCACACTTATAAAAGGCCTACAATGTAACTTGTGGTATTAATGGCATCTCATCTCTTATGGGTGGCTTCCCTATTCTTTGACACACATCGCATGCTCAAAAATACTTATTCGCATGTTTATGTAGTGTAGGCCACCACAATCCTGCTCTCAAAATATTCTGCTTGGTATCTTTTCATGCATAGTGTCCACCAGTTATGCCCCCATGAGCCTATGCTTGAATCATTTGTCTTTCATGTTCAAGAACATATCTACACAGTATCTCATTTGGTCCCATTTTGTATAATTGTCCTTATATTAATGAGAAGTCAGTTGCCTTAACAACAATTTTTTTCTTTTGTTGTGTAATATACTTTGAAGGAGCCATTCATGTGGTCAAATGGTGATCTACAACTCTGATTGCAAATAACTATGCATCATGGAGATTATCCTCTATGTTGGTTGGTTCTTCCCCTATTTCTAGTCTTGACAAATGGTCAGGTGCTGCACTCAGTCTCCATGGTTTAACAACGATATCAAAGTCATATTCCTAGAATAAAACTAGCCATTTGCAAATATTTCCTCCTATGACAAGCTTATTAACCAAGTACTTCAATGCAAAATGGTCTATAAAAATTTTAAAGTGTGATCCCAACAAATAGTGTCTAAACTTCTACAAAATATACACCATGGTCAGTCCTTCACCTTCTATATTGGTTTAATTATTTTTTATTTAGATAAATTTATACTTACAAAAGCTATACGATGATCAATCTCTCCTGCACCATGTTGTGCCAGTACTACTCCCAAAGCTATACAATATGCATCCACATGGACATCGAATTCCTTATTCCAACCAGGGACCACTAGTATAGGTGCAACTACCATTTTTTCTTTCAATATGTCAAGGCTCTTCTAACATTCTTCATTCTACTAAAAAGTTACATCCTTCTTCAACAATTTCTCCATTGGCACACTGATGTGAGCATTACCCTTGATGAATTTCCTATAATACCCAATATGTCCCAACGTAGTGGGAAGTTGTCTTACTATCTTAGGTGGAGGAAGTTTAAAATGATAGAAATCTTAGAAGGGTTCACCATTAGTCCTTGCTTACAAACAAGATGTCCCAACAATATTCCAAAAGGTATACAAAATATACACTTCTTTAGGTTCAAAGAGATCTGATATTGTCTACATGTGTCGAGCATAAGCCTTAAACTTCCAACACGTTTTCTCAATAATCCAAATACTGTCGAATCATCAAAATATACCTCTAAAAACTTAAGGATATATTCCTTAAAAGTTGCGACCACCACCTTATAAAATATAGAAAGGGAAATTTTTAATCCAAAAGGCATTACTATGTATTGATATGAGCCCCATTCTGTAGAAAATGTGATATTGTGCTGATCTTCAGGTGCAATCCTAATATGATGATAACTTGAGAATCCATTTGTAAATGAGTAAGCTTCATGACCTCCTACATTTTCTAGCACTTCATCTATGAAAGGGGTAGGAAAGGGATCATGTAGACATGCATCTTTATGAGATCAACACATATCTTGATTTCTCCTTGACTCTTCTTTTGTTGGACCACCATAAGACTCACCCATTCTGATTTTTCTACATTTTCAATAATTTTTGGTGTTATAAGCTTATCAAGCTCTACTTTCACTTTCTCTTTATACTTCAGGCTCAACCTATAAGGTATTTTTTTGACTGGCTTCACATTAGGCTTAAGGGGAATATTCATGACTCTTAGATCTCCTATTATACCCTTCATTTCTGAAAAATTAGTCAGAAATAGTTGTTGATATTAATGAAGTAGCTCTCTAACTTTACTAAATTTCTCTTTATCCCAGTAGTCTCCTATTGTTTCAAACTTGGGTTCCTTTTCTAATCTAATGTTCACCTTCTTGGTCTACAATTTCTTTGTTATATTTGGTATCTCTGGCTTAGGTCCAGTTACTTCACAGTATCCTTTTGACTTTTCCATGTCAATGTTGTGAGGATCATCTTCTCCATCTATAGTAAGGTTATAGAAATCCAGTGCATTTCTATCTGTCCAACCCAATCAAGTTGTTGTCATGTTAGTGGGGTTACACTCTCAAATACCTTCTTCTTGACTGTTTGAAGGGCCAAATCTATGTATGGATAATCATCCTCAAATTTGAATGTTAATATGAAGCCATCAACCATGTCTACCCATTTTATTGTACCATGTCAAAGCTTTGTTTCTAGGCACCAATTATTAGGGATTGTATCTAATATATGAACGAATCCATATACCCATTCTTGTTGTGGAATGTCTTTCAATGTTGTAGTGCATAGCTAGATATGCTTCCTAGGATTAGTTTCACCATCATATTTTATTTCTATCTTTGTATCTATATGTCCGAACCTTATCCACATTAATCTTCGACATTCCTTCTAGCCTCCTTTATTCTTCTTGTGTGCATTCCACCATCTAGTAGAGGTAGCCTTCAAGGCTATATCCAAGGCTGGAAACCTTTGCTTTATGGAACTTGTTCTTCATAATCATTAAGAAAAGTATTTACATCACCTAATCCATCATAAGAAGGTAGGTACATACCTCAAATATCATACAGCAAACTGATTTGGTAATTCATGCACACCGCCTTGTGGATACCTGATGCAACCTATTCTCCCAGTTCTCCAACTATTCTTATGAGTCTGAGGTACAAGAACTATCAGGCTCCCAACTCAATTTTCCTTTTCTAGTAGGGTTAACACAATCTTGTTCCTTCATTGTCATCTGATAGATATTGTCTATGTCAGCTTCATAGTATTCTTATTTTACTAGTTTGTATATCTTACTCATTCTGATGGCTCCATGGGGAAAATTACTCTCATATTATTTCCTTCAAATTTCATATGTCTCTTCTTCAGATTAATTATGGCCATATTGTCAAATGTTGGTCAATTCTAGGTAATGAAGGACAAGGGTTACTTTCATCGATGGTCTCTATTATTTCAAAATCAACAATAGTGTGAACTCCTTCAATATCCACTTTGACACCTGGTAGTCTTCCTAGAGGGAAAATATTTTGTTGATTTTCCATCTTTAATTGAATAGGTGACCATTGTATTTTCATCTTACGCATTAATTCCCATGTCTACTTTGTCAAGACATTAGCATCATATCCCAGATCTAGAATCACTTGATCAATCTCATATACTCTTATTTGCACACTAAGCCTCATTTCCATTTTGGTTCTCTTCTGTCAATGAAAATTATTGACTGCCTGCATATCACTTCATGGTGCTTCTTTGGATGAACAAGATCTATCAACTCCTGAAGATCTTTTATAGTCTTTTGTTCTCTTAACAATTCCATACAAGTATGCATGAAAGACTTTAGAATACTTACTTGATTTGCCGAATACTAGTCTTGTGTCGAATATCGGTTCTATATTGAAGCTAATGGTATGTCGTAGTTACTCTTTTGATTGCAATTTGGGTGTGCACTAAAGGTTTAAGCTTCTATATCCATAAAACTTCACTTTTCTTCCATAAATACTTATTTTTCGTTCTGAATATCAAGAATAAGAATTTTCTCAGCAGTATTTTTGACCCATGCACCTTCAGATTCTTTCTTTTTATCTACTTTATCACTACCAGTTGTAGCTCCATTTCTACCGACAATACTAATTCGAGGTTCTTCAGTCCTCCTTTTGTTAGAAAATTATATATTACAGAAAGATAGAACACGTAAATTATATTGTAAAAATATAAACACATAAAACAAGAGAGACATAGATATATGTGGTTCACCCAATTCGAGTTATGTCCATAGAGAAACAACGAGTCCTTCCTTTTATATTATCCATCAAACTGAAGAGATACAACCTACAACAGATCCGTTGTAATTCCCTCTTTGCTCTCATACAATATCCTCTATCTTTCTCACTCGGAATATAGATCTACATAGACACAGCACAATTCCCTCATATATAGTGAGGGGTTGCCTGCTAGGGAAAAAAACTCTAGATTAAACATAACTCCTACTGTTAGATATCTGCCTAATGAATGACCTAGATTGACTACGAAATTACAACATTTTACAAGGAAAATTTACTTCTATTTTTGGCTTCAGTGGCACGGCCCCCGATCCCCCACCAAGGGGGGGCTCCTAAAGATCATTACCCCCCCTGGACCCCCCTTGCAGTGCAAATATTATGGGCAGCGTTGCTGCCACATTACAAACTAGGGTCCAATGCGGTGATACCTCTAAATAAAGAAGATAATCAGGCTCCACACCCAACAATCTCCCACTTGGAGACTGATTATAGCAACTCCACCAATGCTTCATTTGTTGTACAATGGCTCCACTTTAGACCTGGTTGTTTCTCATCTTCTTCATCATAGCTGAAGACCAATTGAAACTTAGAAGAATATTAGTTTCTCCTTGGTTACAACTTTTCCTAACATATCTACTGGATTCTGGCTAGTGTGTATCTTTTCCAGCTTCAACTGTGCATCTTCCAATGCTGACTATATGAAATGGTACTTGAGTTGCATATATTTAGTCTTGGAATGAAATGAAGAGTTCTTTGCAAGTTGCATGGCCCTCTGGTTGTCACTGTATAACTTGCCCAACTCCTTCCTCTTACCCAATTCATCGAGAAACCTTTGTAACCAAATCATTTCTTTACAAGCCTCTGTAGCAACAACGTACTCTACTTCCATTGTTGAGAGGGCAACAACACTTTGCAGTTTTGAAACCCAACTAACAGTTGTTCCACCTACTTACAACTCCCACTGCATGTGCAATATTAGGCCTTGTGCAGACCATTGCATACATTAAGCTTCCAACTGCTGATGCATGTGGAACTTTAGACATATAATCCATTTCTTCCCGAGTCTTGGAACACACCTACTTACTTAATTTGAAATGGCTAGCCAAAGGTATACTAATTGGTTTTGTATTTTTCATATTATATATTTTCAACACCTTTTCTATGTACTCACTCTGAGACAATGTTAATTTTCGATTCTTCCTATATCTATTCATTCTCATACCAAGGATTTGTTTTACAGCACCCAAATCCTTCATTTCAAATGAGTTCTCCAATTTTCTTTTGAGCACATTTATTTCCTACATGTTAGAACCTACAACAAGCATGTCATCTACATATAATAACAATACAATATATCTGCCATCATTTTTCCTTTTGAGATAAACACAATGATCAGAGTGACATCTAATATAACCTTGTTCGAACATAAACCTATCAAATTTTAGATACCACTGCCTTGCAGCCTATTTTAGGCCATACAAGCTCTTCTTCAACCTGCACACTAGTTTCTACTTCCCTTTTACCTCATATCCTTGTGGTTGTTGGATATATATCTCTTCCTCCAAATCCCCATGGAGGAAGGTTGTCTTTACATCTAAATTCTCAAGATGCAAATCTTCAGTTGTTACTAGACTTAAGATAGTTCTAATTGAAGTCATTTTAACAAGAGGAGAAAATATTTCATCAAAATATATAACTTTTTTCTATGCAAACTCGTTCACCACAAGTCTAGCTTTATACCTTTTTCTACATCCATTTTCTTCCCTCAACCTATAAACCCATGTATTCTGCAATGTTGTTTTACCTATAGGCAACCTGACTAAGTCCCAAGTCTAGTTATGTGCTAAGGCATCCATCTCTTATTTCACAGCTTGCTCCCACTTCTTCCTTGTTTTTGCCTGCATTGCTTCTTCATAACATTCTGGTTCACCAAGATCAGTGAAAAATACATAATATAATAAAGGAGAGTATTGTTCAGGGGGTCTACTTATCCTAGTAGATATTCTAGCACCACTTTCATGTGTTTGAGGTGCTTGTTGTTGTTGTGGTTGCTGTTATTGTTCTGGTTGTTGATCATTATGATTTTCAGGCACCATCACTTTTTTTGTGATCTCATCAAGCACTGTGTATTCTCTTTTTTCTTTTTCCTGTTTCTTTTCTTGTAGTTAATCCTTATACAAAACCTTTTCATTGAATCTAACATCTATGCTTCTAATGATTTTGTGTTTTTCATAATCATAAAAGTGATAACTAAAACCATTAACACCATATCCAATAAATCTACACTTCTTTGATTTTTCCTCAAGCTTTGTTCTATTTTCTTTATTAATGTGGACAAAGGCTTCACAACCAAAAGTCTTTAAAAATGATTAATTTACCTTTTTATCTATCCATGCCTCCTCTATAATACCACCATACAAGGAACTTGAAGGCCCTCTGTTTATTAGATAAACAACAGTATCTAAAACATCTGCCCAAAATTGTAAAGGCAATCCTGCATGCAATCTCATGCACCTTGCATGCTCTATGAATGTCTTGTTCATCCTTTCTAACAAAACATTTTCTTGTGGTGTTCCTGGAACCATCTTCTCTCTCTGAATTCCATTCTCTGAACAATACCTATCAAACTCTTTGCTGCAATATTCACCTCCATTGTCTGATCTGAGACACTTCAACCTTTTTCCTGTCTCATTTTCAACCAAAGCTTTCCATTTCTTGAAAGTATCAAATATATCAGATTTATTTCAAATACAATAAATCCAAGATTTTTTTGGTTGCATCATCAATAAAAGTAACATAATATCGAGAGCCACCAAGAGATGATACTTGATTAGGTCCCCATACATTTGCATGCATAAGCTCTATTTTTTCACTCTTCTTTTATTTCCAAACTCCGAGGAATCTGACTCTCTTCTCATTTCCATAAACACAATTCTCACAGAATTTTAAATCAACATGCTTCAAACCTCACAATAGATTTCTTGAGTGAAGAATCTGCATCCGCTTCTCACTCATGTGCCCAAGCCTATGATGCCACAATGTCGTATCTTCTCCTGTAGAGGTTAAAGAATTAACAGAATTAGAAATACCATTGCATTAATACAATGTACCAACCCTTTGTCCTTTTGCTATTACCAAGGCTCCTTTAGTGACCTTCAAGGTTTTATCTGTAAAAGTAGTTTCACAGCCTTCACCTCCCAACTGCCTTGTTGAAATCAAATTTTTCTTCAGATCTGGAACATGCCTTACCTCCTTCAATAGCCATTGATTTCCATTCTATTGTTTTATAAAAATTGTACCCATTCTAATGATTTTACAGGGTTTATCATCACCCAATCGAACCTGTCCAAAATCTCCTTGAACATAATCATGAAAATGTTTCCTATCAGGTATGGCATGGGATGAGGCCCCTAAATCTATCACCCAGTCATCAATAATATTTTCTAATGAAAGAACCAAAGCATCTTACAACACATCAAATGTCACATTCACTTCACGATTATTTTCTTGCTGCACATCTCCTTCTTTTCCCTTCTGAGACTTGCAGTCTTTCTTCAAGTGTCCTTTCTTCCCCCATTTCCAACACACTATCCCCAATTTGGACTTTGATCCGCCTTTCCTTGACTTACTACGATATCCTGGGCTCTTTCCTCTTTCAATTTTTCTTCCCCTAGTCTCTGCAGTCAAAGCATTACCTGATGTCTCACCAGAACTTTTCCATCGCATTTCCTCACTAAGGATTGCACCAACAACATCATCAAACTTTAAAGTATTAGATCCAGAGATAGAGTTACTAATGGCCATAAGTAAACCATTCCAACTTTTTGGCAATGAGCACAGAAATAATAGATCCTTAACTTAATCATCAAAAGTTACCCCTATAGAACTTAGCTGACTGGTAATGGTATTAAATTCATTTAAATGATCAACAACAGATCTGCCTTCTAACATCATCATATTAAATAAACGCTTCATAAGAAATACCTTATTTGAGGCCAAGGGTTTTTCATATAGTTTGGCCAATGCTGTCATTAAACCCTTTGTTGTGATTTCCTTTGAAATATTAAAGACTACCAATGCCGCTAGGCACAACCATATTGTTCCAAGTTCCTTTCTGTCGAGAATATCCCATTCTATGTCTATCATACTCATCGTCTTCTTTTTCTTTCCGCTCAATGTTTGGTACATATATTTCTGGTACAAATAATATTCCATATGCATCTTCCATAGTTGGTAGTTTTGGGAATTAAAGTTTTCGACCGTAAACCTACCATCTTCTGCCATTGCTCCCACTCAAATCAAGAACCCTTCTCTCCTGCGAGTTTATCAAGAAAATAGACCTTTGGCTCTGATATTAGTTATTGGAAAATTATATATTATAGAAAAATGGAACACATAAAATATATTGCAGAAATATAAACATGGAAAACACATAAAACAAGAGAAACACAGATATACGTGGTTCACCCAATTTGGGCTACATCCACAGAGAAAAAGCCAGTCCTTCCTTTTATATTATCCAGAAAACTGAAGAGATACAACCTACAGTAGATCCATTGTAATTCCCTCTTCACTCACACACAATATCCTCTCTATTTATCACTCAGAGTATAGATCTACATAGACATAATATAATTCCCTCATTTAAAGTGAGTGGTTGCATTCTAGAGAAAAAGAAACTAAATTAAACATAACTTCTACCATCAGATCTCCGCCTAATCAATGGCCTAGATTTACTACAAAATTAAAACATTTTACAAGGAAATTTTACATCTATTTTTAGCTTCGGGGGTGCTACCCCCAATCCCCCACCAGGGGGGGGATCCTAAAGATCGTTGTCCCCCCCCGGACCCCCTTGTAGTAAAAATATTACGGGCGGCATTTCCACCACATTACAAAATGGGGTCCAATGCAGTGATACCTCTGAATAAAAAAGATAATCAGGCTCCACACGCAGCACCTTTCATCAGTCATCATTTGAATATTCTATGTTAGCTATTGATTCCTCTTTTCTTGCATCTTCTCAATAAGTATAGGACATTCTTCAATTACATGGTCAATGGATTTGTACTACTTACATGTCATTGTAGGATTCTAACAATCTCTTGCAAAATGACCTAGCTGGCCACAGTTATAGAAAATGATTTGTCCACGTCCTTTACCAGCTCCATCACCTTGACCTCTTCCTTTGTAACCTCCTCAACCAGTGCATTGTCCATTTTCCTCATGTCTATTCTCTTCTTCTTTCATTGTATAAGTGTCAGCACCATGATCCATCATTAGTTTATAAGCCTGACAATTATTCTCGTCATGTCCTACTGATTTACAGATTTTGCATTATATATTCCTTGGAGTTTATACATATTTATGTAATAAGTAACATTCTTCTGAAGGATTCTTTCCACTAGTCTTACATGTTTTGCACCACAGGCTAGATCCTGGATTCAAGGGATTTGGTTCCCCACTATCCATGTAATTTCTAAAGATAGGGCATTGTTTTTAGAATGGCTCTTTGGTATGCACTTTGTACAACATACTTCCTCTCTAACTTCTTTTATTTTATTGATGTCTTGTAACTATAGGGTGAGGTTCTCCATTTGACTTTAAATTTTTTGCATGCTTGAATGAGTCTCTCCTATAGGTGAGGATTCCAATTTCATGGAAATTTCTAGAGCTTCAGTTTCAGTTCCTACCTTTTGTTGCATCAATGACAATCTGTTATGCGGTAGCAGTGCAGCTATAAGCCATTCCTCATGTTGCTACAGAGCTATGTCGAATATTAATTAATCTAATAAAACCTTAAATATCTTATCAAACTCCCAAACAGACTCAATAGGTGTTTTTTTATCTCTTTCAACTCGGTGATGCACTACAACTCAGACTTTAGCTTCTTAAACTCTCTTATCAATGTTGTTTTAATATCTACAAACGTTTTGTTCTGATTATTTGAATAATTCATATATCATTTTCTTTGTCTATCTCTAAACATCATAACAAGATGCACTTTATTTATATTCTCATCCTTGATGTACTTTGCAATCCATACAACTTCACATAAAAACAAAAACTGTTCCAAATCATATAATCAAGTTCCTTTGAAAACAAGTATCTTAATATCATCAACCATACTTCTTCTTGGCAGGGGAGGGTGAGGGGGACGGGTAGAGGGAGGGAGAGGGGAAGATCCAAAAACACCCTGGTTATTACTAGATTCATGCTTTTGCAAACTCTCGGGCTAGAAGGGTGAATACTACGGAGTTACCTGGGGGTTATCAGGTTGGCTTTCTTCTTTTTCACTTTCAGATTCACTCAAAAGAGGACTATAATGAGTTTCTATAAAGGTCTTCGGATCTTTTCCATGAGATTTCTTATGGTCTCCACTCTATATCTATTTCCAGTTCGCGTTGTCTCGTTCTCTCGCTCAGATTTATTCTCTCTTCTCCCAAACATAAGTAAACTAGCAATTTGATTGCATATGTAAAACTCTCTTTTCACACAGAAGTATCTTAATCCAAAGTTTCAGAGATTTTAAATACTTACCTCTCATTCCTTTGAAAAATCGTTGTTCTACTTTGATGTAGGACACTGATGACTCTATCGAAAAACTTAGTAATGAATCCTCCCAAGATGCTATCAATCCATAAATTGATAACCCTTGAAATCCTATTGTGAGTGCTCTTGAGTCGCTGTATCAGTGCAAGATTCCACATTGTAGGTTCTTCACCTTTAAAACAGTTCTTCCTTTTGGTCAACCTCAATATAAACTTGAACATTTGGGCAGGAAATGAAGCAAATAAAATTTCAAATTGATCTATAAAAATATAATTCTATAACCAAGCTTTGGATGTCAGAAAAGGGTTTTTGTTTTCTTGATCTGTAAATTCTCGCTCTTTTAGTTATATCCAATCTTGAATTTATTTCTCCAACGAGGGACACATCCACATATCCTTCAAACAGATCCTAGTCCCAGCAATGAAACCATTTTTTGGCTTGGTTTTTGCTGACCCAGGTTCAATCTATATTGTGCACCAACAAAACCCTCAATCATTGGCCCTTTCAGCAATGACCTGCAAGTAGATCGTAGTCTCAGCCGGAGTGACTATGGGAGGATGCAGAACCAGGTTTCTACAGCCTTGAGAGACTAGGGGATGTGGTATTATTATGGTTTTCTTTAACATTCATAAATGACTTTTCCATATTACATTAATCACTTAAGCATATCATATAAAACCATAGACCATAATTGAGTTAAAATCAAATGCAACTCTAAAATCGATAATAAGAAAGTATACACATGAAGACACAAAATTACTGTGGTTCACCCCACTCTGGGGCTAGGTCCACAATAATTGTTGCTTAGTATAATAAATCTTGTACAACAAATAGCTCTTGGCCTATGCACTAAGCTATAGACTCAAGCCTCTACACGCTCAGCTGTAGAGCCTCTTCTTCATTACAAAACTACAATCCACAATAATACAACCATAATACTTGATCTAGACCCAAAGATAGATCAAATTATTATCTTCGTATTATTTTACCCTATATATAATATTACATCGAAGGGTTACATCATTGCAATACCCTAGTCTAAATACCATGGACTCCCTAAAACAAGAAACTATGGCTGAAAACCCTTTACAAAATAATGCTTTTACAAAAAGGAGGGGCTTTGACCCACCTCGAAGCCCTTATACCACATGGTATATTCCAACTGCTCCACTACGTGGTCCACTATGCGTTCCCCTACTCTACTGCACGCTCTACTCCATAAAATGCAAAGTCTTTTGCCAAAATCTAGGCCAAGTTAGGTTGCACCCAACAGTTAATGTTATCACTGTCGTCGTTTCGACTTACTTCTGAATAATCGCCTTTCCTCATAAAGATGGAATTGTGGCCATAAATCAAATCACATTTTTAGCCTTTGATTTCAATGTTAATGGAAATATCCCTCCTATAGGGGAAGCCCTACAGTCCTATCAACGAGTTGGAGTTGGATTGTTGAAGGATTCATTTCTTATGGGGACCTTTTCACTCCATCCTCCTCTCCTTCCCGTCTCCTCCCCTTTGGTTGCTTATATCAATATGACATCATCCTCTATGATCCTAGATGATCCATGCATTGTGCTTGATGAAATTGACTTCAAACGTTTTGGCGATTAAATGTCACTCAACCCTATTAAGAAATGTTACGAAGCCATCTATTTGGCTTGTGCAACCCATACTTTTTCTTCGATCCATTATGTATATCGATCACTGGATTATGGAACATCCTCTAATAATTTCTCACTTATATCCTCTATCGATGAAAGCATCATGGAGATCATGATGTCAGATAACACGTTGTGGGATGAATATCATCATCGTTCCTGCTTACCATATACCATTGAAGATAATCTTAGTTGTGTGTATCTACCTATTTTTGTCGAAACCCTTTACGAACTTTGTCTCCATTCATGAGATTGACTATGAAAAGAACCTTTCGAATATCGAAGAAATGATTGCTCTCGATTTTTTATTAAACTAATAGTCGAATATATATACATCGGAGCATATTGTTCGTCATCTAAAATTGAGATATATCAAGCCCTTTTTCATTAGTTTAGATATGTCTTTACCTAGACGTATGAAGAAATACCAGATATTGACCCAAACATAGTGGTACATGAAATTAATACATATTCGGATGTCAAACCCATTTGAAAACTCCTCCATTCGGTCCATCCCAAGAAGGCTTCAAAGATAAAATCTGAAATTGAAAAGCTTCCTTGGGTTGGTTTCATATACCATGTTCCTATAACTGATTGGTTATCAAATACTGTCCCTATCATGAAGAAACAGGGCATAAACTAAGTATGTTTCGATTATCAGGATGTAAATCATGCTTTTCCAAAAGACAACTATCTGACCCTATTTATTGACCAGATTGTTGGTGACTGTGATGGGTGCAAGATTTATTCATTCATGAATGGATTCACAGGCTATAATAAAATCAACATTCTCCCGGCAGACCAACCTAAAACTCATTTATTTCTCCCCAGGGTAATTTTTCTTATAGAAAGAGCCCTTTCAGTTTAAAGAATATAGGGGCCATGTTTCAACATGTGATGGATTACACTTTCTATGACATCAAGAATATCGTGTAGCCCTATTTGGACAATATCCTTGCTCACTCCAAGTGTTGGTTTGATCACCCCATTCATTTACGGGACATTTTTCTTCATTGTAGACATTATAAAATTCGTCTTAACCCACACAAATGTGTGTTCTGTATCAGTTCTGGTCACCTCCTTGGTTTTTTTATTTCAAAGCAAGGAATTTGTATTGATCCTCTGAAATTCTAGGCAATGGTTACTTCCCTACACCTTATTCCCTCGTTTAGTTAAAAAAAATCCAAGGGAAAGCTAACTCCCTAAGGAGGTTCGTCCCTAACTACACTTAACTGACAAAAGGATTGACTCACTTGTTGAAGAAAGGGATCCCCTTCCATTGGGATGACACTTCATAGAAAGTGTTTGGTGCCTTGAAAGATGTATTGGTTTAGGTATCTCTCTTATATCCCCCTAACTATCAGTGTGACTATTTCCTATATGTCATTTCCGCCATGTCTACTATAGATATGGTGTTGGTCCAAGAAGACGATATGAGCATTGAACATCACATTTATTATTTGAGTCAGAAGCTCAATGATACCAAGATCCAGTATACTCATGTAGAAAAATTATCTTTGGTGGATGTTCAAGCCATCTAGATATTTCTCGATTACATCTTGCTCCAGAAAACTACGATAATTTCATATTGTAGCCCTATGACATACATATTGTCACGTCAATTTCCCGGGGGAAAATATTCCACGTGGATTGTTATTAATCAAGAGTTCGACCTAGAATTCATCAAATCCAAGTCGAAGATATCCTTAGTTTTTGTCGAGGTAATGTGTGATCTCCCTTCCCTTGATGTTGAATCTATATCAAAAGATTCCATCCCTAATGAGTCATTTTTAATGCTTTTGTCATCTGAACCATGGTACGGAGATTTTCTTATCTATCTCCAGAACCAGAATTTCTGACCTAATACCTCTTACTTTGAGAAGAGATGTATCTGGAACCAATAGTGAAATTATGTGATTATTAGTGACACCCCTTACTGTCTTTGTCTTGATACAATTTCATGAAGGTGCCTCACTCTTGAGGAGGCTGAGAAAGTCTTTAATGAATGCCACTAAGGGGCATGCAGTGGACACTTATTTGGTTACGATGCTATCCAAAATATCTTACGCGTTGGTTACTTTTCGCCCCCCATTTTTCGTGACTGTATACTCGCAGTCCTAAAGTGCCATGCATGCCAGATCTATGATTGTAAAATCCATTCTCTTCCTACACCGTTGTATCTCGTTGTCACTATTGTTCCCCTTGCAAAATGCGATATCTACTTTATGATATGTAACGCTGACTTAGCTGGGGGGCATGGTTATATACTTTTCATTGTTGACTACTTTATTAAGTGGGCCGAAACGATGCCTACATTTAACAACAATGGTGAAATGGATGCATACTTCTTATTCAATGAAATTATTGCTAGGTTTCATGTTCCACAAGAAATAGTTACGGATGATTCACAAGAAGCATTTTAGGAACCATATGATGACCAAATTAACTACCAAATTGGGACTTTTAAACGAAAATTCCACTCCCTATTATCCTAAAGCTAATAGAAAAGTAGAGGCTATTAACAAAGTTCTGAAGACTATGCTTCAACGTATGATAGCGTTCCATAAATCAGACTGACACTTTCTTCTCTTTGCTACCTTTTGGTCATACCGAACCTAAATTAGGACTGTTATCGAATTCACACCCTTCCAGTTACGTTATTGTCTCAAAGTGATCCTTCCCATTGAATGTGAAATTCCATCACTAAAACTAGCTATTGAACCTCTTCCTACTACTTTTGAAGAGGAGGAGTGTCTTTTACATCTAACTCATTTGCATGAAACCTGACATGATCCACTTTATCCAATGAAGCTCATAAAAGATGCATCAAAGTGAAATATGAAAAAAGTGTCAAGCCTAGAGTCTTCTCGGAAGGGGATTTCGTTCTCTTATATGACCAAGAGGCCGATAAGTTAGGTCTAGGAAAGTTCCAACCTATGTGGCTAGGCCCATACATTGTCAAGCATGTCCTTGTAAAAGGGGCCTATGAGTTGGTAGACCTCAATGGATTTCCACTGGTTCAGCTTAGAAATGGGTTGTACCTCAAAAAATACTATGCTTGATCCCATGCGTAGTACATTGTGTACATACTGTCTATGGGTGTGTTTAGTGTGTCTTTTCAGAGTTCCCATGGTTTTTTTTTATTATTTTTACTTTTGAACCATATATTGGTTATGTCGATGGTGCTAGTCATAGTACTTGGAACCTATCCTCCAGAACATGGGCTATATTTTCACCAAATGGTGAGCTAGTTAGCATGCAAGGGATTTTCATTGGTCACTCCACTAACAATATTACTGATTATAGTTCACTGGTTGGGTTACTATCTTATGCTATTTCACGTGGTATCTTCTGTATAGTCAACAGGCTTGACTCACAACTTGTAGAATTACAACTCGTTAATGTCTACTCAGTGAGAAATCCCACTATCCTTCGTATCGTTTTGAGAGTACGTATTCTAGAAATACATTTTGATTTCATACGATATGAACATATTTCTAGAAATATAAACACATTAGTAGATGCCCTAGCTAAATTTTGTTTAGATATACATTTGCAACGAATGTAAATAACTTTCAATTCACATCACATAATATTGAAAGTAGAATAGGAACTATGTAACACTGAATATATATATATATATATACACACACACACACATAGATATATATATATATATATATATATATATATATATATATATATATATATATATATCAAGTTTTGTTTTACAAAATGTGTGCCCCAAGACACATATGGATACATCGTCCATATCAACACTACATGACAACATCTAAGTAGAAAAATAAATGGTGCTCATGATAAAAGGACATCACACGAACTATCTTGCGCAGTAATTGACCAATACGACTAGGCACTCTAATAGTGTGTCACTGAAGTCTTAATGGAATTTGATTGACCACAGTCTCATCAATCCCATGTTTCGGTCCATCTATGTGGTGCTCCACCTCTAATAGGATCTCATCTACCTCAAGATCCTGTAGCACATCATGTCTGATTGTAGCGACTTGCAGTCATTTTGCTGCCACCTTTTGTGGTTGTCTCTCTCTACGACAGAGATATGTAGCACCTACTGGTCGAACATTTCTGATATATGGATGAAAACATCAAATAGATTAGTCTCAAAAGCATAAAAAAATACAAAAAAAATGTAAAACTTTCAAATAATTAATGGCAGGGAAAATTTTAAGGATGGAAAATTATCTTGAAGTTTAAAAACATTGGCGAATCTCACTAGTCCCTAATATGCAAACTATAAAATATTAATTAATATATTTATACAATTATTCAAATTTGTAATGATTTTATATATATTCTCTATATAATGTTGGCAATTTTTAAGGTAAAATAATTTTATATTATAAAATTTGGGCGAATCATTTTTAGAAAAAATGGAAATTGGCGATCTTTTTTTGGGAAAATTCATGGAAAATTATCCCACCCATGAATATTAGCCCCTAAAATTTTCCATGCTTAATGGTCAAAGTATCTTACCTAAAGCATCCCATTGCTCACCATCAGGCAACTTGAGCTCAGTATCATCACATAAATCCATCCCTACATAAGGATAATCATAAATAATGATGATTTTTTTTGCACAACCACCCAAAGAAGGATGGTGAAAAGATAATCATTGATGGACCTGCATGTCATCTCATGTGGTCTATCCACCTCCTCATTCATGGGATCCTCCAATCATTGGGCTCAAGTATAATCTATTGATGCTGCAATAATGGTACCTGCTCTAGAGCAAAAGAGACCAATATTGCAACATAGTCGAAGTTCTTCAACTTCCCCTCCTTTTCTTTAGTAAGTTGTCCCTTCAAATTGACCAAGACACCCTCACTCCAGTTGAATACTCTCAACTCTAGATACTTTATCCCATACTACATGTATGATCTCGCTACATGTAGTGTTGAGCCACCTGCCAATCTTGCAATAATGAACAAGATCATTGTCAAAGGTAATTGGGTCACATCCTTTATGTTGATATTTCCATCCCTAGTAGGAAGGGCTTGAGGTCTGCAATAGGTAGTGATATAGTCTTTCACTGTCTCACCGCCACTTCTTCCACCTAGAAGAGAGATGGGGGCACCTCGCTTTGAAAAACACATTAGAATGTAAATATCCTCTATCTGTATCTCGAGTAGATTTCCCTCAAACTTGAACACTTGTGCCTAAAAATACCATGAACGAACAAGGTATTTCGACAATTCTATTTGTTTCATCATACGAGGAAGCCAGAAGAACTTCAATAACCCACAATTTTTGAGCGCCTGGATGGTAGTAGGGTTGTATTACACATTCAAATCTTGTTCCTCATGTTCTCTTTATCTCTAAATGAATGTCATTTTGTGCTAATGGGTACCTGAAACATCAACAAGGAATTCATTAGGCTCTCTCCCATGCAAAAAATATGATAAAGTTTGAGCCAAAACTGAAAGAAAACTTTGACATATGCACCCAATGCACCCTAAGAGTGTTTGATGGAGCATTGTACCTCTCTCTGTACTGTTTCTCTGTCTAGGTGCAACACCTTTTCCAACACAAGGGGGGTGTGGTCCCAAGGCATTTTTTATGAACACCAGGGGCCTCAAAACCTTGAAAAAATTGCATGAAAACACAATAACAAATCATGGAAAGATAGAGAAAGGTTTTAGTTCCTACTTGGAACTAACAACACTCTAAATGGTTCCTCAAATTGGTTGTAATCGGATGCAGAAGGTCGAGGGAAAAAGGGCTCCAAATAGTCACTCTTGAAGGTAAAATGTGAAATAGTGAAAATGGAAAGTCATTATGAATATTTATTGTCATTTTCTCATTATTTTATTCATTTTTAGTGTTTTGACCTAGATATGATTCATTTTTACTATGAAACACTATTTTTTAATCATTGTGGTGTTTTGAGAAGCTCGACCATTGCTAGCAGGTTTTGTATTATGTTTTGAACATGTTACTTTGACCAAAGAGTATTTCTTTTTCGAGCTCCATAAACCTATGAAAGAGGAACACCCCTAGAGTCGTCTTTTAGCTCTTTTCAAACTCACAAATTATGAAAATATTTCTGAGCACTTGTCTTTTGGAGCTTGTAAAAGTAAATGAAAAGGTGTCTACTCAGTATAAGTTTAACTCTTTTTTGGATTAATATAGACTAAATACGAGAAAGGAATACCTTAGTTGAACATGGCCAAGAGGTTCTCTTGGGTATTGTTTTCTACCTTTTTGGACCTAATGGACTACCTACAAAAAGGGACATTTGGATTATTCCTTTTTTCCCTTCTTTCAAAATATATTACCATGAAAAAGATGTCGAGTTTTACCTTCACTAGACTCATTAAATCATCAAACAGTGATGGACTCGTCGATCATGACGAGGTCTAACCACTCCTCCTCAGGGTTCGTTAAATATACTTGGATGGATTCATCTGAATGATGAACTTACAAATCAAGAATATGTTATCCTCCTAAAGATTGTTAAAAAATAAAGAGGTACTAATCAGGATGGTTGGGAAAATTGGGAAAACAAGGGATTCCATCTTTCTAATGGTAGTGAATTGCTCTTGAACATGACACTCTTCCACTTCATCTTCATGTCTGTTGGGTTGGGTAATCTGCTTTTCTTTTGGTTATCATACCATCTTTAGAGCCTCCATTTCAGTTTTGGGTCAATGCTGCCAACTCCATTCACTATCGTCGGTGTGTTCAAGAGAAGTGATTCAGGGGATCTCTGCTACAATACTCATAAACCTTCATTTCATTTCTGCATTTCCTGATTAAGCTGCATGCCACCATCATTCTAATCATTATGTCTTAATCATGATATCTATTTCATTTCATTGGTAGGGGATACATCAACTCCCTCCTGCGACAGGTCACTTCATGTTGATGTCATCACATCATCCACGAAGTTGACTTAGTAACACACCTTTGCTACATTGGTGCTTGCATACATTAATGACATGTTTCCTCCCTCTCAATGACAAGTTTACATCAATGACCTTCGACCAAAAGATTATATGTGGTGTTTGACATCAACTCATTTATTCACACCATATGGATTGTACTATAGTACCTTTAGGGGCATTAACATCATCGGTGGTTTCTCTCGCGTCTACTAAAAAATTAAATCATTGGCTAGTAATCAGATGGTGTCTACCATGTTCGACTCCAGTTCATTGATTCACATGGTTATACTAATACATTGGTTGGTCGTGTGAATGAGATAGAAGACCCCAGATCTAGTTTCATCCATCTGGGCTATGATTTCAAGAGTTATACAAATATTACAATGTATAATGGTCCTGATCATATAGATAGTCATCCAGTCATGGGTCCACGAGTTGCATCAATTGACGCATATTTTGATCATTATACATGTTATTTTAGCTTATGAGATTAGTATGGGTATGCCTCCCTCCTAAAACAACCATGTCATGTTGTAAATGTATGGTCACAGATGAAGCTAGTCGGTTGTCCTTGATCCAGAATTGTCACAAGGTAAAGCACTTCATTCATCAGTCATCATATCTGACTTTTCACTTTAGGAGGAATTATGTTATAGGCCATTTTGCCACATATGATTAGCGATATTCACAATGGAATCAATAAACATCCTATTCCCCCTTGTCACCTTCTTTCACAAAGCCCTAAGCATGTTCCCTTCATCCCCCAGAATTTCAACCCTAAACTGCATCATCTGAGCTAGTTTTAGGATCAGTGCTCCCTATATGTTTACTGGGGTGAAATCACCTATAGGTTTCTCCACTGTAGCCTGGATTGGTCACTAGTAGGTTTCTCCTCTTTGCACTTGCATTGGTTCTACAAATCTGGGAGAATGATCATGATTCCGGAAGCTTCCTCTTCTAGGAGTTTCCAGAAGTCATTTTAACTACTTACCTTGGATAAAACGTTTGGATACTAACCTTCTTAACTTTGAAGTTTTCACCACTTATCCTTTTATATTATCTCTCCATTAAAGGTGGATCTCAAATCATATATTGGTAATTGGATAAGAACTCCAAACTTACCCTACTTCTCTATATATTCCCAACCTTTTATGTGGTTGGGGGTTGGCTTTTGGAGAGTGATTCTTCCCTTATGTTGTTGTAGTGAGTGGTTATCATCTCATGCATTTAGGCTGATTGAAGGTTCATATTGTGATGAAGAAAGGACAATTCAACAACTTGGAGGAACTCTTCTACAACATCAAATGCTACTTATGGTTTTAATATCCTTCCATTTATAGTAATGCCAATAATTCATTGTTTTACTATATGTGATGTTCTTATTTCATATCTTTCAATACCATGTTGACATATTGAATGAAGTATTTAGATGATACTACATATATCTTGTAATTTCTTGGATTGCGTTATCTGACTATGTAGGTTCTAATTTTGGCATTCGAAGCTGGGATTGGAGCTTCCAAGCTAAAGAAGGAGTGAAGTGTGTGAAGGATTTTAGGTAGGCCTCACTCATTCATCTATTTACTTTAAGAAAAAGCATTAGGTTCCTTGTCTCTCTCTTGTTCTAGGTTACCCACCGAACTAGGGGAGATAATTTTGTCTGTAATCATAAATCTCGTCTAACAAATTGACGAACATACTAGGGAATGGGGTATTCCCTTGGTCGTTTCTGCTGTAGTGGCTACAACCACCCTCCAAAATTTTGCCTTAGCCCATTTTGGAGCCTCCCTCCCAACCTTTCACAACACTTTGTCTTGCTTCGCCAAGTACACAAGATTTAGTGTTTTTCATGCACTAACATAGCCTATCGATCACAGTTTGATCCATTCCCCTTTCCAGTTGTTCACGTGGATTTGGTCTAGCTGCAATTTGAGTAGCTTCCCCTAGAAAATTGCACATTTATAGAGGCCAACCAACCTTCCCTCTAGAAATTCTACAATCCTCTCTAGCAGCCTACTGGGCTCCAGGATTCTGCAATCCTGCCAGTCAACACTCCCAACAAGATTTGCACAAATTTCCCCAACAGGGCTGCTCAGCCCAGAATTTGCACAAATATGGGCAGCAGTCAACCTCTATGCCTAGAAATTGTGCAAACCTCCTGGGCAGTTAGCCCAGCTCCCAGCCAGAAATGCGCATTTTTCTCAAGCAGTTGAGTAGCTGCATGCATGAGCAATCTAGCTGACCAGTTCCACCCGGGACCAAGGAAACTTGACTTGCATGCATGCATGACTAGTTATTCTTGGAATAGCAAAAGGAAACATGCAAAAGGCATCCCATGATTTTGGGATACATTTTTAGTAGCCAGGGGTTACATGCAAATTTGTTTTAGAAGTTTCCCTCCAAGTGTCACTTTTTCATAGATTTGTGGCATGCGTATCATGAGACCAAAATTATTTATTAGATGGATTAGAGCTCATTATTTCACATCAATCTTGGATTTCTGACATCCCATGGCACATCCGGGACTATTCGAGACATCCATCTCAACTATTCATGGGTAAGTGGCCTCAACTTGTCTTTTTCAGCATTTCTATCGCTTTTTGTGTATTTACTTGTGTGAGTGCTATTTGCTTGATTTCTTTAAATGCTTGTTGTCATTTACATGTATACTATCTTGTCCTAGGTGTTATAGACATTTTTGTGCCTTACAACATTGAGCATGAAATGTCCATAATCTAAGGGATCCAAAGTCCCTAAACATGTTGTTCCTACCCCTAGAGGAACAAGGCTAACAAACCACAGCAATTCACAGAAGTTCTCCACCAGAAACTGCTCCAAAACAAGTCAATTCAGGATCAATTCAGAGGCTCCACTAGCTGTCTGCGCTGAAATGCAAAGATTGCACTGGCTAGGTGCACTACAACGCAGGTAGAAGCACTACCAGGGTGCGCTGAGCGGGAAGTGACAAATGGCAAGTTCATTCAACGAGGTGGAAAGACCCTGGAAGCTTCCAGAATATTCTCCAATGACACTTGCCTCAAGGAATTCGACTAGTGATGAGTAAGAGGCTATTAGTCTCCAAGTGGAAGCAAGAATTGATAGAGGGAGAGGACACTAGTCAGATCTCAAGCTGACTCATCCTCTCTCCAAACATCTATATATGGATCTCTCCTCCATGAGATCTAGAGGCTGGAATTTTGTTATTGCAAAGAATTGTTGTTGGTTTGAGACTGGAATCATTGGGTGCTTAATGCTTTGAAGGAAGGTGAAGATAGGAATTTCATTTGTTGGGAAGGAGATGCTGGATTGGAGCCCTCTGGGTTGTATCTCTTCCTGAACCTTGTTATTCATCAATAAAGCTATCTTGGTTTCTCCTATATGCTGATGTGTCTTTGATGTATGATTGCATTAGTGTATTTAGTTTATTTCTAATCCCGAACTAGTTATGAATATGAATCCATGTCTTTGTGTAGTGTTCTCTTCTTGTGATCTTGCAGAAACCTGTTGAAGCTGGGCGAGCGAGAAGGAAAGTAGCTGGGAACTCTCAAAGAGAAGAGAAACCGGATCGAGGGACAAACGGAAGACACCGATTAGTCCATCCATCTCTCTTCATTCTTAATTCATAAAGGAAGAATACTAGAACAGCTGTTTCTGTTTGTTGCTAAGGAACTGTCACACCTTAGGTGGATAGGATCGACCTGCATAGGCATTTTTCCCCACAACAAATTGGTGACTCCGCTGGGGAGATCTGTTTAGTCATTTTATTTGTGTTTCTATCATTGTTTGTTTCATAGACTCAACAGCAACAATCGAACTGCATCTGCTATTCTCAGATGCAAAGTAGATAGCTGCTCCTTTGATCCAATCACTGGATTTGTCTATGATCTGAACAATGGACTCACAAATGATTTGATGATCCTTTGTGATAGATCTTAGCCCTCCCTCAAAGCATCCCTTTGATTGTACCTTGCTTGTTGCTTTGATTTGGCCTCAAACTGTAGATTAAATAGAAAACTGTGACCCAGAACCCAGGTAGGAACTCTCGTTTCTCTTTCAGCGCAGACCCTGTGAACAGGTTCTGCATTTCAACGTAGGTCCCGTGAAGGCTACCTGCGCTGAATGTCAAAACCTCTGTGTTGAGGGTGCGTTGATCCAGTTAGGCCTTGTGCAGCTGGGGTTCTCTGCTCTGTTTTGCCTTGTTTTGATCTCTGATTTTTTGCAGCCTGTAACCAGCATAGGTACCTGTCTGATAACTCCTTTTCTCTGCTTAAATTCCGCCTCCTTTTGTACAAAAAGACTATGATTGTTTTTATGTGTTTGTGGCGTCATTTGCAGTTTTCCTTTGCAAGAGTGAAATAGTCATCCTGTAGCCCTTGATTCAGATCTGTTGATTGTGATCTTAGGAGAGAGTTCATTGGCTGTTTACAGTTTATTATACATTCATTTTTGCTTTTGGTTTGAGTTTGTCTCTTTTGAGTGTCAAAACAAGTATTCATTTCGAAAGTCGTAAAGTGTTGTATTCTCTTCTACCCTTTCTGATTTCGAAAAAAGTAAACTTGTTTGTATTGGTCATTTAAAAGCAAATTCAAAGTTGTACAAAAAGCTTTCTTTTTAGGCATCAATATTAAGAAAGCGGAAAACAAACACCTGCATTGTGCATTTGCATCTTGATAGTTTGCATGCTTGATTTAGGAAAAGTGCATTAGAGTGTGTTGATTGCTCTTTGAGAAAAGATGGTGTCTTTATTTTCCCTTTGTAGCTAGGATTTTCATTGTTGAAAAAGAGATAAAACTTGCTTATCATCTTTAGACTGCATTTAGGAATTGTATCATACATCTCGTGGTGAACCTCAAAAGGCAAACTTCTAAAAAGATCAACCTAAAATAAATTGAATGAACTTAACAACGCTTTGTAACTTAATGCACAACATGGAGGTCTAGGCTAGAGACGTGTTCCAGCGTCGTAAAGCCTGGTGACTGTCGATCTCACTGATGGTGGGTGATTCCTCCTGAGGGACAATAGCGCCAGTACGGATTGTGCTCCCACGTACCATCGAGTATATATTGGGAGACCCCTATAGGCATAAAACCTTTATCCTTAGGAAGCCGTGTCGACCGCCCTACTGATTGCAATGCACTGAACACAACATTCAGGAAGATCGACCGCCCGTACCTTAAAAAGTATTCTGCGGTTTTGTGAAAAGTTTGGCACACCCTCTACCTAGAACTCCAGAGCAGTTCCTTTTGGCCTTTTTCAGACTCTATAATGGAAAAAGTCCATCCGAGCATTTGTCACTTCGGGCTCGTTAAAACATCGAAGGAGACTAGAGTCATCTTTAGCTTTTTCTCGACTCTTTAAAAGTGAAAAAGAAAGTTGTGCCTAAAGCGTCTAAAAATTCATTTAATTCGGAAACACACTTTCCCCTTTTTATATTTTGGTTGATCGAGTAATCCGCAATCGTGGAAGAAAGTCAATTGAAACCCCGTCGTTTGCGGAGGCTTACGAGTCAACCGTCTTTGTCTCTGGAATCGAAAACAGTACGGACAAAGCGAACTCGTTTAACCGGTTCGAAATCTCCTATCAAAGTTAGAACAAGTGTTCCAACAACATCTGAGATTCCGGTTACTCCAAACATTTCTGGAAACCCTGTCTCTACAGAAGAAGTTCAATAGCCACAGAGGGACAGTGATACTGATCCTAGTCTGAGAACAAACACTTGTGTTACTGAACCAGTTCCGTCTGTAACCGGTTCAGAGAGTCTTGTTCTTCAAACATCTGTCGTTGTTGATTCAACCCCTTCTTCGGCACCAGAAATATTTTACGGACCTGACGGTCTTCCCCTTCCACCTGGTTTGATTGCGATAGAGGAAATTGTAGAAGATCCGCAAGCAAGCACTCCAACACATTTTGGAGTCGGGGTCACTCTATTTCCTTCGACATCAGAAGTTAGTCTACCACCAGTGGAAGTTCCTGTAGAATCGCTAGGTAATCTCTTGGATAGACTCAAAATGTCTAAATAACCGTCAACATCTAGGACTGTGTCGAATGACACAGTGACAGCAGAACTCCCTGCCGTCACTCCGACAATGTTTGCCGGCATACCATCTGTCCCGACTAGCTCACAACCGCTAGAAGGAGTCCACCCAGGGACTATTTCGACAGTGTGGTCCGTTCCAGTTTGTTCCTCCAGAATAATATCCGGCAACTCTTATGTTGAAACTCGCCAGATTGATCCATTTGGAGGTCAATTTGGGCAATCCAGTCCCCAAGGACAAACAATCCCCTTGAGTTCCGGATTGCCACCGTATGGGGGGCAGTATGCCCTTTCATTACCCCCTCCGGGAGGATATCCATACGGGAGTTCACAATAGTATTCAGGCTATACTGGAGTTACATCAAGTGGTTGGGTACCTATGCTACCTCAACAACCAAGGGTTGTGTATTCTATGCAACAATGTGTACCTATGTCGAACATCCCGACCACACCAGCTATTGTGACAGTGTCGCAAGTTCAAACGTTGCCTGTTGTATGTCAACCTCAGATTTCTCAGGTTGTAATGCAACAGCCCCTTGACCCTGTGACTCAACCACAATCGCCTACTGGTGGGGTGACATAGGTCCAAACGGGTACAATTACCCCACACCTTGGTCCAACGGTTAGTATAGCGCAACAGAACATGGCTTCGCAACCGTGGCTGGTGCAATATCAACAACCACAATTCCAACAAGTATACCAAGGTTCTGAGCAGCAGATCTTTGCGAACAGTGGACAACCGTACATTCAAAACGGTCAAAATCAACCACTTTACGATGGTCATGTCCACCAACCGTATCAGTCATACCAACATCAATTACATTATGCTGGTATGCAAAGGCCAACTGCTCAGGCAATCCCATCGTATCCTGGGTATGCTTCACCTAACCTGAATCAACAGTTACCGTTCGTGGCAACTTTAGAGTTACCCGATCTACACCGGTTGACAAACGATCCAATTGCTTACGCCCCTTGGTGGCCAGCGATTCCTCACAAACTTCCTTCAGACATTCCTAAATTTAATGGAAATCCGGGTGAAGATCCATCGAATCACGTGATGACATTTCATCTATGGTGTTCATCAAACACCCTAAACGATGATTCGATAAGGCTTCGCCTTTTTCAAATGACGTTAACGGGTCCAGCGGAAAAATGGTATATTGAATTGCCTAGAGCTTCGTTCGACAATTTCAGCACCTTAGCCACGACATTCTTAACCCATTTTCAATTACCGATAAGGTATGAAACAGGAACAAAAATCTTAACCAACTTCAAACAGACGATGGCCACTCACATATCTGATCATATACATGAGTGGCGACGTCATCGTAGGATGGTAAAAATGTACGTTCCCGATCAGTTATTAGCTGAATGGTTTATCAAGTCGTTACTTTCTGCTATAACGGAAGATGTGGCAAAGGGGGGAGTCGTAACGGAAGAGTAGGTTATCGCTCGTGCGCAGTATCTAGACTTAGTCTATACTCAGTCTGACACGCTCTATGACAAAATACCTAATGCCCCTAGACCGGAATTCTCAATTCCTCCTCCTCCTAAACCAAACAATGACTCTCATGCCGTCGATGGCGTGATTGGCACGACAAATGCGAAATCGACAAAGGCCAACTCCAAGAAGGCCCGTAAGATTTCAGATCAAAATGAAAAAGAAGAAATTTTTGCTTCGGAAGTAAATTCCGTATCAGCAGATAAAGGCAAAGAAACCAAACAACCAGGAAGCAAGAAAAAGCAAAACAAAGGGAAGAAGAAGAAACAGGGTGGGTCATCCCCTGAAAAAACTTCTTCAAACCCTCCTGGAAATAGGAAACCCCCTACCACAGGGTGTCAGATATGTGACGAGCGTCATTGGACAAACGAATGTCCATACAAAGCTGAGCTTAAAAGGTTCTTCAAAAGTTCGCAAACCTCAGCTGTGTTAACTAATTCGTTTCCAAATCCAGGACAAAATCTGGTTGATAGTGGAAATGCTTCCCCGTCTTAAGTGCTTATGTTGTCGATTTCCAAGCAACAAAATTATGCTTTGATTTCGACAAGGAACAAAGATTACGGGAATCCGCAGCTGTCGAACGGCAAGGATAAAGATCAACCAAGTAGTTTGACAACAACTTCGACAGAAGTTGTACCACCCATCATTCCTGAATTAACAATAAAACCGCCAAAGGGAGTAGTACACAAGTCGACATTTAATCCTCGTGCCAGAGCAGCGCAGCATTATAACATAGTGGAAGATTTGGCCGAATCGCCATCCGCTATGTCGACTCTTGAAGTACTACAAAATTTCCCATCCCAAAGGCAGGCTTTGTTATTAGCCATTGGTGGGGTTGATCCTAAGGATTCCAATCTTGTATCCTTTGACCACAAAGGATACGATCCTCAGTTACCAGCTCAACTAGCTTTCCTTATCCAAGTGAAAGCCCTCAACAAGACTGTTCACCGAACAATTATTGATGAGGGAGCATCTACATGTATTATGTCGATGAGCTGCTGGAAAACTTTAGGATCTCCAACCTTGTCGCGATCTTCGACAACATTAAAAGCATACGACAGAAGGACATATACCCCATATGGTATCCTAAATAACTTGAAGGTTGAACTAGGGGGAAAAACGGTAGAAATAGATGTTGAAGTCATCGATGGGAATCTTGATTACAACATCCTACTAGGAAGACCGTGCATCTACGCCATGGCAGCTGTTGTATCGACCTATTTTAGAAAGATCGCATTCCCCTTTCAAGGAGGGATTACGATCGTCGACCAACAAAACTTCCTCCCTAATGGTTCTCAAGTTACGGGAAGCATTCCAATGATCCATGGGAACAACCATTCGCTTCAAGATATTGGAGTAGGCCTACTGAAAGACCCCACATTAATGGGAACTTTCGCACTTCCACCTCCAATCTATATAGGAGAAGTAGTGTTGGTAGGAGCCTACAATATGATATCTTCCACGAAGATCTCAGAAGACGATATCGACATGGATCATGCAATGGTTTTGCCCCCAAGCCCAATAGAAATTTTGTAGCAATCAATGTTTCTGGCATGGGAGGCGAACCCAAGTCAACGCTCATCAAGCGTTTGGGTAGATAGGTCTAGAGAATATGGTACCCATTTAGATCCTTGGTCGCGAGTGCATGGAACCGACGAAGGAATTCTACAATCAATGTTGATTGAGGGGGCACCATGGAATGATAGCCACCATCGTTCTTTTCTTCCGGATTGTGAAGAAGATACTCAAGATGACCTTTATCACCCTTCAGTCTTTGAATTCCTATCAAATACTGTAAACACGGTGGATTCCGAGCGAAACCTATCCAATATTGAAGAGACTATAGCCATAAATATCTCAACCAAAGAAGATGTTGTAGAGAATATTTATGTTGGCAAATGTTGTTCTCCTTTAGAACTGGAAATATATAACACTCTTTTCCGCGAATTCAGAGATGTCTTTGCTTGGTCATATGATGAAATTCCAGGCATCGACTCGAGTATCGTTGAACATGAAATTAAGATATATCCTGATGTCAAACCAGTAAGACAATGGCTTCGGCAGGTGCACCCCAAGAAAGCCGCTGCCATTAAGGCAAAAGTTGAAAAACTTCTCCATGCTGGTTTCATCTACCCGGTTCCTCTAACTGATTGGGTATCAAATATTGTCCCTGTTATGAAAAAACAAGGAACGATTAGAGTGTGCGTCGATTATAGGGATGTAAATCAAGCTTGTCCAAAAGACAACTACCCTACACCTTTCATTGACCAGATAATTGATGAATGCACCGGATGTGAAATGTTTTCATTTATGGATGGATTCTCCGGGTATAATCAAATAAATATCCACCCACAGGACCAGTCAAAGACTGCATTCATTTGTCCGTGGGGCACATTCGCATATCGAAAATTACCCTTTGGTTTAAAGAACGCTGGGGTGACATTTCAGAGGGCAATGAATTATGCCTTCCATGACATCAAGAACAGCGTTCAACCATACCTCGACGACCTTCCGGCGCATTCGCGAAAGCGGACTGATCATCCGCAGCATTTAAGAGCGATATTTCTACGTTGCCGACACTACAAGATACGACTCAATCCACACAAATGTGTATTTTGCGTCAGCTCTGGTCATTTACTTGGCTTTGTAGTCTCCAAGGACGGGATTCGTCTCGACCCCTGTAAGGTTCAGGCAATCATAAATTTGCCTCCACCTTCAAATTTGCTTCAGATTCAGAAACTCCAAGGGAAAGCAAACTTTCTGAGGAGGTTCATTCCAAATTACGCAGAACTTGCTAAAGGTTATACATGACTTTTGAAAAAGGATGTACCTTTTGTCTGGGATCAGGTGGCGCAAGCTTCCTTTGACGCTCTGAAAGATTCTCTAGTAAAAGCATCATTAATGTATGCCCCGGACTATCAAAGAGATTTTAACCTGTATCTAGCTGCAGTGGATACGACCATTGCAATGGTTTTAGTTCAAGAAGTCGATGGAATTGAACATCCTATATATTATTTAAGTAGAAACTTAAATGATACAGAAAGTAAATATTCTTATGTTGAAAAACTAGCGCTTGCAGCTGTTCAAGCGATTCAAAGGTTTCGACACTATGTCCTCTTTCGGAAAACTACCATTTTGTCTGATTGCAACCCCATGACTAATATATTGTCGCGACAGTTGCTGGGGGGAAAATATTCAAAATGGATAGCAATCCTTCAAGAGTTTGATCTGGAATTCGTAAAATCCAAATCAAAGAAAGCTCTAGTTTTCGCAGAATTATTGTGCGATCTCCCATCGTCGTCCAACGATGAAACATCCGAAGAATCAATCGTGGACGAAAGTTTGTTTTTGATATCCACAAGCAATGAGTGGTATGGAGATATAATCGTTTATCTCCAAACCCAAAAATTCAGGCCTAACACCTCTCGCTCAGAACAGAAATGTATACGATACCAAGCAAAAGACTACATGATTGTCGGTGATACGCTTTACCGTCGTGGTATCGATACAGTTCTGAGAAGGTGCCTCACCCATGAGGAGGCCGAAAAATCCCTGAATGAGTGTCATTCAGGCGCATGTGGGGGGCATCAATCTGGATATGCTACAGCACAGAAAATCTTACGAGCAGGATACTTCTTGCCAACCATGTTCAAAGATTGCATAACCGCAGTCAGAAGTTTCCATGATTGTCAAATTTTTGATAGCAAAACCAGAAGACCACCCGCACCTTTACAGCCGATAGTTGCTGTTGGGCCTTTCGCCAAATGGGGCATCGATTTCATGACATGTAACCCCACCTCGACCGGGGGGCATGGGTATATTATAGTCGCCGTTGACTATTTTACCAAATGGGCCGAGGCGATGCCTACATTAGATAACACTGGTGAAACAGCTGCCCTTTTCTTTTTCAATCATGTAGTTGCCAGATTCGGCGTACCACAGGCTATAGTTACGGATCATGGATCGCATTTTCGCAATCACATGATGGTTGAATTAGCTGCCAAGCTAGGGCTATCTCACGACAGCTCTACCCCGTATTATCCGCAAGCCAACGGACAGGTTGAAGCAATCAACAAAGTCCTGAAACGTATGTTGCAAAGGATGATCGGAGTTCATAAAAGAAGGTGGCACTTAATCCTGTACTCAGCCTTGTCGGCTTACCGAACATCGGTAAGGAATGTGACCGGGTTCACACCTTTCCAACTGGTGTATGGCCTGGAAGCAGTCCTACCAATCCAGTGTGAAATCTCGTCTCTTAAACTCACATTTGATCTCCTCCCTGGAACTTCAGAAGAAGAGGCCCGTTTCTTGGAATTAATCCAATTGGATGAAACCTGTCGTGATGCCGCTTTGGCTAACGAAGCCCATAAGAAACGAGTCAAGGCGCAGTTCGACAAAAATGTCAAACCCAGTGTCTTCTCAGAAGGTGAATTGGTCTTGCTTTATGACCAAGAATCCGATAAATTGGGAGCAGGTAAATTTAATTCTTTATGGATGGGCCCCTATATTGTTAAACGAGTGTTAGCAAAAGGAGCCTACGAGTTAATGGATTATGACGGAATTCCAGTGGCACAACCCCGTAATGGGTTGTACCTCAAGCGTTACTATGCTTAAATAGTAACCTGTATGCTTTTGTTGTATTTTGTTTTCGCTAAAGTGTTTGTTTTGGTTGAGTAATCCACCTTTTTACATTTATTGCAGATGTCAAACCTTCTGGAGACATGTGTTGGATATGCTGACGGAGCGAGTCGTAGTTCGCGGAACCTGTCCTCCGCAGCCTGGGCCATTTTTGATCCAAGCGGCGAGTTAGTAAGTTTTAGAGGTGTATATATTGGGCAATCAACGAATAACATCGCTGAGTATAGCGCGTTGATAGAACCACTCTCTGATGCCATCACCCATGGTATACGCCGACTAATCGTCAGGCTAGACTCACAACTCGTAATACTACAACTCAATGGTATATATTCCGTCCGTAATCCAGCTATTTATCGTATGTTTCTAAGGGTTAAGATTTTGGAAAGACAGTTTGATTTAATTCAATACCAGCATATTTCCAGAAACTTAAACACATTAACCGACTCATTAGCAAACTATGTGTTAGATAGACATTTGCGACATTTATAAAAAGAGACACATCATCAATGTTGTACATATGGATCACATAACTCAACCAGAATAAAACCCCGAAAATCAAAATATATATATATATATATATATATATATATATATATATATATATAAGCTGTTTATGGTTTACATATAATGTTCTGTAACCAAGACAAAATCGGTCACATGACCCAAAAACTCAAAAATGCTAGGGGGCACCCTAGTCTAGTGATGCTCATGATAGCACGTCACAGCCTGTGCGATCATGCGTAAGAGACGATTCCATCATCTAGGCACACCAGTAGTATGCCGCTGCAACTGTAGAGGTAGCTCGTCGATCCTCACATCTGGAATGCCGAGAGTAAGGCTCTCAACCTGCTTCTGCACAGCTGTAAGGGTCTCGGCCACATCAAGGTCACGAAGAATAACCCTCCCAGCAGTCTCCATTGCTGGGGCAGCGGCTGGCGCTCTCGGGCGAACTGCCGGACGAACAAGACCATCATCTGCATGCACACATGAGTTTGATTAAAGTCTTGATAGAATAAAGCACAAGGAAATTATAAATAAAAACAGTAAACAGTGATATGGTCGAAGATTTTACCAATAGCGCCCCACTGCTCGCCGCCCGGCAGTACCAAATCCGGATCGCCCTGGAAGTCCATACCAACATATGGATACTCGGAATAGACCATATCCTAACGCTCGAACCGCCTGAAGAAGGTATCAGTGAAAGAAATATGAGATTGACCGGCATGCCTAGACACGTGATCAACCCATCTCTGCATGCGTGGTTCAGTAGGAGAAGGCAAGTCGAGTGCAATATACTGTGGCTGCATCAGTGGTATCTTCTCCAAAGAAAAGGCGGTCAAAATAGAACCAAATCCAAAGTTCTTCAGCTTCCCGTCCTTTACCTTGGTTAACTGACTTTTCATCTGAAGAAGTACTGCATCACACCAGTTGAATATTTTCGGTTGGAGACACTCCAAGGCATGCTGCACATAAGATCTGTTGGCTACATGAAGAGATGCGCTACCGGCCATCCGACCAATAGTATACAAGATAGACCTGAGGGACCTGTCAGCGATCTCACGGATAACGATCTTGCCGTCTCTGCTCGGCTGAGATCCTTCCCTGCAATACTGGCGGACATAATCTCTCACAGAGTCACTCCCTCGGGCCGAACCTGACAAAGAAATGGGGGCACCCCGCCTCGACAAGCCAGTCAAGAAGAAAATGTCTACTACGGTGAGGGGGATAGATTTACCCCTTATCTGAAATACTTGGTTGATAGGATCCCAAGCATCGAGCAAATACTGCAGTAGAGAGATCTGTTGTCTCATGCTAGAGATACAGAAGAACTTCAGCAGGCCACAGTTCTGCAGCGCGTTCACCGTGACAGGATCATGTAAAGCAATCATGTCCTCTTCTTCATGTTCTTGTTCTCGCCATGTAAGGGTCATTTTGCTCAAAGATCCCTGCAAAACAAACAAGAGAAGGAGTAAGATCCTGATTTTGATGCAAAACAGGAAAAATTTTCATCAAAAAAATGTGCAACAAGTTCCTCTTTTTCGCCCAACGCACCTGCAGGAGTGGTTCACCTGCGTTGAATGTCAAACTGCCTTCATACTGGCTGACATTCAGCGCAGGTTTCGCTAGGCACAGGGTGCGTTGATAAGAAAACGAGCTCATGAAACCCCAGGGGCTCAGAAAAACAGGAAAAGAGGCACAGAATGCAAAAAGGAAACCATGAAAAGAAAGAGCTAGGGTTTAGCTCCTACCTAGTCCAGACGGCGCCGAGAATCATCCACAGAATCTCCCGAAATCAGCTGGTGAAAATCAAGGGGGAAGAGGCACCTCCAAAGCTCCAACAAACCAAGTTCAAATGAAATGGTAAAATGAGAGGTAAAAACACTTTTTTGTTTTTTACGTAGTTCAAAACAAAATATTAGGGTTTTAATCTCATTTTCAAGCAAATGTTATTCATTTCTGACAAGTTTGATGCAGCAATTGGAGGAACAGTACTATCTTTGAAAAGGGCAAAGCTAGTTATGGTAAAAAATCAAAATTAGACCATGTAATCGAGCAGTTTTAGCACACAGTTCATGCTCGTTAAAAAATAAACGCAAGATTCGAGTAGTTTTAGCACACAGTTCATGCTCGTTAAAAAATAAACGCAAGATCCGAGCAGTTTTAGCGCATAGTTCATGCTCGTTAAAAAAAATAAACATAACATCGAGCAAATGTTTCCACCCACGTTTAAGCTCGTTAGAAAATGAACTATTCTGGTAAATAACCACCGTGAATGAAACATCATCGGCCATTAAAGCCTTGGTCGTGTTTGCACCGTCACCTCCACTTTTCCATTGGCCGATCGTTCACCTCCATATGATTGTTTACCCATTTTGAGGAACAACTGCGAAGAGTGATTTCACTAGCCATCCTTGTGACACTGCCGTGACTGGAAAATTCCAACCCGTACCTGGAATCAGCTGCTAACCCGTTTTATCACTCGTTCCTCAAAAGACGAGTCTTCTTTAAGCTCTTTTCATCTGACTCGTAAAATATGAAAAGATTGCCGAGTTTTGGCCTTCCAGCTCAATAAAGTGACCGGAAGAGCTATCCCTCCTCTAGATTTTAATCTTTTTTGGACCTGAGGGATTATTACACAAAAAGATCGAGCGCTTGTTTTGTTCGGCTCGTTAAAACTATCGAAAACTCATCCCTTCTGTATTGTTTTATACTTTTTCGGACTTAAGGGATTAGATGACGAAAAAGGACTTTCGGAGTTGACTTTACGTACCTTTTCAGACTCTCTAAAAATGAAAAGGACCGAGTTATCTTTGTCGTTAGACTCGTTAAAAGCATTAAATAGCGACAAACTTGTCTTTAGACGAGAATGAGTTTCACTATCGCTAGGCTCGTTAAAACATAGCGATGGGCTTGCCCGAAGGGCAAGTTATAGAACAAGCATATGTTATCCTCCTCAAGCTTGACAAAAATAAAGAGGTACTGGTCAGCAATGACTGGGGAAAAATTGGGAGAAACTCAAGAAAACTTTGATGGTAGCAAGTCGCTCTTGAACATGACACTTTTCCTCCGTACCATAGTCAGGTTGGGTTGTTTCATTCACCGGTCACATCACCATGGTCTCGCCATACCATCCATATTTGGGGTAATGCTACCGATCCATTGCATAAGTGTTGCCATATGTTCAAGAGAAGTCAACCGTGTCCCATCCACTGCCATACATTATCCTTCATCCTTTCATGACCGCCACCCTGAATCATATGTCATCAGATCGTTTTCACCTCCATCAAAATCATTTGCTCCGTTCCGTGTCACTGATGTGGGATTCATTAAGGCCCTCCTTTGACGGATCACTTCTTGTCGACATCAGCTCATTATCCAAGAAGTTGATCTAGGAACAACCCCTTCAGTACTTTGAAGCTTGCATGACTCAATGGCAAGTTTCTCACTTCCGGCGACAGGTATACATCAATGACCTTCGACCGAAAGATTTTGCGTGGTGTTCGACGCCAAGTCCTTTATTCACACCACGTGAATTGTACTGCAGTACCTTGAGGGTCATTATCATTATCGGTGATTCCTGTCGCGCTTGTTAACGGTTTACCTCATTGACCGGTAATCAAGCGATGTCTTTCCATGTTCGACTTCAGAACATTTCTCACATGGATCGACTTGTACTTAGAGTGAAGATCGAATGAGTTTGAAGACCCCGGATCTAGTTTCAACCATTCAGGCTGCGATATATATTCAGGAAAAATAAAGACATTGACATGTACATCATTGCAGCAGATAATCATCCTACCCAAAGGATGATAATTTCATCAAAATTATTAGTCTACCATCAGACGATTGTTTGTTCTATGTACAGAAAATTGAATTTATAAAGTTGAGCATGGGAATGCCTGCCTCAGCTAGATCATGAAAGCAGTATGAAAAATAATGTATTGTATTGTATTGTATTACAGGTCTCCTCCCAGCAATGAATGAACTTCGGATCCTCCTGATAAAGCATTTCACCCGATAAATGGCCTCATACTTTAGGGGGCAACTGTTATAGACATTTTTGTGCCTTACAGCATTGAGCATGAAATGTCCATAATCCAAGGGATCCAAAGTCCCTAAACATGTTGTTCCTACCCCTAGAGGAATAAGGCTAACAAACCACAGCAATTCACAGAAGTTCTCCACCAGAAACTGCTCAAAAACAAGTCAATTCAGGATCAATTCAGAGGCTCCACTAGCTGTCTGCGCTGAAATGCAAAGATTTCACTGGCTAGGTGCACTGCAATGCAGGTAGAAGCACTACCAGGGTGCGCTGAGCGGGAAGTGAAAAATGGCAAGTTCATTCAACGAGGTGGAAAGACCCTGGAAGCTTCCAGAATCTTCTCCAATGACACTTGCCTCAAGGAATTCGACTAGTGATGAGTAAGAGGCTATTAGCCTCCAAGTGGAAGCAAGAACTGACAGAGGGAGAGGAAACTAGTCAGATCTCAAGCTGACTCATCCTCTCTCCAAACATCTATATATGGATCTCTCCTCCATGAGATCTAGAGGCTGGAATTTTGTTATTGCAAAGAATTGTTGTTGGTTTGAGACTGGAATCATTGGGTGCTTAATGCTTTGAAGGAAGGTGAAGATGGGAATTTGATTTGCTGGGAAGGAGATGCTGGATTGGAGCCCTCTGGGTTGTATCTCTTCCTGAACCTTGTTATTCATCAATAAAGCTATCTTGGTTTCTCCTATATGCTGATGTGTCTTTGATGTATGATTGCATTAGTGTATTTAGTTTATTTCTAATCCCGAACTAGTTATGAATATGAATCCATGTCTTTGTGTAGTGTTCTCTTCTTGTGATCTTGCAGAAACCTGTTGAAACTGGGCGAGCGAGAAGGCAAGTAGCTGGGAACTCTCAAAGAGAAGAGAAACCAGATCGAGGGACAAACGGAAGACACCGGTTAGTCCATCCATCTCTCTTCATTCTTAATTCATAAAGGAAGAATACTAGAACATCTATTTCTGTTTGTTGCTAAGGCACTATCACACCTTAGGTGGATAGGATCGACCTGCATAGGCATTTTTCCCCACAACACTAGGTCTATTTCAATTTTCATTTCTATCTCACTATTGTCGCATGCATGAACCTATTTTGCACAAATGTTTGCCCAACTAGTGAATTGCTTCACCCACGTGCATGTTGATCTGTTTCTTGAATCTTCCATTCATGTTTTTAATCCACTGTCAATAACTTCTGCTATCACTTAGTGTCATCATGCATTCACTGAATTATTTACTTTCAGCTTCCTGTCAGCGAGTCGGGCCAACCTTGTCCTGGACTCTGCCTCACTAAGACTGCTTTGAGCAATCTAGGGAAGGAAAGCTCTGCTTTCCTCTCTAGAAATGTGCATTTTTTCCCAGCACACATTTCTGGAGGACAGTGACTGCTGGCCCAAGAAATTGCACAAATTAGTCCCTGGGCCTGCAGTCCTTCCCAGTTGGAATTACACATGGTGCAATCCCAGCAGTGAGCAGCCATTCTGGATTGTGCATTGCACAGATCCAGTAACTAGTATTGCCTCTAAGATAGTCTAGACTGCCTTTTGCATATTTTTGGAAGCTAATCACCCTGCCTCCCAGAAGAAATTGAGCAATATTTCTCATAAGTTTCCCAGGTATGTTATTTGTCTTTCCCTGAAATTTGATTTGTTTTCGCTGACAGATTTCTTGCCATGCATGTTGCTTGTCTCCATATCTTTCAGGTGTTCATCTATCTCAATGCCTTCCAAGAGAACAGGATCTTAGGACACTGATGGAAATGCAGTTGGAGTAGTAGCTGAGCAAATGTCCTCTAGTCTGTCGATCTATGAAGTCACAAAGCTGTATCTAGACAAAGACATCAAAATGAAGTGGAAAGAATTCAATGAAACATTTGCAGAAACTTTTGGGGAACACCTCGAAGATCATCAGGTGCTTGTAAAAATTCACAAGTCTGACTTATACCGGATTGCATGCAGATATCCCGTGTTCCCATGTGCATACATGGTACATTGAATCATCTCTTGCACTGATCCTGAGATGATGACCTTGAGCAGTGTCAGTGGGACAAAGCTTGTGACCTTCTGGGAACAAGATTATGATGAGATGTGTCAGATTCCAAAGCCCGTGACTGTCATGGATACTCCATTAAGCTTGTCCAACAGTAGTACTAACTCCAGAGACGTTTTGAAGGATTGGGTAAAGGAGCCAGCTCGTTTCAGGATGACACCCAACAAGGTCTATAAGACAAAGATAGTGAGGAAGGTGTACAAATACTTGATCATATTTGTTTATCGATTTTATGGCCAAGCAAGCATGGAAACCTTCCCACAGAGTTGGGTAGTTGCATTGGACCAAGTTGCCAGAGATGGAAAACCATGTAACTAGTCTGGCATACTGGCTCATCAGCTGAAGGATCAAGTCATGAAGGCTCGATAGTTACCCAAAGGTATGCATGTAGAGATTTACATGTCTGCCTAAATTCTAGAAGTATTCTTTGCCTAACACAAGTTCCTAGGCTTGGAGTGGGCATGGAGATTGGTGGAGACTGTTGTGAAAACATATTTCAAGTTTTTGTCTAAATGAAAATTCAAAGGAGTAATGACACGGTTGTCCAACCATTTTGTTGTCCCTTTATACAAGATGATATTCGAACAAGATCCATCATGCATGCCAAAGGAAGAAATGGAGGCATTGATAAGTATTGCAAATTGGTATGCCTCAGCATCTGGCACTTTCATCTGAATTTTCAGTGTGGAGAAACCTCGACATGTTCTACCAAATTTTTCCTTGGATATACTTGTCATGCAGGAAGTATCCTATCACATCTCGGCATGATTGACAACTAGACTGTGTGAAGCAGCATGATGGAGAGCATCATCAGTAGCAATAGTAGTAGCAGATCCAAGCATACTAGTCCATGACAAAGGGAAAAGGAAGATTTTTTATCACATGGGGGAGGAGCAAAGCTAAAAGTTTCGAGTAGATCCACTTATAGAGGAAGCATCTATGGCTATAGAGGCAAAGAGGCAGCAGCGCGACAAGCGAATCATGTGAAGGTAGAAGGATAAGAAGAGAATGGAAGAAGCAAAGAAGGAGTTACATGAGCTAAGAGAGAAACTCCAAAAGGAACAAGAGCTGTGCACATAGGAGAGGGAAGCAGAGAAACAGTAGATACAATAGGGGCACATCATGTGCAAATAGATGAAGAAGTGCCTGTACAAGTAGACAATTCACCTAAAAAGTTGGTAACAGGCGAATAGGGTGAAACATCACAGGGGCAAGGCTTTGCTCATGAGATAGAACATGCACTTCAACAGTTGGATGTAGACATGGAGCAGGAGGAGTTGAAACAAGATACCGACCTCATGCCTCACCACAAAGAGGTTGAATCAACTCCTTCAATGCATGTAGAAGAAGAGAAAGTCTCAGATGACCAAGGAGGCACTAAGATCCTAGGTGATCAACCAGAAGAAGAGATGCACAACATCTCGTTTGATGAATCCCAACATAGAGTTATGTAGTTTCGCAGAATGTCAACTCTGGAGGATCAAACATCCCCTGCGCAAGTTGAAGAACGAGTGATTGTTACCAATGTGCGCAAGCTTCCAGATGCTTTGGCCCATGCAACCAGAGTGTATGCCAAAGCCACTAGCTCAAGTGTTTGCTTTATTATATATGAGAATTATTGAATGGTGAAGGAACTACAAGTGCCCAATCAAGGAGGAGACTTATTGACAATGTCGACCCGAGTTGAATTGAGTAAGGCAATATTATATGAAGTATTATCCTTTGACAAAATTATGCAAACATTGTGCTACAAGCTTTGTACCATGCAAAAGGCAGTCGTCCATCTCAATGGATGGCATCAATGATGTTCTAGGAGAGCACGCATCTTAACAAACATACATGCTATTGTTGATGACATGAAAACATGGATGATGAAGTACAATGGAGAACCACTTCACTTGCCAAAGATGATGAGGCCAAATGCAGTTGAGCATAAAACACATATCTGGAGTCAAATCCGAAACTATGAGGACCTCCCATAATTCATCACTAGCATACAGGCTTCCAATGCATGAGAATTCAAAAGCATGGATGTTGTGGTGCTCACACATGTGATCCCATCACTTGGGACTCTCAGCCATACGAAGACTAAGAAGTAGGTTTGACTATACCTTGACTCGTATTTTGACAAGTTGATGTGCATCGCCACCAGCCTAGACTTTCGTATCACTGGAGACATCATCCACAACTACGTTGTTGGTTCGGTCACATAGAAGACAATGATGGAATGCTTTCAGACGAGTTGGACAGAGGAGCCCGAGCAGTGTACTCAGATTCTATGGAGGCTAAGGTCAGGTTTTAGATGGATGTCAACACGGAACAAAAAGACACTATTAGATACTAGAAAGCTTGGCATCAATATGTTACTATTGATCAGCATGAGTATGTTGATAAGTTGGACTTCTATAGTTTTCTAAGTCAGAGTGATGTCTAGTTTGGGTTGCTCAAGCTGTCATGCTCACATGGATACATGTGCATTGTAATGTTGAGTCATGTCAAGTGTAAGTTAGGTGTCAATAGTGAATGTAACAGTCATATAGTAGGTGAAGAGTCATGAGGGTAGTTGAATAGTGACAAAGGGGAATGTCAAAGGCCATCCCACCCTTTTCTATAAATAGTCCCTCCTAACTCATTGTATAGGGCTTTTGGTCAACCAAGCTTTTGTGAAGAGTATCTTGAAGAAAGCTTGGACAGTACTGTAACATGCCTTGGCTTCTCCACTGCACTGACCTAGTTCATCTCTTTGGAGGAGTAGCCATATGTGGCTGTAATGTTTCACTATTGGGGCTTGCAGGTTTACATGGATGTATTGTATGATTGGAATTTATGCCTTTTTATATAATAAGAGCCAACACATTTTCGTGCATATGTTGTTCTTGTAGTTGCACTACTCCAGTTGCTTTAATGATGTATGTTGCTTAGCTCACGTATTTGTGTATGGACTTCTTTGTATGCAATTATGTTAATCTTGTTGCATATGTGTTGTTGGTTTAGCCATCACTTTGGATTGTCAACTGATCTACTTTCCAGTTTTTTATGCATCTTCACCCATGTGTTCCCTTCCCAGTTGAGTACTGATACAGGTTGTCAAGGGGTGCACTCATCCCAACCCACTTATGTTAGAACCTCTCAATCACCTTCCTTGAATCACTGCAATGCTCACACCCTTGCTACTAACAAAGTTATCTTACTTTCCTTTGTGTGACATCGTGGTCAAGGCATTACCTTATGACCCACTACTGGGACTCCTATACCAAACTGTCTAAGGTCTAACTGGGAATTCTTACCCAGGAGATCCCCTTGACATGTTGGCAGGTCCAACACAGTCAAAATTTCTGGTGCTAGAAGGAGGGCCAGATGACAAGCTGTGTCCTTTCATCCAGTTGTGAACCTCTGCATATATTTCATGGAGTCTTTCACTCTTCTTCCCCCGCGATGTTTTTCGAATCATGAAGATGTCTCCATCACGGGGGAGTTTTTTGATCTCTTGTCCACTTTCACATATGATGGTGAAGGTGAAGTGGCCTGGCCTGAGTACTTACATGGCTTTCTTTCCATGTTTCATGAGGAAGATGGGTGTTTTGATGAACAGGCTAGCTTGCTGCTTGCATACACACTTCGTGAATCTCCATTTCATTGGTTTCTCAGCCTACTAGCTGACAACATGCACTCACTTGAGCACTTCTATGATCTCATTGAAGACACGTTCTATCATTTTGATCCAAACCATCTTGACTGGAAACTGTTACAACAATGGAGGGCTCTACATGAAACAATTATTGATTTTTGGCAGTGCTTCCATGACTTGCAGTTTCAAGCTTCGAGGAGTCATATGAAATTTTCTTATCTTTGGGAAAGATTCGAGTATTGTCTTAAAAATTAGCTCGTCACAAGAGAATGTTTGAAATCAAGCCTCGCTCAACATTCTTCATTGATGTAGTTGTGCAATCTCATTGTGATGCGGTCACTATCTCAACTAATTTTCCACCTCCCTCTCATTCAACAGCTCCACCACTGCTCAGTGATGTTGAGGATCATGCTTACACACTTGTTAATCTTTCACATTCTCCCAACATCACTTCACTCAATTTTCACGCAGATTTGGTTGTGAGTCCTTTGAGTTATCATAACCACTATTTTCTACCACCTTCATCTTTGAACTCCAGTGTCCCTCCGGATGATGTTGTCTTGTGTTCATCCATTCTAGACTCTTCCCTTATTGTGAGCGAGGAACAACCCATTGACAGAGTTGGTGTTGCACAACCAACATGCACTATCATTCATGAAGAGTATGAGTGGGACCTTGAGCATCAACACTTAGCAAAGGAGGACTCCCTTCATTCTAAGCTCCCTCTGTTCTTTCCTAACATCTTTGATGAACCTACCATCCATGATTTTGCATGTGTGTCTTCATCCACGGATACCCCCATTGTTAAACACTCACAGGACTCGCTGAATGTTGGTCCATCATTCGACAATGGAGAGGAGAAGTTATTCATTAAAAATCCACTTGATCTTTCATCTGTATTCTCTAGAAACATAGAGGATGAGTTTGTTATCTTTTCATATACCCCTCTATTTGATACATCTGGTCATGAGGATACCAATGAAATCATTGTTTTTTATGATCGTGGTAGTCGTGATCCATTTATTTTTATATTTGATCACGATCATGACTCTATCATAGTTGATATTTTGAATCCACGAGTTTATGATGATCTACCTGATGATGAAGTTGAAACACCCAAGATCGTCAAGGCACTTCAACCCAAGTTGATGGTTATGTCAGGTCCTCACTCTCTTGGGGTTAGTCTCACTTCTGACCATGAAATTGTTCAATCACCCAAGGCTCCTCATCACTCATCCGTATGTATTAAATATGCATCTCACACACAGATCACATCTCCTCCACTCGAACTACACGATCCCATCAATCATGTATTGGAGGAATCTTACATTGCAAGCACATGTGTATGATGCAAGTTATCTTTGTTTCTTGCGTTGTCTTGCAAGTATCAGCTAAGAGTGTGCTTATGCTTCAAAGTTTCACACAGTGTCACACAACACCATGATAAGTCCATGAACTTCTCATCATGCACTTGCACTCGCTTAGGTCTTGTGGGCACTGTTAAACACAAAGTGTGGTTGTCTTCACTGTTATATCTTTCTTGTTTGCTGGTTCGCACAAATGGGTTGGTCATAGACCAAGCCTTCACCAACATGGGTCTACCAATGCCCTAATGATTGCATTGGAAATATCACTTCATGTGATCAGTCCCATGCACTGTTAGTGTAGGAGTAGGAGTAGTGCTTTCTTTCAGTCAATTTGTTTGCATGCTTGTTTTCTTATTCACTTTGTTCGCTTGTTTTCCAGCTTGCTTGTTTTCTTACTTTATTTGCTTTTTCTTTTTCTTTTGCTTTTAATTTTATTTGACGCTTTTTAGTTATTTTGTTTTGTTCGTAGGTTAGTTTTGCATGGAATCATGTATGACTCTTGAAACGAGCTAGGTGAAGTACAAGAGGGCTTTTACAACTATCACTACTTGGTTATCTGTCATCTTTCCTCTGTATGAAGATCTTGTTAGTTTCAATACATGATAAGTCGAAGGAAAATGTGTAATGTTCAAAGCTAACCTTGGTGAAAACCTAATGCTTGTGCACTAACTAGTGTTACCTTCTCTAGTCAGTTGTTCTTGGGTTAACCCTTGTCAGCTCAATCAAGTAGAGTAAGGTGAGGGGGAAAAACTTAGCAGGCACATCAGAGATACAATAAACTACTATTATGTTGGAACAACCTCTTCTTCTCTCAATAAGTCGGGATCCCTCTTCCGCCTCTGAAATGAATAAGTGTTATGCCTAGTTGGAAAAATGAAAAGTCAAAAAATTCAAAATGAAAAATGAATAAGGTGAAAGAAGAGAAAGGCTTCCGACGTACGGAGGTGATGCAAGTAACTTTATCAGGGTACTGACCAAGCTCACTGGTAGCATAGCCATGCTTGTGTTCCTGTGTGACTCCACTGAGGTACTGTCTAGACCTGCTAGCAATGGAGCAATACCAGAGATGAAACTAATACTCTGATCACTATAGTGCCTGTGCACCTATATTCCCCTCATAAGCTATTCACCCGAACTTGGTCCAGTAGCAGGCTGAGCAACTTCCTCTAGAAAATTGCTCATTTTTGGAGGGCAACCAACCTTCCATCCAGAAATTGTGCAATCCTCTCTTGCAGCCTACTGGGCTCTAGGATTGCATAATCCTGCCAGTCAACACTCCCTGTAGGATTTGCGCAAATGTCCCAGCAGGGCTACTAAGCCGAGAATTTGTGAAAATCTTAGTAGTAGTCAGCTTATCTGCATAGAAATTGGGCAAACCTCCTAGGAAGTTAGCCTAGCTCGGAGCCAGAAATGCACATTTTTCTCTTACAATTGAGCAGCTGCATGCAGGAGCAGTCTGGTTGACTAGTTCCACTTGGGACCGAGGAAACTTGACTTTCACGCATGCATGACTGGTTCTTCCTGGAATAGAAAAAGGCAACATGCAAAAGCCATCCCATGATTCTGGGAGCTATTTTTAGTAGTTGGGGGTTACATGCAAAGTTGTTTTTGAAGTTTCTCTCCAAGTGTCACATTTTCCTAGATTTTTAGCATGCACGTCATGAGCCCAAAATTTTTTATTCGATGCATTAGATCTCATTCTTTCACATCAATCTTGGAAATTTAACACCCCATAGCACATCCAGGACTTGTCGACACATCTAGCTTATCTATTCATGGGTAAGTGCCCTCAACTTGTCTTTTTCAGCATTTTTGTTGCTTTTTGTGTATTCACTTGTATGAGTGTTGTTTGCTTGATTTTTTTGAACGCTTGCTGTCATTTACAAATATAATAGAATTTCCTAGCTCTATTTCAAATTTTTTTGCTATATCACTATTGTCACATGCATGAAACTGTTTTGCACAAACGTTCGCCCAACTGGCAAACTGCTTCACCCACGTGCATGCTGATATGTTTGCTGAATATTTCATTCATGTTTTGCATAAATTGTGAATCACTTCTTCTATCACTTAGTGTCACCATGCATTCATTGTCTTATTTACTTTTAGCTGCCCATCAGTGAGTTGAGCCAACCTTGCCCCGGACTTTACCTTATTGAGACTGCTTTACGCAATTTGGGGAAGGAAGGCAGAACCTCTCCAGAAATGCATCATTTTTCCCAGCACTGGCCTCAAGGACTGTTTTGCATATTTTTGGAGGACAGTGACTGTTGGCCCAGGTTATTGCACAAATCAGGCCCTAGGCCTGTAGCCCTTCCAAACTATAATTGCACATTATGCAATCCCAGCAGCCAACAGATAGTCTGGATTGCACATTGCGTAGATCAAGAAACCAGCCTTTCCTCTCAAATAGCCTAGACTACCTTTTGTGTAGTTATGCCCGCCATTCACCCAACCTCCTAGAAGAAATTGCATAATCTTTCTCATCATTTTCACAGGTATGTGATGTGTCTTTCCCCGGAATTTTCTTTATTTTCGCTCATAGATTTCTTGCCATGCATGTTGCTTGTATCCAAGTATTTTAGCTGGTCATCTATCTCAATGGCTTCCAAGAGAATAGGATCTTAGGACACTGATGGAAATGCAGCTGGAGAAACAGTTGAGAAAATGTCCTCTAGTCTTCCGATCTATGAAGACACAAAGTTGTATCTAGACAAGGACATCAAACTGAAGTGGAAGGAAGTTAATGAAACATTTGTAGGCACTTTTTAGGAACATGCAGATATCACGTGTTCCCATGCATGGACATGGTACATTGGATTGTCTCTCACAATGATCCCGAGACGATGACCTTGAGCAGTGTCAGTGGGACAAAGCTTGCAACCTTCTGGGAACAAGATTATGAGGAGATGTATCAGATTCCAAAGCCCGTGACTGTCATGGAGACTCCATTCATCTTGCCCAACAACAGTTCTAACTCCATAGCCATTCTAAAGGATTGGGTAAAGGAGCCAACTTGTTTCAGGATGACACCCAACCAGGTCTATAAGACAAGGATACTAAGGAAGGCGTACCAAGACTTTATCATATTTTCTTATCAACTATATGGCCAAGAAAGCACGAAAACCTTCCCATAGAGTTGGGTAGTTGCACTGGACCAAGTGGCTAGAGAAGGAAAACCATTTAATTGTTCTAGCATGTTGGTTCATTAGCTGAACGAGCAAGTCACGAAGGCTTGAAAGTCACCCAGAGGTATGCATGTAGATATTTACATGTCCGCCTACATCCTAGATGTAGTCTGTCCCCAACAGGAGTTCCCAGGCTTCAAGTGGGCATGGTCACCAGTGGAGACTGTTGTGAACACATATTTCAAGATTTTGTCTGAATGCAGCTTCAAAGGAGTAATCACATGGTTGTCTGACCATTTCATTGTCCCTTTGTAAAAGATGATATTTAAACAAGATCCACCCTGCATGTCAAAGGAAGCAATGGAGGCATTGATAGGTATTACAAATTGGTATGCCTCACAATATGACACTTTCATCTGAATGTTCAGTGCAGAAAAGTCTCTAGACGTTCTACCAAAGTTTGTCTTCGACGTACTTTTCATGTAGGAAGTAGCCTATCACATCTCAATAGGATTGACAGTTAGAAAGCAGCAGAAGAAGAAGGCACCTTATCCCACTCTTCAATTACAGATTGGGTTATATGAGATCTGAAGTATCAAGCAAGTGGATTTCAAAGAAGAACTAATGAAGAAGTACTCGCTCGACCTCCGAAGATACAATCTATATGACCCACATTGCATTGTGAAGGATCACTGCACGAGAGTTCAGTTCAAATGGATCTACGTGGCATTTGATTGGGCTAATGAGGACCCATGGAGATATTGCTATAGTTTCTCCAGACCCAATGAACCAGTCAGATTCATTGTGGAGTGGTTAGCAAAGTAGCATGAAGCAGCATCATAGAGAGCACTAGTAGTAGCAGCAGAGCCAATCATACCATTTTGTGAAAAAGGGCAGAGGAAGATTTTTGATCACATGGAGGAGGAGAAAATATTCAAGTTTCGAGTAGATCCACTTGTAGAGAAAGTAATTATGGCTATAGAGGCAAATATGTAGCAGTCCAAGAAGCGAATCACTCGAAGGCAGAAGGATAAGAAGATAATGGAAGAATAAGAGAAGGAGTTGCATGAGTTGAGAGAGAAACTCCGAAAGGAACAAGAGATACACAAAAAGGATAGGGAAGTGCAGCAACAACAAATACAATAGGCGGCGCATCACATGCACATAGACGCATTAGTGCCCGTACAAGTAGTCGATTCATATGAACAGCTGGCATCAGGCAAACAGGGTGAACCATCGAACGGGCGAGCCTTTTCTCATGAGATAGAGCATGCATTTCAACAATTGGATGAAGACATGGAGCAATAGGAGTTGGAATAGGATACTAGCCTCATGCCTCACCACAAAGATGCTGACTCACCCACTTAAATGCATCTATAAAAAGAGAATGTCTTGGATGACCAAGAAGGCCTTGAAATCTTTGGTGATTAGCTAGAAGAAGAGATGCACAACATCTCGTTTGATGAATCGCAACATAGAGTTGTGCAGTCTCACAAAGTGGCAACTCTGGAGTATCAAAAATCCCCTTCGCAAGTTGAAGAATGAGTGATGGTTACCAATGTGTGCAAGCATCCAGATTCTTTGGTCGATGTAACCAGAGTATATGTCGAAGCCACTAGCTCAAGTGTTCACTTTCTTATAGCTGAGAATGAGCGAATGACGAAGGAACTACAGGTGGCTAAGAAAGGAGGATACTTGGTTACAATGTCCTGCCACGTTGAGTTGAAGAAGGAAATACTAGATGAAGTATTGTCCCTTGACACAGTTATGTGAGAATTGTACTCCAAGTTTGGTACTATGCACAAGGCGGTCGTCCATCTCAACGGATGGCAACAATGATGTGTTAGGAGAGCATTCATCTTGATGAACATACATGTTGCTATTGCTGACATGCAAACATGGAGGATGAAGTACAAGGGAGCCCCACTTTACTTGCTAAAGATGTGAGGCCAAATGCGGTCAAGCTGAAAGCACATATCCAGAGTCAAATCTTGAACTATGAGCACCTCCCGCAACTCATCACTAGCATATAGGCTTCCCATGCATGAGTATTTAGAAGCATGGATGTTTTGGTGCACATAAATGTGATCCCATGACTTGGGACTCTCACCCAGGCGAAGACCAAGAAGAAGGTCTGACTAGAGCTTCACTTGTACTTTGATGAGTTGATGCGCATCACCACCAGCCCAGACTTGCCTATCATTGAAGACATCATGCACAAGTATGTTGCTATTCCAACCACATTGAAGAAAATGATGCACATGCTTTCAGGAGAGTTGGACAGAGGAGCCCAAGCAGTGTACCCGGATGCTATGGAGGTGGAGGTCAGTTTTAAGAAGGATGTCACCACAGAGCACATACAATATCAGAGACTACAAAGCTTGGCATCAATATGTTACTGTTGATCAGCATGAGGATGTTGAGCAGTTGGGCTTCTATAGTTTTCTATGTCAGAGTGATGTCTAGTTTGTCTTGCTCAAGCCATTGTGTTCACATGGGTACATGTGCATTGTAATGTTGAGTCATGTCAAGTGTTAGTCAAGTTTCAATAGTGAATGTAACAGTCATAGAGTAGGTGAAGAGTTATGAGGGTATTTGAATAGTCACAAAGGGGAATATCAAGGGTCATCCCACCCTTTAATATAAATAGTCCCTCATAACTCATTATATAGGGCTTTTGGTTAGCCAAGATTCTGTTAAGACTTTCTTGAAGAAAGCTTGGACAGTATTGTAATGCACTTTGGCTTCTCCACTACACAGAACTAGTTCATCTCTTTAGAGGAGCAGGCGGATGTGGCTGTAACGTTTCACTGTTGGGGATAGGAGGTTTACATTTATGTATTGTATGATTGGAACTTACACTTGTTTATATAATAAGAGCTAGCACATTTGCATGCATATGTTGTTATTGTATTTGGACTACTCTGGTTGCTTTAATGATGTATGTTGTTTAACTTACGTATTTGTGTATGAACTGCTTCATGTGCAATTACATTAATTTTTTTGCAGATGTGTTCTTGGTTTAACCATCACTTTGGATTGTCGATTGATCCGCTTTCGAGCTTGTGATTCATCTTCACTCGTTTTTTCCCTTCCCAGCTGAGTACTGATACAGGTTGTCAAGGGGCGCACTCATCCCAACCCACTTATGTTAAAACCTCTCATTCACCTTCCTTGACTCACTATAGTAATCACACTCTTGCTACTGACAAAGTTATCTTACTTTCCTCTGTGCAACATTGTGGTCAAGGAATTACCTTATGACCCACTACTAGGACTCCTACACCAAACCGTCTGAGGTCTAATTGGGACTTATTACTAGGGAGATCCCCTTGACATGTTGGCAGGTCTTGCACCATCAACAATTTCCTTGTCCATTGTGTTTTATTACCTATCATCCAGCCAAGAATAGACCTAGGAAGTGTTTTCATTGAGCCTTTTATGTAATTTTTGTGCCAGACTCCTCTTTTCCAGGCCCAACACTCCCCTAGTACCTCCAAAAAATTGTTGTACCTCACCCAGACCTGCTTTGTACTAGCATTTCAATGCACTAGTGCCTCTTCTGCACCAATGTTGGTCCCTTTTTCGCACAACTTTTTCCTTGGTTCTTGAGCATCTCTTTGGTAATCCTACTTCCAATTGAACTTCCCTAAGTCTTGACTATCTTGTGGTATTTCTAAAGCTTCCATTTGGTTTTCATTTGTGTTTTTTTTCCTTTGGTAAGAATTGGTTTTGATTTTTATTTGTTCTTATCATTTGGTCACTTGAAAACAGATTTAGTTTGATTTTTGATTGCTTAGATGAATTGTTGTTCTAGTCCTGATTCTAAATAGTCTATTTGAATCAGTAATTTAACATTTTCATCTTATTTTTCTTCATTTCGAAAATTAAGTGTGGTGAAAAGAAACAAATTGTGTTGCCATTTAGGGTTTTGCATGTGCATTAACATAGTAACAGTTGCATTGAAAAGGGAAATTGCATCTTGCATCTTGTTTGCTACATATTGTGTGTTTCCTCTTGATTGTTTCCTCCCTTCCATAGCTAGATTTTCATTAAAAGAGAAAACATTTCTATGTTCTCATGCTAGATTTTCATTTTAGGATATTTGGGTGACATTCGAGGTGAGCCCAAAAACTGAAACATAATCAAATGTATATAGTAAAATGTATTGAATCAACGTAAGGATCATTTGTAACATTAACGCATACATTTAGAGGTCTAGGCTAGATACATTTTATGTCATTGTTAAATCTATGAGTTGTCGTTGTTTGCTAGCGTTGCATCCCGGGGGTGAAATCTTGTTCCACGTATGTGAGTTTAGAGGATCGTACTCCACGTCCCTTTGGCTATATTGGTGGCACTCGAAGGATGTAAAGTACATGGGAACGCTTTCGTTGAACCATTACACATTAGATAACACTACTATGGAAGCTCTCATGCACCAACCCCCACACCGCCCCCCCCCCCCCCCCACCACATCACTCTCAATTTCCCAGTACCTAATCTATTTATTGTATAGGAAATAGTTGAAATAAAGACATCAAGATACACAAAAAAGCAAATAGAAAACATTCACTCATTAAAAAATCCACAAAATATTTCATCTCAATAAATTTTATCATAAAAAATATGTTTACATAATATGAAACAACATCATGTACATAAAGATACATATATCAATTATTCATTAACATATAATTTTCATTCATTCATAAATCCACAAAATATTTCATCTTAATCAATTTTATAATAAAATATATGTTTACATAATATGAAACAATGTCATGTACATAAAGAGACGTATAGAAATTATTCAATAACATATAACATTCATTCATTCATTAACCATAGACACAAAATAATTAGGGGTTTAGGGGAATAGATAAGAGCGGTTTGTATAAAATATTTAGGGAAGAGTGTAGTCCATGATGTTTTTAGATGCTTAAAATTAGAAATATAATAGCATTGTGAAATTAATAATTGCACATTTATCCTTTAGTAGATTAGGTCTCATCCAAACGACATGCATGAGATTTTTTTTTTTAAACTAGGTATATGAATTTTTGCACCATTACAATAGTCCAGAAACAAATACTCATCATGATTAAAGGCTGAAATTATATTTTTGAATAGGGTATCCAAATTAAGTTTGAAAATGCAATGTTAAAAGATCAAACATAGTGCAAAAACTATAGTAATTGTACTTGAATAGGACGAAGAGGTATTTCACATACTTATATTTGATATGAAATTTGAACATGACTATAGAAGTCAAGGCATATGTTCAATGCATAGATATTAGTGATTAATATTAGACACCTATTGGCATATGTGTATGTGTGTGTGTGTTCCGAGCATGAGACTTCTAATATTGATCAAATTAAGAAAATAGAGAATATGAATAACCTATAGGATCTTGTACCTATGATGAAATTTTTTCAATATCTTCTAAATATGGATTGATGACAATAAACTACCTTCATTAAATTTATACTAAATAACATAGACTTTGTACACCACTTGAAGCTAGAGAGTCATGAAAATAGTGGAAGGCTACAAGTCATATAAACTACCAAAATTTGAATAGAACCTCAGAGAAATATTATGAAATTCAAGCATTATTGGGATAAAGCATGAGACGAGTTGATACACCATCCCATGAAGGATCAAGATTAGTCCAAATATAAACTAGTTGACAATATTGGAATGGATGTTATGTTAATTTCTACTATAATTATTGTAACTAATCTATATATCGGTTGCATTTTCTAATTTATATTAGTCTAAAATAATTCTAACATATATTAGTCATCAATTCACAATAGTTTGAAATTATGATGAGAATTTAGGTACACATGAGTGTAATTTCCATGATGGGATGTATGAATTGTCCATTGTAAATTTCCCATCAATGATTATAACCTTGAATGGGCTGGCATCGGTCTATCATCACCATCTCAAAATGACTTGACAGATGAAAATTTACAATACCTCTCATCATCACTTCACATTATCTCATAGATGACCCCTTCTACAGATTATATGCATGTATGTCTTGTAGACCATCCCATCTACCTAGCTTATGATTGATTATGAGAATAGGTGAACAAAGTATAATTTATAAGTAGGGGATCTTTCCAAAAAAGATACATCAATTGTCATTTATTCACTTCCTACCACAATCAATCATAGGCTAGGTAGAGGGAATGGAATTCCATAAATTCATGCATAGAATCTGTAGAAAGGGTCATCTATGATACAATGTGAAGTGATGATGACAGACATGGAAAATTTTCATCGATCGGTTCATTTTAAGATGATGGTGGTAGACTAGTGCTAGCCCATTCAAGGTTATTATAATCATTAACAGGCAATTTTGGGACAATACTTCATACATCCCACCATGGACATTACACACGTATGTACTTAAATTGTGATCATAATCACAAATTGCTGTGATTAGGCATTGAAGCAGAAGTATCTAGAACCTAAATTAGGAGTGTGGTAATGTATGGAGTGGGAAAAGTATACAAATTAGTAGATGGTTGAATTATCATTGGAACGAAATCTGTAAAGGATTTTTTTAATATGGGAATCCGATTATAGGATCCTGTTGTTTGTAACAAAGTTAATTGAATTATACCATAGATTTGTCAAATATATGGTATTATACACCCTCGTATCACCAAAAATATTTTTACATAATATGGAACAAAATTGTTCTAATTTTTGCAATATAAAAATCAAAATTTTTTATTAAGTTCATCTAAAGTTACATGTGCACAAGCCATGAGGCATTCAACCTCTCAATAAAAGATGTGGTACTAAAAGAAATGAGCTCTAAATAAACAAGTGCAGTCTTTTTTTATCATGTTTCTTTCTCCTTTTTAATATGAAGTTAGTGAAGATGTCTTGATCTTTTCCCCCTTCAATTGTTGTTGTCTGTGGTGTAATATTTCTTGATATTGAGCTATTCCTATTACTATGAAGCTGCAAGTGGGGCCAAGCATCAACTGCAATAACAAAGAAAAGTTAAATTCATATTTATTGTTATTACTTTTACAAATGTTTTATTAATAAAAAAAATTAGTAGATTATTCTTTACCTACTTTGGTAGTGGAGGCAAGCAGAATAATTTCAGATATGACCCTATGTTCCTCCTTTTCTTTGGCCACATCCTATACATGCTCTGGTGTAGAAACAAAAAAGGTTATATTTAATACACCATTTTCATTTTCATATTTTTAATTGTATATTTGATACTATAATATTTTTATAACACATGAAATACCTCCAATACTAAGCTGAACATCGATCTCAAGATCAGAAACTCCACCATAAGTAGACTCACATGTTGTATGTACATTGTTTCCCTCATTTTTACAATCAAGCACATTACTTTATGGCCAAAAGTAATAACCCATATATTGTGAAAGTAATGATTTATAAATGACATTTCTTTCTTTTATTTGCATAAGTGTTATGATCGATGCTAGAAGACTATGAAGACACCAAACTTGTCCTCCATTCAACCATGATTTTATAGTCATACTTGAAAGCAAGTTGTAGATCCTCTTTCGTGGGAGTCTCTTTGAATTGTGTCCCTTGCAATATTTCATTAGAACATGATTTTTTCTTCTTTGGTTATATTAAATTAAAATTGTTAATAATTTATAGTTTGGATGAAAATTAATTTTTTATATGGTTACAATTTTTGTGGCCAGTTTGAAGTAACCACCCAGGTCAAGGTGATGCTTCCCATGTTTGGCTATTATAACCTGTGTGGCTTTGGAAGTATCTAGGAGCCTATATTTAAAACATTGAAAAACTTAATTAGATGTCACAATGATGATGAATCATCATAATTATATTATTAAATGTGCCTCATACCTTCTTGGTCTAGGTGGAGCCTTCCCTTATTTTCGAAGTGCCTGATGTGCATCTTCCATGAGTGCTCTCCACTCCATCTCTAGAATTGATGGAGGGTGTTGATCTGACTTGGCCCTTTCCAGTTGAGACCTATACTAGTCCTGCAAATATTTTAAATGTAGGCTTTCCTTTGAGGTAACTCCATATTTGTTAAAGGTACCATCACCAAATAGGTGAACGATAATGTTAATAAGTTCCTCTTTTAACTTGGAACTTTGGGTTGTCCGGTTTGTGTGAATGGTTGTCCCAAATATTTCCAAGGTTATGTCATACAAATGCATAGAAATACATCATTTCCTACAAAAACATACTATTATTAGTTTAAAATAGTCACTGACTATACATTAATTTAATTTTGGTTGTCCTTAATATCTAAAACACCTTTTAAATACCTAGAAGTTTGCCTATTTTCAGAGGGACATTATGATCACCTACCAAAACTGTGATCGGTACTGGTCCCATGCTAGTAACACAGGAAGATCCAGGAAAGATCATTTCCAATTGTGTATTTGTATCATGCTCTACATGCACAACATCATGTGTATATCCTAACGTATGTTGTTCACAGGGTGCAGCTCTTGTTGTGGGTGCTTAATCAATTGTTTGATTCTCAATGACTAGTGACTCACTCACAGGTGGAGCATCAATGTTGCTACCAACACCAGCCCTACTGATAGTTTTAGCATTAGGATCGAAATCTTCCAAAAGCTCCTATAAAATAAGGAGTTTTTTTTTATAAAGGATGAGATAACTAAATCATAAACAAATAATTGGGATAATTACCCCATACTAAAGAGTTTTTTTAGGAAGGTTTTGATTTCACCTTTTATCTCATATGTCTGAGGCTCAATCAAAACTAAAGAATTAAGTTTCTTGGTTGTTTTTAATTTAAGCTTCCTTATTGCTTGCATTATATTGGGGGACATAAAAATTGCATCATCAATAACCTCTTCCTCACAAGCATTTGTGGATTTCTCTAAAGTTGTTTCCTTCTCCTTATCACCTTGTTTATCAAATAAGTGTAATTTGAAATTGATCCACAATTAATCATCATTATATTAATAAGAAAACCATTATTGACATCTTACTAAATTTATATAGAAACTTCACATAGTAAATGAAAATCACAACATACAATAGAAATTTCTTACAAGTTGGGTAAGATTGAATACATATAGTCCCCGTAATAATAATATTTATATTTATTATTTGAAATTGTAATAAATGAGAAACTCGTCCCGTGTAGCTATTGATTTAATGGCACATACGAATACATGTTTCCTTCATGTCCCTCAAATATGTAATTGGGTTCCTTATTTGTGGTGATAGGCCATGTACTATTTATAAACCCTGCAATATTCCATGTTCATTTTGGCCTTCTATCAATATACATAATAGTGTCTTTATTTTCATCATTTTCTTTTAGTTGTATATAATTTATGACCACTCAATATTTCCGCATACTTTTCGAATATTGGACTAGTCGTACCCAATCATTGTAGTTGAAACAGGGTCTAACATACTCCATCAATTCAGTTAATCCTCAATAACATACCTTTACTTCATCCATGGAAAATAGCCCCAATCCATGTATGATGAAGGGAAATGTAGTATATCCTTTCAATAGAAAATCAATGTTTACTTCAGGAAGATCCTTGGGTGCCCATTGTTTCACTAGATGTTTATACCTCAAGGGAACCTTGATAACATCTATGCTCTTATTATCATAGGAACATGGACCCCATTTAGTGAGAAAAAATCCCATGCATCCATGGAATTTTATTTTAATCTTTTGACCTCTAGTTGATGTTCGCCTGCTAGATGACGTAGGAGATGTTTGGTCAATTTCTTCTATCATACCTCAACTTTTGTCACTCGATGAAGATAGATATAACATTTACATGTTTGGTTGAATGTCCTATAGCACTCCAAATGAGAGAAACTATTAGCGAGTCTCATAAGGGATATTTAGAAACATATTGAAGAAACCCCAAGAACATTATAAGAGTACAAGTGAGTAAGAATAAATTTCTCTATGTTTAAGCATATGAAACTCCTTCCTGTAGATGCATCACAATAAAAATTTTCATAGGATGAGTCACAAGATCCATATCCTTGACTAGATCAATAAAGAGATGTCCATTATCCACAGCTAGAACTACTCTCGGTGTATTATCCTCATTCATGTCCTTGGGATAAACGTTTCCATTACACATACCCACCCCATGATGTTAAGTAATGGAAAATCGAGAAAAATACACCATTCAATGGACCACTACATGCAATCTAGAATAATGAATGACACATCCATATAGTTAACAATACGAGTATAGGAAATATCACCATTAACATTTTGGATGGATTCATGTAAACCTTACCTAACATTGATATGAACTAGAATTTGGGACATTAACCACAAGTTATTCCCTACATATGCATCATTGCCTATAATATAGGGTCTAATTCCATATCATATGGATTTAATACCTGCATCATTCCAAATTTCATTGGGATATTAGGAAATTTTACCCAAATGAAAACATTATATGATTTATACATATACACACATCAAAAAAAGCATGCCATAAGAAAACAATGATTCATTAATAACCACATTTGGGAAAATATATTCCATGCTCCCTCCTCATACCAAGGGAAAAAACCATTCCATCCTCCTCACGTGAAATAACTAATAGAAATATACATGAGAAAATGAAAGCCAAATTATTGCATACATAAAGAAAAATGACCTATATTAATGCATCAATTGAAGAACTTACTGACTAATTTTCTGTTGAGAAATTCCTCAGCTTGGTAAAGAGAAATTCCCTTCCTACCACAAGAAAAATAGTATTCCCATGGGATTTTATGAGCCTTGTTCTACACAAATGACTATTGTGCCTTAGTTTCGGAATAGGTAATGAACCTTTATGCTCCTCAATCCTTAATCCCACTCCAATGGAGGGAATGGATGAATAGTGCCAAAAGTAGAGTTTGACCCACCTTCTAATGGGATAGTGGTACATGTCATGTAATGCGAACCCATAACCACAAAAAACATCAACATTAAGTGTTGCATGAGAAGTCTCAAGCCTATTATTAATCTCAAAAGATGGTGGATGTAGACTTCCAAATCCATGAGTGGAAATGTTAGGAATTGGTAGTGAATACTTACTCGTCTTTGGTATTCATAATTATATATGTACCATGACTTGATGTAATCAATGTACTTTTCAAAAGAAAAATAAAATAAAATTGTATTTTTGTTCAAGAAAATTATTTATTCAAGAATGGGTTTCTTGCGTATTGATTATTTTTTCTTAGCTTTATCACCCATTTGTGTGCTCTAGGGTTGTGAAAAGGTAAAATTCAAGTTCATGATGTAAAGTCCCATGAGTGGATATTGAATTGATGTAAAATAAGTATTTTAAATGTAAAAATGAGATCTAGAAGCTAGCAAGTGATGGGTTGGAAAGTGTTTGTCGTTGCAATTGTCATTTTTTAACCTTATCCTTGCCCTAACTATGCTACCTAAACCTATGTTTCAGAATTAAATTAAAACCTTTACACATGGTTCTTGGTATAGTTTTTTGATTTTATTGGATATGCACTACAAGGGCTTAATTTTTATTAAAAATGTTGAATAGGCTTAATTGCCTTTGTAACTTATGTTTTTATATTTGCTTAAGGCATGGTGAGTAAATGTCATTAATCAATGTTGGAGTTCGGTTGGTGTAGGACTCACATTTCTTGTACCACCTGTCATTCCTGTACTATGTGGATAGCTCGCCCATTCATTTCAGATTGACTCCAACAACACCACACTTGTTAAGGAATGGTGTGCATCTCTCGTTGAGGGTTTCTTCCATTTTCTGCATTAGATCTAGAGTGTTATGGAGGAGCTAAAGACAAGCTTGGAGCATTATGGATGGACTAAAGATGGAGGTTGGTCATTGTTTAAATGCGTTTTCCTGAAAGGTTTTCATTGCGGCTGAGAACAGATTTTGATGTATAAAATAGGGTTCTTGGATAGGCTTAGTTAGCGATATTGTGAAGAATTTCTGATACACCTTTTTTTGTAACTTTGTAATCTTGTATCGCCCTATCTCTCTAGGTTGGATCCATGGTTTTATAATATATATTTTCACAACACTTTGAATAAATATGGAGATAATGCTAGTTTCATATTCTGGTTCCCGTTATTATCTATAATGTCCCCTTTGCGCAGTTTATTTCGGAGTTTTCATAGAGGGATACGAGTTGATTGGCTAGGGCCCAACCAACCCAACTCGTTCTCCCTATCTTTTGTAGGTTGTTTAGATTTGGTTATGTCAGTGTGAACATAGTGATTTTCTTTCCATGCTTGAGCTTGTAGATTTTATGAAACCCTTGTGAATGTTTTGCATGTGATCTCAGATCTAAGGATTCTTCATGTGGTTGATTTAATTTCCATTTCCAGTTTTAAGTATTTATTTACGTTCATGAAATTATCACATTGCTTTGTCTTTTTCTCTGAGAAATGTTTTCTAAGTTCTTTCTGAGATATTGGCTATGGTTATGAGTTCGAATTTTAAATCAATTTCTTTCCGTCATATGTGTTCTTTTACATTAATACAAACTTCAGTGATATAATAACAACTATGTAAGTAAAGATTAAACTGTAAAAATTTCGTAAATGAAGATAACTTGAGCATTATTGATTACATGGATCGTATATGTTGTTTCTTTTTTAGATTAATGATTTTTATGGAATTTATCTTTCAAAATAGAGTTTATCTATTTTTATGAATGAGATCTAAAAAGGATTAAGTCATGGCATTTGGATAGGTACTCGTATTCACAGCGCAAGTGTGTTTCCTTTTCTACTATTGAAAGATTTCCTTTCCATTCTTTTACAGACATTTTCATTGAGAATTTTGGATTTGGAGTCTTTTCATTAAAGTTCAAGCTTGAGTTTTTCTTCTCTATTTTCCTTTATTTCTAGCTATAACACATTTATATTTGAGTGAAGCATAATTTGAACAAGCCTGTCCTAGTGCAGGAACAGTGAAGTTATGGTATAAGAACAGTGAGTTCTTAGTACAAGAATAGACCATTCCAGTATAGTAACATAAAATTCCAGTATAGGAACAGAACATTCCAGTTCAAGAATAAAGCATTCATGTACTAGAATAGAGTATCCCAGTGCAATATTGAGACTCATTTTTGTACATGCACATAGTTTCTCTAGTACAAGAGAGATATATTTAGTAAAGGACATAGATTTATAAGTATATTATAAGATCATTCCTTATGTTCTTTTTAAAGCATTGGAGTTTTGATTACATGAACATATTTCATTTTCCAATATTCTTTTCAGATTGATTGCAGGGCATGCTTTAATATTTCTATCAAGGTTTCTTTGCAAAGTTTATTTTTTTTAATTGAACCCAGTACCTAGAGTGGCTTGGTGTTGTTTTGCTGAATGTTTTCTCTGCAATTTCATTTCTTGTTGATTCTTCAAAATTTAGTTAGAAGCTTAGAATTAGGATTTACAGAAGTTATACCAGAAGCCTTTGGCATTTCTTATGCTTCACCTCTAAGATTATGTAGCCTCGGGTTATCAAATTAAGTGTTGAAGGAGTATATTGAATTGGAACTCTGGCACCCAACATTTTGGCATCATTGTCAGGGAGGCAATTAGAAGAAATATGGTAAATCTTTTTTATTTTTTTGAAATAGGGGTAAGTTTGATTTATTTTTCACGCAATGTTCTTCTAATGTTTGAAGGAATTTTATTTGAATTAATTTGTGTACTCCCATTTTACTATAACATTTGATTTAGTTTTTCAACAAGTTTTTTTAATTGTTAGTTTAGGTAGATTTATTTTAAAATGTATGACTAGAAGAGGTCGGGGTCTGAAACTTAATAATGGATGAAGACATAGTTATAAATTGGAAAAAAAAAAAAAAAAATCATATAGGGCCTTCTCTTGCAGGAAGAAAGTCCAAGAAAATGTAGACCCACCACACTGTTTGTATTTACCTAGACTCTCGAGACAATAGTTTAGGAGTTTCGCAACTGGAAGATGGAGGGAAAGAGACTACTAGAACACAAAAGATTATCTTAAACCATAGTCCAATTTCACATTGTGTTGAGAGTGGTTTGATTGGAAGAAGAAAGATGGAGGATCATGCTGAAGGAACTTATGAGAATCAACTAAACGAGCAACAATCCACTTTTGGATTTCCCATTGTGGATCTGAATGGAGTAGCTCAAATGAAGAATATTGCACCCTCCATTCTCCCTCATTTCCATGGTAAGGTACATGAGGACAAATATTATTTTTTATTTCATTTTGATATATTATGTGGAAGCTATGATTATTCTTCATATGCCCAGATTAAAACCATTTCCTGCAACTTTCAAGGATTCAACATTATGTTGGTTCATGGGATTATGAGGAAATACTATAGACTTTTGGGAACAAATGAATAAAGTATTTTACTAAATATCAAGAATATTGCAAAACAAGAAAAATGTAGGATGATATTTTCACTATTTCACAAGGTGAAGAAGAGACCTTGGAAGATTACCTAGAAAGATTATTATATATTTTCCAAAGGTAAAAACAAAAATTTTATTTAAATACTATTATAACCTTCTTATTGCGAGGACTTACTAACGATTCTAGAAATAATTTGAAATTTCTAGGACAAAGGGATATTGCTCAAAAGAATTTTGATTAGATTTGTGACGTGTGCGGGAAATTTTCACGGAATCAATCTAGATCTGGTAGAGTAATCCAAAGTGATTCTAAAAATAACATATTTTGATCTATAGATGCTATGAGTATTGATTTGGAAAATTAGACGGACAATATGAGAACTGAAATTATGAATATTGTTAGGAAGCAAATAGATTGTTTAAAATTTCTGTAGAAAATAGTAGAAGAGTAAGAAACATTGTCCATTTATTGTCCTAAATGTAGGAAAAAACATATTTTGCATGAATTTCATGTAGATGTTAAAAGTTCTAATAAATCTGTGATATGTACAACAAAACATCCTACTGAGGAATGCCCTTATATACCAGGATTGAAAGCTGCATTTGAAGGAGAGCATCAGGAACCTAAACCATTACATGCTATGGGAGCGCAAAAATGATGACCTCAGGTAGGTATAGGTATGACTCTTGAACATACTCCAAACTTTTTTGGGTATAATGCACCACAATATTCCTATGAAAATGCAAATTACTCTCATCCTTGGTGGCATGGGCATCAATTTCAGTATGGAAAATCACCTCCTCTTTGGCAATAAGGGTGGAGAGGATAACCACACTATCACTACCCTACACCAACACAGTCATATCCCACTACTCATGCACCTTATCCAATGTCCCAGTCTACAATGCCACCAGCTGTGCCTCAACAGACACAGGCCATTATTAGGACTCCATATTGTCTACTTTTGACCTTGTATTTTGTTATTATATTACCCTCTTTAGCCCATAAGTTGAAAGCCTTGATAATATTTTGACTTGATTATTCAAAAGGTATGAAGAAACTCTCCTCATTTACTATAAGTTTAATTAATCAACACATATTCATGCTATCTTTATAATTAATCCTTGGAAGTTGACTAAGTTGTTTAAAGCCTGCAAAATTATAATTCACAGTTGCTGGAACACCAGAAACAACAACTGCGTAGTTGCTGCCATACCAGAAATAGCAACTGACTAAACCAGGTAAATCCTCATTTTGCAAATGGCCAAGATATCTGGAACAACAATTGGCCAGCAGGAGCAGTAATCGTCTGAAACGGCCAGAACAATACGTTGCAGATGATGATATAGCATGATCGGCCATTGCCCAAAATTGACAAAACACAGTTGCAAATATTGGAACACCAGGAGCAGCATGAGAGCTTTACAGGAACAGTTAAGATTCACCAGATCAGCAACAATGGTGGAACAACCAAGGATTGTACAAGGATATCAAAGGGATGGTCGAAATCTGTCAGCTGTGCAACAGCAAAAGGATCCGATATGATAAAATCACATACTGTTGTAACAACATTTCTTATTTTTGTACAAAAAGGTCAACTAAACGGGTAGCGAAAAGCTATTGTAAGAGATGTCTCCTCTATAAAGAGGAGACATCTATAGTAAGGAGGGGGAATAACAAGGGTACTGTATTACAGAGCAAGTCTAAACCTCAACTGTAACTTGACATTTTGGCAGATGAATAAAGCATTGTCCTGAGCATTTTTACTTAGTATCTGTGTCCTGGGGAATCTTGTGAGAGGGACAGGGCCCACCTTCTTCACAAGATTCACCCATTTCTTTTCTATTGAGTGTGTGTGTGACTTCTGTGTGGCATTGCTTCTGATATTTCCCTTTGCTGATACTCTGTTTTCTTAAATCAATTGGCGCTGTACAAGAGTGTGTCACCGATGATTAGGGATTGCAGTGTGCATTGGTAAATTGATCACAAGGGCAGGTGCTGAACATCCTTACCCTGAGGATAGGGTCCTGATCCTCTGTTACAAGACAACCATCATTTCTTTTAGCAGATTTGTTACCTTTAGCTTATTACTTTCATTTCATTTCTGCAATAGCTCATAACTGCTGTAAAGCAGAGTAAGGGTTTGATAAAAAGTAGATTCAGTTATACTACAACTTTTAATACTTTTAGAATTAAGTGCATACAGTACGAAGTCACCTTTGAGACAAAAGGACTTTCCCGGGTTGACAATTTAATGTGGTACTCGACTGTTTAATAAATAAACCATTCGAGCAACCAACATTTTGGCGCCGTTGCCGAGGAAGGCGACTGAAGATTTTAAAGGTATTAACATATTTTTCTTTTTTGTAGAAAGGCAGGATGCGTGAGAGGACGCAAGAAGGTTAACCATTCAGGCGACAAAGGCAAAGGAGGAGGAAGAAAAACTTTTATTGACGATATTATTTCAAAAGCTGAGACATCCCAAAGGCTAAGCTCTTGGACGCCACAGATCCAATACTCTTCTCAGACTGATTTTCAGACAAAGGAAGTAGTAGGGCCAGAGAGGGTTCTAGAACCAGCAGAATACACTGAGGAACCAGAGGAAGAAGACGAATGACCGATAGAGGAAGTTAAGGTGGAGGAACCAGTACAGGATATTGAGATCCCAATAGAAAACTCCAAAGACCGAGCAAGCCCATCAGGGAAACAACCAATGGAGGATAACAATGAAGGAATTTTTGGTGGAGGACGCAGAATAGAGGGAAGGGGAGAAAATTCTCTCTCTACCCTGGAATTCCCCATTGGAGACCTCCCCAGAGGTGCAACTCCTATGAAGAATATCCCTCTTTCAGCATTACCCAACTTCCATGGGTTATCCACAGAAGATCCTGATGAATTTCTCTTTGAATTCGATATACTGTGTAGAAGCTATGACTATATTAATTCTGCTCAGAAATTAAAATTGTTTCCAGCTACATTAAAAGGGAATGCATTAAGATGGTTCATGAGCCTGGGAGCTCATGTGATTACAACATGGGACCAGATGAAGGAATTTTTTTTGGCTAAATACCAAGACTATTGTCGAACAAGAGAAAGAAAGGAGGAATTATTCAAAATGACTCAGAAAGAGGACGAAAGTTTAGAAGACTTCGTGGAAAGATTACAATATAATTTATAGCGATCTGATCATCCTGAGATGAGTAAAAATATTCTTAAATCAATACTGCTAAGAGGGGTACGAGATGATTGTTTAGATATGTTAAACATGCTTGGGAAAGGAGACATATCTAAGGAATCCTATGATGAGATTATTGATCTCTGTAAAAGATGTTCAAGAGGAGCAGCAAGCAGACGAAGGAGCAAGGATAGTATGTATTAAAGAGTCTAGAAATCAGCAAGTGGAGGAGCAACACGGGCCGAAATAGGTAACTTACTTGAAGAATTTAAAACTAAAATGTTAAGCTCTTTTGCTTCACAAATTGATACTTTGCAGGTTAAAAAGAAGCAGGCAGAAGCAGAAGCCGCTCTGGCTATTTTCTGCTCTAAATGCAGGGAGAAACACCCACTAAGGGAGTGTCCCCTGGACAAGGTACCAATTTGCACCATCTGTGAAAAGGACCATGAGACCCAACAACGCCCTTCCCTGCCAGGAATAAAAGCAGCACTGCAGCCAACCGAAGAGGAAGCTGAAACAGTGTACCTCCTCACACAGAGAAGAAAATGGCAACCACGAGGGCAAGGTATGAATTCTAACGTGCCATTTAATCATTGGAATAATCATCCTCATTTTCAAGCAAATTACCCAACCTTCAATCAAATGCAGTACCCACCCTTCAATTAGATGAATTTACCACCCATGCAGCAACCGAATCCTCCTTTTGTTGATCCCACAATGAGGAATCCTTGGGCTTTTCAACAACCCTATCAATGGAACCCAAGTTGGACAGCTCCACAAATCCCCTTTCCAAACCAATTACCTCAATATCAGCAAACTCTCTCCTTACCATCAAATGCCCCGCCTAATAATCAGACAATAAGACGTCAGCTGCCTATACAACCTAACCCCAACCCGAATAATAATAAAGCTCTGCAAGTAATTGATGTTCAAAACCAACTAGTTTCCCCTCTGCAATGCAATGACATTCATTTACGCTCAGGAAGAATACTGGAACCTATTATTGATGACATCACTTCTGATTCGGATAAATAAGAAATTAGAAAAGAAAAATCACCCAATGCTGAAACAGTTGGATCATCCTCTAAAGAGAATGCCAAAACAGTTGAAACATCTTCTAAAAAGACTGCTGAAGCAACAGAGCCACCATTCCCTGAACGTTTGGCTCTTACCAAAACCCTTGAGCCACCTGTTTTTAATTTATTAGGAGAATTACAGAATTTGTATGTTAAAATTCCACTTTTACAAGCATTAAGAGATGTACCGATTTATGCTAGAACTGTTAAAGATATTTGTATTAAGAAACCTGGAAGAAAAACTAAAGACCCCCTCACAGTTCATGTGATGGGTGATCTTGCTGCTCTCATGTCAGAAAAAAATCCCCTTGTAAAATATGGTGACCCTGGTCACCCTACAGTTACAGTCCAGGTTGGTAAAACCTTTGTTTCCAGAGTTCTGGTAGATCTCGGTGCTGCAATAAATATCATGACACTTGAAACAACATAGTTATTGCAGCTAAAAAAAATTATTAGGGAAACCCCAACCATTTTAGAACTGGCTGACCGCTCCACAATTAAACCAGAAGGGGTCATTGAAGACCTGATAATTTCAGTAGAACCTTGGAACTACCCAGCTAATTTTGTTGTACTATAGACCAAAAATAAGTTGGGGGTCATCCATTGATTTTAGGAAGACCTTGGCTGGCTACGGCAGATGCCTTCATCAGTTGTAGGTCAGGATCAATGACAATCTCTAATGGATCTGAAACCAAGCAGCTTACTCTGTACCCTCATGCCACACCTATGATTAACAATGAAAATTCAGTATGGTTAGATTATGAGGATGATGAAATTCAACCCATTTTGACTGTCGGACAAGCCCTAACTTTTAAAAATTCGACCGAAGATGAATTAATCAGTAGTTTTATTTCTAAGCCTTCTTCGGTTAACTCTGAATTACATGACCACTTGACTGCAATCTTGGAATCTGAATCACAGCAGAATTTTAAAACTGAAAACTTGTCTTACACATTAGCTGACACTCCCTCCAAAAGTATAGCAGTCGAAATTGAGCCTGGCAAAACATTAAATATAAACCCTGAACTAACAGATGCTGAAACACAACAGCTAATGAAGTTACTCCACGAAAATAAACAAGCATTTGCATGGGATTACACAGATATGAAGGGAATTTCTTCTGAATTATGTACTCACCGAATTTATATCAAAGAAGGATCCTGCCCAGCCTGCCAACCCCAACGGCGAATGAATCCCAATCTAAGGGAAATTGTGAAAGGGGAACTTCAAAAACTGTTGAATGCAGGATTCATATATCCTATATCTGATAGCGAATGGGTTTCACCATTAGTGATAGTACCTAAGAAAAATGGAAAATGGAGAGTATGTGTGGACTATAGAGCTCTGAATAAGGCTACTCAGAAAGATCATTTTCCCTTACCATTTATTGATCAGGTACTAGATAATTTGGCAGGCAAGAAATTCTTTTCCTTTTTGGATGGATTTAGTGGTTATAATCAGATCAAGATTGCACCCCAAGATCAAGACAAGACCACTTTTACTAGCCCCTGGGGAACTTTTGCCTATAAAGTTCTTCCATTTGGACTATGTAATGCCCCAGCAACATTTCAAAGGGCAGTGATAGGAATTTTCTCTGATATGCTTAATGATTCCTTAGAAATATTTATGGATGACTTTACTCCTTATGGTGTGACTTTTGAAGATGCCTTACAAAATCTTGAAAAAGTACTTAAAAGGTGTATAGAAGCACATCTTGCCTTAAGTACTGAAAAATGTCATATGATGATGAATCAGGGTATTGTTTTAGGACACTTCATTTCATTCCTAGGAATTCAAGTTGATCCAGCTAAGGTACAAGTAATTCAGACTTTGCCTATCCCAAAAACACAAACTGATGTAAGAAGTTTTTTAGGGCATGCTAGATATTATAGAAGATTTATCAAAGATTTTTCTAAAATAGCTTCTCCCTTGTTTGTGTTACTTATGAAAAATGCTGAATTTAAGTGGACTGATGATTGTCAAAAAGCATTTAATGAACTCAAACATCAATTGTCTACAGCTCCCATTTTAAGAGGACCTGATTGGGCACTCCCCTTTCATATATCCTCTGATGCTTCAGATTCTGCAATAGGAGCTGTCTTGGGTCAAGAAGAGAACAATCTTCCCTATGCAATCTATTTTATTAGCAAAAATATGACCCCTGCTGAACTTAACTATACAGTCACCGAGAAAGAATTTTTAGCAGTCATTTATGCTATTAACAAGTTTCGACATTACATTACCAGCTATACTACTTTTGTGCACACTGATCACTCAGCCATTAAATATTTAATGAACAAATCAGTTACAAATGCTCGAGTTACCAGATGGTTATTATTATTACAAGAATTTGATATCACAATTGTAGATCGGCCAGGTAAAGAAAATGTAGTTGCTGATTTTCTTTCTCGATTAAAGACTGATGAAAACATTCCAGTAGATGATTCTTTTCCTGATGAATATTTATTTGCAGTATCCACTCATTCACCTTGGTATGCAGACATTGCCAATTATTTAGTTGCAAGAAAACTACCATCACATCTATCGCACAGAGAGAAAAGGAAGATCGTTCAGCAAAGTGCTAGGTACAGCTGGATAAGTGGGTGTCTTTTTCATACAGGACTTGATCAGGAAATTCAAAGATGCATCAGAGAAGATGAAATTTATGATATACTAAAGGCTTGCCACGATGGCCCGTGTGGAGGACATTTTGCAGTCAAAAGGACAGCACATAAAGTTCTCAGAATGGGTTACTATTGGCCCTCACTTTTTAAGGATGCAAGGAAATATGTCAAGGCTTGTGATAGCTGTCAGAGAATGGGCCAGCCTAATCATAGGGATGAAATGCCTCTTAATCCCCAGGTAATACTTGAACCTTTTGAAAGATGGGCGCTATATTTTATAGGTCCCATCAATCCTCCATCCAATCAAAGAGTTTATATATTGGTTTGCACAGACTATATGACTAAGTGGGTAGAAGCTAAGGCACTTATCAAAGCTAATGAAGAATCTGTGTTAAACTTTTTATTTGAAGAAATCTTTGTTAGGTTTGGTTTGCCTAGAGAGCTAGTCACAGATGGAGGACCTTCTTTTAATTATCATGGCTTCAAAGATATGCTCCAGAAATATCACATTAAACATAAGATGACTACACCTTATCACCCCCAAGAAAATGGACAAGTAGAGAGCAAAATACAACGTCAAAAGTAGACAATATGGAGTCCTAACATCCCCCCCAGCTGAGATGGTTGCATGTCCTCATGCAACATTTATTCTGAATCGGAATCGGAATAATGGGATGAAGAGTGTAAGTGGCTGATACAAAAGAACCAGCCACTGACCCAACAGGTGATACACAAGAACCACCTGTTGGGGGCGCCAATGATCAAATTGATGATGAACAACAACCCCGCCTCCACCTGAATCTGAAGATACACAAGCCCCGCCCACTTTAGCCTCCCTGCAAGAGGAAATTGAGTTTTTAAAGTCTCAAACTAAGGATTATCAGCAGGAGATAATAATGGTTAAGGAATCTTATCAAAATGAATTCAATCTGCACACGTTAGCATGGGTAGCCTCTGTAGCCGAAAAGAGCCAATACAATGAATATATGTGCAGTGAGTGTGGTGAGCTTTACACTAAGGCGGGATACAAGATCTTCGAAGTTCCGATGACTGGAAATAGCTCACAAACTCCCCCTATTGTAGTCAAAACAGAAAAACCTGCTGTTACACAAGAACCAGCAGGCCCTCTAAGAATGGCAAAACAAGAAACTGAACAACCTGCTGCTACACAAGAACCAGCAGGTCCCTCAAGAATTATAGAGGAGGATATAAAACCACCCCGGCCTATCCAAACCATTACAGAGCAGAAATCCTTTACTGATGCATTTACACAAACTGAATCTCCCAGTGTCAGCAATGCTCAGACTGAGACCTTTAGTTTTTAAGAACTAAAGGACATATGGAGAACAGAATATGAGCTTTCACAAGGGAAAGCATTCCAACAGTAAAAGTCAGCCTGGTCTAGCTATGCATACAAAAATTGGGATGCACTTGAACAGTTCCGAGCTCAACGCAAAGAAAACAGGAGATTAAAAGAAAGGTTGTCCAATATCTTTGACTTGGTCCAGAGGGTACTCGCTACAAGAAAACCCTCTTTCAACTATGCATCATTTTTAAGAGAACGCTTAGCATTCTTACAAATAAAGGCAATCAAAGATGGAAGACCTTATCAAGTTTCTAGACCTGATCAATTTATTGAAACATTCACAGAAGCACCAAATAATGATCAAAATTTGCTCTGTGAACTCTATCTTCAAAATGAGGCTATGCCTGAAGATAGAGTGATCAATATACTTCCCATCATTGGTGATATCCAAATAAGGGCTTTCATCTCTTTCCTTGCCAACCAACTCACCTGGAAAAATGCTTTTATGTCTGCAACACATAATGAGCAGAATTGCCTCCTCTGGATTCGAAGTGAACCACGGAATGCAGCCCTCTTTATTGCACAACATCAACAGAATCTGACTAAACCCAGCATGCTTGATCATATGAGGCAACTACAAACATCAGTCTTACAGGACTGCCCGTGTTACATTAAAACAAAGGGAGATCTGGCCATCAAAGCAAACAATTTATTTTGGGAGCATTGTCCGAAGGAGAGACAGGAGTATCATCCTTACAATCCCCTCAATCTTCTAGTAGCAATGTCACGAATTCCCTATTATGTCAGATGTATGGAACAATGTGCTGAAAAGTGGATTGGGTACTGTTTTCATTTTCCGCTCTTGTGGATACCTGGTCAGCAATACAAGGCTCATTACAAACTGACCAAAAAGGAGGAGGTGGCAGTATGGCAGCAAATACAGAATGTCTGTGGGTTCAGAAATAAGATGGACAACACCTTCTTTAGCTACTGTATCAGCCACTTACACTCTTCATCCCAGTATTCCGACTCCGATTCAGAATAAATGTTGCATGAGGACATGCAACCATTTCAGCTGGGGGGGATGTTAGGACTCCATATTGTCTACTTTTGACCTTGTATTTTGTTATTATATTACCCTCTTTAGCCCATAAGTTGAAAGCCTTGATAATATTTTGACTTGATTATTCCAAAGGTATGAAGCAACTCTCCTCATTTACTATAAGTTTAATTAATCAACACATATTCATGCTATCTTTATAATTAATCCTTGGAAGTTGACTAAGTTGTTTAAAGCCTGCAGAATTATAATTCACAGTTGCTGGAACACCAGAAACAGCAACTGCGTAGTTGCTGCCATACCAGAAACAGCAATTGACTAAACCAGGTAAATCCTCATTTTGCAAATGGCCGAGATATCTGGAACAGCAATTGGCCAGCAGGAGCAGTAACCGTCTGAAGCGGCCAGAACAATACGTTGCAGATGCTGATATAGCATGATCGGCCACTGCCCAAAATTGACAAAACACAGTTGCAAATATTGGAACACCAGGAGCAGCATGAGAGCTTTACGGGAACAGTTAAGATTCACCAGATCAACAACAATGGTGGAACAGCCAAGGATTGTACAAGGATATCAAAGGGATGGTCGAAATCTGTCAGTTGTGCAACAACAAAAGGATCCGATATGATAAAATCACATACTGTTGTAACAGCATTTCTTATTTTTGTACAAAAAGGTCAACTAAACGGGTAGCGACAAGCTATTGTAAGAGATGTCTCCTCTATAAAGAGGAGACATCTACAGTAAGGAGGGGGAATAACAAGGGTACTGTATTACAGAGCAAGTCTAAACCTCAACTGTAACTTGACATTTTGGCAGATAAATAAAGCATTGTCCTGAGCATTTTTACTTAGTATCTGTGTCCTGGGGAATCTTGTAAGAGGGACAGGGCCCACCTTCTTCACAAGATTCACCCTTTTCTTTTTTGTTGAGTGTGTGTGTGACTTCTGTGTGGCATTTCTTCTGATATTTCCCTTTGTTAATACTCTGTTTTCTTAAATCAATTGGTGCTGTACAAGAGTGTGTCACCGGTGATTAGGGATTGCAGTGTGCATCGGTAAATTGATCACAGGGGCAGGTGTTGAACATCCTTACCCTGAGGATAGGGTCCTGATCCTCTGTTACAAGACAACCATCATTTCTTTTAGCAGATTTTTTACCTTTAGCTTATGTTGAAGCCTCGAAAATCGGGTCGACAACAAGGGGGATACCCACCCGGTCCGGACCTTGGTTGGCAGCTCCTTATCCGTTTGGTATAGCGGGTCCGACTGGGGATAATGGGACCAGTTTCCCAATTTAAGGGTGTGTGTGTGTGTAGAGTTGGATGATGCTGATCTAAGAGTACTTAAAGCTAATTTAATTCAAACTTCTAAACTAACTCTATGCTATTGTAATCTAATGAGAAACAACACATCTAATCTATGCTAACCCGGGGTGAATTTCTTCTATTATGCGATCTAAAGAGATTTCAAACAATAACTGGTAATAAAGATCATTCAGCTATCATAAGAATAGAAATCAATTAAGATAAACCACTTTGCATAAAAAGTTAGGCAAAACAGTTGTGAACAGCATATCGCATAATAAGTTATTCATATATCAAACATAAATAAATGACTCCACCATACAAAAGTGCCAGATGGTAACTCATACATTCATGCAGTAACGTATAAACAACTAAAAACTGTATATCACTTTAAGAATATAAACAGAAACAGTCAAGAGATAAAAGTACCATTTATGACTGGTTCCACTCATAAGCTTCAAGCAATAATGATTTATCTCTCCTTGCTCTAACATCTACTAAGAGTACAGAAGTGCAACATCAGTAGCAGACATTAAAATGCAAACATTAATAAACCTTGATCCATCCATTCATCAAAACCCCCTCCGAGGGTGAAAAAGTGCATGTTCTGAGGACAAGTTTTTTGACAAATTTCTGGACCCTTCTCCTAATGCCTGAGAAGGGTTTAAATACTGCTAACTAATTAACTTAATTACATAAATTTAGGATACGGTTTTTAAATGACTGCCCTTCTGCTAAAGCAAAACTATTTATAAAAATTGAATCTAATTCCTAACCATTTCTGTATTTGCTCCTTAGTGCTGCAAGCATGTAACATTCGCTTGGGAAGAGTCGGTTGGTCGCCCTCTGCTTTCGTTTGAGCTATGAAAATAGAAATAACAAGTGCTGGCACCACTTTCTGGTAAACTAGAAGATATTTTTGAGAATCTTCCTCTGGCTGGGTGTTTTCACTGCGTGTATACTTGGTAATAACCCAAATTTCTCTCAAACTGATTCTGCTTTTGCTATTTCGGTTTCCGGCCTTGCGAATGACTGAACAAGTTAGGGATTTTGCTCTCTGAACAATTTTCTGCATCGAAAACTGCCTCTGTTCTTTGTTCCGGGCTTTTTTGGTGTGTTTTCCTTCTTTAGCGCCTTTTTTTCTTTTTTTCTTTACCCAGCATAACCTTCAGGATCTTTTGTAAACATGCTGCTTTTGTGCGCTTTTGACTCTGGGCATTGGATGGCCTATTGACATCAGCATCTGTTGAGTGATACTCTGGAATCTGTGGTCCTGTTGCATGCGGCATCCGTTTATGAAGGCATCTCTTCTCTGTTCTCCGAGCATTTGACGCTTTCCCCTTTTCCTTAGATGTTTCCTGCACATTGCTTCATGTTATTTCCTGTCTTACAGTTTACGCAAAGGAAAAGAGTAATGATAATAAAGATTGACATGAAAGCTTTAAGCTCTTATGAATGCATAATCATGACACCCATAACTAACTGACTCTTCGAAAAACACAAAATTGTCCTTCTTGAATAATTTGGCGTACATTCATTAATTTCTTTTAAGGCGCGCGCCCAATTTTGGTTTACGGACAGCTTTCCTTGAATACTGCGCCGAGGAAAATTTGCGATGGGTGATTTCTGCGACTCGCATCGCAGCATCGCGGATCGCGTCGTCAAGATGTGTCATCGCAGAAATTTATGATCGCATTTATCGCAAATCGCATTCATCGCAGATCGCATTCATCGCAGATCGCATTCATCGCAGATCGCAGATCGCAGATTGCGCTTAGTCATTCAATCATTGTGTGATGCTTACGCGATGTTGCGATATGCGACGTCGCATATCGGCCGTCAGAGATTTCTTAAGATTTTTCTTTTAAGAGCGCTTCATAATGTATGTGATGCGATGAATTTCGCGTCGCTTCTTCGCAGTTTATTATGCTCATAAGAAAATGTTTTATTCTCTTCTTGCGATGCGATACAGTTTTAAGGAGTTGAATACAAAAATTTTCAAAAAATGTTTTTTGGATTTTTTATTAAGGGTCCCCATTTGTTTGGTGTTATTGCTAATACCAAACAAAGAGGGGGGTTGTTGGTGGCCACAACAATGGCGATTCACTGGGAAGAACCAGTTATCTCTGCTTTTCTATTGAATTTTAACTTCCAAAGCAGAAAAATTTTCATAAGTCTAAATTTTGTTATGGACAGATAGAGTACATTATGCCTTATCCTATCAATGATATTTTGTTTCAACCTTTTTCTATTCCAATTGTTTGCTTCCTCAGGCTTTGTCCTTGCATTTACATCAGCCATTGCTTGGTCTTTTAAAGATAGAATAAGGTCTTCTCTGTGTGCTGGCTTTTAAAATATGCTCATTTGTCATAGGTAGAGCCTCTGCTGCCAGCAGGCATCCATAGCCTCGACAGGGTTACCTGTTACCCAGCAATGATCCTTCATCCTGCTTAAGTCTATTTACAACTTTTCAGAGAAGAACCCATTTTGACACTTTTTTCCTTTTTTACTCTCTAAAGAACAATGTCTTGGTTTGGTGGCCAAATTATGACACAGTCATTAACTTGATTTACACTTTTGCTGAACAAGCTGGCTCGTGATGAGACCCCTTGTCTTTTGATTGCAACAATCTTGAGTCATTGCCCTGTTTTGGTGGACAGTATTGGCAAAGTCAGCAAGTTATAATATCTGTGATCATGATAAGCCGGCTCGTGATGAGACCTCTTATTCTTTGAGATATAGTGTTTTCTCAGATTGTTCCCCTGAATACTGCGATTTTCTTTAGCAGGGAGGAAATCATTGTTTTTCCTTAAGAAAGCTCTGGACGATAATAGAGTTTGAAAACAACAGTTTTACAGAGAATATTTATTTTGTTATTGATACCTTTCATTGTGCTGATATAAAACAATTTCTTTGCTAAAGTTTGCTTTCATCAAATTTTTTGAAGTTGAGACTAGTATCATATTTAGGCTAAAGTAACTCTATCTGTCAATAATAAAGATCAGATTTTTTGAAAATTTTACTACTTGTACAAGCGAAAAAAAAATCAAAATCTGATAGAGAATTGGTGTCTTTTTCGTGAGCCCCTGTAGTAACCATCTACAACTGGTTTTACTATGAAAAAAAAAAGAAAAAGAAAAACTAAAACTATCCTACATAATAGAAGAGTAATCTTCTATGGAAAATATATTTTATGGATTTGTCCATTAACAGGCAAAGAATGCCTTCTACCTGCTAAATCCTGCAACACAAATGTTGATGGGCCTATGACTTCTACAATCTGAAAAGAACCAAGCCACATCTTCTGAAATTTTGTATGTTTGCCTTTTTCTTCATGAGCCTTATCCCATTTCAAAACTAGATCTCCCATCTGAAAAAAAATTCTGGTCATTATGCTTGAATCAAAAGAGGATTTTATTAGCACTTGGTGATGAGCATGGGTTTTCTTAGCTTGTTCTCGTCGTTCTTCTAACTTAATTATTTCCATTTGTCTTAATTGTAAGGAGGAAGTAGATACTTCATCGATGTATTGTACTAAAGACAAGGAGGGGATCACTAAGTGAGTTGGGAGAACCACTTCTTTCCCATAAACTAAATTAAAGTGAGAAGTGCCGATTGAAGCTTTCTTCATTATTCTATCTGCCCATAAAGCATTTACCAAAGTTTTGTGCCAATTCTTTTGGTTCTGGTCAACTGTTCTTTTAATAATCCTGATTAGGTTTTTATTTGTTGACTCAGCCAATCCATTACCTTGCGGATAGTAGTTGTCCGAATATTTCAGTTTGAACCCTCTTTTAAGTGCAAACTCAGTCATTGCATTCCTAGAAAAGTATGAGGCATTATCAAACATTAAAGCCGTTGGCAATCCAAACCTAATGATTATAAATTGATCTATGAATTCAATGATGTTTTCAGAATTAGCTGTCTTGAGAGGAACTGCTTCTACCCATTTAGTAAAATAATCTTTTTTCGTGAGGATGTATCTATGCTGGTTAGAAGAGTGAGGAACGATCTCACCTATTATCTCCAAGCCCCACTGACTGAATGGTTGCTCGATGTTTACCGGCTGTAGTGGCATGGACGGTTTCTTTTGTCTCCCTGCAGTAGTTTGGCAGACTTGGCATTTCCTCATGTAACTGTGTGAGTCTTTGAACAACGTGGGCCAATAATATCCTGCACGTAAGATTTTATGTGCAGTAGCATCTCCAGCATAGTGTCCGCCTGCTGGTCCATCGTGGAGTTCCTGCAAAACCTTTTCGGCTTCAGTTTTCTCAAGACACCTAAGAAGAACAGAATCGTAATTCCTTTTAAACAGAACATCATTTATGAGCTGATATTGTTTAGCTTTCAATGTCAGAGCTCTTTTCTTGGTGTGATCCAGGTGTGATGGAGCATACCCGTTCTTAAGATAATAAATGGTGTCAGCATATAATGATTCTGCATCGTTTAGGCTTACCTCATACATTTGTACCTCTTCAGATGAATTTTCAGGAATTTGCGATGCTCCAGCCAACATTTTGCAGAAGCCTTGACCTCTCACAATGCTTGCTGGTTTGATCTCAAGGTCGTATTCTTGTAAAGCAGTGATCCAATTTTCTCTTTTTTCACCCACATCCTTCTGTATTAGAAGATTTCTTACCGCTGGAAACGGTACTATGACCTTAGTATGGGTTTTAAGTAAGAAAGGTCTGAAATATTTGACCGCTTTGAAAACAGCCTATGTCTGTTTCTCCACGTCTGAATAGTTGAGTTCAACACCTTGTAAATTCGAGCTAAAAAATGTGATTGGAGCTTCCGCTTTCTCTTGATTTGCTTGAGTTAGAATCGCGGCATATGATTTCTCTGAGGCAAATGTGTATAAGATAAAATATTCTGAAAAAATCGGGGTTGCTAAAGATGGAGCGTTAATGATAGCTTGTTTGATCAGGTTGAATGCCTCATGCTCATCTTGACCCCATTTAAAATTTGAATTCTTTTTAATCATGGTTTGCAAAGGAGAGACAATTCGTGAAAAATCTGGGACAAATCTCTTCACAAAATTGATTTGACCAAGGAAAGATTGCATGGCTTTTTTGTTATGAGGTAGGGATATTTCAGAAATTTCTTTGATTCTGTCAGGCTCAATGTGAATACCAGATTTTGACACTATGAATCCTAGAAGTTTTCCTTCACTTAATGCGAAAAAAGATTTCTTTGGGTTAAGTGAAATCCCATACCTTAAACATCGTTGGAAGATTTGTTTCAAGTCTTTGAGATGGTCGCTTCGCTTCTTGGAGTACACTGTTATATCATCCAAATAAATTACTACAGATTTATTGACTAAACCCTTGAATGCGATGTCCATGGCTCTCTAAAATGTAGCGCCGGCATTGATCAAACCAAATGGCATCTTCTGATATGCGTATGTGCCCCATTTAGTTCGGAATGTGGTTTTTAACTGATCATTGGGATGTACCAGCACTTGATTGTATCCTAAAAATCCATCCAAAAAAGACATTAGTTCTGAGCCTGCTAGTGCCTGTAATATCTGCTCCATAGGTGGGGGGGGGAAATTGTCTTTTTGACAGGCTTTGTTGAGATTCCGAAAATCGATGCAGATTCTAATATCTTCGTTTTTCTTTCTAACGGGTACCATATTGGAGACCCATTTGGAATGTCTAACGGGGAAAATTATTCTGGCTTTTAATAACTTATTTAGCTCAGTTTTTATCTGATTTTCTAAATTGGGGTGGATTTTTCTGAGTTTCTATTGGACAGGTTTTTCATTATCAATCATAGGGATAGTATGTTGAATGATAGAAGTTTCGTATGTCTTCAGCTCATCGTAATTCTAGGCAAAAACATTTTTGTATTGTCTCAAAAGACGAATATATGCTAGTTTTTCTTTAGGGGCTAGGCTGTGACCTAGATTAACGTTTTGTGGTTTATCATCGGTTCCTAGGTTTACTAATTCGTAGTTCAGAGTTGAACTGTAGAGCTTAGAATTGGTAGACCTTTTAAACCGACTTTTCAAATCGTACAAGTCTTCCAACTTAACCACCAATTTAGGTATAGCATTATCAGTGCTATCTTGTTGTATTTGTCGATCATGATGGTCTTCGTCAGTTACCTGATTGGAGTAGGATCCTTCAGAAGTGAGGAAATTTACAATATCAGGATCATCATTGAATACTCTCCAATTTGTAATGTTGTCAGGGATGGATGGTCTAAAGATTAATTCTATTGAGAATCTATCCGGACTAAAATCTTCGAAGGGAATAATTCTAGAGGCTACGTTAGCTAAAAGGTCTGTGCTCACGTTTTGGAGTCTTGGGATTGACGAAATATTGAATGCTATAAAATGCTCAGTCAGATCTTGTACTAAAGATTGATAGTGTTTCAAATGACCTGATAGGCAATGTATGGTGTTACGTACCTGTTTGGTGACAATCTCAGAGTCTCCGAAGACTTGAAGATACTTGACGTTCAGCCCGATTGCTTTGTATAGGCCTTGCACCAAGGCCTCATATTCCGCTGTATTGTTTGTGCAATCGAATTCAAGTCTGCACGTAAGCATGGTCTTATTTCCTTCTGGACTAATCAGAACGCATCCAGCTCCTGCTCCTTCGTTAGATTTAGAGACATCAAAATATAATTTCCAAAACAAAGATGTATTTATAGGTTTATCTACAAAATTAACACACTTTGAATTATCAGTTTGGGAAAAATTTTCGACTTTGGACAAAACTGAATTTTCTAAGTAAGGTGATGTATGAGCATTGAAATTGCCGAGGAAAGAATCTACCGAGTAATTGCCTATGATACTGTTGTTATATGCTATTGCTTCATTTTCTCCCTCCAATTCCGTCACTATGTACTTCTGGTGTAACTCTCGTTCAACCTTTATTTGATTTGGTTTACCATTGTAGGGTAACCACATGTGCGACCAGTCGGTTGAGAAGTATCCATGGAGTTTTTCGGACCAATCCCTGCTAAGAATCAAGCCATAGAATTCTGGGATATCAGCTACTAGAATGTCAATAACCTGACATACCTTCGGGTTAGACGACAATCTTATGGTCACTTGATTAAGTTCACCAATCACTTCGACTTGAGATCGATCAAGCTGAACTATGCGCACTGCGGATTTTTGTGGTTGAACATTCAACTTGGCACATATTGATCTGGGTAAAATATTCGTTGAAGCACCAGAATCTACCAAACAATTGTGCACATTTTTATTGAAAATTTCATAGGTGAGAAGAAAAGGGGGAGTGTGAGACCATGATCTTCCTCCAATCAAGGCAATGTCATTTGGATCAATCTTATTGATCGTGTTGGTTGGAGGTCTTCCCATGTTGTGGGAAGCTACAGCTGTAGGCAAAGATGTACTAGGTACGGCATGTAATTCTTTCATCATTATCTTCTGTTGATGTTTCAATTTGATCAATTCATAAAGGGTGATATTAGCCCTAGTCTTTTTCATGTCATCAATAATATTGTATTCCATTTCATCCGACACTATCAGTGTTCTTGATGGAGGTGTTTGCTCTAGTTGGACTAGGCTAGATTGAGTCGCTTTAGCAGTCGTTTTCTTTGTTGCGACTTTATCTTTTGCTGCAGGGCTTGCGCCCTTTTGCTTAGGGGTAGTTTGGGGAGGATCAAGTTGATTTTTGCTTCGTGTGCTAACCGGAAATGCTTCTTGATCTTCTTCTTGTGGGAGGATGAAATCCCACATTCCTTGTAGTTCCACAACTTCTTCGTCATCGGTCTGCCCTTCAGTGGTACTCTCTTCTTCTTCCTCTTCTTCGGGTTCGACATTTGAGATAGCGTTGGGTGGTTTCACATCCATTGAAGGGCCTCTTTTAAAAGCTCTGTAGGGCTTTTTTGAAGAAGTTTCTGCTACTTGTTTTTTTATGTCAATCATCTCATTGGACATGGTCTTTAATACTTTTTGCAATCCTTCCAAATCGAAAGGGTCTTTCGTTTGTTTCTTCTTGGGGTCTTCCTTGAAGGTGACTTTTTTATATTTGCGTTCCTCTATCGCAGATCTCTTTTCCAGGGCTACTACGCGTTTATCTACTGCTATCGCCTCTGTCAGGTTTTCAACTAAGGTTGTTTTATTCGCCCTATCCACGAAGATTGCTAAGTTTGATGGTAAGGCTGTAATATACCATTCACATCGTACTTCTTCGCTGGGTTGGGAAGCAGTGGGAATTTTGTTGAGGATTTTATTAAACCGTAAATTGATATCTTTGATGGGTTCTCTAGCCTTGGCTTTAAGATTGGATAGGTCATTGATTAACGTCGTCGTTGATCTGTCATCACCAAACTTGGTAAGGAATTGACTTTGAAAAATGTCCCAACTTGTGATAGACCCGAAAGGTAATGAAAAGTACCATGACCCGGCTGTTCCTTGCATTGTATAGGGAAAAATCCGGACAACAACATCCTCGTTGGTAACTCCGTTGAGATTGATAGAAAGCATGAAATTGTTAATGTGCTCTTCAGCTAGCATGCCTGCTTCTGGATTGAATTTGGGTAGCCATTTCTCAGGATGGGCCGGTATTTCGCTTAGGGGTGGAGGCATTAAAACTGCCCCAGGATTGTTCCATGGAGACTGGGCCATCATTGAGCTGCTAGTAAATGAAAGTGCAGAGGATGATCCCTGAGGCTGGGAAGATGAAGATATTATGATCTTAGACGATTGAAGAAGAGGGGTTGTGGAAGATGGATGAGTGGTTTGGAATGAAGATGTCGGTGGCTGACTTCGTGGTGAGGGAGTTGAAATGGACGATGTAGATGAAAGAGTCTCACTGTCAGACTCTGGTGGTGTTTTCCTTGCTCTTTTCCTGGTGGGGAGAGGGAATTCAATTGGCTGGATGCCAAATTTTTAACTCTTTAATCTGGTCAGTGGATGAGCAGGATTGTACTGCGAAGTCATGCTGCTTTGAGATTTATCAGACCTCTGTGTAAAAATAGAAAATCCCTGGAGTTTGCAAATCAGAGTTTGAACTTCAGGGGGTTCAATGGTAGATTGGTCTGAAATATTAGGGTATGCAGCAGTGGTTAATACTCGAGCGACTTCTGATTCTGGATTTAAACATACTAGGGAAGTCGGGGGAGTTGATGAGGGCGATTTACTCTCAGAATGGTATTTAGATTTTGATTTAGGTGCCATTCATAGTTCGGGCCCTCCTTCTAGCACCAAATATGTTGAAGCCCCGAAAATCAGGTCGACAACAAGGGGGATACCCACCCGGTCCCGACCTTGGTTGGCAGCTCCTTATCCGTTTGGTATAGCGGGTCCGACTGGGGATAATGGGACCAGTTTCCCAATTTAAGGGTGTGTGTATGTAGAGTTGGATGATGCTGATCTAAGAGTACTTAAAGCTAATTTAATTCAAACTTCTAAACTAACTCTATGCTATTGTAATCTAATGAGAAACAACACATCTAATCTACGCTAACCCGGGGTGAATTTCTTCTATTATGCGATCTAAAGAGATTTCAAACAATAACTGGTAATAAAGATCCGTCAGCTATCATAAGAATAGAAATCAATTAAGATAAACCACTTTGCATAAAAAGTTAGGCAAAACAGTTGTGAACAGCATATCGCATAATAAGTTATTCATATATCAAACATAAATAAATGACTCCACCGTACGAAAGTGCCAAATGGTAACTCATACATTCATGCAGTAACATATAAACAACTAAAAACTGTATATCACTTTAAGAATATAAACAGAAACAGTCAAGAGATAAAAGTACCATTTATGACTGGTTCCACTCATAAGCTTCAAGCAATAATGATTTATCTCTCCTTGCTCTAACATCTACTAAGAGTACAGAAGTGCAACATCAGTAGCAAACATTAAAATGCAAACATTAATAAACCTTGATCCATCCATTCATCAAAACCCCCTCCGAAGGTGCAAAAGTGCATGTTCTGAGGACGAGTTTTTTGACAAATTTCTGGACCCTTCTCCTAATGCCTAAGAAGGGTTTAAATACTGCTAACTAATTAACTTAATTACATAAATTTAGGATACGGTTTTTAAATGACCGCCCTTCTGCTAAAACAAAACTATTTCTAAAAATTGAATCTAATTCCTAACCATTTCTGTATTTGCTCCTTAGTGCTGCAAGCATGCAACATTCGCCTGGGAAGAGTCGGTTGGTCACCCTCTGCTTTCGTTTGAGCTATGAAAATAGAAATAACAAGCGCTGGCACCACTTTCTGGTAAACTAGAAGATATTTTCGAGAATCTTCCTCTGGCTGGGTGTATTCACTGCGTGTATACTTGGTAATAACCCAAATTTCTCTCAAACTGATTCTGCTTTTGCTATTTTGGTTTCCGGCCTTGCGAATGACTGAACAAGTTAGGGATTTTTCTCTCTGAACAATTTTTTGCATCGAAAACTGCCTCCGTTCTTTGTTCCGGGCTTTTCTGGTGCGTTTTCCTTCTTTAGCGCCTTTTTTCTTTTTTTGCTTTACCCAGCATAAGCTTCAAGATCTTTTGTAAACATGCTGCTTTTGTGCACTTTTGACTCTGGCCGTTGGATGGCCTATTGACATCAGCATCTATTGAGTGATACTCTGGAATCTTTGGTCCTGTTGCATGCGGCATCCGTTTATGAAGGCATCTCTTCTCTGTTCTCCGAGCATTTGACGCTTTCCCCTTTTCCTTAGATGTTTCCTGCACATTGCTTCATGTTATTTCCTGTCTTACAGTTTACGCAAAGGAAAAGAGTAATGATAATAAAGATTGACATGAAAGCTTTAAGCTCTTATGAATGCATAATCATGACACCCATAACTAACTGACTCTTCGAAAAACACAAAACTGTCCTTCTTGAATAATTTGGCGTACATTCATTAATTTCTTTTAAGGCGCGCCCAATTTTGGTTTACGGACAGCTTTCCTTGAATACTGCGCCGAGGAAAATTTGCGATGGCTGATTTCTGCGACTCGCATCGCAGCATCACGGATCGCGTCGTCAAGATGTGTCATCGCAGAAATTTATGATCGCATTTATCACAAATTGCATTCATTGCAGATCGCAGATTGCACTTAGTCATTCAATCATTGTGTGCTGCTTACGCGATGTTGCGATATGCGACGTCGCATATCGGCCGTCGGAGATTTCTTAAGATTTTTCTTTTAAGAGCGCTTCATAATGTATGTGATGCGATGAATTTCGCGTCGCTTCTTCGGAGTTTATTATGCTCATAAGAAAATGTTTTATTCTCTTCTTGCGATGCGATACAGTTTTAAGGAGTTGAATACAAAAATTTTCAAAAAATGTTTTTTGGATTTTTTATTAAGGGTCCCCATTTGTTTGGTGTTATTGCTAATACCAAACAAAGAGGGGGGTTGTTGGTGGCCACAACAGCTTATTACTTTCATTTCATTTCTGCAATAGCTCATAACTGTTGTAAAGCAGAGTAAGGGTTTGATAAAAAGTAGATTCAGTTATACTACAGCTTTTAATACTTTTAGAATTAAGTGCATATAGTACGAAGTCACCTTTGAGACAAAAGGACTTTCCCGGGTTGACAATTTAATGTGGTACTCGACTGTTTAATAAATAAACCATTCGAGCAACCGACAGCCATGCCATCATTACCCTTACCACCACCCTTTCAACCACCTCAAATGCCTACACAACCAGTACCATATACAAATAATAAAGCGATGCAAATGATCCATTATATCAGACTACTTCCTTTCCCTGTTTATCAGACTATGTCGGTTGGGTTTAATGAACTTCGACTAAGATCGAGAAGGGTATTAAATCTATAAAATCAAAAACAAAGAAAACCCACATTGATCATCAAGCAGAAAAGTGTGAAGGAGGCTCCTAATCATTCAAAAAGATATGTCACCATTCAACCCATTCCCACACATTTAGATTCCTTACCATCTTCTTCAAACCAACCTCCCTTTCCAGAGAGGTTGGTTATGGGGAAGTATGACCTCATGCCTGAGTCTAACTTGGTGACCGAACATAGGAATGTTTGTATAAAGGTTCCTTTGCTTTAGGCCATTAAAGAGATCCCCATATGTACTAAAATCATTAAGGATCTTTGTCTCAAGAAACCATGGAGGAAAACATTAGAGCCTCATACTATCTAGTTTGTTGGGAGAGTGGCTGAGTTAATGACAAGAAGTGCTCAAATGTAAAATTATACTAACGCTTGAAACCTAATTGTTTCTTTCTAGATAGGTGATGTCCTTGTCTCCAATGTATTAAAAGACCTAGGAGAAGCTATCAATATTATGACTAGGAAAACCATGGAACAACGTCAGTTGGACCACATCCATCCTAGCCCTACTATTCTTGGACATGCTAACTGATCGAAATCAGGCGAGATGTTGTATTAGATGATATGGTTGCTTCAATTGATTCTTGGCAATACCCTGCGGCTTTCATTGTGCTTCAGCCAGAATATCCTATTGGAGGACATCCCTTGATTTCGGGATGACCATGGCTTGCCATAGTAGACACCTATATAGGATGTCGCTCCAGTGATATGTATATTTCTCATGGAGATTCTAGGAAAAGGATCACCTTGTATCCACCTGCTGGATCCATTCAGAATCTTTGAGACACCTTATGGCTAAACTATGATAGTAGTGATGAGGAGACTCAATCTGTTTATTTGATCCAGCAATATACTGAGTCAAATGAGGAGGGTGAGATTTTGGATTTATTTAACAACATGGAAACTATGCCAAATTTTGACTCACTGTATCATATATTTAGCTAGAGCTTTAAGGGAAACTATGATTCTGAGCCCTTTGCACTATAGAGTTTAGTTGCATTTGCTAGCATTCTTTAGTCTAAGACCACTCTTGTTGAAATTAGTCCAGGCAAATCTTTATATATTAGTTCATACTTGGACCAATCCCAACAAGAGAAACTTGTGAGCTTGTTACAAGACCATCTTGGTTCCTTTGTATGGAGATATGAGGACATGAAAGGTATCCCTCCTAAAACCTGCTCTCATCATATTTATATTCAAGAAGGAGATCAACATATTCAATAGCCCCAAAGGTGTATGAATCTTGCACTAAGATATAGTGTTAAGGAATAATTACAAAAAATCTTAGATGTCGATTTACCTATCCTATATATTATAGTCACTGTGTGTCTCCACTAGTGATAGTCCCAAAGAAAGATGGGAGATGGTGTATTTGTATTGACTATAGAGAATTAAACAAAGCCACTCTCAAGGATTATTTTCCCCTTCCCTTTATCGATCATGTGCTTGATACCCTTGCTGGTAAAAGTACTTTTCATTTTTAGATGGCTTTAGCAATTATAACCAAATAAAAATCACACCCGAGGATCAGGAAAAAACCACTTTACCTATCCATGGAGAACATTCGCCTGTCGAGTGCTTCCTTTTGGAATTTGTGATGCACCAGCTACCTTTCAAAGGGCGGTATTGGCTAGTTTTGCTGACCTTGAGTGTGTAGAGGTTTACATGGACAATTTTTCAGTATTTTGTGATTCTTTCCAAGAAGCACTCAAAATTTTAGAAAAAGTGTTTTTTCGTTGCCAAGAAGCTTGCCCTGCTTTGAATAATAAGAAATGTAGGTTGATGTGTAAAGCGAGGGTGGTTCTTGGTCATCTTCTCTCTGACAAAGGTGTTCAAGTAGACCCAGCCAAAATAGAAGTTATATTATGTCTTCTTGCACCCAAAACATAAAGGAAAGTGAGAGGATTCCTTGGACATGTGAGACATTACCTAATATTCATTGAAAACATTTCTAGGATAGCTACTCCTCTTTTTCAACTCTTATCTAAGGATATAAATTTCTCTTGGACTAAAGCCTGCCAACAAGATTTTGAGGAGCTGAAGGAAAAAACTAGTGTAGACACTAGTCTTGAGGGGACCTAATTGGTCTCTTCCATTTCATATTTCCTCATATTCCTCATATACCGTTATTGGCATAGCTTTAGGACAAGAAGCAAATCAACAATCCTACACTATCTACTTCATTAATAAAAACTTGTCACCTTTCGAATTGAATTATATTGTGACTGAGAAAGAGTTTTTAGTTGTGATACTTTCTATTAATAAATTCAGACAGTACATTATAGTTTATGTCGTTCTTGTACATACAAATCATTCTTCCATAAAATACTTAATGAATAAACCTTTGACTAGTGGTAGAGTGACTAGCTGGTTACTTTTACTGTAAGAATTTAATGTTACCATTATCGATAGACTAGGAAAATATAATGTTGTAGATGGTTATATTTCTAGATTAAACAATCCTTGTGAAATAATTCCTGTAGATGATTCTTTTCCTTATGAGCATATTTCTGTTGTGTCAACAAACTCTCCTTGGTTTGATGATATAGTTAGTTATTTAGTTACAGTAAAAACACTGCATCATCTATCCCCTCGAGACAGATGGAACATTATTTATAAAAGTGCCCCATATTCCTGGATTCAGGGAGACCTCTTTTCCACTGGACCTTACCTTATTATTCAGAGATGTGTAAGAGGGGAATAAGTGTTTGATATCTTAAAATCTACACATGATTAACCTTGTGGGGGCCATTTTGCTGATAGAAGGACAACATATAAAATCCTCCGTACTACCTACTTTTGGCCTTCCTTGTTCAAGGATGTTAAATAGTATGTCAAGTGTTGTGATAGTTGTTAGTGAATGGGCCAACCTAGTCAAGCCAATGAAATTCCTTTGTGTCCTCAAGTTATGATTGAACCCTTTGAAAAATGGGTTATCAATTTTATAGGACCTATAGCTCCAACATCCTTAAACAAAAGACATATCTTGGTTTGCACAGACTTTGTAACAAAATGGGTAGAAGCTAAAGTTGTTTCTTTTGCCACTGAAAAAGCTGTTGTTGAATTTTTATTTAGTGAAATTTTTAGTAGATTTGATGTTCCTAGAGAAATTGTTTCTAACAATGGACCTCAATTTGCTTCTAATCTGCCGAAAGGTATTATCGATCAATATAAAATTCTGCACAGGAAAGCAACATTGTACAACCCATGAGAAAATGGCGAGGTAGAATCCACTAACAAGGTGATCAAGTCCATTCTTACCAAAGCAGTGAATCTGCATAAGAAATATTGGGTGAACAGGTTACCTAAGACCTTATGGGCTTATAGAACTACCTAGAGGAACAAAAGTGATCACACACCTTACGAGCTGGTATACAGAAAGTAGGTCCTATTGTCGATTGAATTTGCAATCAAAACATTCAGAACTGTTGTCTAATTAGGATTGTATCTCTCAGAAGCACAACAAAAATGTCTCTTACAACTGAACGAACTTCATGAAATTAGAAGAGATTTTTTTCAACAAAATACATTAATATAACAAGAACGAAGTAAATGGCATGACAAGTTCATAAAAAAGAAACAATTCCAACCAGGTGATTGGGTACTCCTCTATGATTCTAAATTTAAACATTTTAAAGGAAAATTATGTACATGTTAGATGGGACAATATGAAGTGCTGAAGGTTTTTGAAAACAAAGAAATAGATATAAAAGCCATTGATCAACAGGAATCTAAATTCCTTGTGAATGGGCAAAGACTTAAAGCATATTTTCAGCCCACCACTGACGAAAAACTTATACAACAAGTGTTGCAGCAACCAAAATTAAGAATGTTAGGTGGTGATGCCAACCTACTATGAATATGATTTCTCTTTTCCAATAATAAAAAATTAATAAAAAAAAAAAAATTGAAAAAAAAAAAGAAACCAGAAAAAAAAAAAAAAATATATATATATATATATATATATAATTAAAATATATATATATATATATATATATATATATTTTACCTATGACTGTGAAAATCATCTTGCTAACATGGTTATGGAAGGATCCACCTGAAAACTAGCATGCTGGAAGGTGGATTGGTTTCTTTAATAAAAATGGATGTTACTTGATTATTATAAATGATTATTTTCATTGAGAAGAAGTAGGTCTCTGTAAATATTTTCTGGTGACAATAGAACAACTGGCAGAGTTGAGCTCTTATCTAAGTTCAAGGTAGTTGACATGGCATATTTTTCACAAGTAACATAAAATTCCCATTGTAGATAATTTATTCACGATAAAACATCATGTGGCAGAGACATCTGAGAATTGAGGTAAAAACTCTTCCTTTCTTCTTGTTCCCTTTTCGTAATTTTCCCTCTATTTCCTCTTTTGTCCTGGTTAAAATTTCCTTCCTATTCTTCACAAAGTTTCCTGTCCCAACTTCTGTTTTCCCTCTTATTCCTAAAAAAATTCCCCCCACTCCCTTTTCCTATATCCCTTTGGTGGTTTATCTCATTCTAAGTGCCCTCAATAATTTCCTTCCCTTTCTAAAAATTTATCCCTGTCCCACTTCTTTCTTTCCCTCATAATTTTTTTTGCAGGATCTGATGAATCTTTGAAGACCTCACTTGATCAGATCGAGGAAGCATAATGACACCTAGAAACTAGCAATAGAAGAAACTCCTTTAAATTCTACAATTTATTGATGAATTTAGCCTGTGTATAGCAAAGGAAATTTTATTTTGTGAGAATCCCTCATGTAGTATAGGAACCACAACTTCTGGTGCAGGAACATGTTTCAATACAGGAAAGTTGGGTTCAGGTGCAGGAACCCTATCACAATACATGCATTCCATTTCAATCATGATTTTTAATGGATTTGAATTATCTTTTAGAAGCATGATGGCTATTTTTGAATTTCCATGATTGTTAAATTTTTTATTTGATCAACATTATTTATCACTGCTAATAGGAATAAATATTTTAAGTGCAAGGATATTATGGTCTAGTTAAACTTATTTTTAAAGAACTTCCATGTTCCAATGAAAATCAAGATGGTGGCCGGGGATGTGTGTGAAAGATTTCATCCTTAACCAATTGATTAACTGAACCTTACCACCTCTTTAATGATTTTTCTACTATCATGTGTAAACCATGCATTTCCTTCTTGAAATTTTAAAGCATCGTCGCCTCCATTAATCATCATTACTCTACTTACCTTGAAATCATACCAAATATTCAACCTTTTGAATCAAAATCTATATACTGACAGTGTGGAAATTGTCCTAATCACTGATATAATTAGATAGGAATTAAGGCACACTTTCAAAGTGTTATTTTTATGTACATGGATTATGGCACCAGTGCATGCAATTTAAATTTTACAAATGCAAAGATCGTTAGCACACCCTTAGTATTTCAATATTTTATGTCTAGAAGTTCCTTCTTTGTAGGATTTTGTAAGAGAGTGTGGGTAGTGTAACCTTCAAATGATATGGCACTGATCTGCATAGAGATTTGGTTTGTATAGGAACTAGAGGGGATGGTTGACTATGAAGGCAGTCTTCCCTTACTGCAAGAAACATTGTTTCTTCTTTTCTTGCTCAAATTTGATGGTTACAATTTTGTTGTAGCTCTCAAGTTTGCACGCACCTTTTATGGAATGACAACCATGGTTTTTTCTTTATAGTTTCAAGTGATGGAGAAAACCATTTCTCAGGCCACAGAGCTACTAGCCATGGGCGAGAAATGGTTTAAGAAAGGTGAATTGGAGAAGGGTGTGTGGTGTCATTTTCTTCTTGAAGAAGACCACACTGTGAACTGGAAAATTGAATTGCAGAGGAATTCTATGGTTGAGAAATGGAGATATTTGTTGTACATTCTCCAAAATTTCCTCACTTGTGAAGGGAGCTACTCGTTAACCAATATTTATCACATTCGGCTGTTGCTACATTTCAAGTTAGGTAAATTGATAAATTTTCCTCATTTTCTATTGAAACGTTTATATAAGATGTCCATAGGTGTGAAAAAGAGCATAAGAGACCAAATAGGTTTTAAATTATGTCACTATGACCTAATCAAAATTTTGGTTAGGAAGGAGTTGGAAAATAGAGGCACTACATGGGGGACATTTTTGAAAACATTTCAAGGTGAAAGCATAATGAAATGACATCGTGGTAGGAGTTAGTTACAGAAAGGAAGAAAAAAGGTTGTCAATTTAGCGGTTAGTTAGCAACAAGGGAAGAAGCCACCACCTTTAAAAGGTGGTATAGAAGGAAGACCAAAAACTAACAAACCCCAATCTAAGGAGCCAAAAACTAAAAAGAAGGAGCTGAGTAAGGGACAAATTGAAATTGAGAAGCATGAACCTTCGTGAAGGGTTACACGAGGTTAATTGAAAATATGTCATCCTTCTGTGGGAAAAGATTTGATTATGACAACTACTACAATGGAGATCATTGACGACTCTGAGGAGTGTGTTCCTCTGGAAAACCCTCATGTGGAGATTCCTGTAGAAAACTTGATAGTGGAAAATAACCTTTCTATATTAGTAGAATTTGTAGCCTTGGGTACTTTGATCTTTAGTCTGGGTTATGTTGAGGAGGAGGATGACATTCCTCTGTCATCCTTGATGAAGGAAGCCAAGAAGAAAAAGGTAGCTTCCAAACATGACATGATGTAGAAGAAGACCCTACAATAGAAACACATGAGGATAATATTCCTGTAGATCTTGAAACTTAGGAGTTTGAAAAAGAAATAGAAATAATGATATTTTTTATGAGTCAGTGGTTGAAAGGGTGATAGTACAAGAAGAAGATGAAGAGAAAAATTCTTCCCTTGATGTAATTTAGGAGTTGAAGCAGCATATATATGAATTTGAAGTGTTAAATCGATGTGTAATGGATCAGAATACTACATTGAAGAGAAGGAATGAAGAATTGTTAAACACAATGCAGGAATGGAAGCAACATGCAAAGAAATGGAAATTTCATGCATCTCACTATAAATCTCATTTGAGGAAAGCGGTTAAGCACCTAAGGAAATCCCATATTAAGAAACTAAAAGTAGAGGGGTTGGTAATCAATATTCACATCTAGAAGTAAAGGAAGGCATTCAATTGTTATTAAAAAGGTTGAATAGGGTTAATTTCCTTTGTAACTTATCTTTTTGTATTTCCTTAAGGCATGGTGAGTAAATGTCATTAATCAAAGTTGGAGTTTGGTTAGTGCAGGATTTGCAGTTCTCGTATCGCCCGTCATTCCTGTACCAAGTGGACAATCAACCCATTCATTCCGGATTGAATCCAACAACACTACACTTGTTAAGGAATGGTGTGCATCTCTCGTCGAGGGTTTGTTCCATTTTCTACATTAGGTTTGGAGCATTATGGATGAGCTAAATATAGGCTTGGAGTGTTATGGATGGACTAAAGATGGAGGCCAAATGTTGTTCAAACACATTTTCCTGTTAATTTTTCATCACAGTCGAGAGTAGAGTTTTATGTATAAAACGGGATTCTAGGATAGGCTTAGTTAGTGATACTGTGAACAATTTCTGATACACTTTTACTGTAATTTTGTAATCTTGTATCACCCTGTCTCTCTAGGCTGGATCTATGGTTTTACAATGTATATTTGCAAAACACTTTGAATAAATATGGAGCTAATGCCAATTTCATATTTTGGTTCCTGTTATTATCTATAATGTTCCCTTTACGTAGTTGATTTCAGAGTTTTTGGAGAGGGAAACAAGTTGGTTGGTTAGGGCCCAGCTAACCTATGTCATTCTCCCTATCTTTCGTAGGTTGTTTAGATCTGGTTATGTCAGTGTGAAGAAAGTGATTTTCTTTAAATGCTTGAGATTGCAGATTTTATGAAACCCTTGTAAATATTTTGCGTGTGATCTCAGATCTGAGTGTTCTTCGTGTGGTTGATTTAATTTCCATTTCCAATTTTAAGTATTTCTTTATGTTCTTGAAAAAATCACACTTCTTTGCCCTTTTTTCTGAGAAATTTTTTCCGAGTTCTTTCTAAGAGATTGGTTAAGGTTATGATTTTGAATTTTAAATCATTTTCTTTTTAGCATATGTGTGCTTTTACATAAATACAAAGTTTGCCGATATAATAACAACTCTGTAAGTAAATATTAAACTATAACAATTTTGTAAATGAATGTAACTTGATATTATTGATTATAGGGATCGTTTATGGTGTTTCTTTTTGAGATTAACGATTTTTATGGAATTTATCTTTCAAATTAGAGCTTATCTATTTTTATGACCGAGATATAAAAAGGATTAAGTCCTAGCTTTTGGATAGGTACTCTTATTTATAGCGCAAGTTTGTTTCCTTTTCTGTTATTGCAAGATTTCCTTTCCATTATTTTACAGTCATTTTCATTGAAAATTTTGGATTTAGAGTCTTTTCATTGAAGTTCAAGCCTTGGTTTTTCCTCTCTCTTTTCATTTATCTATAGATATAACACATTTTTATTTGAGTGAAGGGTAATTTGAAAAAGATTGTCCTAGTGCAGAAAAAGTGTGTTCCATTTTAAGAACTGTGAAGTTCTGGTACAAGAACAATGAGTTCTTACTACGTGAATAGACCATTCCAGTATAGGAACAGAATGTTCCAATACAGGAACAGAACATTCTAGTATAGGAACAGAGCATTCCTATACCAAAATAGAGTTTCCCAATGCAGGGATGAGACTCATTTCGGTACAGGCACGTAGTTTCTCTAGTACAAGAGTGAGATATCTTCAGTAAAGGACACAAATTTAAAAGTATATTAGAAGATCATTCCTTCTATTTTGTTTAAAAAATTCAATTTTTTATTATAAGAACATATTTAATTTTCCAATATTCTTTTCAGATTGATTGCAAGGCATGCTTTAATTTTTCTCTCAAGGTTTATTTGCGAAGTTTTTTTTTTAATTGAATCCAGTACCCAGAGTGGCTTGGTTTTGTTTTGCTGAAGTTCTTATCTACAATTTAATTTCCTCTTGATTTTGTAAAATTTAGTTAGAAGAATAGAAGTAAGATTTATAGAATTTAAATCAGAAGTATTTGCCATTTTCTTTGATTCTCCTCTAAGTTTACATAGCCCTGGGTTGACCAATTAAGTGTTGAAGGAGTATACTGAATTGTAACTTTGGAACCCAATAGAAATACCCTCAATTAATCCCCACAAGGGGCCCTTGGACCTCACCAAAAGACTACATAAAAGAGAGGTATTTGACCTCTATGGAGATAGATAAGCAATTCACACTCTTTAATAAGATTGAGAAAAATTTATAAAGAGGAAGAAGAGAATGATAGCGAGTAAAGGAAGAAAAGTCTGTTTGTTGGACATGGGCATTAATTCTTTGTTTGGAAAGCTTACATCCTTGGGAAGGAAGTTATCTCTGTTAAAATTTCAATCCAAACAAGAGTAGCAGACTGAGTTAAGGAAATGTTGTAGCGGCTACAACCACCTTCCAAAATTTTGCATTAGCTTCGTTTTGGAGCCTCCCTACCAACCTTTCACAGTAACATGTCTTGTCTTGTCAACTACACAAGCTTCAATGATTTTCTTGCAGAATGATAGCCTGTCCATCAAATCGTGTTGCATTCCCCTCACATGATGTTTCGCTGGACTTGGTCCAACTGTACGTTGAGCATCTCCCTCAAGAAATTGCGCAATTCTGGAGGGGAACTAGCCTTCCCTCTAGAAACTGCGCAATTCTGTTTGGCAGCATGTTGGGCTCCAGAATTGTGCAAATCTGCCTATCACTGTTCACTAGAAAATTTTCACAATTCCTCCCAGCAGGACTGCTCGGCCCAGAAATTGTGAAATTTTGGGCAGTAGTCAGCTGCTTTGCCCAGAAATTGTGCAATCCCTTTAGGCAGCCAGCCCAGCTCCCTCCCAGAAATGCACATTTTTTCCTCCCAACTGAGCAGACTATTGCATGTGTATTTGATTTGACCATTTCCCTTCGGGACTGAGAAAAACTAATTTTCATGCATGGGTTGCTCCTCCCAAGGTAGCATACAAAGGCGTCCCTTGTTTCAAGGATCTATTTTTAGCAGTTGGAGGTTACATGCAAGGATCATTTCAAAAACCTCCCACCAAGTGTCGCTTTCACTAGATTTGTGCCATGCGTGTTGCAACCTTGATTTTATTGAAACTCATCAACTAGATGTTGGAGAGCTCATTCCTCACATCGATCTTGCAGCTCTGACATCCCACATTGCATCTAGGAGTCGCCAACACATTTAGCTTAGTTGTTTTGGGGTAAGCCCGCTTTTCTTGTCTCGCACTATGTTTCTAGCACCTTTTGTGTTTCACTTTGTATGAATGTTGTCTTCTTGATTTCAATGAGAACTTGATGTCATTTTGATACATACTAGCTTGGAATAGCACTGTTTCATTTTTCCTTTGCATCTCATTGTGGTCGTATGCATGACATTGTTTTGCACAGACGATAACCTTTGTAGTGACTCGATTCGCACACATGCATGCTTTCCCATTTTCTGAATCCTACACTTCTTGTTTGCATGAATGATCACCCACTCTCATTTGCACTCATCTTACCATGCATTCAGACTTCTCATGTTTTCAGTTACCCGTCAGCTGGACTAGGCTGCCTTGGCCCAACTATGCCTTGCCCGACTAGCATTGCACATTTCCGAAAGTGAAGGCTCTGCCTTCCCTCCATAAATTACACAATTCTAGCCAGGAACTGACCTCTAGGCTTGCATTGTACAATTCTTAGAGGCAGTGTCCTGTTGGCCCCAGAAACTGCGCAATGCAGTTTACTAGTTGCATGTGACTACTGAATGAAGTTGTGCATTGTGCAATTTCAGTCCTCAGCAAGATAGGCTGGACTATGCATTGGGTAGTTCCAGTAGACAGTCAGCCTCTTGACATCCTGGATAGTGTCTTTCATAGTTTTCGCACTCAGTCTCCCAACCTCCTAGTGAAAATTACGCAATCGTCATGATGAGTCACATAGGTATGTTGCAAGTCAGTTCTCAAGTTTGTTTTGGCTTTCGACTGACACATTGCTTGCCATGAGTTTTTCCATGTCTCCAGGTATCATAGGTGTTCATCTGCCTCTCATTAGAACAAGCACAATGGCCTTAAGGAGAGTAGAGTCAAAGGACACCATTCAGATCACAACATGGGTTGTAGCCAAGCAAGTTTTTATGAGCTTTCCTACCTATGAAGACATCAAGTTCTTCATATAAAAGGACATCAAGATAATATGGCAACAACATCACAACAATTAGCATCACAGTGAGCAGCACCATCAGCAGGAGCAGAAGGTAGCACACCTGCACACAATGTATGCAAGAGGAAGGTTGTTGATAGCATAGAGGCGAAGCAAAGCTGCAAGTCCAAAGTAGATCCACTCATGACAAAATCACTTTTGGAGATTAGGGCTAGGAGGTGATGATACGACAAGACAATCGCGTGAGAGCAAATAAAATAATAGAGAAGGAGTTGTAGGTGATGAAGTAGCAACTCAAGGAATAACATGAGCTATATAAATGAGAGAATGATTTGCAGCAAGAACAAGTACAGCAGTGAGCGCAACATGCACTTAAAGATGAAACTGCGCCTATACAAGTTATAGATCAATCTCAGTAGCTGGAACATAGCAGACATGGTGAGAAGTGTTGTTGACCTCATGCAAGGGAATTCAGCGGCAGGCATGTCATTGTGCACATGCATGTGATCTAACCTATTTTGCACACTGACCAAGGAAAAGACAAGAAGCAAGTCCGACTGAAGCTAAACATGTTTTTGACAATTGATGTGCATGACCACCGACACACACTGGAAGATCATCATGGACACTATGCATTCGTGTTTTGTCCATTCAGTTGCACCCAAGAAGACCATGTGCATGCTAGAAGACGAGTTGGATGGAGGAGCCACACCAATGCACCCAAATGCAATAGAGGCAAGAGTTCACTTCAGTAAGATGTCACCATGGAGTGCATGCACACCATCATAGACGACCAAGCTTGGCATCATCTCACCACCTAGTTCACCATCACAAGCATGTCAAAGAGTTCGTCTCACCATAATGGATCGATGTGAGTGATGTCTTGCATGGATTTCTCAAGCCATTTTTTCTCACATGGGCACATGTGCATTGTAATGTAACGTCTTGTCAAGTGGAAGTTCAAGTGTTGATAGTTGGATGTAATAGTCATAGAGTAGATGAAGAGTCATGTGGGTAGATGAACTGTCACAAAGGGGAATGTCAAGGGTCACCCCACCCTTTTCTATAAATAGAACCTCATTACTCATCGTAAAGTCTTTTGGTCAGCCAAGCTTCCGAAAGGACTATCTTAGAGAGATCTTGGACAATATTGTAATGAGCCTTGGCTTCTCCACTGCGTACAACTAGTTCATCTCTTTGCAGGAGCAGGAGGTTTTAGCTGTAACATTCTGCTGTCAGAACTAGTGGTTGGACATGGATGTATTGTATGGCTGGAACTTACACTTATTAATATAACAAGAGCCAAAACATTTCATGCCTATTTTGTTTTATATTTCAGCTATCTATTTACTCTTAATGATATATGTATTTGTTTACTTACGCATGCATGTATAGCTATTTTTAGTGTATGTATGTATGAATCTTTCTGAAATGTGCTGTTGGTTTAACCATCAGTTTTGATTTCTAGCTAACTTGCCTTCCATCTTGTGATGCATCCTTGCTCGTGTGTTCCCTTCTTAACACTATGCTATCAGATGTTTTAGGGGGCACACTAATCTCAAAACCCATGTGTTAGAACCTCTCACGCACCTTCCTTGGATCTCTGCATATGTCACACCCTTGCTACCAACAGAGTTATCTTACTTTCCTCTATATGAAATCATGATCAAGGCATTACCATACAACCCACTGTTGGGGCTCCTACACGAAGTGGTCTGAGGTCTAATTGGGACTTCCTACTGAGGAGATCCCCATACATTTTGGCAGGTCCAACACCATCAACATTTTGGCACTAGAAGGAGGGCTAGACGACAAGTTAAGTCCCCACATCTGTTGTGAATCTCTGCATATCCATCATGACTAACTATAGAGTTGCTCTTCCGGAATGTATCTTTTATGGAAATTGCTTCATTATCTCGGAAAAGCTCTCGGATAACTTGTCACATAAAACATACGATGGTGGAGGCCATGTAGCCTTGGTTAGGCATGTGGTCAGAGTTGTAGGCTCATGTGAAAGACATGGAACCTTTGAAGAGTACATGAGATGCGGGTTGTTCTTTTACATGCTTCGAGGGCACCCAATGCACTGGTGTGCCACCCAACCCAAAAAATCTATTCATTCTCTCGCTCATCTAGTCACAAAAATATATCGTGCTTTCAATCGCTTTGGTTGTAAAGCACTAAATAAAGAAATTCTGAAATTACAAAAAGCACCCGATGAATCCGTTGAATAGTTTCACACACACTTTTTTAATATTGCATACCAATTGCCTGAAGATGATATTGGTTGTGAATTTCTCAATGGAATATTTGAGTATCTTCTTCACATATACGAACCCCACCCAGCACACTTCAGTGATGGAGATGCGCAATCACTGGCAAGCATGGTTGTTGTCACAAGTGACTATCTGCCTTCACCTCATCATACAGCTCCACCATCGTGGAGTGATGTCGGAGACCATGCACACACATCTGTTGAACTGTCACATCCTTCCACCCCACCTGCTCTTGATATCTGTGTAGATTTGGCTTGCAATCTTGTTGGTAGTCACGTGGATTCATTCCCTCAACCTCTATCCCCGCATTTTGTTGATTGTCTGGATTGTATTGTCTTGTGTTCTTCCATTATGGACTTCTCACCTTCTATGAATGATGATCAGGTTGCTGACGGAGTTGGTGTTACATAGTCAACCTACACCATCATTCATGATGAGTGTGTGTTGGAATCTAAAGAAGAACCCATAGTTAAGGATGACGCCCTTCTAGCCTGCAGAAATTCCCATTTTTAGATCACCTGATAATGCAATATACTAAAGCAAAATACTTGATCTACTTCTACAAACAATTATGTGGAAGCTTAATCGAATTGAGCAACATCAATAAGAACACATATAACTGATAAGAAGAAATCAATCACACATCACACAGAAGATATAACCAGGGGAAAGCATCAGCCTAAAACCCCAACTCTGTATTATCATACAAGTGGAAATATTGTCCAAGTTACAAAAAGAATCAGCTCAAAAGCTTTCCTGCTCTCTTTGTAATCAAACAATGAAGTTCATAGACATAATAGACAAGTATATATCCTCATCAAGTCCTCCAATCTCCTATTTCTTTGTGCAATTTTTCTTGGGGTCTAGTGAAGCCTCATGTGTGAATTGGCCCCATCACAGTCACTGAACAAGAAGAAGTAACTACACAATCCTCTTGGATAGAAATCCTTCTACATGCAAGGAATATTCACCAAGGAATATCCTAGCAACTGACAGTACATTGTCCCTCCATCTAATCTAAACTGGGTCTCTATCTGAACTGACATGCATGAGTTATGTATGAGATAATATTCAATTAACTGAAAAGCAGCAGTTATATGCAAGCATGCATTAACTAACTGAACTTACTTAATTTAAACAAACTATTTAAATCAATCTAACTAGACTTGACTTAGTTAACTGAGCCAACTAATTACATCTCAAATTAGAACTCATCATTATCTCTTTAACTGATGGATAAATTCCTCAATTAATGGAGAAATTGTTGCATTTCCCCACATAGACTTCAAGTTTGATTTTCCTTCAATAATTAACTCAAGATGAATTAATTAATTAATTTTGAAACTGCTATTAATATCAATTTCGAATTTTACTTCCTATTATAGTTTATGGACTGACTAAAATAGGAAGGGATCCCGAAATGCTATTTTTAGAAAAGCTATTTTTAACACTTTCACTTTTCATCCATTGTAGCTAAGTTCAACACTGGATGAAACTACTATTTATAGTAGTGCTATTTATAGCAGTGCTATTTTTAGCATTTTATATTTTTAGCATTTCTTGTTGCTATCTTCAACACTCCCTATCAACAAGAAAGGGATTATCAGTAACCCCAATCCTGTCTCTGTGGAACTTGGACTTGCATTTTGACAATGCTTTGTCAAAATATTTGCATCCTGCTCCTCGTTCGAAACATACAACAACAACATGATCCTCTTGACCACATAGTATCGAAGATGGTGATACCGGATATCAATGTGCTTGGACCTGTCATGAGAAACTAGATTCTTAGAGAGTTTGATGCAACTCTGATTATCACAGTAGATCACTGTAGGATCCATCCTCTGACCAAACAATCTCACTACAATCTTCCACATCCAAATGGCCTCACATGCAGCCTAACTAGTAGCCATGTATTCACCCTGTGCTAAGCTAAGTGTAATTGATCTCTGTTTCCTGTTGTACCAGGAAACTGCAGTTGAACCAAGGTTGAAGATTCCTCCAGAAGTGCTCTTCTTCTCTGATGGACTCCTTGCCCAATCCGCATCTGTGAAGCCCTAAATTTTCACTCCCTTTGTCCATCTATACCACAATCCAAACTAAGATGTGCCTCTAAGGTATCTTAGCACATGCTTCGTTGCCTTCCAAAACAGCTTGGTGGGCTAAACCATAGCTTGACTCAGCTGGTTCACCACAAAGCATAAGTTGAGTCATGTGTTCACTAGATACATAATTGAACACTCCAGCTATCGATAAATAGTAGCAGCTACTACCTCACCTGAAGTAGCATCCTCCTTCCTCCAGTTCACAGCTAGAGGAGTCTTCATGGGCTTGCACTTCTCCATGTGAAAGCACCTGAGTATCTCATTGGTATACTTGCCTTGAGACACAAATACTTCCCCATCTCTCTGCCACACCTCCATGCCTAGAAAGTAGTGCATAAGGCCCATGTCCTTCATCTCGAACTCTCTTGCAAGGTCCTCCTTGCAAGACTGTATCAGCTAATCACCACCTATCAAAATCAAATCATTGACATAAAGTACAATGATCAATGGCTTAAATTCTACCATGATGTGGCAAAGGTTTGCATCTACTTCACTCTTGGTGAAGCCCAACCCGGTGAAATAGTTGTCGATCCTGGTGTACCAAGCACATGGTGCTTGCTTCAACCCATATACAGCCCTCTTGAGTCTGCACACATGCAACTCACTATCGAAGGTTTCAAAACCTTCTAGCTGCTCAATGTACACCTCCTCCTCAATCGTCCCATTGAGGAATGTTGTCTTCACATCCATCTAGTGGATCTTCTACCCCATCTGAGCTGATAGTGCCAATATCGATCCAATCGATGAGTACCTTGCTACAGGAGAAAAAAATCTCATCATAGTCGATCCCCTCGACCTGTGAGAAACCTCGGGCAACAAACCTTTCCTTGTGTTTCTCAAAACTGCCCTCAGCTGCCTACGTTACCTTGTAAGGCCATCTGGAACTCACTACTAACTTGTCCTGAGATCTTGGGACAACATCCGAAACATAGTTCTGCATGATGGAGTCATACTCCTCCACCATTGCATCAACCCACATTGGCTGTTGCACTGCCTCCTCAAATGAGGAAGGCTCAGAATCTACACACTCCCCAACCAGGGCCATCTAACTAGTGTACCGCTCGGGTGACCTCCTCTATCTGTGCTAAGAAGATGGCTATCCCACATTCTCCTGCACATCCAACATCAACATGAGTTGATGTCTCCACTCCTACATCCTCTGCATGCGGCTGCTCTGCATCAATCTGAGGCTCCTCCTACTTAGGAACTGAAAGTTCCTCATCTACATGCAACTCAAGCTCCCTCTCAAGTGATAAGTGCATGGCTTTCTGCTCATCGAACTTTAGATCCCTACCTACGACAGTCCTCTGAGTGGAAGGAAGGTACACCCAATAGTTGTGAGGTGTATCCATGTGCCCCACAAGTATTCCTAGCTCAGCTATTGGGTCTGGCTTCTTCCTGGCATCTTTGGTCACATGACAGTAAACTGATGATCCAAAGATTCAAAAGTGACTTACATCAGGTCACTTCCCAGAATAGGCCTCCATAGGTGTCTTCATCCTGAGTATACAGTGTTACACAAAAATATCGTCACCATGATTATTTGTAGTCAGTATGGGTCTATCATCACTTGTACTGTCCTCCTAAGCAAGTCTCAGACCTCAGCTCTTCAAATCAAGCTTTGAAAATGAGAGAAAGACATTAAAAATCAATGTAACTCTGGTTCCGCACTTTCTCTCATTGTCACCTGCGGTCCCGCACCTTCTATGTACAAAATTTGCGGACCTGCTTGCTCTGTCCCTAGCGGTGTAGGTGCGGACCCCTGTGAAAGTCAAAAGGCGCAAGTTTTATCTTAAAAAACTCACTTTGGGTTAATTCTAGAGGTTTCTAGAAGGAATTTTGACGTGGATTGTTCGCTCTGAGGTGGTTCATGCATCCCAAAAGAGAAGGAGCTAATCCCTTGATGAGAGGAGCTATCCCTTTGAAGGAGGACCTAGTAACCTCCCTCCATTGCACTATAAATACAGGCATTGGGCTGGTTGCTGGGGAGGTTAGAAGATGAACATTTTTGAGAGTAAATGCTGGTGAAATCAAGACTTCCTAGTTGAGCTTAAGAGGAGAGATCACATACCTTTTTGGCTTCATTGGGGAGTGAGTGAAACTTGTCAAAGTAGAGGAGACTTCTTGCTGGACCCTGGGAGGAGCTTGTACAGCGTCAAGGCAAAGGTTGTAAAGTTCTTCTTTTGAATTAATACAATCAAACTCATTTTTCTCAACAAGTATCTTATGTTATTTGTTTCATGGACTCCTTTACTTTCATGTTAAATATGTTTTATGCAATTGGCTTTTTAGGTGCTATTTAATTTGTTTGCTTTGTTTGTGTTTGCAGATTCGCGAAAAGGAGCTCATTTGGATCAAAGGAGCGAGGGCATCCACAAGCTTGCATTGGACCTAAGGTAGGCCCTAAAAACACTTGTTTGCCATTGTTTATAAAATCATATTTAGAGAATGATAGTGTCTGGTTGGTTTGCTTGTCGTTAGCTCTTCTTTAGATTCTAGGAAGGTCTATCTTGTCCGCAAGATCGACTTATTCCGTGTGACAAAATGGCGACTCCGCTGGGGAGTTGATTGTTTTCCTTTTTTTTACTTTGACCTAAGAAACTGTGTTTTTGTTTCTGTTTTTGGCTTGTTGTGTGTAAAATTGGGTAGAGTTTGTAGATCGAGGGTTATTTTTCGTTTTTCATAGCTTTGGGAGAGGACCGCACCCTAGCCGTTTGACACAGTGCGTACTTACCCACAGCTTGGCTTTTAGCACAGAGCGGGACCGCACCTGTGCCAACTGTGGGTCTGCGGACCCTGTCAAAATTTTGAAAACCCTAAGATTTCCTCTATTAGTCAGCTTAGTTTGTGTCTAGAAATTGTTATCCACTACCCAGACCTGCATATAACTTGTCAGAAGCTTTCCTTCGATTGATTTCGTTAGTGTTAGGGTTTTAGGTGAAATTCCTAGGAGTTTTGCTTGTTGGGTTTGTTTTTCATTTTGGTTGTGTAGTGGCTCTGAGCTTAGAAGTTGTAGGGACTTCAGATCACCTTAGTGTCTACCAGCATTCTTATGAGTCTGACCATTTATGAAATCTCCCCTTGTTTGAGGAATCCACTTTGAGTTTTCTCTTTACAAAACTTCGAAAAGCTTGTGTTTGAAAGTTTGGATTTTCATTTTCAAAAAGAAAACAAAATTGGTTGTTCTTGACTTATTTGTGATTCTGCATAAATTGGTCCTTAGCTTACATCTAGCTAAGTAAAACATCCTTAAAAAAGACTTTTAGTAGGCTTTGACTTCAAATAGGTTTTTATAATTTGTAGATCTCAAAGTTAGTCATTTTCATAGTTTTGAGTGTTTTATTAAAAAAAAATATAAAAATATCTTTTGGAAAAAGTTTGTTTTGTAGTGTTTGAGTGCTTTGAAACGAAAAAGGGAAATTTTTGTGAAATAACTAGTTGTCTCGTTTTAAGTGCTTTGGAAAGGAAAAAGCTCTTCTTTTAATTTGTTTGATTGAGAAAGATTCGTTTTTACAAAGTATTTGCATTCTCAAACTCTTTCTTAGTTTAGAAGTTCATCGAAGAGAAAAAGATTGTTTAGATCATCGTAGGTGCATTTTTAGTGATTTTGAGTTGAGTCTTCATACCACGAGTTTCATCTCCGCACCTTTTGACTTGAACAAAAACCACTAAAATTAACGCTTAAAGTAAAATTCAACTAGTAACATTTTTATTTCTAGGGCTCTGATACACCAACTTAGCTCAGGCTAGTGTCTTGGAGTAGGAGAGTAATTAACTCTCCAAGACAGTAAAAACAAACAAGTCGTTGTATCTTGTGGTAGGGAAGAAATCCAATTGTTGCATTTATGCTCTGGGAAAGCTCCTCTTAAAGGAGAAGCACGAGATCGTGTCCGAACCAGTGTGGGAATCAATCCTTCCTCATTGGGAACGACGCCAGATATTCACGTATTAAAAACGGTAAACCTCGGATTAACCATTGTCGAGGAGCCTGGGGTCACTTGTTGGTAAACCTTGGATTATGTCAAGGAGCCTTCAAGGGGATTGAGCTTGCTAATCTGCCCTTACGTGTGTATCGGATCATAGACTGTTCCCCCAGGTATATTTGTCTCAGCTGGTAACCTTAGTGGCCATATTCTTTAGGACTCTTCCTGAGGTGACAGTGGTCGGAAGATCCCACTGTACCTGGAGCAGACGTCGGCTACACTCACTTGGATTTTCTGGGGGGTTCTCTTCACTCGAGACGGTTAAGTGGAGGAACTTGTGCCAGTCTATTCATTAAGCAGGTTGCCGGGGTAACTGTTCCAACCGCCATTTCTGTATTGAACTCTGCGACGTTGGATTTCATCACCAACTAGTGTTTTCGGTACGGAAAGTTATTGTTTGTGTGTGTTTGATCTCCTAGATTCTTTAGGCGTGTGATTCAAATTTGTTTGGTTCTTTAGAGACTTTAGGTGCTTTTTCATTGAGATTTTACTTTGTTTGCGTGTGAAGTAGTTAAAAGTTTTCAACTGTGGCTGAATTACCAAGACATTCCCCTAGACTTCGGGGCCAGTCTCCTGAGTTTGTAAACGTGGCTGAGTTACTAAGGAAGTCCCGTAGACTTCGGGGCCAACCTCCTGAGGAAGTACCGAGCCAACTTGAAGGCTTAAAAGTCCTCGTAACTCCTAGAGACAGTAGAGTTGGGTCACCTGAAGAAGGAGAATATTCTTTGATAGTACATCCTGATTTTCAACCATTAGTAGCAGATTATAATCCACAGTCAGTGTCTGTTTCCGAAATTGCTGGTAGCTTTTCATCTACTAGTGATATAGGTGAGGAACATGAAATATCCGAGCCTGAAAGTGAATTTCCTGTTACTCCGAAATCGGGGTTTGTTTCTCCAACTTCTAGTGGTCCTGGTTCACCTAGGGTAGAAAGAGTAATCACCCAAGATCTTCCTTCTGGACTTATTGCTATTGAAGAACTTGCTCCGGAAGAAGAAGTAGGCATCCCTATCCCTGAAAATCAACCTGTTATTGAACTAAGGGAGCATGAATCAATTTTTTACAGTCCACCTAGGAGCAGTTCTTGGTACCTTTCTTTGACTAATTTTTTAGAAAACTCAGGGTTAAGTTTCTCACCACCTCGTGCTCCTTATCACCCATCACCTAGAGGTTTTTATACTCCTGTCAATATGGTAGGATAGTCATCCATGTTTACTCAATCGCCCGAATCTTTTTTTTACGACGGTCCTTCTGTTCCCTCCGGGTATCAGTCACTTTCTGGTACTTTTTTGGGAGCATCTCCTCAACCCATTGAGCAAAGGTTATTAACTGGAAACAATGGTACTAAGCCGTTGAGCGTAGAAGACATTCTTATGATGTCAGGTTCTATTCCCAATCCTCAACCTCAAGGTGGCTAGTTACCGCCTGCGGGGCAACCTCAAGGTACACAATTTGCATCTGGGGGGCAACCTCAAGGACAATACATACCTATGCGACAGTACGTTCCTCAAGGTCAACCCCAGACTCAATATGTACCCCAAGGTCAACCCCAGTATCAATTTATACCTCAAGGTCAACCCCAGTATCAGTATGTGCCTCAAGGGTATCAACCCCAATGTCAATACTCGAACCAAGGTTTCCAACCACCCCAAGGTCAAACGTATGTTCAAGGAACGGGAAATGTACCTTTCAATTATCAATCCTACCCTCAACCCGGTTATGGTCCTCAGTATTCTCAACCTGTTATGGGTCAATACCCCGGAATGAATATAGTGTGGGATCCATCGCAAACCCAACAGGTGTTGCAGCCAAGTGTACAGTTGTCATCTCAAACTGGACAACCCTTAATTTCTGGTACACCGCAGCAACCAGTCCAGTCTAACATTCAAACTTCTGTACCTTTGGTAGTTTCTCAGCCTGGGGCTAGTACACCTCGTACTCCGCCTCAAACGACTGCTACAACTGCCGCAACATCTGTTCAATCTACCCCACCTACTTCTGGAGTATCGACAGCTCTGGTTTCTACTGTTCCTATATCTACTCCTCAGACATCTTTACCACCGTCTGGATCTACGATTCAAACTTCGGTTCAGATGCCTGTAGGACAACCTGGTTTAAGTACGGTTGTCACAAGTCAACCACAATTCACTTATCAATCGTACCAGGGACAATACCAATTCGGTCCTGCTGGGTAGCAGCCAGTCTTTCAGTATCAACCATACCCTGGGTACACTTATCAAAAACCTCAACAACCCTAGTACGGTCTGGTTAATCCTGGTTTTCCGGGAGGATACAATATCCCGAACACAATTCCTATTCCTAGTTATCCCAGATATCCTCCTCTTGGGGCTGGTCTCATGACCCAGAGTTTTAGGGATCCTAATCGGTAGTTACCATTTATCGCAACTTTGGACTTACCTGACTTGTCACGCCTAACGAACGATCCCATTAATTATCTTCCGTTTTGGCCGCCAATGCCGAATAAGTTGCCTAGTGACATTCCCAAGTTCAAAGGTAAATCAGGAGAGGACCCGTCGAACCATGTGATGACTTACCACCTCTGGTGTGCGTCTAACTCCATTTCATATGATTCGATCCATCTTAGACTTTTCCAGTGCACTCTAATTGGCCTCGCGGCCAAGTGGTACATTGAGTTACCGCGAGGCACTTTTTATAATTTTAGTCAGTTAGCTACCTCGTTTTTAACTCATTTTCAGTTGCCAGTTCGATATGACAATGGCACGGAATTGTTAACTTCACTAAAACAATCGACATCCACTTACATTTCAGATCATATTCATGAGTGGAGACGTCGACGACGTTTAGTGAAGGTATTTATTCTGGATCAGATCTTGGCTGAGTGGTTTGTAAAATCTTTGTTGCCAAAGATCACTGAAGATGTTGCTAAAGCCAGATTTGTTACTGAGGAGCAAGTAATTTCTCAAGAACAGTACCTTGACTTGGTCTATACTCAGTCAGGTACGTTACACGAAAAAATCCCCGATCTTCCCAAGCAAAATCAAATCGCTGCAGCTCCTTCGGGATCTCATGCCGCCGATGGTATGATTGGTACGATTAACACTAAAAGTAAGAAGAAGTCTTCCAAGAATTCTTCCCCTATCATAACCTTGCCTGATTCCCCAACAGGAGATTCTTCTGCGGAGATTTCTGCTGATATTCATGTTGTAGAGTCATCTACAGCCAAATCAAAATCCGGTGGGAAGAAGAAAGGAAAGAAGAAGAATAAAACATACAAAAGTTCAAAGGAGAAACCTGAAAAGGCGGAATCCAATGATGAAAAGCGCAAACCTCATTATCCTTGTCTCATTTGTGACGATGAACATTTTACCAGAGACTACCCTCATCGTGCAGAGGTTGCGAACATTGTCAAGGGTTCCCAAACTCCTGCTGTTTTGAAGGATCCTTTTCCGGCTCAAGACAGTAAGATGATAGGTTCATCCTCGAGTGCCAATGAAGAACCCATACTGATGATGTCCCATGTTAGGATTGCGACTCGATCGCAAGATTATGGTAGTAAAAGTCCTGTTGATGGTAAAGAAGCAGAATCTTCTCATTCTAATCCATCAACCTCAGCTCCCGGTTCCGATCCACTACAGATCGAGAAACCTAATCCAGACTTGGTAATCAAACTGCCCGCCAAGGGTATACTTCGAAAGTCAACTTTCAATCCACATGCGAGAGTGGCTCAGGATTATAACATTGTTGAGGATTTAGCTGTTTCACCCTCAGCAATGTCAGCTTTGGAAGTGCTACAATCATGTCCAGCACAGCGTAAATTACTTTTGTCGGCTATAGGAGTTGTTGATGTTCAGGACCCGAACCTAATAATCTTCGATCTAGAAAATAGTACACCTCGGTTGCCTCATCAAATGGCTTTCCAGATTCCAGTGATTTTCAAAAACAGGCCTATTCATCGGACTGTAATTGATGAGGGAGCCTCAACGTGTATTATGTCGATACAGTGTTGGAGATCGCTTGGTTCTCCTTCGCTAAATAAATCCCCGATGATACTATAGGTCTTTGATGGCCGTGGGTTTCATCCTTTTGGCATTCTACAGGATTTGCCTATAGGGGTTGAAGGAAAAACTGTTAGTCTAGATGTGCAGGTGGTTGATGCCCCTCTAGATTACAACCTTCTCTTGGGTCGAAGTTGGTCTTACGCTATGACAGCAGTCGTTTCATCGGTCTTTCGAGTAATAAAGTTTCCACATAATGGAAAGATCGTAACAATAGACCAGTTGGCTTACCTTTCATCGGACCTATCCTCTTCGGAGAGTATTCAACATGTCAGTAAAACGACTATCCCATATAAAGATGTTGGAGTAGGACTAGTTAAAGATGCCGGTCTACTAGGAATTTTTCATTTTCCTCCGATCAACGCATCATCTTCATTTGCAACCATTCATATGATTACATCAGACACCATTGTTTATGATGATCCTTGGATCATTCCTTCTGAATCTGAGATCGACTCATTTGGTAATTCCATGCCTTTGAGTCCATATGAAATTGCCTATGAAGCCATGCAGTCGTTTGCCGACCCATGTTCAACCAAAAATGACTTAATGAATGTGGTCCGTGAGGAATCACATTTCACATCAACCTCGGATTTAACCACGTTTTCTGAACTTGTTCACTCTGATGAGCAAATTCGTGAAATCCTGTGTGTAGATGATTTACCATGGGAAGATCTCCATCACAGATCTTCGTTTTTACCTGAGGATGATCGTTTTGAAAATGATTTCTCATCAATTTTTACAACTGAATATGTCAAGGAACCTCAGAATCCAATGAAACATCCCGATTCAGAGTTAAATTTGGGAAACATCTCTCAAACTATTCCTATTGACATTTCGGTTAAGCCCGGAATTGTTGAGAACATTCATATAGGTGCCTCATGTACAGATGATGAAATTCAGATATATAAGGCCCTATTTCAAGAATTTCGTGACGTGTTTGCCTGGTCCTATGAGGAAATGCCAGGAATTGATCCCGCGATTCTTGTTCATGAGATCAAGACTTACCCGGAGGCTAAACTCGTCCGGCAACATTTGCGTCAGATTCACCCACGAAAAGCTGCTGCAATTAAAGCAAAAGTTGAAAATTATTGAAAGTAGGTTTCATTTATCCGATCCCGTTAACGGATTGGGTATCGAATATTGTTCCGGTTAACAAAAAGCAGGGAACAATAAGAATATGCATCGACTATAAGGAAATTAATTGATCCTGTCAAAAGGACAATTACCCAACTCCCTATATCGATCAAATCATTGATGATTGTGCCGGCAGCGAAATATTCTCCTTCATGGACGGTTTTTCCGGATACAATCAAATCAATATTCTACCTGCCAATCAACCAAAAACGGCTTTCATTTCTCCATGGGGGACATTTGCTTATTGCAAGTTACCTTTTGGGCTTAAGAATGCCGGAGCAACTTTTCAAAGGGTGATGTCTTATGCGTTTCATGACATCAAGCACATTGTGCAACCCTATCTCGATGACTTGCTTGCTCATTCATTACATCGAGCTGATCACCTCGTCCATTTACGAGCAATCTTCATGAGGTGTAGGCATTATCGTATTCAGTTGAACCCACACAAATGTGACTTCTGTATAGAAACGGGTCGATTGCTAGGGTTTGTAGTTTCGAAAGCCGGCATTCGCGTTGATCCCTCGAAGGTCGAAGCTATCATCAAATTGCCTCCTCCTTCGAGTCTTCGCCAACTCCAAAGTTTGCAGGGGAAAGCAAACTTTTTACGACGATTCATTCCTAACTACGCCGAGGTTACAAAGGGTTTTACCCAGTTGTTGAAGCAAAATACTCCATTCTATTGGGACGAGATAGCTCAAAAATCTTTTGATGCACTTAAACACGCATTGACCCATGCACCGTTGTTGCATCCTCCCAACTACAACGAGGATTACTTCTTGTATCTCGCCACCTCTCATTCCACCATTGGAATGGTCTTAGTTCAGGAAGATGAATTCAGAACGGAACATGTGATATATTACCTTAGTCAAACGTTAAATCCAACTAAGCTAAAATACTCACATGTGGAGAAATTGGTATTTGCAGTTGTTCAAGCTGTCCAACGTTTTCGTCACTACATTTTACTACGTAAAACTACAGTAATTTCGGATTGCAACCCTATGTTCTACATTTTGACCAAGCAATTGCTAGGGGGCAAGTACTCTAAATGGATTGTTATCCTGTAGGAGTTCGACTTGGAATTTGAGAAATCTAAGTCTAAGAAATCTTTAGTTTTTGCAGAGTTAATGTGTGACTTCCCGCGTGCTGACACGGAAACTGTGGCAGAGGAACCCATTGCAGATGAATCCTTGTTTCTAATCAGCACTTTAGAATCATGGTATGGGGATGTCATCATTTATCTCCACACCCAATCCTTTTGGCCAGAAATTTCAAGTTCAGAACGTCGAAAGATTCGATTCCAGTCCCAACAATTCAGGATTATTGGAGATACTCTTTATCACCATGGGGCGGATTTTGTTTTTTGACGTTGCTTAACTCACAAGGAAGCTGAAAGGGTTCTAAATGACTGTCACTCTGGAGCATGTGGCGGTCATATGTCTGGGTTTGCCACAACCCAAAATATATTGCGCGCTGGCTACTTCTGGCTGTCTTTATTTAAATATTGTATTACGGCGGTCCGAAAATGCCACAACTGCCAAATTTTTTATCGTAAGATGCGTGCTCCACCTACTCCTCTCCACCCTATAATTTCCATTGGTCCTTTTGCCAAATGGGGTATCGATTTTATTACATGTAACCCTCACTCGGCCGGGGGGCATGCATATATCATCCTCGTGGTAGATTATTTTACTAAGTGGGCCGAGGCAATGCCTACAATTGAGGCAGACGGTAAGACAGCTGCAATTTTCGTGTTCAATCATATAATCGCTAGGTTTGGTGTCCCGCAAGTGATAATCACTAATCATGGGCGCCATTTTCGAAACGTCATGATGACCGAACTTACAGGCCAGCTTGGTTTACGTCACGATAGTTCAACCCCTTATTATCCACAAGAGAATGGCCTGGTTGAATCCATCAACAAAGTTTTAGTTATCATGATCTGACGAATCATTGGGATTCATCGGTCGAATTGGCACAACATGCTATTTTCAGTGCTTTGGGTGTACCGAACTTCAGTAAAAACATCAACAGGGTTCACTCCTTTCCAACTAGTCTATGGTTTGGAAGCTGCGTTACCCATTGAATGCGAAATCCCATCACTGCAAATGGCCATCGAGTTACTTCCAGCCACTTCTGAAGAGGAAAAGCATTTGTTATACTTAGCTCAGTTAGATGAGAATCGACGTGATGCTGCATTGGCGATCGAGACTCACGCAAAACGAATGAAAGCTCAGTATGATCGAAATGTGACCCCTTGAAATTTTTCGGAAGGAGATCTAGTCTTAGTTTATGATCAAGATAATGATAAATTAGGCGCTGGAAATTTTTTTCCTATGTGGCATGGTCCCTATGTTGTCAAGCGAAAGCTAGCCAAAGGGGCCTATGAATTGGTAGACTTTGACGGGGACTCTTTGGGTAAACCCAGAAATGGCCTTTACTTGAAGAGGTATTATGCTTAAAAAAATGGGTATGGAGATTTAGTTAGGATAGTTTTTCTTTCTAGCTGGTGTATTTTAGTTTAAACAGTGTGCTTAGCTTAGAGAGAGTTTTTCGTCATTATTCCTTCTTATCTTGGTTTTACTCTTGATATTGCAGATGTCGATGCCTCTCCAAACATACATTGGCTTCGCTGATGGTGCTTCTCGTAATACACGGAACATCTCTTCCGCAGCTTAGGTTATCTATTCGCCCTCTGACGAGTTTGTATCTATGCACGGGGTAAGCCTCAGTCAAACAACGAACAACATTGCTGAGTATAATGCAGTGATTCAGTTATTATCTGAATCTATTTCATTTGGGATTCAAAGTTTGATAGTGAGGTTAGATTCTAAAATCATTGTATTACAGCTTAATAGATTGTATGCCATTAGAAATCCAGTGATATTGAGATTATTTTTGTGAGTGCATCTCTTGGAATATGAATTTGATTATATTGAGTATCAGCATATTCCAAGGTCTTTAAATACATTAGCAAATGCAATTGCTTCTCGAATGTTAAATAGACATTTGCAATAATCATACATGTAAATTTAAAACCATTCCATAACATGATTTACAAGATAAGCCGGTAATAGTGATATATATATAGGAGTGTGTCAAAAATACATCGTCCTCGATCATAGGTTGAAAAACACCTTATGATCGGCAAAAATGATAAGTACAAAAAACAAAAATGTCACATGTGCCCACAATAGGCAATCATCCTATCACTGGTGATGATCTCTATAAGAAACCACTGCACGGGCCACCTTGCAAAGGAACCTCCTAAAAGGTCCCGGGACCCCAATCACATAGCGCTGAAGTCGACGAGGAATGTCGTCTATAGTGGTCTCAGGAATATCTCCTGTCAAGCGCTCGAGATGACCCTCCAACTCGGCTAAAACCTCTGTTGATTCATCCTGTGGGGCTAGCACGGGTGCAACTGGTTGCTTCCTCTCATAAGGCTGGACAGCGGCTAGTCGATGTGGACCCGCATCTGCATTTAAAAATTTTTATTATCAGTTTTGAGACGATGGAAAAATAAAAAAAAATTAAAATAGGAAAAATGTTGAAAAGGATTTTACCTGAGTCATCCCACTGCTCTCCTGGTGGAAGAGCCATGTCTGGGTCACCACGAAAATCTATCCCAGCGTAAGGGAAGTCCTGAATAGAAAATACATGGTTTTCCAGCCATTGGAAATACTCAGGTTTGAATCGAGCAACCTTTGTCCTCTCGTCCGGGTGACGGGCCATAACTGCGACCCATCGCATCAGTTTGGGCTCTCGAGGAAGCCCAGCTCCAATAGTAAGGTGTTGTGGGATCAACATAGGAACCCTCTCCAGGCCAAAACTCACGACCAAAGCCCCATAACCAAAGGTCTTTAGTCGTCCGTTCTTGGCCCTGGTCAGTTGGCCTTTCACATTGGCCAACACGGCATCGCACCAGTTGAAGATGGTGCCTCGAAAGCAATCAACTGCCATACGCATCTGGGATCCGGTGGCAATATGTAATGCGGCAGCTCCGCAAAGTCTGGTGACAGTGAACGCAATCACCATGAGCTCAGGACGGGATATGGTCTTTATGTCTATCCCTTTGTCTCTAGCCTGGCTGTTGGTGTACTCTAACCGGAGGCTATCGACAGACTAGCCACCTGGCCTAGTCCCGTGCAGAGTCAAGTCTTCACCTCTCTTAGGCAAACCAGTCAAGAAATATATGTCCGCCAGCTCGATTTCGAGCTGGTGGCCGCCAATGAAAAAGCACTGGTCCTGTACGCTCCATCTGTCAACCATCCACTGTAAGAAATCCACCTGAGCCCTCATGCCAGGAATGGCCCAGAATTTGTACAAGCCGCACGCCCTCAAAGCATCAAGTGAAGGCTGATGATTCCATGCGGCAGCATCTACGTCCTCATGCTCTCGTTCGTGCCAATCTAGCATGATGTACTCTCTGCATCAAGCATAAAGACAAATTAAATTGCTAGAAATTATTTTGTGTGGTCCATTTTTGAGAATTTTTGGGTTAAAAACCCTTGCGGTGGGGACCGCACCCTCCGGGTTAGACACAGTGCGTGGGACCGCACTTTGTCTACATGGAAGGTGCGGACCCCGAGCTCTTTTCCATGGAGAAAAAGTCGGGGTTCGCAGGCCAGCAGTGGAAAACCTGCGGGCCCCCGCGCGCGGGTTTTGTTCCTAAAAGCCCTCCCAAAAATGAAATAAATGAATAAAACAAAAAATTAAATGGTTAAAAATGAAGAGTGGGATGATGTGGATTACCTGGAGAAGACGGCGTTCGATTCCGACGGTTGGATTTTCCGCAATCTTCACGGGAAGTTTTCTGAGCAAAAGCACTATTTTCTCACCCAAATTCAAACGGTAAAAATGAATTGACAAAGGCCCTTTTTATAAGTTTTTGAGTAAATAAATTGCAAATTTGTTTATGTTTCACTTTGAAAAGGTTTTTTTGTGACATTTTTATCCATCTCAAACAGGTATGAGTAATGTTTGTGTTTTTGTACAGAATAATGGATTATTCAGGTAAAATCTATCATTTTCGACGGAAAAACATGTAGAGTCATCTTTAAGCCCTTTTCTGACTCCTGAAACATGAAAAGATTGCCGAGTTTTTCTTTTAAACTCGTTAAAACGGAATTAAAAGACGGTCCACTTACAGCTCTTTTCCGACCGTAAAAACATGAAAAGATTGCCGGATTTTTGTCGTTTCAAATTCGATATTGGTTATAAAATGACGTGTCATTGATCACTTTTTTACTTTTTCGGGTCAAGGGCACTAATGACGAAAAGTACTCCTTGGTCGTAAAAGATCAAGCAGTTCTCTCAAGTATTATTTTATACTTTTTCGGGCTTGGGAGACACAAATTTACGAAAAAGGTCAACCCTGGAGTCTTCTTAAGTTTTTTCAGACTCTCTAAAATTGAAAAACGCCGAGTTTCTCCTATACTGGACTCATTAAAATTTCACAGTAAAGGACATGTTCAATTACAAACAGGAACGAACCACTCCTTCTCAGGGTTCGAATTTAAACTAAGTTGGACTCATCCGAAGGATGAGCTTATAATCAAGCAAATGTTATCCTCCTCAAGCTTGTCAAAAATAAAGAGGTACTTGCCAGAAATGGTGGGGGAAAAGAGAGAAAAATGAGCCTGTTTGTCATACTTTGTAACCACTCTTGAACACGACACTTTCATTCACCTGGGTTGGGAAATCCTTTGCCTAACAGTTGATCAAACCACATTGAAAGTCTTCAGCCGGTTTCTGGGTATTAACTTTGGGTCAATTGTCACCAAGCCATCTGTCGTGTCGTTATGTGTTCAAGAGGTCACTGCCAATAAGCCATTCATCTGCAAAATATCTGTCATCCATCTTGACCATCCTTGAGTCAGTCCTTGCAACTAAATTTCTTCAAATTGATCTATGATTTCGTGTTGTGGGCTTGCCTACGATGGATCACTTTCTATCGACATCAGCTCATTATCTAGAAAGATGATCTAGAAATCGTCAGTACCTTGAGATCTGCATGCCTCAATGGCAGGTTTCTCGCCTTTGACGACAGGTTGCATCATTGACCTTCAATCAAAGGATTCCGTGACATGTTCGACATCAACAAATTTATTCGAATCTCATGGATTGTACTGGGTACTTTGAGAGCCATTGATATCACTGGTGGTTTCTCTCACACTTGTTAACATTTTACATCATTGACTAGTAATCAAGTGGTTTCTACCATGTCCGACATCAACACATTCATTCGCATGGATAGAATCGTACTGTTTCGGGAAGTATAAATGAAAACCCTGGATCTAGTTTCCACAATCCAGGCTGCGAGGAATTTTGTATTCATTATATAATGGACTATTCATAAACAGATGGCTGCGTCCATACTGTGTCCACCTGAGTCTTTACTTGTGATGTTTTACAAAATCATTCCTATATCAGATCAGTAGTTAGTTTTTTCTAGTCAGTTTTTATCTGAGTATGGGAATGCCTACCTCAGCGATGATATGATCTCATATATATATCTTGCATTGAATGTTTTTACAGGTTCCAACCGGGCTCTCCACAAGATGATCCTGGAAATGATAAAGTACTTCTCTAAATGATAAGAAATCCTCATCTACTACAGACTTCGCACTTTAGGGGGCAATCTGTTACACAAAAATATCGTCACCATGATTATTTGCAGTCAGTATGGGTCTATCATCACTTCTACTGTCCTCCTAAGCAAGTCTCAGACCTCAGCTCTTCAAATCAAGCTTTGTAAATGAGAGAAAGACATTAAAAATCAATGTAACTCTGGTTCCGCACTTTCTCTCACTGTGACCTGCGGTCCCGCACCTTCTATGTACAAAATCTGCGGACCTGCCCGCTCTGTCCCTAACAGTGTAGGTGCGGACCCCTGTGAAAGTCAAAAGGCGCAAGTTTTATCTTAAAAAACTCACTTTGGGTTAATTCTAGAGGTTTCTAGAAGGAATTTTGACATGGATGTTTGCTCTGAGGTGGTTCATACATCCCAAAAGAGAAGGAGCTAATCCCTTGATGAGAGGAGCTATCCCTTTGAAGGAGGGCTTTATCCCTTTGAAGGAGGACCTAGTAACCTCTCTCCATTGCACTATAAATACAGGCATTGGGCTGGTTGTTGGGGAGGTTAGAAGCTGAACATTTTTGAGGGTAAATGCTGGTGAAATCAAGACTTCCTAGTTGAGCTTAAGAGGAGAGATCACATACCTCTTTGGCTTCATTGGGGAGTGAGTGAAACTTGTCAAAGTAGAGGAGACTTCTTGCTGGACCCTGGGAGGAGCTTGTACAGCGTCAACGCAAAGGTTGTAAAGTTCTTCTTCTTTTGAATTAATACAATCAAACTCATTTTTCTTAACAAGTATCTTATGTTATTTGTTTCATGGACTCCTTGACTTTCATGTTAAATATGTTTTATGCAATTGGCTTTTTAGGTGCTATTTAGTTTGTTTGCCTTGTTTTTGTTTGCAGATTCGTGAAAAGGAGCTCATTTGGATCAAAGGAGCGAGGGCATCCACAAGCTTGCGTTGGACCTAAGGTAGGCCCTAAAAACACTTGTTTGCCATTGTTTATAAAAGCATATTTAGAGAAAGATAGTGTCTGGTTGGTTTGCTTGTCATTAGGTCTTCTTTAGATTCTAGGAAGGTGTATCTTGTCTGCAAGATCGACTTATTCCGTGTGACATATAGTGTTGGCTTATGTTCTACAAGTATATTGTTGTATTGCATGCCTCAACCCACAAATGTAGTGGTAGGATTTGGTCATGCAACATCACTCGAGCTGCTCCCACAATCGATCTGTTCTTCCTTTCGACCACCCCATTCTGTTGTGGGTTATGGGGTGCCATCTGTTCCCATTTAATTCCTTTTGCTCCAAAGAAGTCCTTAAACTGCTGGGAGACATACTTTCCACCATTGTCGCTACACAAGGATTTTAGTTTCTTTCCTAATTCTTTCTTTGCCAAGGCTTTAAACTCACAAAACCTCAAGAAGGTCTGATCCTTCTTTTGCATAAAGTAGATCTAGCATCTACAAGAAAAATCATCAATAAAAATAACATAGTACCTTTGTTTAGCAGTGGAAGATGTAGAGAAAGGTCCACAAACATCTAAGTGAACTCACACCAGGATTTCTCTAGCTCTACTGTCTCGATCCAGAAAGGAAGATTTCACATGCTTACCTAAGGTACAACCTTTGCATGTACTCATCTACTCAAGTTTTCCCTTGGGTAATCCAGTAGAAATATGCTGCATGATCTTCAGGGCTCCATGGTGCAAGTGGCCCAGTATTCTATGCCATAGCTCGCCAACATCTTGGCTCTGCACCATCTCTGCTTTGGAACTCAAAGAAGCACAATCATCTACCTCCAACTTGTAGAGATTCTTGACTCGAATCCCTATTCGCTTTGTCTGTCTAGTGCCAATATGCCTCAGGAATACCTTTCATTTGCTAAAGACTACATCATAGCATTTATATTAGAACATAATTTACATCAGTCAGGGTGAGTGGAGCTCCATGCTCCCTCTGAAACACAACTGTACCTTCACCTAAGACATAGTACTTTCCATCATCTCCCATCTCGATCTGTATCTCGAGATCCTTCTCCTCTAAGGTACTGAAAAGATTCTTGTCACCTGACATGTGGAAAGAGGCTCCACTGTCTAGGTACCAAACACATCCCACCATGGATGAAACCATGCATGTGATAAGAGAGAAATCCAGCTCAAACTCTGAAGTTAGAGAATCACCATCAGATCCCTTTGAGGAACCCTTCTTGGATTTCTTTTGTGGACAATTATTAGCATAATGGCCCACTTCATGACAATGAAAGCAATGCACCTTCGATTTTTCAAACTTCTTCCCACCATGGGAAAAACCGGATTTGGATTGGGATGCCTTCCCTTTCCCCTTCCTTGCCTTACTCACTAAGGCAAGATTTTCCTTATCATCTTGCTTCGACGAGGATCCATCTCTGGTGCTTCTTCTTATCTCCTCCTGCATCAGATTTGACCAAAGTCTTTCCTAATTTGGTAATTTTTCTCTTCCATTAACCGAGTCCTGGTAGCTATGCCAACTCCTAGGAAGACCGAGGAGTGCAAGACTCAGCATTTCATCATCCACTGTCGTGATCCCTACACTTCCAATCTCATCCCTAAAAGTGGTGAGCTTGTTCAGATATGTAGAGATCGTGTCACCTTTTTCACACTTGATCTTACGAAGCTTGTCTTTCAGCGTCAGCTTCCTCTAACCACTGTTATTCTGATAAAGATCTTTCAATGTTTTCCACATTGAAAATGGAGTCTTCTTCCCATGGAGGCTCGAGGCAATGTGATCTCGAACTCCCTCCAGGAGGATTCTCCTTGCTCTAGCCACACACTTTTTCCATTCCACCAGTTGAGTAGCATCAGCCGGCTTGGGGACTTCTTGATCAATGAAGTCCTTTAGACTATTATCCTCTAATACTGCTTCCATGCGATCCTTCCAGACTATATAATTCGAGCTGCCATCAAGGGCATACTCGAGTCTTAAACCATTGAATGGCATAGGTGAAATAGAGATGTGACAAGAACTCAATTTCAATATGCAGAAATAAAACTTCGAACTTCTCCTTCCTATATATTGTTCTTCCTTGATCACCTTTGCTCTGATACCATGTAGAAATTCCCACGTGTACATCGCCTAATGACGCAATATACCAAAGAAAAATACTTGATCCACTTCTACAAACAATTATGTAGAACCTTAATCGAATTGAGAAACATCAATAAGAACACATATAACTGATAAGAAGAAATCAATCACACATAACACAAAAGATATAACCAAGGGAAAGCACCAGCCTAAAACCCCAACTCTGTATTATCATACAACTAGAAATCTTGTTCAAGTTACAAAAAGAATCAGCTTAAAAGCTTTCCTGCTCTCTTTGTAATCAAACAATGAAGCTCATAGCCATAATAGAAAAATATATATCCTCATCAAGTCCTCCAAGACCCTATTTCTTTGCAAAATTTTTCTTGGGGTCCAGTGAAGCCACATGGGTGAATTGGCCCCATCACACTCACTGAACAAGAAGAAGTAACTATGCAATCCTCTTAGATAGAAATCCTTCTGCATGCAAGGAATATTCATCAAGGAATATCCTAGCAACTGACAGTACATTGTCCCTCCATCTAATCTCAACTGGGTCTCTATCTAAACTGACATGCATGAGTTATGTATGAGAGAATATTCAGTTAACTGAAGAGCAGTAGTTATATGCAAGCATGCATTAACTAACTGAACTTACTTAATTTAAACAAACTATTTAAATCAATCTAACTGGACTTGACTCAGTTAACTGAGCCAACTAATTACATCTCAAATTAGAACTCATCCTTATCTCTTTAACTGATGGATAAATTCCTCAATTAATGGAGAAACTGTTGCATGTCCCCACATAGACTTCAAGTTTGATTTTCCTTAACTAATTAACTCAAGATGAATTAATTAATTAATTTTCAAACTGTTGTTAATATCAAATTCGAATTTTACTTCCTATTATAGTTTAGGGACTGACTAAAATAGGAAGGGATCCCGAAATGCTATTTTTAGAAAATCTATTTTTAGCACTTTCACTTTTCATCCATTGTAGCTAAGTTCAACACTGGATGAAACTGCTATTTATAGTAGTGCTATTTATACCAGTGTTATTTTTAGCATTTTCTATTTTTAGCATTTCTTGTTGCTATCTTCAACACAACCACGCCTCGTCCTCTTCATCCTGACATCCCTTTCAATTCTACCACTGCTAATTTCCCCAGTGAAAACCATTTCCAGATGTTTCTACTTTCAATATTTCATAGGAAACGTCAGATGTTAGTCTGTCATTGCAGGGTGGAGAGGACACATCTTCCTCTAAAAATTTGTCCAATATTTCATCTGTCATTTCTAAAAACATAGAGGGTGAACATCTTTGGTTCTCATTGTTAGGTCCCTATACTACTAGTGTAATCCTTTATTGTTATTAGTACAACCCCCTTATTATATTCTTGTGCCCATGTAGTCCCCATATTGTTATTATTGTGCCCCATAGAAGCCCACTATTGTTATTAAGTTGCCCTTAGATTATTATTGTTATGTCGGCTCTTATTATATTGTGACCCCTCAGACTCCTATATATAACAAGGAGGTCTTGTCATTTGTATCATCCAAGAATTGCTCATTTATGTAATGTAAAGGAGGTTCCCCCCTCGAAGAGGCTTATTCCTAAGTGTTTCCAGGAAAACTAGTGTCCATTCAGAGCTGCTAGTCCCACTAAGATGGGTAGCTATCTTAGAAACAAACAAACCAAAGTTACTTGTGTTTTCCTTTATGAGAGATAGATGAGAGATAAGAAGAGAATACCAACCTCAGTTTTTCGCTAGTCTCCTTGCTTGTTTCCTCTCTCCCTTGATAGAGCTTCCACCACTCCTTTCTCACTTGTCCCACTTCAAAGAACACTTGTAGAGTCAAAGCAGCAAAATACCATCAAAGCATAGAGATCTATAACCATAAACAATATAGGTTTAGATGTGTATTAGCCATACAAATGCATACATAAATACAACATTCAGAGATATACAAGTATATGGAGGAAAACTCAAATAGCTTTATTGATAGAAGTAGTAGAAGAGAGGATTACAACCAAGCTGTTTGATCTAGCACCATCCTCCTAGCATGAAATCCCTATTCACCTCATGAAAAGCTAGATCACCCAACAATATAATGTTTCATAGAGAAACCAACAACACTTCCTTACAAAATACAAAATTCCTGCCTCTGGATCTCTAAGATGAGGGATCCATATATAGATATTTGTAGGGGGGTGAGTCAACTTCTGGGATTTTTATTAGTTTCATTTCTTTGATAGTTCTTGGTTCCACTTGGAGATTTCATGATCTCTTACTCATTCTTGGGCGAATTCAGAGAGGCAAGTGTCAAATGCGCAGTTTCTAGAAGATTCTCTGGGTTTCCACCTAGAAAACTTCCTCTACCATTTGTCTGCTCTCACTCATCGCACCCTACAGAAGGGATTTTCAGTATGCATGGCACCCTTTGCATGTGACAGGTGAGATGCATCATACCCTCAGCATGGAGTAGTCTGTATGGTCCAGTTTTTACCAGTTCTAAGCATTTTTTTAGGGAGAACTTTTGGGAAATGATGTAATCAGTTGACCTTGTTCCTTTAGGGTATGAAACAACACTTTTAGGGGTTTAGAAGCCCTTGGTTTATGGACATATGTGATTGGGGTTGCAGTGCACAAATATGTCTATAATAGTTTCCCCCTAAAGCATGAGGTCATAAATCTTCTGATGTCGGGTGAAATGCTTTATCATGAGGATCCGAGGTTTTTAGAACTGGAAGGTGACCTGTAATAAGGTACAATACAATAAATTATCTTCATAATATTTTCATGATCTAGCTGAGGTGAGCATTCCCATGCTCAGCTTTATAAATTCATTTTCATGTACATCGGACAGACAACCGTCTATGTGGCAGACTGATGATCCTGGTAGAGCCATCATCCCTTGGCTTGGATGATTATCTGTGCAGCTGTGGAGTACATTTGATGTCTTTATTTTCCTGAATATATCGCAGCCTGGATGGATGAAACTAGATCCGAGGTCTTCAAATTCGTTCAATCTTCACCCGGAGTACAAGTCAATCCATGTGAAAAGACGTTCTGGTATCGAACATGGAAAGACATCACTTGTGTTATCACAAAATCACTACTGAGGGCTGCAACCAAGCAAGATTTCATGTAACTCTTTCAACCTAACTTTAGACCAAAGATTAGCCTCTTTGATCAGAGAGGGCTCTCTCACCAACTCTTGATAAAATCCTTCACTACAATAGATGGCTAACTCTTTATTCATTCATGAAAGCAAAGCTGGTTGGAAACATATCAAACTGGTTCTCATTGGGCTATGGAGTCTCATATATTAAGTAAACAAGGAAAACATAGTCATCTCATGGAAGTCAAGGCTCTTTGCATTACATGTCAAACATACTCCATCAAAACATAGCTTGCCAAACACACAGGAAGTCAGAGCATAAGATTATGAATTCTGAGTGATTGTGTTACAACAAGACTATAAAAGAACATAAAGTATAAAACACCATCATTATATTTGAACATAACAATCCATCGAGAATCTTGAGTAGAGAACAACACTGTTTTACTATTACTGTCAAAAAAGTCTTACAATGGCCCAAAACAACTCTGTTTTTCTATAAAATGCCCAACCTTTTTTACATATGAGTCATTTCTATATATAGCCAATCAAAACATTACTACCTGAGACTCCTCAACAAGCATGAAGGGAGCTCGGAATTCTAACATTAATTACCTTATCTCTATCATAAACAAACTAATTAATTACAAGAGATATCGTGCTACGAAAACAGAGGACTCCATTACATTGTCACTTCAAGTCTATCTTCTCGTGTACCTTGCTGCATCCTTGAAACTTGACACCTGTAGCACTTCAATAATAGCCAAACCAAACTGAAAACACATTCACTGGATGAGCAGCTTCGGATGCCTGATGTGTAGGTGATTCATCAACCAATAAGAATATGTACCCTATGTTCACGGTTTCTGCCTCCCATTAGTGTTCATGCATTTAAGATCATGTTTCAAGCCATTTAATCCTCTGATAATCCCGTATGATTGAAGAAAACTTATGATCTGGCCATCCCATAACTGAACAGGTGTACCACTCAACACCTCAGTAGCCCTACCAGAACCCTAAAAATTCGGACATAAAGTGAAAACTTTCAACAAAAGACAAAATTTCACCTTTTCTTCGAATACTTACACCTGGCACCTTTTTTAAACATCTAACTGACTTTCCATAGTCTCCATGCTGGCCTTAAGTCATCCCTTTAAATATTTGCTGACCTCAGCATTCAAACTCAAGTTTTCAACATAAACAGTCATCTACAGCAGTTTCGTAGCGCGCTACGAAACTGCTGTAGGTCATCAAAACTAAGCATATGAACCTTAAAGCAACAATAACTTAACTCTGTGATTTCTTCAGCCATTCTACACAGGTGTAAGGACATCAAAAGGTATCAAAAAGTTTTAAATGATGACAGCCAAAATATACCAAAATTTGGAAAGCAAATTTCTCCTTGGATCATTTAGCTAGTTTGCCTAGCTTCCCTTTCAAGCTGCTGACTTCTTCCTTTAACATCTTATTTTCTGCTCTTAAACTTGTATTCATTTGTTTCATGATTTTTGCCTGCTTCAGAGCTGGCACTGTCCACACATATGCATCAGATACTGAGTCAGCTTGGCTAATCAAACTTGTTCTGCCTTTCATTACAGCCTTTTTATAACTTGTATATCTCACTGCCTTTTCCTTAAAAACATTTTCAATCTGAGGTATTCTTTCCTTTGTTGCTCCAGCTTGTTTCTTAATAGCAATAACATTTCCACTTTGACTGATAATAACCTTATTATCCTTGCTCTTGCTTTTGGCTGCTTGAACTATTTCAGAGAAAACTTCAAGTGCCTCTGTCCTAGGCATTTCTAAAGGTGCTTTCTCTTTCTGAGCTTTCTCCACTTCTTTAATTTGCCTTCTTGTCACTGGTCTGCGTGGTTTAAAGGCATATTCTTCACTTGGCTCTTCAAACTTTAACCTTTTAGAAGCCCTTGATTTTTTAGAACTTTCAGGTGAGGACTGAGTTAGATCAATATGCATTGGTGGCACCAATTGATCCTGCTCAAGTTCTAGTGGTTCAATTTGAATTGGATGATCTTGCTCTAGTTCAATGGCTTCAAGTAAGTCATTTAAACTACCCTTAGAAATAGGACTTTCTTCCACAGGGACTAACTTTCCTTTCTCCTTGCTTAGTTGGCCTCTAGTTCTCACCCTTGAAACCCTTTCAACTTCAATGGATTTAGTTTCATCTTTCCTTTTGTGAGTCTTCTGCTTTGATGACTGAGGTGTTTCCTTAGGTGATGACTTAGGGGTTTCCTTTTCAGATACTCTAGATGACTTAGGAATTTTATCTACTGATGCTTCAGGTGTTTCTTTAACTGCTGGCTTGGGAGTTTTCTTCATTGATGCTTCAGGTGTCTCTTTAGCTGCCACAGACCTCTCTGATTTCTTTGCTTTAATTTTAGGCTTCTTATGGTCTTTCACTTCTTTTCTAAGTTCAGCCAAAGTAGGTTCCTCACTCCTTTCTTCTCTTTCTCTCACAGGTAATGGAGTGAGGCCTGTTTTGCTTGGGAAACCGGCCATAAACACAAATGAATCCCAATCTTTACCAATTTTTTGTAAACTATCCAACACCAGCAATTTTACTAGACCATGATGAAAAAGGGATGTTTCACAAGCATCTTTCTTTAACTGAATCTTATCACACATTTTGCTAATACTCCTGAACAAATAGAAAGGTATGTCTATTGAAACCTTACCTGTGAAGTGTAACAGAAGTTTGAAGTGGTAGGAGTAAACTTTATTGTACCTACCCTCACATGTCAGGTACTTCTGGATACATGTCAATAGCAGAGCATAATTCTCTTTTAGATAACTCCTTGGGACTGCTTTGGTAAGATCTTCATCTACATAAGGTGCCTTCAAAAACTCTTTGCAGGGACCCATGTCGAACTTGAAGTTTTTGAACCATTCTTGGCCACCCCTCGGGATTTCTGTAACAGTGGAAATAACTTCAGGGGACACCGGAAACTCCAACATTGCCACCTTCGAATTCAGTCCAGTGAAGTTTAATGCGAAAGCCTTGGTCACTTCTGCATGTCCTCCCTTCAATTTTTCGCAAAACCGCCAGCAGCCAGCACTTCGAAAGGCCTTTGCTACCTCTTCATCCCTGAGAGTAACATCTAACCCCTCCGGCTCTGTCCTCACACATTTACCAGATCGGTGTTCCTTTCTTTCCATGCTGCTTTGAATATTTTTACACAAGAAACTAATGGTGGCTTGTAGCACGAAAACAAACTTCGGCTTTGGAGAGCAGGCTCGCTTGCAGTAGTCCGTTTAAATAAGAGCTTGGGCTTTTCATATAGCAAACACGTTCATATGATATGAAGAACTCATTATGAAATGACCACCTCTTATAACATCCCCTAAACTAACACTCAAATACATGACTTCGGACCTTATGGCGAAATAATGGCTTATCATGACATGGAGAGGGTGTGAAGTGACAATCATGAACGGACTTATGACTCACTACTCACGGATTTGACATTCAGAGAAAAAGCGCTGCAAAAAACCCTGAAACCCCGATTTCGTAGCGCGGGCAGTTCAAATTTAACAGGATGCGCTACGAAATCGCTGACAAACAGAGCGCTGCGAAAACACGAAAACATCATTTCGCAGCTAAACTGACCAATCAAACCTGCGCTGCGAAACTGCGCAAGTACCAAAGACATCAAACCCGCGCTGCGAAACTGCGCAAAGTACCAATGACATGACATGCTTTAACTAACAATGATGGAGGGGGTCTAATGATTTTTCCTTTACACGAATTCACATCAATAGCTCTTGAATTTCAAATTTCAAATTGACATATACTAATAAACCTATTCACAAGACTTCAAGACTTTATATAAAACTTATGGACAACCTTATATACATGAACTATAGTTCCAAGTGATAACAACTTGATTACCAGCCAATGATATAATGTGTTAACAGGTGCGAGAGGAATCACCGATAATGATAATGACCCTCAAGGTACTGCAATACAATTCACGTGGTGTGAATACATGAGCTTATGTCGAACACCATGTAAAATCTTTTGGTTGAAGGACATTGATGTAAACCTATCACCGGAAGTGAGAAACTTGCCATTGAGGCATGCAAGCTTCAAAGTACTGAAAGGGTTGTTCCTAAGTCGACTTCTTGGATAATGAGCTAATGTCAACAAGAAGTGACCCGTCATAGGAGGGCCTTAATGAATCCCACATCTACGACACAGAATGGGGCAAATGATTTTGTGGAGGTGAAAACAATCTGATGATACAAGGTTCAGGGTGGTAGTCATGAAAAATGGAGAGTGAAGGTATTGCAGTGGATGAGGCGTAAGCTGGGTTCGTGAATTCTCTGAGCGACTTCTCTTGAACATATCGGCAACACTGAAAATGGATCGGTAGCATTAACCCCAAAAGTGGATGGTACAGAGGACCAATGGTGATATGACCATGAACAGAATAACCCAACCCGACTCAATCATGGTGATGGAGTGAAAGTGTCATGTTCAAGAGCAAATTGCTACCAATGAAGTTCTTCAAGTTTTCTTCACAATTTTTCCCCAGTCATTGTTGACCAGTACCTCTTTATTTTTGTCAAGCTTGAGGAGGATAACATATGCTTGTTCTATAATTTGCCCTTCAGGCAAACATGTCGCTATGTTTTAGCGAGCCTAGCGACAGTGAAACTCACTCTTGTCTGTAATGGACAAGTTTTTTGCTATTGTTTTAACGAGTTTAACAACAAATATAACTCGGTCCTTTTTAGTTTTAGAGAATCTGAAAAGAGACGGAAAGGAAACTCTAGTAATCCTTTTTCGTAGTATAATCCCTTAAGTCTGAAAAAGTATAAAATAATACAAAAGGGATGACTTTCCATATCACTTTAATGAGCCAAAATAGACAAGTGCTTGATATTTTTGTGTAATGATCCCTCAGGTCCAAAAAGATTAAAATATAGAGGATGGATGGCACTTCCAATCACTTTAACAAGCTGGAGAGGCCAATTGCTCTGCAATATTTTTATATTTTATGAGTCTAAAAGGAGCTTAAAAGAGACTTGTCTTTGACGAACGAGTGATATTTTCGGGTAGTAGCTAGTTCCAAGTAAGGTTTGGAACTTTTCAATCATGGCAGTGTAAAGAAGGTGGCTAATAGAATCACTTGTCGCAGCTGTTCCTCAAAAGGGTAAGAATCAAGTGGAGGCATATGATCGGCTAAAAAGTGGAGGTGATGGCAAGAACATGACCAAGGCTCAAACGCTGATAGTAATGCGATCACAAAGGTTATTTACCGAAAGTGGGTTCATTTTTTAATGATCTTGAACTCTGGTGGAACATATGCTCATAGCTAGGTTTATTTTTTAACGATCTTGAACTTTGCGGAAACATTGCTCATGATAATAGTCAGAGATGTTTGATTCACCATTAACACTATGTTCTCTTGACAGTCGTACTGCCTATTCAATTGCTCCATAAAACTAATTAGAAATGTAAATACATGCTTGAAAAATGAGTTAAAAAACCAATACCTTACTTGAATTACAAAGTAGTTTTTACCTCTCATTTTACCATTTCATTCAAATTTGGGATTGTTGGAACTCTGGAGGTGTTTTCCCCCTTGATTTTCATCAGCTGATTCTAGGAGATTCTGTGGACTATTTTCGGCACCGTCTGGACTAGGTAGGAGCTAACCCCGAGCTCTTCAATTGCATTCTTTCCTTTTCTGATTCTGAGCATGTTTTCCTGTTTTTCTAGGCCTCTAGGGTTTGAACAATTCGTTCTCTCCCCACCGCACCTAGTACACATCGAAAGGTGTGATGCATACTGAGCTAGCCATTGGCTAGTTAGTATGCATCCCACCTAGTACACAGCTAGAGTGTGATGGGCGCAAGGAGGAAAGTTTATGCACTTATTTTTCATGGAAATTTTTCCTGTTTTTTCCTAAATCAGCATCCTAATTCTTCTCTTGTTTGTTTTTCAGAGACTCATCAGAGCAAGATGGTCATTACATGGCATGAATGTGAGCATGAAGAAGAGGATATGATTGCCTTACATGATCCGGGCATGGTGACTGCATTACGGAATTGTGGCTTGCTCAAGTTCTTCTGCATATCCAGCATGAGGCAACAAATCAACTTGTTGCAATATCTTCTCGATGCATGGGATCCTACCAACCAAGTGTTCCAGATTAGAGGTAAATCCATCCCTTTGTCTATTGAGGATATCTACTTCTTGACTGGTTTATCAAGGCATGGTGCCCCTCTCTCACTATCAGGATCCGCCCATGGGGGTGAATCCGTGAGGGATTATATTCACTGATTCTATAGAGATGGATTTCAGTTGAGTAGGGACGGCAAGATCAGTATTCAATATGTCACTGATCGGTCCTTGAGGACTATCTTATTCACCTTTGCTAGATTGGCTGGTAGCGTGGCTGTTCACTTGGCCAACAGGTCCTATATGCAGTATGCCTTGGAATGCCTTAAACCAAAGGTATTCAACTGGTGTGATGCAGTACTTTTGGTTATAAAAGAACAACTTACCAAGGTGAAGAACAAAACATCCAAGAACTTTGGTTATGGTTCTATTCTGACCGCTTTTTCCTTGGATAGGATCCCACTGATGCAACCACAATACATTTCACTCAGACTGTCAGCACCTACGGAACCACGGATGCAGAGATGAGTTGATCTTATGGCCAGACATGTTGGTCAGTCACAGATTTCATTTTTTGATGCCTTCATTGAGTGGTTCGACTGTTAGGAGATGGTCTTTTCCAAGTATCCATATGTTGGGATGGATTTTTGGGGTGATCCAGATTTGGTGTTGTCGGCTGGTGAGTAGTGGGGTGTTATAGGTAAAAAGATATGACCATATCTCTGTTTATTTCTTTTATAATGTTATTGTGTTTTTTAAACATTATCAAGACTAATAAAACTCATATATTTGTGCAGATATTGGACCAGTGCGACCAGCAGTGCGCCCGATGGTAGCAGCTGTTGTTCCAGCAGGAGAGGTTGTAGGGCGGGCATCCTTCGCGATCTAGACGTAGCCGAGACCCTTGCAGTACTGCAGGATCAGATCAAGGGTCTCACCCTTGGTATTCAGGATGTGAGGACCGACGAGTTACCTCTGAGATTACAGTGCCATACCACTGGTGTACCGAGTCGATGGACTAGGCTCTTACGTATGATGGGATAGGTGGTGACTTGTTATCACCAACACCATTAGTCTAGGGTGCTTTCCTACATTTTTGGGTTTTTGGGTCGTATGACCGATTTTGTCCTGGACACAAAACATTTTGTAAGAAACTATAAACAGTTATATATTTTTTTGATTTTTAGAGCTTTATTTTGGTTAAGCTATATGATCCTGATGCAAATGTTTAAAATGCTTCTCTTTCATAAATGCTACAAATGTCTATCTAATACATAATTTGCTAACGAATCAGTTAATGTGTTAAAGTTTCTGGAAATGTGTTGATATCAAATAGAATCAAACTGCCTTTCCAAAATCCTGACCCTTAGGAACATACGATAGATAGCTGGATTCGAACGGAATAGGTGCTGATAAGGTGTAGGATGACGAGTTGTGAGTCTTAGCCTGACAACAAGTTGGTGTATGCCATGTGTAATGGCATCAGAGAGAAGCTCTATTAACGCACTATATTCAGTGATGTTGTTCATTGACCGGCCAATACATACCCCTCTGAAACTCACTAACTTGCCACTTGGATCAAAGATGGCCTAGGCTGTAGAAGATAGGTTCTGCATACTACGACTTGCTTTGTCGGGGTATCCAAAAAATGATTCCAATAGGTTCGACATCTGCAACAAATGAAAAAGTGGATTATCTAACCAAAACGATCACTCTTGACGAAAACAAAAAAACGTAACAAAAGCATATAAAGAGATTACTACACTTAATCAAGAATAGTAATGCTTAAGGTACAACCCGTTTTAGGGTTGCAATAGTGGAATCCCATCATAATCTACTAGCTCATGGGCTCCTTTTGCTAATATTCTCTTAACAATGTAGGGACCCATCCACAATGATTGGAACTCACCTGCACCCAATTTATCGGATTCCTAGTCGTAAAGTAAGACCAGGTCACCTTCTAAGAAGACACAGGGTTTGACATTCTTGTCAAACTATGCTTTGAATCGTTTATTATGAGCTTCGTTAGCCAATGCGGTGTCACGATGGGTCTCATCCAACTAGATTAGTTCCAGGAAACAAGCCTCTTCTTCTAAATTTCTGGGGAGAAGGTCAACTGCGAGCTTAACAGATGAAATTTCATACTGAACCGGCAAGACCATTTCCAGGCCATACACCAGCTGAAAGGGTGTAAATTCGATTGCATTTCTCACCAATGTCCTATATGCCCACAAGGCCAAGTATAGGATTAGGTTCCAACTCCATTTGTGGACTCCAATCATCCTTTACAGCATGCGCTTCAGGACTTTGTTGATGGCCTCAACTTGCCCGTTAGCTTGCGGATAATATGGAGTAGAACTATCATGGGACAGTCCTAATTAGGTAGCCAATTCAACCATCATGTGATTGTGGAAATGTGAACCATGATCTGTGACTATAACCTGTGGATCACCAAATCTAGAGACTACATGATTGAAAAACAAAAGAGCAACAGTTTCACCATCGTTGTTTAATGTAGGCATCGCCTCAGCCCATTTTGTAAAATAGTCAACTGCGACTATGATATACCCATGCCCCCCGACTGAGGTGGGGTTACATGTCATGAAATCTATGCCCCATTTGGCGAATGGCCCAATAGAAATTACTAGATGCAGAGGTATGGGTGTTATTCTGGTTTTGTAGTCGAATATTTCAGAAGCATGGCAACTTATGATTGTGGTCATGCAATCTTTGAACATTGTTGGCCAGAAGTAACCTACTCGTAAAATATTTTGCACCGTAGTATAACCAGATTGATGCCCCCCACACGCACCTGAATGACAATAATTCAGGACTTTTTCGGCCTCCTCATGGGTGAGGCACCTTCGCAGAACTGTATTAATACCACGACGGTAAAGTGTATCACTGACGATCATGTAGTCTTTTTCTTGGTATCGAGTACGTCATTGTTCTGAGCGAGAGGTGTTAGGTCTGTATGTTTGGGTTTGGAGATAGATGGTTATATCTCCATACCATGGATCGCTCAACGATATTAGAAACAAAGATTCATCCATGATTGATGCTTTGGATGTTGAATCGTTGGATGACGATGGGAAGTCTCATAGTAACTCCACGAAATCTAGAGATTTCTTTGATTTGGATTTTATGAATTCCTGATCCGAATAAGATCCACAAAAGATTGTTAAGAACCTTGACTGTATCGAGTTGAACAAATCCTTGAAAATTCCAAAACAGTGATCAAAAACACCTTGAACCAGTGGCAGTGGCCGCCCAGGTAGAATGACGAGGACCTCGGTCAAAGCGCGCTGACCGAGGCCCATGGAGACTGCGCAGTAGGTCAAAGTAGCCCCTGGGAGCCCCGAATCAGGAAAAGGAGGCGATTTTGATGCACGATTAGGGCCGCATCGTTGGGAAAATAGGGCCAAAATGGAAGAGCCATAAGCACTCGGTTGCGTTGGGAGCCGGAGAACCATAGATGGAGAAACAAAAAGTGCTAAAGGACAAAAGCGGGACTCGCGCTCTGGAAAGCCGGTGGTATCGATCGGGGTGCCCTTGAATGGTAAGAGGTTTTGGAGGAGAGCAGAGTGATCCCACTCAACGATCGACACATGGCAACGGAGGTGAGAGAAAAACAGCCATTGATCGCACACTATCAGTTGAGCAAGTCAACCGCGCTCGACGTGCGTATGACTTTGGGTCTGGAGTAGCCCAGATCGAATGGCTGAGATTGCGCCTGATGGAGGAAGCGGAATCGACAGGGGATTAAGCCTAGTTCTAAAGAGATTTGGATTCCGTTTGACCACCACGGTGGACAAAGAACACATACATAATGTAACAGAAGAAACAAATGGACAGAGCGTGCTGGCTCCAGTTAGATGGAGACACGTGGCCACTACCTAAGCATTCGTGCTGATGCCGAACAAGGAATTCCAAGTGTAGCTGCAGAAGGTGAATTTTTGTAGGCGGCAGAGGAACTGAACAACCATAGGGATCGGATGACTAAAGCCATGAATAGAGACAGTTGAGCACAAGAAGGAGATAGAGAGAAGAGAAGAGTTAATTGGAAACCTGAATTGAGAGGAGTCCAAGCAACTAAGGGAGACAGTGAACACAAAGAGCAGTAAAGCCAAGGAGAGGAGATAGAGGGCCGAGCTGACCACAGGCAGCATCGAGCACCAGAGATCTTGAAGATTCAAGCCTTCCCATATAGGGATCTATCCGGATCGAGCATCATAGTTGGCTCTTTCCACTATAGACCAAGCGTCACAGAGCTGGTAGAAGAACAAGAGTCTGTGTACTCCGAGTGGCTTGGGGAATCCAAGAACCACCCTGCCATGCAAACCTGCTTCAGGAAAACTTGCATTGAGTCCCTGTATTTGTATTTCTCTGGTGTAAGACACAATAAAACAAGGCCACCACTGAAGTTGGACCAGAGACGTAGCCTTGGAGAATAGGGTGAACTCCTTATTAAAAATTCTTGTGTCTTTGTGTTGCTTACTGTATTTCTCTGTTGTCTTTCCACTTAATTTCTGTGTATTGGCAATCTAATCGATCCGTTGTTTCAATAACACAGAACACACACACCAGCACATGAGTCTGTAATGCGTTTTGTTTAATAACTTTTCAAACTGAGGTCACTGATAGGGTGATTATCAAATCAATTCTAGATCAAACTCTTGCAAAATGGCTATCCATTTTGAATATTTGCCCCCAAGTAACTGACGCGACAGAATGTAAGTCATAGGGTTGCAATCTGACAAAATGGTTGTTTTGCGGAAGAGAATATAGTGTCGAAATCTCTGTACTGCTTGAACAGCTGCAAGAGCTAGCTTTTCAACATAGGAGTACTTGCTTTCTATATCATTTAAGTTTCGACTTAAATAATATACAGGATGTTCCATTCCATTGTCTTCTTGAACTAAAACCATTGCGATGGTCGTATCTGCTGCAGCTAGATACAGGTTAAAGTCTTTTTGATAGTCAAGAGCATACATTAATGATGCTTTTATTAGGGATACCTTTAGAGCATCAAAGGAAGCTTGCGCAACCTGATCCCAGTTAAAGGGCACTTCTTTTTTCAAAAGACGCATATAAGCTTTAGTAAGTGTGGCGTAATTTGGAATGAACCTCCTTAGAAAGTTTGCTTTCCCTTGGAGTTTCTGAGTCTGAAGCAAATTTGAAGGTGGAGGCATATCGATGATTGCCTGAACCTTACATGGATTGAGTCAAATCCCGTCCTTAGAAACCACAAAGCCAAGTAAACGACCAGAACTGACACAAGACACACACTTGTGCAGATTGAGTCATATCTTGTAGTGTCGGCAACGTAGAAATATAACTCTCAAATGCTGCGGATGATCAGTCCGCTTTCGCGAATGAGCTGGTAGATCATCGAGATATGGTTGAACGATGTTCTTGATGTCATGGAAGGCATAATTCCTAGCCCTCTGAAAGTTTTCCCCTGTGTTCTTTAAACCGAAAGGTAACTTGCGGTACGCTAATGTGCCCCACAGACATATATATGCAGTCTTCGATTGATCCTGTGGGCGGATATTAATTTGATTATACCCAGAAAATCCATCCATGAATGAAAATATTTCGCAACCGACACATTCATCAATTATCTGGTCGACGAAGGGTGTAGGGTAGTTATCCTTTGGACAAGCTTGATTTACATCCCTGTAATAAACTCACACTCTAATTGTTCCTTGTTTTTTCATCACAGGAACAATATTTGATACCCAATCAGTTAGAGGAACCAGGTAAATGAAACCAGCATGTAAAAGTTTTTCAACTTCTGCCTTGATGGCAGCGGCTTTCTTTGGGTGCACCTGCGGAAGCCGTTGTTGTACTAGTTTGACATCTAGATACATCTTGATTTCATGTTCAACTATGCTCAAGTCAATTCCTGGCATTTCATATGACTATGCAAAGACATCTCTGAACTCGCGAAAGAGAGCGCAATATATTTCTAGTTCTGAAGAAGATCAAGATTTGCCGACATGAATATTCTCTACAACATCTGGTTTGGTCGAGATATTTATGGCAATAGTTTCTTCAATATTGGACAGATTTCTCTCGAAATCCACCGTATTTATAGTATTTGATATAAAATCAAAAACTGAAGGATGATTAAGGTCACTGGAACAATCTTCGTGGTAATCCGGAAGATGGGAATGATGGTGGTAATTTTCCCATGGTGCCTCTCCTATCATCATTGACTGAACAATTCCTTCGTCTATAGAATGTACATGTGACCAAGGATCTGAAGAGGTACCATATTGCTTAGACCTATCTATCCAATCACTCGATGAGTGTTGATTTGGGTTTGCCACCCAGGCCAAGAAAATTGATTTCTACAATATTTTTATTGGGCTTGGAGGAAATACCTAGCGATGATCCATGCTAACATCATGTTCGGAAATCTTTTGAATCTTTGTAGATATAGAAGATACCATATTGCAGGTTTCCACCGTGGCCACTTTTGCCAGATTATTTGGAGGCGGTAGGGCAAAAGTACCCATTAAGGTAGGGTCTTTTAGGAGGCCTACCCTGACATTTTGAAGCAAATGAGAGCTTCCATGGATCATCAGAATGCTTCCCGTAACTTGTGAACTATTGGGGAGGAAGGTTTCAATAGTGATATACTGATCATAGACAGCAAAACTACTTAATAGAGCTGAAAACAATGAAGAAAAAAACGAAAATCTGGAGGCAAAAACGGTCTCATTCAATCATCGCACCTGTAACACAGGGAAACAGGGATGCATCTCACCTGCAGCACATGAGAGGTGTGATGCATCCAAGTTGCATAGTTACAGATAGTGCAATAGTCCAGGGACAAGACTGAGCTTGGTTTTTACCCATAGTTTGCAGCTAATATCAGGGATTTAGGCTAAGCTTATGATAGGCAGTAAACACAAAGTATAGGGGTTGATCTAATGAGGTTACTAGGCTACCACCAGGGCACTTCGGATGTTTTCAAGTCAGATGTTCAGTTCATAAACCAACCCAAAGATTGACTGAAGTAGCATTGATCTACTTTGCAGTTGCATAGCAAAAACAGTTCGAAGGCTAGCTGGCTTAACTTCAGGCTCCATCTATAGTTTATAAAGCAAACAACAATGACTAACAATCAAACTATTCGCTCCCTAGCAGAGTCACCATTTTGTTTCCGGGAAAACTATTGTCCATTCAGAACTGCTAGTCCCACTAAGACAGGTAGCTATCTTAGAAACAAACAAACCAAAGTTACTTATGTTTTCCTTTATGAGAGATAGATGAGAGAGAAGTAGAGAATACCAACCTTAGTTTTTCACTAGTCTCCTTGCTTGTTTCCTCTCTCCCTTGATAGAGCTTTCACCACTCCTTTCTCACTTGTCCCACTTCAAAGAACACATGTAGAGTCAAAGCAGCAAAATACCATCAAAGCATAGAGATCTATAACCATAAACAATATAGGATTAGATGTATATTAACCATACAAATGCATACATAAATACAAGATTCAAAGATATACAAGTATATGGAGGAAAACTCAAATAGCTTTATTGATAGAAGTAGTAGAAGAGAGGATTACAACCAAGCTGTCTGATCCAGCACCATCCTCCTAGCATGAAAGTCCCCTTCACCTCATGAAAAGCTATATCACCCAACAATACAATGTTTCACAAAGAAACCAACAACACTTCCTTCCAAAATACAAAATTCTCGCCTCTGGATCTCTAAGATGAGGGATCCATATATAGATATTTGCATGGGGGTGAGTCAGCTTCTAGGATTTTGATTAGTGTCATTTCTCTGATAGTTCTTGGTTCCACTTGGAGATTTCATGATCTCTTACTCATATGTGGTTGAATTCAGGGAGGCAAGTGTCAAATGAGCAGTTTCTAGAAGATTCTTTGGGTTTCCACCTAGCAAACTACCTCTGCCATTTGTCTACTCTCGCTAATCACACCCTACAGAAGGGATTTTCAATATGCATCGCACCCTTTGCATGTGACAGGTGAGATGCATCACACCCTCATCATGGAGCAATCTGTATGGTCCAGTTTTGACCAGTTCTGAGCAGTTTTTCAGGGAGAACTTTTGGGAAATGATTTAATCAGTTGACCTTGTTCCTCTAGGGTATGAAACAACACTTTTATGGGTTTATAAGCCCTTGGTTTATGGACATATGTGATTGGGGTTGCAGTGCCAAATATGTCTATAACACTAAGGCATTGATCTATCTTTTCTATCTTTTTGTGAGCTAGTTACATAACATTTGGTATCAGAGCTTTATATTCTAGGGATTTCGCTGCTAAAAACATGTCATCATGGCATTTTTGCTATAAATTTTGTTCTGCGATGTTTCAAAAGCTAGAAAAAACCCATTTGATCTGAAATCGCACTGAATCTCGTGTCCAAATTTTAGATCTTGTCTCACTATATTTCCGGAGATATATTCTAAGGAAGTTAGGGTTGTTTGCAAGCTCCAAAATTCCATCTCAAACAGGTGATCGTGGAATTTTCGCTATAATTGTTTTTCTACAAAGTTTTAGACTGTGAAATTAAAACCCATGTGAACCAAAAACTTGTAGAAGATCAAGACCAAATTTTAGATCATTTTTCGCTATATTTGCGGAGATACAATCCAAGAAATTTAGGGTTTCGGTAGGCTCCCGAATTACATCCCAAATAGGTGACCTGGGGAAAGTCGTCATAACTGTCTCTCTGAGCATCAAATTGAAATTTCGTAAGAAGTTACGGAAATAGGATGGACTTTAGTTTCCTGTATATATTTTTCAGATCTGAAGGTCAAAACAGTGACATGTGGAATGTCATACAAGTTCGCTCTACTGAACTAGTTTATAATTAGGTCATTGTGGGAGATTTGGCATAACCCTTCCTTGGAGAATCCAATCTTGATCAGAATTGTAGGGTTCGAAAGAGGATTCAAAGGGCTACCACAGGATGAGATTTCAGATATTCAAGATCCACAGTTATAGAGATACAACAGATTCAATATCGAGCTCTTACAAAGTGAAAAAAAAGGTGTGTAGTTTTTTTAATTTTGCATAAGATTGGTTTGAAAAATTATTTTTGAAGGAATTCAAAGGGAAGAGTGAAGAATTATTAGCACTAGTTAATGCCCCAAAGAAAGAAAATGGAAACACCTAGTAAGCAACCTCAAATCTCTAGCATGACTCGTGAAGAAGAGGAAGAAATGCAACGTGATATATCAAAATTACAAGACCAAGTACAACAAATTTCACTCTCACTAAAGGTAAATGAAGCTAAGATGAATGGCATGGATGCTAAGATGGAAACTAAGATGAATGGCATAGACGCTAAGATCAATGGCATGGACGATAAGATGGAAGAATTGAAGATAAATTTGAATAAGCTGCTACAATAAAGTCCTCCTAATGATGAAAAGGATCAAGGAAAGTCAAAAGAAGAGGATATACACCGGGAACCAACCCTAGAGAAAGAAAAGATGAATCTGAACATATCTTGTATTGCAATGGTAGGAATTACCACTCCTCAAACTCTCAAGATAGAAGGACATATCAAGAATAAGAAGGTTACAGACATGAAATATCAAGAAGAAAAGTATCAAGAAACATAAAATGAAAAGGATACTCACCAAGAGCCAACCCCAGAGAAACAAGAAATGAATCTGACCATTTCTTGTAATGCATTGGCAAGAATTACCACTCCTAAAACTCTCAAGATAGAAGGACACATCAAGAAGAAAAAGGTTCAAGAAGTGAAAGATCACATCGAGAAAGAAGAAATGAATTTGACCATATCTTGTAATTCATTGGCCAAAATTACCACTCCTCAAACTATTAGGATAGAAGGACATATCAACAAGAAAAATGTTCAAGAAGTGAAAGATTACATCGAACATCAAGAAATGAATTTGACCATATCTTGTAATGCATTGGACAAAATTACCACTCCTCAAACTCTCAATATAGAAGGACATATCAAGAAGAAAAAATTTCAAGCAATGAAAGATCACATCGAGCATCAACAACAAGTTCTCCAACTTTTAAAGGATAATGCCACTTTGGTGCATAATCGAATGAAACAACAGATAGATCAACATCACAGTGAAAAAAAATACACTAAAGGTCATAAGTGTGCTAAGAAGAAATTATTTTACATAGATTATGAAGAGGAGGAAGTAAAGGACAATGCCACTTTGGTGCAGAATCGAATGAAACAACAGGCAGATCAACATCATAGTGAAAGAAGTTTTGATGTAGGTGATTGGGTATTTTTACAGCTACATCTCAAGCAAGCAATTTATGAGAAGGAAATGTTGACAATATTACATGCACTTAAGAAATGACGACCTTACCTAATGGGAAGATACTTCAACGTAAAATGGATCATGATAGTCTTAAACACTTTTTAGAACAAAGATTATCTTTAGAAGAACAAAAAAAATGGGTCACAAATATGTTGGGTTATGACTTTGAAATCATCTACAAAAAAGGGAAGCAAAATGTTGTTGCATATGCACTCTCAAGAAAGGATGAGGATGTGGAAGCATTGTTTTGTGCTATTTCTATTATCCAACCAGATTGGATACAAAAAGCAAGGGATGAATGGAAAAAGGATGAAGAAGTGTGGCCACTTATTCAAAAGTTGCAGAAGATCCCAGTTTAAACAATATTGCCAAAACTTTACAAGGAAGGAAAAATCATATTGGAACCTGGAGCATTCACAGAAAAAGGAACCTGACAGATAAGGAATCGATCAATTTTAGAGTATCTCATCAAGTGGAAGAACTTACCCATTGAATATTCCACATGGGAGGACAAAAATTTTGTACAGAAGTGTCAAGAACTACTCAACAATTGAGGACAACACTTTTTGAAGGAGAGGAGCATGTTAGGTCCCTATACTACTAGTGTAACCCCTTATTGTTATTAGTAAAGCCCATTTATTATATTGTTGTACCCATGTAGTCCCCATATTGTTATTATTGTGCCCCATAGAAGCCCACTATTGTTATTATTGGACCCTTAGATTATTATTGTGATGTTGGCTCTGATTATATTATGACCCCTTAGACTCCTATATATAGAAAGGAGGTCTTGTCATTTGTATCATCTAGGAATTGTTCATTTTTGTAATGTAAAGGATGTTTCCCCCTCAAAGAGGCTTATTCCTAAGGTGTTGATCTATGTTTTCTATCTTTTTGTGAGCTGGTTACATAACACTCATCTACCCCTCTACACAATTCATCAAATCATGAGAATGACGACAAACATCCTGAATTTTCTGATCTTGGTTGTCGTGATCTCTCCACTCCCTCATTTGATCACGATGTTGATTCAAACATTGATAATATGTCTAAGACATTGGCCTATGATGATCTATCTGTCGACGAAGTCAAAAACCCCTAGACTGTCGAGGCACTTCAGCCTGAGCTAATGATTATGTCAGGTCCTCACTTTCCTGAGGTTGGTGTCAGTTCCGATCAGGAAATTGTTGAAACACGCAAAGCTCCTCATCACTCTCTTCTTTGCATTAAAGATCAACCAAACACCCAGATTTTGCTTCCTCCACTCAAACTACATGATCCCATCGCTCATGCGTTGGAGTAATATTACACAAAAAACACACATGCACATCATAACTGATCTACCTTGCTCATGTTTACTTGCATGTCACAATCAAGAGAATGCATACACTCAACATCTACACACAGTGTAGCATAGCACCATGGTGAGTCCATAGAGTGCATGTCATGCACTTCCACTCATTTTTGTTCTGTGGATGCTTGTAAGCTCGGAGTGTGTTTGTCTTCATTGTTGTATCTTTCACATCTGTTGGTTCACATAGTTGTATTGTTTTCAAACCATGCCTTCACTGACATGGGTCAACCAATGTGTATGTGGCTGCATTGGAAGTATAACTTCTCATCAGACAACCCATGCACTATTAGCTTAGGACTAGGAGTAGTGTTTTCTTTTGATCTGTTTGTTTTCATGCATTTTTTCTTCTTTCTTTGTGTGTTTGCTTGCTTGCTTGTTTATTTTCTTACTCACTTTTCTTCCACATTTGCTTCTGCTTCCTACTTTGCTTTTTGTTTTGTTTGCTTGTTATTGTCCATAGGTTAGTTTTGCATGGACGTGTGTGACTCTTGAAACACATTGGGTAAAGTATGAGAGGACTTGTACAAATATCAATATTTAGTTATCTATTTTCCTCTCTCATATGTAGGAACTTGTTGTCTTCAGTCCATGATACATTGATGGAAAATATGTACTGTTCAAAGTGAACCTTGGTGAAAACACAACTCTTGTCCACTAACTAGTATCACCTACTCTAACCGGTTGTTTTTGGGTTAATCATTGTTAGCTCAGTCAAGTAGAGTAAGGTGAGGGGGGAAACCATAAAAAGCATGTCAGAGGTATACATAAACTACTTCTCTGAAGGAACAACCTCTTCTGCTCTTAATAAGTCAGGATCCCTCTTTCGCCTCTGAAATGAATAAGTGCTACGCACATTCATGATTTGAAAAATGAAAAAATGAAAAAGTGAAAAAAATTTGAAAAAAATGAAAAATGAAAAAGGTGAAAGAAGAGAAAGGCTTCCTGCATAGAGAGGTGATGCAAGTAACTCCACTGAGAAACTGACCAGGCTCATTGGCAAAAGAGCCATGCTTGTGTTCCTGTGTGACTCCACCAGGGTACTATCCAGGCCTCCTGGTGGCGGAGCAACACTAGAGATGAAACTAAAATTCTAACAACTGTACTACTTGTGCATCATATACTCCTCAACCCCAATCGAAACAACTATGTTAGCTTGTCTTGGAATATGTTTCAACCGACAAAGGGCTTGGAATATGCTACATATTACAATTAAGTAAGTGTGGAAAACCAAGATGAACTGAGAACTGAACAATACCTCTGGAGGTGTTAGACTTTCTTTTAACGAACAAGGTCCATTTAGAGAGCTGGAGTTCTACCAGTGTGTCGCCAAGTGTTGTAGCAACTACAACCAGACTCCAAAATTTTTCCTTAGCTTTGTTTTGGAGCCTCCATACCAACCTTTCATAGAAACATGTCTTGTCTTGTCAAGTACACAAGCTTCAGTGATTTTCTTGCAGAATGACAGCCTGTCCATCAAAGCTTGTTGGATTCCCTTCACAGGTTGTTTCACCAGACCTGGTCCAACTGTAGGATGAGCATCTCCCTCAAGAAATTGTGCAATTATATTTGGAAACCTATTGGGCTCCAGAATTGCGCAAATATTCCTGTTACTTTTCACTGGAAAATTTGCACAATTCCTCCCAACAGAACTGCTCAACCCAGAAATTACACAATTCTTGATAGCAGTCAATTTCTCTAACTAGAAATTGCACAATCCCTCTGGGCAACTAGCCCAGCTCCCTCCCAGAAATGTGCATTTTTTCCTCCTAGCTGAGCAGACTATTACATGTTCATTTGAGTTGACGAGTTCCCTCCAGGACCAACAAAAAATAATTTACATGCATGGGCTGCTCCTCCCAAGGTAGCATGCAAAGGCATCCTTTGTTTCACAGATCTATTTTCAACAGTTGGAGGTTACATGCAAGGATAATTTCAAAAGCCCCCCACCAAGTGTCGCTTTCCCTAGATTTGTGGCATGCACGTCGCAACCTCGATTTTATATAAACCCATCAATCGGACACTGCAGAGCTCATTCCTCACATCTATCTTGTAGCTCTAACATACCACATTACATCTAGGAATCACCATCACATTCAACTCAATTGTTTTGAGGTAGGGCCGCTTTTCATGTCTCGCGATGCCTTTCTGGTGCTTTTTGTGTTTCGCTTCGTATGAATGTTTTCTTCTTGATTTCAGTGAGAGATTTCTGTCGTTTTGATACATACTAGCTTGTACTAGCACCGTTTCAGTTTTCATTTGCATCTCACTGGTGTCGCATGCATGACACTATTTTGCATGAACAGTTGTCGTTGCGGCAACTCACTTCACACACATACATGCTTTCCCGTTTTCTGAATCCTGTACTTTTTGTTTTCATGAATGATCGTCCACTCTTGCTTGCACTCATCTTACCATGAATTCAGACTTCTCATGTTTTCAGTCACCCATCGGCCAGACTGTGGTGCCCTGGCCCAAACCGTGCCTTGTCCGGCTAGCACTACACATTTTTGGAAGCAAAGGCTCTTCCTTCCCTCCATAAATTGTGCAAGTCTAGCCAGGCACTTACCTCTAGGCTTACATTGTGAAATTTTTGGATGTAGTGTCGCGCTGGCCCCATAAATTATGCAATGTATTTTTCTTGTTGCATGTCACTACTGACTGAAAGTGTGCATTGAAGCATTTTAGTCCTCAGCAAGCCAGGATGGACTATCCATTACATAGTTCCAATAGTCAGTGAGCCTACTGATAGCCCCAACTGTGCCTTGAATAGTCTTGGTAGTCAATCTCCCAACCACCCAGCGAAAATTGTGCAACCTTCATGATTAGTCACACAGGTATGTTGTAAGTCAGTTCTCAAGTTCGTTTAGGTTTTCGATTGACAGATTTCTTTCCATGAGTGTTTCCATGTCTCTAGGTATCGCAGGTGTTCATCTACCTCTCAGCAGCACACGTATAATGGATTCAAGAGGAAGGTTGTTGAAAACATAGAGGCAGAGCAAAGCTGCAAGTCCAAAGTAGATCCACTCATGAAGAAAGCAGTTTTGGAGATTGAGGCTACGAGGTGATGACACGACAAGATTGAGGGAAAAGAAAATAATAGAGAAGGATTTGCAGGCGATGAATTAGCAACTTGTTGTAGCGGCTACAACCACCCTCCAAAATATTTCCTTAGCCTATTTTGGAGCCTCCCAACCAAACTTACACAACACTTTGTCTTGCTTCGTCAAGTACTCAAGCTTCAATTTTTTCCTTGCACAAAGGCAGCCTGTCGATCACAACTTCATCCATTCCCCTCATAGGTTGTTCACCCAGACTTGATCTACATGTAGGCTAAGCAACTTCCCCTTGAAAACTGTGCATTTTTTTAGGGCAACTAGCCTTCCATCCTGAAATTGCACAATCCTCTCTGGTAGCCTACTGGGTTCCAGGATTGCGCAATCTTGATTTCCAAAACTCCCAGCAGGATTTGCGCAAATTTCCCCAAAAAGGCTACTCAGCCCAGAACTGCGCAAATTTGGGCAGCAGTCAGCTACTCTGCCCAGAAATTGCGCAAATATCTTAGGTAGTCTGCCTAACTCCCAGCCAGAAATGCGCATTTCCTTCAATGAATCGAACAACCTCTTGCATGTGCAGATGAGTTGACGGTTCCCTCTGGGACCGAGCCAAGCATGCTTGCATGCATAGGCTGCTTCTCCTAAGGAAGCATGCAAAGGAATCACTTGTCTCAGGGATCGATTTTTAGTAGTTGGAGGTTACATGCAAGAAGAAATTCAGAAACCTCCCACCAAGTGTCGCTTCCCCCTAGATTTTTGGCATGTGTATCACAACCTTGATGTTATCAAAACCTGTCAATAGGATGTTGTAGAGCTCATTCCTCACATCAACCTTGCAGCTTTGACATCCCATACCACATCTAGGAGCAGTCAACACATTTATCTTAGCTTTTTTGGGGTAAGTCTACTTCCCATGCCTTGTGCTACATTTCTGTTGCTTTTGTGTTTTCTCTTGTGAGAGTATTGTTTGCTTGATTTGTTTGGACAATTTCTATTATTTTCATGTATACCATCTTGTCCTAGCTTTGTTCCAGTTTTCATTGCTATATCACTGCTGTCGCATGCATAAAAGTGTTTTCACGGACATTCGCCCAACCGGGAAACTGCCTCACCCACATGCATGTTGATCTGTTTGTTGAATCATTCATTCATGTTTTTCATGCACTGTCAATCCTTCTGTGATCACTTAGTGTCGCCATGCATTTATTGTCTTAGTTGCTTTCAGTTTCCCATAGGCGAGTCGGGCCAACCTTGGCCCAGACTCTACCTTCACCAAGGCTGCATTGCACAACCTGGGGAAGGAAGGATCACCTTCCTATCTATATTTTCACATTCCTTCCTAGCATTGGCCTCCAAGACTATTTTGCACATTTATAGAGGACAGTGGCTACTTGGCCCAAGAAATTGTAGAAATTTGTCCCTAGGCTAGCATTCCTTCCCAGCTGGAATTGCACATTGCGCAATCTTAGCAGTCAAAAGCCAAGAATGGACTATGCATTGCATAGTTCCAGTAGTTAGTTAATCTCCCAATGGCTCAGAGTGTGCCTTTTGTAGTCTTGGAAGTCAGTCTTCTGACCTCTCGACCGAAATTGCACAACCTTCATGATGAGTCACACAGGTATGTTGCAAGTCAGTTCAAAAAGTTCATTTTGGTTTTCAACTAACAAATTTCTTGCCATGAGTGTTTCCATGTCCCCAGGTATTGTGAGTGCTCATCTGCTTCTCCACAGTGAAGGTACAACAGTTTCCAAGAGAGCAGAGTTGAAGACATTGTTCAGAGCACACCTGGAGATGTAGTCCATCAAGTGTATATGAGCTTTCCTACTCGCAAAGACATCAAGTTGTTCATAGAAAAGGACATCAAGCAATAGAATCACAGTGAGCACCATCATGAATAGCATTTGAAGGTAGCATACCAAATGTAGCAAACATAGTGAATGTAGCAAATGAAAGAGGAAGGTTGTTGACACACAGAGGCGGAACAAAGTTGCAAGCTCAAGCAGATTCACTGATAAAGAAAGAAAATTTGGAGACTCAGGCTATGAGGTGATGACACAACATCAAGATCGCGCAAAGACAGAGAATGGAACAAAGAAGGAGTTTCATGTGCTAAATTAGCAACTAAAGGAAGAAGATGAAGTTACATAGATAAACGAATGTGTTGCAGCGGGTTTAGGAACAGCAGTGGGCGCAACCTGCACTTACGGATGAAACTGTGCCCATACAAGTTAAAGATCCATCATAGTAGCTGACACAAAGAAGACATGGTGGGAAGTGTTGTTGATCACATGTAAGGGATTCAATATCATGCATGTCATTTCATGCACGCAGTCAATCCAACCATTCAGTGCACCCACCAAGGTGAAGATAAGAAGCAAGTCCAATTGAAGCTGAACATGTACTTCAACAAGTTTATATGCATGACCACTAGCACACACTTGAATATCAGCATGGACACTATGCATCAATGTGTTTCTTGTTCAGCCGCAAACCAAGAATACCATGTGCTTGTTAGCAGATGAGTTGAATGAAGGGGCCAAAACATATGCACCAGTTGCAACAGAGGCAAGAGTTCACCTCAGAAAGATGTCACCATGAGGTGCATGCACACCATCACGGACGACCAAGCTTGGCATCAGTTCACCACTTTCACCATCACAAGCATGACAAAGAGTTGGTCTCATGTAGTAGACAGAGTGTCAATGATGTCTTGCATGGCTTGCTCAAGCCATGTTGTCTCACATGACTACATGTGCATTGTAATGTTGAGTCATGTCAAGTGTAAGTCAAGTCTCAATAGTTGGATGTAACAGTCATAGAGTAGGTGAAGAGTCATGAGGATAGTTAAATTATCACAAAGGGGAATGTCAAGGGTCACCCCACCCTTCGCTATAAATAGCCCCTCATAACTCATAGTAAAGGATTTTGGTCAGTCAAGCTCTCCTAAGATTATCCTGAAGAAGGCATGGACAATATTGTAATGCGCATTGGCTTCTCCACTGCACGAAGCTAGTACATCTCTTTGGAGGAGTAGGAAGATGTGGCTATAACGTTTCAATGATGGGTCCAATAGGTTTACATGGATGTATTGTATGATTGTAACTTACACTTTATAGAATAAGAGCTAGCACAGCTTCATGCATATGCTGTTATTGTAGTTGGATTGCTCTTGTTGCCTTAGTGATATATGTTTCTTAACTTCCATATTTTTGTATGAACTGATTCACATGCAATTATATGAATCTTGTCGTTAATGTTGTAACCGTCCGTGTCGACTGCTCTACCGGAAACCAGACAGACCTTTCACATGAACCTTGTTGTAACAACTGTAGAACACATCTTAGACTAATTCATGAGTGTTGTACGTGTTATGTTACCTTGTATGATGTGACTGCCACATCCAAGTGTACTGCTCTATCGGAAGTTGTGCATGTCCTTTTGTGTTGTGTGTTCCTAGCTGAGTTGGGACTAGTCCATTTCAACCTGGAACTCACCTTCACCTTCTTCTCCCTTCAAAGTGTTAGAACCTCTTGTACACCTTTGTTGACTCAATGCATCAGTCACACCCTTGCTACTAACAAATTTATCTTACTTGCCTCTATGCGACATCGTAGTCAAGGAATTACCTTATGACCCACTACTGGGACTCCTACACCAAATGGTCTGAGGTCTAATTGGGACTTCTTATAGGGGAGATCTCCCTGACATGTTGGAAAGTCCACCACCATCAACATTTATGGTGATAGAAGGAGGGCCTAATGATAAGCTATGACCTCGCATCCAGTTTTGAACCTTTGCACATCTTTCATGGAGTCTTGCACTCTTCTTCCCCCCCGGTGTTTTTCTGTTAAAATTGGCAACTAGGGTCAAACTCCATGTGGGTCATATTATTCATGGATGATAATATTTTTATTAGATTCCTCTTTTTGAGAGGTGTAGGACTGATCTAAAGATCATCCGATTCTGATAAGTATTTATGGAGATATGAATTTATTTTGATTATGGAATAATTATCAAGCCAACCTGCAACTCATGTAGGTTCAGAAGCCCAACAGTTGCATCTATTCAATCATCAACCATTATGTATAAATATAGGAGGTATTTTCCTCATTTGGACTCATTCAACTCATCACATCTCTCTCTCTCCGGCTCAGTAAAGATTCTCTTCTCTCTTACGCAGTAGGTGACTCTCTCTCACACAGGTGGAAGGAAGGATGCATAGTTTAGTGCTGCAACTGCAGAACCAAAGTTTTACCAGCGTTGACCAGAAGACTCCCTCCTCAAAACTATGTTGTAGGTCCATCTAGACCTCCTCTGAAGGCCTCATTTTTTGGTGGTTGAATCAAGCCAATCCGATGGTCGGTTTGCGAGATATCGACTACCCTAGTTTTGATGATGAAGCCACTAATGCTGATGTTGTTGATCTAGGGTTTAATACTACTGATATAAATCAGATTTTTGTACTAACTCTCTCTGCTGTATTAAAGATAAAAGAAGATTTGATCAAAGGGTTTCCCCATATTGGGGTTTGTCCCTAGCTAGCCGCCACATCTTGTGTCTTTTGTCTTGGCTTGTTTTCTATCAATCGTTTAATGTTCTATCTGCACTTTACTTTATGTACATGTGATTTCTAATTTGTCGATAATAATAAGAAAGATAAGTAAATTTCTATAAGCATAGAACTTACCATAAATTAACATGGTATCAGAGTAGAGGTGAAGACAAAGCTCGAGCAAGAGCAAGAGCAATCACCGAAGAGAAGATTGGCAAGGCTATCCTAAAAGAACTATGGGGTCCTCAACACTCTTCCCTGCCGAAGACAAGCTCCATGAGAAAGCTGACTATCACGGATGGAATATGTCTATCGATCTAAACTTAGAAGATGAAGGAGTGTTGGACCATGTGAGAGGAAATATTGTTGAGCCTCCATCAAATGCACCCACTGCTACCAGGAACAAATGGAAAATCGGCGAAGTCAAAACAAAGAAGATCATTAGAGACTCTATCGACAAGTGCTTGGTGGCCTACATCTCCAACCTGAACACCTCCAAGGAAATCTACGATAGACTGGTGAGTTTATTTAAAGTTAATGATGCAAATCAAGTTTTGTTTCTTAGAAATAAGCTAAAGGAAATTAAGAAGGGAAAAGATGAGAGTATGCAAGCACACCTCTTAAGGATCACCGAGACTAGGAATGATCTCCTATCTATTAGGGAGAGTATTACTGATAGGGAAATGGCACTCACAACTCTTGTAGGATTACCATCCGAATGGTACGTGTTCAGGACTACGCTTCTGAACAATAATGTAATTCATGGCTACGAGGAATTAATGGCTGGATGCATTCAAGAAGAATCAAGGGTAGAAGAGAAATAAATGCCAATGCCTAAAGGTCCTTCTGCTACCTTTTCTTCTCATGCTCAGAAGAGAAATAATTTTGGGACTAAATAAAAAAGAAAGGCTGGACCTAAGGGTGGAAGAAAAGGACGATGTTACATTTGCGATGAAGTGCGTCACTATGTTAGGGAGTTCCCTGATAGAAAGGACTCACACTGGGACGATGATCAAAATATCTCTCATGGCAACCAAAGGAATGGAAAATCTAATAGCAGAGGTAAAAAGAGTGTTGGTAATCAAGGAAGAGGACAACCAATCAAGAAGGCTAAAAATTCCAGGTATGAATCCAACATTATTGAAAATAAGCAAGATGAATATTATTTACTGGCTGCTCTATCTACCTCTTCTCCTTTGGACACAATGGGAATTTGGCTCATTGATAGTGGTGCATCAAGGCACTTCACTGGTTACAAATAAGTTCTCATAATGTAATAGAGAAGGAAACTAACCTAGAAATTGTCCTTGGAGATAATATGAAATATCCTGTGAAAGGTGTATGCAATGTCTCTCTTAAATTGAATCAAGGAAATACGATCCACTTACAGGATGTATTATATGTACCTAACCTCAAGAAGAACCTGATGTCCATCTTAGCAATGGAAGACAAAGGCTACAAGGTGACCTTCAGTGATGGCAAGGTACGCATATGGAAAAAAAATATTAAAGGTGCCTTCACTCTTGGGTTTGAATTGATTCATTATATCAGGTAAGAGGAAGTCCGCTAGGTGTCATGTCTTGTGACACATCTCAAGCCTTGATCGAGAATCAAATAAAAAAGAAGATCAAGATCTTAAGGACTAATAATATAACTAAATATGAATCTAACGAGTTTCATGACTTTTGTAAAGAGGTTGTCATTAAGAGGGAGACTATTACACTGTATACTCCTGAACAGAATGGTGTGGTGGAAAGGAAGAACCATACGATTGTGGAAGTTGTCCATGCCATGCTCCATGATCAAAGACTTCCGAAGTTTCTATGGACCAAAGCTGCAAAAACTGCCATTTATGTACAAAACTGATGCCCTCATCAAGCATTAGGTTCCAAGACTCCTGAAGAAATGTTCACCGGTAAAAAACCTGGCGTATCTCATTTTAGAATTTTTGGAAGCCTTGTATATTTTCATGTGTCTAAAGAGAAAAGGAATAAATTAGGTGCATCTAGAAAGAAAGGAATCTTCATGGGCTATGGTGAAAATACTAAGGGCTATAGAATCTATGTAACCCATCAAAGGGAAGTCTTGATTAGTCATGATGTCACCTTTGATGAAGATATGGCTCTCAGCAAGATGAACAATCTTCCTACAGTGAGGAGCTCTCAAGAAGCTAACATTAGGGAACCGAAAGAAAAAGACTATGACGAGATATTTGCACCTTTTGCTAGATATACCACCATTCGCTCGATCATAGCCCTTATGGCTTCACTAGGATGGAAACTACATCAGATGGATGCTAAGACCACATTCTTGCATGTTCAATCAAAGAAGAGGTCTACATGGAGCAACTTGAAGGATTTGAGATTTATGATCAAAAATCTCATGTGTGCAGGTTGAGGAAGGCCCTCTATGGGTTGAAGCAAGCACCCTGAGCATGGTATGAGAGGATTGATAGCTACTTGATGAGGTCGGGATTCACTAGAACTGAAGCTAATCCCAACCTTTACTTTAAGGTTGAAGATGACAATCCGCTCATACTAGTGTTATATGTTGACGACCTCTTTCTAACAGGTGTAGACCCTCTCATTCACAAATGTAAGAGGGAGTTGGCTTCTGAATTTGAAATGAACGACCTAGGACTGATGCACTATTTCCTAGGACTTGAAGTCTGGTAGAAGCCAAGGGAAATTTTCCTATCTCAAGGAAAATATGTGGTGAAGATATTGAAAAGATTCGGTATGGTGGACTGCAAGCCTGTAACTACCCTGATGGAGCTTGACTTTAAGAAGTTAAGCGATAGCACTACTGGACCTATTTTACGAAATGCCACCGAGTATCGTCAACTCGTCAGGGCATTAATGTTCTTAGTGAACTCCCGTCCAGATATATGATTCGCAGTCAACACGTTGAGTCAAAATATGGTTGGACCTCACCACTTACATTGGATTGGTGCCAAGAATCTGTTGAGATATCTTCATGGCACAATTACTTATGGGTTCAGATACACTGCTAGAGATGTGAGACTACTTGGGTATACTAATGTTGATTGGGCAGGTAGTGTCATGGACCAAAAGAGCACTTCCGGGTGCTGTTTCTTTTTGGGATCTACTTCAATATCCTGGATGAGCAGGAAGCAAAAGTCGATGAATTTGAGCACTGCCAAGGCAGAGTATATTGCTGCTAGCATGGCCACCTATAAGGCAGTCTGGTTACAAAAGCTCTTCAGTGAGCTGTTTGGATTTACATTGGATACCACTGTGATCCTGTGAGATAACCAGAGTAGGATTCATTTATCAGAGAATCTCGTATTTCATGATCACTCCAAGCATATCAGTATCAGGTACCACTATATTTGAGATATGGTGCAGCGAGGAGCAATAAGGCTCCAACATATCAGTACAAATGAATAGGTCACCAACATCCTGACAAAGCCCCTAGGAAAATTCAAATTCCTGACTTTCCGAGAATGACTTGGTGTCATTCAAAGACCCTTTGATGAGGGTCTTGTATGATGTATTGAGATCTGGGAGCTCGGGGGGGGGGTACTTCTTGGAGCGACATATGACCACAGGGTGACTCACCATCCCTTGGTGGTGTATGTGTATAGGGAAAAAGAATAAAACTTTTCCTGTGATACCTCATGGCGATTATGTAGTAGGATGATTAGTTCTCCTGTGAGGTCTGGATGATGTGTTCTCCATGAAGTTTATGTAGCAGGATGATTAGTTCTCTTGTGAGGTCTGGATGATGTGTTCTCCATGATGGTTGTGTAGTAGGATGATTATTTCTCCTATGAGGCCTGGATGATGTGTTCTCCATGACAATTGTGGACAGGATGATTCACTCTCCTGTGGATAGGATTATTCACTCTCTTGTGGGACAAGATGATTCGCTCTCTTGTGGGATAGGATGATTCGCTCTCCTGTGGACAGGATTGATTACTTCTCTTGTCGAGGAATCCTACCCATGAAATCTAGGACTCATGGGAAGTACCTCTCATTAGATCAATGAGTAGGGAAATAAGGATAGGGACCATAGTAGTACCGATGGATGCATCACTGTATCTACCATACTACCTATGTTAGGATGACCTTAATTGATCTGGGATCAATGGTACTAGTCTGGGACCAGTGGTAGGAGTGGTACCTACTATGATGTTGACTTCGAGTTAGTTGAGACTAGTCTAGGACCAGTGGTACACACTCTGAGACTGACTTTGAGTCGTGGAGGATGATACTATTTTGCGACCAGTGGTAGGAGTTGTACCAACTATGACACTGACTTCGGGTCAGTTGAAACTGGTCTGGGACTAGTGCTACACACTCTGAGAGTGACTTTGAGTCAGTATGATACATCCTAGATCCTTTCTTCTTCTTCATAATTCGGACAAAAGTAGAGCAGAAAAGAACAAAGCAGAGCAGAATAGAGCAGAGCAGTACAGATCAGTACAGGGCAGAACAGAACAGAGCAGAACAATACAGATTAGTACAAGGCAGAACAAGATAAAGCAGAATAGGAAAAATAGAGCAGAGTAGGGCAAGGGTCAAGCTGTATAGGGTAGTGCATTTGATGGATGAATAGTAGCGACTGACAGACGAATTGCGATGGAGTTCTCCCTAGTTGAGAGGGAGTGTTAAAATTGGCAACTAGGGCCAAACTCCATGTGGTTCATCTTATTCATGGATGATAATATTTTTATTAGATTCCTCTCATCGAGAGATGTAGGATTTATCTAAAGATCATCTGATTCCAATAAGTATTTATGGAGATATGAATTTATTTTGATTATGGATTAATTACCAAGCCAACCTGCAACTCATGTGGGCTCATAAGCCCAACAGTTGCATGTATTCAATCATCAACCGTTGTGTATAAATACAGGAGGTCTTTTCCTCATTTGGACTCACTCAACTCATCACATCTCTCTCTCTCTCCAGTGTAGTAAAGAGCTCTTCTATCCTGGGCAGTAGGTGACTCTCTCTCACATAGGTGGAAGGAAGGACACATAATTCAGTGCTACAACTGCAGAACCAAAGTTTGACCAACGTTGACTAGAAGACTCCCTCCTCAAAACTACGTTGTAGGTCCGTCTGGACCTCCTTTGAAGGTCAAATTTTTTGGTGGTGGAATCAAGCCAATCCAACAGTCGGTTTGTGAGACATCGACTGCCCTAGTTTTGATGATGAAGCCACTAATGCTGATGTTGCTGATCTAGGGTTTACTACTACTGATATAAATCAGATTTTTGTACTATTTCTCTCTGCTAAATTATTGAAGATAAAATAAGATTTGATCAAAGGGTTTCCCCATATTGGGGTTTGTCCCTGGCTAGTTGCCACATCTTGTGTCTCTTATCTTGGATTATTTTCTGTCGATCGTTTAATGTCCTATCTGCACTTTACTTTATGTACATGTGATTTCTAATCTATGGATAATAATAAGAAAGATAAGTAAATTGCTATAAGCATAGAACTTACCATAAATTAACATTTTCAAATCGTGAATATGTCTCCATCTCAATGAAGCTTACTCACATGTACGATGGTGAAGGCAAAGTGGCCTAGCTTTAGCACTTACATAACTTTGTTTCCATGCTTCATGAGGAAGATGAGTTTTTTTACGAACTGGCCAATTTGCTGCTTGCATACACACTTCATGAACCTCCATTTTTTTGGGTGCTTAGCCTACCAGCTAACACCATGCACTCATTTTATCACTTATGTGATCTCACTGAAGACACGTTCTATCATTTTGATCTAGACCATCTTGACCAGAAAATGTTACAGCAACAGAGCGCTCCACATGAATCCATTATTGATTTTTGGTAGCGCTTCCATAATTTGCAGTTTCAAGCTCTAAGGAGCCAGATGAAATTTTCTTTTCTCTGGGACCATTTTGAGTATTGTCTTAAAAAATCTGCTTGTCCCAAGAGAAAGTTTAGAATCAAGCCTCACTCAACATTCTTCATTGATGGAGCTGTACAATATTATGTGGATTCAGACAATATCTCAGTTGACTGTCCACCTTACTCTCATTCAATAGCTCCACCATTGCCAAGTGATGATGAAGAGCATGCTCACATGTCACCTATTCATCCTTCACACTCGCCCAACATCACTTCACTCAATTTTCACGTAGATGTGGTTGTGAGTCCTTTGAGTTTTTATATGCATTCTTGTCTACGACCTCCGTCTTCACACTCGTGTGTTCCTCCGAATGATGCTCTCTTGTGTTCATCCATTTCAGACTCTTCACTTGTTGTGAACGAGGAACAACCTATTAACAGAGTTGGTGTTACACAACCAACATGCGTTTTCGCTCATGAAGAGTATGAGTGGGGACTTGAGCATCAACACTTAGTGAAGGGTGACTCCCTTCTTTTGGAGCCCCCTCTGTTCCTTCCTACCCTCTTTTGTGAACTTGTCATCCATGATTTTGAACGTGTGTCTTCATCCATGGATGCACCCATTATAGATCACTCGCAGGACTCACCCGATGCTAGTCCATCATTCGACAACGAAGAGGACAAGTTACTCATTGAAAATCCACTTGATCCTTCATCTGTCTTTTCCAAAAACATAGAGGGTGAGTTTGTTCTCTTTTCATCTACCCCTCTATTCGATTCATCTAATCATGAGGACACCAAAGAATTCATCGATTTTTCTGATCATGATGATCATGATCCATTTGCCTCCATTTTTTATCACGATCATGAATCGATCATGATTGATCTTTCGAAGCCAATAGTGTATGGTGATCTACCTGATGATGAAGTTGATACACCCAAGACTGTCAAGGCACTTCAGCCTGAGCTGATGGTTATGTCAGGCCCTCGATCTCTTGGGTTTAGTCTCACTTCTGATCATGAAATTGTTCAATCATCCAATGCTCTTCATCACTCATTTGTATGCATTGAAGATCCATCACACTCACGTATCACACCTCCTCCACTCAAACTACACGATCCCATTTCTCATGCATTGGATGAGTCTTACATTGCAAGCACTAGTTCGTGATGCAAGTTATCTTTGTTTCTTTTTTTTTGTTGTCTCACAGTCAAGAGTGTTCTTATGCTTCAAAGTTGCACGTAGTGTCACATAACACCACGATATGTCCACGGACTACCCATCATGCACATGCACTCACTTATGTCCCATGGGCAATTTGAAACATGAAGTGTGGTTGTCTTCATTGTTATATATTTCTTGCTTGCTGGTTCGCACCACTCGGTTGCTCACGGACCAAGCCTTCACCAACATGGGTCTACCAATGTGTCAGTGGCTACATTGGAAGTATCACTTCACGTGATGAGGCCATGCACTGTTAGTATAGGAGGAGGGGTAGTGTTTTCTTTCAGTTGTTTGCTTGCATGCTTGTTTTCTTACATGATTTGTTTGCTTGTTTGTTTTCTTACTTCTTTTCTTACTTTCTTTGCTTTCACTTTTGCTTTTTCTTTTTCTTTTCTTTGATGTTTGTTAGTTCATTCGTTTTTTTCGTAGGTTAGTATTGCATGAAACCATGTATGACTCTCGAAGCAAGCTGGGTAAAGTATAAGAGGGCTTGTACAACTATCTCTACTTGGTTGTATTTCATCTTGCCTCTACATGATGAGCTTGTTACTCTTAGTCCATGATACGTCGAAGGAAAATACGTGTTGTTCGAAGTGAACCTTGGTGAAAACACAATGCTTTTGTGCTAACTAGTGTCACCTTCTCTAGTTGGTTGTTTTTGGGTTAACCCTTGTTAGCCCACTCCAGTAGAGTAAGGTGAGGGGGGAAACCTTAATAGTCATGTCAGAGATATAATAAACTACTTCTTTGCTGGAATAACCGCTTATTCTCTCAATAAGCTGGAATCCCTATTTTGCCTCTGAATTGAATAAGTGGTATGGACAATGAAAATGAAAAAATGAAAACTAAAAAAAATTCAAATTGAAAATGAATAAGTCAAAAGAAGAGAAAGGCTTCCTGCGTAGGGAGGTGATGCAAGTAACTCCACTAGCGTACTAACTAGGCTTGCTGGAAGTGGAGCCATGCTTGTGTTCCTATGTGAGTCCACCAGGGTACTGTCTAGGCTTGTTGCCAATAGAGAAACACCAGAGATGAAACTAAGACTTTGACAACTCTACTACTTGTGCACCTATATACCCCTCAACCCCAATTGCAACAACTTTGTTTCCTTGGCTTAGAATGCATGTAAATTGACCAAGAGTCTACTGGATGGTACATCTTACAATAAAGTTAGTGTGAAACCAAGATGAGTTGAGAATTGAACAATACTTCTGGAGGTGTTAGACTTGCTTCTCATGAACAAGGTACATTAAGAGAGTTGGAGTTCTACCAGAGTGTCGCCAAGTGTTGTAGCGGTTACAACCACCCTCAAAAATGTTTCCTTAGCTTGTACTAGAGCCTCCCTACCAACCTGTTGTGCTCCACAACAACCCCCCATTTCATAACATTTTTATTCCCAAAATTATTATATGAAATGGGTCCCTTAGAGTTTAATTGGTATTAACATTGTATCTTTCAAAATGGTCCAAAAATCAAATGAATACATTATATAAAAACCTTTTGAAAAACCCATGTGATCAAATAAAACAATCCTTTTTCATTGCGATAAAGCGATCGCAAGATCGCATATCGCAATGATATAAGGGAGCATAAGTAAGTGGCACATTGGTCTCCGCCGATGTGATATCGGCTATCGGCTATTGGCAATACTTCATGCACATTTTAAAGTGCCCCCATGTCATTAGCCCCGATGCGATGTGCAATCGGCGAACGGTGATCGGCGGTATTTCATCCACATTGTTAAGGCGCCCGGGTAATGTATTCCGATGCGATGCAATATCGCAATCGGAAAATCGGCGGCAGGCTATCAATATTATTTATAATCCTCATTCTCCCGATGCGATGCGATATTGCTATCGGCGATCGGAGGTTTTGAATAGTGTCAATACAGAAGGTTTAAGGTTGCCCCGATGACCGATTGCGATAACGCACAGTTTTTGAAAAAGCCGTTAAATGAAGGGATATCATGATTTGTTTCATATTAAAGGCTTGATCTGTCCAACAATGATTCGACTGCGCACAACTGCCAAAACGCCCACAGTACGCTTAAATGAATCATTCGGCCGATTAACGATATAATGGGCATTTAAGATTGGCAGGTTTTAAACGGCCATTTAATGTGATCGTAAGTCCTAAAATCCTCCCATGGATTGTGTCTGCGCCCATTTTAATAGCTAATCCCTTATTACGCATCTATCAATATTTCTCATCACTTGCAAGTTTTCATTGCTATTTCCCTGTATTACGATATCTGCGCCTCTGTGCAGAATTCATCCAAAGGAAAAAGCTCAAGCAAAATGGGGAAGAAATCCAAGAAGACCACAGGCGCTTCCACTACGCCAGCTGCAGGACAAGTTCTCACTGACAAGAAGAAAGGATTAATTTCGGATACAACATGTTCAGGTCTCGGCAAAACTACTTGGCAGGGTACCTACAACTTAATCAAGATTGAGGAACCTTCGGTGACAATAGTAGAAGCCACTACTGATTCCACTCGGAAATCTGAGTGCACTCTTAAGGATTTAGCTGACTCCTTCCTTCACAGGATAGCAGCCAGGGAGAAAATTCTCCCATACACAGACGTAGTGCAGTGGGCGATTGAAGAAATCCCAATCTTGGATAGAACCTTCAGCACCAGAGACGGAAGGATTTTCGGGTCGTTCAAAGCTGAGGACTTAAGGAAAATGTACCATTTGCCTAAGCCAGAGAAGATATACAATAAGGCATTCCTGGAGAAATTCACAAGTGAAAATGAAGTTGAATCTGAACCCATCCGGGATTGGAGACAAAATCCGGCCAAGCATAAACACGAATCTTCCGGTAAGTACTCAATTGATTCCCTGGCTTCTCCTTATTGCTACGCTGGAATAATGATGTGTAGATTGTGGGGATTGCATGACTCCTCTAATTTCACCATAGAGATGGTTCCTTTAATGGAAGTTGCAGTGAACAGTCAAATAATGGATTGGGCCACTATTCTCTCAGATAAACTAGCCATAGCTGTTCTTGATTTTAGAGATCAGACTGTCGTCTCTGAAAGGAAAATTCCCCCATTCTATTACAATGCATATATTTTAGATACATTATGTTTCAATTCTGAATTTCCCGTGCTCGGCTGGAGGTGGACACCACAAGACCCCACGACTATCCACATATACCATCAGAAATTATGGAAGTCCTCTTACAAGCACCATCTGTACCAAATCTGCAATGGCTTTATGGTGCCTATTTATTATTCTATTTTTGATAAACCCATTCCCAAGATTTCCTATCAAGCTTCGTTTGATTTAACAGCGGTAGGGAGTTGGTTTGGAGAGGAGAGATTTACCTACATAAGAGTTTTCGGCAGCCAAGCCAAGCCACATGTTCTCCCTTTGTACATACCAGATAAACTGCTAGCAAGAGAAATCTCTTATCAGATTATGGCTGAGAGTGTTACACAGACTCTCAAGAAAGAAAAGAAGAGGGGCTGGCCCTCTTTTCCCCTAAGATGTGGTGTCTATACTCTGCATGATCTCAAACATGTAGAAAAGGAAGCCACAAAGATTCAATCTTTAACTCTGGCGACTATCCCAAATAGGCCATTTGATCCAAGGAAAGTTGCCTATAATGCACTAGAACAGGCCAAATTGACAAAATTTGAGCATAAGGAAGATATGTTTGACAACCTGTTCATTTCAGCCGAATCAATAGGTCAGGCTAGAGAATTCGCTAGAATGAAATATAATGATGAAGGGTTGACTGAGTTTAATAAACTTAGAGAACATAGGTTGCAAACTCTGCCTCTAGATTTACTAGCAATAACCCCGGCGACATCATCAAGCGAGCCTGGTCGACAATAGTCAAAGGAACCTCTGGTTATAACAAAGGATCATAAGAAGGAGCAGGAGGAAAGGCAGAGAAAAGAAAAAGAAGAAAGGCAGAAGAGAGCACAGGAGGAGAAACAGAGGAAAGAGAAAGACGAACAGCAAATAAAAGAGCAAGAGGAAAGACAAAAGAAGGAACAAGAGGAGCAACAGAAGAAAGAACAGGAAGAAGTGCGGAAGGAGTCCCAAGCCGAAAAGCAAAAACAAACCACCATTGATGTCAATATAGATACTCATATTGACCCTAAATTTCTCCAGGAATGGAAGCAATTTGACTCTATCATCAGTGGGTTGGAATGTTCCAAGGATACAGACACTTCCAAGAAAAACGATACACATGACATCACTTCACCTCAGGTTCTAAGTGGAACCAGCGGCCCACCCATTTCTAAGGATGTTGAGGTAATACCAAAAGACCCCTCTGACCAAATCATTCTCCAGGTAGAAGATATTCCTCCCCTGGATGTCTTCTACAGCCCAAGGCATAAAGCAGTGGTAAAACGACAAAGGAAAAGAAGGAAGATTGATCAACCTCCCCTTTTCCCAGAGCAAACTGTTACGGGCAGCATGGTTTGGAAGGAGGAATTTGACCCCTCCGATGACCTAACAAAACTGTCGCAGTATGCGGGAGCCTATTCGGCAACGACAATCGATAAGGCATCAGAGGTAAGTCTTCTACTGAAAACCAAGGATCAAGAAATTTTTGCATTACAGGCAGAGTTAGTTGAGACAAAGTAGAAGGCAAAGCAAGCAGAGCAGCAATTGTTGACACAACAGCAAATGAACAGTCAACTAACTCAGCAATTGCAGGAAGAAAAGCAAAGGATCAAGCAAAACGCGATCCAGAAACAGAAGGAATTATCAGAGGCACTGGCACAGATGAAGGCAGCAAACGAGCAAATGATGAAAACAAAGGATGAGCAAATCGCTCAATTGTCATCGCAGCTAGAAATAATAAAGGGCGCTCCACAAGTGGCTGAATTCAGAGCAGAAGCATTACAAATAAACACTGCATTAATATCTCAAATTAGGCTTCTGTGTCAACAAATCGCTCAGGTAGAGCCACTCTGTGAATTAATGACATCAATAAATCAGCAAGTAGAGAAGGCAAGGAATGAATTGGATCAAGCCGAAGAAATCATAGCTGCATTTCTTGACTGGCAAGATTCTGAACAAGGGAGAGCAGCAAATTTGCCCAGAATCTTAGAAACACATAAAGATATACTCTTCACAGAATGGCAGTCTCAGATGATGAAAGCAGAGAGGGCAGCTTCGAGATGTAAATCAACTTCCAGCAACCTGGTTGAACTAGTTAACAACACTCTCTACATATCAAATATGATTTCCCAATGTACACCCGGAAGGTTGACAACAACAAACACATTGGAGCAATCATGTTATCCTGATTTAGAGGAAAAGGGGAGATTAATCGCTGGGATTAACAGTTTAACTATGGAAGCATATTGGCTCTTCCTGGTAAAGCCGCATACATAGAGAGTCGCCCTTAAGTGCCTAACAGATGCGATCGGGTATATAATTCCCGATATTCAAGATGCCACCTATGCCGCCCAGCTCAGTTCGCGCCTCAACAAACCTCCTGAAGTAGAGCCAATGCTTGCGATAAGTTAGCTCAGATTTAAAGGCAAGCAGCCTACTTGATGAATCATGCCGCCGATTGCGAGATCGCTGAGGAAAATAGGATCAAGATTTATTGATACCGATTTAGTAGGATTTCAGTTTAGTAGATATTTACATTAATTTAGTATTTATAGACCCTTTCATTGTTTTGGAAAGGGTCGTAAAGTTTTGTACCAGACTTAAAGACTGAAGTTTGCACTATTGTGCTTCAGTCAATATTCTTTTATGAAACTGGACCAGTTGTTCTTAATTCAACAAGGAGGCTTTTTATGCAATTGTGCACTATTGTCTTTGTTGAAGAATGTTTCTGCGTTGAAGGAAGAATTACAAGTAGCGATTGATATCGGGAGTGTCAAAGCAGCTCATATGGTATTTCTATCTATGTCTGAATTCATTCCTGTTATGTGAATTGTTATTTGATTATCCTTGTTATTGTTGATTATATGCATGCGCTTTAATAGCAATTCTACATTCGTTCCACTATTGGATGTTTTATGATATGCTTTCCTTTTAATCATGTATATGTCGACAATATAAATGATGAGTGTGGTAATATCGTTTTAATCACTTTGCTTAACTATTTAGGCACAGTAATCTTGAATGAATTAATATCTATGTCTGTTAGATAGAGTCATCTATATGCTTGTCTTTAGACACAGACCATCAAACGCTACACTTTAAAGCTCAATAGATTCCCAGGATAGTTCATAGTTTTTGTATTCTTGTCAATAGATTTAGTTATTTGCTCATTGCTAGTTCAGTTTATACGTCACCCATTCATCCCATTTATCCACTTTTGGGAAACCGGTCCCATTATCCCCAATCGGAGCCACTATTCCAAACGGAAAAGGAGCTGTACTAAGGTCCGGACCGGGTGGTTATCCCCAATGTTGTGCAGCGATTTTCGAGGCATCAACATTTTTGGTGCTAGAAGGAGGGCCTGACTGTGAATGGCAAACAAACCCAAATCTGCAAGCCATTCTAAGAGTATTTCTCCCTCCGAATCTCCTCGAACTTCTCATTAGCATGCTGGTTCTCCAGTATCCAAACAAGAAGTAGAGAAATCAACTACCACTACTCAAACCCATCATACTCCAGAACAATTAAGTCTTGAATCACCTGAAGTCCAGTCTCTTATCCACAAGCTTCAGAGCTTCTCGATTTCACCACAGAAATCTGAGGTATCACAAAGCAGTGCAACTTCGCAGTTCAATTTATCTCATCCTCTCACCAGACTTCAGAGCAACAAGCTCGGTATTGAACACACTGAGTTCCCTTTACCCAAAAGGAAAAAGGCGAAGAAAAATACTGAAGGATCTAACAGTGAAGAGCTTTCATCCATATCCTCCATTGCATCTTCCCCTCTGCAAAGTCAACCATCCACTCCCCCATTACATATTGTTGTTCACCAGGGATTAGAAGCTTCAACATCCCAACCTACTCACTCCTCAATATTACTTCCTTCCCAGACATCTGGAGTTCCAGCGGCAGTATCATCCACTACTGCTATTATAATGGCAGATCCATGGACCAGACCTGGTGTAGTCAATATGCCTGCGCCATTGCATCCATTACCAGATTATCCTGAAAAATGGCTACCCAAGTTTAATCCAGATGATGGAACCCAGGCTGAGGAACACATTAATAATTTCATGTTAGCAATCAACTTGAAAGGAGTAACAGAACAAGATGTTGTTGTTAGAATTTTCCCTTACACCTTGCAAGGATCAGCAGGATCCTGGTATTTCTCTTTACCCTCTAGTTCCATTACCAGTTGGAACACTTGCCAAGAGCAGTTTCTTACCAAATATGGAGATGATAGGTCTTTGGCTACTTTAATAAACGATCTCTCCAATCTGACAATAGAGCATAGGGAACCAATCAAGGAATTTAATGCTCGCTTCAATAAAATCCCTACAGCTTCCAAACCAAGTGAACAAATTCGAAGCGAATGGTATATCACCGCCCTACCTGCCAATATAGCCATTTTTGTAGACAGGGCTGGGAAACCTACCTTAGCCGAAAACATGAGAGAAGCACTTGTTGTTGAAAAGCGCATCAATGCTCTAGAGAAGAAAGCTGCTCTAGAAGACAGAAAAGCCAAGAAAGTCTCTTTTAAAGATGACTCAAGGAAGAAGACCCCAAAAGACCCATATGACATGGAAGGTTTGCAAAAGGTCCTAAAAAATTTATCAAATGAAATGGTTGAGATAAAGAAACAGGTAGCCGAAACCTCAACTAAAAGACCCTTTAGGACTTCTAAGAAAAATGAGTCAAAGCCCCCAAATGTCACATCTAATGCAGACTTAGAGCAAGAAGAAGAAGAGGAAGAGGAAGCAATCGCACTGACTGATGATGAAGAAGAAGTAGTAGAATGTCATGGAATGTGGGATTTTATACTCCCCAAATCTGATACCGATAATGAAGAAGAAGCCTTCTCGGTCACTACTAGGAGCAAAAGTACTTCTGAACCTGTTCAATTAACATCAAAGAAAAGGAGTGTTGGTGCTGCTACAACCAAAGAAAAAACACCTGCAAAGAAATCACCTGTAGCAGTTCCGCAAAACCAGCCTTCAACTTCTAGTACTCCTTCAACATCCAAAACATTAGTGGTATCCGATTCGATGGAGTATAACATTGTTGATGACATGAAGAAAACTAAAGCAAACATTACCATGTTTGAACTTAATAAATTAAAGCATCAGCAAAAATTACTTCTTAAAGAATTGAATGCTGTTCCCTCTACACCACTTCCCAGTGCAAAAGCTGCTAATGATTCAGGCCAACCTCCTCCAGGTATGGTTGAAGCTACCGATTCAGTTCTGACTGGAGATAGATCAAATTCTCATACTCCACCCTTCCTGCTAACCTATGAGATTTACAACAGAAACCTGCACAACTGTTTAATTGACTCAGGGGCATCATCTAACATAATGCCAGCTTCAGTTTGTTCTAAACTGAACATTGAACCCCAGAAGTCTGCTATCCATATTGTACAGTTGGACAGGACCAAAGTGCAGGTTGTGGGAGAAATTAATTCTGTAACCATCAGGTTATCTGCTGATCCCAGAATAGTGCAAAGGATTGACATCCTAATAGCCGATATACCTGAATTTTACGGTCTAATTTTGAGTAGGGATTGGTCCGAAAAATTGCATGGATATATTTCTACTGATTGGTCACATATGTGGCTTCCCTATAAAGGTAAGCCAAATCAAATAAGGATCGATCGAGAGAAACATATGACCCACACAGTTACTGAATTTGAGCAAGAAAATCAACCTGTAGCATTCAACAACAACATTTTGGGGAATTATTCATCAGAGTCATTTTTTGGTAACTTTACTGCCCAGTCATCCCCTTTCTCAGTCAATCATTTTACATCTCAGATTGAGAATTTTTCACAAACAGATAGGTCTAGATGTTTCAATGATACTGAGAAAACTGTAAATACAATTGTTAATACTTCTTTATTTTGGTCTTTATATTTTGATGGCTCTAAGTCCAGCGAAGGCTCAGGAGTAGGTTGTATTTTGGTTAGTCCACAAGGAGAAAAGACAATGCTATCCTGTAGGCTGGAATTTGAATGCACTAACAATACAGCCAAATGTGAAGCCTTAGTCCAGGGACTGTATAAAGCGATCGGTCTTAAAGTGCAATATTTGGAAGTATTCGGCGATTTTGAAATTATTGTTAAACAGGTGAGGAATGCAATCCATTGTATTTCAAATCACCTCAAGCATTATCAATCGCTAATACAAGAACTTACTTCACACTTTTCCGCATTCAACATTTCCTCCATCCCCAGGTCTCAAAACTCGGCAACCGATCTCTTAGCCAATGTAGCTTCCAAGCTTCTACCTTCTGAAGACTACAGCCTAGATAGGTTTTCCGTAGAATTGCTTTTTAGGCCTTCAATTCCTGACAATGTCACTAATTGGAGAGTATTCAACCATGATGAGGATATTTTACAATTTCTAACTTCTGAAAAGTCCTATGATGATCAAATTATTGAGGAAAATGACCATGATCTACAAATGAAAGAAACACCTCAGGAAAATTCAATTCCTAAGCCAGTAGTAAAGCTCGAAGATCTTTATGATATCAAAGACAGGTTTAAACCTGTAACTAATGCAAAGCTCCAAAGTTCTACCCTTAGGTTTGAATTGATAAATCTAGGTACTGAGCATGCTCCTCAAAATATTAATTTAGGATTAGGAATTTCCTTGGAAGAGAAGGAGGCATTCATAAGACTGTTAAGGAAAAATAAACAGGTTTTTTCTTGGAAATATGATGATTTGAAGACTTATGATACATCCATTATCTAGCATACCATTCCTATGCTCCCCGATCAGAAACCAATTCAACAGAAGTTAAGAAAAATACATCCAAACTTAGAGAGCCAGATAAAATCGGAACTTAACAAACTCTTGAAAGCCAAGATTATTTTTCCTGTCTGACACTCAAACTGGGTCTCTAACATGGTGCCAGTCAGAAAGAAAAATGGCGACATTCAAATTTGTATTGATTTCATAAATTTGAACAAAGCAAGCTTGAAAGACAATTTCCCATTACCTACTATGGAGAAAATACTCCAATCAGTAGCAGGCTCTGAATTGATGTCCTTTCTTGATGGTTTCTCAGGATATAACCAAGTTCTGGTTCATCCTGATGACCAGCTTAAAACCACATTCAGAACAAAATGGGGAACATATGCATATCAGAAAATGCCTTTCGGACTTATAAATGCAGGGGCAACATTTCAAAGTGCGATGGATACAGCTTTTAGAGGGTTGATTAATAGAACAGTAGTTGTCTATCTAGACGATATTACTGTATTCTCTAAGGAGAGGTATAATCATTTGCATGATCTAAATCAAATTTTTCAACGTTGCAAAAGATATGGTATTTCTCTTAACCCTAAAAAGTCTTTCTTTGCTCTTGATCAAGGGAAGCTCTTGGGTTTTATTGTGTCCAAAGATGGCATTTATATTGATCCTGATCGGATCAAAGAAATCTCTAAAATCCCTTTTCCACACAATAAAAAATCGATGCAGTCGTTTTTAGGCCAGATCAATTTTGTTAAAAGATTTGTCCCAGATTTTTCTCAAATTATTTTGCCACTTCAAACAATGATTAAGAAAAATTCAGTCTTTAAGTGGGGATCAGCAGAAAAAGAAGCTTTTGATCTAATCAAGCAATCAATAATCAATGCCCCAACCTTAAATACTCCAAATTTTTCTAATCATTTTACATTGTATACCATCGCATCCAACTTGTCTTATGCTGCAGTACTCACGCAGCTAAATGATCACAATTTTGAAGCGCCCATTTCATTCTTTAGTTCAAATCTTCAGGGTGCTGAATTGAATTATTCCGATGTAGAAAAACAAGCCTTTGCTGTATTTAAAGCAGTCAAGCATTATAGACCCTTCCTTTTGAAAACCCACACAAAAGTTATAGTTCCTTTCCCAGCAGTTAGGCAACTATTAATCCAAAAAGAACTAGGTGAGAAAAGGGCAAATTGGGTCACAACGCTTCAAGAATATGACTTAGAAATTAAACCAGCAAAGATTGTTAGAGGTCAAGGTTTTTGCAGGATATTGGCAGGAGCATCCAACATTCCAGAATCAAGCGATACAGATCAAACTGAAGAAATCAATTAGATAAGTGTCATTGATTCTGAATCTCAATATGCGGATTTAATCTTTTATTTAAAGAATGGTTATGCACCTCCAAACCTGTCTTACAAAAACAAAAGGGCCATTAGGTTGAAAGCAAAGAATTTTACAATTATTGATGATGTGCTTTTTAAACAGAATTATGATTCCATCTTATTAAGATGCCTTGAGAAAACTGAAGCACAAAAGGTTTTGCAGGAGTTACATGATGGACTAGCGGGAGGACATTTTGGAGCTGATACAACAGCTCACAAAATTATTCGTGCTGGTTACTATTGGCCCACTTTGTTTAAAGATGCCCACGAGTATGTAAGGAAATGCCTCAATTGTCAAACTTCGAGTGGAAGACAACGTAAACCAGCTTTCCCTCTGCAACCAGTCAACATTGAACAACCATTTGAGCAATGGGGATTGGATATCATTGGGGAAATTACTCCACCGTCTTCCAAACAGCATAAGTATATCCTTACCGCTACCGATTATTTTACTAAGTGGGTTGAGGCAATCCCTTTAAAGACAGCAAATTCTGAAGCAATCATTGAATTCATAGATCAATTCATCATTACCAGGTTTGGTGTCCCAAATGCTCTTGTTTTTGATAATGCATCTTACTTTTCAGGCAATGCTATGTTTGATTTCGCTATTAAAAGAGGATTTAAATTAAAATATTCTGCTAATTACTATCCCCAGGGTAATGGTTTAGCAGAGTCTACTAATAAGAATCTGATCAAGATCATTAAGCGAACTATCGAACAGAATCATAAAAACTGGCACAAATCCTTAATGTTTGCATTATGGGCTGATAGGATAACACAGAAAGCTTCTATAGGATCTTCTCCGTTCAATCTTGTGTATGGAAAAGAAGCAGTGCTGCCCACAAATCTTGTTCTTCCTTCACTAGCCCTAGTTCAATTCATTGAGGAATGTCCTTCCTCTTCTATTCAGCTTAGACATGACCAAATTCTAAAATTAGAAGAGGAAAGAGAAAAAGCCAGGGTTATTCATGCCAAACATAAAAAAGTCATCAAGGCAGCTTTTGATTCAATCTCATCCGGTTCGAAACAATTCCAAGTCGGTGATTTAGTTCTGAAATGGGACAAAGCCCATGAGGACAAAGGTAAACACACCAAGTTCCAGAAGATGTGGCTTGGACCGTTTCAGATCTGTGAAAAGATAGGCCATTCGACCTTTATATTGCAAGATTTATCAGGTTTGAGAGATTCTCTCCTTGTTAATGGCCTGATCTTGAAAAACCTCTTCAATTGAGGAGGTAACCCCTTCTCCTTTTATTTTAATAGGATTTTGTAGTTTGTAGAATTTTTAGGAAATAAAGTTGTAAGGTAACTTCCATTGACCTTTTGCTGTGTTTGAAAAGTTGTCCCACAGAAGTAGTATGGATATTTGCTTTTAAATAATAGAACTCTTAACCAAAAGGGATAATTTCTAGGAAATTAGGTATCATTGTATTCTGAAAGCATACTTCAAGTTTTGTGAACTCCTCTCAAAGTATAGAAATATTGTAAATCATTTTCTGTTTTCAGATTGGTCTCAAAAGGTTATCAATATTAAGATAGAAACTAATCCAATTTCAGCATCTTCAACTCTTACCCTGTCATCCATTTACTCTTAAGGAGAAAATTGTTCATCCCATTCACTAAAGTTTATGATTACTCAGAGTGTAATTCTAAAATATTTGATAGAAAAGATAAGAGGTCTTATTACAAGCCTGCTTACCATGTTCATAGGGAAATAGTTTAACCGACATTACCAATACTGCATACCATAATAGGGTAATGGCTTAGAATTATAAGACAAGGGGTCTCATCACGAGCCGGCTTGTTCGGTTAGATTACTACCAGTGAATGGCATTGTCAATAGCTGGCCACCAAACCAGGACAATGGCTTTTTATCTTATTAATAATAGAAAAGAAAATGGAATACAAAATATGAAAACATGTTTTGAATTCATTCTGTTAATCACACTCTTAATTGGATGGGACAATGGACAATAGCATGGTTAAAAGGTATCCCTGTCGAAACTATAAACGTTTGCTGGCAACAGAGGCTCTACCTATGACAGATGAGTTTACTATAAAAGCTGATTTGGAAAGGTTTTCTGTTTTATCAATATAAACCAATAAAGGCCTATTTAAAACTTAGAATGTATTTATTTTCTTAAAAAGAGAGGAAATTAACAAAATAGTTTCATTTTATTTGGAATACATATATACCTAGTTATATTAGAATTATCCCCTTTAATTTGAATTCTATTTTTGAAAAAAGTTTAAGCATTTCTATACTTTTCAGAGATAACTGCTTCTTCCAGCGAATCGCCAATTGTTGTGCTCCACAACGACCCCCCATTTCATAACATTTTTATTCCCAAAATTATTATATGAAATGGGTCCCTTAGAGTTTAATTGGTATCAACATTGTACCTTTCAAAATGGTCCGAAAATAAAATGAATACATTATATAAAAACCTTTTGAAAAACCCATGTGATCAAATAAAACAATCCTTTTTCATTGCGATAAAGCGATCGCAAGATCGCATATCGCAATGTTATAAGGGAGCATAAGTAAGTGGCACATTGGTCTCCGCCGATGCGATATCGGCTATCAGCTATCGGCAATACTTCATGCACATTTTAAAGCGCCCCCATGTCATTAGCCCCGATGCGATGCGCAATCGGCGATCGGTGATCGGCAGTATTTCATCCACATTGTTAAGGCGCTCGGGTAATGTATTCCGATGCGATGCAATATCGCAATCGGAAAATCGGCGGCAGGCTGTCAATATTATTTATAATCCTCATTCTCCCGACGCGATGCGATATTGCTATCGGCGATCGGAGGTTTTGAATAGTGTCAACACAAAAGGTTTAAGGTTGCCCCGATGACCGATTGCGATAAAGCACAGTTTTCGAAAAAGCCGTTAAATGAAGGGATATCATGATTTGTTTCATATTTAAAGGCTTGATCTATCCAACAATGATTCGCCTGCGCACAGCCGCCAAAACGCCTACAGCACGCTTAAATGAATCATTCGGCCGATTAACGATATAATGGGCATTTAAGATTGGCAGGTTTTAAACGGCCATTTAATGTGATCGTAAGTCCTAAAATCCTCCCATGGATTGTGTTTGCGCCCATTTTAATAGCTAATCCCTTATTACGCATCTATCAATATTTCTCATCACTTGCAAGTTTTCATTGCTATTTCCTTGTATTACGTATATTTGCGCCTCTGTGCAGAATTCATCCAAAGGAAAAAGCTCAAGCAAAATGGGGAAGAAATCCAAGAAGACCACAGGCGCTTCCACTACGCCAGCTGCAGGACAGGTTCTCACTGACAAGAAGAAAGGATTAATTTCGGATACAACATGTTCAGGTCTCGGCAAAACTACTTGGCAGGGTACCTATAACTTAATCGAGATTGAGGAACCTTCGATGAGAATAGTAGAAGCCACTACTGATTCCACTCGGAAATCTGAGTGCACTCTTAAGGATTTAGCTGACTCCTTCCTTCACAGGATAGTAGCCAGGGAGAAAATTCTCCCATACACAGACGTAGTGCAGTGGGCGATTGAAGAAATCCTAATCTTGGATAGAACCTTCAGCACCAGAGACGGAAGGATTTTCGGGTCGTTCAAAGCTGAGGACTTAAGGCAAATGTACCATTTGCCTAAGCCAAAGAAGATATACAATAAGGCATTCCTGGAGAAATTCGCAAGTGAAAATGAAGTTGAATCCGAACCCATCCGGGATTGGAGACAAAATCCGGCCAAGCACAAACACGAATCTTCCGGTAAGTACTCAGTTGATTCCCTGGCTTCTCCTTATTGCTACGCTGGAATAATGATGTGTAGATTGTGGGGATTGCATGACTCCTCTAATTTCACCATAGAGATGGTTCCTTTAATGGAAGCTGTAGTGAACAGTCAAATAATGGATTGGGCCACTATTCTCTCGGATAAACTAGCCATAGCTGTTCTTGATTTTAGAAATCAGACTGTCGTCTCTGAAAGGAAAATTCCCGCATTCTATTACAGTGCATATATTTTAGATACATTATGTTTCAATTCTGAATTTCCCGTGCTCGGCTGGAGGTGGACACCACAAGACCCCACGGCTATCCACATATACCATCAGAAATTATGGAAGTCCTCTTACAAGCACCATCTGTACCAAATCTGCAATGGCTTTATGGTGCCTATTTATTATTCTATTTTTGATAAACCCATTCCCAAGATTTCCTATCAAGCTTCGTTTGATTTAACAGCGGTAGGGATTTGGTTTGGAGAGGAGAGATTTACCTACATAAGAGTTGTCGGCAGCCACGCCAGGCCACATGTTCTCCCTTTGTACATACCAGATAAACTGCTAGCAAGAGAAATCGCTTATCAGATTACGGCTGAGAGTGTTACACAGACTCTCAAGAAAGAAAAGAAGAGGGGCTAGCCCTCTTTTCCCCTGAGATGTGGTGTCTATACTCTGCATGATCTCAAACATGCAGAAAAGGAAGCCACAAAGATTCAATCTTTAACTCTGGCGACTATCCCAAATAGGCCATTTGATCCAAGGAAAGTTGCCTATAATGCACTAGAACAGGCCAAATTGACAAAATTTGAGCATAAGGAAGATATGTTTGACGACCTGTTCATTTCAGCCGAATCAATAGGTCAGGCTAGAGAATTCGCTAGAATGAAATATAATGATGAAGTGTTGACTGAGTTTAATAAACTTAGAGAACAGAGGTTGCAAACTCTACCTCTAGATTTACTAGCAACAACCCCGACGACATCATCAAGCGAGCCTCGTCGGCAACAGTCAAAGGAACCTCCGGTTATAACAAATGATCATAAGAAGGAGCAGGAGGAAAGGCAGAGAAAAGAAAAAGAAGAAAGGCAGAAGAGAGCACAGGAGGAGAAACAGAGGAAAGAGAAAGAGGAACAACAAATGAAAGAGCAAGTGGAAAGACAAAAGAGGGAACAAGAGGAGCAACAGAAGAAAGAACACGAAGAAGTGCGGAAGGAGTCCCAAGCCGAAAAGAAAAAACAAACCACCATTGATGTCAATATAGATACTCATATTGACCCTAAATTGCTCCAGGAATGGAAGCAATTTGACTCTATCATTAGTGGGTTGGAATGTTCCAAGGATACAGACACTTCCAAGACAAACGATACATAGGACATCACTTCACCTCAGGTTCTAAGTGGAACCAGCAGCCCACCCATTTCTAAGGATGTTGAGGTAATACCAAAAGACCCCTCCGACCAAATCATTCTCCAGGTAGAAGATATTCCTCCCCTGGATGTCTTCTACAGTCCAAGGCATAAAGCAGTGGTAAAACGACAAAGGAAAAGAAGGAAGATTGATCAACCTCCTCTTTCCCAAGAGCAAACTGTTACGGGCAGCGTGGTTTGGAAGGAGGAATTTGACCCCTCCGATGACCTAACAAAACTGTCGCAGTATGCGGGAGCCTATTCGGTAGCGACAATCGATAAGGCATCAGAGGTAAGTCTTCTACTGAAAACCAAGGATCAAGAAATTTTTACATTACAGGCAGAGTTAGCTGAGACAAAGCAGAAGGTAGAGCAGGCAGAGCAGCAATTGTTGACACAACAGCAAATGAACAGTCAACTAACTCATCAATTGCAGGAAGAAAAGCAAAGGATCGACCAAAACGCGATCCAAAAATAGAAGGAATTATCAGAGGCACTGGCACAGCTGAAGGCAGCAAACAAGCAAATGATGAAAACAAAGGATGAGCAAATCGCTCAATTGTCATCGCAGCTCGAAATAATAAAGGGCGCTCCACAAGTGGCTGAATTCAGAGCAGAAGCATTACAAATAAAAACTGCATTAATATCTCAAATTAGGCTTCTGTGTCAACAAATCGCTCAGGCAGAGCCACTCTGTGAATTAACGACATCAATAAATCAGCAGGTAGAGAAGGCAAGGAATGAATTGGATCAAGCCGAAGAAATCATAGCTGCATTTCTTGACTGGCAAGATTCTGAACAAGGGAGAGTAGCAAATTTGCCCAGAATCTTAGAAACACATAAAGATATACTCTTCACAGAATGGCAGTCTCAGATGATGAAAGCAGAGAGGGCAGCTTCGAGATGTAAATCAACTTCCAGCAACCTGGTTGAACTAGTTAACAACACTCTCTACTTATCAAATATGATTTCCCAATGTACACCCGGAAGGTTGACAACAACAAACACATTGGAGCAATCATGTTACCCTGATTTAGAGGAAAAGGGGAGATTGATCGCTGGGATTAACAGTTTAACTATGGAAGCATATTGGCTCTTCCTGGTAAAGCCGCATACACAGAGAGCCGCCCTTAAGTGCCTAGCAGATGCGATCGGGTATATAATTCCCGATATTCAAGATGCCACCTATGCCGCCCAGCTCAGTTCGCGCGTCAACAAACCTCCTGAAGTAGAGCCAATGCTTGCGATAAGTCAGCTCAGATTTAAAGGCAAGCAGCCTACTTGATGAATCATGCCGCCGATTGCGAGATCGCTGAGGAAAATAGGATCAAGATTTATTGATACCGATTTAGTAGGATTTCAGTTTAGTAGATATTTACATTAATTTAGTATTTATAGACCCTTTCATTGTTTTGGAAAGGGTCGTAAAGTTTTGTACCAGACTTAAAGACTGAAGTTTGCACTATTGTGCTTCAGTCAATATTCTTTTATGAAACTGGACCAGTTGTTCTTAATTCAACAAGGAGGCTTTTTATGCAATTGTGCACTATTGTCTTTGTTGAAGAATGTTTCTGCGTTGAAGGAAGAATTACAAGTAGTGATTGATATCGGGAGTGTCAAAGCAGCTCATATGGTATTTCTATCTATGTCTGAATTCATTCCTGTTATGTGAATTGTTATTTGATTATCCTTGCTATTGTTGATTATATTCATGCGCTTTAATAGCAATTCTACATTCTTTCCACTATTGGATGTTTTATGATATGCTTTCCTTTTAATCATGTATATGTCCACAATATAAATGATGAGTGTGGTAATATCGTTTTAATCACTTTGCTTAACTATTTAGGCACAGTAATCTTGAATGAATTAATATCTATGTCTGTTAGATGGAGTCATCTATATGCCTGTCTTTAGACACAGACCATCAAACGCTAAACTTTAAAGCTCAATAGATTCCCGGGATAGTTCATAATTTTTGTATTCTTGTCAATAGATTTAGTTATTCGCTCATTGCTAGTTCAGTTTATACGTCACCCATTCATCCCGTTTATCCACTTTTGGGAAACTGGTCCCATTATCCCCAGTCGGAGCCACTATTCCAAACGGAAAAGTAGTTGTACTAAGGTCCAGACCGGGTGGTTATCCCCAATGTTGTGCAGCGATTTTCGAGGCATCAACACAACCTTACACAACACTTTGTCTTGCTTCGCTAAGTACTCAAGCTTCAGTGTTTTCCTCGCACAAAGGTAGCCTGTCAATCACAACTTGATCCATTCCCCTCATAGGCTATTCACCCGAACTTGGTCGACCTATAGGCTGACTAGCTTCCCCTTGAAAATTGCACATTTCTGGAGGGCAACCAACCTTCCCTCTAGAAATTGCACAATCCTCTCTGGTAGCCTGCTAGGCTCCAGGATTGCACAATCTTGGTTTCCAACAGTCCCAACACGATTTGTGCAAATTTCCCCACCAAGGTGGCTCAGCCAAGAATTTTCACAAATCTAGGTAGGAGTTAGCTGCTTGGCCTAGAAATTGTGCAAATATCCTAGGCAATCAGCCTAGCTTCGAGCCAGCATTTCCTTCAAGGAGTCGAGCAACCTCTTGCATGTGTAGATGAGTTGACCAGTTCCATCCAAGACCGAGAAAATTAGACTTGCATGCATAGGCTACCTCTCCTAAGGAAGAATACAAAGGCATCCCTTGTCTCAGGGATCTATGTTTAGTAGTTGGAGGTTACATGCAAGGAGAAATTCAAAAACCTCCCACCAAGTGTCGCTTCCCCCTAGATTTGTGGCATGCGCGTCACAACCTCAATGTTATCAAAACTTGTCAACCGGACGCTAGACACCTCATTCTTCACATCAACCTTGTAGCTCTAATATCCCACATCACATCTAGGAGCAATCGGCACATTCATCTCAGTTATTTTGGGGTAAGCCCACCTCCAATGCCTTGTGCTGCATTTATGTCGCCTTTTGTGTTTTCTCTTGTGGGAGTACTGTTTCCTTGATTTCTTTGAACGCTTGTTGTATTTTACATGTATAATATCTTGTTCTAGCTTTGTTTCAGTTTTCGTTTCTATCTCACTGTTGTCACATGCATGACACTAGTTTCATGGATGTTCGCCTAATCGGTGAACTGCCCCACCCACATGCATGTTGACCTATTTGTTGAATATTTCATTCATTTTTTGCATGCACTGTCAATCACTTCTACTTAGTGTCACCATGCATTTACTATCTCAGTTGCTTTCAGTTTCCCGTCGACGAGTTGGGTCAACCTTGGCCCGGACTCTGCCTTCACCAACGCTGCATTGCACAATCTAGGGAAGGAAGGCTCACCTTCCTCTCCATATTTGCACATTACTTCCCAGAATTGGCCTCTAGGACTGCTTTTCACATCTCTAGAGGACAGTGGATGCTTGGCCCAAGAAATTTCCCAAATTTGTTCCTAGGCCTGTAGTCCTTCCTAGCTAGAATTGCGCATTGCACAATCCCAGCAGTCAGCAACAAAGATTGGACTATGCATTGCATAGTTCCAACAATCATTTAGTCTCCCAGTAGCATAGACTGTGCCTTGTACAGCCTTAGTAGTCTGTCTCACAACCTCCCAGCCAAAATTGCACAACCTTCATGATTAGTCACATAGGTATGTTGCAAGTCAGTTCTCAAATTTTATTTTGGTTTTCGACTGACAAATTTCTTCCCATGAGTGTTTCCATGTCCCCAGGTATTAGATGTACTCATCTACCTCTTAGTAGCATAGGTATAATGGTTTCTAAGAGGGAATAGTCGAAGACATCATTCAGAGCACACCTGGAGATGCATTCAATCAAGTGTCTATGAGCTTGCCTACTCGCGAAGACATCAAGTTGTTCATAGAGAAGGACATCAAGAAGAAGCATCACAGTGAGCAGCATCATGAACAACAGCTGAAGGTAACATAATGAATGCAGAGAATGCAGAGAATGTAACAAATGCAAGAGGAAGGTTGTCGACAACACAAAGGCAGAAAAAATTCGCAATTTCAAGCAGATCCACTGATAATTAAAGAAATTTTGGAGTTTTAGGCTATGAGGTGACAGTGTGACATGAAGGTCATGCAAAGACAAAGAATGGAATGAAGAAGGAGTTTCATGTGCCGAAGCAACAACTCAAGGAAGAACATGAAGCTGCATAGATAGACGAATGAGTTGTAGCAAGATCAGGAACAACAATGGGCGTAATGTGCACTTATGGATGAAACTGTGCCTGCACAAGTTAAAGATCCATCCCAGCAGTTGACACGAAGCAGACATGGTGGAAAATGTTGTTGATCGCATGCATGGATTCAACAACATGCATTTCATTGCATGCATTCATGCAATCCAATGATTCAGCACACTCACCAAGGTGAAGACAAGAAGTAAGTCCAATTGAAGTTGAACATGTACTTCATTAAGTTGACACATATGACCACTAGCACACACTTGAAGATCAGCATGGACACTATGCATAAGTATGTTGCCAGTTTAGCCACACCCAAGAAGACCATGCACATGTTACCACATGATTTGGATGAAGGGGCCGAACTAATGCACCAGTTACGACGGAGGCAAGAGTTCACTTCACCAAGATGTCACCATGAGGTGGATGCACACCATCATGAAAAACCAAGCTTGGCATTAGTTCACCACTTTCACCATCATAAGCATGTCAAATATTTGGTCTCATGTAGTGGACCGAGTGTTAGTGATGTCTTGCATGGCTTTCTCAAGCCATGTTGTCTCACATGAGTACATGTGCATTGTAATGTTGAGTCATGTTAAGTGTAATTCAAGTCTCAATAGTTGGATGTAAAAATCATAGAGTAGGTGAAGAGTCATGAGGGTTGTTGAACTGTCACAAAGGGGAATGTCAAGGGCCACCCCACTCTTTGCTATAAATAGCCCCTCATAACTCATTGTAAAGGCTTTTGGTCAACGAAGCTTCTACTAAGATTATCTTGAAGAAGGCTTGGACACTATTGTAACGTGCCTTGGTTTCTCCACTACACGAAGCTAGTACATATCTTTGGAGGAGTAGGCGGAGGTGGCTGTAATGTTTCACTAACAAGGCTAGCAGGTTTACATGGATGTATTGTGTGATTGGAACTTACACTTTATATAATAAGGGCCAGCACAGTTTCATGCATATGTTGTTATTATTGTTGGATTGCTCTGGTTGCCTTTATGATATATGTTTCTTAACCTACGTATTTTTGTATGAACTAATTCACATGCAATTATAAGAATCTTGTTGTTAATTGGTTATATATGTTGTTAATGTTGTCAATTTCTCTGTTGACTACTCTGCCAGACACCAGACAGTCCTTTCACATGAACCTTGTTGTAACAATCGTAGCACTCATCTCAGACTGATCCATGAGTGTTGCACATGTTAACTTATGTTGTATGATGTGACTATCGTATCTGAGTGGACTGCTCCACCTGAAGCTATGCATGTCCTTTTATGTTGTGTGTTCCTAGATGAGTTGGGACTGATCCCTGTCAATCTAGAACTCACCTTCATGTTCTTCTCCCTTCGAAGTGTTAGAACCTCTCATACACCTTCCTTGACTCACTTCATTAGTCACACCCTTGCAACTAACAGAGTTATCTTACTTACCTATGTGCAACATCACGGTCAAGGCATTACCTTACAACCCACTACTGGGACTCCTAAACCAAACGGTCTCAGGCCTAATTGGGACTTCTTACTCGGGTGATATGCTTGACATGTTGGTGGGTCCAGCATCATCAACACAACTCAAGGAAGAACATGAGCTGCATAGACAAGAGAATGAGTTGCAATAGGAACAGGTACAGCAGCAGGTGCAACATGCACTCACGGATGAAACTATGCCTGTACAAGTTATAGATCCATCCCAGCAACTAGCACAGAGTAGACATGGTGAGCAGTGTTGTTGATCGCATGCAAGGGAATTCAACAGCAGTCATGACATTGTGCACATGCATGTGATCTAACCCATTTGGAAAACTCACCGAGGCAAAGACAAGAAGCAAGTCTGACTGGACCTGAACATGCAGTTGACAGTTAATGCACATGACCACCAGCACACACTAGAAGATCAGCATGGACACTATACATAAGTGTGTTGTCAGTTCGACTGCACCCAAGAAGACCATGTATATGATAGCAGACGAGTTAGATGGAGGAGCCACACCAATGCACCCAGATGCAACAAAGGCAAGAGTTTGCTTTGGCAAGATGTCACCATGAAGCGTACACCATCAAGGATGACCAAGCTTGGCATCAGCTCACCACCTTCACCATCACAAGCATGTCAAAGACTTGGTCTCACCACAATGGACTGAGTGTTAGTGATGTCTTGCATGGCTTTCTCAAGCCATTTTGTCTCACATGGACACATGTGCATTATAATGTAACGTCTTGTCAAATGGAAGTTTAAGTGTCAATAGTTGGACGTAACAGTCATAGAGTAGATGAAGAATCATCAGGGTAGATGAATTGTCAAAAAGGGGAATGTTAAGGGTCACCCACCCTTTGTTATAAATAGAACCTCATAACTCATTTTAAAGGCTTTTACTCAGCCAAGCTTCCGATAGGACTATCTTAGAGAGAGCTTGGACAATATTGTAATGAGCCTTGGCTTCTCCAATGTGTAGAGCTAATACATCTCTTTGGAGGAGTAGGTGGTTGTGGTTGTAACATTCCGCTTTCAGAACTAGTGGTTGGACATGGATGTATTTTATGACTGGAACTTACAATTTTTAATATTACAAGAGCCATCATGTTTCATGCATATGTTTTATTGTATTTTAGCTATCTGTTTACTCTAAATGGTATGTATTTGTTTTCTTACGCATGCATGTATAGCTATTTTCTGTGTATGTATGTATGAATCTTTATGAAATGTGTTGTTGGTTTTACCATCACTTTGGATTACTAGCTAACTTGCCTTCCATGTTGTGATGCATCCTTTCTCATGTGTTCCCTTCTTAACTCCATGCTATCATATCTTTCCAAGGGGCACACTCATCTCAAACCCCGTCTGTTAGAACCTCTCATGCACCTTCGTTGGCCTACTACATATGTCCCACCCTTGCTACCAATAGAGTTATCTTACTTTCGTATGTGCAAAATAGTGGTCAAGACATTTCCATATGACCCACTGCTAGGACTCCTACACCAAATGGTCTGAGGTCTAATTGGGACTTCTTACCGAGGAGATCTCCTTACATGTTGGCGGGTCTAGCACTGTCAACAAGAAAGAAGCATTGTTGTGTGGGTGGCCAGTCTACCACTTGGTGACTTGTCTTGATCAAAGGTCTTGGAAATATTCCTTGAATTTTTAAAAGAATAGAAGTTTCTGGGCTTTCCCATACGTAGGTGTTTTTCCATGGCATGGAGCCTATTTTTGGTATTCTCATTTGCATTATGATTTTCTTTATTGCCATTGTCTTGATGATAAACACATAATAATAATAATAATAATAATGGGCTGACACCACACAATTATAGCATTATGTGCAATTATATAGAAATAACAATAACAATATAGCGGAAATAAGAGAAACATAAGAAGAAAATCATTCACATATAGAGACACTTGCTATAACTTTACACTAGCCATAGAAACACTGGAACCACTGGTATATATGAACTATCATTACTATAATCTCATCCACTTTGTCATGCTAATATTGTCACTAGGTTTTGAGGTTTCATAAATGATATCATGGATACCTTTGCTACATGGTGTCATACCATTGTATTTCATACTGAGTTGCAATGTGTAATTCATGCCATGCTAATATCATATCAATATAATAGATTATATAGTTGACCAATGTTGTATTATGTTACAACAATATCAACATCTATATATATATATATATATATATATATATATATATATATATATATATATATATATATATATCTATAATGTCTGCCAATTATACCATGAAATGAGGCGACATCTATATAAGAGGGGGTGCCAATATACCACTGTACACTAGTTCCTAGAACAACAATGTTAACAATGGAGACAAGACCTTAGTAAAAATCCAAGTTCCGAGCATAAATCCAAGACCTTATTACCATAATAAATACACAATCCTATTCAAAACTAAGAAGATGTTTCTTAAGCCTATTTTCAAGAGAAAAAATAGTCAAGAAATCCATCCTCTCAAGATCAAACTTATTTCCAATTGGATCATAGTTATGGGCACTATACGTAGCCATATTCTCAAGTCCATAACTACAGACTTGCATTCAAAATCATTAAAATTTTGAAGAGACCAATATCACTATTTGTGAGGGTCCAAATAGCCACGGTCTTCACAAAGTTAAGTTGTTGATTGAGGTTGAACAATGATGGTGTGATGAAGCAAGGAAGAAAAACCAAACCACTCAGAATTACAGTCCAAAGTAGCCCAGGGTGGGAATACAACACTAGTATACTGACTCTTTATGCTAACTTTCTTTATGAATTCTTCTGGATACCAAATATCATATTTTGGGTACCACGTATGAACTTCTTGGGCTCATGTTACCATTGATGGGTTGCACGGTTCACCACCTCTAGATGCCCATGACTAAATAAGATATTCATAGATGGATGAATAAGTCGTAGCCCATGAATAAACAAAGGACTCAAGAAGGAATAAAAAGATTAGTTAATTGGAAAGCATGATACTACTCTCTTATTAATGCATATATTGAGAAAGTAGGTTTTCGTTTTAGGGCATAAATGGTCTCAATTGTGCCTATCGTGACAATGTTTTGAAAACCCTAGAATTGCAAGTGTTTAAGAAGGAATGTGGACTTATCATTACTTACCATGATGCTCAAATCCTCCAGCTACTATGGATTCTTGAAGGATTTCACATAGGGAAGGGAATGCAAAATCAAATGTAGGGAGGATCCATTAATAAGTCCCAAGGTCAGTCTGCAAGAATCAAATATATGGAGGAGCCATCGAGAAACCTCAGGTCTGCATGAATTGAATGTAGGGACTGAGAAACACACAAGGGAACATCAATTGGAATGAAGGGAGAGGATCCATCGAGAAACCCTCATATCTGCTGCAAGAATCGAATGTAGGGAGTAAAGCCACCAAGAAAACCTAAGGTCTCCTACAAGAATCGAATGTGGGGAGCGAAGCCACCAAGAAACCTTGAGTTCTGCTATAAGAATCGATTGTGGGGAGTGAAGCCACCAAGAAAACTCATAGTCTTTGTGAAAACCATATGCAATGACTACCAGAAACATATATCCAAGCTAGGAATTAATGATAATAATTTAATAATATAATAATTAGTATAATATGGTTTTTATTTAATAATACAATAATTAATATAATATGGTTTTGATTTAATAATATTATAATTAATATTATATTCTTTTTATTTAATAATATAATTTATAATGTAATTTTTAATTAAGAAAATAAAATCAAAAACTATGTGATAGAAAATAGTGATTAATTTCATTAATTAGTAATCAGTTTACAGTAATGGTTACATTTAAAAAAATAATAATTTAATTTGAATTTGTAGAGGTAGACTTGAGTTGATAATTTTATCAATTGTTATAGGATGTTTTAAATCACTGTCATTAATACACATTATATCCATTTTTTGGTGAGTAGAAGAGCATCTTGAAACAAATGATGTTTATTCATGGCATTCAATACTCAATAAAAGGAGATAGTTAACCATAAGCATCCATGAGTCATAATATGATAATGTTCATGTATTGTCTTGTGATTTTATCTATCAACCTATACATTGGCTTGAAAATATTAGCATAGTAGCCCTCAAACATATCTTGCAGTTGAGCCCTACAATACATTTTCTAATAATCATAAAAATCCTTTACATTCCCTTGGATGATCACTTCTCATTCAATAATCCTAAAACTAAGTTTAAGAAGGACTAGGACTTCACTATATAGAGGCATTGGAGGCTCATGTGGAAGGTCTGATGCAAAGCTCAGTCACCCTAAAGGTCCATAATTATCTTCAAAATTTTTGATATTTATACAAGTCTTTCCAAATAGAAACCTCTCACTCCATTGAGTTGTGAAACTTTGATGGAAGATCAATTTCGCATCCTTTTGGGACTATTGAAATCCCTAAAGGGACAAACCTGTAACAGAATATTACAGATATCTCAAGGGACTAGACCTATTGTTAAAGGTAGCAAAAGGATAAATTATATGTAAGTTTTAAGAAACTACAGAAATATGACTTGAACTTGAGGATTAGTCTATCACCTTAAGTAAATGTTCTTGACTTACCATCTTGGAAGCTTCTGTTGTAGACAATATTATAGGAAGTACCAAGCTTGTGAAAGAATATATCATTATCATTAGAAGGGAAATAGTAGTCCACCATAAGGCATGTTTGAAAGGCATCTTATAGATATATTAAAGGAACAAGTGCATATATCTATTTATATGTGTTAGTTAGAAGAAGGCGCCTAGGAGAGGATCTAGGCCAACTTGAACAAAAGACCTTATAGGCTTGTTCTATAATGATATATTCACCCCAAGCTAGCAATCCTAGCTTGAGGAGCCTTACTACTGGATATTTTGATTAGACTTGAGGATACCAACAAAGCTCGTAGGTCATAGATCAAAACCTTACCTTAGAGATTTTCATATCAAAACCAATACTATCAATATAATATTAGGACCGACTAGCTTTGTGGGCATCCATGGGTTCGGATTACTTCTTTTGTGTAGGTGCCCCATGCCAACTCGGGTTGACCCACCAAATCATCGCACGGGTGCCTTGGCATGCCCAACATGTGACACCCCCATGGGCACTCGGGTTCCCCGCTTTCATTCGAGCATGCCTAAGGCATGGGCATTCACCCTACTATGAAAATCAATGAACATAAATTGCTATATCGTCAATAAGAATACAATATTATCATTTTTTATTTCCATGTTTTATGATTGATATTCAATTATAAACCGACTTTTAAGACCTAAACATTAATTTACTTATTTTTTCTAAAAATAATTATGAGACCCCCTTGTGGGAGCTTTATTCATGGGTAGCCATAGGCCAACATTACTTATTTTTTGCAAGCACCCCTTGCCAAGTCAGGTTTACCCACCAACTCATCCCACGGGTGCCCTGGCATGCCTAGCATGTGATGCCCTAATGGGCTCTAAGTGCCCTGGCATGACCAACACATGATGCCCCAAATAGTGCCCAAGTACATTGCCTTCTTTAAATCTATTGTAGCATTTTTTGTGGTAAGTTAGAATCAATTACTCAAAAAATGAAAGTATATTTCAAAAATGTTAAGCTAGGATATGGACAAAAGAATATTAAAAAAATTGTTAGGAAATATTTTGATAAATATGTCCATATCAAATAAAATGTTAGAATAGATTCCGTAAACAAATGAAGGCAAAAATAAAATGTTAGGTTAGAAAAGAAAAAACAATAAATTCTAAAAGTGTTGCAAGTCTAAATGCCACTACTGTAGTCTAGTTTACTTATGCAAACAAAAGTTGTGTGCAGTTTGTTTAAAATGCCACACTTGTTTATACAATCCAGTTATACAATTTAATCATGATTGGATTTGTATTAATTTTTTGTTAATAGGTAGCAATAGGTAGCAAATAAAATTAGCCCAACAGTTTAAACTGAGCCAATGGAGGAAATAAGGGATAGAGGTTGATTAGTTATAAAAAGGAAATGTTGAGTTGCTAGCTTAAATGCACTCTTAAAAAATAAGTGAAAGTGTTATGAGTAAAAGGGGTAGTAGGGGTAGACATGTGAAATGTAATTAGAGAATCCAATGTTTTTATCATTAGCTGTAACATTGGAAAAACTTACATTTGATGATGGGTTTTAATTAACCTAAAGTTTTAAAGTTGCAACGTTATTTGATAAATATTTCCATTCATCCATTTATCACCATAACCCGCAGCTGTCACATCTGCCCTCAAAGTCTTGACCCCACCATCACTTTCGCTGATTATGTTAAATGCCCCCCACCTCACCTTTCATCCTGCATGCACACCCAATATCTGATGGTCCACGTCCCTCCTCGGCCCTCATTCACCATCCGAACTTTATCAGTAGGGGGGGGGTCTAAAGTGGGCAACTTCCAATACCACCGACATAAACAACTTTTTCCACCCTTTAGTGTTTCGAGACTTAAAATCCCAAAACTACTTACTGCCTCACCTTACCCCCAAACGCGGTATATCAAGTGACCATTTATCGTTACTCCACATCATGCTCCACCTCATGCCTACTGTCCAATAAAATACTACCCATTTTTTATCCATTCAATGCCTCTCCCATGAATTTATGATTCAAAGACCTATTAATTAATCCCGTTGGGTTATTAATGCAAAATTCAAACGTTCATTGCCACCACTACTCCAATTTTTCCATTATAAACCCTGTTAATTCATGAAAATGGTTAACGGTCCATTTCTATAACCAAATTTGATCATTGGAAGTTTCTTCGCCACAGCTCAACCACAGTCTGACATTAATCAATTGTTTTTCCTGTTCAAGAAACTGACATCCTAGTCCACTTGCTCATTTTAATAGTTATACTATTTTGACTGTAATCACTCTATTTCAGGCCTATTTCTATCATCTTCAATCTACAATTTGTTTGACAAAATGCCTCCCAATGGAAAAGAAGTTGCAGAAGTCCCAAATCCTCTAATTCATCCATAGGAAGACTTCCATCATACCCCATTAGTCAATAGAGATTGTAAAATCATTGATATTTCTTCTCAATTTGATTTATATGAAATCTATTGATGGATGGAAAATCAACTAATTGACTAGACATATGAGATAGGGCTATGGGACTCCCAACTCCGCCATTATATTTTTCCTTAGATACATAGAGCACCTAAATTCGTGAGGAAATGCGATTAATCTTATGATCCCAATTAGAGAGAAATTATTTCAACCACAAGAGCAATCCTTTGCTTAATCAATTCTAATTCCATTGAAAAAATAATGTGGGACCCTGGTACTACACCAACCAATCCTTCTTCCCATGAAATCCTAATAGAATCCTATCAAAAACTAGACTTTACTAAAAAATCCTAGACCCTTGAACTCTTTCTAGCTATTGATAGTCCTCTGCCTAAAAGAAATCCTCCTTATGATTCATCCATTTTCACTGATATAACTAAGAAAATCACCTCTATTTTGTCCTATTTTCTTGGTTACAACTCTTATCAAAATGTTAATGAATCCATCCTTGGTTTCTTGTCTACATTTCCTATTGATTCCAAACCCATTGTCATTTATGATTTCAGTCAATTCCTAGTTGAAACAATACATGAGCAATTTGTCAAGTTCAATACTGAAGAAGTATTCGTGTATGCTTCAGTACTTGTTTACCTTTCTATATATTTCAGGGAGAAAAATTCCCATTTTATTTATAGAAGCTAGATGAGGAAGGAAATCAATAATCGGTGATATTCTGGACTTCAATGGGGATGAATGAGAAAGAAGAATTTACTTATAAATAGTTCATAGAACTGTCTATTCATCTAGCTATCAGTCTTATGAGCAGCACTCTAGTCCCAAGGATCAATGAGGGGATTGTCAAAATATTACAGTTGGTTGATCAAGCTGCAACAGGGGATTGGTATTGCTACCAAAACTATACATAGATCAATTTTTATGGGTGTGAGCTTCCACCCTACAAACTACCCAAGTACCTTCCTATCATAATCTTTGCACTGGAATATATAAGGCAGAGGTTAAATGTATATGAAGTGGACTTTGTGGCTGCAAAGAAGAAATAAAAATTCAAGCTGAAAGCCCAATTTGGACAATTCATCTGTACAACCAAGGTAGTAGGAGAGGAAGTAGACAAATTACTAAAGGAGATGAAGTTTGTTCTGAGCTTCACATGGTCTTATGTCCCAATGGAAATAGTTTCCAAGCTCAGGATGGAGAACAAATTTACAACATATCATCACACATCTAGGCCTGAGATAGAAAAATATAAAAATCAGTTGGAATGGGTAGAAAATAGCCTCCAAGAGGCTAAAGAGCAGACAATTTCTACATCTAACGTGCAAACTCCACTTGCACAAGAAAAGACAACCAAGATAGGGAGGGAAGAACAGTCATCCCCTACAGCTGAAGCATCAAGCCAGGGTTTTAGGATTGTGCAAAGAAGGAAGAGACCTAGAATCTCTCTGATTGTAGGTGAAACACGAGTCTGTGAAAACAACATTTGATGGACTTGGAGAGAATATGCTCCATGCACAGTCTGGTGCAAAGTCTACATAGTCCCCAACTATTCCACTACTTCTTACGGATAGAAGATAACCCAGACCAGTGGAAGCACTCACAAGGACAAGGAGGAAGACATCTTTCATGTTTTCAGTGAGATCAAAAAGAAGAATGAAGAGTTGAAGTTGAACACCTACACACAGTTCTGGAAACATTCCTCCAGTTCTCAGGCCAGACTTATTTCAATCTTTGACTCTAAGAAGGGTAAAATGTAGTTGGCTTATCTGCAGGCTCAGGTTCCACAGCCTAGGACTATTGCTCAATATCAAAAGAAGATCTCTTTTGAGTTCAATGTGAAGGATGTGCATCCAATTGATCAAATTGAGATGCACAAACAAACTGGGCATATGATTGCCTCAACTTTGACAAACACTGCCATGAGTTTGTCAAAATACAGGTTACCTTGGCCAACACTCAGTCATAGCTTAAGTTGGAGAAAGTATCCTCATTAGCAAAGGATACCAAGATTCAATCCTGGAGAATCTAGTGCTGAAAATGGGATATGATCCCTCAAACATCAATGCTATAGAAGAGCTTATTAAGGAAATTAGTGTTGAAGTTGCAGCATTAAATAAGCAGTTAAAATTGCCAGCTTCGGAGGACCAAATGGCCAAAGAAATTGAGGAGACAGAAACTCAGAAGTCTAATATGATGAAGCTCATCATAGAATAAAATCTACAAATCAAACAAATGGAGGAGCAGATGGAGAAATTGGTCAAGAAAAAAGAGGAAGTTGTTAAAAAGGCTCAAACTCCGATGGATATAGTCCACCTTACAACAATTCCCACCACCAAAGTTTCCACTTCAGCTAAAACATAAACTATAGGTGTAGCAGAAGCAGTTGAACAGCTTGCTGAAGCTGTTCAAAACTTGTCTATCAAGACATGAGAAATTAATAAACTAAAGGATTAACTCAAGGAGTTACGACTTATGAAGTTAGTAGCAGATAGTTCACATGCAGCTGATTTGAACAAAGTCAAAGGTCAGATTGAAGTACTACAAAGGGAACTCAAGAAATCTTTCATTGGAAACAAATTGGGTTTAGCAAAGGAAATTATGTGGGAAGAAATTATAGAATCAATCAAGGATATTTGGCCCTATATCAAGATAGTGTTTGATGAGAAAGATCTCTTACAGAAAGCCCAAGAAGCAGTTGAAACCATTACCAAATAGCTTGAGGATATGCCAGAAATTTCTGCTGATATAATCAAGTTCCTAAATTACAAAGATAGCTATGAGCTTGAGGAATTAGGCATAAGTGATAGAACAACAACTATATTGGAGGTAAATAAGATCATCACCAAGAAAAACCTCATCCTTCAGCTACAGGAAAAGTGCAGCAATGTCAATACCATAGTTCAGAGGTTTTTCAACAAGATAGAACCCTTGATCAGCAAGGGTTTACCCTCTATGCTTGTGATCGATAACAAATTGATGCCAATTGAGGATTATGTTCAGAAGCTGACAGAGGTGGGAAAACATGCAGCTTCAATTTCAAACATGAGAGGTTCAGGAACACTAACACTTATAATAAATACACTCAGGGATACTTTCTTTATTTTGAATGAAATCAGACACATATTTTTAGTAAATCCCACTTTTACTAAATATACAGAGATGGATGAAGTTTATAGGAGGGTAACCAATATTTCTATCCCAGATAAGAAACGCTGGGAAGAATTGACAAATTTATTGACTAGCAGGTAATCGAACAACACTTAGTTTTTGGAGGAAGAATTAGTTAGCTTCAACAATTTTCAATTTTTCCAGTGACAGTTATCAACACCTCAGCACCAAAATAGTGCCAAACCAACTAGTAGTTTTTATTTTGATTTTGTAATAATCTGTTTATTTAAAACAGTTTAGGATATTTTCTTAGTTCTATTTTTGTATAAATAACTCTCTTCATGAGTTATTAAGTGTTGCACCCTTGAAGAAGCATTTTTAAGCCTCAAATGTACTTGACTTTTCTGGATCATTAATATAAAAGAAAAGGATTATGAATTCTGATTTACACAGTTTTGTGTTTCTTGTAAGTTTTTCTAGTATTATTTATTATGTTTTTCTTCACATTCTTATGCCTTACAAAGATAAATAGGTAGGGATAATTGTGTTTCGATCTATTCTTATAAGCTTCTGAAGTGATAATTTGTAAAGAGGATGAATTAATGAACTTTTTGTTTAATTAATTCCCTCTAAATCAATAAATCATCAGCATCTTTTGTAAGCTGAAGCATATTTTGTTAAACCTTCTGAACATAGTTTAAAGGTTTTCATACTTATGATTATCTAATTTTCTATCTGAAGACTATGGTAATCATATCATTTCTCTGTTTCCCCTCACCACCATCTTACAAGCTAAAATCATTGTGTCAATTTTAACAACAACCCTCTATTTATATATTAATATTATTCAAAAGGTTAAGCCTCACTATTTTAAATTTGTCTCCCAAATTGGTCCTCCAAATTAAAACAAAACCCCCAAAACATTTATTTTAGATGCCCTGGCATGATAGCTGACCATTATCACCTCAGAGATACAACATCAATCTGGCGTCGTTGTCGGGGAATTGAATTTCATTAAGTTTTCCCTTATACAATGATATTAATCCTATTCCTTTAAGGTGACTAAATGTTTATATAGGTCAAAAGCCTTCACCTGGCGACTCCACTATGCCAAACTGGCACCTTTTAAGCACACAAGATCCCATTCTGAGTCTAATAAAGTTAATCCTCTGTCAGATCCAGAGAAACTTCTGAAAAGGACCAGTTCCAAAAGAAGACATCAACCTTCTTATTCCACTTCAAAATTTTAGTCTAAAGATACTATACATTTTTATCCCTATAGTAACAATGCATCTAATCTAGATACCACTCATTTATCACCTAGGGTTGCTGAACTATTAGATAGGGGAGTTGATTCCAAATCATATTTCCTTATTTATTCTCTTGAATCTCATCCGGAACCCCCACTTACACCAGGATCTCCTAAATCTAAGTCTGACCTAGGTGTTCACTTACCTGAATACACACCTACATACTTTATTTCCCCTACCACTTATTCATTTCATTCCACTTCTGAACAACCTGAATCTTCTACCTCTAGACAACCTGAAGGGACCTTTTTTGTATATTCAAATCCACTTTTTGAAACAAAAGAGGATATTCAATCTCAGGTCCACAAGTTGGTAATTAAAACTCCTCTAAAATCATTCAGGAAGTCTCCACCTTCTCTATCTCCTCCTAATTCACCCCCACATAGTAGTTCAACAACTCTTTCACAATCTTCCTCTTATTTATCACCATCTTCCTCTTCTTTGTCATCATCCTCGCAAACATATCATATACCATCTTCTACTATGGAATTCCAACCCATTGTACAGGCAAGATATGCAGCTTTAGTTTTACCACAAGTCCTTGATGCTTTCCCTAATGGATATTTGAAACATCTCCCTAGGTATAATGGAGAAACTGGTCCTTCAGCTGAAGACCATTTTCAAGCATTCCTAGACTTTGTAGACAACATGAACATAGAACAAGAAAATGTTTATATGAGGTTGTTTGTGCAATCTCTTGAAGGAAATGTAAGAACTTGGTTTAGGCAGTTACTTACAAATTCCATTATAAACTTAGAAGAACTAACAAATATATTTAAGAATCAATGGGGAGTAAAGAAAGATGCTATTTACTTTTTAAACGACTTTGATGAACTTAAAAGAAAGTATGGTGAACCTGTCTCTGATTTTATCAATAGGTTCAACAAACTTTACCATAACATGCCTGCTGATTATAAACCCCCTATAGCAACAGCCAAATCAATATCTTCAAAAGAGTTTGAAGATGATTTTGTTGTTATGTTAAGAGAAATAACTTCAAGAACTCTTGAATTTATGAAAACTAATGCTATAGAGGTAGAAGAAAATAGAGATGCTTCTACCACTTTAAAGGATAAAGAGGAAAAGACACAGAGAAAACTTAAAACTAGTCAACAGGCATCTACTTCCTCTAAAACTAAAGATGAAGATTCCAAAATAGATGAAATAACTTCACTGCTTAGAAATATGTCCAATAGGATTTCCAAGATTGAGACTCAACCTAAGACAGTTCAACAAACATTTATTAGACTCCAAAATAAAAATCAAGGTGAGTATAAAAGAAATCCACAATTACAAATTCTTCAGAGACCTAGTAATGATCAACAGGCTCCAACTCCTTTACTAATAGATGATCCGCAACCTGATGACAATACTATGACTATTACTGAAGACATTAATAATGTGGACACTTCTCCTGATCAGAGTGCTATTATTCCCCTCTTAGAACAAAAAAAGGTTCAAGAAGATCAAGAATCCTCACAGGTTTCCAAATACCATGCCTTCTCTGAATTCCTAATTACAAAGTTGAACAAAAGATATGATCTTAGGCCTAGACCTAGCCCTGGAAGACCTCCTAAGGAACCTCCAATAATTGAACCCCATACCAAAGCTGTTGAAACTCAAACAACTATTATTCGACCATTAAATCAATTAAATGATACTACTGAAAATGAAAATAATGTTTTGACTACATTTAATGTTGAAAAGGAGTTAGAAAGTGTTAAAATCCCAATTCCACTTTCAGAACTTTACAAAAACCCTAGGTATTAAAATAAAGTCTCCAAGTGGATACAAAACACCTTAGTTGATGCTGAAAGTGACATCATTATTCTTGAAAACGAAAAACCAAGAGTTGTCTTTGGTCCTAGTTCAGATATGATCGATGAAATAGTGCCTCCTTTCTATGTAACTCTTAAGACAAATGATTCCGTGTTATACAATTGCATGCTTGATTCTGGAGCATCACATAACCTCATGCCAAAAAATATCATGGACCATTTAAAACTTGACATAACTAGATCCTATCATGATTTGTAAACTTTTGATTCCAAAAGGGTGCCTTGCTTAGGATTGATTAAGGGTTTAGTAGTTACCCTTACACAAATTCTAGTGAAAAGTGTGGTTCTTGATATAGTTGTCACAAATATACCTCCCAAATTTGGAATTATCCTTTCTAGGTCTTGCTATGCCAAATTAGGGGTAACTCTTCAGATGGACATGTCTTATGCCAGTATTCCTATTTATGGGGGAGAGAAACTAAGGTTATATAGAGAGGTGAGATTTGTGCACACTGTTTGCAAAAAATACTAACCAAGGAACCATCCCATTTATGCAATTGATCAAGCTTTTGGTTGTTTTCAACTCTCTTCAAACCAAACACATGCAACTCAAGTAAAAATTAAAGATGTAGTTGAAAGCCCTGTACCAAATAAAACTGATGTATGGAAACTATTCTTTGATGTTTCTTGTACAAAATATGGAGCATGAGCTGGGGTAGTTTTAATCTCACCAGAAAAAGAAAATATTACCCAAACATGCAAAATTGACTTTGAAGTTACAAATAATGTGGCTGAATATGAAGCTTTCCTTTTAGGACTGCAATTAGCCAAAAGATTAAAGGTTCAAAACTTAAGCATTTTTACTGACTCAGAACTTATTGCCGAACAAGTAAGAAATATTTGCTAGACCAAGAATCCTAGGCTTAGGTCTTACCGAAATGAAGTTTGGGATTTAGTTGATAATTTCTTTAATGCTTTTAATTTGACATATATTCCAAGAGATCAGAATATTCATGTAGATTCCTTAGCTGTTTCTGTTAGTTCATTTAAAATTCTTGATAAAACTAATGTACTCTATCAAATAAAAGTCAAATATAGACCATCCATCCCAGATAATCTCAAAATATCGGCAGATATATGAAGATCATGGACAAATATTTTTTTTTTTTTTTTTTTTTTTTCAGGTTATAGATGAATTTTCAGTTCTACAAATCGATGAAGATAGAACATAAGCAAATGAAAACGTAAATGAAAATGATAATTCAAATTTTCATTCAAAAATTGTTGAACATGATATCATTCAATTATCTAACAATTTCATTCCTAAAAGTCTAATTCCTTTAGAGAAATTGTTTGATCAAAATCATGTCCTCAGAAACCCACAGTCAATTTCTTCACCAGATGACATAGAGGAAATTAACATTGGAAGAAATGACGATATTAAAAAAATTAATGTCTGTGCATGCCTAGATCCTAAAATCAAAACTCAATACCTTAAGTTACTTGAAAATTACAAAGATGTTTTTGCATGGACTTATGTTGATATAAAGACTTGTGACACTTCATTGATACAACATAAGGTTCCTTTAAAACCAGAAGCAAAACCTTATCAAAGAAATTTAGGAGGATTAATCCTACTCTTCTACCAACTGTAGAAAAGGAAATTAAGAAAATACTAGATGCCCAGGTCATTCTCCCTCGTAGGTATTCTAATCAGGTTTCTAATTTAGTTCCTGTTAGAAAGAAGAATGGATAAATCATACTATGTGTGGACTTTAGAAATTTGAACAAAGCATCACTAAAAGATAACTATCCTTTACCCAAAATAATTCAGTTAGTTTAGATGGTTTCTAGAGCACAAAGACTTTCTATGCTTGGTGGTTTTTCATGCTACAAGCAGGTAAATGTTGTGTGGTCAATTTATTGTCCTAAATTGCTCTACATAAATTATCAATCCGGGTATCGTAAACTGATGAAGCGTAGTGCACTGTTTGTGCTAGATAACCCTTCTTACTTCGTTGTTTTTGTGTTTTATGTTGTTTTGGAGGGTTTTTGGTCTTTTAATTCCTAATGATTTACAATGTAATTATCAAAAAATTAAATCTAACTTTTGTAAAGACTGCTCAAAATCTAAAAAAATTGAAAACAGAGCATAAGGAAGAAATCAAAACACAGCTAAGAAAGACTTGGAAGCAAATCTTAAGCAAGAAATGAAAACAAAGTTTCTATTTCTGTTTTACCATTATTTCCAAATCATGAATTAAAATTGAAAGTAAAATTTACAACTAATGCCTAACTAATTACAGAAATAAAACTAAATGAAATACTTAGTTACTCTACCTCTCAATTTTGGGAGAAAGTCTCCTTGGGATGACATTTGAGGAATTATGTACTTCATTAATCTAAGAGAAAACAAATACAGAGATGTAGCAATAACTCATTGCATAAATGAAATGTTCAACCACTTAGTTAAGGATGAATTATCAACTTGAAGGGTTTTTCATAAACATTAATTAACTCCATGAGTCAGTAATCTAAAAATAAAATGGCAAAGACAGTAAATGGCACTGATCAGTCTAATTGAGAATTTAAACTAGCAAAACAATGAATGAAGTAAACTAGATTACATTATTGAGTTTCATCTTCTAAACTATTGATAAAATAAAAAGAGATCAAGCAAATGGAAGCTACTCTAAATTATGAACACTGTTAATAAGAAAATGATGGAAATTGCATTATAAACACTGTGAAAGAAAATGATGAATTTATAGTTAACAAGAACAAGAAAAAAAAAATGAAACGAAACCTTCTTCCATGTAGGGGTCCTCTACAACTCATTAGGCTACGCTTGCTCAATCAACTCCAAGAAAACTCCTTTAGATTTTCATAAAACATGCGGTATTCATATTAAAAATAGGGACACAAAATGCCTAGAAATTACAGAGTTTAGAACTTCGATTTCACAATAAAACTATCACTATTACCACTAACTTCTTTGGTCCTTTACATAGGTATTTATAAGAAAAACCACATAACTGTTTGTGGAGAAAAACATGCTACAACCAAACACGTAGAAGACAGATATGCAGAATTTCTTTCTCAGCTGCTGGAGACATAAATCCAAGACATGGTGGCTGCTGGATTCGGTTGTACAATCGGTTGTTGGAGTCCATAGGTACAGGTAGTTGTTCCAGATAACACTTCCCATCATTGTGAAACGTGTTAGTTAACCATAAATTAGAGTCCTACCTTTGGTCTCTACATTTTACTTATCCATTGACCGTAGACTTATGCCATCTTCATTGTCAACTTGGGCTAAGTGAATAGGACAGGGTCCATGTCACGATGATTTCCAAGCTGCCCATGTAGCTAGTTTCTCCTTCTGACACCTGCAACCTGTTAGAGCATGAAGGTAGCTGCGGAACAGCTGATTAGCTACAGAATAGGTTGTGTTTTGTAGCTAATATACAAAAATTTATTCAAACAGCAAAACATAAAAATGTGTAAATCACTAAATGTCCTCCTCAAGATAGTATATACCGGTCATTGGTAACGAGAATGCATCTTTCTCATGGAAAAACAAAGAAAAGGAATGAGAAGAGTTGTTACGGAAAGAGTAATTTTGAGGCTCAACAAATGTTGATCCAGAAAACAGAGAAAAGACAATCTTTACTACACCCTGGGGTACATTTATGTACTCTAGAATGCCCTTTGGCTTATCTAATGTTGGAGAAACATTTCAAAGAGCTATGGACATTGATTTTGTAGGCCAAGTAAATAAATTTGTAGTCATTTATCTTGATGACATAACTGTTTTTTCTAATTCTGATTAGAAACATCTTAAGCATTTGAGGAAGGTTTTTGAAAAGTGTAGGAAATTTGGGATATCACTAAATCCAAAAAAGTCTCTATTTGCTATCAAAGAAGGAAAATTGTTGGGACACATAATCTCAAGGGAAGGAGTGGTGATTGATCCCAAACATGTATCTGCCATTAAAACATTGTCCTTACCTAGAAATAAGAAGGAGATTCAAGCTTTGCTAGTCAAGATTAATTTTTAAAGGAGATTCATCCATAATTATCTTGAAATTGTAAAAGGCATAACTGATATGCTCTAAAAGGACCATGAAGTTAAATGGACTATCTCTTCAAGATATGAATTTGATTAGATCAAGAAAGCTATCTCTGAAGACCCAACCTTGGTCAACCCTGATTATACCAAACCATGTAGTATATTTTCCTTTGCCTCAGAAACAACCCTTGTTGTTGTTTTATTACAAAAGAACGAAGATTTCCACAGCCAACCCATAGCCTCTTTCAGTAAGGTTATGAGATATTATGAGCTTAAGTATGACATAATTGATAAGTAATCTTATGCCCTTATTCAAGCCCTGAAGTCATTCAAAATGTATGTCCTACATTCACCCATTACTACTTATGTTCCTAACAATGCTATGAAGATTGTTTTAACCCAGCCTGAATCAAATGGGAAGAGAGGTAGTTGGAACACTAAAATTCTGGAGTTTGATCTGACTATCAAAACCACAAAGCTAGTAAAGGGCCAAGGATTAGCTAAACTTCTAGCTGAATCCAACTATAAAGTGTTCAGAATCAATCTTGTTTTGGAAATACAAGGGAAGAATCCACAAGAACCTTCCCAAAATTTGAATGAGAAGAATCCACAAGAAACTTTTGTTCTTGCAGAAGGGGAGAATCCACAAGAACCTTTACCTTCAAATCAGATCAACCCCATACACATTGATGATAAATTTCTGTTATCAAATTGGTATCATGACATTGTAAATTTAATGATCCATTTTGAATGTCCAACATTTTTCTCCAAAAGTCAGTGTAAAACTCTCAAATTGAAAGAAGTCAAGTACTGCATCATAAATGCAAATATATACTAGAAAGACCCACTTAATATTTTTTTACTGTGTTTAACAAAACCAGAGAATGAAGGAATCATTGACTAGTTTCACACAGGGTTTTGTGAAGGGCATTATGCTTGGAGAGCAACAGCATATAAGATTTTAAAGGGAGGATTTTATTGGCCCACATTGTTCTTACAGGTAGGACAAAAGGTCAAAAATTGTGTGCCCTATCAAATGTTTGCTGGTAAGCAAAAATTACCATCTCTTCCACTGATCCCAACTATAGTTTCAACACCTTTTCTCCAATGGGGACTAGATTTTATTGGAGAGATTCATCCTACTTCAAGTAATCAGCATAGATGGATCCTCACTACAATAGACTACTTCACTAAATGGGTGGAAGTAATCCCACTAAGAAATGCTACTGATTTAGTTGTAATCAAATTCATTGAAGAAAAAATCTTATCTAGATTTGATTTCCCAAATCAAATTGTTACTGATAATGAAGAAAATTTTTCTAGTGTTAAAATGATTGAGATTTTCCAGAAATATCATATTCTGTTGCATCATTCAAATCCATATTACCTTCAAGCTAATGGCCTTGCAAAATTCTCAAATAAAATTGTGGTGAAGGTGATCAAAAAGACTTTAGCACATCATAAAAAGAGCTAGGATTATCACCTAATTTATGCAGTATGGGCAAACAGGATCACTCCAAAAAGATCTCCTAGAAAATCTCCTTTTTAGTTAGTCTATGGGAAAGATGCAATCTTCCCTACCAACTTGGCCTTCCTTGTTCTAAAATTCTTGTAGGATTCAACTGATGAACTTGATGACTTGTCAAGGAGAATAAATTAGATTATTGAACTAAATGAAAACAAAGATGAAGTTCAATACAAATTGAAAATATATCAGAGCAAGATGAAGAGCCTGTTTGACAGAAGAGCCAGGGAAAGGGATTTCAAGGAACATGATATAGTTCCAAGATGGGATTCCAAAAGAGAAGATAAGGGAAAACATGGCAAGTTTGACAACCTGTGGTTTGGACCTTTAGCAATTGCTGAAGTAAGGGAAACAACACTTTTGTGCCACAAAATCTTGAGGGGTTGTATTCCACTTACCCTCTTAATGGAAGGTTTCTCAAACATTACATTCAGTACTAAGGAGTTGAAGCAGATTTCATTACTACCATTGTAAAAATCTAGTTTATTTAACTTTCAAGTTGTTAGTGTCATTTTTTACAACAAAGACTCCATAGCTCAACGAGAAGGCACATGGATTATAGGTTCTCTGCATTCTACAAGAGAAAGAAGTTCCTAGTTGGAGTCAATGTTGTAGCATTTTTTGGTTTTGGTGAATTAGAATCAACTAGTCAAAAAGTGAAAATATATTTCAAAAAATGTTAAGCTAGGATATGGACAAAAGAATATTTAAAAAAAAAAATGTTAAGAAATATTTTGATAAATATGTCCATATCAAATAAAATGTTAGGATGGATTCCCTAAGAAAATGAAGGAAAAAATAAAATGTTAGGTTAGAAAGAAAAGCAAAAGCAATAAACTCTGAAAGTGTTGCAAGTCTAAATGCCACTACTTTATTCTAGTTTATTTCTACAAACAAAAGTTGTGTGTAGTTTGTTTTAAATGCCACACATTTTTATACAATAAAGTTATATAGTTTAATCATGATCAGGTTTGTATTAAATTTTTGTTATTAGGTAGCAATAGGTAGCAAATAAAATTGGCCCAATAGTTTAAGCTGAAACAATGGAGGAAATAAGGGATAGAGGTAGATTAGGCATAAAAAGGAAATGTTGAGTTGCTAGCTTAAATGCACTCTGAAAAAATAAGTGAAAGTGTTAGGAGTAAAAGGGGTAGGTAGTCGTAGACATGTGAAATGTAATTAGAGCATCAAATATTTTTATCCTAAGCTATAACATTGGAGAAACTTACATTTGATGATGGGTTTTAATTAACATAAAGTTTTAAAGTTGCAATGTTATTTCATAAATATTTTCATTCATCCATTTATCACCATAACCCGCAGTTGTCACATCCGCCCTCAAAGTCATGACCCACCATCACTTTCGCAGATTGTGTTAAATGCCCCCCACCTCACCTTTCATCTCGCAGGCGCACCCAAGATCTGATGGCCCACGTCCCTCCTCGGCCCTCATTCACCATCCGAACATTATCAGCGGGGGGGTCCGAAATGGGTAATTTCCAATACCGCCGACATAAACAACCTTTTATGCCCTTTAGTGTTTCAGGACATGAAATCTAGAAACTACTTAACGCCTCACCTTACCCCTGAATGCAGTATATCAAGTGATCGTTTACCACTGCTCCACGTCACGCTCCACCTCATGCCTACCGTCCAATCAACTGCTGCCTATTTGTTATCCATTCAATGCCACTCCCATGAATTTATGATTCAAAGACCCATTAATTAATCCCATTGGGCTAGTAGTGCAAAATTCAAACATTCATTGCCACCCCCGCTCCAATTTTTCCATTATAAACCCTGTTAATTCATGAAAACAGTTAGGAAACTGACATCCTTGTCCACTTGCTCATTTTAAGAATTATATTTTTTTTAACTGTAATCACTCCATGTCAGGCCTATTTCTGTCATCTTCAGTCTGTAATTTGTTTGACAAAATGCCTCCCAAGGGAAAAGAACTCGCAGAAGTCAGAAATCCTCTGATTCATCCATAGGTTGACTTCCATCATACCCCATTAGTCGACAGAATTGTAAAATCATTGAGACTTCTTCCCAACTCGATTTATATGAAATCTATTTCTAGATGGAAGATGATCTAATCGACCAAACAGATGAGATAGGGATCTAGGACTCCCAACTCCCCCATTATATTTTTCCTCAGATACACAAAGCAGCTGAATTTGTGAGTAAATGCCGTGAATCTTATGATCCCAGTCAGAGATATATTATTTCGCCCTCAAGAAAAATCCTTTGCTTAATCAATTATAATCCCATTGAAAAAATTCTACATGCCCCTGCCACTACACCAACCCATCCTTTTTCCCATGAAAATCTGATAGGAGCCTATAAAAAAACTAGAGTTTACTAAAAGATCCAAGACCCTTGAACTCTTTCTAGATATTGATAGTCCTTTGCCTAAAAGAAATACTCCTTATGATTCATCCATTTTCCCTGATAGAACCAATCAAATCACCTCTATTTTTTCCTATTTGCTTGGTTACAAATCTGATAAAAATGTTAATGAAGCCATCCTTGGTTTCTTGTCTATCTTTTCTTCTTATTCTAAACCCATTGTCATTTATGATTTTAGTCAATTCCTAGCTGAAGCAATACATGAGCAATTTGTGAAGTTCAATACTGAAGAAGTATTCAAGTATGCTTCAATACTTGTTTACCTTTTTATATATTTTTAGGGAGACAAATTCCCATTTTCTTTAAAGAAGCTAGATGAGGAAGGAAATCAACAAACGGTGATATTCTGGACTTCAATGGGGATGACGGAGAAATAATAATTTACATATAAACAATTCATAGAACTGTTTATTCATCCAAATATCAATCTTATGATTAGCACTCCATTACCAAGGATCAGTGAGGAGATTGTCAAAATATTATAGTTGGTTGATCAAGCTGCAACAGGGGATTGGTATTGCTACCAAAACTATATAGAGATCAGGGTTTATGGTTGTGAGCTTCCACCCTACAAACTACCCAAGTACCTGCCTATCAGAATCTTTGCACTAGAATATATAAGGTAGAGGTTAAATTCAGATGAAGTGCACTTTGTGGTTGCAAAGAAGAAATCACAATTCAAGCTGAAAGCCCAAGTTGGTCCATTCATCTGTAACACCAGGGCAGCAAGAGAGGAAGCAGGAAAATTAATAAAGGAGATGAAGTTTGGTCTAACCTTCACATGGTCTTATGACCCAATGGGAATAGTTTCCAAGCTCAGGATGGAGAAAAAATTTACAACATATCATCACACAGCCAGGCCTGAGATAGAACAATATAAAAATCAGTTGGAATGGGCAGAGAACACCCTCCAAGAGGCTGAAGAGCAGATAGTTTCTACATCAAACATGCAAACTCCACTTTCAAAAGAAAAGACATGCAAGAGAGGGAGGGAAGAACAGTCATCCCCTACAACTGATGCATCAAGCCATGGTTTTAGGATTGTGCAAAGAAAGAAGAGACCTAGAATCTTTGTGATTGTAGGTGCAACACATGAGTCTCTCAAAACCAAATTTGATGAACTTGGAGAGACTATGATCCATACAGATTCTAGTGCACAGTCTACACAGTCCCCAAATAATTCCACTACTTCTCAAGAAGAGCAGATAACCCAGACCAGTGGAAGCACTCAGATGGACAAGGAGGAAAACATATTTCATGTTTTCAGTGAGATCAAAAAGAAGAATGAAGAGTTGAAGTTGAACACCTACACACAATTTTGGAAACATTCCTCCAATTCTGAGGCCAGACTTCTTTTAGTCTTTGACTCTGAGAAGGGTAAAATGTAGTTGGCTTATCTGCAGGCTCAAGTTCCACAACCTAGTACTGCTGCTCAATATTAAAAGCAGACCTCTTTTGAGTTCAGCGTGAAAGATGTCCATCCAATTGATCAAATTGAGATGCACAAAAAAACTGGGCAGATGATTGCTTCAACTTTGACAAACACTGCCATGAGTTTGTAAAAAATACAGGTTACCTTGGCCAACATGGTGGGCCCCAGTATTGTAGCAATAATGCTACAACTCTTGGAACTCCCTTCTTTAATTTTATCAACCCGGTAGTTCGTAACAAACTTGGAAGCGACGGTGCTGTATGCACAAGTACTAGCTCTTGCCGCAGCTGTCACTTGGTCAGCTGGCACAAGTCCGCTAGGGGCTCAAGCCAACTTCTATGAGCTCTTAGAAGAAGCTTTTTAACTGATGGACGAAAGCTAACTCAAAGGAAGCTAATCTACTTGCGAAAAGAAGTTGAAAGCCAAAAAGAAACACAAACCCTAGCAAACCCTAATTCTACCAACTAGTCCTACTGATGCAAAAATGAGAATGAAAACTACGAAAAGAAATGGCATTACTTCTAGGAAGGTAAAAGGCATGTGTCTAAGCTATCACTATTTGAAGAAACCATCTTTTGTATTTTTGACTAAGTTGTGGAAATTATCATGCATGTGCTTCTAACTAGTTTTCCACTGTGCAGGGATGGATCAAGGGATGAAATGCTGTGGGAAAGGTTGGGATGGTACAGAGAGGGTCTAAGGGATACCTGACATTCTCTCTGAGAGTTTCACAAAGTCTGGATGACATGCAACTGTGTTTATGAACTTCTACAGGAAGTCTGCAGGGGTTTCTACAGGATGTTCTGCAATTCTTCTACAGGATGTTTCGAAATGGGATGTTTGAGGGTGGATGGTTGATGGAAGATGCATGGATGGTTATGGAGGTAGGATGGGGGTCTGCAGTGACCTAGGAATTGATGGATGGAGTGGTGAGATGATGTGGAAGGCTGACTTGCATCAACGAAGGTTTAGGCAATGGAAAAGCAAGAAGGTAGGGTTACGTGGCAAAAGAGCAGATGGGAGATGAGGAAACAGACTTGGTGATGGAGGAACTGATCTGGATGAGGCTCATATGAACGAGGAGGTGATGAAGGTGATAGAGATGCCCTGCACAATGCTCATTCAAACGAATCAATGAATCCTTGCAAACAAACCAAGTCCTAGCTAACTTAATCCAACTGTCAATGAAATGAATAAACAGCAGCTTTGTTTGGAAAGAGAACCATGTACATCACGTGAGTAAGAACATTCAAAAAGATCTAAATACATGACAAACTCCTACCAATCGATTCTAACCATAAAAAGCTACTTTAACCATCAAAAACAACCATAATAACAAAGCAAGATCTAAAGAGCGGATTTCATTTTAAGAACACAGCAAACACATAAAGATAGTCAAGGGAGGTACTGAGCGCTTGAGATGGGCCCAACCCCAAGAGAGATTTAGAGCTAGTGCAAAGCTGGATTCATCTTTATTAATCAAGAATGAAGAGTTACATCAAAACTGTCCACAAGGAGAACTTGAAAATGAGCTGACAGCAAAACTAATCTATTGCCTAAAAATCGAATTACAAAATGACTACAACAAGACTATGAAATGACTAACTACCAGCTACAAAATGACTAACCACTAGCTAACCAAAATGAGGCCCTAAGCCTTCTTATTTATACAATTTGAGGACCCAACAGTCCTCCTAAAATTTAGGGACTTGGCTGACCAAGACTTGTAGTTAACAGCAGTCCTACTTGACTTGCTTGGCTGCCCTTGTGCAGATTGATTTGGTGGCCTTTGAACTCCGAGCTGATGGTGGAGAATTCGAGGTAAGGGCCCATAAATGAGGGGGACACCTTCCTACAAATCCTCTAGCTTGTTCTCCCACGAATTTGGCTGCCAAGTGCTCATTAAGACCTTCATTTTTGTCTCCAAGTTGACCAAAAAGGCTACACAAAGCACCCATTAGACTTGTTGGCATAATGACTAACCAAATTCACTCTATTAACATAAATATAATCAAAAACATGCAATAAACTAATGAGAATGGTGGATTAAGTCAACTTAGGAGGTTGGATGAGCCCAAATAATTGTCCATTTTTGCTGCTCATCATCACCCCCCTACTGGAATTGTTGCTCATCCTCTGAGCAACCAATCTCTTTCCTCATCTTTGATGGCCCTGGTGGCTTCTTTGGCTAACATCTCGGCTGTTTTCTCCCTTGGCTTCCCTCTTTTCAAACTTCCTGTAGAAACAGTTCGCTGGCTTCCTGTAGAAACAGTCCTCTGTCTTCCTGTAGAACTGTTTTTAAGTCCATTGTCTGAATTCTCTCTCTTCCAGTGAAGGTTTTTGGCTTTCTCATTCGTAGGTGATGGACATCCTTGAAGGAGACTCCTCCTTTTGTTTAGCCTTTGTGTCCTCGATGACAGTTTGATTCTTTGACTGTGGTTTGGGGTCTGCCAGTTCTTATCTGCATGCCTTTTCTCACCTTAAAATGTAGTGGAAGCTCCCTCTTTCACTTCTCCTTCAGCTTGGGAGAGGTACTTAGGGCGGACAACACAGCTGCTGCCTCCCTAGCTAGGATTCCGGCCGACTTTTCCTTCTGTTGTCTTTTTTCTGGACTTCCTGTAGAAAGTCCTGTAGTGGCTGGTTTCTGGCTTCCTGTAGAAAATGTTTCGGTCTACTGTCAATGATATCTCATGGTGTGTCTCTTCCTCCTTTTTCCCTCTTCTTTGGTCTTTTCTGCCTCTATTAGCTTGCTTCCTCATGCTCTGTTTAGCTTCTGCCTTCTCTACTGTAGCCTTTTTTCTCTGTTCTGCCTTTGCTTTGCCCTCTGCTTGAAAGATTTGTGCTCCCTCATCATTGACTTTTTTGTTCACCTTCTTCAATGTGTTCTCCCATTATGAATCCTCATGGAATGGTGGGGGTGCTTTTTTATGTTTTAATTAGAAAAGAAAATGCTCAGGAAAACAATAATCAATCACTAAAATAGAAGACAACTGAATTTGGTGTTTTCTGAACCCAGGGAGGAGTTTCTCTTGTGTTCCTCAGAATACCAAATAGCAATGAGTCTCTTGTTTCTGCCACCCAGAATTCAACTGTCGGTTTATTGAGAGTACAATATTGTTTTTGCATAACTGAGCATAAGGGCACAAATTCTCTTCTCAACACATAGATACATATGTGAATTCAAGTTTTCGTGCATAGAGGGCGGCCTCTACTACAGCATATATCTTCTTTTCTTTTAAAGATGACGAGGAGATTTCAGAGTGCAAAGAAAGAACTTGGTAAAATACAGTGAAACATGCAGGCAATCTTTCATGTTTAGTTGAATACACAGGTAGAATGTTACTATCATTTTTTCAATTTGATGCCATGTTCCATTCACCATTTTGTACCAACAAATAATGCACAATGAAGTTTCCCTGATCCTACCTCATTTGGAGCTTGAAATTCGCCGAAAATCCCACATTTTCTTTCTGCATGGTTGTTTTCTGCGTTTCCTGTAGAAGACTTCCTGTAGAAACGCCTGTAGGATGTCTCTGCGCCTCTAAACAATATGATATGCGGGATAATTTTGAAAACAGGTAGAAAAACTTAGTGGAGGACGATAGGTTAACCGATTGTGCACACTTCAGTTGAGAATGTGGAAAGTGCAGATGAACAACAATTCATAAGTTTTAGCTGAGCCGCCTTTAATTGCTGCGTGATTTGCGTGAGAGAGTGAAGTGGCCAAGTGTACGTGGCCACATGCAACCGGAAGTGTTGTTCATGAACTATGTGTTTTCCCCCTGTAATCACTGCCGTGAATTGAACTGAAGTTTAACCGGTCAACACTTCCTGTTTTTTAAATTTCCACGTCAGTGAACTGTCCACGTGTACTACATGACTGCCGGCTGAACAATCAGCTTAACCTTGATAATTCGTGGCTTAATTCCACCATTCCATCAATTCATGCAGTTTTCAAATTAAATCTATGCAATAGAAGAATGAGATCAGTCACATACCTCAAAGTTGAATGGCTGCTGTGAAGCTTTTTGCTGCTACATGCTCTGATTCTGCTGCTGCATGCTTGGATCCTTTGATTGCATGAGGCTTGGCTGATGATTTTGATTGCTTTTCCTTGTGCAGGTGTTCTCTAGCCGGATCTGAGCTGCATGCCATTGTTTCCACGTTCAAATCTGCACCTTCAAGCTGCTGCTGCTGCATGGTCACAAAACCAGAACTTGTTTTTGCCATTGCTCTCAAACGGTAAACCGGATTGATCTGAAACTCGGTGAGCATGTTCCTATCATCATTAGGTATCTCCCATAGCAAAATCGTGATCAATGGATGCACGGATTTCGAGAAAAATGGAAAATGGCTGAAGATTTCAGAGCTCGATTTCTCGGAAACCGTGCATCGGAATTGGCTGAAAATGCTTGGGTAGGTTACTATCACTCACATGCATATCCCCATGAAACAGGTTTTGAAATGGATGCACGGATATGGAGAAAATGCAAAAATGGCTGATGGTGATGGAGGCTGATTTCTTGGAAACCGTGCACCAGAATTGGCTGAAACTGCTCAAGCATGTTGCCATCACCCTTGTACAATTCCCCATAAAACGGTTTGTCAAATGGATGCATGGTTTTCAAGTTATGGAAAAAACAAATTTTGCTCCATGTGTTTTTGCTTCAAGGCACTTTGCATGTGTTTGCATGGAAGGGAAAACTGAGCTTGGGCTGTGATGCAGGTATGGAGATGATGGAGGAGGAGTTGGAAGATTGCATGAGGGCTTCTGAACCCTTGAGGAAGCTACCATGTTTGCCAAACCACTTTTTGAAGTCCATGTCTAGTTTCCCACAATTTCTACAGGAAGTTCCTGTAGAAGCACAATGAGAAGCACAAGGAGGTGGAAAAAATGATGGAGAAAGGCAAGGGATGGACATACAAGTGCTTGTAGGCCTAATCAACAGATTCCCAACATTAGATTCACTTTTGAAATTGGATTTGGCTCGTCCAAAGGTTCTACAGGATGTTTCCTATAGAAATACAGAGCTTCCTGTAGAAGGCACAAGAAATTCCTTTGACCTTGATTTGAGTGCTCCTCCTGTCATGAAACGTCCTTCTTGCAACCTGCAATGTCATTGCTGCAACATGAAATTATTCAATGGAGATTAGCTTTATTTTTCTTTTTCTTTTTCTCTTTTTTTTTTTTTTTGAAAAACAACTAGGGCGGCTCATGGAGGTTTTCACCCTAATTGCCTGCCTTGGGCGCCTCCAAGGGAGGTTTTCACCCAAAGATCTTATTCTCTTTTCTCTTTTTTTTTCAACCCATTGACTGCCTCATGGAGGTTTTCAATCAATGAGCCAATCTAAGGCGCCTCCGAGGAGGTTTTCACCTTAGATTTCTATTTTCCTCTTTTTTTCATTTTTTTTTTCTTTTTCTTTTTTTTTTCTTTTTTTTTTTTTTCTTTTTTCTTTCTACCCTACCCTACTTGAAAAACAAAATCATTTTCAAGTATAAGAATACTTCCAATGGAGCCATGTGAACATCGAGATTAAAGAAAAAATGATGTGAAGGCTCGAAATGCATGCTTTCATAGGTATCTAGATCTCAGAGACAAAATGATCTGACTTTGAAGGGATCAAACATAGCTGAAGAAGAGAGTATTGCTGCAACTTAGTGACTGTCTGGAACCATGTCTCAATATAGCTATGATATCCTTGGTCCTTTTGCTGATCTGGATCATTCTTCATGTCACTTTCTATCATGACTTTCTCATCTTCCTCCTTTTGCTGATCTGGATCATTCTTCATGTCACTTTCTGTCATGACTTTCTCATCTTCCTCCTTTTGTTGATCTTTCTCTTGAGTACATGGAGGATTTGATGGTAACCATGAGGGAACTCTCTCGATCTCTGATTCTGAGCTCTTTTCTTCAACAAGTGCAGCCCATGGTTCTTTGATCTCCTCTTTTGAATCTTCTTTTGCTAGATGTGATCCTTCAATGCTTTCAAGATGATCTCTTTTTTGCAAGGCTCTTCCTGAGCTATGGTGAACATCTTGGAGCTCAAGAGGAGTCATTTGCACATGTTGTGCCTCAGCTTTGCAATTGGGTTGAGCTACTTCATTGTATGGCTTTGGAAATGGTACGGGCAGTTGAGTGGAGGTGTGAAATTGAGATGGAGATGGATGGCATTGTGGTTGGGTAGGCATTTGGGGTTGCCTTGGTGGAGCAGGAGACGATGGTTGTGGACGAGAAGGTGGTGGAGGAAAAGGAGTGGGAGGAGTGCTGTACTGGGGCCTCCACCCCTGATGAGGTGCATTCCACTGAGGCTATGGCTGAGCATAAGAGTGAAATGAATGAGCAACTGGTTGGGCAAAATATGGATCTGTGAAGGAACAAGGAGGAGGTGTGAACCAAGAAGGATGAGCAGGGGGACCCCAAGAAGGCATGAAAGGGGCTTGATAGGGGTCATAATAGGTCTCGGATGTCCCTTGTAGTTCCTGCTGATAAGATCTAGGTTCATGCGGCCAGCTTTGGTTCCTGTAATAGAGTGATTCAGTGGCTCCTTTGGCTCTCTGGTATGCAGCTTTGAATCTGGGTAAGGAAGGGCACTGATCTGTAGGATGGTATTCTTCACAGAAAAAACACACTTCTATGGAGTACAATGGACATTCGTTCCTAGGATGCTTTCTAGTGCACCTAGGACAAAAAATGACCAAAGCCCTCTTGGCTTCCTCTTGCTTCTGTTGGATCCGCAAGGTATCCAGTTGCATGGCAAGAAACTGCCTCATATCACTCTTGAAATCTTTGATTTGACTTTCAAATTCATCTTTGGACAAGATGTTGCTCCTAACATTTCTGCTTGTAGCCATTTGCTCCAGAGGAATGGTTTCTTCTTCTTCTCCCCTAGAGGTTCTTTAAATATGCCTTGATGTCCACCCAGGGGTTCTTTAATCACAGCCATCGAAGAAGAGAGAACGTTGACTGTGTGAAGCAGTGGGGGTGTTGTGCAATCATTTTTCTAACTTATCTCTACTCCTACAAGGCATGAAATGAAATCTTTTTGGTTGATTTTTGCTTTTTTATACTTCTACCTACAAAACTAAAATAGATTGAACTGCAACTAACTATCTTGCTAAAATGAAAATGCGGAATTGAAATGAAAGCAGGAAAGGACTAATCTATTTTGCTCAAATGAAATTGCAGGAATGGAAATGCTAGTCTACGCTTGCAGAATTGAAACACTAATCTACGCTTGCAAAATTGAAACACTAATCTACGCTTGCAGAAAGGAAATGCTAATCTATGAAAGTAGGAAATGCTAATCTATGAAAGCAGGAAATGCTAATCTATGAAAGCAGGAAATGCTAATCTATGAAAGAAGGAAATGCTAATCTATGAAAGTAGGAAATGTCTATGCTACTTTTGCAGAATGGAAATAAAATAAACTACTTCGCAGAAGGCAAGAGTAAGAAAATAGAAGAAAAGCAACAATTACTAATACTCTGATGCTTCCCCGGCAACGGCGCCAAAAAGATGGTGGGCCCCAGTATTGTAGCAATAATGCTACAACTCCTGGAACTCCCTTCTTTAATTTTATCAACCCGGTAGTTCGTAACAAACTTGGAAGCGACGGTGCTGTATGCACAAGTACTAGCTCTTGCCGCAACTGTCACTTGGTCAGCTAGTACAAGTCTGCTAGGGGCTCAAGCCAACTTCTATGAGCTCTTAGAAGAAGCTTTTTAACTGATGGACGAAAGCTAACTCAAAGGAAGCTAATCTACTTGCGAAAAGAAATTGAAAGCCAAAAAGAAACACAAACCCTAGCAAACCCTAGCAAACCCTAATTCTACCAACTAGTCCTACTGATGCAAAAATGAGAATGCAAACTACGAAAAGAAATGCCATTACTTCTAGGAAGGTAAAATGCATGTGTCTAAGTTATCACTATCTGAAGAAACCATCTTTTGTATTTTTGACTAAGTTGTGGAAATTATCATGCATGTGCTTCTAACTAGTTTTCCACTGTGCAGGGATGGATCAAGGGATGAAATGTTGTGGGAAAGGTTGGGATGGTACAGAGAGGGTCTAAGGGATACCTGACATTCTCTCTGAGAGTTTCACAAAGTCTGGACGACATGCAACCGTGTTTATGAACTTCTACAGGAAGTCTGCAGGGGTTTCTACAGGATGTTCTGCAATTCTTCTACAGGATGTTTCGAAATGGGATGTTTGAGGGTGGATGGTTGATGGAAGATGCATGGATGGTTATGGAGGTAGGATGGGGGTCTGCAGTGACCCAGGAACTGATGGATGGAGTGGTGAGATGATGTGGAAGGCTGACTTGCATCAACGAAGGTTTAGGCAATGGAAAAGCAAGAAGGTAGGGTTACGTGGCAAAAGAGCAGATGGGAGATGAGGAAACAGACTTGGTGATGGAGGAACTGATCTGGACGAAGCTCATATGAACGAGGAGGTGATGAAGGTGATAGAGATGCCCTGCACAATGCTCATTCAAATGAATCAATGAATCCTTGCAAACAAACCAAGTCCTAGCTAACTTAATCCAACTGTCAATGAAATGAATAAACAGCAACTTTGTTTGGAAAGAGAACCATGTACATCACGTGAGTAAGAACATTCAAAAAGATCTAAATGCATGACAAACTCCTACCAATCGATTCTAACCATAAAAAGCTACTTTAACCATAAAAAACAACCACAATAACAAAGCAAGATCTAAAGAGCAGATTTCATTTTAAGAACACAACAAACACAAAAAGATAGTCAAGGGAGGTACTGAGCGCTTGAGATGGGCCCAACCCCAAGAGCTACAGCCTCCCAAGAGAGATTTAGAGCTAGTGCAAAGCTAGATTCATCTTTATTAATCAAGAATGAAGAGTTACATCAAAACTGTCCACAAGGAGAACTTGAAAATGAGCTGACAGCAAAACTAATCTATTGCCTAAAAATTGAATTACAAAATGACTACAACAAGACTATGAAATGACTAACTACTAGCTACAAAATGACTAACCACTAGCTAACCAAAATGAGGCCCTAAGCCTTCTTATTTATACAATTTGAGGACCCAACAGTCCTCCTAAAATTTAGGGACTTGGCTGACCAAGACTTGTAGTTAACAGCAGTCCTACTTGACTTGCTTGGCTGCCCTTGTGCTCATTGATTTGGTGGCCTTTGAACTCCGAGCTGATGGTGGAGAATTCGAGGTAAGGTCCCATAAATGAGGGGGACACCTTCCTACAAATCCTCTAGCTTGTTCTCCCACGAATTTGGCTGCCAAGTGCTCATTAAGACCTTCATTTTTGTCTCCAAGTTGACCAAAAAGGCTACACAAAGCACCCATTAGACTTGTTGGCATAATGACTAACCAAATTCACTCTATTAACATAAATATAATCAAAAACATGCAATAAACTAATGAGAATGGTGGATTAAGTCAACTTAGGAGGTTGGATGAGCCCAAATAATTGTCCATTTTTGGGGCTCATCACAACACTCAGTCACAACTTAAGTTGGAGAAAGTCTCCTCATTAGCAAAGGATACCAAGATTTAATCCTTGGATAATCTAGTGCTGAAAATGGGATATGATCCCTCAAACATAAACATTGCAGATGAGCTTATTAAGAAAAACAATTTTGAAGTTGTAACATTAAAGAAGAAGCTGAAATTGCCAGCTTCAAAGGACCCAATGGCCAATGAAATTGAGGAGACAGAATCTCAGAAGTCTGATATGATGAAGCTCATCATACAAAAAAATCTATAGATCAAACAAATGGAGTAGATGGAGAAACTCGTCAATGAAAAAGAGGAAGCTATTAACAAGGCTCAAACTCCAATGGATATATTCCCCCTTACAACGATCCCACCACCAAAGTTTCCACTTCTGCTACAACATCGACTACAATTGTAGCAAAAGGAGCTAAACAACTTGCTGAAGCTGTTCAGAACATGTCTTTCTAGATAAAACAAATTAATAAACTGAAGGATGAACTCAAGGAGTTATGACTTACAAAGTCAGTAGCAAATAGTTCACATATAGCTGAGTTGAATAGAGTCAAAGGTCATATTAAAGTACTACAAAGGGAACTCAAGGAATCTTTCATTAGAAACAAATTGGGTTTAGCAAAGGAAATTTTGAGGGAAGAAATTATAGAATCAATCAAGGATATTTGACCCTATATCAAGATAGTGTTTGACCAGAAAGATCTCTTAGAGAAATCCCAAGAAGCAATTGAAACCATTACCAAACAACTTGAGGATATGCCAAAAATTGCCTCTAATATAATCAAGTTCCTCAATTCCAAAGGCAGCTATGAGCTTGAGGAATTATGCATAAGCGACAGAACAACAAATATATTGGAGGTAAAGAAGATCATCACCAAGAAAAACCTCATCCATCAACTACAGGAAAAGTGTAGCAATGTCAATACCATAGTTCAGAGGTTTTTCAGCTGGATAGAACCCTTGACTAGCAAGGGTTTACCCTCTATGCTTATGAGTGATGACAAATTGATGCCAATTGAGGATTATGTTCAGAAGCTGACAGAAGTGGGCAAACATGCAGCTTCAGTTTCAAACATCAAAGTTTCAGCAACACGAGCACTTATAGTAAATAAATTCAGGGATACTTTCTTTATTTTGAATGAAATCAGACACATATTTTTAGTAAAACCCACTTTTACTAAATATCTAGAGATGGATGAAGTTTACAAGAGGGTAACCAAGATTTCTATCCCAGATAAGAAATGCTAGGAAGAATTGACATATTTACTCGACTAGCAGGTAATCGAAGAGCATTCAGTTTTTGGAGGAACAAACAACTAGTTTCAACAATTTTCAATTTTTCCTGTGACAGTTATCAACACCTTAGCACCAAGATAGTGCCAGATCAACTAGCAGTTTTTATTTTTATTTTGTAATAATCTGTTTTTGTAAAAAAAATTAGGATATTTCTGAGTTCTATTGTTGTATAAATAACTCTCTTTACGATTTATTAAGGGTTGCACCCTTGAAGAAGAAATTTTAAGCCTCAAATGTACTTTACTTTTCTGGATCAGTAATATAAAAGCAATGGATTTTGAATTCTGATTTACGCAGTTTTGTGTTTCCTGTAAGTTTTTCCAGTATTATTTATTGTGTTTTTCTTCATATTCTTATTTCTTACAAAGATAACTAGGTAGGCATAATTGGGTTTCGATCTCTTCCTATAAGATTCTGAAGTGATAATATGTAAAGAGGATGAATTAATGAACTATTTGTTTAATTAATTCCCTCTAAATCAATAAATTATCATCATCTTTTGTAAGCTTAAGCATATTCTGTTAAACCCTCTAAACATAGTTTAAAGGTTTTCATACTTATGATTATTTAATTTTCAATCTGAAGATTGTGATAATCATATCATTTCTCTGTTCTTGCTCAACACCATCTTACAAGCTAAAATCATTGTGTGAATTTTAACAACAACCCTCTTTTTAGATATTAGTATTATTCAAAACATTAAGCCTCACTATTTTAAATCTGTCTCCTACATTGGTCCTCCAAATTAAAAAAAAACCGCCAAAACAATTATTTTAGATGCCCTGGCATGATAGCTGACCATTATCTTCTCAAAGGTACAACACACTTATCAATGAAAACAAACTATTATAATTTGTTACTACTATGTTGCATAATCAATCAATTATAAACCAAATTTTAACACCCAAACATTACTTTAGTCAATTTTCCAAAAATCATTATGAGACCCTTAGTGGGAAATGTTTTCATGGGACATTATGGGTTGGTCTTACTTCTTTTATGTGGGCACCACTTGCTAAGTTAGGTCGACCCACCAACTAGCCACACGGACTCCCTTTCCAGGTGGGTGCCCTGGTGTGCCTAGCATGTGACGCCCCCATGGGCTTCAAGCGCCTTGGCATGCTGAATATGCGATGCCTCCATGGCCATTGTGTGCCCTGGCATGCCCAGGATGTGCCACCCCCATAAGCATCAGGTGCCTTGGCGTTCCCAACATGCGACATCCCCATGGGAACTCGGATGCCCCACCTTTGTCAAGGTGCACCCAAAGCATTGGTGTTCGCCTTGCTATGAATATAAGTGAACATAAATCATTAGATCATTAATGAAAATAAAATATTATGATTTGTTATTTCCATGTTGCAAGATTAACAAACAATTATAAATCATCTCTTAACACCTAAACATTAATTTACTTAATTTTCTAAAAATCATTATGAGACCCCCTTGTGGGAACTCTATTCATGGGAAGTCATGGGCTGACATTAATTCTTTTGTGCGGGAACCCCTTTCCAATTTAGGCCAACCCACCAACTTGTCACAAGGGTGCCCATACTAGGTGGGCGTGCCTAGCACGTGATGCCCACATGGGCGTCGAGTGCCCTGGCGTGCCAAACACACAACACAATTCTTTTGTGCATGCACCCCTTTCCAATTTAGGCCAACCCACCAACTCGTCGCAAGGGTGCCCCTACTAGGTGGGTGTGCCTAGCACGTGATTCCCCCATGGGTGTCGAGTGCCCTGGCGAGCCTAACACACAACGCACCCATGATCCATTGGGTGCCATGCCTTCATTCACTCATCAATGACAACAAAATATTATAATTGTTTAATACCATGTTGCATAATCAATTAATTATAAATTGACTTTTAGCACCCAAACATTACTTTAGTCAATTTTCTAAAAATCATTATGAGACCCATTGGTGGGAACTCTATTAATGGGCAGGCATGGGTTGACCTTATTTCTTTTATGTGGGCACCCCTTCCCCAATCGATTCGACCCACCAACTCATTGCACGAGCACCCTCACTGGGTCAATGTCTTGACACGCCCAACTCACGACACTCCTAGGGGCGCCCAAGCGCTTCACCTTTGTGTAGGTGTTTCTAGGGCATGTTTTTTCCCTCCTTGCAAATGAGTCAACAAAAATCATTATATCATCAATAAAAACAAAATATTATCATTTTTTAGTAAGTCCATGCTACATAATCAATCAATTATAAACCGACTTTTAACACGTAAACATTAATTTTGTCATTTTTGTAAAAATCTTTATGATACACCCTGGTGGGAACTCAATTCATGTGAATTCATGGACCCATCTTTCTTCGCATGTCTACCTGACTGTCATTTCACCTAGTTCACCCCTCACCCAACTTGTCTAGTACTTCTGCTTAACGAATCATTAAAGTGAAAAATGGAAATTATGGTATAAAGGTAAATGAACTTCTCTTCGTTTCAAGAATAATATATTATCTACATAACAAGGCCAACCATGTGAATGTGGAAGATCATATCCCCCCTCCTCCCACCCCCCACACACACATCACTCTCAATTCCCCATACCCAATTTATATACTATAATATATTTGAAAGAAATTCAAACATAAAAACTAGGAAAATAAAAATTCAAGGTGAACAAAAGAGAAAAAACCAATTGAAAACATATAAATACATACCTCGTTTTTTTCAACATTTTTATATCATTAATATTATTCCTCATCCATCTCATCATCTATGTCATCCAGTTTGAAATTCATGTAGAAATGATTCACCATATCAGCATCAACATGATCATGGTCATCATCTATATCATCATCTTGAACATGCTCAATATCTTATAGTTTACCCAAATTAACATTATCTTGATTAACATATATTCCTTGAACTTCTTCGACATCTTCATCTGATACTACATGAATCCCGTACTCCTCTACACCATCTTCTTCTTCAATTTCAACTTCTTCCATTACATCATACTTTACAGGCCTTCCTCTAGGATCATATCTAACAACATATGGTTTTAATACAGTCGGTCGAGAGTGGGATGCAATACATTTATACATTGCAAAAAATAAATATTGGATGAAGGTTGGATTGAATGATGCAAACAAGCTAATAATTGTAGGTTATCATGGTATGGTTTCTCTTAATTGGTCAAAGAAGCTCAACGTAGTGGAGTTACCAATCTTACACAGAAGGAAATTGACTGAGATTATGGTTTAAAATGTTATCAGGAAAGCATATTAACCCATACTAAGTATTTTTACAATTATATTGATGTAATACATGGTGTGTGTTTTTATTACTTTCCAAAATTTTCAAGTATAAATATGCATTCTTATCAATTGATAATGCATTTTTTATGTGTTGATGTATTAGAGTTGAAACACCACAACAAAATGTGGTGCAATGGCCGCAAATTTCGCATCAAAAGGTTGGATGAAAAGATGAAAGCTTATCGTAGTGGAATAAATGTAGTATTTCAAGTTATAAATGTTTCCTATGGAGGTGACAAACATCCATAGCTCTCTGTGAATCAATACTATGGGTATCTACATGATATAATTGAGTGTGACTTTGATTCTGTTGAAATAGTTTTTCTCGATGTCAAATGGTTTATACAATGCATCCATGAATGTGACCCTGATAGAACTGTTATTGTGCATGCTAATGGATTTACCATTGTTGATACAAGGAATCTTGAGCCAAGATTAGAGCCATGTGTTCATCCAAGTCAATGTGAATAGGTTTTTTATGTAGATGTTCCAAGTAAAGTGGGTTGGTCAAACAATTCACATATATTATATTAGTTACCATGTTATACCTTGATAATAATGGATTATGCGGGAAGACTAAAAATTAAATAAGTATGGTATGCATAAAAAAAAATAAGCCAAATGTGTTATAAATCTCCACTATCTACTTACATTTCACTTTTCTCATTCTACCTTTCACCATTAGGTGCTCCCCTTCAAAATCATCCATGGAGTTGACATCCCAAATGTGATCTAATACATTAATAATTTTTCCTATTTCATGATTATATTGATGAATGTAAGCCATGGTTTGATATACCATATATCCCTCTACCATAGAACCCTCAAGACGTGCTCTTTGTTTGACCAAAGCCTTTAGTGATTTCGAGGGCCTCTCAACCATCCACATTGATCTTGTGCATACAGGTCCACACTTTTCAATCTCCTCGACTTGGTGTATGACGTAGTGTTCTTGTGCATTAAAAAATGTTGGAGGTAGATACTTTTTCATTTCACACATTAGACAAGGAATTTTTTTCTACAATACTTTATATCTTCTTTATTGATTTCATGAGATGACCACCATCTACAAATGAAGCAAGAAAATAACAAGTTTCAACAAAAAAGGAATAATATAGTACATGATGACAAGCAAAACACATGCTGTGAAAAATATGTGACACGACAACTTATTCAAAAAATTACACTTTGCACATAAATCTCCACTTACCTCATGTACTTTCCAAGATCATGTATAATTTTTTTGACATTGTTGATAAATTTTTCTGGGAGAGATAATGGTACAAGATATTGTAGAAAAAATAATTATTGATCATTATTTTTTCCCAAATTAGTAGAAAAAAGAACACTAATTAACAAGATGTTTCACAAATTTATAAAATATATCTACACTAAAATAATTACCTCAATGAATGTATGCCAATCATACGTTTTTACCTCATGTTGACGGTCATGGACACGCCAACATGTTAGGGGATCTCCCCAGTAAGAAGTCACAACTAGACCTCAAACCGTTTGGTGTAGGAGTCCCAGTAGTGGGTCATACAGTATCGCCTTGACTGCGGTTTCACACAAAGGAAAGTAATATGTCCCTATTGGTAGCAAGGGTGTGACATATGCAGTAAGTCAAGGAAGGTGCATGAGTAGTTCTAACACACGAAGGGTGTGGTAACTGTGCCCCTTGGAAACCTGTGAAAGAAAATAGTTAGGAAGGGAACACACGAGCAAAGATGCATCACAACATGGAAGGCAAGTAAGCTAGAAATCCAAAGTGATGGTTAAACCAACAACACATTTCAGTAAGATTCATACATACATATATAGAAAATATCTACATATTCATCCGTAAGAAAACATATACATATATCATTTAGAGTAAACAAGATAGTTGAAATAAATTATGACATATGCATGAAATGTGTTGGCTCTGTTATATTAAGAACTATAAGTTTCAGTCATACAATACAACCATGACCAACCACTAGTTCTGACAGTGGAATGTTACAGTCACCCTCGCCTGCTCCTCCAAAGAGATATACAAGCTCTGCATAGTGGAGAAGCCAAGGCTTGTTGTTGGCTTGACAGGGCCTGACCTAGGTTCAGCATTAATTAACCAAACAAATCCCTACACTACTGGCCCTTTTGGCATCATCCAGCGGAGTGCGGACCGAAGTCTCACCCGAAGCAGTATGGGGAGATGTTGGAACTATGTTTCCACACCCTTGAGATGGTTGTGATGTCGCTTGATCTCTTCTATCCCTGCCTTCATGTAGGTGATCTCGCTCTAGGGCTTATAAGACAAACCCTCTGTTTTGGGTTTCACTACCTTCGCGCAGATCTAACCTGCGGCTCAGGTATTTTCGCATTGCTATAGCAGCATGCCATGTAGATTCCTTAATTATCCTGAGTGATTTTCTTATCTTATCAAATACTTAAAGTTATCACCACATAAGCAACTATTCGTGATTGCATTCAATTATTCAATGTTATTTCACTCATTCGCACACCATATAAGCATAATAAAGGAAATTCATACACAAAATATCCAACCCCATCAATAGAAAAAATGCATAAAAATTGCAGAATAACTCCTTTTATTAATATCTTCCAACCATTACAATCTTTGTTCACCCTGCACACACAACTGCAAGGGTCCGCACACTCAGCTGCAGACTTCTACCCTAGGCCTCTGTGCACTCAAATGCAGAGCCTTTACCTATGCTACAACCCAAGATTAGACTTCTTTCTATGACTCTCTTACTTGTGTTATGCTTGATTCCTTACTCTAACTACTTAGGGCTTAACTCTTTTTATGCAATCCCATGGTCCCCGGACCATGGGTAGATCTCTTATAGCCAACTTTACTTTAAAAAACTAAGGGTGAACTACCCTTTGTGACACATAATACCTTCATGCTCCACGACCACAAAATGTAGAGCCTTTACAATAATATTACAAAAACTTGACTAAAACATGGGCTTTTAGCCCCAAAACTTCCCTTGGGGGATCTCGCTCCCAACAGGTCCCCAAGAAAAACATCATGACTCGCCCTTGAGTCACTCAATAGGCGTGGAGATCTTTGTGAGAAGCCCGTCCAGCTCGACCCTTATGATTGCAACTTCGGTTGTGCACTGAGTTGCTATGTGCTTTGCATCTTCAACTATCTTCTCAGTTACTGCCCTTGCGCTGTCAGCCTGAAGTTGTTGTTGTGTTGCTTGCAGAGTCACAAGCTTGCCTTCAATGTTTCCTATAACTACATAAGCTTCCTCCAGCCAGGGCTTGAGTCACGCCTTCAACACTGCTTCCTTGTGCAATGTTGCATCCACCTATTCCTTCAGCTGCCTGGCTTACTAAAACTTGGCTAACCTCTATGTTAGCGTGGTGGTTCACATTGTGCCCTTTACTTTGTCATAGCACTTTTGGAGTTCACGCGCTTCCGTCTTGAGCCTTTGGATGTTTAGGTCCTCTTGCAAGTTGGTGAGGAACTCAAACGACTATTCAAACAACTGTGTGCAGTCTGTTAGTGTACTCTCCACTGCTATGATGCTTCTGAGACAACGACCATCCATTGTTCATTTACCTCTGGTGGTGTTGAAGGTTGAGCCCTCAAATAGAGCTCTGTAATCTACAAGTTCAGCTCCAACTGAACCTGAGCCATCTCTGTTCGAGTGTCATTCACCCCTATACCCAATTTATGGATGTGGACGACCATTCTAGAGGCCTCCTCCACGACCTATATAATCTTCTCTCTCTGGCTGGTTTTCTCGACCTTTGCGGTGAGGGAAGCATCCCTCTGTAAGGCCATATTCTCATTGTTTATTTTCTGCTCATTAATTACTCAAAGGGCACGATGCTCATGGTCCCTCAACTCCGTAATTACTCCATCCTATAAGGAGTGGAATGCTTCACATGGGAGCACTACCAAGTTCAATCCTACTCCCTTCAAGGCACTGACAGTCAGCCTGTCAACCTCATTTTCTTTTCTTAGTTCTCTATCTGGCAGCACTAGCGCACTGGAAGCCTTCATGCATAGCATATTGATAGCCTCTGATGTGCCGATAGCCAAGCTGGTAGACATCGTACCCAATTGCGATGCGTGAGTCTACAACTCCTGCAGTCTCATCTAGATGGCCCCTAGGACAATCTACTGCTACTTTTCAAATTGCTACAAGGGCTCCACGGTGATGTCTCTGATTGTGTCACCGATGTTGTATAAACCTCCCTCCATAAGTGTGATAGGGTCTAGCGAGGTCTTGGTCGCTTTTGATTTCTTTCTAGACCATCCCTTTTTTGGCTCTCTTAGGCACTTGATAGAGTCGAACATCTCCTAAGGGTCCACGCCATGCTGCTCCGTGTCCTCTTCTTTAGTTGCAAGTGAAGGCGACCACATGCCTTTGTCAAAGCCCGCTCTATGACTCTTGTTTGCTTTCCTTCCTCCTTTCCTGTCTGCTTTGCCTTGGCCTTCTCAACGGCCTCCTTCTTCCTCCTCTCGACCAGCTATTCCATCTTCATCTTGGCCTTGTCCTTCTTATTTTGTGTAGTGGACTTGCTTCCACCCACCGCCACATCTATGGAGGTGCACCACTCCACCGGCCATTTATCCAACACTGCATCAATGGCATCACCCGTTGCAAGGTACGGCAAGTCATACCACTTCTTTGCAGGGTCCTTCCTTACCCTGATTGAGATCTAATGGAAGTCAGCCTTGAATTCGGCATAGCTCTGTAGGTTAGCATATACCATGGGCAAAAATTTTGGCTTGCGATTGATAGCCGTCCTGATGTGTATTTCCATCAAGATCTAGAATATCTTGTTGTCCCACACGTGGTTAGCATCCTTGATCGCCCAGAGTGAAGTGTACTTTGCTTCTTTAGGAAGGTCCAGTGTGATCGAGGGGAATTGGAACACTTCTGATAGCTCCCATGCGACGAGCACAATTGATAACAAGAGCCACGCTTAGTGGAATGTCTTGCTTTTCTCCTACGCTTCACGGCAGCTGGCCAGGAACTCGCCACGAAGGTAGTCTGACTAGTTAAAGTGGACTCCTTCTACACAATGTTGTGCAAGCACGATGACAGGCACTGACACCTCGTCGGTGTGACACTTCCACATCACCTTCCCTGCAAGGATCTGTGTTTCCACCTTCAGAGCAGGGTCGCTGATACTGGAGATTACGTACCCTCACTACTTCTTTACCAATTTGAACTTCAGAGCAGGGTGCATCCTGAATTTTTCGGAGAATTTAAAAAACTTACTATCATACAACAAAACCATATCATTTACCTTAAATGTCCGCAGCTTGATGTGTCGATCATGCCATGTCTTTTCACATTTCTTTTGGACCTACTGGTGAAATCCAGCCAATAATCTTTCTTCAAGCTCATCTAGCTGCGTGAGCCTCTCTTCCAAGGCTCCATGATCCATCATACCTGTGAGTGCCACTATGTGCAGACTAGGAACAATGTATTCCATAGGCATTATGGCTTCCACACCATAGACAAGTCAAAAAGGGGTTTTCCATGTCAACTTCTTGAATGTCGTTCAATAAGCCCATAATACTGTAGGTATGCGTAGGTCCCAATCACTTTGCTGAGCATTGCAAACCTTGGTCAGCATGTTTTCAAGCACTTTTTTGAATGCCTCCACTATCCTATTAGCCTGTGGGTGATAAGGTGTGCTCTTCTGGTGATATACCTGAAATTCCTCCATTAGTGTGCTGATCATCTCATTCAAGAATTGTGTACCATGATCACTCATCAAGATCCGTGGACATCCAAATCGTGTTAGTACATGCTCAAATAGGAACTTCACAACTGTCGTGCCTATGCAATCCTTCACCTACTGTGCTTCTGCCCAATGAGTCAAGTACTCCGTCACAGTGATAATGTATCTTGCTCTTGTCTTCCCTTGTGGCTGAATGGGTCCTACAAAATATATTTCCCACTTCTCAAAGGTTTGCAATGTCATTTGTGGATTCAAAGGCATTTCATCCCTCCACAATGGCCTACCTACTCTTTGACATACATTACACACCTTGCAATATGCTTTTGAATCCTGATGAAGGGTTGGCCACCACAATCCTGCACGTAGAATCTTCTGCGCAATCTCTCTCCCTACATAATGTCCTCCCACAGTGCCCCCATGAGCTTCTGTGAGAATGCTGCTTCACTTGAACTTAGGTACATGCTGTCACAATATCTCATCAGTCCCCATTTTGTATAGATGCCCAACAATGACAGAGAAATCTGCCGCGAACACCACTAATTCCTTCTTTTGTTGGACAGAGTACCCTTCCTGTGTAGTTCTTGTTGTTAGGAAGTGTATTATATCCTCAAAATGCCCATTCACGACACGCACTCCAAATAGCTACGTGTCAGGAAATCCTTCTTTGAAGTTAGTAGGTTCCTCCCCTGTTTCGATGTGCGACAGATGGTCCAGTCCCACGTTCAACCATCTAGGCTTCACAACAACTTTAAAATCATACTCTTGGAACAATAAGAGCCATCTGTAGATTCGCACCCCCAACACAGGTTTATTGACCAAGTACTTCAGGATGGAGCGTGTTGTGGGGAAAAGTATCCGACTCGGAATGACCCTATCCCTACTCTAAGGGTGATAGTTCCTTAGCAACAACTGAAAGTAAAGCTTTGATATTTTTCCTTTATGAAAGTACAGAGAAAGAAGAAAAGATTGACCAACCGATGTCTTTCGCTTTTGTCGATCCTGTCTTCTCTCTTTTCCTCTTGTTCCCAGCTCTTTGCTCCCTTTGCCGGCCCAGCTACACAAAGATCCTGCAAAAACAAGAGAGGGAAACTACAAGAAACATGTACTCATAACTGATGCATGGATTAGAATGAATCAAATATACAGATAAAAACAATACATCATTGCAATACAAGTATATAGGAGAACATCAAAAGCTTTATTGATAGAAGAAAAAGGTTCTTAGAAGGTTACAACCATAAATGGCTCCAATCCAGCAGCACCTCCCCAGCAGCAAGAAATCTCCTCTTCTCCTCTATAAAAGCAATCACCCAATAGCTCTAAATGTAAACCAACAGCACTTCCTTGCTTTGCACAAAATTCCAGCCTCCCTAGACCTCATAGAAGAGCTCTATATATAGGAGATTTGGAGAAAGGATGAGTCAGCTTGAGACTGACCTAAAGCTGCCTTGTGTCCTCTCCCTCTTCAGTTAAACTTCAGTTCTTGAGTCCACTTGGAGATCCTTGCTTCCACATGGAGATCAAGTACCTCTTAATCATCATAGGGCGAATTCCTTGAACCAAGTGTCAGTTTGGAAGCTTCCTGGGCAGTTGACACCTTGCAGAATGACTGTGCCACTTGGCCAATCTCGCCCAGCGCAGGTAGCCTTCATTGGTTTTGACTTTCATCGCAGGTACAAGGAGGAGCAGTTGACATTCAGCGCAGATGCTCAGTGGAGCAGCTGACATGATCCAAAAATAGCCTGTTTTTGAGTGTTTTCAAGTGGAGAACTGATAGGAAGTGCTGTGGTTTGCTGACCTTGTTCCTCTAGGGGTAAGAACAACATGTTTAGGGACTTTGGATCCCTGTAATTATCGACATTTCATGCTCCATGCTGCGAGGCACAAAAATGTCTATAACAGTTGCCCCCTAAAGTATGAGGCCGTTTATCGGGTGAAATGCTTTATCCAGAGGGTCCGAAGTTCATTCAAGTGCTGAGAGGTGCCCTGTAATACAATACAATACAATACATTATTTTTCATTCTGTTTTCATGATCTAGCTGAGGCGGGCATTCCCATGCTCAGCTTTATAAATACATTTTGGTACATAGAACAGACGATCGTCTGATGGTAGACTGATAATTCTCTGTTGAAATTATCATCCTTTGAGTAGGATGATCATCTGCTGCAATGATGTACATGACAAATGCTTTTATATTTCCTGAATATGTATCACAGCCCGGATGGATGAAACTAGATCCGGGGTCTTCAAACTCGTTCGATCTTCACTCTAAGTACAAGTCGATCCATGTGAGAATTGCGCTGAAGTCGAACATGGAAAGACATCGCTTGATTACCGGTCAATGATGAAAACCGTTAACAAGCGCGAGAGGAATCACCGATAATGATAATGACCCTCAAGGTACTGCAGTACAATCCACGTGGCGTGAATAAAGGACTTGGCGTCGAACGCCACGCAAAATCTTCTGGTCGAAGGTCATTGATGTATACCTGTCGCCGGAAGTGAGAAACTTGCCATTGAGGCATGCAAGCTTCAAAGTACTGATGGGGTTGTTCCTAGATCAACTTCTTGGATAATGAGCTGAAGTCGACAAGAAGCGATCCATCAAAGGAGGGCCTTAATGAATCCCACATCAATGACACGGAACGGAGCTAATGATTTTAGTGGAGGTGAAAACAAACTGTGACATATGATTCAGGGTGGCGATCATGAATGGATGAAGGATAATGTATGGCAGTGGATGGGACACGGTTGACACTTTCAGAATGACCTCTCTTGAACATATAACGACATTGATGCGATGGATCGGTAGAATTACCCCAAAATGTGGATGGTTTGGCGAAGACCATGGTGATGAGACCGGTGAATGAAACAACCCAACCCGATGTGGTATGGAAGAAAAGTGTCATGTTCAAGAGCGACTTGCTACCATTAAGCTTTGATGTTCTCCCAATTTTTCCCCAGTCATTTCTGACCAGTACCTCTTTATTTTTGTCAAGCTTGAGGAGGATAACATATGCTTGTTCTATAACCTGCCCTTCGGGCAAGCCCATCGCTATGATTTAACGAGCTTAGCGATAGGGAAACTCGTTCTCGTCTAAAGACAAGTTTGTCGCTATTTAATCATTTTAACGAGTCTAACGACAAGGAAAACTCGGTCCTTTTCATTTTTAGAGAGTCTGAAAAGGTACAGAAAGTTAACTCCATAATTCCTTTTTCGTCATCTAATCCCTTAAGTCCGAAAAAGTATAAAACAATACAGAAGGGATGGGTGTTCGGTACTTTTAACGAGCCGAACAAGACAAGCGCTCGATCTTTTTGTGTAATAATCCCTCAGGTCCAAAAAGATTAAAGTCTAAATGAGGGATAGCTCTTCCGGTCCTTTTAACGAGCTGGAAGGCCAAAACTCGGCAAACTTTTCATATTTTACGAGTCTGAAAAGAGCTCAAAGAGGACTCGTCTTTTGAGGAACGAGTGATAAATAGGGATAGCAACTGATTCCAGGTACAAGTTGGAATTTTCCAATCACGGCAGTGTCACAAGGATGGCTAGGTGAAATCACTCTTCGCAGATGTTCCTCAAAATGGGTAAACACACAAATGGAAGTGAATGATTGGCCAAATGACGGTGGAGGTGACGGTGCACAAACACGACCAAGGCTTTTATGGCTGATGAATTTACGATCTCAAAAGGGTATTTACCGGTTCATTTTTTCTGAATGAGCTTGAACTCTAAAGGAAAGCCTGCTCATAAACTTATGTTTATTTTTTAACGAGCATGAACTATGCGCTAAAACTGCTCGGATCTTGCGTTTATTTTTTAACGAGCATGAACTATGTGCTAAAACTGCTCGATATATCAGTCATAAGATAAGAATGCCTCCTCTAAGGATCCATTTTTTATAGAGCTTGCGCCTTACCACAGCTATGCTCCAACTCATCCTTCCTTTATGTAAGTTTGGAAAACGGTTAATCTTAAAACCAGATAAATAACCGCCCCTAGCTTGCACTCCAAAAGGTTTGCATGCCCCCAGGTATAGGGTAGGATTTCGAGGCTGCCCCTCCTCTCCCCCACCTCTGCTTTTCTTTGGGTGTTCACAGCTACTTGTCATCTTGCCAATCTAATGTTAACGATACTAGTCTTCTCGTTATTTTAAGGGGTCTTACGCGGTACTTGTCTTCCCGTCGGCCCAACTTTTAATGAACAGCTATTCGTGACAAGAGAAGAACACTACTCAAAGACAAAACATTGGTATTATTGAGGGAGGCTTGCCTTTTTCTTATTATCCGAAGAGGGTTCTATTTGCTGCCGCAAATCAATCTCTTTCTTCGGCGATGTCTATCATTGGGTTACTCAAAGATGATTACCCTCTGTCACAACAATAGAATCTCTTTCTTTGGAGGCTGCCCCTACTTATCCTTCAAAACATTTGTTTTAATGGGTGAGGCTTGCTTTTCCCCAAAGATGGTTACTGCTTGTTGCAATAAGGGAATTCCTACTTGGGCATTGCCCACTTCTTTAGACAAAGGTGAATGACTCTTTTGCCAAACACATAACTTTAACAAAAGAATATTATTCCAGAACAACCCCTCTTCCATCCACGGACGGGGTACGGACTAGTCATATTCTTCTGCGGAAATTCTACCTTATACCCAGGGTTTCTTCTGCCCGAAGCAGACCAGGGTGCATGCCCCCTGGGTTCCAGTCTTTCTTTCCAAATCACTCGCACTCATCGGGAAGGAGGACTGGGGGTGGAGGCATATCTTGAGTGAACAGACCATTTAGGATTGGTATTTGACTATTTGCGATGCGAGATCCCGGAAATGAAAGTTGGTCTACGAGCTTGACCATCCTTCCTTCGTGTGGAAAACACATTACTCTAAAGAGTGAGGAGACTATCGCTCCCATGCAATAAATATAGTCACGTCCAAGGAGTAGGTTATAATCCAAGGGTCCTTGGACGACCATCACGTTCATATTAACGGTCTTCCCTTTCAATGTAACAGGCACATTGGGGAGGATCCCTAATGGTCGACTGGTTCCTTTATCAAAACCTGAGAGATTTCTTAACTCGGGTAAAAGCGCTGGGGAACCCAGTGCTTTCCAAGAAACAGAGGAAAGGATACTCACAGACGCCCCTTCATCAATGATAGTACCAGCCATAATCATTCTATAGATCTGGACAATGATTCTGAATGGTATACTGGCTGGTAACCGGGGTCTGCCTAGTTGATTCCAATCAAAGGATACAACCAGGTTGCTTGGTGGTGGGACCGAATATACGGCCGGGTATGACCCTGATGATGTTCCTTCCTGCGATAAAGGAATGGGCGCATTGCCCTGACGCTCATCAGAGTCGGTGCTAATGAAAAGAACCTGGATGGTGTCATCCTTATTCTCTTCAGTGAGGGTGTCGCATGAAGATGACTCTTCGGCGACGGTGTCATTTGAAGATGAAACTTCTGAAGGTAGAACCGGGTCAACTGCCGTATCGACCTTTGGACTTTCGTCCGTTCTGGATTCAGTAGGTTCATTTTCAGTGACTGACGCTTCAGCCGACCACTTGAACGGGCCAGCTGTATTTTCAACCAACGAAGGACTTGGCACGAGTTTTTTGTATCCAGGATGAAGTTTTACCGGTGAAACCGGACGATCTTCCAAAACTCTCTTCGCTTCGTCTAAGAAGGGACAACGGTGGATGGCATGACTGCCTTCACACAACTTACAGGGGAATCTTACTCCCCCTTTTTGTCTTGATCCTTCACTTTCGCTGGTTGACGGAAAGCAATCAACCTGATTGTCAGAGGTTGATGCCCCCGAATTGTGCAGACGAGGGGACCAGTCCCTTAGTATCCGGGGAATACAAGGACAATCTCTGTGGAAATGGTCTCCTCTACATATGACACATGGCGATTTAGGCCCGGTCTGTGCAGTGGGTGGGTTTTTGTCAGATGTCTTTTGCTTGCCCCCAGTCGCCTTAGGCTCCTTCTTCTTCTTTTCTTTCTTCTTCTTTTCCTTCTTCTCCTTGGGAGGCTGACTTTTGCCGGCTCTACCTTGCGAAGACGAAGGATCAGAGGAAGAACTTTTGGAAGTAGAAGGCTGGTGGGCAGCTCTAGACTGATCTAACTGTTGACTCGATTGATCAGGAACCATGGTGGCCTGAACTACATTGGTTGAGAACAGCCAAACTGGCAGGCCTATTGTCAGTCCTGGAAGCGACAATGTGGCCATGTGGGGCGCACCAACTTCTCCCCAAGAGGAGAAGGGACTAGGACTTCCATCTTGTGGACTTCCTTGGTTGGGGCGTTCCATGTTCTCAACTTACAGATCAACGCGGGAATAAGAGGTGATTATGTTCCATTTAAAATGAATTTTATAACGACGCTTTATTAGACACAACTTTGCTTTTTCATGTTTTAAGAGTCGAGAAAAAGCTAAAGATGACTCTAGTCGCCTTCGATGTATTAACGAGCCCGAAGTGACAAATGCTCGGTTGGACTTTTTCAGTTATAGAGTTTGAAAAAGGCCAAAAGAAACTGCTCTGGAGATCTAGGCAGAGGGTGTGCCAAACCTTTCGCGAAACCACAGAATACGTTTTACGGTACGGGTGGTCAATCTTCGTGAATGCTGTGTTCACTGCATCGCGATCAGTAGGGCGGCCGACACGGCTTCCTAAGGATAAAGGCTTTATTCCTATAGGGGTCTCCCAATATACTCGACGGTACGGGGGAGCACAAGTCCGTATTGATACTTATCGCTTCACCGTGGAGGAATCACCCAACCACTCAACGCTAAGATATCACGTTTAACGACGTCGGAACACGTCTCTAGCTTAGACCTCTATGTGTTTGCGTTATGTTTCAATGCGTTGTTATGTAAATTCAATTCATTTTAATGTTGATCTTGCTTAGCAGTTTGCCTTTAAGGATCACCACGAGATGTATATATACAACTTCCTAAATGCAATCTAAGATGAGAAGCAAAACTTTTCAATCTTTCAACTTTGAAAACCTTAATCTACTGAGGGAAAAGAAAGACATCAACTTTTCACACAGATCATAGAACACACACTAAATGCACTTTTTCCTAAATCAACATGCAAACTGTCAATAATGCACATGCACAATGCAGATATTTCTTTTCTTTATCCTTAATGTTGATGTAAGACAAAAAGGAAACTGTTGTATAACTTTGAATCTAATTTCAAGCGAAAGTAAACAAGCTTGTCCAAAATCAAAAGACACCTTAAGATCAACTTGTTTAGACACTGGAAATGTATAGATTCAAACCACAAAATGAAAAACAAACAAACTCAAACAGCCATGAACAGTAATAAAACTAGCTCTTAAGATCACAAAGACACTTTTACAGTTCAGGATCTAAGAGGCCACAGCTATACTGGTTTGCTTTTCACAATGGGAAACTGTAACTGAAACAAGAAATACTGAAAGAACAATCACAGTTTCATCACACAACTGAGGCGGAATAATGTCAAGGAAAGTTGGTTTACAGCAAGTACAAATGACAAGCAATCAGCAGCAAAATAACAGTGAAAACAGGGCCAATATTCAGTGGGAAACCTCAGGAAGACATAGCCTAACTGGTTCAGCGCAGGCTCTGGTCTGTCAAACTGACTCTCAGCGCAGTTCCCGAAGGGAGTACCTGCGCTGAAATGCAGACTGCCTTTGGACAGCCTGCACTGAGACACGAGAGTTGCATTTACAAGGGTTTCCGGGTCATAAACAGCTCAAAAATTCACTGTTTTTGCTGAAATAAAAAGCTATAGGTCAAGTACAAGCTAAAGGATGATCAAGAGGATGAAAAGCTATCAAAAAGAGCACAAGAGTCCTTGTGGATCAGCTCTTCAAATCATAAACTTGCTCAGAAACTGAGCCAGAGCAGCTGCCCTCTACTTTGCAATTGAAGGACTCAATTGCAGTTCGATTTGGTGCTCTCCTTGTTTATGAGATGAATAGCAAGAAACACAATAAACCAACAAGATACTAGCTCCCCAGTGGAGTCGCCAGTTTGTTGTGGGGAAAAGTATCCGACTCGGAATGACCCTATCCCTACTCTAAGGGTGATAGTTCCTTAGCAACAACTGAAAGTAAAGCTTTGATATTTTTCCTTTATGAAAGTACAGAGAAAGAAGAAAAGATTGACCAACCGATGTCTTTCGCTTTTGTCGATCCTGTCTTCTCTCTTTGCCTCTTGTTCCCAGCTCTTTGCTCCCTTTGCCGGCCCAGCTACACAAAGATCCTGCAAAAACAAGAGAGGGAAACTACAAGAAACATGTACTCATAACTGATGCATGGATTAGAATGAATCAAATATACAGATAAAAACAATACATCATTGCAATACAAGTATATAGGAGAACATCAAAAGCTTTATTGATAGAAGAAAAAGGTTCTGAGAAGGTTACGACCATAAATGGCTCCAATCCAGCAGCACCTCCCCAGCAGCAAGAAATCTCCTCTTCTCCTCTATAAAAGCAATCACCCAATAGCTCTAAATGTAAACCAATAGCACTTCCTTGCTTTGCACAAAATTCCAGCCTCCCTAGACCTCATAGAAGAGCTCTATATATAGGAGATTTGGAGAAAGGATGAGTCAGCTTGAGACTGACCTAAAGCTGCCTTGTGTCCTCTCCCTCTTCAGTTAAACTTCAGTTCTTGAGTCCACTTGGAGATCCTTGCTTCCACATGGAGATCAAGTACCTCTTACTCATCATAGGGCGAATTCCTTGAACCAAGTGTCAGTTTGGAAGCTTCCTGGGCAGTTGACACCTTGCAGAATGACTGTGCCACTTGGCCAATCTCGCCCAGCGCAGGTAGCCTTCATTGGTTTTGACTTTCAGAGCAGGTACAAGGAGGAGCAGTTGACATTCAGCGCAGATGTTCAGTGGAGCAACTGACATGATCCAAAAATAGCCTGTTTTTGAGTGTTTTCAGGTGGAGAACTGATAGGAAGTGCTGTGGTTTGCTGACCTTGTTCCTCTAGGGGTAAGAACAACATGTTTAGGGACTTTGGATCCCTGTAATTATCGACATTTCATGCTCCATGCTGCGAGGCACAAAATGTCTATAACATAGTTATCTGTATACTTCTTTAAATGGCCTCCTAGCAAGTAGTGTCGGTACTTCTAGAGCGCATACACCATAGCTAGCCCCTCGCGTTTAGTGGTAGAATATTTCTTCTCTGCTTTGGATAATCTGCAGCTTGTGAATGTGGTAGGATGGTCCAAGCCTTCTCCTCCATCCTATGTTAGTACTAGTCCCAACGCTATACATGACACGTTGAAATGTACATGAAACTCTTTCTTCTAGTTCAGGAAGACTAGAATTAGCGCAGTCACCATCTTTTCTTTCAATATATCCAGGCTTTTCTTACAGTCATCATTCCAGTAGAATGTGACATACTTCTTCAACAATTTTTCCATCAGCAAGGTGATCTGGGCATAGCTTTTGATAAACTTTATGTAATATCTCGTATGTCCCAGAGTAGCACGCAGTTGTTTCACACTCCTCGGCACTTCCAATTTCAGTATCACTGTGATCTTTGTGGGGTCTACCATCAGTCCTTGTCTGCAAAACACATGTCCCAATAGGTTCCCAAAAGGAATGCAAAACAGACACTTCTTTAGATTAGGAGAGATTTGGTATCTTCGAAAAGTATCTAGCATAAAATGCAAGCTTGTTCTATGGCACTTAACAATCCCAAATATAGTCCAGTTGTCAAAATACACCTCCAGGAACTTATGAATAAATTCCTTAAATTCGACAACAACCACGCCCAAAAAGATTGTAGGCACATTCTTTAATCCAAACAGCATTACACTATATTGAAAACAACCCCACTTAGTCATGAAGGTTGTCTTGCTCCTATCCTCTGGTGCGATTTTGATTTGGTGGTACCCATAGAACCCATCAATGAAGGAATACGCTTCCTGGCCACCTACATTGTCCAACACTTCATTCATGAATGGAGTCAGGAAAGGATCATGCACACAAGCATCATTCAGTTTTCTAAGATCCACATATATCCTTATCTCATCCGTTTGCTTCTTCTCTTGCACCACCATGGGGCTTACCCAATCGGATTCTTCCACAGACTCGATGATGCCTACCGCTAGCATCTTGTCTAGCTCTAAGCGAACCTTTTCCTTGTATTTCAGATTGAGGTGGTAAGGCCTTTGCTTAACTTGCTTCGCGTCAGGATTTAACGTGATCTTTATCACTTCTATGTCTCTGATTATTCCTTTGAGATCCGTAAAATTGGTAGGAATAAGTCCTGGTATTCACGGATAAATTGGGCGACCTTATCCACCACCGCATCATCCCATTAGTCTCCAATGTTTGCGAATTTTGGTTCTACCTCCGTACCAATGTTCACTTTTTTGTTTTCACTGGCATGGTTATATCAAGGTTCTCAATCTGTGGTCCTTGAACCTCGCAGTGGCCTTTCGTTTCTAGAATGTTAATCTTCCACGGATCCTCATCCTCATCTACAACGGTTACATTATAACATTTGAGCGTGTGACTTAGCTGAGTAGCCCATTTAGGCTGAATCAGGTCTAAAGGATCCTGTGGTATCCTAAATATGGCTTCCTTTACCTCTTATCCTTCGTGCAGGATATCCCATTCATCTATCCCATGGCAGAGCTCTGTTTCTATATACCAATTCATTGGGATAACATCCAGGGTGTGACAGAATAGGTGCACCTAATCAAGTTGGGGCTTTTATCCATAATCCTGCATCCATTTGGCCAAATGCACACATGAATCATTCTGCCCATCGTACTTATCTGTTAGTCACATCCTAGGCTTCCCAAATCATGTTATCATCATCCTCCCACATTCGTGCCAATCATCAAAGCTTCCCTTTTGTGTACCCCACCATCTTGCAGGCGTAGCGCATAGTTCCCGGTCCAAGGCTTCAAAGTGTTACTTTTCTGGTACCTCCCTTTAAAATGCACCCAAAAAGATATCTACCTTATTTAGACCATCATAAATGGGTAGATTTCTTACCTCTGACGACACACAGTGCAGGGACTAGGTCATCATGTTGCAATTCAGTGTAGTTACTTCATGTAATTGATTCTTCCAACATTCCTTTTCTTCATCGAAGTTCGAAGTGCAGGAACTCTCGCGATCACATGTAATCCTTCCATCAGCAGTGGGATTCACCCAATCTTGGTCTTGCATTGTTATCATATAGATATAGTCTAGGTCATCATAACTCTCATAATCACGAACATGCTCAGTATAGTGTGATCTTTCAGCAGGATCGAGGGGTATTATAATGCACAATGATTTCTTTTCGAAGATCATCTTTCGCTTCTTCAGATTGATTACCGCATTCATATAAGTAGCCCAGTTAATTCCCAGGAGCGCAGGGTAGGGATTATTATCATCCACTATCTCTATTAATTCAAAATCTACCAGCACGCTCGCTCCCTCAATATCCATGGTCACCCCCTAGAGCTGCCCCATGTGGATGATTTTCTATTGATTCTCCATCAGTTGAATGAGAGACCATTGCAGTGCAGGTCTCCCATTCACTCCCAAGTCTACTTTGGTAGGACATTTGCATCTGACCCTAGGTCCAAAATGACCTGATCCATTTCATACTCTCCTATTTGTGTGGTCAGTTTCATCTCCCATCCCGTCCTTGTTTTATGCTTGCCAATCTTTCGTACTATGTGCGGCTCACCTGGCGTGGTTCCAATGCATCTATTGATGAATTCTTGTAACCCTTTCACAACCTTAATGTCACGCAATAACTTCGTACATGTTTCTAGGAAAGTTGTGAGCATAGAAGGGTCCATCTCTGACTTAGGCTTATCCTTTCTTCCTGAGGTGGAGGCCTCAGCGAAGCTCTTCTTAGCTTCCATGAAGGCTTCACGAGTGCACTCCATGTCAAAATCAACTTCTTTTTTTGTGGCCTTGTGAACCCATGTACTGTCTTCTGGTTGTTTCCCCTTGTCATCTCCCATCACAATTCCACTTTTGAGTAGTATATTTACATTCAGATATTACTCGTGCAGCTCAGACATCATCATCTGCAGGCTCTGAGTTGGTGGAGGTGGTAGCACCCCTTTGTCACGTATCCTAGCTATCAGCGTAGGACAATCTTCTATCTCATTATCAAACAGTGTGCAATACTTGCATGATAGACGCGTTGGATTATTTAAATCACGAGCATAGTGTCCCGGTCCTCCGCAATTGTTGCAAATCAACTATCCTCAACGTCTACCAGGTCCTCCTCTGCCTCAGCCTCATCTGCACCCCTAAAATCCTGTCTGCACCATCACTGCATTCTGGTCAAGGGGCTGCATTTCAGTCTAAACCCTGTAGGTGGGATTTCTAACCATCATCAATTCATAGCTCCTAAAATTATGCTCATTATGTCCTACAAGCCTATGAAAGTTATAGAACATCTGTTGTGATGCTTGTAGATACTTCTATAGCAAGTGACAGTTATCTATGGCATGTTTTCTAGCTACTTGACAGATAGCGCACCATAATGAAGGCCATGCACTAGGTCCTACTTGAGCTTCTGGCCTTAAAGGCATCGGTCCTCCTTCTACAATGTAAATTTCAAAGACCGGGCAATGGTCTTTGTCATTATTCTGATTTTTTCATTTCAAGCACCATACATCCTCACGTATCTCTAGTCAAACTGTCCTGTCCTGCTTCAGACTTTGCATCTCAAGGCACAAATTCTTTAGCTGCTCATGGATCTACTGAAATCCTAGATTAGGATCTTGCATTGGAGTCTCATGTAGTATCATGGAAATCTCCAAGGCCTCTGCTTCAGTTGTTATCTTCTGCTGCGACAGTGCACTCCTTATATGTGGTAGTAGCAAAGTCACAAACCACTTGCGATGTTCTCCATCTATCAAATTCATGTTGGCTTCACGGATTGTACACTTCAGCCTCTGATCTAGTTCCCAAGGCGTTTCACTTGGTTGCATCACGATCTCTTTGAATCCCACAATCAAATGCACCTTAGATTTAGGCCTACTAAATTCCCTAATTAGTGCTACCTGGATGTCTACTACTCTAGCATTCGGGTTATCATTAGAGTACTTGACATTCCCCTTTGTAACTATTCATCTACCCTCATGACTCTTCATTTACTCTATGACTATTACATTCAACTATTGACACTTGAAATTACGCTTGACAAGACATGACATATAATCTACACATGTACCCATGTGAGACAAAATAGGCTTGAGCAAACCATGCAAGACAACACTATGACTCAAACAACTGTGGGAAGACCAGCTCTTCGACATCCTTATGGTGTTCGACAGTAGCGCACTGATGCCAAGCTTTGTAGTCCATGATGGTGTCTATGTATTCTAAGGTGACATCTTTCTAGAAATGAACTCTTGCCTCCACAACATCCGGGTACATTGCTCGAGCTCCTCTGTCCAACTCGTCTGATAACATGTGGATCATTGTCTTGAGTGTGGCCGGACTAGCAACATACTGATGCATGGTGTCTACACTAATCACCAAGTCTGGGTTGGCAGCTATGCACTCATCAAATTATGAGTTAATCTCCAGTCAGACCTGTGCCTTTGTGTTTGTCTGCGTGAGTGTGCCAATAGTTGGGATCGCATGTACACGCACAACAACATCCACGCTCTTGAATACCTGCCCATGGGAAGCCTTCAAACTAGTGATGAGCTACGGGAGATATTCATAGTTCTAGATCTAGCTCCGGGTGTGTGCCTTCAGCTCAACCTCTCTAGGCTTCATCATCTTGGGCAAGTGCAATGGGGCTCCCTTGTATCTCATTGTCCATGTTTACATGTAATCAATAGCAGCATGCACATTCGACAAGATATGTTCTATCCTTGCACATCATTGATGCAAGCAGTTGAAATGGACAACGCCTTATGCACAGTACCAAACTTAGAATACAATGCCTGCGTGACTGTGTTAAGGGACAATACTTCATCCAGTATTGCCTTCTTCAACTCTGATTGGGTCGATGTCATAACCAATTCTCCTCCCTGCCTGGCCCTCTATAACTCCTTAGCCATTCACTTGTTCTCAGATATCAAGAAGCGAACACTCAAGCTAGTGGCTTTGGCATATGTTCTGGTAGCATCAGCCAATTCTATTGGATGCTTGTGCACATCAGACATGATCACTCGTTCCTCAAATTGTGCAGCAGATGTGTGATCATCCGGAGTTGACACTGCGCAATTGCACAACTCTATGTTGGGATTCATTGAATAAGATGTTGTGCATCTCTCCATTAGAATTGTCTCCAAGGATTTCAGTGTCTCCTTAGCCATTTGGGACTTGCTCCACTTTTGGATCCAGTGAAGTTGGTGGGTCAACCTCTTGGTGGTGAGGCATGAGGTCTATGTCTTGCTCTAACTCCTATTGCTCCATGTTCGTATCTGTTGGTACCATCCCATGACCTCTTTTTTCCTCCTAAAACATATCATTTGCTTACCTCTTTCCGTCATATATCTCTTAGATCCCTTGAAATTGATTAGTTAATAGTACTATAGTTATTAAAATGCATTAAAATTGATTTAGGAGTTTTATGTTAAAGAATTAGGAATTTTTGATAAAATGACTACAGGAAGTTACAACATCTTGTAATCATTTTATCAAAAATTCCTAATTCTTTAACATAAAACTCCTAAATCAATTTTAGTGCATTTTAATAACTATAGTACTATTAACTAATCAATTTCAAGGGATCTAAGAGATGTATGATGGAAACAGGTAAGCAAATGATATGTTTTAGGAGGAAAAAGGAGGTCATGGGATGGTACCAACATCTCTCCCCAACTTAATGAATTAGCATGACCTCATGCTAACCCCGAAGTGCTTCCCTTGAACTCTGTCCCTGCCTGTACCTCTGCTGCCTTCAGCAATGTATCCACATTCTTTTTCACCTGGGCATCTTTCTGACCATGGAGCTCCTGCTTCAATCTTTTGTATTTTTCTTTGAGGGTCTTCTTCTGGTTGTACCACTTAGTGGCCCATTTACAGATATCTGTTTGCTCAGCCTCAAGTTCATTGATTCACTCCCTTAACTTTTCATTCTTCTGTTGAGTCTCTTTACTCTGTGCTCGGAGCATTTCATTTTCTTTCTTGATAACCTTTTCCAGCATATTAGTCTCCATGAGTTCTTCCTTTAATTTCTCAATTTGTTTCTCCAGTTTCTTCTGTTTCTTAATGGGAGGTGGTGAACCTTTTTCTTGCCTGTTATTGCTTTCAACCTCTATATCAGCTCCTGGTCCTGGTTGTGAGTGGGCACTACTATCAATATCCATCGGTATAGGTGCATTGGATTCAAGCTGATCTTCTTGTAACTGGGCTTTTGATGCTCTCCTCGTTCTTCTTGAATAGGTGGTGAAAATTTTACCTTGCTCTGCTTTCTGAGCATCCTCTTTTCTCATTTTCCTAGTCCTTATGTTGCCAACAGGTGGAGGTACCTTGCTTGCTTTGGGTACTGGGATCTCTTCATCGATATCCTTCATGAATCCTGAGTTCTCCTACAGTTCTTCTTTGTCTTCTTCGTCTTTAATTTGGTTAGCAGCTAAGAACTCCTTCCACGTTTTCCCCTCTTCTCTGCAATTCATGCTCAATAAGAATTTCAATTAACCCAAAGTGATATAAGCTCTTGTCTTCATTTCCCTTCTACTTTTGGATGGTCTTCGACATCTTGGTTAGGCTTTGCAATAGGAAGTATGGTAGACTGATAACACACTGCCTTTTCAAGTGTAGGAGTAGTTTAATATGGTACAGATAAACAATACTATAACGGCCTTCACAAGTTACGAATTTTTGGAGGATATAGACCATCTCGTCCCAGGGATGCATCAGCCAACTCCTTGGGACACCTTTCTTCCAATTAACTGATGAGACTCTGGATCTGGACATAAATTGAGTCCATGACTTCTCTTTAAATTGCTTTGTCTTGAAGTACTTTTCCCCTTCTGGGCTGATCCCTAGGGCTTGAGCTATGGTGTCTTCTGAAACTCTAAATGAAAAATTACCTATCAGAGCTTTCTCTCCATTGAATGTAAAAGTGAATTGTTTGGTAACCTCTTCATTACTTCCACGAAATTTCTCTAAAAAGGGCAGCCACTATATCTCTTTGAGAATTGAAATGCAATCTTCGTGATACTGGGAACTGTCGAACATGCTCGGCTCGACCCTATTGGTCATTTTGGCAGAGAGTTGTGCTCTAAATCTTCTCTGTTTATGTTTTGCAATTTCAACAAAGAAGTTTCAATTTGTTACCTTTTTGTCTTCCGCCCCAACACTGATGACCTGGTGGTGTCACTCCCTTAGTAACCCATATGATGCTCGGTTGACTGTCTTGTGATTATGGTGGAAGTCGAACCCGAATGGCTATATTTCCCTTTTGTGGCGCTCACTGCTTTCAATCCTTACTGTGGAAGTCACTGGAGTCGAATGCCAACGTGAAATAACTGAGAATGATGGTGAAATAACCAACTACACTTACTTCATAGCGTATTCATCTTTTGGAACAGAGGAATGGTTGTACTGCTTGTATGGATGCCATCATAGAAGCGCTGGAAGCGTATATGCAGTACTGGGGTATGATTTCAGGGAGTCCTCTGTATCATTTGGCTACGTCGGGTGGTGGAATCATAATTCGGCCGTGTGGGATACAATGAATAAGCCCACTTAACATTTGTTTTTTTTTTTTTTTTTAAAGAACAATTCACCATGTGTCCTGCTTCTATTGGTACTCGGCCAAATGGAAGATGTTGGTATGGCTGTAAGATCCGATTGACATAACAAAGTTGATATGAAAAGGGGGTAACGAATTTAGAGGTATGAAATAGGTTGGAGTATGAAAGATGATAAGAATTAACAGTAAGATAAGGGATGATGGAAATTGTAGTGTCTTTGAAATTGATCATAACAGTCACAGTTATTAAATTCAACATTAAAAATTAATCTAAGAAATTAAATGTTAAGAATAAGGAATACATTACACTTTTGTTGGTTGTTCAAGAGTTGCATTGGCATGCTGAGTAGGACTAGTCTCTTTTGACTATTCTTTGTTGTTCATAACAGGTCCCCTGAGATAGATTCGAGTGCAACAGGTCCCTCTGAGATCTTCAAGATGTTCATGCAGCTCCTTTGAAATCCGGAGAAAGAATTATATGTATACAGGTTCCTTGATCTTTGGTATTTGATGAAGTCTTGGTGCCCAGCAACCTGTGGATCCTTGTAGAAACTTGATGAAGCTTTGTTGAAGTAATCCTGAAGTAACAGTCTCTTAACAGGTCCCTTTTATGTGTCTTAAACAGGTCCCATTACTGTTGGTGTTGGTAACATGGTCTTCTGGACAGAACAGGTCCCCCTGCATAATGTTTATAACCAGGTCCCTCTGAGATAAAAAAATGACAAAACAACTTCTTTATTGAAATCTGGAATGCTGAAACAAACTGCTTTGGAAATTTACAGTGAGGAGATGAGATAAGAAATCTTTAAGAATTTACAATGGAGAGATAAAAGAACAAAATGCTGATGCTTCTCTCCCCCACTAAAGTTTTGACTTGTCCTCAAGTCATTATTCAGTTGATAAATGAAACAGGGAACAAAAGAAAAGGAATTCTTACCCGCCAACGAATTGGTTTTCAAGTAAGAATTCGGGGTTAGAGTGTGCCAGAGTCTGGATTTCACATCTAACCCATTGTTATTATATATTTTTTTTTTGTGTGTTTGTTTTTTTTTAGATTTTGTTTTTTTTTTTTTAATTTCTTTTTGAATTTCTAAATTGAAATGAAATGAACTAAGGCAGGGATACTGCAGCTGAAGGCTGCAGTATCTCAACCTCTCTTTGTTGAGATACTGTTTGGAGAAAATTTTGCTTGCTGATGGGCTTAGTGTATAGTTTCAAGCGATGACCGTTGACAGTAAAGGAATGACCTTCTCCATCAATAGTTTTGAGCTTGACTGAACCATTGTCGTAAGCCTGAATAATTTGGTATGGACCCATCCAATGGGTGGTAAACTTGGCTTTATGATCTCTGAATTTAGAGTCAAAAAGTAAAGCCCAGTCACCTTCCTTGAACTGCTTCTTCTTGATATGTGCATCATGCCACTGCTTCCTTTGTTTTTGCATGAGGATTGTGGTTTCCTCTGCTTGTTGCCTCATTTCATCCAGCTGGTTCAACTGCTGAATTCTTTCTTGTTGTGCTTGGTCCAGGTCAATTTGCAAATCTGCAGCCAGTTTAAAAGTATGTATTTGAAACTCAATAGGAAGCATTACCTCTTTGCCATACACCAACTAATATGGTGTAAATCCTGTAGTATTCTTCCACGTAATTCTGTAAGCCCAGAGTGCATCTTTGAGCTTCTCTTCCCAATTCTTCCTGTTCATTGCCACAGTTTTAGTAATGATCCCTTCCAAAGTTTTGTTTGTGGATTCCACCTGCCCATTGGCCTGTGGATGGTAAGGTGTACTTATTCTGTGCTTGATTTGGTATTTGTCTGTGATGTCCTTCACTAACTTTGAAGTGAATTGAGTACCTTGATCAGTCACTATCTCCCTTGGTACTCCATACCTTACAAAAATCTCTTCAAAAAGGAAATTTACCGTTGTTTGTTCGGTGGCTCTAACTAGTGCTTTTGCTTCAGCCCACTTTGTGACGTAATCAGTACACACTAAGATGTAATTCTTACCATTGGAGGTTCGGTTAATGGGTCCTATAAAGTCTAGAGCCCATTTTTCAAATGGCTCTAGGTGAACTTGAGGCTGAAGTGGCATCTCGTCTGTAGCTGTTGGCCTGCCCATTCTTTGGCAGCTGTCACAACTCTTTACATACTTCTTGGCATCCTTAAAAATGGATGGCCAGTAGTATACAAGAGTAAGAACTTTGAATGCTGTCCGCTTAGCTGCAAAATGCCCACCACACGGTTCATCATGGCAAGATTTTAAAATATCAATTATCTCATCATTTCTTACACATCTTCTAATAATCATATCATAACCAGTGTAAAATAAATCACCATTAAGCCATGAATATCTAGCACTTTGTTTGACTAGTCTCTTCTTTTCCTTTGTTCTTTTATCTCTCCATTGTAAATTCTTAAAGATTTCTTATCTCATCTCCTCACTGTAAATTTCCAAAGCAGTTTGTTTCAGCATTCCCTAAAGAGTCTGCTCCTGATGATGGGTTAGTTTTTGAATGGTGGGGGGTTTTTATGAATATACCATGATTGTCTCTAAATCTAGGCATAAATGAACATGATTTCTAAATCTATGTTTTTGCTCGTTTTTGTTTATTGAAATTTTTTTTCTTTTTAAATCCTTTAAGTACGCCTCCCCGGCAACGGTGCCAAAATGTAGTGTCCTATCTAGGGTGCTAGATTAGGCTATATTTATTATCGACCAGGATGCGTAGACTTAGAGGCATGCGTCTACAATATATAGACATAAAGGATTATTAGCTAAGTGGTAATGATGGTAGGTTACAGGACTTCTTTACGGAAGATTGAGGTGTGTTACCATCCCATGACCTTCTTTTTCCTCCTAAAACATATCATTTGCTTACCTCTTTCCGTCATACATCTCTTAGATCCCTTGAAATTGATTAGTTAATAGTACTATAGTTATTAAAATGCATTAAAATTGATTTAGGAGTTTTATGTTAAAGAATTAGGAATTTTTGATAAAATGACTACAGGAAGTTACAACATCTTGTAATTGGTTTATTGTTTGACATATGGCATGACAACTAGGCTAGAGCGAAGGGTAGGGATGAAAAGTAGAATGTCCAAGCATGGACGAATACCTATCCTACAGCAGAACTGACCCTCCTACATGCACGGTCAATGATGGTCAAAGCACAACATGTTGGCGACAAACGCAGCAACAACATAGCATTCTAAACTGATTTAGTTTTGTTCCTTTTTGAAATCAGTTCATAATAGAAACATTTTAAAAAGTCATGACATGATAAAAGCGGCAACAGCTGCATCATGAATGTACATTCGTTTCGAAATGTAAAGGTTGTAAAAACATATGTAAACACAGTTCTGTGTAGTCAGTGTGATTATCATTGTATCATTTTGAAAACAGAGTTTTGAACTTAATACCAAGAACACGGTTGCAATCACGATTTCCTTGTTGCGTTGATTCTATAATTGGTTGATCACAGTCCAGTATACCTCTGAAACGTGGACGGGCCCTGCGTTAAACTGGTATACTGTCATTTCTTTTTATTCGCAACTTAGGGTATTAAATGATATGCACAACAATTAGAATTGGTTTTTGATTTCACTAGAATGCGTATGAGTGATGTTTATGATAGTGCTTGAACAGTTCATCACTGAGATCGTGAATCGTATCCTGTAAGGGATTCGATCCTTTGTTGTCTTTTAAAGCAATGTCATGAACTCTGTTATCATTTTAAAGTATGCTTATGATTTCAGTATGTCTTTATCTTTCATGAATATTAGTTGAATGCTAAGTATTTGCTGAACAGGGGTTTTATGCACAGTGTCTCCGTAAGGAGATTGAAATCTTGGTTTAAAGTGATACACAGTGTTTTAATTTGGTAAATGAATTGAATGACAGTGTTTTAATTAGGTAGATTAACTGAGTGACCTAAGTGTTTGGGTGATAGGTAACACACCTCAATCTTCCGTAAAGAAGTCCTGTAACCTACCATCATAACCACTTAGCTAATAATCATTTATGTCTATATACTGTAGACGCATGCCTCTAAGTCTACGCATCCTGGTCGATAATAAATATAGCCTAATCTAGCACCCTAGATAGGACACTACAGTATCCATATGGTCAAGTGCTTGCTCAATATCTTGAGGGAAGTCCTACTCCTGTGACTTCTCACCATGCTTGCTTGGTGCGAGCTATTTGGATGAGTCAACTACTTGTACAGCCACAGTTTCATCTATCTATACATGTTACACCCCCTGTTGTACCTATTCCTGATGCACTTCCTTCTCTTGTCTGCACAACTCCTCTTCCTTCTGAAGTTGCTCCTTCAACTCATACAACTCCTTCTATGTGTCATCCATTCTCTATTTTTCTCTTTTCCTCTATGTGTTCCTCCTATCATGATGTTGCATCTTCGCCTCTATCACCAAAGTTGCTTTCTTTACAAGTGGGTCTTCTCTAAACTTGCAGCTTTGCATTACCACCACAGTGTCGACAATCTTCCTCTTGCCTTTATTATGGGCTGGTACATTTACCTCTGTTGCTGCTGCTACTGGTGCTCTCCTGGATGCTGCTTCGCCAACCATTCCACAACGATGCCGACTAGTTCATTGGGCTTGGAGAAGCTTTAACAATATCTCCATGTATCCTCCTCCACACAATGACATGCCCTGTGGATCCACTGGAATAGTACTCTCATGTAGTGATATTTTACAAAACAATGTGATTCATATGGATTGTAGCTTCGGGCGTTGAATGGATATTTCTTGATATCCTCTGCTTCAATATCCACATGCTTGAAATTTTGTATCTCGTATAACCGAATCTTAAATGGAATAGCGGGCCAAGGTGCCTTCTTCTTCCAATGCAGCCTAGCTAATAGTCTTGCCAAGATGTGGTATGATACTTCCTGCATGACGAGCTTGTCCAACGAAATATTCGGTAAAACATGTAGAGGCTTCTCCGTGTTGTACATCTGTATCAAGGTGCCAGACGGTGAGGCATACCAATCTATTATATCGATTAGTGCCCCCATTCTTGCCTTCAACATGCAAGGTGGATCCTGTTAGAGTCGGTCTTAAGCCCTCCATCAGCGATCAAAACTCTTTGCATTTGCATATGTAGGTGTCTCATCAGTGTCAATTTTTGCATCCCGTTAGGCATGCCATAACGCTGATGGAGGAGCTGGTGTGTTGTACCCCTCTTGGCATTGCTGGTTCAGGTCATTTCAGTCATTAAGCTCTTTCAAGCTTGTCTTATCTTGTCTTGAGGTCAATTTCCTAGGTCTAGGGTTTTGGTCAAATATGTTTATAGGGTCATGTGTCTGAAAAGTCAATGAGTATTCAGCAAGCTAGAGGGATGATTGTAAAAGTGTTTCTTCAAGATTTCTTATCTGGTACAGCTAATCTTCACCTTGGATTTAAAAACTCTGTTTTTAAAGCCAAGGTCATTTTCCAAGTTTTTGTAAATAAGTGATGAAATTTCAAAAGTCTTCAGCGAACAAAATGCAACCCTGGTCCCCTTGCCAAGATCCCTCAAATGATCTACCTGCAAAAAGAATCAAGTCAAAGCACTCAATGAGTCAAATTCAGGACAAAAGAAACCAAAAAGTCAGTGTTATAAAGTGTCAAAGAGAAAATATTAGAAAGTGGGTTTGTGAATGAAATTTTTTCAAATGAAACTTATAAAAACCCCAAATTCCCTCCTATCACTCTCATTGTGCATCCTAGACGCTTGCAAGAGAGGTTTGAGAGAGTGATTGAGAGAAAGGAGCGAATACAGAGTGAGTTCGGGCATTGGACTGGTGCGCAACCAGTCATGCCAGGTGCGTGACCCATCAGGTGTGCGCGACCCGTCAGAGGGTCTTCCATAGTGTAAAAATACAACAGGCGCGACCCGTCGGAGGTGCGCGACCCGTTGGGCGTGGTGCGCGACCCGTCGAGCTGTCTCCCTGCAAATCGATTTTAAACTTGCTCAAACGCTCTCCAAGCCATGAATTCGTTTGAGGTAGGTGTTCTGAACTTGAAATGGTTGCTGGTTATGATTGGTGGATATCATGAAACATGTTTTAATGGTCGAAATTGTGCAAGTGAAACCTCTTCATATGACTGCAATGTTAATGGGTAAAATGTGCTAGGGTTTGTGTTGTTTCAAGGTGTTTTCCCTTTGTAATTGTTTCCCTCCTTCCCCTTTCCACTCACACTTGTATGTATGCCTATTTTTCTCCCATGCTATTTTATAAATCAAATGCAAACCCTCCCTTCTCCCTAATAACTAAAAGTGTAAACCCTACCCCTCTCCCAAAGCATTCAAAACCCTAATCTCCCTCTACCATATGCATGTGTAAACAATAGAAAATGTTGGTGAATATGTCAGCAATTTTGTGCATATGTTTCCCTATCTTCCCCTATTAATGCTGCATGTTTTCATATCCCCATATGTTCACTTTCATACATGTTTTTCCCATATGCAGTGATTTTTGCAAATGATTTCCCAATATCCCTGATTTTAAATATGTACTCCTATATGCATAATGGTTTGCAACATTTTCCTTAAAAATTCCCTGTTATATTTATATATTCCCAATTCCTTGTAAAAAGGTCCCTCCCCTAACATTTCCCTCATGTCTTTTTCCCCTTGAAACATCATAGAATTCAACACTTTTTACAGGTAGAGACAGCAGTACAGTTTGTCCACTTTGCTCCTAAACTATGTCAGAAACCGAAACTTACGAGGAAAGTGATGACCATTCATCATCTGCAGAGGTTGAGGTACAGAGGAGGCCTCGTAAGGGTGGTAAGGGTGGACATCATAAGCGAGAGGAGCCCACTTCTTTAGCAGAGTTACAGGCCTGTCCTATGGCAGTCATTTGTTTTCAGTACATGTCTTGTTATGAGTTCTATGAGAGGATTTCTCGGATTCAGCACCACAGAGAGTTGGCCCGCCTTTTTGTTTTACACCTCCATGATGGACATGTCAATCTTGCAGGGGTGAACTTTACATTAACACCCGAGGTGATCTCACATGCTACAGGGATACCTAATGTTGGTGAGGTGTGGAATAAGTGCAAGATGCTAGATACTGTTCACTTTGAGCCTTATGTCCGGCCACCATTCATGAGACATTTGGCGGGTGTTTTTCCATTCAGGTTTCTTCGGAGCGAGTATGCTCCCATCATGAGGCTTATTATGCACTATTTTACCTGTGAGGGCAGATTTTCACAGGTGTACTCATATCACATTCGCCTTTTGATGCACTTCACCCGAGTGAGGATGATGAACATCCCAGTTTTCTTCTTTCAGAACATCCAGAGGATGGTGCCCATGTTGTAGAGGAAGACCCCGACACAGCAGTACAGGAGCCTTCACCATTATGGTTTGATTCAGCTAGTAGTATTGCATCAGTTGACTCAGCCGGGCATCTCATGGGAGGAGTTCATCTCTCGTGAGTTTTTCACAGTGCCATCACAGCCACATCCTGAGGTTGTTCATGAGGAGAGAGGACCATCACACCGGCATCACGTCCCTGTCACTAGACATGTCAGCTCCTCACCTCTGGTCACCTATCAGAAAGGCCCAAGGGCCTTATTTGCAGCAGCCAGGCGAGTACTATCTCCACAGCAGGTGGAAGGGGTCTCGCCTTCATCTTCAGCTCAGCGAGTGTTATCTCCACATCAGGTGGAAGGGGCCTCGCTTCCTTCACCAGCACAGGCAGCACAGAGGGGCAAACAACCCATGATTCATGAGGGTCCATCAGGAGTTCCAGACACTGAGGTGATCGATCTTGAGGCCAGTTCTCCTAGCCGAGAGGCAAACGAGATCATTCAGCATCTCAGAGCTGAAAATGATGCTTTGCAGAGGAGATTTGAGGGTGCCCAATGGACCATCACCTACCCAGAGCAGTGCAACAAACAGTTGGAGGAGGAGAAAGCACTTAATGAGCTATGGAGGATTCGTAGTGACCGAACCTTGAACCGTAGAAGACCCGGTGACCCATTGCCTGCTGACCGAGAGTCTATGCTCATCCAGGAGAACGCACACTTGGAGAGGCTATTGGCTAAGGCCAACCAAGAGAAGATATTGCTGAGGAACATGAAAAACCATTACTGGGCAAGAATGCATGTGTGCAAGGCCAAAATGAAGATGTTTCAAAGGCGGTTGACCGAGGCTCTAAAACGGAGAAAGAGGCCAAATCCCCTCCGTATCTTGGCTGAGGCTTCACTCAAAGATCATGGCACTCAATAGCCTAGCCACAGCTCAAATCCCAAAAAATTTTGAGAATTTTGGGTAATTTTGGCATTTTTTGGTAATTTACAGGTTTTGGCTCTTTAACGGGTCTCACCCCCCGCGCGACCCTTCATCAAGGCAACTCCTTTTCACAAAAACTCAGCATTTCCTGATTTTTCATGCAAAGTTACATATTCCCATGGATGGACTTGAGTTTTTATGGAGTTTTGGGCCTCCAGAAGGTCAAAATACATGCAAAATTTGACTTTCTGCCACTTTTTTGAACTGCAGAGAGCTGTCTTGGGAGAATTGGTTTTTGACAGGGCAAAAGAACTCCAAATTCAAAAATTCCAGTTGGGTTGGAAAGTAGACTCACAGACCTTTCCAACAAGCCCATGTTTGCTCAATTTGGTCACCTACAAGTACCCCAAACAGAGCTCCAAAGGGGCGCGACCCATCAGGCAGGGGGGCACGACCCGTCAAGTAGATTTGTCCAGAAATGCACTGTACAGCCCAGAAAACGCAGATTTGACTCAGTTTGACTTTTTGAGGTTAATGATGGTCCTCTTTGATGTAATTGTGACACCTTTTAGACACTTTTACCCTTTTGTAACTCTTCTAGAAGATTCATTTATGAAAAGGGTAAAAAATTAAATGTATGAATTGGTTTCCAAGTTTATAGAGGCAAGTTGTTTTGACTGCCTAGTTTGTAGTGCTTAGTTTAGAAGTGGTTGAAACAGTTCCTAGGATAGTGAGCTCGACCCATGGAGGCAGGGAAAGAGGTTAGATCATCTATATTATGTACTTTCTTGCTCATTTTCATGGTTGGACTCTTGAGGGAGAAGCTATCATTGTATTATTTCACTGTATCTCTACAATTTTTGGCTAAGGAAGACCAGGGTTTTGCAGTCCTCTTTGGGATTCTTGTGGACTCATGTGTTTATGGTGTGTTTCTCAATGTTCTTGTAAGCTTTGTTATGTGATTCATTTCCTTTCCTTACTTCTGCACATTAAACAAATGAAGTGTTAAAGTAAGAATTCATGCTTGCCATGCTCTGCTTTTAAGTTTGTTTAATTTCAATGTTTTCTACTGTCTAAAGAGAATTCAAAGTTATTGTTTGCTCTCTTTAGCTCTTCATCTTTCTTTCCTGACCATCCACCTCAGTTAAAGGCATCAATACTGTCTCCTACCTTGCCCCAAAGAACCCCCTGCAGAAACTGTGTCCAATCCCCGCACCCAAAATTGCCCTCTCCTCAATTTGCCACCAAAAACCCAAAAACCCCAAAATCAATATTTCTTATCAGTTTACTAGCCTAATATCAGTGATACCTTATTGCTCATCTCATTTATTGGAGATTTTGCGAGATAGACCGGAGAGAGCCTTCTCCTGCCCCGTAGGGCTAGCTACGAGGCTAAATGGTTTGATGTTGCCTTGAGGTTTACCTTTCTCAGCCTGAGGTGAAATTTCAAGCGCTAACAGATCCTACTCAAATATTATCTTTTACAATGGGGTTACAAAATTATCTGACAACTGTGTGATAACTCCTCTGAAGCTGCATTGAGACAACATTTTACAATAAGTGTTCACAGAGGTCTCCACTGATGTCCATGCCCACATCAAGCCCGAGAACTCCTGACGAGCACAGATTGCATCCAAGATGTAAGTGGACATGTATATTTCTTCTTGCTAACCTTTCGGCGGCTATCGAGCACTTGTTACCTTTTCCTTCAACCTGTGAGCCAACATGTCAAACTAGTTGCATTCTTTGACTTCACTAGTAAGTTGTTCCAACGCAATCACCCAACTCTGTGGGAAATTTTTCATGCTCTCTTACCCATACAAGTGATATGCAAATATGACCAAGTATTGATATGCCTTCCACAATATATTCGTCTTATAGACCTGGTTGGGTGTCATCCTGAATTTGGCCGGCTCTTTCACCCAGTTCTTCAAGATATCCCTAGAGTTGGCATTGTTGCAGGGTATGTTGAAGGGTTTCTCCATGGTGACCACTTGCTTCGACATATGGTACATATGTTCATAATCATGTTCCCTAAAGGTAGCGATCTTTATCCTGTTGAAACTACTCAATGTAATCATTTCAGTGTCATTGTGCGAGATGATCCAATGTATCATGTCCGCACATGGGAGCATGGGATAGGTGCATGAAATCTGGTACAAGCCAGACTTATGAATGTTCACATAGACTTGATGGTCATTGAGGTCTTCCCCAAATGTTCCTACAAATGCATCATTGACCTCTTGGCATTTCATCTTGATGTCCTTGTCTACAATTAGCTTGGTGTCTTCATAGATCGGCAAACTTGTAGACACTTGATCAACTGCTGCTCCAGTTGCACTTCTGTCTGTGTCCTTCGATCCTGCTCTCTTGGAGGCCATCGATCCTGAACTACTGAGAGGTGGACGGACACTCACTAGATATGGATACATGGTGACATGACTGGAAAAATATCTATCAGCTAAAACCAAATAAAACTTCAGGAACAACATGCAACATACTTCAGGATTGACTGGCAAGGATTGCATAATTTTTCCGAGGAGGCCGGGAGACCGAATGCCAGAGCTATGCAAAAGGTAGTCTGGGCTACTGGGAGGCTAGTCGACTACTGGAATCACGCAATGTGCAATCCAGACTAACCTGTTGGCTGCTAGAATCGTGTAATGGGCAATTTCAGTTGGGAAGAGTTGCAGGCCCACTGACTGCATTGCGCAATTTTCTGGGTCAGCAGTCAATGCCTCTCAGAATTGCGCAATGAAATACTAGAGGATAGTCAGTGTGTATAAATGTTCATTTTATGGGATGAAATAAGAGCCTTCCCTCTTAGGATTGTGCAATGTTGTCTTGGTGAGCCAGAGTCGGGGCCAAGGTTGCCTGGACCTACCGACGGGAAACTGAAAGAAATTGTAAATGTGAATGCATGGTGACACTGAGTGTAATTAGGAATGAATGATTGTGCATGAAAATAGTGAATACAAGATTAACAAAATGGAACAAGATGGATGTGTGTGAAGCAAGTTGCCGAATCGGTGACCATTCGTGCAAAATAGTGCCATGCATGCGACAATAGTGAGATGCTAACAAAAACTGAAACGGTGCTAATACAATGTACTATGCATGAAAACGATATCAAGTGTTCATAGAAATAAAGCAGACAACACTCACACAAGCAAAAACACAAAAACCAAAAGAAATGATGCAAAAGACAATTTAAGCGGACTTACACAGAAATAGCTGAGCTGGATGTGTTGAAGATTCCTAGATGTGTTGTGGGATTTCAGAGCTCCAAGATCGATGTGAAGAAGTGAGCTCTGAAGCATAGAATAAATAAGTTTGAAGCTCATGATGCAAATGCAACAAATCTAGGAAGAAGTGACACTTGGAGGAAAGATTCTAAAACGATCCTTTCATGTAACCTCCAGCTACTAAAAATAGCTCCCTAAAATATAGGGATGCTTTTTGCATGTTTTTTACTATTTTTGGAAAACGAAGCTCATGCATGCAAGTCAAGTTTTCTCAGTCCTCGACGAAACCGGTCAACCTAATGGCACATGCAACAACCTACTTGCATAAGAGAGAAATTTGCTCATTTATGGGACGGAGCTTAGTTGGTTTCCTAGAGAGATTGCGCAATTTCTAGGCTGAGCAGCTAACTTCTACCCAGAATTGCACAATTTTTGGGCTGAGCAGGCCTGTTGGGTTAGATTGCACAGTTTTCTCTGGGAAGGTTGAGTGGTAGGACTATGCAATTTCTGAGCTGAGTAGGCTTCCAGACAAGATTGCACAAATTCTAGAGGGAAGGCTGGTTCCCCTCCAAAATTGTGTAATTTATTGAGGGAGCTGCCCATCCAGCAACTAGACCAAGTCCGGGGAAACAACCCATGACGGGAATGCAACAAGTTGTCAAGAACAGGTTGCCATAATGCTTGAAAAACACTAAAGCTCATGTACTTGATAGTGCAAGACATGTCGTTGAGGACGGTAGGTAGGGAGGCTCCAAAACAAATCTAAGGCAAAATTTTGGAGGGTGGTTTTAGCCACTACATCGCTTGGTGACACACTAGTAGAACTTCAACTCTTTGAATGGACCTTGTTCGTGAAAATCAAGTCTGACACCTCTAGAAGTATTGTTCAGCTCTCTGATCATCTTGGTTTCCACACTTTCTTTATTGTAAGATGTAGCATATACCAAGATCTTGGTTGATTGACATACATTCCAAGCCAAGTCAACACAATTATTTCAATTGGGGATGAGGGTTATTTTTGTGCACAATTAGTATAGTCATCAGAGTCTTAGTTTCATCTCTGGTGTTGCTCCACTGCCAACAGGCCTAGACAGTACCCCAGAGGAGTGACGGAGGGGAACAAGAGTTGCTCCACTACCAACGAGCCTACTTAGTACCTGGCAGAGTTACTTGTATTACCTCTCTGCGTAGGAAGCCTTTCTCTTCTTTCACCTTATTCATTTTTCATTTTTCAGAATTTTTCACCTTTTCATTTTTTCATTTTTCGTTTTCATAACTATGCATAACACTTATTCATCTCATAGGAAGAAGAGGGATCATGACTTATTGAGATCAGAAGAGGTTGTTCCTTCAGAGAAGTAGTTTTATATATACCTCTAATGTGCTTGTTAAGGTTTCCCCCCTCACCTTACTCTACTTGAATGAACTGACAAGGATTAACCGAAAAAGAACCAACTAGAGTAGGTGAGACTAGTTAGCGCGCAAGCATTGTGTTTTCACCAAATTTCACTTTGAACAATACGTATTTTCCATTAGCGTATCATGGACTGAAGGTAACAAGTTCTTCACACAGAGGCAGGATGACAGATAACCAAGTAGGATAGTTGCACAAGGCCTCTTGTACTTTACCTAGCTTGTTTCAAGACTCACACATATTTTCATGTGAAACTAACCTATGAGCACAAAACAAGAAAACAAACAAAAAACAAAGAAGAAGCAGGGGTAACTGTGAAAGCAAAGCGGAAAGCAAAAAAGAAAGCAAACAAACAAATATGCAAAGCAAGTAAGCAAACAAGCATGCAGGAAAAAAACCAAAAGAAAACACTATTCCTACTCCTAAGCTAATGGTGCATGGGGACGATCACGTGAAGTGATACTTCCAATGCAACCACCGACACATTGGTTGACCCATGTTGGTCAAGGCATGGTACGTGAACAACACAACTTTGTGAACCAGCAAACATGAAAGATATAACAATGGATGTAGACACACTCCAAGTTTCAATGTGTCCATAGAACATAAGTGAGTGAAAGTGCATGACATATAGTCCAAGGAATTATCCTATGTTGTGCGACATTACGTGCAGCCATGAAGCATATGCATACTCTTGACTGTGACATCCAAGAAAATGAAAGAAAAAAAGACAACTTGCATCATGCACGTGTGCTTGCAATGTAAGATTCCTCCAATGCATGAGCGATGGGATTGTGTAGTTCGAGTGAAGGAAGTATGATCGATGTGTTAGATTGGTCTTCAATGCATAAAAATGAGTGATGAGGAGCCTTTGGTGTTACAATAATTTCCTGATCATAAGTGAAACCAACCTCAGGACAGTGAGGGCCTGACATAACCAACGGCTTGGTCTGAAGTGCCTCAACAGTCTAGGGGGTTTCAACTTCATCGATATATAGATCATCATAAACAGGTGGCTTTGAAAAATAAAGTGTGATAAAATCATCATCATGATCGAATATGGGAGTAAATACATCATGACAGCTATGATCAGAAAAATCAATGATTTCATTGGCATCCTCATGATCTAATGAATCAAACAAAGGAGTAGATGATAAGCGGACAAATTCACCCTTTGCATTTTTGGAAGAAGCAGATGAAAAATCAAGTGGATTTTCAATGAATAGTTTATCCTCTCCATTGTCGGACGATGGAATGGCATCTAGTGTGTCTTGTGAACGATAAATAATGGGTGCATCCGTAGATGGATATACACATGCGAAATCATGCATGGAAGGTTCACCAAAGATGTTAGGAAAGAAAAAAGGAGGCTTGAACAAAAGGGAGTCATCCTTCACTAAGTGTTTATGCTCAAGCTCCCAGTCATGCTCTTCATGGATGACAATGCACGTTGGTTGTGTAACACCAACTCGGTCGATGGCTTGATCCTCATTCACAACAAGTGTAGAGTATGGAATGGAAGAACGCAAGACAATATCATCTGGAGGATGATCTAAGTACGAAGATGGAGGTTGAGGTAAAAAATTCATGTGACAAATCAATGGAGTCACAGCCAAATCTGCACAAAAATTAAGCGAATTTATGTTTGGAGGATGTGATAGTTGAATAGATGCGTGTCCCTATTCTCCCATATCACTCTATAGTGCTGGAGTTGTTTGATGAGGGGGCGACAGACAATCACTTGTGATAGTGACTGTGTCCATCTGTGATTGCGCAGCTCCATCACTGAAGTATGTTGAGCGAGGCTTGGGCTCAAACTTCTTCTTGGGATGGACTGATTTTTTAAGACAATACTCATGGAAAATTTTAGGGGCTAATGTTCGCCCAGTGGGCTAATTTTCCATGATTTTTCCACAAAAAGGATTCGCCAATTTCCAATTTTATAAAAGACGATTCGCCCAAATTTTAGAATATAAAATTATTTTACCTTAAAAATCGCCAACATTATATAGAGACTATATATAAAATAATTATAAATTTGAATAATTTTACAAATATATCAATAAACATTTATAATTTGCATATTAGGGATTAGTGAGATTCACCAATGTTTTAAACTTCAAGAAAATTTTCCATCCTTAAAATTTTCCTTGACAATACTCAAATCTATCCAAAAGATATGGAAATTTCATCTGGCTTTTCAGAGCTTCAAACTACAAAACATGGAAGCACTGTCAAAAATCTATAGGTGATTCATGAGGGGTCTTCCTTTGTTGTAACAATTTTTGGTCAAGAGCCTCTAGATCAAAATGATGGAAAGTAGATTCAATGAGATCACATAATCGCTCAAGTGAGTGCACATTGTCAGCCACTAGGCTGCAGCACCACTGTAGTGGGGATTTGCAAAGTGTGTATGCAAGCAGTAGGCTGGCCTCTTCGTCAAAACATCCATCTTCCTTGTCAAGCATGGAAAAGAAGTCATCTAATAATACAGGCTAGGCCACTTCACCTTCACCATCATACACAAATTCAGACAAGAGATCAAAAAAACTCCCTCGTGATGTTAAGAGGTTCGGCATGTGAAAAACATTGTGGAGGGGTGGGTGTAACAGAATCCATGATAGATGTGTTAATGTTCAAAATAGGATGAGAGGACACAGCTTGTCATCTAGCCCCCCTTCTAGCACCAAAAATGTTGATGGTGTTGGACCCACCAACATGTCAAGGGATCTCTCCAGTAAGAAGTCCAAACTAGACCTCAGACCATTTGGTGTAAGAGTCCCAGTAGTGGGTCATATGGTATTGCCTTGACCACAGTTTCACATAGACGAAAGTAAGATGTCCCTATTGGTAGCAATGGTGTTACATATGCAGTAAGTGAAGGAAGGTGCATCAGTGGTTCTAACACATGGAGGGTGAGATGAGTGCACCCCTTGAAAACCTATGAAAGCACATAGTTAAGAAGGGAACACATGGGAAAAGATGCATCACACCATGGAAGGAAAGTAAGCTAGCAATCCAAAGTGATGGTTAAACCAACATCACATTTCAGTAAGATTCATACATACATATACAGAAAATAGCTACACATGCATGCGTAAGCAAACAAATACATATATCATTTAGAGTAAACAAGATAGCTGAAATACAATATGACATATGCATGAAATATGATGGCTCTATTATATTGAGAAGTGTAAGTTCTAGTCATACAATACAACCATGACCAACCAGTAGTTTGGACAACAAAATGTTACAGTCACTGTTGCCTACTCCTCCAAAGAGATATACAACCTCTGCACAGTGCAGAAGCCAAGGCTCATTACAATACTATCCAAGCTCTCTCTAAGATACTCCTATCAGAAGCTTGGCTGACCAAAAGCCTTTACAATGCATTATGAGGGACTATTTATAGCAAAGGGTGGAGTGGCCCTTGACATTCCCCTTTGTGACTATTCATCTATCCTCATGACTCTTCATCTACTCTATGATTGTTACATCCAACTATCGACACTTGAACTTACACTTGACAATACATCGCATACAATATGAACATGTACCCATGTGAGACAAAATAGGCTTAAGCAAGCCATGCAACACATCACTATAACTCGGACAACTTTGGGAAGACCAACTCTTCAACATCCTCAAGGTGGTCGATAGTAGCACTGATTCCAAGAACGGTAGTTAGGGATGGAGTTCGTGTATTATAAGGTGACATACTTCTAGAAACAAACTCTTCCCTTCATAGCATCCGGGTGCACTGCTCGAGCTCCTCTGTCCAAATTTTCTGATAAGATGTGCATCATTGTCTTGAGTGCGGCTAGACCAGCAACATACTGATGCATGGTGTCTCCATTGATCACCAAGTCTAGGCTGGTGGCTATGCACATCAACTCATCAAAGTACAAGTCAAGCTCCAGTCGGACCTGTTCCTTTGTCTTTACTTGGGTGAGTGTCCCAATAGATGGGATCGCATGTACGCACACACCAACATCCATGCTCCTGAATACCAGTGCATGGGAAGCATGCAAACTAGTGATGAACTACAGGAGATCTTCATAGTTTCGAATCTAACTCTAGATGCATGCCTTCAGCTCAACTGCTCTGGGCTTCATCATCTTGGGCAACTGTAATGGGGCTCCCTTGTATCTCATTATCCATGTTTTCATGTCATCAACAACAACATGCACATTCGACAAGATACGTGCTCTTCTTGCACATCGCTGCTGCCAATTGTGTAGATGGACAACTGCCTTCTGCATGGTACCAAACTTGGAATACGATGCCCACATGACAGTGTCAAGGGACAATACCTCATCTAGTATTGCCTTCTTCAACATTGCTTGGGTGGATTTTATAACCAATTCTCCTCCCTGCTTGGTCATCTATAACTCCTTACCCATTCACTCATTCTTAGCTATCAAGAAGCGATCACTTGAGCTAGTGGTTTCGACATATGCTCTATTAGAATCACCCAATGTTACTGGATGCTTGCACATGTCAGACACGATCACTCATTCCTCAAACTGCGTAGGAGATGTGTGATCATTTGAAGTCGACACTCTATGAGATTGCACAACTCTATGTTGGGACTCATCGAATGAGATGTTCTACATCTCTCCCTCCATATTGTCTCCAAGGATTTTAGTGTCTCCTTGGTTGTTTGGGACTTGCTCCACTTATGGATATTTTGAAGCTGGTAGATTGACCTCTTGGTGGTGAGGCATGAGGTCGATGTCTTTCTCTAACTCTTGTTGCTCCATGCCTGTATTCATCTTCTAAAGTGCTTGTTCAATCTCTTGAGTGAAGTCCTCCTCCTGCGACTGCTCATCCTGTCTGCTTGGTGCCAGCGGTTCGAATGAGTCGACTACCTATATGGGTGTAGTTTCATATGTTTGTACATGTTGTGCACCCTGCTATACCTATTCCCATTGCGCTTCCTTCTCCTGACTGTGCAACTCCTGTTCCTTCTAGAGATACTCCTTCAACTCATGCAACTCCTTCTCTGCTTCCCCTATTTTATGTTTTTCTCTTTGCCTTTGCGCGTTCCTTCTATCATGTTGTTTCCTATTCTCCTTTATCACCAAAGTTGCTTTCTATACAAGTGGGTCTACTCTATTTGTTCTTCCTCCACGTCCTTGACAATCTCCTCTTGCCTTTTTCGTGCGCTGATATGTTTACCTATGTTGCTACTACTGCTGGTGCTCTCCTAGATGTTTCTTCCCAAACCATTCCACAAGGATGCCGACCAGTTCTTTGGGCCTGGAGAAGTTGTAACAATATCTCCATGGGTCCTCCTCCACCCAACGACAGGCCCCGTGGATCCACTGAAACTATACTCTCGTGTAGTGATATTTTACAAAATAATGCGGGTCATACAGATTGTCGATTCGGGTGTCGAATGGATATTTCTTGATCTCCTATTCTTAGACATCTGCATGATTGCAATTTTGTATCTTGTATCACCCAATCCACAATAAAAGAGTGGGCCAAGGTGTATTCTTCTTTTGATGTATCCTAGCTAATAGTCCTGTCGAGATGTGGTATGATACTTCCTGCATGACAAGCTTGTCCAAGGAAAACATCGGTAAAACATTCGGAGGCTTCTTCGCATTGTACATCTGTATGAAGGTGCCATAAGGTGAGGTATACCAATCTTCTATATCGATGAGTGCCTCCAGTGTTGCCTTTGACATGGAAGGTGGATCCTACTCAAATATTATCTTGTAAAAAGGGTGACAAAATGATCTGACAGTTGTGTGATAACTCCTCTGAAGCTGCATTTTGACAAAATTTTACAATAAGTGTTCACAGAGGTCTTCGCCAATGTCCATGCCCACTTCAAGCTAGGTAACTCCTAACGGGCATAGATTGCATCCAAAATGTAAGCGGAAATGTAGATTTCTGCTTGCTGAACTTTGGGAAGTTATCAAGCTCTTGTTACCTGTTCCTCGAGCTTGTGAGCCAACATGTCAAACCAGTTGTATGCTTTGCCTTCACTGGCCAGTTGGTCCAACGTGATCCTCCAGTTCTATGGGAAGGTTTACGTGCTCTCTTGGCCATACAAGAGACATGAAAATATGACCACGTATTGATATGTCTTCCTCAATATCTTTGTCTTGTAGATCTAGATGGCGTCATCCTGAATTTGGTCAGCTCTTTCACCTAGTTCTTCAAGATATCCCTGGAGTTGGAATTGTTGCTAGGTATGTTGAAGGGTGTCTCCATGGTGACCACTGGCTTCGACATATGGTACATCTGTTCATAATCATGCACCCTAAAGGTAGAAGTCTTCGTCCTACTAACATTGGTCATTGTCATCTTCTAAGGATTAGTGTGTCAGACGATCCAATGTATCATATCCGCGCATGGGAACATGGGATACCTCCATGCTATCCAGTAGAAGACGGACTTGTGAATGTTTACATAGACTTGGTAGTCTTCGAGGTCTTCCCAAAATGTGCCTATAAATGCATCATTGACCTCTTGCCATTTCAGCTTCATTTCCTTGTCTACAATCAACTGGGTGTCTTCATAGATCGGAAAACTTGTAGACACTCGCCCAACTACTACTCCAGTTGCACTTCTGTCAGTGTCCTTTGATCCAACTCTCTTGCAAGCCATTATTCCTGAGTTGCTAAGAGGCAAAAAAACACCTACTAGATCTGGAGACATGGTAACATGCATGGCAAGAAATCTGTCAACTAAAACCATAGCAAACTTGAGGAACAACATGAAACCTACATAGGGATTGACTGGTAAGGATTGCGCAATTTTTCATGGGAGGCTGGGAGACTGGCTACTGGAACTATGTAAAAGGCAGTTCAAGCGACTGGGAGGTTGGCTGGCTACTCGAATTGCACAATGCACAATCCATACTAGCCTGTTGGTTGTTTTAATTGCGCAATGCATAGTTTTAGCTGGCAAGGTTTGAAGGCCCAGTGACTGCATTGTGTAATTTTCTAGGCCAGTGGTCACTACCTGTTAGAATTATGCAATGCAATATTGGAGGATAGTCACTAGGCATAAATAATAATTTTTGAGGAGGAAGGTTGTGCCTTACCTCTCAAGATTATGTAATGATGTCTTGGTGAGGAAGACTCCGGGCCAAAGTTGCTTGGACCTGCCGACGGGAAAATGAAAGCAAATGTGAATGTAAATGCATGGTGAAACTGAGTGTAAGTAGGAGTGAATTATTTTTCATGAAAACAGTGAATGCAAGATTCAAAAAATGGAACAACATGCATGTGTGTGAAGCGAGTCACTGAATCAACGACTGTTCGTGCAAAAGAATGTCATGCATGCGACAACAGTGAGATGCTGATGAAAACTGAAAGGGTGCTAGGACAAGCTAATATGCATGCAAACGATAGCAAGTGTTCATAGAAATCAAGAAGACATCACTCACACAAGCCAAAACACAAAAAAGCAATAGAAATGCAGAAAAATATAAGTTAAGTGGACTTACAGGGAAATAGCTGAGCTAGATGTGTCAAAGATTCCAGGATGTGTTGTGGGATGTCAGAGCTCCAAGATCAATGTGAAGAAGTGACATCTGAAGTGTCAAATAAATAAGTTTTAAGCTCATGACACACATGCCACAAATCTAGGAAGAAGAAGCACTTGGAGGAAAGATTCTAAAGCAACCTTTGCATGTAACCTCGAGCTACTAAAAATATCTCCCTAAAATCTATGTATACTTTTTGCATGTTGCTTTTTGCTATTTCGAGAAAAAGTAGCCCATGCATGCAAGTCAAGTTTTCTCAGTCCCGGGTGGAACTGATCAACCTGGAGGCACATGTAACAACCTGCTTGCCTGAGGGAGAAATTTGTGCATTTCCAGGAGGGAGTTGGGTTGGCTACCCAGAGGGATTGTGAAATTTCTAGGCTGAGCAGCTGACTGCTGCCCAGAATTGTGCAATTTCTAGGCTAAGCAGTCCTATTGGGTCAGATTATGTAGTTTTCTCTGGGAAGGTTGACTAACAGGATTGCCTAGTTTCTAAGCCCAATAGGCTTCCAGACAGGATTGGGTAATCTATGGATTGAAGACTAGTTCCCCTCTAGAACTGCGCAATTTCTTAAGGGAGCTTCCTAGCCAGCAGCTGGACTAAGTCTAGGGAAACAGCCTATGAAGGGAATGCAACGAGCTGTCAAGAACAAGATGTCATGCTGCCTAAAAACCACTGATGCTCATGCACTTGACAGTGCAAGACATGCTACTTAGGACAGTTGGTAGGGAGGCTCCAAAATGAATCTAAGGAAAAATTTTAGAGGGTGGTTGTAGCCGCTGCAACACCCCACCTAATTCAACTTTCTTTGGTAGGATATTTTTTATTTTTGAAGACAATCCAGTTGGAAATTTAATATTTTCAATAACCTCTTTAACATACTTTCTTTTATTTTCTGTCAATAACCATGGAAGGGTGCTTATATTTTTGTCATCTCCATCCCTATTTGAATGAAACACACATTGCAATGCATGGTTAGTGTTACAGGGAAAAGTGTCTATTTAGAAATGCTCTATCCCACTAAGGTGTGACAGCTTCCTTAGAAACAAATAGAGAAAAACTACTTTTGTTTTTCCTTTATGAATTATAGATAGAGAGGAACAGAAAGACCAACCTCTGTCTTGCGCTTATCCTTCGATTCAATCCCTCTCTTCTTTGATAGTCCTCAACTACTTGCTCCCTTGCACGCTCAGCTTCACAAGTACCTGTAAGATCACAGAAGCATAGCACTATACAAAGACATGGATCTATAATCATAAACAATCTAGGATCAGATGTAAATTGACCATACAAAAGTAACAAGCATCAATGATACAAAAGCATGGAGGAAAACTCAAATAGATTTTATTGATAAACAAGAAAAGAACCAGGAGGAGTTACAACCAGTTGTTCCGACCCAGCATCAACCTCCCAGCAAAGAAGCCCCTCTTCACCTCAAACAAAGCTTATATCACCCAACAATCTGATGTTTGTCTCAAGAAACCAACAGCAATTCCTTACAATATGCAAAATTCCAGCCTCTGGATCACTGGGATGAGTGATCCATATATAGATATCTATAAGGGGGATGAGTCAGCTTGTGATTTGATTAGTGTCTTCTCTCTAATAGTTCTTGATTCCACTTGGAGACTGATGGCCACTTACTCATCCTTGGTCGAATTCAGTGAGGCAAGTGTCACAGGAGAAGATTCTGGAAGCTTTCATTGCCTCTCCACCTCGTGGAATGACACTGCCATTTGTCATTTCTTGCCCATCGCACCCCACAGAAGGGACTTTTGAAATGCAACGCACCCTCACAGTGTATTTAGGTGAGATGCAATGCACTTAGCCAATGGAGCAGCTGCAATGGTCCTGTTTTGACCAACTCTGAGCAGTTTGTCATGGAGAACTTCTAGGAGAAGCTGTAATCTGTTGACCTTGTTCCTTTAGGAGTTAGAACAACCCTTTTAGGGACATAGGAGCCCTTGGTTTATGGACATTTCATGCTTGGGGTTGTAAGGCCCAAAAATGTCTATAACAGTTGCCCCCTAAAGTATGAGGCCGTTAATCTTTTAGTGTCGGGTGAAATGCTTTATTATGAGGATCCGAAGTTCTTTCAATGCTGAGAGGAGACCTGTAATAAGATACAATACAATACATTATCTTCATACTTTTTTCATGATCTAGCTGAGGCGGGCATTCCCATGTTCAGCTTTATAAATTCATTCTCATGTACATAGGACAGACAATTGTCTGAGTGTAGACTGATGATTCTGATAGAGCCATCATCCTTTTGAGTGGAGGATTATCTGTGCAGCAATGATGTACATTTAATGCCTTTATTTCCCTGAATATATATCGCAGCCCGCATGGATGAAACTAGATCCGGGGTCTTCAATCTCGTCCGATCTTCACTCAAAGTACAAGTCGAACATGGAAAGACATCGCTTGATTACCAGTCAATGACGTAAACTGTTAACAAGCGCGAGAGGAATCACCGATAATGATAATGATCCTCAAGGTACTCCAGTACAATTCACGTGGTGTGAATAAAGGACTTGGCGTCGAACACCACACAAAATCTTTCGGTCGAAGGCCATTGGTGTAAACTTGTTGCCAGAAGTGAGAAACTTGCCATTGAGGCATGCAAGCTTCAAAGTACTGAATGGGGTGTTCCTAGATCAACTTCTTGGATAATGAGTTGATGTCGACAAGAAGTGATCTGTCACAGGATGGCCTTAATGAATCCCACATCAATGACACGGAACGGAGCAAATGATTTTAATGGAGGTGAAAATGATCTGGTGATATAGGGTTCAGGGTGGCGGTCATGAAAGAATGGAGTATAATGTATGGTAGTGGGTGAGACACAGGTGAATTCTCTGAATGAATTCTCTTGAACATATCGGAAACACTGATGTGATGGATTGGTAGCATTAACCCCAAATGTGGATGGTATGGCGTGACCATGGTGATGTGACCGGTGAATGAAACAACCCAACCCGACTCGGACACGGAGCAGAAGTGTCATGTTCAAGAGTGACTTGCTACCAACAAAGTTTCTTTAAGTTTTCTTCCCAATTTTTCCCCAGTCATTGCTGACCAGTACCTCTTTATTTTTGTCAAGCTTGAGGAGGATAACATATGCTTGTTCTATAATTTGACCTTCAGGCAAACCCATCGCTATGTTTTAACAAGCCTAGCGATAGTGAAACTCGTTCTCGTCTATAGACAAGTTTGTCGCTATTAATCTTTTTAATGAGTTTAACGACAAAGATAACTCGGTCCTTTTCAATTTTAGAGATTCTGAAAAGGAACGTAAAGGTAACTCCAAAATTCCTTTTTCGTCATCTAATCCCTTAAGTCCGAAAAAGTATAAAACAATACAGAAGGGATGGATTTTTGATACTTTTAACGAGCCGAACAAAACAAGCGCTCGATCTTGTTGTGTAATAATCCCTCAGGTCCAAAAATATTAAAATCTAGAGGAGGGATAGCACTTCCTATCCCTTTAACGGGCTGGAGAGGCCAATGGCTCGGCAATCTTTTCATATTTTACGAGTCATTTGAAAAGAGCTTAAAGGAGACTCGTCTTTTGAGGAACGAGTGATAAAATGGGTAGCAGCTGATTCCAGGGAAGGGTTCGAATTTTTCAATCATGGCAGTGTCACAAGGATGGCTAGTGAAATCACTCTTTGCAGCTGTTCCTCAAAATGGGTAAACAATCAAATGGAGGTGAATGATCGGCCAATGAGAAGGTGGAGGTGACGGTGCAAACATGACCAAGGCTTTAACGGCTGAAGTACTACATTCACGATGGTTATTTACCGGGGCATAGTTCATTTTTTAATGAGCTTAAACGCGTGTTGTTGGGAAAAGTATCCATTCGGAATGCCCCTATCCCACTCTAAGAGGTGATAGTGCCTTAACAACAAACAAGGAAAACTAATTGAGTATTTCTTCTTTATGAAATGTAAATGAGGAGAAAGGATGTAACTAACCTGTGTCTTCCGCTAGTTTGTTGATCCAATCACTCCTCTCTTCAGTGGCTCTCAGCTCCTTGCTCCTTCACCGGCCCAGCTTCACCGAATTCCTGCAAGATCACAAGAGAGAGAAAATACACGAAGATATAGATATACATTCATAAAAAGCTCAAGATCAGATTAAGCTAAACATGTAAGCATAACAAAACGTCATTGGTACATAGCATGTAGGAGAAACTCAAATAGTTTATTGATAAAATAAGAAAGTCCAAGAGGAGATACAACCAAGTGAGTTCCGATCCAGCATCTACCTCCCAACAAAGGAATCCCTTCCTCTCCTCCAACAAAGCATAAATCACCCAATGTACTAATCTCAATCTGAAACCAACAGCAATTCTCTGCAAAGTACAAAATTCCAGCCTCCTGGATCTCTGGGTGAGAGATCCATATATAGATGTAAGCAGAGAGGATGATTCAGCTTATGTTTTGACTTGTGGCTTCTCTCTGTCAGTTCTTGCTTCCACTTGGAGGTTGAGAGCCTCTTACTCATCACTAGTCGAATTCATTGAGGCAAGTGTCATTGGAGAAGATTCTGGAAGCTTCCAGGGTCTTTCCACCTCGTTGAATGAGTTTTCCATTTGTCATTTCCCACTCAGCGCACCCTGGTAGTGCTTTTAGGTGCGTTGCAACGCACCCAGCTAGTGTACTGGGGTGCACTACAACGCAGGTAGCTAGAAGAGCTTCTGAATTGATCCTGAATTGACTGCTTTTGAGTTGTTTTTGGTGGAGAACTTCTGGGAGAAGCTGTCATTGATTGACCTTGCTCCTTTAGGGGCAGGAACAACTCTTTTAGGGACTTTGGATCCCTTGGATTATGGAAATTTCATGCTCAATGCTGTAAGGCGCAAAAATGTCTATAACAGTTGCCCCCTAAAGTGTGAGGCCGTTTATCGGGTGAAATGCTTTATTAGGAGGATCTGAAGTTCTTTCAATGCTGGGAGGAGACCTGTAATAAGATACAATACAATACATTATTTTTCATACTGTTTTCATGATCTAGCTGAGGCGGGCATTCCCATGCTCAGCTTTATAAATTCATTTTTCTATACATAGGACAGACAATCGTTTGATGGTAGACTGATGATTTTGATGAAATCATCATCCTTTTGGTAGGATGATTATCTGTGATGCAATGCTGTACATGTCAATGTCTTTATTTTTCCTGAATATATATCGCAACCCGGATGGATGAAACTAGATCCGGGGTCTCCAATCTCATTCGATCTTCACTCTAAGTACAAGTCGATCCATGTGAGAAATGTTCTGAAGTCGAACATGGAAAGACATCGCTTGATTATGAGTCAATGATGTAAACCGTTAACAAGCGCGAGAGGAATCACCGATAATGATAATGACCCTCAAGGTACTGCAGTACAATTCACGTGGTGTGAATAAAGGACTTGGCGTCGAACACCACGCAAAAATCTTTCGGTCGAAGGTCATTGATGTATACCTGTCGTCGGAAGTGAGAAACTTGCCATTGAGGCATGCAAGTTTCAAAGTACTGAAGGGGGTGTTCCTAGATCAACTTCTTGGATAATGAGTTGATGTCGACAAGAAGCGACCCGTCAAAGGAGGGCCTTAATGTATCCCACATCAGTGACATGGAACGGAGCAAATGATTTTGATGGAGGTGGAAATGATCTGATGATATATGGTTCAAGGTGGCGGTCATGAAAGAATGAAGGATAATGTATGGTAGTGGATGGGACACGGTTGACTTCTCTGGATGACTTCTCTTGAACATATCGGCGACACTTGTGTGATGGATTGGTAGCATTTACCCCAAAGATGGATGGTATGGCGAGACCATGGTGATGTGACCGGTCAATGAAACAACCCAACCCGACTCAGGCACGGAGCGGAAGTGTCAAGTTCAAGAGCAACTTGCTACCAATAAAGTTCTTTGAGTTTCTTCCCAATTTTTCCCCAGTCATTGCTGAGCAGTACCTCTTTATTTTGGTCAAGCTTGAGGAGGATAACATATGCTTGTTCTATAATTTGCCCTTCGGGCAAACCCATCGCTATGTTTTAACGAGCCTAGCGATAGTGAAACTCGTTCTCGTCTAAAGACAAGTTTGTCGCTATTAATGTTTTTTAACGAGTTTAACGACAAAGAAAACTCAGTCCCTTTTCATTTTTAGAGAGTCTGAAAAGGTACGTAAAGATAACTCCGAAGTTCCTTTTTCGTCATCTAATCCCTTAAGTCCGAAAAAGTATAAAACAATATAGAAGGGATGAATTTTCGATAGTTTTAACGAGCTGAACAAAACAAGCACTCGATCTTTTTGTGCAATAATCCCTCAGGTCCAAAAAGATTAAAATATAGAGGAGGGATAGCACTTCCGGTCGCTTTAACGAGCTGGAAGGCCAAAACTCGGCAATCTTTTCATATTTTACGAGTCAGATGAAAAGAGCTTAAAGAAGACTCGTCTTTTGAGGAACGAGTGATAAAACGGGTTAGCAGCTGATTCCAGGTAAGGGTTGGAATTTTCCAATCACGGAAGTGTCACAAGGATGGCTAGTGAAATCACTCTTCGCAGCTATTCCTCAAAATGGGTAAACAATCAAATGGAGGTGAATGATCGTCCAATGGAAAAGTGGAGGTGACGGTGCAAACACGACCAAGGCTTTAATGGCTGATAATGTTACATTCACGGTGGTTATTTACCAGAGGATAGTTCATTTTTTAACGAGCTTAAATGCGGGTTGAAACACTTGCTCGATCTTATGTTTATTTTTTAACGAGCATGAACTATGTGCTAAAACGGCTCGATCTTATGTTTATTTTTTAACGAGCATGAACTATGCGCTAAAACTGCTCGATGCGGGTTTATTTTTTAATGAGCTTGAACCCTGCAGTAACATTGCTCGTGGCGGGTTTATTTTTTAACGAGCTTGAACCCTGCAGTAACACTGCTTGTGATAAGTTTGCATGCCCCCAGCATAATAACGCAAATCGAGGTGCGTGCCCCCCAAGCTTCATTGCATTCAACTCGGTGGTTGGAATGAAGGTTTACCTTTGAGATTTGGAAAGGGGACTTGTTTCATTTTTTAATGAGGTTGACACAGTAAAAGAACTATCCTCATGACTCCTTGTTTCATTTTTTAATGAGGTCGACACGAGATAAGAACCATCCTCGAAGCCCACTGTATTTACAGTATTTGATAGAAAATCGGAAACTGAAGGATGGACATCTTGAGTATCTTCTCCACAATCCGGGAGAAGGGAACGATGGTGGGAATCCTTCCATGGCGCCCCGTCAATTACCATTGATTGAATGATTCCTTCATTTGTAGAATGTACAAGTGACGAAGGATTTGAAGAGGTGCCATATTCCTTAGACCTATCTATCCAAACACTCGATGAGTGTTGATTTTGGTTTGCCCCCTAGGCCAAGAAAATTGATTGCTACGATATTTCTATTAGGGCGATGATCCATGCTGACAAAATGATTAGGAATCTTACAAATCCATTAGATATAGAAGATTTCATATTGTAGGTTTCCACTGTGGCCACTTCCGCCAAATTACTTGGAGGCGGTAGGGCAAAAGTACCCATTAAGGCAGGGTCTTTTAGGAGCCCTACTCCAATATTTTGAAGTGAATGATTGCTTCCATGGATCATTGGAATGCTTCCCGTAACTTGTGAACTGTTGGGGAGAAATGTTTGTTGGTCGACGATTGTAATTCTTCCTTGAAAGGGAAATGCAATCTTCCTGAAGTAGGTCGACACAACTGCGGCCATGGCATATATCCAGGGCCTACCTAGTAGGATGTTGTAATCGAGGTCTTCATGGATAACCTCAACATCAATTTCTATTGTTTTGCCCCCCAGTTCAACTTGCAAGTTACTTAAAATCCCATATGGAGTGTATGATCGTCCATCAAATGCTTTTAATGTCGTTGACGATCTCGACAAGGGTGGTGACCCTAAATTTTTCCAGCAACTCATCGACATAATACATGTAGATGCCCCCTCATCAATAATTGTTCGATGAACAGTTTTGTTGAGGGCTTTCACTTGAATAAGGAAATCTAGTTGAGCTGGTAACTGAGGGTCATATCCTTTATGATCAAAGGCCACAAGATTGGAATCCATTAGGTCAATCCCACTTATTGCTGATAATAAAGCTTGCTTTTGGGAGGGGCAATTCTGTGGTACCTCAAGTGTCGACATAGCGGACGGCGATTGGGCCAAGTCCTCTATTATATTATAACTCTGTGCTACTTTGGCACGAGGATTAAATGTCAATTTGTGTACTACTCCCTTTGGCGGCTTTATCATTGGTTCAGGAATGATGGGTGGCACAACTTCGGTCAAAGTTATTGTCGAACTACTAGGTTGATATTTATCCTTGTTGTTCGACAGCTGCGGATTCCCGTAATCTTTATTCCTTGTCAAAGCATCATTTTGCTGCTTTGAGATAGACAACATAAGAACTTGGGATCGAGAATCATTTTGATTAGCAACCAGTTTGGTTCCCGGGTTTGGAAACGGATCAATTAATACTGCTGAGGTTTTTGAACTCTTAAAGAGTTTCCTAACTTCAGCGTTATGTGGACAATCTCTCGTCCGATGATCCTCATCGCATATATGACACCCCGCAAGGGGCTTCCTTTTCCCAAAAGGGTTTGTAGAAGCTTTATCGTGCTTCTTTTTTCTCCCTTTCTTTCTCTTCTTGCCCCCTGGTTGTTTCAGTTGTTTGCCCTTGTCGGCATTTACTTCCGAGGCGAGATGTTCGTCTTTTGCATTTTGATCTGAAATATTACGGGCTTTCTTGGACGTAGCCTTTGTCGATTTCGCGTTTATCGTGCCAATCACGCCATCGCTGGCGTGAGAGTCATTGTTTGATTTAGGAGGAGGAGGAATTGAGAATTCCGGTCTAGGGGCGTCAGGTATTTTGTCGTAGAGCGTGCCAGACTGAGTATAGACCAAGTCTAGATATTGTGCACGAGCGATAACTTGCTCTTCCGTTACGACTCCCCCCTTTGCCACATCTTCCGTTATGGCAGGAAGTAACGACTTGATAAACCATTCAGCTAATAGCTGATCGGGAACGTACGTTTTTACCATCCTACGACAACGTCGCCACTCATGTATATGATCAGATATGTGAGTGGCCATTGTCTGTTTGAAGTTGGTTAGGAGTTCCGTTCCCGTTTCATACCTTATCGGTAATTGAAAATGGGTTAAGAAAGTCGTGGCTAAGGTACTGAAGTTGTCGAATGAAGCTCTAGGCAATTCGATGTACCATTTTGCCGCCAGACCAGTTAACGTCCTCTGAAAAAGGCGAAGTCTTATCGAATCATCATTCAGGGTGTTTGATGAACACCACAGATGAAATGTCATCACATGATTTGACGGATCTTCACCCGGATTTCCATTAAATTTAGGAATATCTGATGGAAGTTTATGCGGAATCGCTGGCCACCAAGGGGCATAAGCAATTGGATCATTCGTCAGCCGGTTTAGATCTGGTAATTCTAGAGTTGCTACAAAGGGCAACTGTTGATTCAGGTTAGGCGAAGCATACCCAGGATAAGATGGAATCGCCTGAGCAGTGGGTCTTTGCATACCAGCATAATGTATTTGATGCTGGCAATTTTGACAAGGTTGATGGGCATAACCATTATAGTATGGTTGTTGATAACCGCTTTGGAAATGCAGTTGCCCATTACTTACAAAGACTTGTTGCTCAGGTCCTTGATATGATTGCTGGAATTGCGGTTGTTGAGATTGAACCAGCCCTGGTTGTTGGACCATTTGCTGTTGTCCAATACTGGATGATTGACCAAGATGAGGAGTCATAGTACTTATTTGAGCCTGAGTCACTCCAGATAAGGAGGCACTAACCTGAGGTTGTGATTGAGTTGTCGAGACAAGAGGTTGTTGTATTGCAGTCTGAGTAACTTGGGGTTGACATACAACAGGTAGCGCTTGTACTTGCGACGCAATCACCATACCAAGTATAGTGGGAATATTCGACACAGGGTGGACTGGTTGCATTGAATATGCAACCCTTGGTTGCTGAGGCAGTATTGGTACCCAACCGCTGGATGTAATTCCAGTTTGACCTGAACTTTATTGTAAACTCCCATATGGTTGTTCTCCGGGAGGGAACAATGAAAAGGCATACTGCCCTCCATATGGTGGCAATCCAGTACTTAAAGGGTAGATTGGCCTTTGAAGACACATTGGATCAATTTTTTGAGTTTCAACATAAGAAATACCAAATGATAATCCGGATGAAGAAATAGGAACTAACCATGTCGTCGAAGCAGTCCCTGATGGGACTCCGGCTTGTTGTTGATAACTTGCCAGGACAGATGGTATACCATTCAACATCGTTGGAGTAGCAGTAGGAGGCTGTGCCACTGCTGTGTTGGACGACACAGTCCTGGATGTCGACGGTTGTTCAGACATTTTGAGTCTATCCAAAAGATTACCTAGCGATTCTACAGGAACTTCCACTGGTGGTAGACTAACTTCTGATGTCGAAGGAAACAGAGTGACCCCGACTCCAAAATGTGTTGGAGTACTTGCTTGCGGATCTTCTACAATTTCCTCTATTGCAATCAAACCATGTGGATGGGGAAGACCGTCAGGTCCGTAAAATATTTCTGGTGCCGAAGAAGGGGTTGAATCAACAGCGACAGATGTTTGAGGAACAAGACTCTCTGAACCGGTTACAGATGGAACTGGTTTAGTAACACAAGTGTTTGCTCTCAGACTAGGATCAATATCACTGTCCCTCTATGGCTGTTGAACTTCTTCTGTAGAGGCAGGGTTTCCAGAAATGTTTGGAGTAACCAGAATCTCAGATGTTGTTGGAACACTTGTTCTAACTTTGATAGGAGCTTTCGAACCGGTTAAACGAGTCCACTTTGTCCGTACTGTTTTCGATTCCGGATACAAAGACGGTTGACTCGTAAGCCTCCACGAACGACGGGGTTTCAATTGACTTTCTTCCACGATTGCGGATTACTCGATCAACCAAAATAGAAAAAGGGGAAAAATGTTTCCGAATTAAATGAATTTTAGACGCTTTAGACACAACTTGCTTTTTCAATTTTAAAGAGTCGAGAAAAAGCAAAAGATGACTCTAGTATCCTTCGATGTTTTAACGAGCTCGAAGTGACAAATGCTCGGATGGACTTTTTCCATTATAGAGTCTGAAAAAGGCCAAAAGGAACTGCTCTGGAGTTCTAGGTAGAGGGTGTGCCAAACTTTTGGCAAAACCGCAGAATACTTTTTAAGGTACAGGCGGTCAATCTTCCCGAATGCTGTGTTCAGTGCATTGCGATCAGTAGGGCGGCCGACACGGCTTCCTAAGGATAAAGGTTTTATGCCTATAGGGGTCTCCCAATATATACTCGACGGTACGTGGGAGCACAATCCGTACTGGCGCTTATCGTCTCTCCGGAGGAATCACCCAACCATCAGCGAGATCGACAGTCACCATGTTTTACGACGCCGGAACACGTCTCTAGCCTAGACCTATATGTTGTGCGTTAAGTTACAAAGCGTTGTTAAGTTCATTCAATTTATTTTAGGGTTATCTTTCTTAGAAGTTTGCCTTTTTGGATCACCACGAGATGTATGATACAATTCCTAAATGCAGTCTAAAGATGATAAGCAAGCTTTTATATCTTTTCAACAATGAAAATACTAGATACAAGGGGAAAAGAAAGACACAATCTTTTCTCAAAGAGAATAGAGCACACTGTAAATGCACTTTTCCTAAATCAACATACAAACTGTCAGAATGCAAATGCACAAATGCATGTATTTGTTTTCGCTTTCTTAATATTGATGCCTAAAAAGAAAGCTGTTGTACAAATTTGAATTCGACTTCAAGTGAAAACATAAACAAGTTTCTTTTTGAAAACAAAAAGATGATTACGACACTTTATGATTTTGAAGTAAACACTTGTTTCGACACTAGAAATGCATAAATTCAAACCAAAAGACAAAAGTAAAAGCGCAATCAACTGTCAACAACAAACAAACTTACTCCTAAGATCAAAACGACACTTACGCCAGGTCTAGATCTAAGGGCGACAGTATGACTAATTTACTTTTGTAATGGGAAACTGCAAATGATGTAACAAATACACAAAGAACAAATACAGTTTCTTTATACAACTGAGGCAGAATTGAGGCAAAGAAAAGGGGTTTCAGATAGGTACACACACTGATAACAGGCTGCAAAAACAGAGACAAAACTGAGCAAAAGGAAGCAGGGAACCACGATTGCACAAGGCAAGGGCTGATCAGCGCACCCTCAGCACAGAGAAACTGAACTTCAGCGCAGGTATCCTTCACGGGACCTGCGTTGAAATGCAGAACCTCTTCACAGAGTCTGCGCTGAAGCAGAAACGAGAATTGTTTCTGGGTTCTGGGTCACGGTTTGCAGTTTAATCTACAGTTTTTTGGCCGGATAAAAGCTATCAATTAGGTATAATTAGAGGGATGATTTAAAGGAGGACTAAGATCTATCACAAAGGGTTGTTAGAGCACTTGTGGATCAGCTGTTCAGATCATAAAAACACGCCCAGTGAGTGGACTAGAGTGGCAGATCTCTACTTTGCATTTCAAAATGGCAAATGCATTTCGATTCGGCACTCCTGAGTTTATGAGAAGAACAACAATAGAAACACAAATAAACTAAAAAGATACGATCCCCAGTGGAGTCGCCAATTTGTTGTTGGGAAAAGTATCCATTCGGAATGCCCCTATCCCACTCTAAGAGGTGATAGTGCCTTAGCAACAAACAAGGAAAACTAATTGAGTATTTCTTCTTTATGAAATGTAAATGAGGAGAAAGGATGTAACTAACCTGTGTCTTCCGCTAGTTTGTTGATCCAATCACTCCTCTCTTCAGTGGCTCTCAGCTCCTTGCTCCTTCACCGGCCCAACTTCACCGAATTCCTGCAAGATCACAAGAGAGAGAAACTACACGAAGATATAGATATACATTCATAAAAAGCTCAAGATCAGATTAAGCTAAACATGTAAGCATAACAAAACATCATTGGTACACAGCATGTAGGAGAAACTCAAATAGTTTATTGATAAAATAAGAAAGTCCAAGAGGAGATACAACCAAGTGAGTTCCAATCCAGCATCTACCTCCCAGCAAAGGAATCCCTTCCTCTCCTCCAACAAAGCATAAATCACCCAATGTACTAATCTCAATCTCAAACCAACAGCAATTCTCTGCAAAGTACAAAATTCCAGCCTCCTGGATCTCTGGGTGAGAGATCCATATATAGATGTAAGAAGAGAGGATGAGTCAGCTTATGTTTTGACTTGTGGCTTCTCTCTGTCAGTTCTTGCTTCCACTTGGAGGTTGAGAGCCTCTTACTCATCACTAGTCGAATTCATTGAGGCAAGTGTCATTGGAGAAGATTCTGGAAGCTTCCAGGGTCTTTCCACCTCGTTGAATGAGTTTTCCATTCGTCATTTCCCGCTCAGTGCACCCTAGTAGTGCTTTTAGGTGCGTTGCAACACACCCAGCTAGTGTACTGGGGTGCACTGCAATGCAGGTAGCTAGAAGAGCTTCTAAATTGATCCTGAATTGACTGTTTTTGAGTTGTTTTCAGTGGAGAACTTCTGGGAGAAGTTGTCATTGGTTGACCTTGTTCCTTTAGGGGCAGGAACAACTCTTTTAGGGACTTTGGATCCCTTGGATTATGGAAATTTCATGCTCAATGCTGTAAGGCACAAAAATGTCTATAACAACGCGGGGGGAAACATTTGCTCGTGTCTTATGTTTATTTTTTAACGAGCTTGAACTATGTGCTAAAACTGCTCATTGAATGGTCCCATTTCGATTTTACCATAAATAGCTTTGTTCTTTCAAAGATTGTACTGTATTTTCAACTGCTTCATCAAACTAGTCATAAATGAACAATATGCTTGAAAACGAGTTACAACACTAATATTTTGCTTTGAACTACATAAAAAGTAATGAAAAAGTGTTTTTACCTCTCATTTTACCATTTCATTTGAACTTTGGTTTGTTGGAGCTTTGGAGGTGCTTTCCCCCTTTGATTTTCATCAGCTGATTTCGGGAGATTCTGTGGAAGATTCTCGGCGCCGTATGGACCAGGTAGGAGCTAAACCTGAGCTCTTTCATTTCATGGTTTCTATTTTGCATTTTGAGCTTGATTCCTAGTTTTTCTGAGCCCCTGGGGTTTGAAAAACTCGTTCTGCCTTCAGCGCACCCTCTGTGTATCGAAAGGTGCGTTGAATGTTGGCCAGTCTGAAGGGCATCTGACATGCAACGCACCCAGAGCACTGCTGTAGGTGCGATGGGCACAGAGAAGGAATTCTGTGCACAATTTTTGATGGAAATTTTGCCTGTTTCTTACCAAAATCAGGATCTAACTCTTCTCTTGTTTGTTTTTCAGAGATCTTTGGAGTAAGATGACCATTACATGGCGAGAATGTGAGCATGAAGAAGAGGACATGCTTGCCCTACATGATCCAGTTACAATAAACGCACTGCAGAACTGTGGCTTGCTGAAGTTTTTCCGCATTTCTAGCATGAGACAACAGATCAACTTACTGATGTATTTGCTCGATGCTTGGGATCCTACCAACCAAGTTTTCTAGATCAGGGGCAAATCTATCCCCTTGACTGTAGTAGACATCTATTTCTTGACTGGCTTGTCGAGGCGAGGTGCCCCCATCTCTTTATCAGGTTCGGCCCGAGGAGGCGACTCTGTGAGAGATTATGTTTGCCCGTACTACAGAGAAGGATATCAGCCAAGTAAAGATGGCAAGATCATCATCCGTGATGTCACTGACAGGTCCCTCTGGACTATTCTGTTTACTTTTGGTAGGATGGCCAGTGGTGCGGCTCTTCATGTAGCCAACCGATCTTATATGCAGTATGCCTTGGAATGCCTCCAACCGAAGGTGTTCGACTGGTGCGACGTAGTACTTCTTGTGATGAAAGAACGGTTGATCAAGATAAAGAGCAGGAGGTTGAAGAACTTTGGGTATGGTTCTATTTTGACCGCCTTTGCCTTGGAGAAGATACCACTGATGCAGCCGCAGTATATTGCACTCGATTTACCTTCACCTACCGAACCACGTATGTAGAGATGGGTTGACCATATGTCTAGGCATGCTGGTCATACTCAGATTTCATTTTCTGATACCTTCTTCAGGTGCTTTGATTGTCAGGAGATGGTTTATTCCGAGTATCCATATGCTAGCATGGACTTCCGGGGTGATCCAGATTTAGTACTGCCGGATGGCGAACAGTGGGGCGCCATTGGTAAAATCTTTGACCATATTCCTGTTTATCGTTTTTTCATTCATAATGTTCTTGTGCTTTATTTTATCAAGACTTTAATCAAACTCATGTGTACATGCAGATGTTGGTCCTGTTTGTCCAGTAGTTCGCCTGAGAGTTCCAGCTACCGCCCCAGCAGGAGAGGCTGTCAGAAGGGCTATCCTTCATGACCTCGATGTGGCCGAGACTCTCACAGCATTACAGGAGCAGGTTGAGGGCCTCACTCTTGGTATTCCAAATGTGAGGACCGACGAGCTACCTTTGAGGCTACAGCGGCATACTACTAGTGTGCCAAGACGATGGACTCGTCTCTTACGCATGATTGCACAGGCTGTGACTTGCTATCATGAGCATCATTAGACTAGGGTGCCCCCTAGCATTTTGAGTTTTTGGGTCACTTGACCGATTTTGTCTTGGTTACAGAACATTATGTGTAAACCATAAACAGTTATATATATATATATATATATATATATATATATATATATATATATATATATATATATATATATATATATATATATATATATATATATATATATATATTATTTTCGGAGTTTTATTTTGGTTAAGTTACATGATCCAAATGCAAACATTGATGATATGTTTCTTTTTATAAATGTTGCAAATGTCTATCTAACACATAATTTGCTAATGAGTCAGTTAATGTGTTTAATTTTCTGGAAATGTGTTGATATTGAATAAAATCAAATTGTCTTTCCAAAATCTTAACCCTCAGGAACATGCGATAAATAGCTGGGTTTCGGACGAAATATATACCATTGAGTTGTAGTATTACGAGTTGTGATTCTAGCCTGACAATTAGTCGGCGTATACCATGTGTGATGGCATCAGAGAGAAGTTCTATCAATGCGCTATATTCAGCGATGTTATTTGTTGATCGACCAATACATACCCCTCTGAAACTTACTAACTCGCCGCTTGGATCAGAAATAGCCCAGGCTACGGAAGATAGGTTCCGCGAACTACAACTCGCTCCGTCGGCATATCCAACACATGACTCCAATAGGTTTGACATCTACAACAAATGTAAAAAGTGGATTACTTGACCAAAATAAACACTTTAGCGAAAACAAAAAAATAACAAAAGCATACAGGTTACCATTATGCATAGTAACGCTTGAGATACAACCCATTATGAGGTTGCGCCAATGGAATTCCGTCACAATCCATTAACTCGTAGGCTCATTTTGCTAACACTCGTTTAACAATATAGGGGCCCATCCATAAATACTTAAATTTACCTGCTCCCAATTTATCGGATTCTTGGTCGTAAAGCAAGACCAAGTCACCTTCTGAGAAGACACGGGGTTTGACATTTTTGTCGAACTGTGCCTTGACTCATTTCTTATGGGCTTCGTTAGCCAAAGTGGCATCACGACGGGTTTCATCCAATTGGATTAATTCCAAGAAACGAGCTTCTTCTTCTGAAGTTCCGGGGAGGAGATCAATTGCGAGTTTGAGAGACGAGATTTCACACTGGATTGGTAAGACTGCTTCCAGGCCATATACCAGTTGGAAAGGTGTAAACCCGGTTGCATTCCTTACTGATGTTTGGTAGGCCCACAAAGCTGAGTACAGGATTAGGTGCCACCTTCTTTTGTGAACTCCAATCATCCTTTGCAGCATGCGCTTTAGGACCTTGTTGATTGCTTCAACTTGTCCGTTGGCTTGCGGATAATATGGAGTAGAGCTGTCGTGAGACAACCCTAGTTTGGCAGCTAATTCGACCATCATGTGATTGTGAAAATGCGATCCATGATCTGTGACTATAGCCTGTGGTACGCCGAATCTGGCGACTACATGATTGAAAAAGAAGAGGGCAGCTGTTTCACCAGTATTATCTAATGTAGGCATCACCTCGGCCCATTTGGTAAAATCGTCAACTGCGACTATGATATACCCATGCCCCCCGATCGAGGTGGGGTTACATGTCATGAAATTGATGCCCCATTTGGCGAATGGCCCAACAGCCACTATTGGCTGCAGAGGTGCGGGTGGTCTTCTGGTTTTGCTATCGAAAATTTGACAAGCATTGCAACTTCTGACTGCGGTTATGCAATCTTTGAACATTGTTGGCCAGAAGTATCCTGCTCGTAAGATTTTTTGCGCTGTAGCATATCCAGACTGATGCCCCCCACACGCGCCTGAATGACAATCATTCAGGACTTTTTCGGCCTCCTCATGGGTGAGGCACCTTCTCAGAACTGTATCGATACCACGATGGTAAAGTGTATCACCGACGATAATGTAGTCTTTTGCTTGGTATCGAATATGTTTTTGTTCAGAGTGGGAGGTGTTTGGCCTGTATTTTTGGGTTTGGAGATAAATTATTATATCCCCATACCACTCATTGCTTGAAGATATCAGAAACAAATTTTCGTCCACGATTGTTTCTTCGGATGTTTCATCGTTGGACGACGATGGGAGATCGCATAATAATTCTGCGAAAACTAGAGCTTTCTTCGACTTGGATTTTACAAATTCCAAATCAAACTCTTGTAGTATTTCTATCCATTTTGAATATTTTCCCCCCAGCAACTGTCGCGACAATATATAAGTCATGGGGTTGCAATCTGACAGAATGGTAGTTTTCCGAAAGAGGACATAGTGTCGAAATCTCTGTATCGCTTGAACAGCTGCAAGTGCTAGCTTTTCAACGTAAGAATATTTGCTTTCTGTATCATTTAAGTTTTTACTTAAATAATATATAGGATGTTCAATTCCATCGACTTCTTGAACTAAAACCATTGCGATGGTCGTATCCGCTGCAGCCAGATACAGGTTAAAATCTTTTTGATAATCAGGAGCGTACATTAATGATGCTTTCATTAGTGATTCTTTTAAAGCATCAAAGGAAGCTTGCGCAACCTGATCCCAGACAAAGGGCACTTCCTTTTTCAAAAGACGTGTATAACCTTTAGCAAGTTCGGCGTAATTTGGAATGAACCTCCTTAGAAAGTTCGCTTTCCCTTGGAGTTTCTGAATCTGAAGCAAATTCGAAGGTGGAGGCAAATTTACGATTGCCTGGACCTTACATGGGTCGAGATGAATCCCATCCTTTGAGACTACAAAACCAAGTAAACGACCAGAACTAACGCAAAATACACATTTGTGTGGATTGAGTCGTATCTTGTAGTGTCGGCAACGTAGAAATATCGCTCTTAAATGCTGCGGGTGATCAGTCCGCTTTCGCGAATGAGCCGGAAGGTCGTCGAGGTATGGTTGAACGATGTTTTTGATGTCATGGAAGGCATAATTCATTGCCCTCCGAAACGTTGCCCCTGCGTTCTTCAAACCAAAGCGTAATTTTCGATATGCGAACGTGCCCCATAGACAAATAAATGCAGTCTTTGACTGGTCCTGTGGGCGGATATTTATTTGATTGTACCCGGAGAATCCATCCATGAATGAAAAGATTTCACATCTGGCGCATTCATCAATTATGTGGTCAATGAAGGGTGTAGGGTAGTTGTCTTTTGGACAAGCCTGATTTACATCCCTATAATCGACGCACACTCTAATTGTTCCTTGTTTTTTCATAACAGGGACAATATTCGATACCCAATCGGTTAGAGGAACCGGGTAGATGAAACCAGCATGGAGAAGTTTTTCAACTTCTGCCTTAATGGCAGCGGCTTTCTTGGGGTGCACCTTCCTTAGCCGTTGTCGTACTGGTTTGACATCTGGATACATCTTAATTTCGTGTTCAACGATACTTGAGTCAATGCCTGGCATTTCACTGTATGACCAAGCAAAGACATCTCTGAATTCGCGAAAAAGAGCGTTATATATTTCTAGTTCTGAGGGAGAACAACATTTGCCAACATAAATATTCTCTACAACATTTGTTTTGGTCAATATATTTATGGCGATAGTCTCTTCAATGTTGGACAAGTTTCGCTTGGAATCCACCGTGTTTACAGTATTTGATAGGAAATCAAAGACTGAAGGATGATAAAGTACATCTTGAGCATCTTCTCCACAATCCGGAAGAAGGGAATGATGGTGGGAATCATTCCATGGTGCCTCTTCAATTACCATCGATTGGACAATTCCTTCGTCGGTGACATGCTCTCACGACCAAGGATCTGAAGGGGTACCATATTCTTTAGACCTATCTATCCAAATGCTTGATGAGCGTTGATTTGGGTTTGCCTCCCATGCTAGGAACATTGATTGCTACAATATTTCCATTGGGCTTGGGGGCAAAACCATTGCACGATCCATGTCGATATCGTTTTCTGAGATCTTTTTAGAAGATATCATATTGCAGGTTCCTATCGACGCTACTTCCGCCAGGTTGATTGGAGGTGGAAGGGCGAAATTTCCCATTAGTATAGGATCTTTTAGTAGGACTACTCTAATATTTTGAAGCGAATGGGGGCTTCCATGGATCATGGGAATGCTTCCTGTAACTTGAGAACCAATGCAGAGGAAGTTTTGTTGATCGACGATTGTAATCCCTCCTTGAAAGGGACATGCAATCTTCCTAAAATAGGTCGACACAACAGCCGCCATAGCATATATCCATGGTCTTCCTAGTAGGATGTTGTAATCAAGATTTCCATTGATGACTTCAACATCTATTTCTACTGTTTTACCTCCTAGTTCAACTTTCAAGTTACTTAGAATACCATATGGGGTATATGTCCTTCCGTCGAATGCTTTTAATGTCGTCGAAGATCGCGACAAGGTTGGAGATCCTAAAGTTTTCCAACAACTCATCGACATAATGCATGTAGATGCCCCCTCATCAATAATTGTTCGACGAATAGTTTTGTTGAGGGATTTCACTTGAACAAGGAAAGCTAGTTGAGCTGGTAATTGAGGATCGTATCCTTTATGATCGAAGGATACAAGATTGGAATCCTTTGGGTCAATCCCACCAATGGCTGATAATAAAGCCTGCCTTTGGGATGGGCAATTCTGCAGTACTTCAAGAGTCGACATAGCGGATGGCGATTGGGCCAAATCTTCCACTATATTATAATGTTGTGCCGCTCTATCGCGGGGATTAAACGTCGACTTGTGTACTGCTCCCTTTGGCGGTTTTATTGTTAATTCAGGAATGATGGGTGGCACAACTTCTGTCGAAGTTATTGTCGAACTACTAGGTTGATCTTTATCCTTGTTGTTCGACAGCTGTGGATTCCCATAATCTTTGTTCCTTGTCGATATCAAAGCATCATTTAGCTGTTTTGAAATCGACAACATTAGCACTTGAGACGGGGAAGCATTTCCACTTTCAACCAGATTTTTTCCTGGATTTGGAAACGGATCAGTTAACACTGCAGAGGTTTTCGAATTCTTGAAGAATTTTTTAACCTCAGCTCTGTGTGGACAACTGGCGGTCCAATGATCTTCATCACATATGAGGCATGGATTTTTTGGTTTCCTATCTCCAGGAGGGTTTGAAGAAGATTTTTTAGGTGATGATTCCTCCTGTTTCTTCTTCTTCCCTTTGCCTTTTTTCTTGCTCCCTGGTTTTTTGGTTTCTTTGCCTTTATTTGTTGATACGGCATTTACTTCCGAAGCAAGAAGTTCATCTTTTGCATTTTGACTTGAAATCTTACGGGCCTTTTTGGATGTAGCCTTTGTCGATTTCGTGTCTGTTGTGCCAATCATGCCATCCCAATAGGGAAAAGTGTCTATTTAGAACTGCTCTATCCCACTAAGGTGTGACAGCTGCCTTAGAAACAAACAGACAAAAACTACTTTTGTTTTTCCTTTATGAATTATAGATAGAGAGGAACAGAAAGACCAACCTCTGTCTTGTGCTTATCCTTCGATTCGATCCCCTCTTCTTTTATAGTCCTCAGCTACCTGCTCCCTTGCACGCTCAGCTTCACAAAGTACCTGTAAGATCACAGAAGCATAGCACTATACAAAGACATGGATCTATAATCATAAACAATGTAGGATCAGATGTAAATTGACCATACAAATGTAACAAGCATCAATGATACAAAAGCATGGAGGAAAACTCAAATAGCTTTTATTGATAAACAAGAAAAGAACTAGGAGGAGTTACAACCAGTTGTTCCGACCCAGCATCAACCTCCCAGCAAAGAAGCCCCTCTTCACCTCAAACAAAGCTTAGATCACCCAACAATCTGATGTTTGTCTCAAGAAACAAACAGCAATTCCTTACAATATGCAAAATTCCAGCCTCTGGATCTCTGGGATGAGTGATCCATATATAGATATCTGTAAGGGGGATGAGTCAGCTTATGATTTGATTAGTGTCTTCTCTCTGATAGTTCTTTCTTCCACTTGGAGACTGATGGCCTCTTACTCATCCTTGGTCGAATTCAGTGAGGCAAGTGTCACAGGAGAAGATTCTGGAAGCTTCCATTGCCTCTCCACCTCGCGGAATGACACTGCCATTTGTCATTTCTCGCCCATCGTACCCCACAGAAGGGACTTTTGAAATGCAACGCACCCTCACAGTGTATTTAGGTGAGATGCAATGCACTTAGCCAATGGAGCAGCTGCAATGATCCTGTTTTGACCAATTCTGAGCAGTTTGTCGTGGAGAACTTCTGGGAGAAGCTGTAATCTGTTGACCTTGTTCCTTTAGGGGTTAGAACAACACTTTTAGGGACTTAGGAGCCCTTGGTTTATGGACATTTCATGCTTGGGGTTGTAGGGCCCAAAAATTTCTATAACAGTTAGCATCCTTTTTTTTCTGAATTAAGACCAAATTTATTAAGAAAAGACATATGGTACAATCAAAGCTTGCAAAGAAGTGAAGCAAAAGAGCAGGGGGCCCATAAATGATATGAAATCAACATCGGTCCCAAAAAAACCACGGCACAAGCAGAAGAAAGTAGAGAGGACAGAAAGAACGAGCAGGTCTAGGGAGTCTACCCAGCATGGGTAGAATTTTCCAATCTACATTTTTTTCCTTTCTTTTTATTGACTTTGACCCAACCATTTTGGTATGGCTGGACCAGAACTACTTGCAGACTGATCTGAGCTAAAGGAGGAGACTCCTTGTCCGAATCAGAGGGTGAAGACTCATGAGAACGTTTCTGTGAGAACAGAGGTGCAAAAGGATCCAAATTGCAGGCTAAGGGCGAGTCCTTTGCACGCTCCAAGTTCTCCTCGTCCACTTCAGTGTCCTCCTCATCAGAGCTAGAGGACTCTATGTCATCCATAGGGGGTCTATCACAAGGTTTCCATCTCTTGGATTTGGATTTGCGAGTGATATTCTTCTTTTTGTTGAGGAACGCCGCACAAGAGTTCTGGAGATGCCCTGTCTGATGGCAATGGTGGAATTTGAAGGCTGTATTCTCATAGTCCAAAGTTTGCATCCAATGGAAGTCCCCGACTTTGAGGATGATCTGATCTGGAAGCCCTTTACTGATGTCTATTTCTACACAAATTCTGCCATAGGTGTATATTCCTTTCTCCCCTCTCCAGGTATCTGTTGTCAGGAAGTGACCAAGGGTGTCTTCTATTCCTTGAAAGACAGTAAAATTCCATAGATGTGCAGGGAGATTTGGAAGCCTGACCCAGATAGGAAGCTTGGATATGACCGCAGAGGAGGGGTCAAAATCTGGGAACCAAGGGGAGAGGAAAAGTCCAGCTGATCCCTAGAACCAGGGGCCCCCCTCTAAGGCTCTCTGGTAATATTCGTTGAAGGCAAAGACTACAATAAAGAAGCCTTTCGAACAGAAAAAGAGTTTGCAGTTGTTGGTCCAATTAGAATGGATCCACTGGTATAGATCAGTAGTGTGGGGCCATAGGCCATTAAATCTGCAAATGAGGGCTGTTTCTGCAAATGTCTGGTATTGATCATCCAAAGATGGATGAGAGATTTCAATGGCAGGGGATTCCTCCATTTTTTCCACCAAGAAAGGTTTGGGAGTCTCGGCGGATTGGATAGACTTCTTGGCCAGTTGTGCATGTACTGCATCTTTGTAGGAAAAACCTTTGGAGGCAGAGGATTGCCCCACTGCACCTCCCCTTAGACGAAGAGATAAGATCACTGTGGCATTTCTTTCTATATTATAAAAGGAAAGAGGTAGATTATTGTCAAGCTGCTTACCAACAAAGAGGAGCCACAGAAGAGAGGAAGGGATCCCCAACCTCTGTTTGAGAATCTTTGAGAGATGGCGCACTATGAAAGACAGCCGAACCTCAAGGAGCAGGGTTTTACCTATCAGAAGAATTATTTGGATCTGAAAACTTGCTTGATGGAGATGAATAAAATCTTGGCTGTCTGAATGAGGGATTGAGGTTGAAACATTGTGAATGCGGGCCTGCAGAGCCATCACCAGATCCTGGCTATACTGCTGCTGCATATGGACGAGAGCGGTAGTTGCCGGAGAAGGGAGTCTGCGGGCAGGGACGTGGATTAAGAAGAGCCAACAGCCCAAAATGGAAAAGGCCAGAGCGATCCATCTTGTCATAACGTAGTTTGACAACCAAATAGCAATGGCGTCCAGAGTAGACTCAAGCTGAGGGGCCAAAGCGCCAAGGAACCCAGTTCTTTTTCTCCACATCGCCCACCCTTTCTACCATGGCACATAGGCTAAAGGGTAGCATCTCACACCATTCTTGCTCCTGGCATGTCTGCACGGGTTCCAAGTGGTAACCATCTTGGCTAATCGGTCCTGAGCCGTAGGTATGATCCCATCATTCTCGTTGCTGTAAGAGATCAGAGACCCATTTCTTTGCCCCACATAAACCTCCCTACATTCAGATCCATGGCCACACCTCCAGGACGGCGCGAACCAGCAAGCAGCTGCAGCTTTCGAGACCTGAAACCATAGGGCGGGAGAAAAATCGCCTACGCACTCCATCTCTCCTTTCAACTTATGGCATTAAACTCTATTAATGAATCAAGGCATGGTTAGCATCCTTAATGTCATTACAATTCTTGGAAATTTTTTTTATCTCTCCTTCCATATAATATTCACCATAAGGTCTTTGTTACATTCTTCTCGATGTTCATTGTATCAAACAAGTGAACAATTTCTAGGTGCTCATAGTAGGGGAGTCTATTGAATTTCTCGGGATAAATTTTCATTCCTCATGGAAGTGCCCTGTAATTAATTCCTTCACAAAATACAATGTGAATCATAGATAAAGATATTATAACATCAATATAACCTATATGTTAGTACAATGAAGAAAATCCCATAAAAAGATAAAGTAATCCAAACATATTATGTATATTGATACATAGACAATTTAATCCATACCTTGAGAGACTATTATATAGCAACTTCCATGAATAAGGTGTCATTCTTTGTGGTCTTCCTCTAGTCTCTTATTTCCCATTGAAAATATATTTTTCGGTACCTATGGTTCTTAAAAAGGAAGTGCCTATACTCATCAAACACCTCTTTTCCTAAGTTTCTTGAATTATGAGATTTAATCTTAGGACCAAAAACTGGATAAGAAAATTTACCCTTTGTTTGAATACTTGCAAGAGATGGAATAAATTTTCTATAAATTTCAAGTATGTACAATGAAGTTCGAAATATTTGAAAAACCTACATGAAATGAACTTCATAAAATCAAAAATTATTAAAGTTCATGGTTATATATTGATTGAACATACAATACATAATTACTACATATATGAGTAAATAAAAAAAATTATAAGACATAATTATAAGGCATAATTGAACATATACGAGTAAGTTAACAAAAAATTATAGGGCATAATTATGAAACAAACAAGACAAATAAGATGTTATTGTGCTAAAATAATATATTCTAAACAAATTAATACATGGAACAATCATCGCTAACATTATGTGCTCCCTCTTTATTGACTTCCACATAGGAATATTATTGCTGATAACAACAATGGGCCACACTGAGTAAGTAGATATGCCCTCTCCAAATGTATTAACACTGTAAGATGCTAATGAAAGCTTAAGATTACGATTAGTTAGAGCATTGGTCTTATGGCCCAGGTGAGTTTAGCTTGGGCCCTTACACCAAGCTTCATTATTTGGAATGTCTGGAAAGAAAGGAACAATAGAATCTTCAAGAATGTTAAGAAATCTTCCCATTGCCTTTATGATTTGATCCTAAAACAGCTTAAGGAGACGGTTGGCACTATAGTTTGAAATCTCCCTACAAATCCGCCTTAAGCAACAAATTTAAGGATTCTCTATCAGCTAGAGTTGCAGGGACTTATTTGTCAGGGCCTGGATAGGAAAGTTTCAATTTTGGATCCTGAGCTAGATTTTTGGCATCCTCCCCCTAAGGGTTTTTTGAAATTCAACATTGATCGCACTTCAAAAGGTAATCCAAGAATGGTTGGCTATGGATGGGTGTTAAGGGATGAAAATGGAAGTATTTTGTTCATGTTCTATTGCCATTTAGGAAGAGCCACCAACAACATGGTGCAATTAATGGCTATGGAGCAATGTATAGAGTTCCTGGTTCAGGATAACTGCCAAAATGTGATCATTAAAGCTGATTCAGAGTTAATCATTAACTCGGTCAAGAAACTGGAGGCTGATCCAAGTCTTTCAATGGATTCATAGTCACCTCTAGCACCTGAGAACAATTAGTTTTATACATGTGCGAAGAATGGCCAATAAACTGGCAGATTTTTTGGCCAATCAAGGAGTGATTTGCACAGATAACAAGGTGGCGACGAACTAGCATGAACTACCTTAGAATAGATTAAAAGAAAAGTTTCAAGACCAAGCAGATGAAGATAAGACATTTTTTACGAAAAGAGCCATGGAGGCAGGGTACAGATAACTAGCAATTTTTTTTGTTTAGCAGTTTGCTCATCGTCGGGTCTTTTGAGGGTTTGCTCATAGTCAGGTCTTTAAAGGGTTGTTTGGGGGTTTGCTCACAGGTGGGTCAACATTCGCATTCCAGGTTGATATGTTCACTACAGTTTCCAGATGCAATAGCACGGGTGATTCGGTTTTTTGGATAACAGGCAGGAGGGCGGTTGCTTCAGGTCATATCAGTTCAGGAAGGGTATATGCAGAGAGTGGTTGGGAGATGGGAACTCTCGAAAGTTGTGAAACCAGGGGTTTTTCCTCTTTGTTCGCAATACCGTGGACTAAGCGGTTTTTCGATGATCATAGCCCTAACAAGAAGGAAGCGATTTTTCCTTTTCGGGAGTGATTCCATTCAGCGTGCTCCATGTGGCGATGGGGTCAGGAGGAATACCACCCTCATCGCACGCTATTGTTCGTGAATGTAGGCAGGTGCGATATGATCCTAAACCATTAGATCTTGCAAGGCAGATCTACAGATGAGATTGATCAAGCATGTTGGTGGGTCCTTTTGGTAAACGTTGCACTACTTACCTTAGTGATATTAGCCATAACTATTGGATCGAGCGGGGAGGTTCGACAGTTGAGATTTAAGAAGCAAGTTAGGAAAATGGCGGGAAGCAATTTTGTTACCGGGAATAGTTTCTATATAGAACTGCTAATCCCACTAAGGCTGGTAGCTACCTTAGAAACAAACAAAGTAAAACTACTTTCGTTTTCCTTTATGAAAGATAGATGAGAGAAGAATAAAAGAGACCAACCTCTGTCTTGCGCTTGGTTCTTTGTTCGATTCCTCTCTCTTCTGATAGTCCTTTGCTACTTGCTTTCTCGTATACCCAGCTTCACAGAGTACCTGTAGAATCAAAGCAGCATAACACTATACGAGAACATAGATCTATTATCATAAACAATTTAGGATCAGATGTAAATTGACCATACAAATGCATAAAACATAAATCACACAAGAGTATGGAGGAAAACTTGAATAGCTTTATTGATAATCAAGAAAGAGCCAAGAGAGTTACAACCGATTGTTCTGACCCAGCATCATCCTCTCAGCAAGTAAGCCCTTCTTCACCTCATGAAAATCTTAGATCACCCAACACTATGATGTTGCCTCCGGATCTCTAGTATGAGGGATCCATATATAGATGTCTACAAGGGAGATGAGTCAGCTTGTGATTTGATTAGTGTCTTCCCTCTGATAGTTCTTGATTCCAATTGGAGATTGATGATCTCTTACTCATCCCTGGTCGAATTCAGAGAGGCAAGTGTCACAGGAGAAGTTTCTGGAAGATTCCATGCTTCTCCACCTTGCGGATTGACCCTACCATTTCTCCCTTCTCGCCTGTCATACCCCATAGAAGGGATTTTTGAAATGCAACGCACCTACTGCATGTGTTTAGGTGGGATGAAACGCACTTTGCCTCTAGAGCAGGTGAAATAGTCCAGTTTTGACCAGTTCTGAGTAGTTTTTCATGGAGAACTTCTGGGAGATGCTGTAATCAGTTGACCTTATTCTTTTAGGGGTTGGAACAACACCTTTAGGGACTTAGGAGCCCTTGGTTTATGGAAATTTTATGCTTGGGGTTGCAGTGCCGAAAAATGTCTATAACAGTTGCCCCCTAAAGCATGAGGTTGTTAATCTTTTGATGTCGGGTGAAATGCTTTATCATGAGGATCCGAAGTTCTTTCAAGATGGAAGGAGACCTGTAATAAGATACAATACAATACATTATCTTCATAATTTTTTCATGATCTAGCTGAGGCGGGCATTCCCATGCTCAACTTTATAAATTCATTTTCCATGTACATGAGACAGACAATCGTCTGAGTGTAGACTGATGATTCTAGTAGAGCCATCATCCCTTAGATTGGACGATTATCTGTTTAGCAATGATGTACATTTGATGTATTTATTTTCTTGAATATATATCGCAGCCCTGATGGATGAAACTAGATCCGGGGTCTTCAATCTCGTTCAATATTCACTCAAAGTACAAGTCGATCCATGTGAGAGATGTTCTGGAGTCGAACATGGAAAGACATCGCCTGATTACCAGCCAATGATGTAAGCTGTTAACAGGTGCGAGAGGAACCACCGATAATGATAATGACCCTCAAGGTACTGCAGTACAATTCACGTGGTGTGAATAAGGGACTTGGCGTTGAACACCACGTAAAATATTTCGGTTGAAGGCCATTGATGTAAACCTGTCGTTGGAAGTGAGAAACCTGCCATTGAGGCATGCAAGCTTCAATGTACTGAAAGGGGTGTTCCTAGATTGACTTCTTGGATAATGAGCTGATGTCGACAAGAAGCGATCCGTCATAGGAGGGCCTTAATGAATCCCACATCAATGACACTGAACAGAGCAAATGATTTTAATCTAGGTGAAAATGATCTGGTGATATAAGGTTCAGGGTGGTGGTCATGAAAGAATGAAGCGTAAATGTATTGTAGTGGGTGAGACACAGGTGAATTCTCTGAGTCTCTTGAACATACCGGCGACATTGACATGATGGATCGGTAGCATTAACCCCAAATGTGGATGGTGTGATGGGACCATGGTGATGTGACTAGTGAATGAAACAACCCAACCCAACTTGGATGCAGAGTGAAAGTGTCATGTTCAAGAGCGACTTGCTACCAACAAAGTTTTTTTCAAGTTTTCTTCCCAATTTTTCCCCAGTCATTGCTAAATAGTACCTCTTTATTTTTGTCAAGCTTGAGGAGGATAACATATGCTTGTTCTATAATTTGCCCTTCGGGCAAACCCATCGCTATGCTTTAACGAGCCTAGCGATAATGAAACTCGTTCTTGTTTGTTATGGACAAGTCTATCGCTATTAGGTTTTAATGAGTTTAACGACAAAGATAACTCGGTCCTTTTCAATTTTAGAGAGTTTGAAAAAGGGACGTAAAGGAAACTCCTACAATCCTTTTTCGTCATCTAATCCCTTAGGTCTGAAAAAGTATAAAACATACAGAAGGGATGAATCGATACTTTTAACGAGCCGAACAAAACAAGCGCTCGATCTTTTTGTGTAATAATCCCCCAGGTCCAAAAAGATTAAAATCTAAAGGAGGGATAGCTCTTCCGGTCACTTTAACGAGCTGGAGAGGCCAATGGCTCGGAAATCTTTTCATATTTTACGATTCAGTTGAAAAGAGCTTAAAGGAGACTCGTCTTTGAGGAACGAGTGATAAATTCGGGTAGCAGCTGATTCCAGGTAAGGTTTGGAATTTCCCAATCACGACAGTGTCACATGGATGGCTAATAGGGTCACTCTTCGCAGTTGTTCCTCAAAAGGGGTAAACAATCAAGTGGAGGTGAATGATCGGCCAATACAAAGTGGAGGTGATGATGAGAACACGACCAAGGCTTCAAAGGCTGAAGTACTACATTCACGATGGTTATTTACCGGAAATTGGTTCATTTTTTAATGAGCTTAAACACTGGGGGAAACATTTGCTCATTTCTTATGTTTATTTTTAACGAGCATAAAGTCCGCGTTAAAACTGCTCGATCCAGTCGTATAATAAGAATGTCTCATTTTAAAACGGCATTTTCTCAAAGCTTTGCCCCACATCCTTTCTTTATGCAAGTTAGGAAACAACCAATCCTACGAGTTTAAAGGGTTAGAAGACTTACAAATTTAAAAACATAAATGGTCACTCTTCGCTTGCATGCCAAAAGGTTTGCATGCCCCCAGGTATAGAGACATAGAGTTTCAAGGTTACCCCGCAATTTCGCAGACAAAACATTTGTTTTGCCAAGAAAGGCCTACCTCTTTCGGGTTACCAAAGATTGTTCTATTTGTACCCCAAACAAAACACTTCTTCGGCGATGTCTACCGAAATAGACAAAGGCGAGTGGCGCAGATGCCTCCACTCACATAACTTTGACGAGGGAATATTATTCCAGTCTAACCCCCTTTTCCAATTATGGACGGGAGTGTCAGACAAGTCATATATCTCTCGCGGAAACCTACCCTATACCTGAATTTTTCTCGCTGAAGCAAACCAGGGTGCATGCCCCCTGGGTTTTAGTCATGTCCCCTGAATCACTCGTGCTCATCAGGTGGACGTACTGGGGACTGATGAGACATTCCTTGCATGAAAAGACCATTCAGGGATGGTATATGACTATTTGCTATGCGTGAACCGGGGAATGAAAGCTGGTCTACGAGCTTGACCACTCTTCCTTTGTGCGGAAAACACATTACTCTAAAGAGTGAGGAGACAATGGCTCCCATGCAATAAATATAGTCTCGCCCAAGGAGTAGATTATAATCTAGGGGTCCTTGGACTACCATTACGTTCATGTGAACGGTTTTCCCTCTTAATTTTATGGGCACATTGGGAAGGATCCCTAACGGTTGACTGGTTCCTTTGTCAAAGCCTGTTAGATTTCTCATCTCAGGCAAAAGCGATGGCGAACCAAGCGCTTTCCAAGAAGTTGAGGAAAGGATACTCACAGAAGCCCCTTCACCTATGATGGTACCGGCCATAACCATTCTATATACTTGAGTGATGATTCAGAATGGTATACTAGCCGGTAAACGGGGTCTACCTAGTAGATTCCAATCAAATGAAACGACCAGGTTGCTTGGAGGTGGGACCGAATAGACGGCCGGGTATGACTCTGATGAAATTCCTTCCTACGGTAAAGGAACGGGTAGACTTCCCCCATGTTCTTCGGAGTCTGTGCTTACGAAAAGAACTTGGACGGTGTCATCCTTGTTCTCTTCGATAAGTGTATCATCTGAAGATGGAACCTCTGAAGGCAAGACTGGGTCAACTGCCGCCTCGACCTTTTGACTTTCATCTAGCGTTGATTCAGATGGTTTTTCTTCAATGATAGATGCTTCGGCCGACCACAAGGGCGTGTTAGCCGGATTTTCAACTAGTGACAGACTCGGCAAGAGTTTTTTATATCCAGGAGGAAGCTGTAACGGTGAAACCGGACGATCGTCTAAAACTATTTTAGCCTCATCTAAGAAGGGACAACGATGGATGGCATGATCACCTTCACACAGTTTACAAGGAAATTTACATTTTCCTTTTTGTCCATGGGCTTCACTTTCACTAGTTGACGGTGTACTTTCAACATGATCATAAGAGGTTGACAACACCGGATTGTGCAAATGAGGAGACCAACCCCTTAAGATCTGAGGGATGCAAGGACAATCTCAATGAAAGTGGTCTCCCTTGCAAATGGCGATTTAGGCCTGATCCGTGCAGTGTGTGGATTTTCGCTAGACAATGCTTGGTTGCCCCTTTTCACCTTTGGCTCCTTCTTCTTCTTAGGTACTTGATTTTTGGCTTTACCAGCTTCATCAAGTGAAGAGGAAGGAGGAGAGGAAGAATTGGACGAAGTAGAGGGTTGGGGGGTAACTCTGGAATCGTTTAGTTGCTGACTCGATTGTTCGGGAATCGCGGTGTTCTGAATGAGGAGGTTGAGAAAAGCCATACGGGCAAGCCTATTGTCAATCGCGGAAGCGACAATGTGGCCATATGGGGCGCACCAACATCTCCCCATGAGGAGAAGGGACTAGGATTTCCTCCAAGGGGAACTCCTTGGTTGGTGGACTCCATTTTTCTTCAACCTAAGACCAACATAGGGAAGGTGATGATGATTCTGTTTAAAATAAATTTTAAACACTTTGACACAACTTGTTTTTTCAATTTTTAAGAGTCGAGAAAAAACAAAATATGACTCTAGTCGCCTTCGATTTTTAATGAGCCTGAAGTGACAAGTGCTCAGATGGACCTTTTCTGTTAAGGAGTCTGAAAAGGAACGAAAGGGACTGCTCTGGAAATCTAGGCAAAGGGATTACCAAACCAATCACAAAACTACAGAATACTTTTTACGATACGGCAGTCAATCTTCCCGAATGTTGTGTTCAGTGCATTGCGATTGATAGGGCGGCAGACACGGCTTCCTATGGACAAAGGATTAAGCCTATTATGGTCTCCCAAAATCTACTCGACAGTACGTGGGAGCACAAGTCCGTACTGGCACTTATTGTCTCAAAGTGGAGGAATCACCCAACCAACAGTGAAAAGAATAGTTACCAGGCTTTACGACACCGGAATACGTCTCTAGCCTAGACTTCTAGATGTTGTGCATTAGGTTCCAAAGCATTGTTAGATTCATTAAATTTATTTTATAGTTGATCTTGCTTAAGAAATTTTCCTTTTAGGTTGACCGCGTGATGTAGAGGTACAATTCCTAAAATGCAATCTAAGATGATAAACAGTCGTTTTATCTTCTTTGTGCAATGAAAATCCTAGCTACTAAGGAAAGAGAGACAGTATTCTTTCAACAAAGAGCAAAGAGCACACACTATATGCACTATCCTAAATCAAACCAATCAAACAGTCTAAATGCAAATGCACATGCACGTATTTGTTTTCAGCCTTCTTAATATGTGAATGATAAAAAGAAAACACTTTGCGATTTGGAATTGAAAACACTTTGCGATTTGGAATTGAAAACTTTCTTTTGACACTAGAAAAACTACAAATTCAGATCAAATACAATAGTAACAGGGTAATCAACTATCAAGAGCAATCAGACTCTCTTATATGACTGAAAACGACACTTGAGACACTCTCAAATCAAGAAACGACAATACAATTACGTTACTTCTTTGTAAAGGAGAACTGAAAATGACTCAAAAAATACATAAAAACATTTACAGTTCTTTGCACAATAGAGGTGGAATAACAGCAAGGAAAGGGGTTTCAAACAGAGGTGTACTGACTACAGGTAGTAAAACTCTTGAATAGATCTGAAAAGAGTGAACACAGTAACCAAAATTTAGGAACAATGCCTAGTCTGATCAGCACACCTGTAACACAGTAAAACGGAAATGCAACACACATACTACACTCGGGAAGTGCGTTGAATTTGAGATTCACAGAACAGACAGTGCGCTGGACCAGGGACGAGACTTTGATTGGGTTCCGGGTCACAGTTTGCAGTTCAGTTAAGAGATTTTGGCCGAGCAAGTGGTAATCAGTAAATCAATCACAGGGGTAGATCTAAGGAAGTTACTAGAGCCACCACAAGGGCAATTAGAGAGTTTGTAAATCAGTTGTTTAAATCATAAACAAAACCCAGAGATTGACTAAAGCAACGTTGATCTACTTTGCACTTGCATAGCAAATGCAGTTCGAAGGCTAGCTGGCTTGACTTCAGGCTCTGTCTGTAAGTTTATAAAGTAAACAAATGTAGATGAACAAACAATCTACTCGCTCCCCAGTGGAGTCGCCATTTTGTTACCGGGAATAGTGTCTATGCAAAACTGCTAATCCCACTAAGGCTGGTAGCTACCTTAGAAACAAACAAAGTAAAACTACTTTCGTTTTCCTTTATGAAAGATAGATGAGAGAAGAATAAAAGAGACCAACCTCTGTCTTGCGCTTGGTTCTTTGTTCGATTCCTCTCTCTTCTGATAGTCCTTTGCTACTTGCTTTCTCGTATACCCAGCTTCACAGAGTACCTGTAGAATCAAAGCAACATAACACTATACAAGAACATACAGATGTAAATTGACCATACAAATGCATAAAACATAAATCACACAAGAGTATGGAGGAAAACTTGAATAGCTTTATTGATAATCAAGAAAGAGCCAAGAGAGTTACAACCGATTGTTCTGACCCAGCATCATCCTCTCAACAAGTAAGCCCTTCTTCACCTCATGAAAAGCTTAGATCACCCAACACTATGATGTTTCCTCAAGAAACCAACAACAATTCCTTACAAGATGCAAAATTCCAGCCTCTGGATCTCTAGTATGAGGGATCCATATATAGATGTCTGCAAGGGAGATGAGTCAGCTTGTGATTTGATTAGTGTCTTCCCTCTGATAGTTCTTGATTCCACTTGGAGATTGATGATCTCTTAATCATCCCTAGTCGAATTCAGAGAGGCAAGTGTCACAGGAGAAGTTTCTAGAAGATTCCATGCTTCTCCACCTTGCGGATTGACCCTGCCATTTGTCCCTTCTCGCCCATCGCACCCCATATAAGGGCTTTTTGAAATGAAACACACCTACTATATGTGATTAGGTGGGATGCAATGCACTTTGCCTATGGAGCAGGTGAAATGGTTCAGTTTTGACCAGTTCTGAGTAGTTTTTCATGGAGAACTTCTGGGAGATGCTGTAATCAGTTGACCTTGCTCTCTTACGGGTTGGAACAACACCTTTAGGGACTTAGGAGCCCTTGGTTTATGGACATTTTATGCTTGGGGTTGTAGTGCCCAAAAATGTCTATAACAAATTTGTTCATGGCGGCAAGAGGCTTATCACTCATTCCATTGATTCATGGGTAAGGGAGTTGTGCGGATTTGAAAACTTTTTAATTTGGCACTTTTGTTCCTCTTCGGGTACGAATCTAGTTTCTTGTATTTTTCTTAAGAGAGTTGTAAGGTTTGGTTGTAGGGGGCGGGGCTTTTGCCTTGGGCCCAATTACAGGTTCTCTCCTTGGTCCACGGCCCATCGAGTTTGTTGTGTTTTATGTACTTTATTTGGTGATTAATGAATTAGAAGGTACGACTCTTGCATTAACAAAAAAAAAAGCTTAAGATTACGAGGTTCATTTTTAAAGTTTGGCCACTTTTCCTCCACATTCCGAAATGCAGATCCATCCATAGGCATTCGAAGAACACCATCTTCACTTCTTTTCCTTGCATTATAATCCATGAGTTTTTGTTACGCCAATTGTTGTAGGCATCGAATTATGGGAATATAACAAAGAACCTTTCAAGGCACCTTTTTTGTTATTTTATCGGTTTGATATCTACTCTCATCACATTTTAGCCATTTATATTTCAACGCATGTTCTTCAAAATAGAGAATATCATAATTAGGGCATTCATGAACAACTTGATACTCCATTCCAATATCTTTCACAACGAGATTGTAAATCTCGATATGTACAAGGTAAAACATTTGATGGTGGTAACAACAATTCACCTAATAATGTATAACAAAAAAATAGTATTGATTAATGTACTTAAGAATATTGATCATAAATATTGTATCCAAATGTTACAAATTAATGAAATGATGCAGATCAACATACTATCATTAAAAAATATGGAAAAAATAACTTATTTATCATGTATATAGTACTAAATGTCACAAAATATATTACATGCCTTAGGAGTTGTGTCACACATGTGTTTGCTAAACGATTCACCAAGTTTAAGTTTACCAACAACAATACAAGAAAGAGAACAAATGTTTTTGAGACTTCATAAAGAGGTTCAATATTCCTCTCAAATACAAGTAAATCAAAAGCAAAGTCATCATACTAGTTTTCATCATCATCCATTCCAACATTATGAAATGTCTCGATCAATATAATTTCCCCATCTTCTTCAACTATATTATCATAATCATTATCTTCTTCCATAGGATCATTAGTTTGATCCTTAATATTAATCTCTCCATATTCTTGGACATGCGCTTGTACTACTTTCTACAACCACCTCTTCCTCGTTGGGAAATTCCCTAAGGGGGCCATATTATACAATCACAATCAATAAAATAATATTAGTATATATAGAAAATATTGAAACGTCGACATAACAATAATTTACAAATATAATATATAAGGTAAACAATGACAACAAAGATAAAGAGAAAGAAAAATTAGGTCAGACCAAAAAACAAAGACAACAAATCAATGACGATGCTTGTGCAATTTATCAAGATATATAAGAATACGTTGAAAAAAATCTAAGAAAGATGTTACTTTTCTTGACATGTAGGAAGTGAGACACTTTTTGAGATATATAGTTATGACCATAATAAAAAACATATTTATCTTATTTTGCATTCATCATTTTAATTCCATATTCTTTCTTAATGTCATATTTTTCATAATATACTTTAAAACCTTATTAATATTCCTCCATAAAAACCCATGATTAACCTCTAAATCCACTAGGTCCAAATTAAACCCTTAAACATACATTAACCCCCTAACACCTTAACCCAATTCTCCTAATCCCTTAAACCCATAATCCCTAATCCCTTAACCCCTAAACCCTTAAACAATATCCCCTTATGCCTAAGCCCATAAAGTAATTAACCCCTAACTCGACCTAACCCCTTAAATGACCCTAACGAAAATAATCAAATAATATTTCTAGTCCACATCAACATGACAACATAGTTCAAACACCTCACAAAAGAATATTATAAAATACATTTACAATAGAGAGATAATACAATTTACAATACAAAGACATACAATCTAAAATACATATACATATAAACATTTACAAAAAAAATCTACAATACAATGACATATAATAAATAACTGTTATGAAACCAGCTCACAAAAGATAGAAAAGAGAGATCACGCCTTAGAATTCAGCCTCTTCGAGGGGGCAACCTCCTTTACATTACATAAATGAACAATTCTTGGATGATACAAATGACAAAACCTCCTTTCTATATATAGGAGTCTAAGGAGTCACAATATAATCCAGCCGACCTAACAATAATAATATAAAGCCACAAAAATAACAATAGAGGGATTCTATGGGGCACAAAAATAACAATATGGGGGTAATAGGGGCACAACAATATAAATAAGGGGTATAACTACAATAGTAATGGGGTAATCACTAGTATTATAGGGACCCAACATGCCCCTCTCCTTCAAAAAAGTGTTGTCCTCAACGCTTGAGTAGTTCTGGATACTTCTGCATAAAATTCTCATCCTCCCATGTGGAATCTTCAGCGGATAAGTTCTTCCACTTGATAAGATACTCTGAAATTGATCGATTTCGTAGCTGTCGAGTTCTTGTTTCTGTGACTGCTTCCGGTTCCAATATAATTTTTCCTTCCTCGTCAAGTTCTGGCAATATTGTTTGAACTGGGAGCTTGTCGCCTATAACCTTCTTTAAACATGAAACATGGAAAACTGGGTGCAATCGAGAAGCTGCAGGAAGCTCCAATTTGTATGCCATAGTACCAATCTTTTCCAACACCTTGTACGGACCATAATACTTTGGTGATAATTTATTATCCTTCTTAGCTTGCTTTAGGGACATTTGCTTATATGGTTGTAGCCGTAGGAATACCCAATCACCTACATCAAAACTTCTTTCACTGCGATGTTGATCTGCCTGTTGTTTCATTCTATTTTGTGCCAACACGAGGTTATCCTTTAAGAGTTGGAGGACTTGTTGTTGATGTTCGATGTGATGTTCCACTGCCTGAACCTTAGAATTTTCTCTTAAATATGATGTGATGGATGGTGGTTGATACCCATAAAGTGCCATAAATGGGGTCATTTTTGTTGCTGTATGGAAGGAAGTGTTATACCACCATTCAGCCAGAGGCAACCATTTGACCCATTGTGTCTGTTTATCAGATACAAAGCAACGAAGATATCCTTCCAAACATTTGTTTACTATCTCAGTTTTCCCATCAGATTGAGGATGATAAGATGAGCTATGAGCTAACTGAGTACCAAGACAAGAAAATAATTCTGTCCAAAAATTTCCAGTGAAAATGGGATCTCTGTCACTTACAATAATCTTTGGGTTTCCATGTAGCTTTTGAACTGTTTCCATAAATGCAGTAGAAACTGTACTGGCTTTAAATGGATGTGATAATGCACAAAAGTGTGCATACTTGGTAAGTCTGTCAACTACCACCATGATGACACTCTTTCCCTCAGACTTGGGTAAACCTGTGATAAAATCCATTGAAACCTCCTCCCAACGTTGGCTTGGAATGGATAAAGGTTGTAATAGACCCGGTGTCTTAATTGTTTCAACTTTATTTTGTTGGCAAACCAAACATTCCGCCACAAACTTTTGAATATCTGATTTAAGGCCATCCCAAAAAAATTCCTTCTTAACCCTGTGGTAAGTTTTTAAAAATCCTGAGTGCCCTCCTAAGGGAGAAGTGTGCAATTCCATAAGAATCTTTTGTTTTAGCTGGGAATTCTTACAGAGGTATAAGCGATCTTTGTACCATAACGAATCATTTTTCCAGCTAAATGTATCAGAAGTACTGGAATCTTGTTGTAGCTTTCGAATAAGTGCCCACACTTCTTCGTCATTCTTCCATTCCTCCCTTGCTTCGTTTATCCAATCTGGTTGGATAATAGAAATGGCACACAACAATGCTTCCACATCCTCATCCTTTCTTGAGAGTGCATCTGCCACCACATTTTGCTTCCCTTTTTTGTAGATGATTTCAAAGTCATAACCCAACATCTTTGTGACCCACTTTTGTTGCTCTTCAGAGGATAATCTTTGTTCTAAAAAGTATTTAAGGCTATCATGATCCGTTTTTACCTTGAAGTGTCTTCCCATTAGGTAGGGTCGCCATTTCTTAAGTGCATGGAGTATTGCCAACATTTCCTTCTCATAAATAGCTTTGCTTAAAAACTTTCCCTTGATTGGACGACTTTCAAAAGCAATGGGTCTTTCATCTTGCATTAGAACAGCACCAATTCCATTTCCTGAAGCATCACATTCCACAATAAAGGTTTTTGTGAAGTCCGGTGTAGCTAAGACCGGTGCTTGGCACATTGCCTCTTTAAGATGTTCAAAGGCCTTTGTTGCTTCCGGAGTCCATGAAAATGAATCTTTCTTCAATAATGTTGTTAGAGGTGCTGCTATTCTCCCATAATTCTTAACAAACTTGCGATAATACCCTGTCAACCCAAGAAATCCTCGCAGATGCTTTATGGATGTGGGGATTTTCCATTCCTTAATGGCTTTAATTTTGCTAGGGTCTACCTTAACTCCTTCATGAGATACAATATGACCCAAATATTCCACCTCCTGGACTCCAAAGAAACATTTGGATCTTTTTGCATATAATTGTTTCTCCTCCAATAGTTGTAGCACCCTGTCAACATGTTCAACATGATCCTTCCAAGACTTGCTGTAGATTAGTATATCATCAAAAAATACTAACACAAATTTTCTAAGGAATGGTTTGAAAATTGAATTCATCAAACCTTGAAATGTTGAAGGTGCATTGGTAAGGCCAAAAGGCATGACCAAAAATTCATAATGACCCTCATGAGTTCTAAATGTCGTTTTCGGAATGTCTTCAATCTTCATTCTGATTTGATGATATCCCGAACGAAGATCCAACTTGGTGAAGTAAATTGATCCATGCAATTCATCCAGTAATTCATCAATGACAGGAATGGGGAACTTATCTTTAATAGTGAGCTTGTTGAGCTCCCTATAATCTGGACACATGCGCCATGATCCATCCTTCTTGTGCACCAATACTACTGGAGCTGAGAAAGAACTTTGACTCGGTTGAATTATACCAGCCTCTAGCATTTCTGCAACCATACGTTCAATTTCACTTTTTTGGACATAGGGATATCTGTACGGCCTGATGTTTGGAGGAACACTTCCTGGAATCAGATGAATAGCATGATCATGATCACGCATAGGTGGGAGACCTTTGGGAGTCTCAAATACCTTGGAATGATTGTCCAGGACTTTTTGGAGATCTGGAGAAATAGATGATTCCAATGTGGAAACATCTAGCGAACATAATTGTGCAATTACACCTCTTTGCTCCTTTTTTAGAAGCTTTGTCATGCCATTAGAGCTGATTATCTTTCCTGGTTTCCCTGCAATACCCCTTAATTCAACTTCCTTTCCTTCCACAGAAAATTTCATGAAAAGTTCTTGAAAATTAAAAGCTATTGTACCCAAGGATTGTAGCCATTGGACTCCTAGTACAACATCAGCACCTCCCATTGGAATGGAAAGCATTGGGCTAGTCAATACATATTCTCCCATGGATAGCTTGATATTATGGCACTTTCCAGAACAATTTATTGTTCCTCCATTTGCAATCATCACTTGACACTCTGGTGCTGGATATAGGAAGCAATTCAATTCTTTTGCTACCCTACAATGAATAAAATTGTGGGTGCTTCCTGAATCAATCAACACTATTACCTTTTTCTTCTTGATTTGTCCTTCTATCTTGATGGTTTGAGGAGTGGTAATTCCCGCCAATGCATTACAAGATATGGTCGGATTTATTTGTTCTTCATCTAGGCTTTGTTCCTGGAATATATCCTCTTCTTTTGACCTTTCTTGCTCCTTTTCTTCTTCCTCTTCACAATCTATGTAGAATAATTTCTTCTCAGCACACTTATGACCCTTTGTGTATTTGCTATCACAATTGTAACAAAGCCCTTTTGCTCTTTTTTCTTCCAATTGTTGTGGTGTCAACCTTGTAGGTTGTGGAAGACTATGGGCAACAACACTTCCGTCTTTATAGTTGTGAATGGTATGCTTCCTAGTTGCCATAATTTTGCTTTCCATTTTTCTTGCTAACCTGAATGCCTTCTCTAATGAATCAGGTTCCCAAAGGCGCACATCATGTTGGATATTATCCTTTAAAGACCCTATGAACACATCAATCCTATGCTCCTCTGGAATATCTTTTACCCTTATGTTCAATTTTTGGAACTCCTCAATGTGCTCCATTATTGAACCCTTTTGTTTGAGACTTATCAATTGGCTAAAAAAAGTGTTGCTTTTTGTATCCTCATAATGTGCTATCAATTCTTCCGTAAAAATTGCCCAAGTGATAAATTGTTTACGAGAACAAAGCCATTGATACCATACAAACTGATTTGGTTCCAAATATAAAGTTGCCATACGTACCTTTTGTGTGTTTTGCACATTATTGAGATCGAAGAATTGCTCCATCTGTAATATCCATGTGGCGGGATCCTTGCCATCAAACTTCCTCATATCGATTTTTGGAACATGGTGAGTCTTCGATCCAACATTAGAGTCTATGGAATCATGATTAACATTTCTTTTGTTCTCATCATGAGTTTCCTTTACTACCTTTTCACCATTAGTGACCCTTTCTTGTAGCAACTTCTTCAATTCTTCCATCGAATCCTCCATCTTAGCTTCCATGCCCTTTATCTTAGATTCCACGCCATTTATCTTAGATTCCACGCCACTTATCTTAGCTTCTGTTAGCTTTTGTGAGCGTGACATTTGTTGCACTTGTTCTTGTAATTTTGATATATCATGTAGCATTTCTTCCTCTTCTTCATGAGTCATGCTAGAGCTTTCAGGTTCCTTACTAGGTGTTTGCATTTTCTTTCCTCGGGGCATCAGTTACCGATAATAATGCTTTACTATGCCCTTTGAATTCCTTCAAACCAAGCTTATGCAAAAATTAAAAAAAAAAAACTACACACCTTTTTTCACTTTGTAGAAGCCTGATATTGAATCTGATGTATCTCTGTAATTTCGAATCATCCAGTTCTGAAATTGTGACCTGTAGTAGCCTTCTATGTCCTCTTTCCAATGCCACAAGTCTGATCCAAATTGGATTCTCCAAGGAAGAGTTATGCAAATCTCCCACAGTGACCTGATTATAGACTAGTTCAGTAGAGCGAACTTGTACGATGTGCCACGAGTCACTGTTTCAACCTTTGGCTCTGAAAGATATATAAAAGAAACTACAGTCCGTCCTCTTTCTGTACCTTCTTACGAAATTTCAATCCGATGCTCAGAGAGAAAGTTATGACGATTTTCCCCAGGTCACCTGTTTTGAATGTAATTCAGGAGTCTGCAAAAAGACCAACTTCCTCAGATCATATCTCCGAAAATATCGCGCGAAAAGCTCTGAAATTCGGACCCAAGGTTCAGCGCGATTTCTTCTCAAATGGGTTTTTTTTGCGACTTTTGAAACGTCACAGAAAAAAAGTAGCGAAAATGCCACGATGACCTGTTTGGAGCAGCGAAACCCTAGAATCCAAAGCTCTGATACCAAATGTTATGAAACCAGCTCACAAAAGATAGAAAAGAGAGATCCACGCCTTAGAATTCAGCCTCTTCGAGGGGGAAACCTCCTTTACATTACATAAATGAACAATTCTTGGATGATACAAATGACAAAACCTCCTTTCTATATATAGGAGTCTAAGGAGTCACAATATAATCCAGCCGACCTAACAATAATAATATAAAGCCACAAAAATAACAATAGAGGGATTCTATGGGGCACAGAAATAACAATATGGGGGTAATAGGGGCACAACAATATAAATAAGGGGTATAACTACAATAGTAATTGGGTAATCACTAGTATTATAGGGACCCAACAATAACTTACAAATAGATGATATTCATGTCTGCCTTCAGCGTGTCCATAGTCTCTACAATGGTTTTTAGCATTTTTTATTAAAATTAACCTTGGCCACAAGACCCTGCAATTTATACAAGGGAAATAATATTTTCCATTCTCAGAAGCCCTTGATGTTGATCCCACATATCCTTGGTATCCTTGAGGAATGTTATGTAACATTTTTTGTCAACAAACTTTTAGTGATGATTTTCTTAAAAAATTAACCTCAAAATAAGCCTACAACCTTTCAAAATAATCACAACTAATATATATAGCAACTATGATGAATTTATATGATGTTAGGGCCTGTACACAGAGACACACACAGAGATATATTTATTACAATTATAATAATATATTCAATAGCTTTATATATATATAATTTATATTATAATCATATAATATTATATTAATATTAATATCAATATTAATATATTATAGATATTAATATGAATATGAATATGAATATATATATATATATATATATATATATATATATCTATATATATATATATATATATATATATTATATATATATATATATATATATATAGTATTATATTAAATTATAATATTAATGTTATATTTATTTTAATTAATCAAACTGATCAAAAGCAGTCCCATATTAGACACTGTTAGCACAAAAAGCCATTAATTGTGGAATTGAATGCTATGCAATGCTTATTTACCATTTAGGAAATCAGACAACACATTTTCATATTGGATATAGCATCAGATATCTGATGGTAAAAGAACAATTGTCGGTTATTTGACAACAAGAGGGATTATAGGAAAATGTATGATAATCGATGGGATTGGGAATTTCGTCGAATATTTAATTGGTAAAGCATTGTCATTGAATATTCAATGGTAGGTAGGATTTAAGAAAAAAAACTTAAAAAATCATTTAAATTCTGACACTTTTTCCAATTCTATCCATTCGATCGGATTTCATCATCGAAATTTCTACCCAAATGTAGTAGTGGTCCATCCTTGGGAGCCACGTCTGAAGGTGCCAAGAGGATGTTGAAGTCGAGGATCGATGGCCGAGTTCATGCCTTGTTGTGATTGGAAAGAAGGGAAGAATCGTGGCATGGTGGAAGTTGAAATTGTACTTGGGCCATGGGGTGACATGTTGCAGAGGTCCCACCCTGAAGGCATAAGTGGGGTAGTTGCAAAGGGAATTGAGATTATGGAACCATGGTGATTTGGATACTGTAGGGATGGGACCCATAAAGTCATTATGTGCTCACCATCAAAACCACAAGTGGTTTTTGGGAATCAGGAAACCACTTTTCTGTGATCGTTTTGGAAATTTTGACAGACAAGTGTCACCGTTAATTCGGATCATTGATTTGGCAATGGGTAGTTTAATAAAACCACTTTGTGCAACCCGCAAACCTCATTAACCACTAAGAAAATTACTCTGGCACAATAGATAGATATGAAACATAAACAATGTGAGCCACCATATTAGCAAGAATTTTAAGGTGAAGTGGGATGTGATGTTAGGTGGGGCCTTGAGCGTGGATCAATGGTGGAGGATCACCACCAATGATCTGAAAGTGTGTGCACCCTCCTTGGGGTGACATCAGTAGGGATGGAACCCCCAATGCACACCATCGATTAATATTTTGTGATCGACATCGGGGATCACATCACACCCCCCCCCCCCCCCCCCCCCCACACGATGTCAACATGAGACTAACCCTGCCCCCATCCACCCCGCAAAATTCGTTGTTTTGGTCCCTTTGATCTCCACTATTGGATCTAGTGGGATCTACATGACCAAAGAGTGGGACCACATGGCGGGTTTCTATTGGGCCCAGGGGTGAGTGGATGATGCAGACTGCCTATGTGACGTGGCATGTGTCCATGGGGGCCAAGGAAATATTTTTTTTGTGGAGTCCATGGCATAAGGGTGGCAAAACATGTGGTTAGCCAATTAGATATATATATATATATATATATATATATATATATATATATATATATATATATATATATATAGATATAGATATATATATATATATATGGGTGAAAACGTGAAGCTAGGTTACACTTTTGTGAGAAACACCTCCGAAAAATTCACATTCTCAATTTTTTCAGCTGAACAAATTTTTTTTTGGCCCAATATTCTAATTTTATTCAGTTGAACTATTTTACTAACGTTCAATCGAACTTTTTTCCGTTTAGTCTAACGCCAGCTGTTAAACAAAAAAAAAATTGGAGTTGAAAAAATCGGTAAAAATATAGTTTGACCAAATAAATAATTTGGCCAAGTAAATGATTTGACCGAACTATTTGTTCGACTGAACTATTTGTTTGACTGAATTATTTATTCAGCCAATTTTATATATATATATATATATATATATATATATATATATATAGTTAGATAGATAGATAGATATACAATGAGCTAGAGCCTACCCTCCTAAAGTAAAAACAAGCAGACCCTCCTTTCTAAACTTCATCTCCCTGGATTTCATTTGACGTTCATGAGAGGAGTTAAGGAAGGTGCCAATTCTTTGACCACTTTCCAGATTTTTAGATTTCCAGAATGTGCAATCCATATAAAGATGATGTTGGAGGTTCTAATATTTCCTGAATCTGTAATCTACATAATGATGTTGGACTGTCCTAGTTGATGTTGGATGGTTGGAGTTGGAGACATTTCCTTAAATATTTGTGAAACAAAGTTTTATCTTTCAAATATTTCAACATTAACTATTAATAAATATGAGATTTAGGAGTATAAAAAGCAATCAAAATTTACAGAGATTGTTGTATGGGTTATTGAAAACTGAATGCATGAAAAATTAATATATTCACATAGAGCTACACAAGGCTACACAGAGAGAAATTCACATAATAACATATATAATACAGTAACTAAAGATTTCTTGTAGAACGCATTATTTTTAAATAAAATTAGACTATGTGAGTATTTAAAAAAATGTTGTAAATGACCCATTTAATTAGGTCACTAGACAATAATAATTTCAAAGGACAATAATATTATCAATGCATATTCCCTAAATGTTACCTCTAGCTCAAATTCCCCCAAATCATTGTTGTCACATTATCAATTTTTTCCTAGTCACTTTTTCTTCCCTTTACAGCATGACTGCTTCATTTATGTTTTTTTTTTTTTCATTATGTGTAATTAATTTAAGCTTTCCTATTTTCTTGGAGCATGGGTCTTATCAGCTTCCTAAGTTGAGGAAGAATACACCTAATTGAAGGTTCTTGTACTTGCTCTTTTGAAGTAGTAGTTTCTTTTTGAGATACATATCTTTCATTTCTATTTTTTTTTTGTGCATGAGATTGAAGCTAATTAGAGTGTTGGCATTGCTTTGTCATCTATTTTTGGTGTTTTAATTTTAATTCTGTTGGGTTGACTTGTTCTACCTTGATTTATCTCGTAGAATAAACTTGATGCTTCTTGGTAACCATCTTTCTTTTCTTTTGTTGTTATATGTTCATTTATGTTTCCTTTTTCCATGATGTGTAATTCACTTCAACATTACCTATTTTTTTGGAACATGAGTCTTATTATCTTATAAGATGAGGCAGAATAGACTTAATTGAAGGTTCTTGTACTTTCTTTTTTCAAGTAGTAGTTTCTTTTTCAGATACATCTTTTTTCATTTCTATTTTGTTGGGTGCATCAAATTGAAGCTAATTAGAGTGTTGTTCTTGGTTTGTCATCTATTTTTGGTGTTTTAATTTTAATGTTATTGGGTTTCTAATTAGAGTGTTGGCATTTTAATGTTATTGGCCTGACTTGTTCTACCTTTATTTATCTCGTAGAACTATGGTACAAATGCACCAAAATGCTCTAAGAAGAAAATCCCTATGATTATTAGGAGCCCCTACTCTATCAAAATGTTTTATCCTGAGAATATGGGAATATGATGCAATGCCAAAGAACTAGAAATGATGCACCTATCATTAATGCTAGTGTCATATCCACATCTTCTCATCACATAACATTTTAATCGATAGAATGAAAAAATTTATCAATGAAGAGGATGCCAATGAAAAATATTATGATATCATGGCCATTAAAAACCCTTGATACTTCTTGGTAACACATTTCCCTTACTTGTTTTGTTATATGTTCATTTATGTTTCATTTTCATTGTGTAATTCACTTTTCTTCCCTATTTTCTTGGGACATGGGTCTTATTAGCTTCCTAATATGAGTCAGAATACACTTAATTGAAGATTCCTGTACTTGCTTTTTCAAGTAGTGTTGCACTAAAAATTGTCACCTTGACATTCTGCTATCTGTGTGAGTTCATTACCACTCATACTTTCCTCCTCTACAAGTCTAAAACATCAATTCCTCATATCAAGCCTTGAAAATAAGAGAAAATCTCTCAAAAAATTTTAAAATTATAGTTCCGCACTTTCTCTTTGTCTTACATGTAGTCCCGTACCTAATGGTCATGTCCCTAGTGCAACTGATCGCACTGTCTTTGTATTAAACGTGAGGACCCCTGTAAGAGTTAAAAAGATGCAAGTATATTATGGAAAAACTCACTTTCAGTTATTTCTAGAAGCTTCTGGAAGGAATCTTGACGTGGCAAGTTCGCTCTCTTAAGGTTCATGTATCTCGTACCTTAAGGAGCTAACCCCTTGATGTCAGGAGCTTATCCCTTTGAAGGAGGATTATATACCTTCATAGGTGGAATTGTAGCCTCCTTCTCTGCACTATAAAAAGGAGCTTTGACTTGGTTAACAAGGGGTTAGAAGCTTACTATTTTTTGAGGGAAAATGTTGTTGGAATTTAGTCTTCTTTAGTTGAGTTTTTATGAGCAGAGATTACATACCTCTATGAATCTCATTTGGAAGAGTGCAAGACTTGTCAAAGTAAAGGACATTCCTATTTCGGACCCCAGGAAGAACTTGTTCAACATTAAGGCTGAAAAGGTTGTAAAGTTCTTCTATTATTCAAAGTTAATACAAATATATTTGTTTTGCTCAATAAGATGTTAATTCATGGTTTATTTTATGGATTCCTTGATCACCATAATAGGCATGATTTATAATATTTGCTATGTAGGTGCTATTTAATGTTTGCTTGTTTGTGATTGCAGGTCTTCAAAGATAGCTCTTTCGAACGATTGGAGGATGACTACAATGAACAAGCACTGGATCTAAGGTAGGATCTTAACACCTTTATATTATTTACTTATAAATCACATATGTCTAGAGAAAGATAGGTTTGTTTGTCTGTTTGTTGCTAGACTATATTTTGATACTAGAGAGATCGGTCTTGTCCGCAAGATTGATGTATCCGGCCAACAAATTGGTGACTCCGCAAGGGAAGAATTTGATTTTTGGTTCCTTTGTTTTGACTCAAGAAAATTGCTTTTCTAGTTTTTGATTGATGTATACTGGCTTGGGTAACTTTCAAAAATCTTGAAGTATTTTTTGTTTTTTTTTTAAGTTTTCTGGGGACCGCACTTTGTCTTCATAAACAGTGTGGACATCTCCGCTTGTTTCCTTGAGTAAATAGTGCGGGACTACACCTGTTGCTTCTGGAGCCTGTGGACCCTGTTAAAAGTTTTTAAAAGCTTAAGATATATTCTTCCAGTTAAGGTTAGGTTTGATTTAGGATTCTTAGTGTCTACCCAGATCTATATTTTTCCTGTCAAAAATCTCTTATGAGTGAGTACCGATAGTATTTTGTTTTCAATGATTTTATAGAAGTTTTGCATGCTTGAAGTGGTTTTCACTTTGTCTCTGTAGTGACTCAAAGATCAAAAGCTGGAGAAACCTTAGATCACCCTGGTGTATTTTCGTCTTCTTGATGAGTCTGAATTGATTGTGAAATCTATCCTTTGTGAGAAATAGATTTAGTTTTCTCATTGCAAATCTTTGAACAAACTTTATTATAAGTTTTGAATTTCATTTTTACAAAAGAAAACATATCTAGATGTTTTTTGATTGGTTTGTTATTCTGTGCAAATGAATCCTTAGTTTACTGAACAACTAAGTAAAATGTCCTCAAAAAAAGAATTGAAGCTTTTATTCAATTAGATTTTTAAATTTTTTAGATCTCAAAATTAGCTTTTGTAGTTTTGAGTGTTTTTCTAGAACTTGTAGATCTCTTTTGAAGCAAATTGTTTTTTTTTGTAGTTTCGAGTTTTGAAAAGTGAAAGGGATTTATTGTGAACATTAATTATTTGTCTCGTTTTTAGTTCTTATTAAGAAACAAAAAGATTTTCTTTCCATTTCCATGTTGAAAGAAAGAATTGTTTCTTAAAGAATTACATTCTCAAAGTCTTTCTTTTAACTAGAATTTCATTGAAAGAAAAACGAATTGCTTATCATTTTAGGTGCATTTTTTAGTGTGTTTGGAGTCAAGTCTTCACATCATCAAAGTTTCATTTCCATACCTATTGACTTAAATAACAACCCATAAAAGCAACGCTTAATTAAAATTGATCTAGTAATCTTTTCCATTTCTAGGGCTCTTATCACCAATATAGCTTAGGCTAGTATCTTGGAGTAGGGAGTAATTAACTCTCCAAGATAGTTAAAACAAACAAGTAGATACATCTTGTGGTAGGAAATAAATCCAATTGTAATTGATACATTCTAGGAAGCTTTTCTTTAAGGAGTCAATCAGATCATGTCCAAACCTTTGAGACAATCAATTCTGTTTCATTGGGAAAGATAGAAGGTCTACACGTATTATAAACGGTAAACCTCGTATTAACCATTGTTGAGGAGCCTAGGGTCACTTGTTGGTAAACCTCAGATTGACCATGTTAAGGAGCCTTCAAGGGGATTGAGCTTTGTTACTCTGCCCTTGCGCATGGAATTAGATCGTATATTGTTCCCCCAGTTGTATTTTTTACTGTTGGTAACCTTAGTGTCCATAAACATAAGATTATTTCCTAAGGTGACGATAAAGGAAAGATCTCATTGTACCTGGAGCAGACGTCGACTAGACTGACTAGGAGTCTCTAGGGGGTTCTCTTCACTCCAGATGGTTTTGTGAAGAAACTTGTGCCAGTCTGTTTCATTAAGCAGGATGTCGGGGTAACTGTTCCAACCGCCCTTTCTGTAATAAACTTCTACTAATTTGGATTTATCACCAACGAGTGTTTTTAGTACGGGAAGTTACTATTTGTGCATGGTTTGAACTCTTAGATTTTTTAGGCGTTTGATTTAGCTATTTGTTTCTTTAGATACTTTAGGTGTTTTTATTGAAACTTTATTTATTTACATGTGATTAATTAATATTTAATCATGGCCGAACTACCGAGACAATCTCGTAGACTTAAGGGGAAACCTCCTGAGTACACACCAAGCCAACTTGAAGGGCTGCGAGCTCTCGTATCACCTAGTGACAGTAGAGTTGGATCACCGGGAGCCAGAGAGTCATCTCTAGTTGTTCATTCTGATTATCAAATACGAACAATAGAGTATATTCAAGAGCCAATTTCATTTTCCGAAGTTACTGATAGTATTTATCCTTCCAGTGAATTAGTTGAAGAACATGAAATTTCTGAGCCTGACACTGAACCTGCTATTTTGGAACCATCTTCAAGATTTGTTACTCCAACTTCTAGTGGTCCTAGTTCACCTAAGGTAGGAAATATCATTACTCAAAATCTTCCTTCTGGCCTCATTTCTATTGAAGAACTTGTTAGCCCACACGAAGATGTAACTCTTCCCGAAAGCCATCATACTTTAAATCTTAGGGAGCGTGAATCAATATTTTATATTCCTTTTAGGAGTGATGCTTGGTATTTATCGTTGGAAATTTTTTTAGAGAACCCGGGTCTTAGTTTTTCACCACCTCAAATTCCTTTTCATCCTACACAAAGAAGTTATTATCCTTCATCGATCATGTCAAGACAGTCATCTATGTTTTCCCAATCACTAGAAACATTTTTATATAGTGGTCCTTCTGTTCCTTTCGTGTAGCAGTCACTCACTGGAACTTTTTCAGGAGCAACTCCTCGACTGACTGAACATTAGTTATCATCTGGTAGTAATGGAACTCAAACATTGAATGCAAAACAAATACTTATGATGTCTGGTAGTATTCCAAATCCTCAACCTCAAGGTAGTCAGTTACCGCTTGGGGGGAAACCCCAAGGCAGTCAGTTACCACCTAGGGGTCAACCTCAAGGTAGTCAGTTACCACCTAGGGGGCAACCTCAAGGTAGTCAGTTACCGCCTGGGGGGCAACCTCAAGGTAGTCAGTTATTGCCTAGGGGGGAACCCCAAGGTAGTCAGTTTCTGCCGAGAGGGCTACCTCAATATTTTCAACCTTCAGGATAGTCCATACCCCAAGGTCAACCCTAGAATTAGTATATTCCTCAGGATGCTTATCAACCCCAGATTCAGTACATGCCTGGGGGTTATCAACCTCAAGGTCAATACCCAACTCAAGGTTTCCAACCACCTTCTGGTCAATCATTTTTACAAGGAGCTAGAAATGTATCACTTAATTATCAACCCTACATTCAACCAGGTTATGGTCCTCCATATGCACAACCTTTTATGGGCCCATACCCCGGAATGAACATGGTGTGGAATCTGTCTCAAACTCAACAGACTATGCAACCTAATGTGCAGTTATCTAATCAACCTGGATAGCCTTTGGTTTCTGGTCCAACCCAGCAACCTGTCCAACCTACTGTTCAAACCCCTACACCTGGTTTAGTTCAGCAGCCTGGGCCTAGCACACCTCAGACTCCGCCTCAAACTGTTGCAACTACTACAAATTTTGTTCAACCTACCACACCTATTTCTGGAGTATCTGTAGCTCTGGTTTCCACTATCTCTGCATCAGTGCAAGTTCCTCAAGTCTTTGTGCAACAGTCGGGACCTACAGTTCAGACTTTGGTCTAGATGCCTGCAAGACAAGATGGTACAAGTACGATTGCCACAAGTCAACCACAATTCACCTATCAATCGTACCAGGGATAGTATCAATTCAGTCATACTGTACAAAACCTAGTTTATCAGTATCAACCGTATCCTGGCTATACTTATCAACAGCCTCAACAACCTCAGTTCGGTCCGGTTAATCCTGGTTTCCAAGGAGGTTATAACATTCCTAATGCAAATCCAATTCCAGGTTATCTTGGATATCCTCCTCCTGGAGCTGGTCTCATTACTCAAGGTTTTCACAACCCTAACCATCAATTACCATTTATTGCAACTTTGGATTTACCTAATTTTTCGTGCCTTACAAATGATCTGATTTACTATCTTCCGTATTGGCCACCAATGCCTAGTAAGTTGCCCAGTGATATTTCAAAATTCATGCATAAGTTAGGAGAGGATCTGTCAAATCACATTATGACTTATCACCTCTGGTGTGCATCTAATTCAATCATTGATGATTCAATTCGATTGCATCTTTTCCAATGAACTCTTATTGGTCTTGCCACCAAATGGTACATTGAGTTACCACGAGGCTCTTTTTATAATTTCAACCAGCTAGACACTGCTTTCTTAACTCATTTTCAGTTGCCTGTCAGATACGACAATGGCACGGAACTATTAACTTCACTAAAACAATCCATGTCCACATATATTTCTGATCATATTCATGAATGGCAACGTAGAAAGCATTTAGTGAAAGCTTTCATTCTGGATCAAAATTTTATTGGAATGGTTATTTAAATCATTGTTAAACAAAATCACTGAAGATGTAGCTAAGGGAGGAGCTGTCATTGAAGAGCAAGTCATTGCTCAGGCTCAATACCATGACCTCGTCTATACGTAGTCAGGTACTTTACATGAAAAAATCCCTACCTTCCAAAACACGGTTAAATAACTGCAGCTCCTTCAGGGTCTCATGCTACTGATGGTATGATTGGTTCAGTTAGTACTAAAAGTAAGAAGAAATCTTCAAAGAATTCTTTTCCTATAATAACTTTACCTGATTCCCCAAAAGGAGATTCTTCCACTGAATTTTCTGCCGACATCCATGTCATAGAATCATATACGGCCAAATCAAAATCTGGTAGTAAAAAGAAGGGGAAGAAGAAAAACAAACAAAACTCAAAAGATAAAACGGATAAAAATGAATCTACTGACGAAAAATGGAAACCTCACTATCCTTGTTTCATTTGCGACGAGGATCATTTTACCAAAGAATGCCCACATCAAGAAAAGGTTTCAAAATTTGTTAAAGGTTCTCAAACGCTTGTTGTCTTGAAGGATCCTTTTCCTACTCAAGATAGTGAGATAATTGGTTCTTCCTCAAATGCCTCAGAAGAACCCATTATGATGATGTCTCATGTCAGGATTGCAATGCGATCGCAAGATTATGGTAGTAAAAATCTTGTTGGTGTTAAAGAAGCAGAATCTTCTAACTCAAACACATCAACTACACCTCCTCCTGGTTCTGATCCGCTACAGATCGAGAAACCCAACCCTGACTTAGTAATCAAACTGCCTACTAAAGGTGTACTTCGTAAATCAGCTTTCAATCCACATGAGAGAGCTGCTCAAAATTACAACATTGTTGAAGACTTAGCTATTTCTGCTTCAGCAATGTCTGCTTTGGAAGTGCTGCAATCGTGCCTAGCACAGCGTAAATTACTATTGTCTGCTATAGGAGCTGTCGATATTCAGGATTTGAACCTAATAATCTTCAATTTAGAGAATAGTACACCCCACCTACCTCATCAAATGGCTTTCTAGATTCCAGTTTTAGTCAAAAACAGACCTTGATTGGTGAAGGGGCTTCTACGTGTATTATGTCAATCCAGTGTTGGAAATCACTTGGGTCTCCCACACTCAATCAGTCTCTGACAATTCTAAATACTTTTGATGGTAGAGGGTTTCATCCTTTTAGTATTTTGCAGGATTTACCTATAGGGGTCGAAGGCAAAACCATAAATCTAGATGTGGAAGTGGTTGATGCCCCTCTAGATTACAACCTTCTCCGGTGTCATAGTTGGGCTTATGCTAATACTGTTATTATGTCATCAGTATTTCGGCTTATCAAGTTTCCTCATAATGGAAATATCTTTACGATAGACCAACTGACTTATTTCTCATCCGACCCAGCCTCTACAGATAGTATTCAGCACATCGGTAAAACGACTATCCCTTACAAGGATGTTGGCATAGGTTTGATTAAATATTCTAGTTTACTGGGAACTTTTTCCTTCCCTCCTCCTAACGTATCGCCTTCTATTGCAAATATTCATATGATTTCATTGAATACTGTTACTTTCGATGATCCTTGGATCGTACCTTATGATTCTAAGGTGGATGCATTTGAAGGCGCGATGCCTTTGAGTCCCTTTGAAATTGCATATCAGGCTATACAGTCATTTTCTGATTCTTGTTCAACCTAAATTGATCCAATGAATGTGGTCCATAGAGAATCACTTTCGATATCAACCTCAGCCACAACAACACTTTCTGATCCTTTTCATACTGATGAGCTGATTCATGAACTTTTGTCTGTTGCTGATCTACCATGGGAAGATCTTCATCACTGATCTTCATTTTTCCCTGAGCTTGATCATTTTGAAAATGATTTTTCTTCTATTTTTACTACTGACTATGTCAAAGAACCACAGAATCCATTGCAGCATTTTGATTCTGAGTTAAATTTGGGAAATATCTCTCGAACGGTTCGTAGTGACATTTCAATTAAGCCAAGAATTATTGAAAACACTCATATAGGTGCTTCCTGTACGAACGATGAAATCCAAACTTATAAAGCCCTATTTCAAGAATTCTATGACGTGTTTGCCTGATCATATGAAGAAATCCCAAGAATCGATCCATCAATTGTTGTCCATGAAATTAAAACTTACTCAGATTCTAAACCTGTCCAGCAATGTTTATGTCAGATACATCCAAGAAAAGTTGTTGCTATCAAAGATGAAGTTGAGAAATTACTTCGTGTAGGTTCCATTTATCCAATTCCTTTAACCGATTGGGTATCAAATATTGTTCCCATAAAAAAAAAACAAGGAACGATAAGAATACGTATCGAATATAGGGATATTAATAGAGCTTGTCCTAAAGACAACTACCCAACCCCCTATATCGATCAAATTATTGATGATTGTGCCGACAGTGAAATGTTCTCCTTTATGGATGGTTTTTCTGGTTACAATCAAATCAACATACTCCCTACTTATCAACCTAAAACAGCTTTCATTTGTCCATGAGGGACATTTTCTTATTGCAAATTACCCTTTGGAATGAAGAACGTTGGAGCAACTTTTAAAAGGGCTATGTCTTAGGCATTTCATGACATCAAGCACATTGTGCAGCCTTATCTCAATGATTTGCCTACCCATTCATTGCGTAGAGCTGATCATCTCACTCATTTACGAGCTATCTTTATGAGATGTAGGCATTATCAAATTTGGCTAAATCTGCAAAAATTTGTATTCTATGTAGAAACGAGTCGCTTACTGGGATTTGTTGTTTCAAAGGCTGGCATTCGTGTTGATCCCTCGAAGGTTGAAGCTATCGTCAATCTACCTCCTCCTTCGACTCTTCACCAACTCCAAAGTTTTCAAGGGAAAGCAAACTTTTTACGTCGTTTCATTCCTAACTACGCCGAGATAACAAAAGGTTTTACTAGGTTGCTAAAACAAAATGTTCCATTCTTTTGGGATGAGATCGCCGATAAATATTTTGATTCACTTAAAAACGCATTAATCCATGCACCATTACTGCATCCTCCCCATTACAACCAGGATTACTTTTTGTATCTCGCCACTTCTCATTCCACCATTGGCATGGTTTTAGTTCAGGAAGATGAATTCAACAATGAACATGTGATTTACTATCTTTGTCGAACTTTGCAACTGACTGAGCTTCAATATTCGCATGTGGAGAAATTGGCCTTGGAAGTTGTCCAAGCTGTCCAAATATTTCGTCACTAGATCTTACTATGCAAAACCACGGTAATTTTTGACTGTAACCCTATGATGTATATATTGACTAAACAATTGCTAGGGGGTAAGTATTCCAAATGGATAGTTATCCTGCAGGAATTTGACTTGGAATTTGAAAAATCCAAGGCAAAGAAATCTTTGGTTTTTGCCAAACTAATGTGTGATTTCCCACCTACTGACACTGAAACTGTGGCAGAGCAGCCCATTGCGGATGAATCCTTGTTTCTTATCATTACTCTTAATCCTTGGTATGGAGATATTATCGTTTATCTCCAAACCCAATCTTTTCGGCCTGAAATCTCACGATCTCAGCGACAGAAAATACGTTTCGAATCCCAACAATACAATATTATTGGTGATACACTTTATCATCGTGGAGCAGATTCTGTTTTCCGACATTGTCTAACTCATGAAAAAGCTGAAAAGGTTCTAAATGATTGCCATTCTAGAGCATGTGGCAGTCATATGTCTGGGTATGCCACAACACAAGATATTGCACACTGGTTATTTCTGGCCATCCTTATTCAAGGATTGTATCTATGCAATCCGGAAATGCCATAATTGTCAAATCTTTGATCATAAAATGTGTGCTCCAACTGCTCCTCTCCACCCTATAATTGTTTTTTATCCTTTTGCAAAGTGGGGTATTAACGTTATTACATGTAACCCTCACTCGACCAGGGGGCATGCATATATTATCCTAGCGGTAGATTATTTTACTAAGTGGGCCAAGGCAATGCCTACATTTTCGGCAGATGGCAAGACTACTGCAACTTTCATATTCAATCATATAATTGCTAGATTCGGTGTTCCTCAAGCTATTATTACTGACCATGGAAGTCACTTTAGAAATATCATGATGACTGAACTCATAGATCAAATTGGCCTGCGCCATGATAGTTCTACTCCATATTACCCGCACGCTAATGGTCTAGTTGAAGCTATCAATAAAGTTTTAGTCACTATGATCCAACGAATCATTGATATTCATAAGTCAAATTGGCATACCATACTATTTTCAGCACTTTGGGCATATCGAACCTCAGTGAAAACATCGACTGGTTTCACTCCTTTTCAACTGATCACGGTTTGGAAGCAATGTTACCTATTGAATGCAAAATTACGTCATTACAATTAGCCATAGAATTACTCCCAGATACTTCTGAAGAAGAGAAACGTTTTTTGTACTTAGCTCAGCTAGATAAGAATTGACGCACTGCTACAATAGCAAACGGTACTCATGTGAAACGAATAAAAGCTCAATATGATAGAAGTGTTACACCTCGTAATTTTTCAGAAGGAGACCTAATTTTACTATATGATCAAGCGAATGATAAGCTAGGGGCTGGAAAATTTGTACCTATGTGGCATGGTCCTTACATTGCTAAGCAAAAGCTGACAAAAGGGGCTTATGAATTGATAGATTTTGATGGTGTCTCTTTGGGTAAACCCAGAAATGGACTTTATCTAAAGAGATATTATGCTTAAATTCTATGTGGAGATTTTTTATTAGATTAGTTTCTTTACAGCTAGTGTGTTTTAGATTAGAAAAGTGTGCCTAGTTTAGAGAGTGCTCTTATCACTATTCTTGCTTATCTTGATTTTACTCTTGATATTGCAGATGTCAACGTCTCTTCAAATATACATTGGTTTTGTTGATGGTGCTTGTCGTAGTACACGGAAAATTTCTTCCGCAACTTGGGTTATCTATTCACCCTCTAACGAGTTAGTGTCTATGCATGGGGTAAGCCTTGGTCAAATAATGAATAACATTGAGAAGTATAGTGCAATGATTGAGTTATTATCTAAATCCATCTCATTTGGGATTCATAGTTTGATTGTTAGGTTGGATTCTGAACTCATTGTATTACAGCGTAACAGGGTTTATGCCATTAGAAATCTAGTGTTATTAAGGTTATTTTTGAGAGTTCATCTCTTGGAACGTGAATTTGATTACATTGAATATCAGCATATTCCAAGACATTTAAATACATTAGTAGATGTAGTTGCTTCTAGTATGATAAGTAGACATTTGCAATAATCAAAATAGTAAATTTAATAACATTCACTAACATGTTACACAAGATAGCCGGTAATAATGATGTATCATAACATAGAAGTGTGTTTCAAAATATACATCGTCTTCGATCATAGGTTGAAAAACACCTTATGATCGGCAAAAATGCCGTGAGTGTACAAAATCGACCATCCTATCCCTGGTGATGATCACGATAAGAAACTACTACTCGGGCCACCCTACATTGGAACCTCCTAAAAATTCTTGGGACCCAAATCACATATCTATGTAACCTAAGTGGAATATCATCTATATCAGTCTCTAGAATATCTAGTGTCAAGCGTTCTAGATGATGCTCCAAGTCAGTCAGGATCTCTGCTGATTAGTCCTGTGGGTTTGGTGCTGCTGCAGCTGGGCATATCCTCTCGTAAGGTTGGAGAGTGGCTGGTCGTCGTGGACCCACATTTGCATTTAAACTTTTGATTGACAATTTTGGACGATTTAAAATAAAATTTAAAAAAAAAAAAAAAAAACTTAGAAAGTGTTGAAAATGGTTTTTACCTGAATCGTCCCATTGCTCTCCTGGTGGAAGAATTGTGTTTTGATTGCCACGGTATCCATATCGGCGTATGGAAAGTCCTAAATCACAAAAAGTTGGTTGTTCAACCAACAAAAATATTCAGGTGGAAATTGAACAACCTCTACGCCCTCAGCGTGAAGAGCCATCAAAGCAACCCAACGAACCATTCTAGGCTCTCGAGGAAGACCAGCATCAACAGGAATATGCTGCGGGGCTAACATGGGGATCCTCTCTAGAGCAAAGGTGACTATGATAAATCCATATCCAAAGTTTTTCAGTTTTCCATTCTTTGCTCTGGTTAGTTGGCCTTTCACATTTGCCAACACATCCTCGCACCAGTTGTATATGGTGCCTCGAAAATAGTCTACAACCATTTGCATCTGAGATCTAGTAGCCACATGCAATGCTACACTCCCGCATAGTCTAGTAAAAATGAATGCAATAAATTTAAGCTCAGGACGGCTGATAGTTTTAATATCAATCTGTTTATCCTTAGGGTCTGCTTGATCATCGCAAAACTCCAATTGGAGACTAGTGACAGACTGGCCAGTTGGCCTAGTCCCGAAAAGAGATAATTATTCAGCCCTCTTGGACAAACCAGTCAAAAAGTATATGTACTCTAGCTCAATTTCGAGCCGGTGGCCACCAATCATGAAGCACTGGTCTTGGGTGTTCCATCTGTCTACCATCCATGTCAATAGGTCTACTTGGGCCCTCATGCCTGTTATGGTCTAGAACTTAAACAATCTGCACGCTCTCAATGCCTGCAATGTGGGCATATGATTTATTGTGGCATGATCTACATCCTCATGCTCGCGTTCTTGCCAAATAAGAATTTTGAATGTCCTACAATGCATAAAAAGACATATTAGAACAAGCTTGTTCAAAAAAAATTTGGCAGAAATGGAGAAATTTAAGTTTTAAAATTCATTGCACGGGATCCGCACCCACTGCTTACAAACAGTGCATAGGTCCACATGGGTTGTGAGCAATAGGTGCGGACCCATGACTTTTTCTTTATAGAAAAAATTGGGGGTCCGCAAGGCCTGCATGTTGCACCTGCAGACCCCCAAGAGCTATTTTTTAAACCTATTTTTCATTTAAAAATCAAATTTAAAGCCTAAAAACAAAATATAAATGGATGAAATGCAAGTTAAGGAGGACGTGGATTACTTGGAGCTGACAGTTTTCGATTTCGACGGATGGATTTTCCAGAATCTTCATAGGAAATTTTTTACCCAAAATCTCTCACTTCTCACTCTGAACTCAAATGGTAAAATTGAAGTTAGAAAAGCCCTTTTTATAATTTTTTTCAAATAAATGAATTTTTAATTTATTTATTTTTCACTTTAAAAAGGTAAATTTTAAAAACATTTTTATTTATCTTAAACAGGTATGAGTAATGTTTCAAGTTTTTGTGCAGAATATTGGATTTTTTGGGAAAATTGATCATTTTTCAACAAAGAGCATACTTTTATCACTTTTTCGGACTCTTTCAAAAAATTACGAAAAAGCAAAACATTGGAGTCCTCTTTAAGCCCTTTTCAGACTCTCGAAAATTGAAAAGATAGCCGAGCACTTGATTTTTCAAACTCATTAAAATAAATGAATAATCGTCCCTTCAGTATAAGTTTACCCCTTTTACGGACTGAAATGGACTATTTACGAAAAAGGTATATGTTGACTAATCATGGTCAATAGAGTCCTCTTTAAACTATTTTCAGACTCGTTAAACATGAAGAGATTGTTAAGTGCTTGTCCTTTCTAGCTCGTTAAAGTATTGGAAATGTCATCCCTCCTATATTATTTTATCCTTTTTCGGACCTGAGGGATTATTGTACGAAAAAGTACCCTCATGGAGTTTTCTTAAGTTTTTCTTCTAACTCCCAAAAATTGAAAAACACCTAGTTTTGCCTATACTGGACTCGTTAAAATTTAACAGTAAAGGACCTCTTCGATTTTAAACAGGAATGAACCACTCCTTTTTAGGGTTTGAATTTTAAACTAAGTTGGACTCATCTGAATGATGAGATTATAAACAAGCAAATTTTATTCTCCTTAAGCTTCTCAAAAATAAAAAGGTGCTTGCCAGAAATGGTGGGGGAAAAGAGAGAAAAATGAACCTGTTTGTTACACTTTGTTTTTTAGAAAAGCCGTTAACCACTCTTGAACACGACACTTTTTGTTCACCTGGGTTGGGAAAATCCTTTGCCTAACAGTTAATCAAACCACATTGAAAGTCTTCAGCCAGTTTCTGGGTATTAGCTTTGGGTCAATTGTCACCAAGCCATCTGCAGTGTCATTATGTGTTCAAGAGAACAGTTCAAACAAACCATTCATCTGCAAGATATCTTTCATCCATTTTGACCATCCCCGAGTCAGTCCTTGCCAATATATTTCTTCAAAACTTGATCTATGATTTTGTGTTGTGGGCTTGCCTACAACGGATCACTTTCTATCTACTTCAGCTCATTATCTATGAAGTTGATCTAGAAATTGTCAGTACCTTGAAATCTGCATTCCCTAATGGCAGGTTTCTCGCCTTCAACGATAGGTTGCATCATTGACCTTCGATCTAATTATTCTATGACATGTTCGGCTTTAGCTCATTTATTCACATTTCATGGCTGTACTGAGTACTTTTAGAGCCATTGACATTACTGGTGGTTTCTCTCACACTTGTTAACAGTCCATATCATTGACTTGTAATCAAGTGGTTTCTACCATGTTCGACTTCGACACATTCATTCACATGGATAGCATCGTACTTTTTCAAGAAGTACAAATCAAGACCCTGGATCTAGTTTCTACCATCCAGGCTACAAGGAATTTTGTTATTCATTATACAATGGAGTATTCATAAATAAATGGTTGCATCCATACTGTGTCTACACATGTCTATACTCTTGATGTATTACAAAATCCTTCCTGTATCAAAACAGTTTAGTCGGTTTTCTAGTTAGTTTTGATTTGAGTATGGGAATGCCTACCTCAGCAATGATATGTCTATATATATATATATATATATATATATATATATATATATATATATATTGCATTGAATGTTTTTACAGGTTTCGACTGGGGTGTCCACAAGATGATCCTTGAAATGATAAAGTACTTCACTCTTCATACATGATAGACTCTATCTTCATATATTACAGACTTTTCACTTTAGGGGGAAATTTGTTGCACTAAAAATTGTCACCTTGACATTCTTCTATCTATGTGAGTTCATTACCACTCATACTTTCCTCCTCTACAAGTCTAAAACATCAATTCCTCATATCAAGCCTTGAAAATAAGAGAAAAGCTCTCAAAAGTTTTTAAAACTCTGGTTCTGCACTTTCTCTTTGTCTTACCTATGGTCCCGCACCTAATGTTCATGTATCCAGTGCACCTAACCACACTGTCTGTGTGTTAAAGGTGCGGACCCCTGTAAAAGTTAAAAAGGCACAAGTATATTTTGAAAAAACTCACTTTCAGTTATTTCTAGAAGATTCTGGAAGGAATCTTGACGTGGCAAGTTCACTCTTTTAAGGTTCATGTATCTCATACCTTAAGGAGCTAACCCCTTGATGTGAGGAGCTTATCCCTTTGAAGGAGGATTCTATCCCTTCATACGTGGAATTGTAACCTCCTCCTCTGCATTATAAAAAGGAGCTTTGAGCTGGTTAACAGGGGGTTAGAAGCTTACTATTTTTTGAGGGAAAATGTTGTTGGAACTTAGTCTTCTTTAGTTGAGTTTTTATGAGGAAAGATTACATACCTCTATGAATCTCATTTGGAAAAGTGCAAGACTTGTCAAAGTAAAGGAAATTCCTGTTTCAGACCCCAGAAAGAACTTGTTCAACATCAAGGCTAAAAAGGTTGTAAAGTTCTTCGACTATTCAAAGTTACAAATATATTTGTTTTTCTCAATAAGTTGTTAATTCATGGTTTATTTTATGGATTCCTTGATCACCATAATAGGCATGATTTATAATATTTTCTATGTAGGTACTAGTTAATGTTTGCTTGTTTGTGATTGTAGGTCTTTAAAGATAACTCTTTCGAACAACTAGAGGATGACTACAACGAACAAGCACTGGATTTAAGGTAGGATCTTAACACCTTTATAGTATTTACTTATAAATCGCATATGTCTAGAGAAAGATAGTTTTGTTTGTCTGTTTGTTGCTAAACTATCTTTTGATACTAGGGAGATCGGTCTTGTCTGCAAGATCGATTTATCTGGCCAACAAGTAGTAGTTTCTTTTTGAGATACATCGTTTTCATTTCTATTTTGTTGGCTGCATGAGATTGAAGCTAATTAGAGTGTTGGCATTTCTTTTTCATCTATTTTTGGTGTTTTAATTTTAATATTATTGGGTTTCTAATTAGAGTGTTGGCATTTCTTTTTCATCTATTTTTGGTGTTTTAATTTTAATGTTATTGGGTTGACTTGTTCTACATTGATTTATCTCGTAGAACAACCTTGATGCTTCTTGGTAACATACTTTCCTTGCTTCTGTTGTTATATGTTCATTTATGTTTCCTTTTTCATTATGTGTAATTCACTTTGCTTCCCTATTTTCTTGGAACATGGGTCTTATTAGCTTCCTAAGATGAGGCAGAATACACTTAATTGAAGGTTCTTTTACTTGCTCTTTTGCTTGTTCTTTTACTTGCTCTTTTATTTTGTTGGGTGTATGAGATTGAAGCTAATTAGAGTGTTGGAATTTATTTGTCATCTACTTTTTGTGTTTTAATTTTAATGTTATTCGATTGACTTGTTCTACGTTGATTTATCTCATAGAACAACCTTGATGCTTCTTGGTAAAATACTTTTCTTACTTGTGTTGTTATGCTCATTTATGTTTCCTTTTTCATTATGTGTAATTCATTTTGCTTCCCTATTTTCTTCGAACATGGGTCTTATTAACTTTCTAAGATGAGGAAGAATACACTTAAATTTTCTTGTACTCTATGTTTTAGAGTAGTAGTTTATTTTTGAGATACATCTTTTTCATTTTTATTTTTCGGGTGCATGAAATTGAAGCTAATTAGAGTGTTGGCATTTATTTGTCATCTATTTTTTGGTTTTTTAATTTTAATGTTATTGGGTTGCTAATTAGAGTTTTGGCATTTCTTTATCATCTATTTTTGGTGTTTTAATTTTAATGTTATTGGGTTGAATTTTTCTACCTTGATTTATCTCATAGAACAACCTTAATGCTTCTTGGTGACATACTTTCCTTGCTTCTATTGTTATATGTTCATTTATGTTTCTTTTTTCATTATGTGTAATTCACTTTAAGTGTCCCTAGTTCCTTGTAACACGGGTCTTATTAGCTTCCTAAGATGTGGCAAAATACACTTAACTGAAGGTTCTTGTACTTTTTGTTTTCAAGTAGTAGTTTCTTTTTGAGATACATATTTTTCATTTCTATTTTATTGGGTGCATGAGATTGAAGCTAATTAGAATTTTGGCATTTGTTTTTCATCTATTTTTGGTGTTTTAGTTTTAATGTTATTGGGTTGCTAATTAGAGTGTTTCCATTGCTTTGTCATTTATTTTTGGTGTTTTAATATTAATATTACTGGGTTGACTTGTTTTACCTTGATTTATCTCGTAGAAAAACCTTAATTCCTCTTGGTAACATACTTTCCTTTTTTCTGTTGTTATATGTTCATTTATGTTTCCTTTCTCATTTTATTTTATTTTTCATTATTAACTATAGTTTTTAAAGAAGCATATAAATAGACCCATGTATGGAATATAAATAAAAATGGATTGTAGCTTTAATAAACAAATTTTATAAAAATGAATAAGTGTTAAATTTCCAAAATGAAAATAAAAATAAACTAAGAAATACTCTCAAAATTGGGTGATTTGAAGCTAAGTTGAATTAGAAAGATTTTTATTTATGGAATGAACATAAAAATAAATTAGTAAATACTTTAAACCTTCATTTGAGTTGAAGCTAAGTTGAATGAATTAGAGATTTTTAGTTTAGTTGAATTAGAGATCTCTAATTCTTTTGTTCTTGCAACTCTCCAACCATCCAACCAAGTAGAAACAACCTTTCTTGCTACCTAGCCTTCTGACAGATTTGTCTAAAAACTGTTCTTTTTCACAACCAAACAATACCTGTATAAATATATTAAATTAATTTTATTGAATTTATTTTTATAGGGATAATAAAACCCATTAAACATGGTTGAAAAATGGACATTATGCATAGAAGTTTCTTGTAATCCAAATCTAGGGAAGGCATTGATTACTTATGTGCTATGCAATATTGTGATGAACAAAATCCTCCAAAGGAAAAGGAATGTACCTAGAAGAACAACAAACAATAAATAATATTATATTGCATTGATAGAAGGCTTAGGAACAACTAAGGAGTATGGATCCAATGGAATTGTAGTCTTCACCAATTCTGAACTTGTGTGCAACCAGATTAAAGGCGTATACCAAGTTAAAAAAGAGAGGTTAAAACAACTAGATGGAGAAGCAAAAAATATTGTCAGTCAATTTCAATCATTTAGCATAAGAAATTGTGCAAATGTTAATATGATGTCTATGTTAGGAAACCATCTCACAAAATAGAAGAATGAGATAGATCAATGGATTCAAAATTAGCCTCTTCGAGGGGACAACCTCCTCTACATTACACAAATGAACAATTATTCGATGATACAAATGACACTACCTCCTTTTTATATATACGATTCTAAGGGGTTACAATATAATGAGAGCCAACATAACAATAATAATGTAAGGGAACAACAATAAAAATAGTGGGCTTCTATGGGGCATAATAATAGCAATATGGGGACAACATGGGGACAATAACAATAAGGGGCTAAAATGACAATAATAATAAGGGAATACAATAGTATTATATGGACCTAACATGCCCCTCTCCTTCAAAAAAGTTTTGTCCTCAATGCTTGAGTAGTTATGGATTCTTCTGTATAAAATTATCATCCTCTCATGTGGAATCTTCAGCGGGTAAGTTCTTCCACTTGATGAGATACTCTAAAATTGATCGATTTCGTAGCTGTCAAGCTCTTGTTTGAGTGACTACTTCAGGTTCCAATATTATTTTTCCTTCCTCATCAAGTTTTGGCAATATTTTTTAAACTGGGAGCTTGTCACCTATAACCTTATTTAAGCATGAAACATAGAAAACAAGGTGCACTCGAGAACATGTAGGAAGTTCCAATTTGTATGCCATAGTACCAATCTTTTACAATGCCTTGTACGGACCATAATAATTTAGTGATAATTTATTATCCTTCTTAGCTTGCTTGAGGGGAATTCGTTTGTATGGTTGTAGTCGTAGAAATACCCAGTCACCTACATCAAAACTTCTTTCACTGGGATGTTGATATCCCTGTTGTTTCATTCTATTATGCGCCAAAGTCAATGTATCCTTTAAGAGTTGGAGAATCTTTTGTTGATGCTCAATGTGATCTTCCACTGCTTGAACCTTAGAATTTTCTCTTCAATATGATTTGATGAATGGTGGATGATATCCATGAAGTTCCATAAATAGGGTCACTTTTGCTGTAGTATGGAAGGAAGTTTTATACCACCATTCAACCAGAGGCAACCATTTGACCCATTGTGTCTATTTATTAGATACCAAGAAACAAATATATCCTTCCAAAAAATTGTTCACTATATCAGTTTTCTCATCAAGTTGAGGATGATAATATGAGATATGAGCTAACTAAGTACCCAGACAAAAAGTAATTATGTCCAAAACTTTCTAGTGAAAATAGGATCTCTTTCACTTACAATAATATTTGAGTTTCCATGCAGCTTTTGAATTGTTTCCATAAATGCAGTAGCAACTATATTGGCTTTAAATGGATGAGATAATGCACAAAAGGGTGCATACTTGTTAAGTCTATCAACTACCACTATGATGCCACTCTTGCCTTATTACTTGGGTAAACCTGTGATAAAATCCATTGAAACCTCTTCCCAATGTTGACTTGGAATGGATAAAGGTTATAATAGACCTAGGGTCTTAATTGTCTCAACTTTATTTTGTTGGCAAACCAAACATTCGACCACAAAATTTTGAATATCAAATTTAAGGCCATCCAAAAAAATTCCTTCTTAACACTTTGGTAAGTTTTTAAAAATCTTGAATGCCCTCTTAAGGGACAGGTGTGCAATTCCATAAGAATATTTTGTTTGATTTGGGAATTCTTACAGAGGTATAAGTGATCTTTGTACCATAATGAATCATTTTTCCAGCTAAATGTATCAGACGTATTGGGATCTTGCTGCAACATTTGAATGAGTTCCCACACTTCTTCATTATTCTTCCATCCATCCCTTGCTTTGTTTATCTAATCTGGTTGGATAGTAGAAATGGCACAAAGAAATGCTTTCACATCCTCATCCTTTCTTAAGAGTACATATGCAACAACATTTTGCTTCCCTTTTTTGTAGATGATTTAAAATTCATAACCCAACATCTTTGTGACCCATTTTATCTTCCCTTCTGAAGATAATCTATTTTCTAAAAAGTATTTAATACTATCATGATCCATTTTTACCTTGAAGTGTCTTCCCATTAGGTAAGGTCACCATTTCTTAAGTCCATGTAGTACTGCCAGCATTTCCTTCTCATAAATAGCTATGTGTAAATATTTTCCTTTGATGGGATGACTTTCAAAAGCAATGGGTCTTTCTTCTTGTATTAAAATAGCATCAATTCCATTTCTTAAGGCATCACATTCCACAATAAAGGTTTTTGTGAAGTTTGGCATAGCTAAGATCGGTGCTTGGCACATTTCCTCTTTAATATGTTCAAAGGATTTCATTACTTCTGGAGTCCAAGAAAATTCATCTTCCTTCAGTAATGTTGTTAGAGGTGCTACTATTCTCCCATAATTATTAACAAACTTGTGATAATACTCTGTCAACCTCAGAAATCCTCACAGATTCATTATGGATGTGGGGATTTTCCATTCCTTAATGGCTTTAGTTTTTCTAGGGTATACCTTAACACCTTCATAAGACACAATATGACCCAAATATTCCACCTCTTGTACTCCAAAGAAACATTTGGAGGTTTTTGCATATAATTGTTTCTCATCCAATAGTTTGAGCACTCTATCAACATGTTGAACATGATCCTTCCAAGACTTGTTGTAGATTAGTATATCATAAAAAATTACTAACACAAATTTTCTAAGGGTTTCAAAATGGAATTCATCAAACCTTGAAATGTAGAAGATGCATTGGTAAGGCCAAAAGGCATGACCAAAAATTCATAATGACCTCCATGAGTTATAAATGTTGTTTTTGGAATGTCTTCAGTCTTCATTTTTATTTGATGATATCTTGAACGAAGGTCCAACTTGGTGAACTAAATTGCTCCATGCAACTCATCCAATAATTCATCAATGACAGGAATGGAAAATTTATCTTTAATACTAATCTTGTTGAGTTCCCTATAACCTAGACACATATCCCATGATCCATCCTTCTTGTGCACCAATACTACTAGATCAGAGAAAGAACTTTGACTAGGATGAGTTATACCTGCCTCTAACATTTCTACAACCATACATTCAATTTAACGCTTTTGGGCATAGGGATATCTGTAAGGCTTGATGTTTGGAGGAACACTTCCTGGAATCAAATGGATAGCATGATCATGATCATGAATAGGTGGGAGGCCTTTGGGAGTCGGAATGATTATCCAAGACTTTTTGGAGATCTGGAGAAATACATGATTTCGATGTGGGAACCTCTAGCGAACATAATTGTGAAATTACGCCATGTTTTTCTTTATTTAGAATATTTGTTATGCTAATTAGAGCTGATTATATTTCCCAGTTTCCCTGCGATACCCCGTAATTTGGCTTCCTTTCATTTTGAAAAATTTTCAAGAAAAGTTCTTAAAAATTAAAATTTATTGTACCCAAATATGGTATCCATAGGACTCCTAGTACAACATCAACACCACCCATAGAAATGGAAATCATTGGAGTATTCAAAACATATTCTCCCATGGATAGCTTGATATTATGGCACTTTCCAAAGAAATTTATGGCTCCTCCATTTGCAACCATCACTTGACACTCTGGTGTTGGATATAGGAAGCAATTCAATTCCTTCGTTATCTTACAATGAATAAAATTATCGATACTACCTGAATCAATCAACACTATTACCTTTTTCTTCTTGATATGTCCTTCTATATTGATAGTTTGAGGAGTGGTAATTTCAGCTAATAAATTACAAGATATGTTCAGATTCGTTTATTCTTTCTCTAGGGTTTGTTCCTATTTTGTATCCTCTTCCTTTGATGTTTCTTGTTCCTTTTCTTCTTCCTCTTCACAATCTATGTAAAATAATTTCTTCTGAGCACACTTATGACCTTTAGTGTATTTTGTATCACAATTGTAACAAAGTTATTTTTCTCTTTTTTCTTCCAATTGTTGTGGTGTCAACCTTGTAGGTTGTGGGAGGCTAGGGGAAACAACACTTGGACCATCTTTATAGTTATGATTGGTATGCCTCCTTCTTTCCATAATTTTTCTTTCAATTTTTCTTGCCAACCTAAATTCCTTCTCCAATGAATTAGGTTCCAAAAGGCAAACCTCATGTTGGATTTTGTCCTTTAATTTCCATATGAACACATCAATCCTATGCTCCTCTGGAATATATTTTACCCTTATATTCAATTTTTGGAAGTCCTCAATGTGCTCAACCATTGAACCCTTTTGTTTGTTATTTTTCAATTGGCTACTAAAAGTGTTTCTTCTTGTATCCTCATAATGTGCTATCATTTCTTCCATAAACATTTCTCAAGTGACAGTTTGTTTACTATATCAAAGCCACTGATACCATACAAACTGATTGGGTTCCAAATATAAAGTCACAATTCATACCTTTTGTGTGTTTTGCACATTATGGAGATCGAAACATTGCTCCATCTATAGTATCTATGTTACGGGAAGCTTGCCATCAAACTTCCTCATATCTATATTTGGAACATGGTGGGTCTTCAATCCAACATTAGAGTCTATGAAATCATGACTAACATTTCTTTTGTTCTCATCATTAGTTTCCTCTACTACCTTTTGGCCATTGGGAAGCATTTCTTCTAGCAACTTTTCCAAACCTCCTTTCAAGCCTTCCATATCTTTCTTCAAATATTCAAAGTTTACTTCTAAACAATCCATCTTCAGTTCCACATGATCCATATTAGCTTCCACATCATTCATCTTAGCTTCCAAGCCTTTCTCTAAACCATCCATCTTAGCTTCTGTTACCTTTTGTGAGACTAAAATTTGTTGCTCTTGGCCTTGTAATTTTGATATATCATGTTGCATTTCTTCCTCTTCTTCATGAGTCATGCTAGAGCTTCTAGGTTGCTTACTATGTGTTTCCATTTTCTTTCTTCGGGGCATAGATTAATGATAAATATGCTTCACTATGCCCTTTGAATCACTTCAAAAAAAAGTTCAAACCAAACATATGCAAATTGTTTTAAAAGACAACACATTTTTTTCTCTTTGTAGGAGCTCGATATTAAATCTGTTTTATATTTGTAATTTCAGATCCTCAAGGTATGAAATTTTATCTTATGATATCCCTCTGCATCCTATTTCCAACCCCAAAAGTCTGATCGAGATTCGATTCTCCAAGAAGGAGTTGTTTCAAATCTCCCATGATGGCCAGATTATAGACTAGTACAGTAGAGTGAACTTGTACAAAGTGCCATGCGTCATTGTTTCAACCTTCAGCTCTGAATAGACACTAGATTTCCCGGTAACAAAATGGCAACTCTGCTGGGGAGCGATTAGTTTGATTGCTTGTCTCTATTTGTTTGATTCATAAACCACAGACGGAGCCTGAAGTCAAGCCAGCTAGCCTACAAATTGCATTTGCTATGCAAGTGCAAAGTAGATCAACGTTGCTTCAGTCAATCTCCGGGTTTGTTTATGAACTGAAAATTTGACATGGAAACATCCTAAGTGCCCTAGGGGTAGCTTGAGTAACCTCATTAGATCAGCCCTATAATTTGTAGTTACTGACTATCATTTTCTCGACCTAAATCCCTGAACTAAACTACAAACTGTGACCAAAAACCAAGCTAAAGTCTCGTTCCTTGACTAACTCACCCTCTCCTTTAGGAAATCTGGATGCATCGCACCTCCCATGTGCAGTAGGTGGGATGCATCCCTGTTTCCCTGTGTTACAGGTGCGATGATCAGTCTAGACTAGATTTGCTTCCAGATTTTGGTTTTTTCTTCACTGTCTTCAGTTCTATTCAGGAGTTTTGCTGTCCGTGATCAGTAGACCACTATTGAAACCCCCTTATTTGCAGCATCCAACCTCTATTGTGCAAAGAATTGTGAATGTTTTTACGTATTGTGCGTCATTTACAGTTCTCTTTTACAAAATAGTAGCTTAATCGAATTGTCGTCTTTTGATTTGGAAGTGTCGCAAGTTCCGTTTTCAATCAAAGAAAATAATACTTCTCTTTTTGATAGTCGATTACACTATTACTGTTGTATTTGATCTGAATTTATAAGTATTTCAAGTGTTGAAAGCAGTTTTCAATTCAAAATCACAAAGTGTCGTCTTGCCTTCCTATCATTTTTTGAAAAGAAAATTGTTAGTACTGTCGCTTTGAAAGAAGAAAAAATTCAAATTTATATTTAGCATTCTTTTTGTCATTCACACATTAAGAAAGAAGAAAACAAATACATGCACATGCATTTGCATTTAGACTGCTTGTTGATTTTGATTTAGGACAGTGCATCTAGTGTGTGCTCTCAGCTCTATGTTGAAAGAATTTCATTTCTCTTTCCTCAGTAGCTAGGATTTTCATTGCAAAGAGAAGATTAAACGACTGTTTATCATCTTAGATTGCAATTTAGGAATTGTATGTCTACATCACATAGTGAAGCTTAAAGGAAAACTTCTTAAGAAAGATCAACTATAAAATAAATTCAATGAACATAAAAACGCTTTGGAACCTAATGCACAACATCTAGAAGTCTAGGCTAGAGACATATCTCGGTGTCGTAAAGCCTGGTAACTGTTGCTTTCATTGTAGGTTGGGTGATTCCTCCTCTTTGAGATGATAAGTGCCAGTACAGACTTGTGCTCCCACGTACCGTCGAGTATATATTGGGAGACCACAACAGGCTATATCCTTTATCCTTAGGAAGCCGTGTCTACCGCCCTATCGATTGCAATGCACTGAACACAGCATTTGGGAAGATTGACTGTCGTACCGTAAAAAGTATTATATAGTTTTGTGATTGGTTTGGTAATCCATCTATCCGGATTTCCAGAGTAGTCTCTTTCATTCCCTTTCAGACTCCTTAAAGGAAATGGTCCATCTGAGCACTTGTCACTTCAGGCTCATTAAAAATCGAAGGTGACTAGAGTCATTTTTAGCTTTTTCTCGACTCTTAAAAAGTGAGAAAGCAAGTTGTGTCAAAGCGTCTAAAATTCATTTAATACGGAATAACATTTTCCCCTCTTGTTTTGAGTTGATCAAATAAATCCGCAATCGTTGAAGAAATTCAATCAAAACCCCATCGTTCGCGGAGACTGATGAGTCAACCGTCTTTGACTCCGGAAACTAAACCATTCTGGGTCACGTGAACTCATTTAACTGGATCAAAGTCTCCTGGTTTGTTTGAAACTTGTGTTTCAACATCCTCTGAGACTCTAGTTACTCCAACCATTTCTGGTATCCCTGCCTCTACAGAAGAAGTTCCACAGTTACAAGAGGACATTAGAACTGATCCTAGTGTAACAGTGAACACTTTTATTCCTGAACCAACTCCATCCAGGGTTGATTCAGAAGGTGTTACCCCTCCAACATCTGTCGCTGCAGAATCTATACCTTCTTCGGCACCAGAAATACTTTACGGACCTGACGGCCTACCTCTTCCACCTGGTTTGATTGCTATAGAAAATATTACGGAGGATCTTCCATCCAGTACTCCATCACATTTTGGGACTTAGATCCACCTATATCCTTCTACTTCATAAGTTAATACCCCTTCATCGCAAGTTCCTGTAGAAGCCCTAGGAAGTCTTTTGGATAGACTCAATATGTCTGGACAACCATCAACATTTAGGACTTTCTCGTCCGATACAGCGGTAGCAAAAACCCCTACCACCACTCCGACGATGTTCGCTGGTATACCATCTGTCCCAACCAACTCTCAACTGCTATAAGGACTCCACCCAGGGACTATTTTGACAGTATGGTCTATTCTCGTTTGTTCATTCGGAATAGTATCTGGAATCACTTATGTTAAATCTTAACAAATTGATCCTTCACAACATCAATTTGGGCAGTATATTCTCCAAAGGCCAATCATTCCCTTGAGCACTGGATTGCCGCCATATGAGAATTCACAACCGAATTCAGGTCAAATTGGAATTACATCCAGTTGTTGGGTGCCAATACTATCTCAACAACCAAGAGTTGTATACTCAATGCAACTGAGTCTCCCTGTGTTGAACATCCCCACTACACCAGCTATTCTGATGGTGTCACAAGTACAAGCATTGCCTGTTATATGCCAACTTCAAGTTTCTCAAGTCGTTGTACAACAGCCTCTTGTCTCTGTGACACAACCGCAATCGCCAGTTAGTGGCTCCTTAAATGGAGCAACTCAGGCTCAAACGGGTACTATTACACCTCATCTTGGTCAAATGTCCAGTATTGGGCAACAGCAAATGGTTTCAAAACCATGGCTGGTGCAATATCAACAACCGCAATGCCAACAAGCTTACCAAGGAACTGAGCAACAAAACTTTGCAAGTAATGGGCAGCCGTATATTCAAAATGGTTATAACCAATGGTCTCAAATTGGTTATGCCCAACCACCTTATCAAAGTTATTAGCATCAAATGCATTATGCTGGTATGCAAAGACCCACTGCTCAGGCGATCCCATCTTATTCTGGGTACGCTTCGCCAAACCTGAATCAACAGTTCCCCCTAGAGTCACCAAATCTAAATTGGCTAACGAACGATCCAATCGCTTATGCCCCTTGGTGGCCGGTGATCCCTCATAAACTTCCGTCAGATATTCCTAAATTTAATGGAAATCCGGGTGAAGACCCATCAAATCATGTGATGGCCTTTCATCTGTGGTGTTCATCCAACACTCTCAATGATGATTTGATTCGGCTTCGCCTTTTTCAACGAACGTTAACTGGTTCGGCAGCAAAATGATATATCTCGTTGCCTAGAGCTTCATTCGATAACTTTAACGCCCTTGCCACAATCTTTTTAACCCATTTTCAATTACCAATAATGTACGAAATACGAACAGAGCTTCTTACCAATTTCAAGCAAATGACGGCCACTCACATATCCGAACATATTCATGAATAGCGACGTTGTCGTAGAATGGTGAAAACATATGTTCCTAATCAGTTGCTAGTTGAATGGTTTATTAAGTCATTGTTACCTTCTATTACAGAAGATGTGGCAAAGGGAGAGGTTGTCACTGAAGAGCAGGTTATTGGTCATGGGCAATATCTAGACTTGATCTATACTCAGTCTAGAATACTCTACGAAAAAATCCCCGATGCTCCCAGACTGGATTTTTCCATTCCTCCTCCTCCTAAATCAAACAAAGATTCTCATGCTGGCGACGACATGATAGGTACGACAAGCACGAAATCGACAAAGGCTACATCTGAGAAATCCCGTAAGATTTCTGATCAAAATGCAAATGAAGAAATTCTAGCCTCAGAGGTTAATGCCATGTCTACTGACAACGGCAAATAACTGAAGCAACTAGGGGGCAAGAAGAAAGGGAAGAGCAAAAACAAGAAACAGGATGATTTGTCTCCTGAAATATCTTTTGCAAACCCTTCTGGGAAAAAGAAACCCACTCAGCCATGCCTCATATGCGATGAGGATCATTGGACAAGAGATTGTCCATATAAAGCTAAAGTTAAGAAATTCTTTAAGAATTCAAAAACCTTAGCAGTATTGACTGATCCATTTCCAAACCCAGGAACCAATCTGGTTGCTAGTGACAATGCATCACCATCCCAAGTCCTTATGCTATCCATTTCAAAACAGCAAAATGATGCTTTAATATCGACAAGGAATAAAGATTACGAGAATCCATAGTTGTCGAACAATAAGGCTACTGATCAACCTAGTAGTTCGACAACAACTTTGACCGAAGTTGTGCCACCCATCATTCTTGAGCTAACGATAAAGCCACCAAAGGGAGTTTTACACAAAATTTACATTTAATCCTAGTGCCAAGGCAGTACAAAATTATAATATAGTAGAGGACCTGGCCCAATCGCTGTCCGCTATGTTGACACTTGAGGTACTGAAAAAATGCCCCTCCCAAAAGCAAGCTTTATTATCAACAATAGGTGGGATTGACCTAGCGGATTCCAATCTTTTGGCCTTTAATCATAAAGGATATGACTCGCAGTTACCAGCTCAGCTTGCTTTCCTTATTCAAGTGAAAGCCCTCAACAAAACTGTTCATCGAATGATTATTGATGAGGGGGCATGTACATGTATTATGTCGATGAGTTGCTGGAAAACTTTAGGCTCACCACCCTTGTTGCGATTGTCGATGACATTAAAAGCATTTGATGGACGAACATACACTCCATATAGGATTTTAAGTAACTTGCAAGTCGAACTGGGGGGAAAAACAGTAGAAATTGATGTGGAAGTTATCGATGGAAACCTCGATTACAACATCCTACTGGGAAGGCCCTGGATTTATGCTATGGCTGCCGTTGTGTCGACATACTTCAGAAAGATTGCATTTCCCTTCCAAGGGGGAATTACAATCGTCGATCAACAGACATTCCTCCCCAATAGTTCGCAAGTTACGGGAAGCATTCCGATGATCCACGGAAGCTCTTAGTCGCTTCAAAATATCGGAGTAGGCCTACTAAAAGACCCTACATTGATGGGTACTTTTGCCCTACCACCTCCAAACAACATGGCGAAAGTGGAAACAGTGGGAACCTGCAATATGGTATCTTCCATTTAGAAGATATCTGAAAATGATATTAGCATGGATCGTCACCAGGTGTTGCCTCCAAGCCCAATAGAAATATTGTAGCAATCAATGTTCTCGACATGGGAGGCAAACCCCAATGAACGCTCGTTAGCCATTTGGGTAGATAGGTCTAAGGAGTATGGTACCTCTTCAGATCCTTGGTCACATGTACATTCTACAGACAAAGGAATCCTTCAGTTAATGATGATAGGAGAGGCACCATGGGAAGATTACCACCATCATTCCCATCTTCGGGATTACCACGAAGATTATTCCAGCGACCTTAATCATCCTTCAGTTTTTTATTTTCTATCAAATATTGTAAACACGGTGGATTCTGAGGACGGTTATTGTCTTGTGTCAACCTCGTTAAAAAATGAAACAACAAGTTCTGAGGATAGTTCTTTTACTGTGTCAACCTCATTAAAAAATGAAACAACTCCCATTCCAAATCGAGTCTTTGATTACGATATTGTAAAATTGAAGTCGGTTCTTTCAAAGATTTCAAAGGTAAACCTTCATTCCAACCACCGTGATGAATGCAATGAAGCTTGGGGGGCATGCACCTCGATTTGCGTCATTATGCTGGGGGCATGCGAACTTATAACAAGCATAGTTTCTCATTTCAATCTTGTGTAAACAAGAAATCGAATCTAAGCATATGTTGTCGCATGGTTCAAGCTCATTAAAAAATGAACCAGGCCATGAGCAGTTTTACGCGAAGTTCAAGCTCATTAAAAAATAAACCTAGCAATGAGCAGTTTTACGCGCAGTTCAATCTCGTTAAAAATTAAACCTAGCAATGAGCATATGTTCCACCAGAGTTCAAAGCTCATGAACCCACCTTCGGTAAATAACCATTGTGAATGACTATCATTAGATTTTGAGCCTTGGTCATGTTCTTACCATCACCTCCACTCTGTTTTAGATGATCATTCGCCTCCATTTGATTTTTTACCCCTTTTGAGGAACAACTGCAATGAGTGATCCTATTAGCCACCTTCTTTACACTGCTGTGATTGGAAAGTTCCAAACCTTACCTGGAACCAGCTGTTATCTGAAAACATCACTCGTTCCTCAAAAACGAGTCTCCTTTAAGCTCTTTTCATTTAACTCATAAAATATGAAAAGATTGCTGAGCAATTGGCCTCTCCAGCTCGTTAAAGTGATTGGAAGTTCTATCCCTCCTCTAGATTTTAATCTTTTTAGACCTGAGGGATCATTACACAAAATGATCGAGCGTTTGTCTTGTTCAGATTTTTAAAACTATCGAAAAGTCATCCCTTTCGCATTTTTTTATACTTTTTCAGACTTAAGGGATTATATTGAGAAAAAGGAATATTGGAGTTTTCTTTCCATCTCTTTTCAAACTCTCTAAAATTGAAAAGGACCGAGTTATCCTTGTCGTTAAACTCGTTAAAAAAATAGCGACAAACTTGTCCATTCAGACAAGAGCGAGTTTCATTGTCGCTAGGCTCATTAAAACATAGCGACGGGTCTGCTCGAAGGGCAGATTATCGAAAAAGCATATGTTATCCTCCTCAAGCTTGACAAAAATAAAGAGGTACTGGTCAAAAATGACTGGGGAAAATTGGGAAGAAAACTTGAAGAAAATTTATTGGTAGCAGGTCGCTCTTGAACATGACACTTTCACTCCGTCACCATGATTGAGTCGGGTTGGGTTATTCCGTTCACCGGTCATATCACCATTGGTCCACCATACCATCCCCTCTTGGGGTTAACGCTACCAATCCATTTCAGTGTTTCCGATATGTTCAAGAGAAGTCGCTCAGAGAATTCACCTACCCAGCTTACGTGTCATCCGCTACAATACCTTCACACTTCATTCTTTCATGACTGCCACCCTGAACCTTGTATCACCAGACCATTTTCACCTCTGCAAAATCATTTGCTCCATTTCGTGTCATAGATGTGGGATCCATTAACGCCCTCCTATGATGGGTCACTTCTTGTCGACATCAGCTCATTATCCAAGAGGCTAACCTAGGGACAACCCTTCTAGTACTTTGAAGCTTGCATGCCTCAATGGCAAGTTTCTCACTTTCGGCGACAGGTTTACACTAATGGCCTTCGACCAAAAGATTTTGCGTGGTGTTCAACATCAACTCATGCATTCACACCACATGAATTGTACTGCAGTACCTTGAGGGTCATCATCATCATCGGTGATTCCTCTCGCACCTATTAACTATTTACATCATTGACTGGTAATCAAGCGATGACTTTCCATGTTCGACATCAGAACATCTTTTCACATGGATCGACTTGTACTTCGGGCGAATATTGAACGAGTTTTGAAGACCTCAGATCTAGTTTCATCCATCTGGATTGTGATATAATCAGGGAAATAAAGACATCAAATGTACATCATTGTTGCATAGATAATCATCCAAACTAAGGGATGATGGCTCTACCAGAGTCACTAGTCTGCACACAGACGGTTGTCTGTCCTATGTACATGAAAATGAATTTATCAAGCTGAGCATGGGAATGCCCGCCTCAGCTAGATCATGAAAATATTATGAAAATAATGTATTGTATAGTATCTTATTGTAGGTCACCTTCTAGTGCGAAAAACCTCGAATCCTCATTATAAAGCATTTCACCCAACACCAAAAGATTTACGACCTCATGCATTAGGGGGCAACTGTTATAGACATATTTGGGCACTACAACCCCAATCACATATGTCCACAAACCAAGGGCTTCTAAGTCCCTAAAAGTGTTGTTTCATACCCTAAAGGAGCAAGGTCAGTTGATTACATCATCTCCCAGAAGTTCTCCATGAAAAGCTACTCAGAACTGGTCAAAGCAGGACCATACAGACTACCCAGTGCTAAAGGTGCGATGCATCTCACTTACCACATGAAAAAAGTGCGATGCATACTGGAAAGCCCTTCTATAGGGTTCGATGAGCGAGAGAAGATAAATGGCACAAGTAGTTTGCTAGGTGGAAACTCGGAGAATCTTCTAGAAGCTGCTCATTTGAAACTTGCCTCTCTGAGTTCACCCAGGGATGAGTAAGAGATCTAAAATCTCCATGTGGAACTAAGAACTATCAGAGGGGTGACACTAATCAAAATCCCAAAAGCTGACTCACCCCCCTGCAAATATCTATAAATGGATCCCTCATCCAAGAGATCCAGAGGTTGGAATTTGGTAATTTGCAAAGAGGTGCTACTGGTTTCTCTTTGAAGACATTGTTGGGTGATCTTGCTTTGTGTGAGGTGAAGATGGCTTTCAAGCTAGGAGGATGGCACTGGTTTGGACCAAGTGGTTGTAATCCTCTCTTCTATGACTTTTACTAATAAAGCTATTTGAGTTTCCTCCATATTCTTGTGTATCTCTGAATATTGTGTTTGTTATATGCATTTGTATGGTCAATATATATCTGACCCTATATTGTTTGCAGTGAAATATCTCTATGCTTTGATGGTATTATGCTGCTGTGAATCTACAGGTGCTCTTCGAAGCTGGACAAGTAAGGAAGCAGTGGTGAGATTCTGTCAAAGGGGAAAGGAAACAAGTGTTATAGACATTTTTGTGCCTTACAACTATAAGCATGAAATGTCCATAATTCAAGGGATCAAAAGTCCCTAAAGATGTTGTTACAGCTCCTAAAGGAACAAGGTCAACCAATGACAGCTTCTCCCAGAAGTTCTCCACCAAAAACCACTCAGAAACAGTCAATTCAGGATCAATTCAGAGGCTCCACTAGCTGCCTGCGTTGAAATGCAGAGTCTACACTGGCTAGGTGCACTGCAACGCAGGTGGAAGCACTACCAGGGTGCGCTGAGCGGGAAATGACAAATGGCAAGCTCATTCAACGAGGTGGAAAGACCCTGGAAGCTTCCAAAATATTCTCCAATGACAGTTGCCTCAATGAATTCGACTAGTGATGAGTAAGAGGTTCTCAACCTCCAAGTGGAAGCAAGAACTGACAGAGAGAAGCCACAAGTCAAAAAATAAGCTGACTCATCCTCTCTGCTTACATCTATATATGGATCTCTCACCCAGAGGTTCAAGGGGGGCTGGAATTTTGTACTTTGCAGAGAATTGTTGTTGGTTTGAGATTGAGATTAGTACATTGGGTGATTTATGCTTTGTTGGGGGAGAGGAAGGGATTCCTTTGCTGGGAGGTAGATGCTGGATCGGAACTCACTTGGTTGTATCTCCTCTTGGACTTTACTATCATATTAATAAACTATTTGAGTTTCTCCTACATGTTGTATACCAATGATGTTTTGTTATGCTTACATGTTTAGTTTAATCTGATCTTGAGCTTTTTATGAATGTATATCTGTATCTTTGTGTAGTTTCTCTCTCTTGTGATCTTGCAGGAATTCGATGAAGCTGGACCGGTGAAGGAGCAAGAAGCTGGGAGCTACTGAAGAGAGGAGTGATCTGGATCGACAAACTAACGGAGGACACAGGTTAGTTAGATCCTTCTTCCTCATTTACATTTCATAAAGAAGAATACTTAATTAGTTTACTTCGTTTGTTGCTAAGGCACTATCACCTCTTAGAGTGGGATAGGGGCATTCCAAATTGGATACTTTTCCCAACAAAAAATTGGCAACTCCGCTGGGGAGAGTATCTTGTTAGTTTATTTGTGTTTCTATTGTTGTTCTTCTCATAAACTCAGGAGTGCCGAATCGAAATGCATTTGCCATTTTCAAATGCAAAGTAGAGATCTGCCACTCTAGTCCACTCACTGGGCCTGTTTTTATGATCTGAACAAACTGATCCACAAGTGCTCTAACAGCCCTTTGTGATAGATCTTAGTCCTCCTTTAAATCATCCTCCTAATTGTACCTAATTGATAGCTTTGATCCGGCCAAAAACTGTAGATTTAACTGCAAACCGTAACCCAGAACCCAGAAACAACTCTCGTTTCTGCTTCAGCGCAGACTCTGTGAAGAGGTTCTGCATTTCAACGCAGGTCCCGTGAAGGATACTTGTGCTGAAGTTCAGTTTCTCTGTGCTGAGGGTGCACTGATCAGCCCTTGCCTTGTGCAGCTGCGGTTCCCTGCTTCCTTTTGCTCAGTTTTATCTCTGTTTTTTGCAGCCTGTTATCAGTCAGTGTACCTATCTGAAACCCCTTTTCTTTGCCTCAATTCCACCTCAGTTGTATAAAGAAAATGTATTTGTTCTTTTGTGTATTTGTTACATCATTTGCAGTTTCCCATTACAAAAGTAAACTAGTCATACTGTCGCCCTTAGATCTAGACCTGTCGTAAGTGTCGTTTTGATCTTAGGAGTGAGTTTGTTTGCTATTCACAGTTGATTGAGCTTTTACTTTTGTCGTTTGGTTTGAATTTATGCATTTCTAGTGTTGAAACAAGTAAATCATAAAGTGTCGTAATCATCTTTTTGATTTTGAAAAAGGAACTTGTTTATGTTTTCACTTGAAATCGAATTCAAATTTGTACAACAGCTTTCTTTTTAGGCATCAATATTAAGAAAGCGAAAACAAATACATGCATTTGTGCATTTGCATTTTGATAGTTCGCATGCTTTGATTTAGGAAAAGTGCATTTACAGTGTGCTCTATGCTCTTTGAGAAAAGTTTGTGTCTTCCTTTTCCCCTTGTAGCTAGGATTTTCATTGTTGAAAAGATAGAAAAGCTTGCTTATCATCTTTAGACTGCATTTAGGAATTGTATCATACATCTCGTGGTGATCCAAAAAGGTAAACTTCTAAGAAAGATCAACCTAAAATAAATTGAATGAACTTAACAACGCTTTGTAACTTAACGCACAACATAGAGGTCTAGGCTAGAGACGTGTTCCGGCGTCGTAAAACCTGGTGACTGTCGATCTCGCTGATGGTTGGGTGATTCCTCCTGAGGGATGATAGCGCCAGTACGGATTGTGCTCCCACGTACCGTCGAGTATATATTGGGAGACCCCTATAGGCATAAAACCTTTATCCTTAGGAAGCCTTGTCGACCGCCCTACTGATCACAATGCACTGAACACAGCATTCAGGAAGATTGACCGCCCGTACCTTAAAAATTATTCTGCGGTTTTGCGAAAAGTTTGGCACACCCTCTACCTAGAACTCCAGAGCAGTTCCTTTTGGCCTTTTTCAGACTCTATAACGGAAAAAGTCCATCCGAGCATTTGTCACTTCGGGCTCGTTAAAACATCGAAGGATACTAGAGTCATCTTTAGCTTTTTCTCGACTCTTTAAAATTGAAAAAGCAAGTTGTGTCTAAAGAGTCTAAAAATTCATTTAATTCGGAAACACACTTTCCCCTTTTTTGTATTTTGATTGATCGAGTAATCCGCAATCGTGGAAGAAAGTCAATTGAAACCCTGTCGTTCGCGGAGGCTTACGAGTCAACCGTCTTTGTCTCCGGAATCGAAAACAGTACAGACAAAGCGGACTCATTTAACCGGTTCGAAATCTCCTATCAAAGTTAGAACAAGTGTTCCAACAACATCTGAGATTCCGGTTACTCCAAACATTTCTGGAAACCCTACCTCTACAGAAGAAGTTCAATAGCCACAGAGGGATAGTGATACTGATCCTAGTCTGAGAGCAAACACTTGTGTTACTGAACCAGTTCCATCTGTAACCGGTTCAGAGAGTCTTGTTCCTCAAACATCTGTTGCTGTTGATTCAACCCCTTCTTCGACACCAGAAATATTTCACGGACCTGACGGTCTTCCCCTTCCACCTGGTTTGATTGTGATAGAGGAAATTGTAGAAGATCCGCAAGCAAGTACTCCAACACATTTTGGAGTCAGGGTCACTCTATTTCCTTCGACATCAGAAGTTAGTCTACAACCAGTGGAAGTTCCTGTAGAATCGCTAGGTAATCTTTTGGATAGACTCAAAATGTCTGAACAACCGTCAACATCTAGGACTATGCCAAATGACACAGCGACAACAGAACTCCCTGTCGTCACCCCGACAATGTTTGCTGGCATACCATCTGTCCCGACTAGCTCACAACCGCTAGAAGGAGTCCACCCAGGGACTATTTCGACAGTGTGGTCCGTTCCTGTTTGTTCCTCCGGAATAATATCCGGAAACTCTTATGTTGAGACTCACCAAATTGATTCATTTGGAGGTCAATTTGGGCAATCTAGTCCCCAAGGGCAGAAAATCCCCTTGAGTTCCGGATTGCCACCGTATGGGGGGCAGTATGCCCTTTCATTACCCCTCCGGGAGGATACCCATACGGGAGTTCACAACAGTATACAGGTTATACCGGAGTTACATCAAGTGGTTGGGTACCTATACTACCCCAACAACCAAGGGTTGTGTATTCTATGCAACAATGTGTACCTATGTCGAACATCCCGACTACACCAGCTATTGTGACAGTGTCGCAAGTTCAAACGTTGCCTGTTGTATGTCAACCTCGGATCTCTTAGGTTGCAATGAAACAGCCCCTTGACCCTGTGACTCAACCACAATCACCAACTGATGGGGCGACACAGGTCCAAATGGGTAAAATTACCCCACACCTTGGTCCAACGGTTAGTATAGCGCAACAGAACATGGCTTCGCAACCGTGGCTGGTGCAATATCAACAACCACAATTCCAACAGGTATACCAAGGTTCTGAGCAGCAGATCTTTGCGAACAGTGAACAACCGTACATTCAAAACGGTCAAAATCAACCACTTTACGGTGGTCATGTCCACCAACCGTATCAGTCACACCAACATCAATTACATTATGCTGGTATGCAAAGGCCAACTACTCAGGCAATTCCATCGTCTCCTGGGTATGCTTCACCTAACCTGAATCAACAGTTACCATTCGTGGAAACTTTAGAGTTACCCGATTTACACCGGTTAACAAACAATCCAATTGCTTACGCCCCTTGGTGGCCAGCGATTCCTCACAAACTTCCTTCAGACATTCCTAAATTTAATGGAAATCCAGGTGAGGACCCATCGAATCACGTGATGAAATTTCATCTATGGTGTTCATCGAACACCCTAAACGATGATTCGATAAGGCTTCGCCTTTTTCAGAGGACGTTAACGGGTCCAGCGGCAAAATGGTATATTGAATTGCCTAGAGCTTCGTTCGACAATTTCAGCACCTTAGCCACGACTTTCTTAACCCATTTTCAATTACCGATAAGGTATGAAACGGGAACGGAAATCTTAACCAACTTCAAACAGACAATGGCCACTCACATATCTGATCATATACATGAGTGGCGACGTCGGCGTAGGATGGTAAAAACGTACATTCCTGATCAGCTATTAGCTGAATGGTTTATCAAGTCGTTACTTCCTGCCATAACGAAAGATGTGGCGAAGGGGGGAGTCGTAATGGAAGAGCAGGTTATCGCTCGTGCGCAATATCTAGACTTGGTCTATACTCAGTCTGGCACGCTCTACGACAAAATACCTAACGCCCCTAGACCGGAATTCTCAATTCCTCCTCCTCCTAAATCAAACAATGACTCTCATGCCGGTGATGGCGTGATTGGCACGACAAACGCGAAATCGACAAAGGCCAACTCCAAGAAGGCCCGTAAGATTTCAAATCAAAATGCAAAAGAAGAAATTCTTGCTTCGGAAGTAAATGCCGTATCAGCAGATAAGGGCAAAGAAACCAAACAACCAGGAAGCAAGAAGAAGCAAAACAAAGGGAAGAAGAAGAAACAGGGTGAGTCATCTCCTGAAAAAACTTCTTCAAACCCTCCTGGAAATAGGAAACCACCTCCCTCAGGGTGTCAGATATGTGATGAGGATCATTGGACAAGAGATTGTCCATACAAAGCTGAGCTTAAAAGGTTCTTTAAGAGTTCGCAAACCTCAGCAGTGTAAACTGATCCATTTCCAAATCCAGGCACAAATCTGGTTGATAGTGCAAATGCTTCCCCGTCGCAAGTACTAACGTTGTCGATTTCGAAGCAACAAAATGATGCTTTGATTTCGACAAGGAACAAAGATTACGGGAATCCGCAGCTGTCGAAAGGCAAAGATAAAGATCAACCAAGCAGTTCGACAACAACTTCGAGAGAAGTTGTACCACCAATCATTCCTGAATTAACAATAAAACCGCCAAAGGGAGTAGTACACAAGTCGACATTTAATCCTCGTGCCAGAGCAGCGCAGCATTATAACATAGTGGAAGATTTGGCCCAATCGCCATCCACTATGTCGACTCTTGAAGTACTACAAAATTGTCCATCCCAAGGGCAGGCTTTGTTATCAGCCATTGGTGGGGTTGATCCTAAGGATTCCAATCTTGTATCCTTCGACCACAAAGGATACGATCCTCAGTTACCAGCTCAACTAGCTTTCCTTATCCAAGTGAAAGCCCTCAACAAAACTGTTCATCGAACAATTATTGATGAGGGGGCATCTACATGTATTATGTCGATGAGTTGCTGGAAAACTTTAGGATCTCCAACCTTGTCGCGATCCTCGACAACATTAAAAGAATTCGACGGAAGGACATATACCCCATAGGGTATCCTAAATAACTTGAAGGTTGAACTAGGGGGAAAAACAGTAGAAATAGATGTTGAAGTCATCAATGGGAATCTTGATTACAACATCCTACTAGGAAGACCATGGATCCATGCCATGGCAGCTGTTGTGTCGACCTATTTTAGAAAGATTGCATTCCCCTTTCAAGGGGGGATTACAATCGTTGACCAACAAAACTTCCTCCCTAATGGTTCACAAGTTACAGGAAGCATTCCCATGATCCATGGAAGCCCTCATTCGCTTCAGAATATCGGAGTAGGCCTACTAAAAGATCCTATATTAATGGGAACTTTCGATCTTCCGCCTCCAATCGACTTGGCGGAAGTAGCGTCGATAGGTACCTGCAATATGATATCTTCCACGAAGATCTCAGAAGACGATATCAACATGGATCATGCAATGGTTTTGCCCCCAAGCCCAATAGAAATATTGTAGCAATCAATGTTTCTAGCATGGGAGGCGAACCCAAATCAACGCTCATCAAGCGTTTGGGTAGATAGGTCTAGAGAATATGGTACCCCTTTAGATCCTTGGTCGAGAGTGCATGGAACCGACGAAGGAATTATACAATCAATGTTGATTGAAGGGGCACCATGGAATGATAGCCACCATCATTCCCTTCTTCCAGATTATGAAGAAGATACTCAAGATGACATTCGCATATCGAAAATTACCCTTTGGTTTAAAGAACGCAGGGGCGACGTTTCAGAGGGTAATGAATTATGCCTTCCATGACATCAAGAACATCGTTCAACCATACCTCAACGACCTTCCGGCTCATTCGCGAAAGTGGACTGATCATCCGCAGCACTTAAGAGCGATATTTCTACGTTGCCGACACTACAAGATACGACTCAATCCACACAAATGTGTATTTTGTGTCAGTTCTGGTCGTTTACTTGGCTTTGTAGTCTCAAAAGATGGGATTCGTCTCGACCCTTGCAAGGTCCAGGCAATCATCAATTTGCCTCCACCTTTAAATTTGCTTCAGATTCAGAAACTCCAAGGGAAAGCAAACTTTCTGAGGAGGTTCATTCCAAATTACGCCGAACTCGCTAAAGGTTATACACATCTTTTGAAAAAGGAGGTACCCTTCGTCTAGGATCAGGTTGCGCAAACTTCCTTTGATGCTTTAAAGGATTCCTTAATAAAAGCATCATTAATGCACGCACCCGATTATCAAAGAGACTTTAAACTGTATCTGGCTGCAGCAGATACGACCATCGCAATGGTTTTAGTTCAAGAAGTCGATGGAATCGAACACCCTATATATTATTTAAGTAGAAACTTAAATGAGATAGAAAGTAAATATTCTTATGTTGAAAAACTAGTGCTTGCAGCTGTTCAAGCGATACAAAGGTTTCGACACTATGTTCTCTTTCGGAAAACTACCATTTTGTCTGATTGCAACCCCATGACTTATATATTGTCGCGACAGTTGCTGGGGGGCAAATATTCAAAATGGATAGCAATCCTTCAAGAGTTTGATCTGGAATTCGTAAAATCCAAATCAAAGAAAGCTCTAGTTTTCGCAGAATTATTGTGCGATCTCCCATCGTCATCCAACGATGAAACATCCGAAGAATCAATCGTGGACGAGAATTTGTTTCTGATATCTACAAGCAATGAGTGGTATGGAGATATAATAATTTATCTCCAAACCCAAAAGTTCAGGCCTAACACCTCTCACTCAGAACAGAAATGTATACAATACCAAGCAAAAGACTACATGATCGTCAGTGATACGCTTTACCATCGTGGTATCGATACAGTTCTGAGAAGGTGCCTCACCCATGAGGAGGCCGAAAAATCCCTGAATGAGTGTCATTCAGGCGCGTATGGGGGGCATCAATCTGGATATGCTACAGCACAAAAAATCTTACGAGCAGGATACTACTGGCCACCCATGTTCAAAGATTGCATAACCGCAGTCAGGCGTTGCCATGCTTGTGAAATTTTTGATAGCAAAACCAGAAGACCACCCGTACCTTTACAGCCAATAGTTGCTCTAGGGCCTTTCACCAAATGGGGCATCGATTTCATGACATGTAACCCCACCTCGACCAGGGCGCATGGGTATATTATAGTCGTCGTTGACTATTTTACCAAATGGGCCGAGGCGATGCCTACATTAGATAACACTGGTGAAACAGCTGCCCTTTTCTTTTTCAATCATGTAGTCGCCAGATTCAGCGTACCACAGGCTATAGTTACGGATCATGGATCGCATTTTCGCAATCACATGATGGTTGAATTAGCTACCAAGCTAGGGCTATCTCACGATAGCTCTACCCCGTATTATCCGCAAGCCAATGGACAAGTTGAAGTGATCAACAAAGTCCTGAAGCGTATGTTGCAAAGGATGATCGGAGTTCACAAAAGAAGGTGGCACCTAATCCTGTACTCAGCCTTGTGGGCTTACCGAACATCGGTAAGGAATGCGACCGGGTTCACGCCTTTCCAACTAGTGTATGGCCTAGAAGCAGTCTTACCAGTCCAGTGTGAAATCTCGTCTCTTAAACTCGCAATTTAATTCCTCCCCGGAACTTTAGAAGAAGAGGCCCGTTTCCTGGAATTAATCCAATTGGATGAAACCCGTCGTGATGCCGCTTTGGCTAACGAAGCCCACAAGAAACGAGTCAAGGCGCAGTTCGACAAAAATGTCAAACCCCGTGTCTTCTCAGAAGGTGACTTGGTCTTTCTTTACGACCAAGAATCCGATAAATTGGGAGCAGGTAAGTTTAATTCTTTATGGATGGGCCCCTATATTGTTAAACGAGTGTTAGCAAAAGGAGCCTACGAGTTAATGGATTATGACGGAATTCCACTGGCGCAACCCCGTAATGGGTTGTACCTCAAGCGTTACTATGCTTAAATAGTAACCAGTATGCTTTTGTTGTATTTTGTTTTCGCTAAAGTGTTTGTTTTGGTTGAGTAATCCACCTTTTTACATTTATTGCAGATGTCAAACCTTTTGGAGACATGTGTTGGATATGCCGACGGAGCGAGTCGTAGTTCACGGAACCTGTCCTCCGCAGCCTGGGCCATTTTTGATCCAAGCGGCGAGTTAGTAAGTTTCAGAGGTGTATGTATTGGACAATCAACGAATAACATCGCTGAGTATAGCACGTTGATAGAACTGCTCTCTGATGCCATGACCCATGGTATACATCGACTAATCGTCAGGCTAGACTCACAACTCATAATGCTACAACTCAATGGTATATATTCCGTTCGAAATCCAGCCATTTATCGCATGTTTCTAAGGGTTAAGATTTTGGAAAGACAGTTTGATTTAATTCAATACCAGCATATTTCCATAAAATTAAACACATTAACGGACTCATTAGCAAACTATGTGTTAGATAGACATTTGCGACATTTATAAAAAGAAACACATCATCAATGTTGTACATATGGATCACATAACTCAACCAGAATAAAACCCCAAAAATCAAAATATATATATATATAAGCTGTTTATGGTTTACATATAATGTTCTGTAACCAAGAAAAAATCGCTCACATGACCCAAAAACTCAAAAATGCTAGGGGGCACCCTAGTCTAGTGATGCTCATGATAGCACGTCACGGCCTGTGCGATCATGCGTAAGAGACGAGTCCATCGTCTAGGCACACCAGTAGTATGCCGCTGCAACTGTAAAGGTAACTCGTCGATCCTCACGTCTGGAATGCCGAGAGTAAGGCTCTCAACCTGCTCCTGCACAGCTGTAAGGTTCTCGGCCACATCAAGGTCACGAAGGATAACCCTCCCGGCAGCCTCTCCTGCTGGGGCAGCGGCTGGCACTCTCGGGCGAACTGCTGGGCGAACGGGACCAACATCTCCATGCACACATGAGTTTGATTAAAGTCTTGATAGAATAAAGCACAAGGACATTATGAATAAAAACAGTAAACAGTGATATGGTCGAAGATTTTACCAATAGCGCCCCACTGCTCGCCGTCCAGCAGTACCAAATCCGGATCACCCCGGAAGTCCATGCCAACATATGGATACTCGGAGTAGACCATCTCCTGACGCTCAAACCACCTGAGGAAGGTATCAGAGAAAGAAATCTGAGATTGACCAGCATGCCTAGACATGTGATCAACCCATCTCTGCATGCGTGGTTCAGTAGGAGAAGGCAAGTTGAGTGCAATGTACTGTGGCTGCATCAGTGGTATCTTCTCCAACGCGAAGGCGGTCAAAATAGAACTGAACCCAAAGTTCTTCAACTTCCCGTCCTTTACCTTGGTCAACTGACTTTTCATCTGAAGAAGTACTGCATCACACCAGTTGAATATTTTCGGTTGGAGGCACTCCAAGGCATGCTGCATATAAGATCTGTTGGCCACATGAAGAGACGCACTACCGGCCATCCTACCAATAGTGTACAGGATAGACCTAAGGGACCTGTCAGCAACCTCACGGATAACGATCTTGCCGTCTTTACTCGGCTGAGATCCTTCCCTGCAATACTGGCGGACATAATCTCTCACAGAGTCACTCCCTCGGGCCGAACCTGACAAAGAGATAGGGGCACCCCGCCTCGACAAGCCAGTCAAGAAGTAAATGTCTACTGCGGTCAAGGGGATAGATTTGCCCCTAATCTGGAATACTTGGTTGATAGGATCCCAAGCATCGAGCAAATACTGCAGTAGGGTGATCTGCTGTCTCATGCTAGAGATGCGGAAGAACTTCAGCAGGCCACAGTTCCGCAGCGCGTTCACCGTGACAGGATCATGTAGGGCAATCATGTCCTCTTCTTCATGTTCTCGTTCTCTCCATGTAAGGGTCATTTTGCTCCAATATCTCTGAAAAAAAAACATGAGATGAGTTAGATCCTGGTTTTGATGAGAAACAAGCAAAAATTTTCATCAAAAACTGTGCAACAAAATTGTTTTTTGCGCCCAACGCACCTGCACAGGGTTCCACCTACATTGAAGGTCAAACTGCCTTCATACTGCTTAACATTCAACGCAGGTTTCGAGTGCCCAAGGTGCGCTGATGGCAGAGCGACCCCATCAAACCCCAGGGGCTCAGAAAAACAGGAAAACAAGCACAGAGTGCAGAAAGGAAACCATGAAATGAAAGAGCTCAGGTTTAGCTCCTACCTGGTCCAGACGGCGCCGAGAATCGTCCACAGAATCTCCCGAAATCATCTGGTGAAAATCAAAGGGAAAGAGGCACTTCCAAAGCTCCAACAAACCAAGTTCAAATGAAATGGTAAAATGAGAGGTAAAAACACTTTTTAATAGCTTTTTACGTAGTTCAAAGTGAAATATTAGTGCTTTAATCTCATTTTCAAGCAAATGTTATTCATTTCTAACTAGTTTGATGCAGCAATTGAGGGTACAGTACTATCTTTGAAAAGGAAAAATCTATTTATGGTAAAAAATCAAAACTAGACCATGAATTATCGAGCAGTTTTAGCACATAGTTCATGCTCGTTAAAAAATAAACATAAGATCGAGCAGTTTTAGCACATAGTTCATGCTTGTTAAAAAATAAACATCAAATTGAGCAGTTTTTTTCTGCGTTTAAGCTCGTTAAAAAATGAACTACCCTCCGGTAAATAACCACCGTGAATGTAACATTATACGCCATTAAAACCTTGGTCGTGTTTGCACCGTCACCTCCACTTTTTCATTTGGCCGATCGTTCACCTCCATATGATTGTTTACCCATTTTGAGGAACAGCTGCGAAGAGTGATTTCACTAGCCATCCTTGTGACACTGCCGTGATTGGAAAATTCCAACCTTTACCTGGAATCAGCTGCTAACCCGTTTTATCACTCGTTCCTCAAAAGACGAGTCTTCTTTAAGCTCTTTTCATATGACTCGTAAAATATGAAAAGATTGCCGAGTTTTGGCCTTCCAGCTCGTTAAAGTGACCGGAAGAGCTATCCCTCCTCTAGATTTTAATCTTTTTGGACCTGAGGGATTATTGGACAAAAAGATCGAGCGCTTGTTTTATTCGGCTGGTTAAAACTATCGAAAATTCATCCCTTCTATATTGTTTTATACTTTTTCGGACTTAAGGGATTAGATGACGAAAAAGGACCTTCGGAGTTGACTTTACGTACCTTTTCAGACTCTCTAAAAATTAAAAGGACCGAGTTATCTTTGTCGTTAGACTCGTTAAAAACATTAAATAGCGACAAACTTGTCTTTAGATGAGGACGAGTTTCACTATCGCTAGGCTCGTTAAAACATAGCGATGGGTTTGCCCGAAGGGCAAATTATAGAACAAGCATATGTTATCCTCCTCAAGCTTGACAAAAATAAAGAGGTACTGGTCAGCAATGACTGGGGAAAAATTGGGAGAAACTCAAAGAACTTTATTGGTAGCAAGTCGCTCTTGAACATGACACTTTCACTCTGTGCCTGAGTCGGGTTGGGTTATTTCATTCACCGGTCACATCACCATGGTCTCGCCATACCATCCACCTTTGGGGTAAATGCTACCAATCCATCACACAAGTGTCACCGATATGTTCAAGAGAAGTCATCCAGAGAAGTCAACCGTGTCCCATCCACTACCATACATTATATTTCATTCCTTTCATGACCGCCACCCTGAACCATATATCATCAGATGGTTTTCACCTGCATCAAAATCATTTGCTCCATTCTGTGTCACTGATGTGGGATACATTAAGGCCCTCCTTTGACGGATCGCTTCTTGTCGACATCAGCTCATTATCCAAGAAGTTGATCTAGGAACAACCCCTTCAGTACTTTGAAGCTTGCATGCCTCAATGGCAAGTTTCTCACTTCCGGCGACAGGTATACATCAATGACCTTCGACCGAAAGATTTTGCGTGGTGTTCGACGCCGAGTCCTTTATTCACACCATGTGAATTGTACTGCAGTACCTTGAGGGTCATTATCATTATCGGTGATTCCTCTCGCGCTTGTTAACGGTTTACCTCATTGACTGGTAATTAAGCGATGTCTTTCCATGTTCGACTTCAGAACATTTCTCACATGGATCGACTTGTACTTAGAGTGAAGATAGAACGAGTTTGAAGACCCCGGATCTAGTTTCATCCATCTGGGCTACGATATATATTCAGGAAAAATAAAGACATTGACATGTACAGCATTGCAGCACAGACAATCAGCCTACCAAAGGATGATGATTTCAGCAGGATCATCAGTCTATCATCAAACAATTGTCTGTTCTATTTACACAAAAATGAATTTATAAAGTTGAGCATGGGAATGCCCACCTCAGCTAGATCATGAAAACATTATGAAAAATAATGTATTGTATTGTATCTTATTACAGGTCTCCTCCCAGCATTGAATGAACTTCGGATCCTCCTAATAAAGCATTTCACCCGATAAACGGCCTCATACTTTAAGGGGCAACTGTTATAGACATTTTTGTGCCTTACAGCTATAAGCATGAAATGTCCATAATTCAAGGGATCCAAAGTCCCTAAAGATGTTGTTACAGCTCCTAAAGGAACAAGGTCAACCAATGACAGCTTCTCCCAGAAGTTCTCCACCAAAAACCACTCAGAAACAGTCAATTCAGGATCAATTCAGAGGCTCCACTAGCTGCCTGCGTTGAAATGCAGAGTCTACACTGGCTAGGTGCACTGCAACGCAGGTGGAAGCACTACCAGGGTGCACTGAGCGGGAAATGACAAATGTCAAGCTCATTCAACGATGTGGAAAGACCCTGGAAGCTTCCAGAATCTTCTCCAATGACACTTGCCTCAATGAATTCGACTAGTGATGAGTAAGAGGTTCTCAACCTCCAATTGGAAGCAAGAACTGACAGAGAGAAGCCACAAGTCAAAACATAAGCTAACTCATCCTCTCTGCTTACATCTATATATGGATCTCTCACCCAGAGGTTCAAGGGGGGCTGGAATTTTGTACTTTGCAGAGAATTGCTGTTGGTTTGAGATTGAGATTAGTACATTGGGTGATTTATGCTTTGTTGGAGGAGAGGAAGGGATTCCTTTGCTAGGAGGTAGATGCTGGATCGGAACTCACTTGGTTGTATCTCCTCTTGGACTTTATTATCATATCAATAAACTATTTGAGTTTCTCCTACATGTTGTATACCAATGATGTTTTGTTATGCTTACATGTTTAGTTTAATCTGATCTTGAGCTTTTTATGAATGTATATCTGTATCTTTGTGTAGCTTCTCTCTCTTGTGATCTTGCAGGAATTCGGTGAAGCTGGGCCGGTGAAGGAGCAAGAAGCTGGGAGCTACTGAAGAGAGGAGTGATCTGGATCGACAAACTAACGGAAGACACAGGTTAGTTAGATCCTTCTTCCTCATTTCTATTTCATAAAGAAGAATACTTAATTAGTTTACTTCGTTTGTTGCTAAGGCACTATCACCTCTTAGAGTGGGATAGGGGCATTCCGAATTGGATACTTTTCCCAACAACAACAAGAAAGGAGCCAAGTAGAAGACTGAGATTGGTACTCTCTTCTTCTTTCTCATCTCTCTCTCGTAAAGGAAAAACAAGTGACTTTAATCTATTTGTTTCTAAGATAGCTACCCGTCTTAGTGGGTCTAGCAGCTCTGAATAGACACTAAATTTCCCAGTAACATTCGATGCATCGCATTCGTTGCTTTTGGTGAAACATAAGAATTTTTCATCCATTATTCATATATTATTTTTTTAACATCTTATTCAAGTTTATCTTTGTATGGTTACCTACAAATAACTTCCCAACAAGCGAGCTCATCATGTACATCTATTTACAATCGAAATTTCTTATGATTGTGCAATGTTTTTCGTGAGGTCCCTAATATTTTTGCCATAGATTTTACCAAATGATTTTATTTAGTACTTGATGAAACCACTACCATTTTTATTTCTATACGTGCATCTATATCATTTTTCTTTCTAGATCTTCCAATTTTTTCAGTGCACTATTTATATTTTCCATCACACTGTCCTTCACATTTTTATCTTTCGTTGATTTTCGAATACCCAATAGAGTTGTAGTGTCTTTTAATTTATTTGATGTTAAGAGACCTCTCAAAATTTGAGCTTGATATGTCACACGTTCATCTTTGAAGAACTTCTCAATAATGACCTTAACATGATATCGTATAACATGATCAATTTTTTTATCTCCATATATGTTAGTGTCAACATTTTCTAACATCTCATCGTCGATATTGATTTCATCTATACATATCAAAATTAAATGTAAATGAGTATAAGTATTCATTAAATAATAAAATTGAAAAATAGATTTTGAATGAAATTGTAATTAACAAATATGTATAATTTCAATAATACACATGATATATATATATATATATATATATATATATATATATATATATATATATATATATATATATATATATATAATGGTGATTCAACTTTTTCACTTGAATCTCTTTCAACATCTTCAACAACATCATCAATCATTGGTTCATTATCTTTTTCACTTTGTCTTTCAACATTTTCAATCTTATCATCAATGTTATGAAGAATATCTCTCTTTGTTTACATTGCAAAATATTTCTCAAATTAGTTCATCGAATAAAAATTAAATTTCACAATACATTAGTTAAATTTTAAATATCATTTATGATATTTACATTTACATACCTACTTCAACTTCTAGTTGATATTGATTTGGCCTTTCAATATTTGCACACTCTTCCTTCTTTATTTGTAATAGTTTCTCATGTATTCTCTACAAGCCTCAATGTCTCTTATTTGATCATATTTTCTCTTGCAATTTCTTTGATTTCCCATGATAATTCAATCTATGTAAATTTTTAAAATCCAACCAAAAAAAGTCAATTTCAAAATCTTGCAAAAAGACACTTTCAAAATTTAGATCAAAAAATTCACTTTAAAAATTCAACACAAAAGACTTATTTAAAAATAAAAAATAAAAAATAAAACACTTCAAAAAATTCATCCAAAAATATTTACTTTCAAAAAACCTCACTTTAAAAATTCAGCACAAAAAAGTCACTTTAAAAATTCAGCCCAAAAGACTTACTTTAAAATTAAGCTAAAAAATTTCACTTAAAACAAATCAGCCCAAAAGACTTACTTTAAAACTTAAGCTAAAAAATATCACTTAAAAAATTCAGCCCAAAAGACTTACTTTACTAAAAATTTTCACTTAGAAAATTCAACCCAAAAGACTTATTTTAAAAATTAATTCCAAAAAATTCAACACAGAAGATTTAGGTTAGAAGTTCACTCCGAATGAGGAAAAAGTGCACAAATAATGTTTCGGCTCCATTTATTTATATCGTTGAATGCATATCTATATGTGTCATAATTACTCATATCTATATGAATTGAATCCATTTAAAGAATATAAATCATCATGCTCAGGTGCAGAAGAAGGGTCATAACCTTAATTAACCCAGACCCTTAGAAGGGAAAATTAATAAGGAGGTATGTATATAAGATAAAACAAATATTTATATTTTAATCCCATTCTTCTGACAAAAAGATAAGAGTTGGGTTAGCAAGTGACCACTCCATTGGGGTTAAGTGGTGGTGTGTGTTACAGGTGGTATCAAAGCATCTAGGTTCAACACTGGGTCTTGATGGGCTTATCACAAGAAAGAAGTTAGTGCCCATCGTTTCACTCTACAATGATCAAGTAGAATTAGGGTTTCCCTAAGGGAGGGCAGATTCATAATGATTTTTAGAGGATCAATAAAATAAATGTTTAGGTGTTAAAATCCAATTGTAAATGAGTATTGCATGCATCATTGATGCATTTACATGGTGCCCTATTTATGTGGCATGTTTGAGTGTATGATTATTTTAAGTGTATCATCATTGATGATCATGTGGTGCACCTTTGCATGGCTGGGTAGGTATGCGTGTGACTATTAAGATGATGCAAGAAACTTTGGAGATAACTCTTTGTGTTGCTTGAATTATGCATATTTATGAAAACAAATTATTTATGTGTATGCTAGCTAATTGGGATATGGGATTTCCATGGCTTGGTGGGGAATATGGAAAGGAACTGATGGAGGTTCACTATCTCTATATGATGGAAATTTGGTTATTATGTTATTTAGGGGTGTTTAGTCATCATCAATTCATGGCTTTCTTGTCATACTAGAGCTAGATGAGCTTAATGATAGAAATATAGTGTAGACCTTGTGGATGCATGATCTGTAGCTTACTAGAGAGTGATGTGTGTGATGATTGCCTTATTATGATCATTTCTTACTTGTGCAAGTGAATGTTAGGTGTAGCATTATGATGGATGGATTATGTGGATGGTTGCATGATCTTGTGATTGCTCGTGTTGCATAGCATGGTTGCTACTTTTGGCTATATATATATATATATATATATATATATATATATATATATATATATATATATATATATATATATATATGCTAATTGGATGGGAACATTTAACGATTCATATATGACATAGTGCCTCAAGGGATTATAGGTATGATGTTTTGAAGCTTTTATGGGTTTAATTGATTGATAAATACTTGGTTGCAAGACCTGTAATGCATCTATGTGAACATGACAATTATAAGTATAATAAGAGTTAATATAACATTATATTTTTAAATTCTTATTATGTTTAAAATGTTGGTTAAAGTAGTAGTGTGGCCTCAATAGAGAGGAGGATTTTAAATAATGTTGTTAGTATGGGTCAAATATTGAACTCTAACTTTTTCTTTGGCATGATGATGATTATAAATAATAATAATACACATGTATTATTAAATTTTGAAAACAAGCTTATGTATGTTATAACTGGTGTCCTGGTTTATGATATGTGGTTGATGATGATATTAAGGATGTGTAGCAACTACAGGATTACATACTTGGCCTACATGATAAAGGATGGCATAGGCATATGTTTTTTTAATTGATCTTATGAACTAATAGTTGAGTGTATGTGGCAGCAAATTGCAAGAATCGATGGCAGCTAAAGGAAACATGTAGCATGGCATTGTTCCATAGGATATAGACCAATTCCATCAAGAACGATGAAGAGGGAAATCCATCTAAAGGAAAATAACCTTCTGGAATCTAGAGGTTGATCTTAAATAATTGGAATATGATCTAAATATCTACAAGTCACAACTTACAAAACTCACTAGGAAACAAGAAGAAATGGTTAAGTGGGAGGTTGTGTTGCAAGAGAAGCTACGAGAGATGGCATGCAAAATTGAATCCTCAAAAAGTAAGAAGGGTAATAATAGGAAGAGGCCTCATGAGGGTGACAGGGAGAATAAGGTGTTCTCCTATTGGAACTATGGAGAACATCGAAAATGGTACTATCCCCATGGGGAGAAACATAAATCAAATAGCCCATGTGAACTATAGGGACATGGATCTACATGTGAAATTGTCAAGGAAAAGGAGTGAGAAATCGCTCAAAGCCCTTGAAAGATGTAGATATATGTTGAAAAGGACCCCCTGTGAATGTTTCGAGAACATAAGACTTCAAGGTTGTTGCTAGCCTTGTAAAGTTTCCTTGAACTAATTTATAAGTGTACATATGCACAATTATACAATGGCTAAAAGTGCCATGAAGGCTAGGCTCGTGGAGATTGATTTGACTTTTGGGTAATTTTTATTTTATTCTTATGTGTTGTGGCCTTAATGTACTGGCTTCATGGTATGATATCATTTAATTTTAGACTTATGCATGGTCATGCTAGTTTTTAGTTTTGTTATCATGTTGTTTTTCTCTTATGTATGATGTTGATTTATTGTGGCCTTATGTATGACTGTTTTTGTGAAATTCATGTATGTTTGAAATGATTACCTTTTTTTCCTCTTGCATTGGTTTTCAATCTTAAAATTTGAAGTGTGTGCTTGGGGATATTGGAAGAAGGATGTTGGAGTGGTAGGAAGGCCACAAAATCTTGAAAACGGGCAGCATTTGATGGGAATGAAAGAGAATATGTTGAGTAAATTTCCAGGAAAAAATATAATGCTATTGGGAAATGGACATGAGAAAAACAACAATTAAAAATGAAGCAATAGTAGTGTGAAAAGGCAATGTAAGGCATGTCTGGCCTCAATCAAGGAGTTATCTAAACCCTAGATTTATTTGGTTTAAGGTAGTAGCTACTATGGCCATGATTAAGTAATATAATAACCTAATGAGATGGTTGAATCCATGATAATAATGGACAGAGATATGTGTATCCAAGAAAATGGAAAGAAGGGAGTTGTCTTAACCCTTGATTATGTTTTCACATGTAGTTGTATATTGCATATGAAATTATGCTCATGAGTAATTATATGTTTCACATATGAGTAATGTTGACAGATATTGTATGATGTGTCCATGATTATATTTATGGATGGTGGTAGATTGCATACATGATCATGGATTTTTATGTATGTGTTCATACCTATAAAATGACATTTTTCTGACAAGGGTTTTGTCAAGGACTCTTCCTGTGGAAGAGGAAAAATCTAAACTTATTTAATGAGAATATGGATGGCACAAAATATTCCCATTGTGATGAGGAATCTATTGGGTAGAAAGGAAATTATGCTAGTTTATAATTAGTTGAACATAACTCTTACATTGTGCCCATGAAAAGGTTAAAATCATGGTAAAAACAAATGAGTCAAAATGGCCTAGTTCACATGCATCGAGAAAAGGTGGTCTCTATATTAATTGTGATATTATGTAACATCATATGTTATGTGTGTATGTGTTTTTGTTATACATGTGCATCTGTTGTTAATGGGAATGGGGTAAATTTGTATTATGTACTTTGTGTCATAAAATGTGTGTAATATTTTGTTGTGTTCTGTGTTTAGGACATGCAGGTATGTGCCTATTTGAGCCTATGTGTTATGTGTGTGAAAATAATTTAGGACATGCATGTATGGGACTATTTGGGCCTGTGTGTTGTGTGTGTGCAAAGCATTTATGACATGCATGTATGGGACTGTTTGGGCCTATGTGTGTGTATGTGTAAATTGTTATGTGTTGGCTAGTGTGGGCCTGTGATTGGGCTAGGAAGATTTGAGATTGTCTATGTTTAGGTGCAAAAGAACCTATGATTAGTAATGATAAAACATCCTATCAACAAGATACTACCTAGGTGGTAGTACCTGTATTCGCAAGGTAGCGAAAGGGATTTTATATATATATATATATATATATATATATATATATATATATATATATATATATATATATATATATATATATATCTATATATATATATATATATATATATATATATATATATATATCCCATAACCACCTTGGAGTGGAATCCAAAGAGAAGAGAAGAGAAAGCATTGGATTCTTTCCATATTGGTAACCAATCCTATGTGCGTAAGTGATCAAAGTGAAAAGAAGGCACTTGTTGCTTTCCAAATGGGCTAATGACCCAACATGTGTAAAGGAAGTAGCAAGGAGAAAATCAAGATAAGTATCAATATTTCATGGATTTTGAAATTTCCACTTTATGAATCTGAATCCAATATTCTAATTTATGATCGTTGGGTTATGAGCTAACGTGATTTTGCTATAATAGAAATTAAAGAAGAATATCAAGCTCACCTCATGAATAAATTGTTGATGAGGTATGAATTAATATATTACATATTCTTTAAGGTGTGTCTCATGAAATATGTGTTCCTATATTGATGTAGCAATACATATGGTATTTCCCATTTGAAAAAACAAAGTCAACAATAATATGTAATGATAAAAATATGCTAAAGTAAAAAATAGAGCCATTATGGGGTACTAGCACTCAATGATGCCCACTGATCACCATGAAGCATGCTATGACCTGTATGATATTTTGGGAGGTAGAGATATGCATTGAGTTTGAGCTATTTCTTTTTGCAATGAATCCTTTCCAAGGGATGGATCGTCGAGGGACTAAGAAGAAGAGAAGGGGATGCCTGAACTTGGAAGGTGATTGAGTACACGGAGATGAGATAACCAGATTTCTAAACAGATAAGGGAAGGTCGAAAGCTAAATTGAGTTTCTAGTCATGAACATAACTCATTAGGATTAGAGCACATTGGGTGTGTGCCTAGAAATGATGAGCCAATAATTGTTCTTTGAAGGAACAAACATCACAAGGATAGCAATGCCAGACATTGGGGAAAGAAACACTCCAACGGAAAGAACAATGCAAGTTGGTCAACACACATCGAAAGCACTCAAAAATTGTGAGGGAACAATTAGAAAATGGTTGAATTGTGATCATATTTTTAATTAATGATTGATGCAAAAGTTAACGTGATAATGTAAATACTATAAAGATATGTGAATATAAATCTCTAAGGATAGTATGTTGTTATTTTTTTATTTAGCATGTTTCTCTATGTATATGGACAAAGAACACCGAGGATGTTGTTCCCCTAAGCGGGAGGTGTCTGTAATAGCCTAGCCTAAGATGGGCTTTATTTTTGGCCATGTAATTACATTATATAATTAGAATTTAAAAATTGAATGGTTTGATTCAAGGGAAACAGATTCTAGATCTGAGGAGGTTAATCGCTTGGGATAATTTGGGTTTTCTTGCAGTAGAAAATATGAACTAGTTATGACAACCATTAAAGGTTGGTTGATGTATTTTAATGGACTGATTCTCTAAATTACATTCAGGTTTCAAAAGAAGTACGCAGTCCCATGTTGCCTTGGAAAAAATTTACGAGGCATAAAGGACAAAAATTAATTAGACTTGGAGGCCATGCAAACAACAAAAGAAGAAAAGGAATAAAAATAATCCTTAGAGTGGGGCACATGGGGGAATTCAAACAGGAAGTGAGAGCAACAAAGCAGAGGGGAAGAGAACAAGTTTTATGTTTAGCAAAGGTTTGAAATAAAATCTTCAAGAGTGGATAAATTAATGATGGAAAGATCCATAAAATTTTAGGAGAAACCCTCTATTGTTTATCCACTTGGTTTCCCAGGTCTAGAATCTCTATATTTGGGGTAGAGCCATAGTTCCTCAATGAACTGGTTGTGTTACAACTATGTTTTGGAAGAAGAGACAATAGGATCTCTAACTCTTGGTTCATCGGTTGGTAGTGTTTGTGTCCTAAGTTGAACCCATCAAACTCTAGAATATAGCTCAACGGTGGCAACTGTAAGTAGTGGCTTGGCTATAGTTCTCTATGGTTGGGTGGAGAGTCCTTTTCCCAGACTCAGTTTCCCATTCTATGTTAAATTCAAGATAAATCTTTGCACCTATATCCTACACCACTGGATGTATTTGCATGTGTTTGACTGTTATATGAAATCTGCATCGGTTGCTTTAATTATGCATTACCTACATTGATAATGTGGAAGGAATGTAATGATATTAATTAGTCTTAAGACTATGAAGTGGTCCTTATTACTGTGGCTTTAATTTAATGCTCTAATGAAAGGTCGTGTTTTCTTTGCATATAAATGTATATTTAGACACACACACACACACAGATATATATATATATATATATATATATATATATATATATATATCACCATCAACAATGTTAGCACGGGTTGTGCATAGATATGTAGCTCATATGGGGACATTTTCGTAGCTAACTCCATTTTCCATAGCTTAATCCATGGTTAGATAGGATGCAGAGACTTTTAAGGTGAAAAAAAGACATGAGAATATACCAGATGTATAAGACATGGACACCCACCTATTATGCCTACTTAGAAGGTCAGTAAAAGCAAGAAATTGTTTAGTCAAATTTTAGGTCAACACTGGTTTGTTTACACGCAAGGGTTTCAGTAAATTAGTTTCTACATCAAGTGAACGTGGAAAAATATAGCGAGCGAGTATTTTCATAAGCCAATATGTAGATAAAGATGATTTGCATGATTTACTATCATAGATAAAATCATGCATTATTGATTTCTTAATCAAACCAGAGCATTGTATGGCAATTCGATAAATTGCGTTTCAACATAAATTGTTTTAGTTTTAAATCCAGAACTAGCATAAAAATCGCCTTGATTTGTAATTCAAGGTAGTGGAGAATAGAAAGGTTTTGAAGCACTTTAAATTTGTGATCTCAAACTCTTATTTTAACAATACAATTACTCTTTTCCAGACTCTTATGTGATAGTGTCATTGATCAATTTGATTTGAGTTCATTCTTCCTTATGCTCAACAGAGTGCCCCCTGGAGAGTCATAAGATAGAGTAGTTGTATTTTGTTTATTTTTTTTCTTTTGTAATTAGTTTCATGCTTAGTTTTCAATTCTGATTCCATTATTCACTTACTGTTTATTCCATTGTCACAGGTTGAGCACTCTTTAAACTAAAAACACCAAAAAAGTTTCTTTTATAAGTTCTTTAGTTATTATTTCCATCTTAGTCTCAGATTTCAACAAGTTTAATGACCATGATTGGATGTACATACCAGTAATATGTTAAGGCTTGTAGTTGAATTCATTATTTGAATTTAAAGTTTTAGAGTGGTTTCCAATTTGGTTTAAAATGGTTTTAATTCACTCCAATAAAATAAGTTGATTTTTTTCTCATAGAATAGTTTCAATTATATTCATAGATTAGTTTTAATTTCAGTTCAATAGATTAAATTTCAATTTTTCTAATAGAATAGTTTTCATTTCCAGTCAATAGAATAAATTTCCATTATGTAATTTCCAATTATTTCCTTTGAAAATTTTGCTTTTAAAAATCCATTTTGATTTAAAATGCCTTATGGAAAGAACCTGTGTTTCTCTTTAATGAGAATTGGACTTGAATTAGTCTAGTTTCCTTGTATTTCATTTTGATAACTTACAATTTAATCGCATGATCAAAAATATAACTCTTATCATATATCATGCACATACGCTTCACAAGCACATGAACCTTGGTTTGACAATTTAATGACACAATTTAACTATCAATTAAATTATGCCAACATTTTTGGTGTGGTTTCCGAGGAAGTGTACATATGGCTTAATTTTCTATTTGCACATCATATTGGATGCATTCATTATTTATATGCAATATAATGAAAACCATTTAGTATACATGTATAGAGAGCTAGATTCTAGGGGTAGATTTATAAATAGAAGGCATAGTTCAATACTAACGTCACCAACCACCCCCTCTAGACCATTAAGTGCCACACTATCCACTAACATACACATTCCATCCATGGAAAGTAGACATAGGCTCCCTAAGGTACATAGGTATGAAATTCAATCTAGGGACTTGCCAAATTTGTCCACAAAAGATGTAGTTGAAGAACCTACATCCCCTACTAAAGGAGTTGCATTTGTCTCTTCAATAGATGAACAATGCCTAGGATAGGAGTTAGAAGTCCATAGTTAGTAAGAGAATGCTTTTTTTTTGACATACCATTAGTAGAAGAACCAGAGGATGAAGTAGACAATCAGATTATTGAACCTTATATTATCTCTGAGCAATCTATAATGGCAGGAGAAGGGGAAGGAGAAGTACACAATGAAGATGATAGACCAAGGATTGGTGGAGGAATAGGTAGAGGAGGAAATAGAGGAGGTCAAGGTGGTAGAGTTGGAAGGGGAGATGATAGAGTTTTATGTGAATAAGACCCTTATGGATTCCCTATCATGGATGAATATACCATAGCTACCATGAAAAATATCTCACCTTCTATCCTTCCCAATTTTCCTCGCTTAAGAACTAAGGATCCTAAAACTTTTATTTTTGAGTTTGAAGTATTTTGTATATCATATGATTATTTAAATGATACTCAAAAATTGAAATTGTTTCTAGCCACTCTAAAAGATGGAGCCCTTAAATGGTTCATGGGTCTAGGAACACACTTTATGAGAACATCAGATCAAATGAAGAGAGTTTCCTTAGAAAAATATAATACTATTGTATGCACCGTATCCTTAAGGATGAAGTCATTAAGATGGTCCAAAGAGAGGATGAAAACATTGAATACCTTGTGGAAAGGTTTTCCTATAATATTAAAAGGTCTAAAATTCACAATTTAGATGAAAAGACGCTAAAATTCTCTTGTTAAAAACTATCAAAGGTAAGTGGATTGATCTCTTCAATTTGATTGGAAAGGTAGATGTCTCTCAATTGTCATTTGATGAAATTTATGAGTTGCACAAACACATTGCAAGAGGCAAGGAAAAAGACGGAAAAAATCCAAGAGACCCAATCATGTTGAGAGTAAGAAAATATTCTTATGGAATACTAAGTAGAGCAGAATTATGAAATTTCCTTAACAAATTCAAAACAAACATCCTTGGATATCTTATTGAACAATTGAATACTTTAAGGATACAAAATAAGAAAAAAGTCGAGAATTTTACATTATCTATTTGTTTTCCTAGGTGTAGGAAAAATCATGCTCTACGAGAATGTCCTCTGAATAGTGTTGAGATATGTGTCATATATGTAGAAAATCATGATACGAAAGAATGTCATTCAATACCTAGGCTTAAGGTTCTATACCAAGATGAAGTTGGAACGTTCAAGCTAAATAACTATGTTTTTTGGCTCCTAAGATACCATGGTAGCCTATATAAATAGGTATGGTACAATATCCCAATGAACAATATCAATGATATCCACAACCAAAAAGAAATTGGAATGCACCTATGACTTGGAAAACTTAGCAACCTCAGTCCCAAAATCGAGCCCAGTCATAGGGTTGCAAAAATTCTTAGGGTAGGAATCCTTAATATCCTTAATTCCAAAATCCATACCCTCAATATCCACCTCAATATTATCCCTCTTAATCTTCACAACCTATGAAACAATAATTCCAACCCCAATTGACTACAAGGCAACGACTTCCTTCACCATCCACTCCATTTACTCAAAAATCCAATCAACTACCTACTCAACCACTTCTCAATCCAAATTATAAAGATCCTCAACAACTTTTCTATAATATTGAGGGTAAAAATTTTCAAGATTGTATGATAACCCCTCTAGGTATAAATGATATCCAACTTAGATTTGGTAGGGTTTTGCAAAATAAATCAACACCAACTTTCATCCAATAATTTAACCAGGATAAAATTCCTGAAAAAGAGGTTGTTGGCTTGTATGGGCCTGACCTAGGTTCAGAGATTATTTAGCCAAACAAATCTCGATACCACTGGCCCTTTCAGCAATAGTCCACGGAGCGTGAACTGAGGTCTCACCTGTAGTAGTATGGGAGGGTGCTAGAACTAGGTTTCTGCACCCTAGAGATGTCTGATGGTTTTTAGTGGTCCACAGATTTTCCCTACGCGTACGTCGCTATGTGCACCTATTAGTATGTCACAGCTTGCAATGTTACCTTCGCGCAGCCCTGCTCAAGGTGTGATCCGTGTTATTATCCAAGTTCCTTACTATTAACCTAATATTATCTCATTACTTAACTTATTTCTATGAGCCCAATTATACTTAACAGTGTTCAGCATTCATATAAGTGTGCATGATAAAAAAAATAGTATAAATGCATAAAAAGTAATATAAATGCAGATACACAGTATTTGGAATCAAACTTCTCTTTATTATTCTTCTTCTTGGGTTACAGACTCAACTTCTCCCTGTGCACTCAGCTGCAGGGGTCCACGCACTCAGCCGTGGACTCTACTAGGCCTCTGCGCACTTAGCTACAAACTCTACTATGCCTCTGTGCACTCAACTGCAGAGCCTCTTCTTACTACTATGACCCAAGACACTTAGACTTCCTTTCTATCTGCTATTAGACCATTTGTTCTTCTCCATCTCTCTCCTCCTCTCTTTACAACTTAGAGTCTCGCTCTATTTATACAATCCCATGGTTGCAGACCATGGGTAGGCCAACATGACATTACATTACATTCAAAACCTAGGGCAAAAAACCCTATGACTCATCATACATTTCGCCTCCGCACTGGCAATTCATGGAGTCTTACATCATTGTTTGACCAAAACTTGGGTTTTGAGCCCAAAAACATGATGTGGGGGGATTCCATGCCGAACAAGCCCCCAACAAAAACATCGTGACTCTCCCTTGATTCACTCTGTCAATGCGGCGAACTTGGCGCAGAGTCCCTCCAACTGACCCCGTGCTGCTCGACGGTCTGCAGCGCACTGCTCTACGGTTTGCTGGACCTGCTTGATGTGCTCTTCCGAAGCCTCTTTGTCAGGAGCAATCCTTGCCTTAGCACATACATCCCCTACATATGTGCGAGCTTGCCTTCGATATCTGCCGTGATTGTGAATGCCTCATCAATGCATGGCTCGACACGTGCTTTGAGAACTACCTCTTTCTGTCGCACCACATCCACTTGCTCCTTTAGTGCCTTAGCTTGCTACATATTTGCAAGCCATTGAGCGAGGACTAATGTCTGTGTAGTTCCTCAGACATCATTGTACTGCTCCTAAAGTTTTCGTGCCTTTGTTTCCAAGCACTATATGTTGGGGTCCTCCTGCAAAGATGTGAGGACCGTAAATTCTTGTTCCAACATATGGGTACAGTCTTGCACTACACGTCCAATTTCTTCCAAACCTGTTTGAATAGTGCTAGCACGATGTTCTCTGACTTTTGGGGGAATTGAAGGTTGTGCCTTCAACTGTAGCTCGACGACTTGAAGATTCAGCTCCAGCAGAACCTTTGTCATTTTGGCTTTGGCTTCGTGGGTGCCGGTCACCAACCTATGGATCTACTTTGCTACTGGTAGATCTTCTGGGATGTCCAGCTCCGGGACACATTTGCAAGCGTCATCTACCACATATTCCAACCACTGATTCTATGATACCAGTTCATCACGTTGCAGGCTAAGTTGTTCAATGTTTATCTTTTGCTCACTCAGAACCTCTATTGTGTGGCCCTCCATGGTGCGGTGTTCTGCTATTATTCCATCCTATAGTTGGTACAATGTTTCTCACAGAAGGGTAGCCAAATTGAGGCCAAGTCCTTTGATCCTACAAACTGCAACTCTGTCGATCTCATTTGCTACTGCCAGTGCTCCATCCGGTAACACTATGGTATTGGCGATCCTTGCGCATAGCATCTATTCTATTGTTGATGTACCTTCTGTGATGTAGGTGGACAAGGGACCTTCCTGCGGCGGTGCACCTATAGTTCCTGCAGTTGCACCCTTAGGGCCCTCAACACAGTCTGTTGCTCCGTCATAACTTCTTGGAGTGCTTCCTTGGTGAGATCGCGAACCATCTTGCTGATGTCATAGAGGTCTCCTTTAGCTAATTTGATCGGGTCGATGGCCAGCTTTGAGGCCTTGACCTTTCTTCTGTGGACCCGATCTCTCTCGGATGCATGGTTGTTTGAGTTGGGTTGAAGTGGTTCCTGGGTCCACACCCTCCTCTGCAAGGTCTGTGTCCTCTATCTCCTGTCCTGCAGACACTTCCTATCCCTCCTTTGCCTATGTTGTTGTGACCTCTGATGTCTGCACTGCTGCTGCTGCTCCAGTGACCTTCTTTTGCTCCATGGCTACCTGTACTACTTCGTGGGCTGCCCTATCCTCGGCAGTCACTTTTTTGTTGTGCCTTTTCTTAGCTAGTTGACGCGCTCCTTTCTTTTCCAACTCGCCAAATCCAGCGCATGCCACTCAAGAGGCCATGTCTCTAACACTGTAAAGATCACATCATCAGTGGCTATGAATGGGAGCTTTGTCCACTGTTGCGCTAGATCCTTTCGCACCCTAATATAAATATTGTGCATGTCCGCCTTGAATTCTACAAAAATTTACAAACTATTGTGCACCGTGGGGGACAGGTGCGGTCTCCTATTAATCCACATCCAGATGCTCGCCTCCATGAGCACCCAGAAAATCTTTGTAACATGAATCTGCTTTGCGTCCTTGGTAGCCCTAAGCGATGCGTACTTCGCGACCTCTAGTATGTCACGCTCAATGCTCGGGAACTGACTATCCTCTGGCAGTTCTCCTACAACCAGAAAGATGGACAAGAGCAACCACGTGTAGTGGAAGGTCTTACCCTACTCCTGGGCCTCCTTGTAGTTGAGCAGAAATTCTTCGCAGAGGAACTCGGCCCAGTTGAACTGGACCCCTTCCACACACTGTTTTGCCAATGCAACTACGAGCACTGGTACTTCATCACCACAGAATTTTCTCATTACTTTACCGGCCAGGATTTGGGTGGTCATTCGCACCCCTTTATCCTTGATACTGCTGATAATGTACCCCCTCTTTTTCTTCTTGAGCTTATATTTCTTCTTCATAGCTTCCGTGAGAGCCAAATCGCCACTTTTTCCTGCTATCATCACGGGGTCCGTTCCCTTACAGGGAAGCCAATAAATTCTATGGATGAGATCTACTGTGATTGGAATAGGCTCCTCCAACCATAAGTACCCATCATGCACTAGGTAAAGCAGCTGCCTGATGACGAAAATGGTGATGGGGGCACAATGAAAGTGTGGTATCCACAGCAGATGAAGCAACCTGACCTTCTCCACACCACGCAGCCATTTTCACGGTTGTAATGTGATCACTGGCCCCTTCTTATTTTTTTCATTAGGCTCTCTGTCTCTAAGTGTGGGAACTTCTCGCTATCCGCAAGGTCCCAGTCTTCAAAGTTTAGGGTAGGCACATGTCCTGGGAGTGGACTTGTTAGCCTTGTTGGCATTTGGCCCAAAAAATAGATCCAAAACACTCCTGAAGTCTTCAAGAGTTGATTAATAATATCCCAAGATCAAAACAATCATACGCCAAAAGCCCTTAGAAGGGTGGAAATACGCTATCGGGAGGCTAAAATACTCCAAAACAGTGAAAAACTAAGTATTGCAAGTGCGAACAGAGCAACACATAGCTATCATTAGATTTGACCGATCAACGGCCCAGATCTAACTGGCTAAATCGCAATTGCCCAAGCTGAAGGGATAGTTAATAGACGAGTCACATCGGCAGTCGCGGTGGTGGAGAGAATAATCTATAAAGCCCTGACATTGAGCGATCAGCGATTGCGATCAGATTGCATCGCTACATCGCAATGGAACATTACCAAGGGTTGGGGGGCCCACATCGCATCGCAGGTTCGCAATCAGCAGGAACATATGCCATGTTATATGAAGATCATTGGCTGGGGCGATATGTGATTGGGATCAGATCGCATCGCAAGATCGTATTGGAATATTGCGAAGGAGCAAGGCCTCTATACAGGTGGTAACGCCAATTTCGATGAGTCCTGGACTCGAAAGGGTTTGGGAATGAAATCCATAAGATTTGAAGTCCAGAGGGAGGCCAATTTTCATGTATTTCCTGTGTTTTTAAGTATTTCAAAATACAAGGGAAACAAAGGGACTAGGTATTTTCGGGAAAACTAGTGTCTTTTCAATCTGCTAGTCCCACTAAGACGGGTAGCTATCTTAGAAACAAACAATTCAAAGCGCTTCAAGATTTCCTTTATGTATGATAGATAAGTGTTATAGACATTTTTGGGTACTGCAACCCCAATCATAAATGTCCATAAAACAAGGGCTCTTAAGTCCCTAAAAGTGTTGTTCCAACCTCTAAAAGAACAAGATCAACTGATTACTTCTTCTCCCAGAAGTTCTCCATGAAAAACTGCTCAGAACTGGTCAAAACTGGACCATCTCACCTGCTCCATGGTAAAATTGCGCTGCATCCCACCTAAATACACTCAAGAGGTGTGATGCATCTTGAAAAACCCTTCTATCGGGTGCGATGGGCGAGAGTGGACAAATGGCAGGGTCAATCTGCAAGGTGGAGGATCATGGAATCTTCCAGAAACTTCTCTTGTGACACTTGTCTCTCTGCATTTGCCCAGGGATGAGTAAGAGATCATCAATCTCCAAATGGAATCAAGAACTATCAGAGAGAGGACACTAGTCAAATCTCAAAAGCTGACTCACCTCCCTTGCAAACATCTATATATAGATCCCTCATCCCAGAGATCCGGAGGCTGGAATTTTGTATCTTGTAAGGAAGCGCTGCTGGTTTCTTGGTGCAATATCATAGTGTTGGGTGATCTAAGCTTTTCATGAGGTGAAGAAGGGCTTTCTGGCTGAGAGGATGATGCTGGGTCAGAACAATTGGTTGTAATCCTCTTTGCTATTTCTTGATTATCAATAAAGTTATTCAAGTTTTCCTCCACATTCTTGTATGATTGATGATATATGCATTTGTGTGGTCAATATATATCTGGTCCTATGATGTTTATGATAATAGATCTATGTTCTTAGATAGTGTTATGCTGCTTTGATTCTACAGATGCTCTTTGAAGCTGGGTAGACGACGAAGCGAGTGGCAAAGATCGATCAGAAGGGAGAGGAATCAAGCAAGGAACCAAGCGCAAGACAGAGGTTGGTCTCCTTTATTCCCCTCTTATCTACTTCTCATAAAGGAAAACGAAAGTGGTTTTAATTTGTTTGTTTCTAAGGTAGCTACCAGCCTTAGTTTGGACTAGCAGCTCTGCATAGACACTAGATTTACTGATAACAAAATGGCAACTCCACTAGAGAGCGAATAGATTATTTGTTTAATTTGTTTACTTTATAAACTTACAGATGGAGCCTGAAGTTAAGCCAGCTAGCCTTTGAACTGCATTTGCTATGCAAGTGCAATGTAGATCAATGCTACTTCAGTCTATCTCTGTGTTTTGTTTATGAACTGAACAATTGATTTACAAGCTCTCTAATTTCCCTTGTGGTGGCTCTAGTAACCTCTTTAGATCTACCCCTGTGATTGATTTACTGATTACCACTTGCTCGACCTAAATCCCTGAACTAAGCTGCAAACTGTGACCTGGAACCCAGTTAAAGTCTCGTCCCTGGTCCATCACACTGTCTCTTCTGTGAATTCTAGATGCATCGCACTTCCCGAGTGTAGTAGGTGCGCTGCATCTCTTTTTCACTGTGTTACAAGTGCGCTGATCAGACAAGGCCTTTCCTGCTCCTAGATTTTGGTTTCTGTGTTCACTCTTTTCAGCTCTATTCAAGAGTTTTGTTGCCTGTAGTCAGTACACCTCTGTTGAAACCCCCTTCCTTGCCATTATTCCACCTCCATTGTGCAAAGAACTGTAAATGTTTTTATTTATTTTAAGCCATTTTCAGTTCTCTTTTACAAAGAAGTAGTGTAATTGTATTGTCGTTTCTTGATTTGAAAGTGTCGCAAGTGTCATTTTTAGTCATAGAAGAGAATCCAATTGTTCTTGATAGTCGATTACGCTGTTACTCTTGTATTTGATTTGAATTAGTATTTTTTCAAGTGTCGAAAGCAAGTTTTCAATACCAAATCGCAAAGTTTCGTCATTGTCCTCATTTTGTCTTGAAAAGAAACTTGCTAGTAATGTCGCTTTGAAAAATAATTCAGATTTGCCCTTAGCTTTCTTTTTATCATTCACACATTAAGAAGGCTGAAAACAAATACATGCACGTGCATTTGCATTTAGACTGTTTGTTGGTTTGATTTAGGACAGTGCATATAGTGTGTGCTCTTTGCTCTATGTTGAAATAATATCATCTCTCTTTCCTTAATAGCTAGGATTTTCATTGCAAAAAGAAGATTAAACGATTGTTCATCATCTTAGATTGCATTTTAGGAATTGTACATATACCTCACGCGGTGAACCTGAAAGGCAAATTTCTTAAGCAAGATCAACTGTAAAATAAATTTAATGAATCTAAAAACGCTTTGGAACCTAACGCACAACATTTAGAAGTCTAGGCTAGAGACGTATTCCGACGTCGTAAAGCCTGGTAACTATTGTTTTCATTATTGGTTGGGTGATTCCTCCACACTGAGACGATAAGTGCCAGTACGGACTTGTGCTCCCACGTACCGTCGATTATATATTGGGAGACCACAATAGGCTTTATCCTTTATCCATAGGAAGCCATGTCTGCCACCCTATCGATCGCAATGCACTGAACACAGCATTCGAGAAGATTGACTGTTGTACGGTAAAAAGTATTCTACAGTTTTACGATTGGTTTGGTAATCCCTCTGTCTAGATTTCCAGAGCAGTCTCTTTCATTCCTTTTCAAACTCCTTAAAGGAAAAGGTCCATCTGAGCACTTGTCACTTTAGGCTCATTAAAAATCGAAGGCGACTAGAGTCATCTTTTGTTTTTTCTCGACTCTTAAAAGTTGAAAAAACAAGTTGTGTCAAAGCGTGTAAAATTAATTTTAATCAGAATAAATATCACCTTTCCTATGTTGGTCTTAGGTTGAGAAAAATGGAGCCCACAAACCAAGGAGCTCCCCTTGGGGGAAATCCTAGTCCCTTCACCTCTTGGGGAGATGTTGGTGCGGCCCATATGGCCACATTGTCACTTCCAGGATTGACAATCGGCTTGCCCGTATGGCTCTTCTCAACCTCTGTCATTCAGAACACCGTGATTCCTGAACAATTAAGTCAGCAACTAAACGATCCTAGAGTTACCCCCTAACCTTCTACTTCGTCCAATTCTTCCTCTCCTCCTTCCTCTTTGCTTGATGAAGCTGGTAAAGCCAAAAATCAAGTACTCGAGAAGAAGAAAGAGAAGAAGAAGAAGGAGCCAAAGGCGAAAAGGGGCGACCAGGCATCGTCTAGCGAAAATCCACACACTGCACCATCCAAGCCTAAATCGCCATGTGTCATTTGCAAAGGAGACCACTATCATCGAGATTGTCCTTGCATCCCTCGGATCTTAAGGGACTGGTCTCCTCGTTTGCACAATCCGGTGTCATCAACCTCTGATGGTCATGTTGAAAGTACACCGTCAACTAGTGAAAGTGAAGCCCCTGGACAAAAAGGAAGATGTAGATTTCCTTGTAAACTGTGTGAAGCCGAACACGCCGTCCACCGTTGTCCCTTCTTAGATGAGGCTAAAATAGTTTTGGACGACTCTCCGGTTTCACCATTACGGCTTCCTCCTGGATATAAGAAGCTCTTTTCGAGTCCGTCACTAGTTGAATATCCGGCTGACACGCCCTTGTGGTCAGCCAAAGCGTCTATCATTGAAGATAAACCATCTGAATCCACACCAGATGAATGTAAAAAGGGCAAGGCGGCAGTTGACCCGGTCTTGCCTTCAGATGATACAGTCACTGAAGAGAACAAGGATGACACCATCCAAATTCTCTTCGTAAGCACAGACTCCGATGAACATGGGGGCAGTCTACCCGTTCCTTTACCGCAGGAAGGAAGTTCGTCAGAATCGTATCCGGCCGTCTATTCGGTCCCACCTCCAAGCAACCTAGTTGTTTCCTTCGATTAGAATCTACTAGGCAGACCCCGCTTACCGGCTAGTGTACCGTTTCGAATCATTGCTCAAATATACAGAATGGTCATGGCCGATACCATCATAGATGAAGGGGCTTCTGTGAGTATCCTTTCCTCAACTGCTTGGAAAGCGCTTGGTTCGCCATCACTTTTGCCTGAGATGAGAAATCTAACAGGCTTTAACAAAGGAACCAGTCGACCGTTAGGGATCCTTCCCAATGTGTCGATAACATTGAGAAGGAAAACCATTCACATGAACGTAATGGTAGTCCAAGGACCCCTGGATTATAATCTACTCCTTGGACGCGACTATATTTATTGCATGGGAGCCATTGTCTCCTCACTCTTTAGAGTAATGTGTTTTCTGCATGAAGGAAGAGTGGTCAAGCTCGTAGACCAGCTTTCATTTCCCGATTCACACATAGCAAATAGTCATATACCAACCCTGAATGGTCTTTTCACGCAAGGAATGTCTCATCAATCCCCAGTCTATCCTCCTGATGAGCGCGAGTGATTCGGAGGATATGACTGAAAACCAGGGGGTATGCACCCTGGCCTATTTCGACAGGAAAACCTTTGGTATAGGGTAGGTTTCCGCGAAGGATATATGACTGGCTGATACACCCGTCCATTTTGGAAAATGGGATTAGACCGGAATAAGATACCTCCGTTAGAAAGTAGGCCTCTCCCGATAGAACAAATGTCTTGTCTGCAAATTGAAGGGTAACCTGAAAAGGTAGGCCTTTCCCGATAAAACAAATGTTTTGTCTGCAAATTGAGGGGTAACCTCGAAACTCTACTTCACTATACCTGGGGGCATGCAAACCTTTTGGCATGCAAGCAAAGAGTGACCATTTATTTTTTAAATTCATAGGTCCTCTAACCCTTTAAACTCGTAGGATTGGTCGTTTCCTAACTTGCATAAAGAAAGGATGCGGGGCAAAGCTTTGAAAAGATGTCGTTTATATATGAGACATCCTTATTATACGACTAGATTAATCGAGCAGTTTTAATGCGGAATTCAAGCTCGTTAAAAAATAAACATAAGCAATGATCAAATGTTCCCCCAGAGTTTAAGCTCATTAAAAAATGAACCAATTTCCGGTAAATAACCTTCATGAATGTATTATCACCAACCTTTGAAGCCTTGGTCGTGTTCTCATCATCACCTCCACTCTGTATTGGCCGATCATTCACCTCCATTTGAATGTTTACCCTTTTTGAGGAACAGCTGCGAAGAGTGATCCTGTTAGCCATCCTTGTGACACTGCCATGATTGGAAAATTCCAAACCTTACCTGGAATCATCTGCTACCCGAATTTATCACTCGTTCCTCAAAAAATGAGTCTCCTTTAAGCTCTTTGCAACTGACTCGTAAAATATGAAAAGATTGCCGAGCCATTGGCCTCTCCAGCTCGTTAAAGGGACCGGAAGTTCTATCCCTCCTTTAGATTTTAATCTTTTTGGACTTGAGGGATTATTACACAAAAAGATCGAGCGCTTGTTTTGTTCGGCTCATTAAAAGTACCAAAAATTCATCCCTTTTGTATTGTTTTATACTTTTTCAGACTCAAGGGATTATATGACGAAAAAGGATTATTGGAGTTTCCTTTACATCCCTTTTTCAGACTCTCTAAAATTGAAAAGGACCGAGTTATCCTTGTCGTTAAACTCATTAAAACCTAATAGCGACAAACTTGTCCATACAGACAAGAACGAGTTTCACTATCCCTAGGCACGTTAAAATTATAGAACAAGCATATGTTATCCTCCTCAAGCTTGACAAAAATAAAGAGGTACTGGTCAGCAATGACTGGGGAAAAATTGGGAAGAAAACTTGAAGAAACTTTATCGGTAGCAAGTCGCTCTTGAACGTGACACTTTCACTCCACATCCAAGTCCAGTTGGGTTGTTCCATTCACTGGTCACATCACCATGGTTCCGTCACACCATCCATATTTGGGGTTAATGCTACCAATCCATCATGTCAGTGTCGCCGATATCTTCAAGAGAAGTCGCTCAGAGAATTCACCTGTGTCTCACCCACTGCAATACATTTACGCTCCATTCTTTCATGACCGCCACCCTGAACCTTATATCACCGGATCGTTTTCACCTCCATTAAAATCATTTGCTCCGTTCCATGTCATTGATGTGGGATTCACTAAAGCCCTCCTATGATGGATCGCTTCTTGTCGACATCAGCTCATTATCCAAGAAGTGGATCTAGGAACAACCCTTTCAGTACTTTGAAGCTTGCATGCCTCAATGGCAAGTTTCTCACTTCCGGCGACAGGTTTACATCAATGGCCTTCGACCGAAAGATTTTGCGTGGTGTTCAAAGCCAAGTCCCTTATTCACACCACGTGAATTTTACTGTAGTACGTTGAGGGTCATCATCATTATCGGTGATTCCTCTTGCGCCTGTTAACAGCTTACATCATTGGCTGGTAATCAGGCGATGTCTTTCCATGTTCGACTCCAGAACATCTCTCACATGGATCGACTTGTACTTTGAGTGAATATCGAACGAGATTGAAGACCCCGGATCTAGTTTCATCCATCCGGGCTACGATATATATTCAAGAAAATAAAGACATCAAATGTACATCATTACTGCGCAGATAATCATCCAACCTAAGGGATGATGGCTCTACCAGAATCATCAGTCTACACTCAAACGATTGTCTGTCTTATGTACATGAAAATGAATTTATAAAGCTGAGCATGGGAATGTCCACCTCAGCTAGATCATGAAAATATTATAAAGATAATGTATTGTATTGTATCTTATTACAGGTCGCCTTCCAGCTTGAAAAAACTTCAGATCCTCATGATAAAGCATTTCACCTGACATAAACAGATTAACGAACTCATGCTTTAGGGGGCAATTGTTATAGACATTTTTGGGCACTGCAACCCCAATCATAAATGTCCATAAACCAAGGTCTCTTAAGTCCCTAAAAGTTTTGTTCCAACCTCTAAAAGAACAAGGTCAACTGATTACATCTTCTCCCAAAAGTTCTCCATGAAAAACTGCTCAGAACTGGTCAAAATTGGACCATCTCACCTGATCCATGGTCAAATTGCGCTGCATCCCACCTAAATACACTCGGGAGGTGCGATTCATCTTGAAAATCCCTTATATGGGGTGCGATGGGTGAGAGTGGACAAATGGCAAGGTCAATCTGCAAGGTGGAGGATCATGGAATCTTCCAGAAACATCTCCTGTGACACTTGCCTCTCTACATTCGCCCAGGGATGAGTAAGAGATCATCAATCTCCAAGTGGAATCAAGAACTATCAAAGAGAGGACACTAGTCAAATCTCAAAAGCTGACTCACCTCCCTTGCAAACATCTATATATGGATCCCTCATCCCAAAGATCCGGAGGCTGGAATTTGTATCTTGTAAGGAAGTGCTACTGGTTTCTTGGTGCAATATCATAGTGTTGGGTGATCTAAGCTTTTCATGAGGTGAAGAAGGGATTTCTTGCTGAGAGGATGATGTTGGGTCAGAACAATTGGTTGTAATCCTCTTTGTTGTTTCTTGATTATCAATAAAGCTATTCAAGTTTTCCTCCACATTCTTGTATGATTGATGATATATGCATTTGTGTGGTCAATATATATTTGGTCCTATGTTGTTTATGATAATAGATCTATGTTCTTGGATAGTGTTATGCTGCTTTGATTCTACAGGTGCTCTTTGAAGCTGGGTAGACGAGGAAGTGAATGGCAAAGATCTATCAGAAGGGAGAGGAATCAAGCAAGTAACCAAGCACAAGACAAAGGTTGGTCTCCTTTATTCCCCTCTTATCTACTTCTCATAAAGGAAAACAAAAGTGGTTTTAGTTTGTTTGTTTCTAAGGTAGCTACCAGCCTTAGTGGGACTAGCAGCTCTGCATAGACACTAGATTTCCTGATAACAATAAGAGAGAAGCAAAGAGGACCAATCTGTATCTTCAGCTTGGCTCCTTGCTTTTTTCCTCTCTCCATTGATAGAGCTCACCACTCTTCTACTACTTGTCCCGTTTTAGAGAATACTTGTAGAGGCAAAGCAACAAAACACCATCAAAGCATCTTGATCTATGATATCATAAACAATGCAGAATTAGAAATATATTAACCATACAATTACATCTAGAAATAACAAGATTCACAAATACATGATTATATGGAGGAAAACTCAAAGAACTTTATTGATAGTAGAAATAGAAGAGAGGATTACAACCCAACTATCCAATCCAGCATCATCCTCCCAGCATGAAAGCCCTCTTCACCTCATGAAAATCAAGATCACCCAACAATACAATGTTTCTTCTCTAAGAGAAACCACCAGCACGTCCTTACAAATTACAAAATTCTAGCTCGTAGATCTCTCAGATCAGGGATCCATTTATAGATATTTGTAGAGGGGTGAGTCAGCTTCTGGGTTTTTTATTAGTGTCATTTCACTGATATTTTTTGGTTCCACTTGGAGATTTCATTGATCTCTTACTCATCCTTGGGCGAATTCACAGAGGCAAGTGTCATATGAGTAGTTTCTAGAAGATTCTCTGGGTTTCCACTTAGCAAACTACCTCTGCCATTTCTCTACTCTCAACCATCACACCCTGTAGAAGGCTCTTTTAGTATGCATCACACCTGGCCAGTGTAGCGGCCAGTATGCATCGCACCCTAAGCATGGAGTAGTCTATATGGTCCAGTTTTGGCCAGTTCTGAGTGGTTTTTTAGGTGGAACTTCTGGGAAATGATGTAATCAGTTGACCATGATCCTTTAGGGTATGAGACAACACTTTTAGGGGTTAAAGATCCCTTGGTTTATTGACATATATGATTGGGGTTGCAGTGCCCAAATATGTCTATAATAGTTGTCCCTTAAAGCATGAGGTCGTAAATCTTCTGATGTCGGGTTAAATTCTTTATCATGAGGATCCGAGGTATTTGAAATGGAAGATGACCTGTATAAAATACAATAAAATACATCATCTTCATATTATTTCCATGATCTAGCTGAGGCGGGCATTCACATGCTCAGCTTTATAAATTCATTTTCATGTACATAGGACAGATAATCGTCCGTTTTTGCAGACTGGTGATTCTTGTAGAGCCATCCTCCCTTAGCTTGGATGATCATCTGTGCAGCTATTGTGTACATTTGATTTCTTTATCTTCCTGAATATATCGTAGCCCAAATAGATGAAACTAGATCCGGCGTCTTCAAAACTTGTTCAATCTTCGCCTGATGTACAAGTCGATCCATGTGAAAAGATGTTTTGAAGTCGAACATGGAAAGACATCGCCTGATTATGAGCCAATGATGTAAGTTGTTAACAAGCGCGAGAGGAATCACTGATAATGATAATGACCCTCAAGGTACTACAGTATAATTCACGTGGTGTGAATATAGGATCTGATGTCAAACACCATGCAAAATCTTTTGGTCGAAGGCCATTGATGTAAACTTGTCACCGAAAGTGAGAAACTTGTCATTGAGGCATGCAAGCTTCAAAGTACTGGAAGGGTTGTTCCTAAGTCAACTTCTCACATAATGAGCTGATGTCGACAAGAAGTGACCCGTCATAGGAGGGCCTTAATGAATCCCACATCTACGACATGAAACGAAGCAAATGATTTTCTGGAGGTGAAAACGATCTAATGATACAAGGTTCAGGAAAGGCAGTCATGAAAAATGGAGGGTGAAGGTATTGCAGTGGATGAGGCGTTAGCTTGGTGGTGAATTCTATGAATGACTTCTCTTGAACATATCAGCAACATTGAGTTGAATTGGTAGCATTAACCCCAAAAATGGATGTTACGGAGGACCAATGGCGATGTGACCGGTGAACGAAATAACCCAACCCGACTCAATCATGGTGATGGAGTGAAAGTGTCATGTTTAAGAGCGACCTGCTACCAATGAAGTTCTTCAAGTTTTCTTCCCTTTTTTCCCAGTCATTGCTGACCAGTACCTCTTTATTTTTGTCAAGCTTGAGGAGGATAACATATGCTTGTTCTATAATTTGCCCTTTGGGCAAACCTGTCACTATGTTTTAGCGAGCCTAGCGACAGTGAAACTCACTCTTGTCTGGATGGACAAGTTTATCGCTATTGTTTTAACGAGTTTAACGAAAAAGATAACTCAATTCTTTTCATGTTTAGAGAGTTTGAAAAGGGACAAAAAGGAAACTCCAGCAGTCCTTTTTCATGGCATAATCCCTTAAGTCCAAAAAAGTATAAAATAATACGAAAGGGATGACTTTTCGATTGCTTTAGCGAGCTGAAAGAGACAAGCGCTCGATCTTTTTGTAGAATGATCCCTCAGGTCCAAAAAGATTAAAATGTAGAGGAGGGATGGTGCTTCCCCTTACTTTAACGAGCTGGAAAGGCCAGTAGCTCGGCAATCTTTTCATATTTTACGAGTCTAAAAAGAACTTAAAAGAGACTTTTTCTTTAGGAACGAGTGATGTTTTCGGGTAGCAACTGGTTGCAGGTAAGTTTGGAACTTCTTAAACACGGCAGTATAAAAAGGGTGGCTAACAGAATCACTCATCGCAGCTGTTCCTCAAAAGGGTAAAAAATCAAGTGGAAGCGTATGCTCAGCCAAAAGAATGGAGGTGATGGTAAGAAAACAACCAAGGCTCAAAAGGTTGATAGCAAGGCAATCACAAAGGTTATTTACCAAGGGTGGATTCATTTTTTAATGAGCTTGCATCGGAAGAAACTATGCTCAGTGGCAGGTTTAGTTTTTAATGAGCTTGAACCTTGCAGAAACATTGCTCATGCCAGTCATTTAAAAATGTCTCTCATTAGTAGGTTCATTTTTTAGTGAGCTTGTACCATGCGAAACCTTGCTCATTGCCTTTTTATGTAGGCTAGAAACGACCAAACTACAGATCTAACTACACTAACAGCTAAAGAACTACTGAGGTTAGGTAGGATAGTTTTGTCTTTCACCTAGATAAAACATTTCCTTTGCTTTGCCTACGCGCCGCCGACAAAGGTGAATGGTGGATCAGACCAATCACCTAACCAAAGCAGTTGAACTAAAAGCTACGCTAAAACACTACAAGGCTAGAATGAAACTAGTCGCTTTTCACTTGCATAAAAAGGTTTGCATGCCCCCAGGTGTTGAGAAAATGAGAATTTCCAGGTTACCTTATGGAAGTCCCTACATTTAAGCAGGGTTGTTTCGTCTGCAGAGCAGATAAGACACTTCCTTGGCTCTATCTATTGAAATAGACAAAGGTGAATGGTGTGAGCTTCCAATCACATAACATGTGAGGAGATAAATGTTTCAGACTGATCCCATATCCTACACGGAAATGGCGTTTCAGACTGGTCATATAACCTACAAGGAAATTTGTTTTTTTAGCTAGGTTCGTCTACCGAGGCAGATGAAGGTGCATGCCCCCTAAGCTTCGTTACATTCACCATACTACTTGCGGTAATTAGGTGGATGAACTGGACGTTGAAGAGACATTCTTGATGTAAAGAGATCATTTAGGGATGATGTTTGACTCGTCATTGTGTTTGAACCAAGGAATGAAAGCTGGTCGATGTGTTGCACCATTCTGCCTTCATATGGGAAACACATCACTCGAAAGAGTGTGGAAACAATAGCTCACATAGTCACGCCCAAGGAGTAGATTGTAATCTAGTGGCCCTTAGACTACCATCACATTCAAGTGACTGGTTTTCCTTTTCAAAGTTATAGCCAACTTTGGAAGGATCCCTAACGGTCGACTGGTTCCTTTGTTGAAGCCTGACAAATTTTGATTCTCTGGCAAAAGCGATGGTGAACTAAGCGCTTTCCAAGAAATTGAGGAAAGGATACTCATGGAATCACCTTCATCTATGATAGCACCAAACATGATCATTTTTTAAACTTGTACTATGATTCAGAATGGTACATTAGATGGAAGGCGAGGTCCCGCTAGTTGATTCAAATTGAAGGAAAGGACTAGATTGCTTGGAGGGGGGACTGAATAAATAGCTAGATGAATCTCTCGAAATGGGAAACTTTACTCCTGTTGTAAAGGAATGGGTAGATTTCCCCCATGTTCATCAAACTCTATGTTAACAAAAAGAATTTGAATGGTGTTGTTCTCATTCTCTTTGGAAATTGTATCATCTGAAGGTGGACCTTCTGAAGGCAAGACTAGGTCGATTGCCATCTCGACCTGTTGACTTTGGTCCAGTATGGACTCAGAGGGTTTACCTTCAATGATGGATGTTTCTACTAACAACTAAGTTATGTCAGTCAGACTTTCAACTAGCGATGCACTTGGAAAGAGTTTCTTGTATTCAGGTGGAAGTCACTGCGGTGAAGTAGGACGGTTATCCAAGACACTTTTGGCTTCATCTAGAAAAGGACAATGGTGAAGGGCATGATCGCCTTAACATAACCTACAAGGAAATCTGAACTTTTCTTTTTGTCCATTGACTTCATTTTCACTGGTCGATGGTGTGCTCTCAACATGATCGACAGAGGTTGATGACATTGGACGGTGCAAACGGGGAGACCAGTCTCTCAAGATCCTTGGAATTCCAAGACAATCTCTATGAAAGTGGTTTCCTCTACAAAATATGCATGGAGATTTGGGTTTGGAAGGTTCGGTGTGCAGATTTTTGTCGGATGATGCATGATTTCCCCCCTGCTTGACTGACTTCTTCTTCTTCTTCTCCTTCCCTTTCTTCCTCTTCTCAGTTACTTGGTTTTTAGCATCACTAGTTTCACCAAGTGAAGAGGAAGAAGGAGAGGGAGAAACAAATGAAGTAGAAGGTGAGGGGACAACCCAATATCATCTAGTTGCTGATTCGATTGCTGAGGAATCACGGTGTTCTGAACAACAGAGGTTGAGAATAGCCATACCAGTAGGCCAATTGTGATTCTTGGAAGGGACAATGTAGCCATATATCGAGCACCAATATCTCTGCAAGAAGAGAAAGGACTAGGATTCCCCCCAAGGGGAAATCCTTGATTGGTGGATTCCATTACCTCAACCTAAGATCAACGAAGGAACAGGGATGTTATTCTGAATTAAGAAAATTTTATGACGCTTTGACACAACTTTTCTTTTTCCATTTTTAAGAGTCAAGAAAAAGCTAAAGATGACTCTAGTCGCCTTCGATTTTTAATGAGCCTGAAGTGACAAGTGCTCAGATGGACCTTTTCTTTTAAGGAGTCAAAAAGGAACGAAAGTGACCACTTTGGAAATTTAGACAGAGGGAATACCAAACCAATCGCAAAACTGCAATATACACCTTTGTGATAAATTAAAGAGAAATTACCGAGGATTTTACGTACGACAGTCAATCTTCCCAAATGTTGCGTTCAGTGCATTGCCATCGATAGGGTGGCAGACACGGCTTCCTAAGGATAAAGGATATCAACCTATTGTGGTCTCCCAATACATACTCGATAGTACGGGGAGCACAAGTCCATACTAGCACTTGTCGTATCAAGGAGGAGGAATCACCCAACCTTCGATGAAAACGATAGTTACCAGGTTTTACGACGTCAGAATAGTCTCTAACCTAGACCTCTAGATGTGTTGCGTTAGGTTCCAAAGCATTTTTATGTTCATTGAGGTTTATTTTAGAGTTGATCTTTTCTAGAAGTTTGCCTTTCAAGGTTCACTGCATGATGTAGATGTAAAATTCCTAAATATGCAATCTAAAATGATAAACAATCGTTTTTTTTCTTTTAGCAATGAAAATCCTAGCTACTAAGGAAAGAAGAGTACGATTCTTTCAACGAGGAGCAGAGAGCACACATTAAATGAACTTTTCCTAAATCATTTTCCGCATGCAATCTAAATGCAAATGCAAATGCATGTATTTATTTTTTTTCCTTTCCTTAATGTGAGAATGCCAAAAAGGAAAACTAAGTACAGATCTGAACTATTTTCTTCAAAGCGACACTTCAACAATTTCTTTTCAAAACGAAAGGAAGACTAATATGACACTTTCAATTCCGAACGGAAAACTACTTTCGACACTTCAAATATTGACAATTCAAGTCAAATATAATGGGAAAAGTACAATTGATTATCTAGAAGAGGAATACTTTACCACACTCTTCTTTTCGACTCACAATGACAGTTAAGACACTTCTTTGCATCAAAAATGACAGTTCGATTAAGCTACTCTTGACAAGGGAGGACTATAAATGATGAAAAATACATAAAAGCATTCACAAATCTTGATCAATGGAGGCTGAATAATGTGAAACAGGGATGCATCTCACCCGCAACACACGGAAAACAGGGATGCATCTCACCTGCAACACACGGGAGGTGCGATGCATATAGGCTGCCAGTTACAGACAATGCGATGGACCAGGGAATGAAACTGAGCTTGGATTTTACTCAAAATTTGCAGCTAAGTTCAGTGATTTAGGCTGAGCTATGAGAGATAGTACAAACAAAGTATAGGGTTATGATCTTAAGAGGTTCTTGACCAACCACAAGAACATTTAGAATGCTTGCAATACAGATGTTTAGTTAATAAACCAACCTGGAGATTAACTGAAGCAGCATTCATCTACTTTGCAGTTGCATAGCAAAAGCAGTTCAAAGGCTAGCTGGCTAACTTCGGGCTTTGTCTGTAGTTTATAAAGAAAACAACAATAACAAACAAACTAACTAATCACTCCTCAACGGAGTTGCCATTTTGTTTCCAAGAAAGCTAGTGTCTTTTCGATCTGCTAGTCCCACTAAGATGGGTAGCTATCTTAGAAACAAACAATTCAAATCGCTTCAAGATTTCCTTTATGTATGATAGATAAGAGAAAAGCAAAGAGGACCAACCTGTATCTTCCACTTGGCTCCTTTCTTGTTTCCTCTCTCCCTTAATAGAGCTCGCCACTCTTCTCCTACTTGTCCCATTTTAGAGAATACCTGTAGAGGAAAAGCAACAAAACACCATCAAAGCATCTCGATCCATGATATCATAATCAATGCAGAATCAAAAATACATTAACCATACAATTGCATCTACAAATAATAATATTCACAAATACACGATTATATGGAGGAAAACTCGAAGAAATTTATTGATAGTAGAAATAGAAGAGAGGAATACAACCCAGCTGTCTGATCTAGCATCATCCTCCCAGCATGCAATCCCTCTTCACCTCATGAAAAGCAAGATCACCCAACAATACAATGTTTCTTCTCAAAGAGAAACCACCAGCACTTCCTTACAAATTACAAAATTCCAGCCCATAGATCTCTCAGATGAGGGATCCATTTATAGATATTTGCAGAGGGGTGAGTCAGCTTTTGGGTTTTTGATTAGTGTCATTTCACAGATAGTTCTTGGTTCCACTTGGAGATTTCATTGATCTCTTACTCATCCTTGGGCAAATTTAGAGATGCAAGTGTCATATGAGCAGTTTCGAGAAGATTCTATGGGTTTCCACTTAGAAAACTGCCTCTGCCATTTCTCTACCCTCACCCATCACACTCTACAGAAGGCTCTTTCAATATGCATTGCACCTGGCCAGTGTAACAGCCAGTATGCATCACAACCTAAGCATGGAGCAGTCTGTATCGTCCATTTTTGGCCAGTTCTGAGTGGTTTTTCAGGTGGAACTTCTGGGAAATCATGTAATCAGTTGACCATTATCCTTTAGGGTATGAAACAAAACTTTTAGGGGTTAAAGAGCCCTTGGTTTATCGACATATATGATTGGGTTTGGAGTGCCCAAATATGTCTGTAACACTAGGCCGGCTACGATAGACGACAGCGACCCAGGGGGCAGAACCGATGACAGAATAGGCCATGTTTAAGGAATTTTGAGGACCGAAAAGAATAGAGAAGGGTAGGATTTACACAGTTGCAGCATTGTATGTATGAAATAGAAAAAATTCATGGTTATCATTTGAAAGGGACTTTTGCAGGGATTTCATAGGCGTGATATCCATTCCATTTGCAAGATCAGGTGGCCAACCATCCTTAGAAGCGTTCTGCAGAAATGTTTACATGCCAGAAGAGGGATTCAGCTAGGATACAGTGGTCGGTGAATAGATCTCGGAAAGGGAAAGAGAGTGGACATAACACGCTGCAACCCAAATCAAACGAGATCATGGAGCATCAACAGTCTAGCCAACACGCCAGCCATTTTAACAAACATTATGGGGCATCTCTGGCACGAGAGAGCTCCTAGGCATCACAACAAGCTGCCCAAAATATCTGAATATGGTTAGTCTTTTGTTAGAAGAAGAAACCTACAAATCATGCTACCTATTGAGGGAATCAAATGGTTAAACAAGACAGAGGGATAGATTAAGACACCTGAAGCCTCAAAAGCCTCAGGACCAGTGTAAATGAGCTATAAATAGCTGAAAGCAAGATGAAATAAGGGTTCAAATTTTGGAGACTTTTCCTCCTCTATTCCTTCAAGCTTCTCATTTGCATCCTTTAGTAATACATGCTTCTTTTGCTGTTATATGTTCAATATCCATTTCTCTTCTATTCTATGCTTGCACTTGAACAGTTCGTTCATGTTCTCTGTGTATCTAAGGCCAAATAACTGCCATCTTATCTCTGCTTTGATATATTAGATTTGCAAGCTTCTTCGCTGCCTATAGCTAGCCATTTATATGTGTTTTCATATCTGTAATCTAACAGTATAGTCAGTAAGCTCATTTGTTTCCTGTAGCTAGCCATTTACATATGTTCATGTATGCAATCTGCTGGTATAATTAAGCATTCTCCATCTATCCATTAAATCTGCAAAGTATTGAGCGTTAGTGGTCTAAAGCCTTGTGTTGTTAAGAGTGTTCATCTGACTTGTTCCAAATCATCATCCATTCCAATAGTTCTGAGAACGATATTGAAGATTATATGTTACCAAGCATCTCCAAGTTGCAACCATAGGAGAGTTTCCTGGAGTGATAACAGGACCCTCAAAGATAATTCCATCGGGAAGGAGTAGGGTTTGGAGTGCACTCTTCATTGCATCCAGATCCTTTGGTACCTTAGCTTTCCATTTTCTCGAAGGGACATACTTGGGGAATTTTGCTGCAGAGCGCATTGGTTGGATGTCCACCTCCATGTCTTCTTCTTCCTCTACCTCAGTAATCAGAGCCTGTAAGTCCTCCTCCTCTTCATCTGTCTCAGTGGTGACAACCTTGCCCTTGTCCTCCATTGATAGTTTACCAAACGGCGGATTCCTCAGGGACATGTGGACTGGTCCCATTGCTTACTTATCTTTTCTCGGTCTCGGCATCCACGGCGATTTTTGGATTTCAGTTGCATCCCCAGTATCTTTAGGAATATCGTGTACCGTAGGGTCGGCACGGCCTCCTGGAAGGTCCTTCTTCAAAGCCCAAACCTCCCCTAGTATCCATAATTTTGTCTATATTGTATGCGGTCTTTCACGAACTTAGGGGCTCAAATATCTTTCGACGCTCAACACTCTATGCTGCTCTATGTTGGAAATAATACTGAGAGGGGGGGGTGAATCAGTATTATCAGATCAGATAAAACTTTTCAATTTCATACTCAGAAACATATACGCGACTTCAGTTAAGTGAACCCGCGTGTACACGCGACTGTGTCTAAAGCAACTAGCGTATATGCAGAGATCTTATGATTCAGTTAATCTTATCTTCAGTAAATGCATCAGGATATTATTAAGCATATTAACAGTAAACAGATGCAGTATAACAGAATAGATCATCACACAAAAGCCACACACATGAACACCATGATATAAGGTGGAAACCCAATGTGGGTGAAAACCACCTGCTGCAATTTGTCTCTTTCTTCTTTAATGAGAAACTTCTTTTACAATGTACTGGTGCAGTCCTTTACCAGCACGTAGGCTACAACCTGCAGAGGGCTACAACCCTCTCTCGTTTTCCAACTACTTTTGGAAGGGAGCTACAACCCCCTCAGCTCTTGTACTAGCTGATCCATTTACTAGTACGTAGGTGCTGACCCTACAACCTTCAGGGACCACGTTTCATACATTTTCATACTGGATCCAAGAGTACAAAGCAAACATTACCGCAATACAATCATCAACTTATACTTGCATCATAATTCATTAAACAACCCAATACCGAATCACTGAAACCCTGTCATCAATAACACAGAACCCAAACCAGAATCTAGAACTCTGCAACAACCACCAGAATCAGCAGCAACCTGAAATATTAACACTTATCATGCATACGCTACTTCACTGTACCAAAACCGCGTGTATACGCGCTTTCTCCAAAGGCAACCCGCGTGCAGATCTAGAAATGATTACTTCTGCCTTTGCTGTCAGATCCGACCCTTGCCAAGCGTCCCAAACAGATAACCAGCAATACCAGATCTTCTCACTGCGTCAGATACCCACAATCCATACACCTTTGCCTAGTGATCTTCTCCTTATATAGCCTTAGGCCTTGTTCAATACCAAGAGCCAAAACCATAGAAACACAATACCATCAACCTCGAAACTAGGGATCAACACGTCCGTCGAGACATAATGGTCTGAAACCATAGGCACAACTTCCAAGGACTAACCGCCATGGACCAAAGGTACTTTTCCACATACACGCGCTTTTTTTGAAGCCAACCTGTGTGTACACGCGACTTGGTCTTAACAAACCTGCGTGTATGAACTTCCTTGGCAAGCTGTACTAGGATCTGTCTTCTGATTAAGTTGCCATCTCCTGTACCAACTTCTGAGCATCTGTACCAACCTCTGAGTGAGTTGCCATCAAGGACAACACTTGAATCATAATGCCAACACTCTATTCAACTGCTCAAGTCTCAAGTCAACAAGTGTTGTCTCGTGGCTAGACCCTAGAATTTTATAGTGCATTTCGAATTCAAATTCGACTATTCCCCCCAATTCTAGGCCATCATTACTTTCTTGGTGGCAGATTTTTCAAAATATTATCCATAACTGCTATCTTAAATGTCTGCCGCCCACTCCATTTGACCTCAAACTAGACATCCTGTCATGAACAGTGACACCAACGGTCACTTCCCAGGCTACTCGCGCGGCAGTGCAGCTCTCCGTGTGTGGGCGCGAACCTTGTGACATGTTGACTCTGCACGCACCTCTCTTATCACGTAGCTCCCCAGTGGATTCTTTTATAGTCCCATACTCCCTTTCAACTGCCTGCAGCACTGAGACTATTCTTTCTATGACTAGTCAGGTGGTCGAACCACCCATGCGAGGCTCCATCTCGCCTTCTAGTATAGTCCACGAAAAATCTTCAATTTCCCTCGCGACAGTCAGTACCGTGCACTCCACTGTATGTAGTGTGTTCCCCTGGTTACTTCGTTTGGTGATATGTAGTCCTAGTCATAGCAGTAGACTAATCAATCCTCGGTGATAGTCTTCTAATTCATTGGTATGATCATCCACACTTGGCCTTGCCATCCTTGGCTTATCGACGAGACATGTTTGCTTGATCTCATTTTCCAGCCACTTGACCTCTGTGTCCATCAAAATGCTTTTCTTCCTTAGTCTTACCTCGTCTTTTTCAAGCTTGCGAAGTCTAAGGTTCCCTTGTCGAATAGCTTCCTGAAGCCTTATGTGTTCTACCTCACGTAGCTGTGTGATGTCTTCGTCCTGGGCTTCGCACACTGTCACACCTGCAGGTGTTATTATGTTTGGATTCAACATTGCATGCTCCTCAGAAATTACATTCCCTACCCTATTCCGCAACCTTGGAATTGTTTTCGCAATCATGGTTTTGCACATGGTTCTATAGGCCCATCAAACCACTGGTACACGCAGGTCCCAGTCAGTGCGTCTCACCTAGTGAACTCTATTCAAGACCTCTCACACCCTGTCGAATGCTTTTCCTTGGATAGTCCTTGGTGCACCTGGGTGCTGCTTTTTGTTCCCATTCTCTATTCTGGGAGTGGTGTGTGCTTGTGCGGGCTACATGTCATATGTCTGTACCCATCGGGAAAGGTGGGCACGGAATGTGTTCTTCCCTTGGTAACCGGCTCTCAAAATTGTAGGTGCATCATCCTCTTACATCTGCACTAGTCCTCAACACTTATTTGATGTGTACCCCACCATCTCGTGGCTATCGTGCGCAGTGCCCATTTCAGAGCATTGAAACGCTAGAGTTCTAGTATTGCGCTTTGAAATTTGTTCAGGAATTCATCCACCATTGTCAACCCATCATATGTAGGCAGATCCCTTGCCTCTGTTGTCATGTAGCGTAGTGATCTCATCATCATATTGCAATTGAGCGTTGTTACTTCGTGCAGCCGATTTTGCCACCGTTCTATTTCTTCATCCAAATCGAAGTGCAGGAGATTTCATGCTCCCACAAAATCCTTCCATCTGCAGTCGGATTCACCCAATCATGTTCTCATGTGGTTATCTTGTAGAAGCAATCAAGATCATCATAACTATCATCATCTCGCACCGGTTCAGTGTATCGCGCTCCTTTGGCTGGATCTAGTGGTATTACTACCTGTAGTGACTTGTTCTCAAAAATCATTTTGCGCTTCTTTAGGTTTATGACTCCGTTCATATCGGTGGCCCAGTCGATTCCTAATAGTGTGGGATAGGGATTGTTGTCATCGACAATCTCTATCACTTCAAAGTCTGCCTGCGTGCTCGCACCTTCAATATCCACCATGACCCCTTGCAATCTTCCCATGGGCAAGATCTTCTGTTGGTTCGCCATTCGTAACTAAATAGGAGACCATTGTAGCGCTTGTCTACCCATGTCTTCCCATGTTTGTTTCAGCAGTACATTCGCATCCGATCCAAGATCCAGGATTACCTGATCCATTTCATATTCACTGATTTGTGAAGTCAACCTCATTTCCCTTCCTATGTGCAATGCATGCTTTCCCAGTTTCTAGACCACGTGTAGTTCTCCTAACCCTGCACACCTAGTGATAAGTTCTTGTAGTCCTTTTACTTCCTTTCAGTCATGTAACAGTTTCATGCATGTCTCCAGAAAGGTAGTGAGCATTGAAGGATCCATCCCTGGTTCTAGTTGATCCTTACTACCTGAAGCAGAGGCCTCAGTGAAGCTCTTCTTAGCTTCCATGAATGTCTCCTTCACGTGTTCTAAATCAAATTTGAGGTTCCTTTGTAGGAGTCTTGTGAACCCATGCACTTTATTCTTACTGCTTACCTTTATCACCCCTAGTGGTCATACCACTCCTGAGCATCATGTTTACATGCGGGTCTTCTTTGCGTGGCTCAGACCTCATCATCTGCAAATTATGAGTCGAAGGAGGCTAGAGTACCCCTTTTTCGCACATCATCATTATCAATGTAGGGCAGTCTTCTACCTCATGATCAAAATGAGTACAGTATAAACATGATGTCCTTATCAAGTTTGTACAATCGCAGGCACAGTGCCCTAGCCCTCCACAATTGTAACAAATTAGTTGTTTGCGACCCCTTCCTAGTCCTATTCCACCTCGACCTCATCCGCACCCCTAAAATCTAGTGTGTGCCATTCCTATATTTGGGTCAAGGGCTCACGTTTCAGCTTGCACCCTATAGGAAAGAGTCTGATCCATCATTAGTTTGTAGCTTCTGTAGGTGCTTTCATAATGGCATACCGACCTGCAGAAATTACAAAACAATTGTTGGGACGTCTATGTATACTTCTGCAATAGATGACAATTATCTGTAGTGTGTTTTCCTCCTATTTGATAGATTTCGCACCATAGTGCAAGCGCCATTCTTGGTCCTACTTGTGCCTTAGATCTTAATGGAATCGACCCTTCTCCCGCCAAGTATTTCACGAACACTAGACAATGGTCCTTGTCATGCCCCTGGCCTTTGCACTTTATGAACGATACCTCCTCGCGCACCTCTGGTCGAGGTGTCTTGTCCTATTTCAAACTCTACATCTCCAGACATAAATTTTGTAGTTGCACGTGGATTTGTTGGACTCCCAGACCAAGTTCTTGTATAGGGGTCTCATGCAATCTCATCGCCATCTCCAAAGCTTCATCCTAGGTGGAAATTTTTTGTTGTGACAGTGTCATCCTTTGATGCGGTGTTAGTGACGCTACAAACCATGTGCAGTGTTGTCCATCCGTCCAAGTCATATTGGCTTCATGAATCATACCCTTCAGTATTTGGTCAAGATCCTAGGGGGTCTCACTTAGGAGCATCGCGATCTCTTTAAACCCAATAATTGAATGTGTCTCCAAATTTGGCCTGCTAAATTCCCTATTTAGCGCGGCCTAGATTTCTGCAATTCCTGCATTTGGATGGTCATTAGAATGTTTGATGTACCATGTTGAAGCATGATCCTGCAACGCGCTTACCAATGTAGCCTTCTTGATATTGTCATCCACTACTCCTCGTGCCTACCATGCCACCCTTACCATGAACCAGAATTCGTCTGAATCTTCATTCCCTAATCCTCTGAATATCGATAGTTTGATCGCACTTTCCATACTAAACTGTGGTGATGGCAGAGGTGGGGTGGGTGGGGATGGAGGTGACAAGGGTGAGACGGGTGGCGGTGTGGGTGGAGGTGGTAAGCGTGGAATTTTTTGCCTTATCAAACTGACTGCGCTTCTCAGAGAAACTTTCATGAGCTCTTCCTCGCTTTCTCACGAGGGTGAAATTAAGGGACTGGTTTCTAATTCTTCACTATCTCCGCTTCTATAGATCTCCCCACTTTGCATAGTCCCAAACATTAATTTATTCAAATAACTCATTTTTCACACAATAGCATATTAATCCAAGTGTTCAAAGATTTAATATATTTACCTCGCAGTCCTTTGAGGAAGCGTCGCTGCACCTCACTGTAGCTGATAGTCATATCTACCGTGAACTTAGTGATAAATCCTCATATAATTTGGTCGAGCCAATGGTCCACAGCTCACGCGATCTTATCTCCTGATGCTTCTAGTCTTTGCACTAATTCGGGAGTCCACATGATTGGTTTCTCAAGCCTACACCTTCCTTGACTATATGCTAACTTCACGATCCACTCATACAGCTCAGAAGGAAAGGATGTAAAGAAAATTTCATGGATTTACATATATAAGTATCACTCCAACCACTGTTCCTTAGATACTCACGGATTCTATTTTCCTGCGTCACAAACTCATGAATATTCTTGTCCAACCATCCTTCAATTTCTTCCTTTGTTTGATTCCAGTTGCATGACATCAGACATCCCTTATGCAGATCCTGGTCTCAGCAACAAAACCATTTGTTGGCTTGTATGGGCTTGACCCAGGTTCAGAGATGATTTAGCCAAACAAATCCCAGTGCTACTGGTCCTTTCGGCAACAATCCGTGGAGCACGGATGGAGGTCTCACCTGAAGTACTATGGGAGGGTGCTAGAACCACGTTTTTGCACCCTAGAGATGTCTAATGGTTTTTAGTGGCCCACAAATTTTCCCTGCATGCATGTCGCTACACGCACCTATCAGTACCTCGTAGCCCATAATTCTTCCTTCGCGTAGCCCTGCTTGAGGCACGATCTGTGTTATTATCCAAGTTCCTTACTATTAACCTGATATTATCTGATTACTGAACTTATTTGTATGAGCCCAATTATACTTAACAGTGTTCAGCATTCCTATAAGTGTGCACGATAAACAAAATCGCATAAACACATAGAAAGTAATATAAACGTAGATATAGTATTTGGAATCAAATTTCTCTTTATTATTCTTCTTATTGGGTTACAGATTCAACTTCACCCTGTGCACTCAGCTGCAGGGGTCCACGTACTCAGTTGCGGACTCTATTAGGCCTCTGCGCACTCAATTGCAGAGCCTCTCCTTACTACTACGACCCAAGACACTTAGACTTCCTCTCTATCCTCTATTATATCCTTTGTTCTTCTCCATCTGTCTCCTCCTCTCTTTACAACTTAGAGCCTCACTCTATTTATACAGTCCCATGGTCCGCAGACCATGGGTAGGCCAACATGACAATACATTACATTCAAAACTTAGGGCGGTGTTGTGGTCACCAACAACCCCCCTCTTTGTTTGATATTAGTAATAACATCAAGCAAAGGGGGACCCTTAACCAAAAAATCCAAAAAATATTTTTGTTTGAAAAAACCTTTTGTATTAACTCCCTAAGAGCTATATCGCGTCGCAAAGGAAAAAGGAGCGCTTTCCCAAAGCGCATAAACACACTGAGGAGGAGCGACGCGAGAACTCATCGCATCGCGTGCATTAAAGGCGCTCAAAAGGGGAAAACCTAAAGAGCCGCCGACGGCTGATATGCGACGTCGCACGTCGCAATGTCGCATAAACAGCACAAAGTGACAAAGCGAAAAACCTTGCGACCTTGCGATATTGCGATATGCGATCTGCGACCATGCAAAGCTGCGACCTGCGATCTATGGTGTGCGACAAATGAGACCATCAATTGTTGCGATACCACTTATTTACATCGCAATCTTCGATGATGCGATGCAAATCGCAGAAGCCATTCGTCACAGGCATTCCTCGGCATGATCTGTGAGCCTAAAATTAGGCGCGCACCTTACGGGAAATTAATGATTGTACGCCTGTGTATCCAAAGATGATTATGTTGCGTTTTTCGAAGAATCAAGTCATAATGGGTGACATGATTATGCATTCATTAGAACTTAATTGCTTTCATGTCAATCTTTTCTTTTGTCTCTTTTCATTTACGTGAACTATAAGTCAGCAACTGATATAAGTCTATATGCAGGAAACATCTAAGGAAAAGTGCCAGAACTAGAAGAACAGAGAGGAGATGACTTCGCAGATGGATACCGCATACAGCAGGACCGCGGATCCCAGAGTATCACTCAACAAATGCTGATGGAAATAGGCTATCTAGGACTCAGAGTCAAAGGCGCACAAAAACAAAGCGTTTATGAAAGATCCTGAGTCCCAAATTGGGTAAAGCAAAAAGAAAAACGCTTAAGGGGAAAGACGTCTCAGAAACGCCTGGAACAAAGAATGGAAACAAGTTGCAATTGAGAAAATCGTTCAGGCAACAAAATCCCCAGCTCATTGAGTCATTCGCACGGCCGGAAACTGAAATAGCAACAGCACAATCAGTTTGAAAGAAATCTGAGTTGTACTAAGTATACACGCCGTGAAGACACTCCTCCAGAAGAACACTTTCAAAAATATCTTCTAGTTTGTCAGAAAGAGGTGCCAGCTCTTGTTATTTCTAATTTTCAAGCTTGAACAAAAGGAAAGGACAAGCAGCTGACTCTTTCACGGCAAACAGTGCATCGCTTACAGCACTAAGGAGCAGATACAGAAATGGTTAGAAATTAGATTCAGTTTTTAGAAATAAATTTGTTTTAGTAAAAGGGCGGTCATTTGAAGCCGTTCCCTAAATTTGTGTAATTAAAATTAGCCAGTTAGTAGTATTTAACCCTTCTCGTTGCATTGGAGAAGGGTCCGAAAATTTGTCAAAAAACTTGTCCTCAGAACATGCACTTTTGCACCCTCGGAGGGGGTTTTTGATGAATGGACGAATCAAGATTTATTTATGTTTGCATTTTAATACCTGCTACTGATGTTGCACTTTTGTACTCTTTGTAGGCATTAGAAGTAAGTAGAAATAGATCATTATTGCTTCAGGTCTGTGAGGATAAAGTCAGTCATAAATGGCACTTTTATCTCTTGACGAATTTCTGCTTGCATTCTTAGAGTAATATACAGCTGATGTTGTTTATATGTTAACGTATGAATGAGTGGACTACCATTTGGCACTTTTGTACGGTGGAGTCATTGATTTGTGCTTAATACATGAATAACTGATTATGCAATATGCTGTTCACAACCGTTTTGCTTAACTTCTTATGCAGGATGGTTCATCTTAATTGATTTATATTCTCATAATAGCTGAATAATCTTCATTACCAGTTATTGTGTGAAATCTTTCTAGATCGCATAATGGAAAAAGTTCTATCCCGGGTTAGCATAGATTAGATGTGTTGTTCTTGATAGATTAAAGTAGTATAAAATTCAGTCTCAGAGTTTAGAACTAGATTAGCTTAGAAATAATTCCATATATTCATTATCAAATTCTACACACACACACATCACCAAACTCTACACACACACACCCCCTTAGAACGGGAAGCTGGTCCCGTTATCCCCAGTCGAACCCGCTACACCAAACGGGCACGGAGCCGCCAACCAGGTTCCCGACCGGGTGGGTATCCCCCTTGTTGTTGACCCAATTTCAGGGCCCTCAACATATTTGGCGCTAGAAGGAGGGCACGAACTATGAATGGCACCTAAAGAAATATCAAAATACCATTCTGAGAGTAATACACCCTCATCAACTCCATCGACTTCTCCAACACGGTTAAACCCAGAATTTGAAGTCGCTCGAGTACCTACCACTGCTACATATTCGAATATATCAGACCAATCTATCATTGATCCCCCTGAAATTCGAACTTTGATTCGTAAACTCCAGGGATTCTCTATTTTTAACCAGAAGTCTGATAAATCTAAAAGCAGCGTGACTTCGCAGTACAACCCTGCTCATCCCCTTACCAGATCAAAGAGTGAAAACTTTGGCATACAACCAAGTGAACTCCCTCTCCCTACCAGGAAAAGAGCAAGGAAAACACCACCAGAGTCTGACAGTCAGACTCCTTCATCCACTTCGTCCATATCAACTCCCTCACCGCGAAGTCAACCACCCACTCTTTCATTCCAACTCACTCACCCGTCTTCTACAAACCTTCCTCTTCAAACATCAAAGATCTTAATATCTTCATCTTCTCAGCATCAGGGATCATCTTCTGCACTTCCATTAACTAGCAGCTCAACGATGGCCCAGTCTCCATGGAATAATCCTGGGGCAGTTTTAATGCCTCCACCCCTGAGCTCCATACTGGCCCATCCTGAGAAATGGCTGCCTAAATTCAATCCGGAAGCAGGAATGCTAGCCAAGGAACATATCAATAATTTCATGCTTTCTGTTAATCTCAACGGAGTCACTAACGAAGACGCTGTTGTCCAGCTTTTCCCTTATACAATGCAAGGAACGGCCGGGTCATGGTACTTTTCATTACCTTCCGGATCCATCACAAGCTGGGACATTTTTCAAAGTCAGTTCCTCACCAAGTTTGGTGATGACAGATCCACGGCGGCATTGATCAATGACCTATCTAATCTTAAGGCTGAGGCTAGAGAACCCATTAAAGATTTTAACTTACGGTTCAATAAGATCCTCAACAAAATCCCCGCTGCCTCACAACCCAGCGAGGAAGTAAGATGTGAATGGTACATCACGGCTTTACCTCCAAACTTGGCTATCTTCGTAGATAGGGAAAACAAGACCACCTTAGTTGACAACTTGACAGAAGCGTTAGCAGTGGAAAAACGCGTGGTAGCCCTAGAAAAGATATCCGCTATAGAAGAACGCAAATCTAAGAAGATCTCTTTCAAAGAAGACACCAAGAAGAAGCAAACGAAAGATCCTTTCGATTTGGAAGGATTACAAAAAGTGTTGAAAGCCATGTCAAATGAGATGATTGATATTAAGAAACAAGTAGCAGAGACTTCTTCGAAAAAGCCCTTTAGGACTTTTAAAAGAAATCCTGCCATGGAGGTAAGACCACCTAGTGTTGTCTCAAACGTTGAATCTGAAGAAGACGAAGAAGAAGAGAATACCACTAAAGGGCAGACCAACGAGGAAGAGGTCGTAGAACTACAAGGAATGTGGGACTTCATCCTCCCACAAGAAGAGGATCAAGAAGCATTTCCTATTAGCACGAGAAGCAAAAATCAACTTGATCCTCCCCTAACTACCCCAAAACAAAAGGGCGCAAGCCCTGCAACAAAAGAAAAGGTCACAACAAAAAAGACAACTGCTAAAGCGACCCAGTTTAGCCCAGTCCAATCTGATCAAACGCCTCCATCAAGAACACTAATAGTGTCGGATGAAATGGAGTATAACATCATTGATGACATGAAGAAGACTAGGGCTAATATCACTCTGTATGAATTGAGTAAATTGAAACACTAGCAGAAAATAATGATGAAAGAATTACATGCTGTGCCTACTACATCTTTACCTACAGCTGTAGCTTCCCACAATCTGGGAAGGCCTCCAACCAACACGATCAATAAAATTGATCCAAATGACATCGCCTTGATTGGAGTAAGATCAAGATCTCATACTCCTCCTTTTCTTATCACATATGAAATCTTCAACAAAAACGTGCACAATTGCTTGGTCGATTCTGGTGCTTCAACGAATATTTTACCCAGGTCAATATGTGCCAAATTGAATGTGCAACCTCAAAAATCCGTGGTACGTATAGTTCAACTTAATCGATCCCAAGTCGAAGTGATTGGTGAACTTAATCAGGTGACCATAAGATTGTCGTCTAACCCAAAAGTGTGTCAGGTTATCGACATTCTAGTAGCTGATATCCCTGAGTTTTATGGTTTGATTCTTAGCAGGGATTGGTCGGAAAAACTCCACGGATATTTTTCAATCGATTGGTCGCACATGTGGTTACCATACAATGGTAAACCAAATCAGATAAAGGTTGAACGAGAATTGCACCAAAAATACATAGTGACAGAACTGGAAGGAGAAAATGAGGCCATAACGTACAATAGCAGCATTGTAGGCAATTACGCAATAGATTCTTTCCTAGGTAATTTCAATGCTCATATTTCACCATACTTAGAGAATTCAGTTTTATCCCAAGTTGAAAATTTCTCCCAAACTGATGACTCAAAATGTTTTAGTTTTTTAGATAATTCTGTAAATACATCTTTATTTTGGAAATTATATTTTGACAGATCTAAATCCAATGAGGGAGCAGGAGCAGGATGCATTCTGATTAACCCAGACGGGAACAAGATTATGCTCACATGCAGACTTGAGTTCGATTGCATGAACAACACAGCGGAGTACGAAGCCTTGGTTCAAGGCCTATACAAAGCAATCAGATTAAACGTTAAGTATCTTCAAGTCTTTGGAGATTCGGAGATCGTCGTAAAACAGGTACGTAACACCATACATTGCCTGTCAAGTCATTTAAAGCATTATCAATCATTAGTTCAAGATCTCACTGCACATTTCGTAGCATTCAACATCTCGTCAATTCCAAGAATTCAAAATGCGAGCGCAGACCTGTTAGCTAACGTAGCCTCTAGACTTATCCCTTCTGAAGATTTTAGTCCTGATAGGTTTTCAATAGAATTAATCTTTAGACCATCCATCCCTGACAATGTCACCAATTGGAGAGTGTTCAACGACGATCATGACATCGTAAATTTCCTTACTTCTGAAGGATCCTACTCAAACCAGATAATCGACGAAGACCATCATGATCATCAAATACAACAAAATGGCTCTGACAATGCTATACCGAAATCGGTGGTCAAGTTAGAAGATTTATATGATTTGAAAAGTCGGTTTAAAAGGTCCGCCAATGCTAAACTTTGCAGTTCTACCCTGAACTATGAATTAGTAAACCTAGGGACCGATCAGAAGCCACAAAACGTTAACCTAGGTCACGGCCTAGCCCCTGAAGAGAAATCAGCATATATCCGTCTTCTGAGACAATACAAAAACGTTTTTGCCTGGAATTACGATGAACTAAAAACATACAACACTTCTATCATTCAACATGTTATCCCTATGATTGACAATGAAAAACCTGTCCAGCAGAAGCTCAGAAAAATACACCCTAACCTAGAAAATCAGATAAAAACTGAGCTTAATAAGTTGTTGAGAGCCAGAATAATTTTCCCCGTAAGGCATTCTAAATGGGTATCCAATATGGTGCCCGTTAGGAAGAAAAACGGAGACATTAGAATCTGTATCGATTTCCGAAATCTCAACAAAGCCTGTCAGAAAGATAACTTTCCCCTCCCACCTATGGAGCAAATATTACAGGCAGTTGCAGGCTCAGAATTAATGTCATTCCTGGATGGATTTTTAGGATACAATCAAGTACTGGTGCATCCCGATGATCAGTTAAAGACTACGTTCCGAACCAAATGGGGCACTTATGCATATCGGAAGATGCCATTTGGGCTGATCAATGCCGGAGCTACCTTTCAGAGAGCCATGGACATCGCGTTTAAAGGGTTAGTCAATAAATCAGTAGTGATTTACCTGGATGATATAACAGTGTACTCCAAAAAACGAAACAACCATCTCAAAGATTTGAAGCAAATTTTTCAAAGATGTTTGAGGTATGGGATTTCGCTCAACCCAAAGAAATCTTTCTTTGCATTAAGTGAAGGGAAATTGCTCGGATTCATAGTGTCGAAATCTGGTATTCACATAGAACCCGACAAAATCAAGGAAATTTCCGAAATATCCATACCTCATAACAAGAAAGCCATGCAATCCTTCCTTGGACAGATCAATTTTGTCAAAAGATTTGTCCCGGATTTTCCACGTATTATTTCTCCCTTACAAAATATGATAAAAAAGAATTCAAATTTCAAATGGGGTCTAGATGAGAACGAAGCGTTCAACTTAATCAAACAAGCTATCATCAATGCTCCATCTTTGGCCACCCCAAATTTTTCAGAATCTTTTACCGTATACACTTTTTCCTCAGAGAAATCCTATGCCGCGATTTTGACCCAAGTAAATCAAGAGAAAGCGGAAGCTCCAATCGCATTCTTTAGCTCGAACTTACAAGGTGCTGAAATTAATTACTCAGACGTAGAGAAACAAGCATATGCTGTTTTCAAAGCGATCAAATATTTCAGACCTTTCTTGCTTAAAGCCCACACTAAAGTCATAGTACCGTTTCCGGCGGTAAGAAACCTTTTAGTGCAGAAAGACGTGGGCGAAAAGAGAGCTAATTGGATTACCGCTTTACAAGAATATGATCTCGAGATCAAACCAAAAAACATCGTAAGAGGTCAAGGCTTCTGCAAGATGTTAGCCGGAGCATCGCAAATCCCGGAGAACTCATCTGAAGAGGTACAAGCATATGAGGAACTCCACGATGGACCAGCGGGCGGACACTATGATGGAGATGCAACTGCACATAAAATCTTGCGTGCAGGATATTATTGGCCCACGCTGTTCAAAGACTCATACAATCACGTAAGGAAATGCCAAGTCTGCCAGACTGCTACAGGAAAATAAAGGAAACCGTCCATGCTGCTACAACCAGTCATCATCGACCAACCATTCAGTCAATGGGGCTTGGACATAATAGGTGAGATCGTTCCTCACTCTTCTAAGCAGCATAAGTATATCCTTACGGCAACTGATTATTTTACCAAATGGGTAGAAGCAGTTCCTCTCAAGATAGTTCATTCTGAAAATATTATTGAATTCATAGATCAATTTATCATCACTAGGTTTGGATTGCCAACAGCATTAATGTTTGATAACGCTTCATACTTTTCTGGAAATACTATGACTAAGTTTGCGCTTAAAAGAGGGTTCAAACTGAAATATTCTGCTAACTACTATCCGCAAGGTAATGGATTGGCTGAATCAACAAATAAGAACCTAATCAGAATTATCAAAAGAACAGTCGACCAAAACCAAAGGAATTGGCACAAAGCGCTGGTAAATGCTTTATGGGTTGATAGAATCACGAAGAAAGCTTCAATCGGCACTTCTCCCTTTAATTTAGTTTATGGGAGAGAAGTGGTTCTTCCGACTCACCTAGTCATTCCCTCTTTGTCTTTAGTGAAATATATCGATGAAGTACCTACTTCCTCTTTACAATTAAGACAAATGGAAATAATCAAACTAGAAGAACAAAGAGAACAAGCTAGGAAAACCCATGCTCATCACCAAGCGCTAATAAAATCTTCTTTTGACTCAAGCATCATAACCAGAAAAAACTTTTAGATGGGTGATTTAGTTTTGAAATGGGATAAGGCTCATGAAGAAAAGGGGAAACATATGAAATTTCAGAAGCTATGGCTTGGCCCTTTTCAGATTGTAGAAGTCGTAGGCCCGTCTACATTCGTGTTGCAGGATCTGGCAGGTAGGAGAGATTCTTTACCTGTCAATGGACTGATTCTTAAATTATATTTTCCATAGAAGAGAATTCTTCTAATTATTGTAGGATAGGTTTAGTTTTTAGTTTTTATTTTGTTTTGTTTTTCTCTTTTTATGAATAAAACCCGTTGTAAATGATCATTTAAAAAGGATTCATGAAAGAGCACGCCAATTCTCTATCAGATTTTGATTTCGCTTGTACAAATAGCAAAATTTTTGAAAATCTGAATTTTATTATTGACAAATAGAGTTAACTTCACTTTGATTACGATATTCGTTTCGACCTCTAAAAAACTTTGACAAAAGAAACCTCTGGTAAAAGAATTGTTTTGTATCAGCACCATGAAAGGTATCATCAATAATAAAATAAGCATTCTCTGAAAAACTGTTGTTTTCAAAAACTCTATTATTGTCGTCCAGAGCTTTCTTAAGGAAAAACAATGACTTCCTCCCTGCTAAAAGGAAATTACAGCATTCAGAGAAACAATCCAAACAAAACACTATCTCTCAAAGAATAAGAGGTCTCATCACGAGCCGGCTTATCATGATCACAGATATTATAACTTGCTGACTTTGCCAATACTGTCTATCAAAACAGGGCAACGACTTAAGATTGTTGCAATCAAAAGACAAGAGGTCTCATCACGAGCCGGCTTGTTCAGCAAAAGTGTAAATCAGGTGAATGACTGTGTCATAATTTGGCCACCAACCAAGACATTGTTCTTTAGAGAATTAAAAAAGGAAAAGTGTGTCAAAAAGGATTTTTCTTTGGAATGTTGCGAGTAACCTCAAGCAGGAAAAAGGATCATTGCTGGATAACATGGTAACCCTGTCGAGGCTATGGACGCTTGCGGGAAGCAGAGGCTCTACCTACGACAAATGAGCATACTTTTAAGCCAGTACGCAGAGAAGACCTTATTTTATCTTTTATCAAGACCAAGTAATGTCTGATGCGAATGCAAGAAAAAACCTGAGGAAGCAAGAAATTGGGATATAAAAAGGGTTGAGACAAAATATCGTCGACAAGGTGAGGGGCACTCTACTCATTCTGTCCATAACAAAATTTAGACATATAAAAAAAAATTGTTGTTTCGGAAGTGAACGGTCAATAGAAATGCAGAGATAACTGGTTCTTCACAGTGAATCGCCATTGTTGTGGTCACCAACAACCCCCCTCTTTGTTTGATATTAGTAATAACATCAAGCAAAGGGGGTCCCTTAACCAAAAAATCCAAAAAATATTTTTGTTTGAAAAAACCTTTTGTATTAACTCCCTAAGAGCTATATCGCGTCGCAAAGGAAAAAGGAGCGCTTTCCCAAAGCGCATAAACACACTGAGGAGGAGCGACACGAGAACTCATCGCATCGCGTGCATTAAAGGCACTCAAAAGGGGAAAACCTAAAGAGCCGCCGACGGCCGATATGCGACGTCGCAATGTCGCATAAACAGCACAAAGTGACAAAGCGAAAAACCTTGCAACCTTGCGATATTGCGATATGCGATCTGCGACCATGCAAAGCTGCAACCTGCGATCTATGGTGTGCGACAAATGAGACCATCAATTATTGTGATACCACTTATTTACATCGCAATCTTCGATGCTGCGATGCAAATCGCAGAAGCCATTCGTCACAGGCATTCCTCGGCATGATCTGTGAGCCTAAAATTAGGCGCGCACCTTACGGGAAATTAATGATTGTACGCCTGTGTATCCAAAGATGATTATGTTGCGTTTTTCGAAGAGTCAAGTCATAATGGGTGACATGATTATGCATTCATTAGAACTTAATTGCTTTCATGTCAATCTTTTCTTCTGTCTCTTTTCATTTATGTGAACTATAAGTCAGCAACTGTTATAAGTCTATATGCAGGAAACATCTAAGGAAAAGCGCCAGAACTAGAAGAACAGAGAGGAGATGACTTCGTAGATGGATACCGCATACAGCAGGACCGCGGATCCCAGAGTATCACTCAACAAATGCTGATGGAAATAGGCTATCTAGGACTCAGAGTCAAAGGCGCACAAAAACAAAGCGTTTATGAAAGATCCTGAGTCCCAAATTGGGTAAAGCAAAAAGAAAAACGCTTAAGGGGAAAGACGTCTCAGAAAATCCTGGAACAAAGAATGGAAACAAGTTGCAATTGAGAAAATCGTTCAGGCAACAAAATCCCCAGCTCATTGAGTCATTCGCACGGCCGGAAACCGAAATAGCAACAGCACAATCAGTTTGAAAGAAATCTGAGTTGTACTAAGTATACACGCCGTGAAGACACTCCTCTAGAAGAACACTTTCAAAAATATCTTCTAGTTTGTCAGAAAGAGGTGCCAGCTCTTGTTATTTCTAATTTTCAAGCTTGAACAAAAGGAAAGGACAAGCAGCTGACTCTTTCACGGCGAACAGCGCATCGCTTACAGCACTAAGGAGCAGATACAGAAATGGTTAGAAATTAGATTCAGTTTTTAGAAATAAATTTGTTTTAGTAAAAGGGCGGTCATTTGAAGTCGTTCCCTAAATTTGTGTAATTAAAATTAGCCAGTTAGTAGTATTTAACCCTTCTCGTTGCATTGGAGAAGGGTCCGGAAATTTGTCAAAAAACTTGTCCTCAGAACATGCACTTTTGCACCCTCGGAGGGGGTTTTTGATGAATGGACGGATCAAGATTTATTTATGTTTGCATTTTAATACCTGCTACTGATGTTGCACTTTTGTACTCTTAGTAGGCATTAGAAGTAAGTAGAAATAGATCATTATTGCTTCAGGTCTGTGAGTATAAAGTCAGTCATAAATGGTACTTTTATCTCTTGACGAATTTCTTCTTGCATTCTTAGAGTAATATACAACTGATGTTGTTTATATGTTAACGTATGAATGAGTGGACTACCATTTGGCACTTTTGTACAGTGGAGTCATTAATTTGTGCTTAATACATGAATATCTGATAATGCGATATGATGTTCACAACCATTTTGCTTAACTTCTTATGCAGGATGGTTCATCTTAATTGATTTATATTCTCATAATAGCTGAATAATCTTCATTACCAGTTATTGTGTGAAATCTTTCTAGATCGCATAATGGAAAAAGTTCTATCTCGGGTTAGCGTAGATTAGATGTGTTGTTCTTGATAGATTAAAGTAGTATAAAATTCAGTCTCAGAGTTTAGAACTAGATTAGCTTAGAAATAATTCCATATATTCATTATCAAATTCTACACACACACACATCACCAAACTCTACACACACACACCCCCTTAGAACGGGAAGCTGGTCCCGTTATCCCCAGTCGGACCTGCTACACCAAACGGGCATGGAGCCGCCAACCAGGTTCCCGACCGGGTGGGTATCCCCCTTGTTGTTGACCCGATTTCAGGGCCCTCAACAGGCGGACAACCCTATGACTCATCATACATTTCGCACTCCGCATTCACAATTCACGAAGTCTTACAACATTATTTGACCAAAACTTGGGCTTTGATTCCATGCCCAACAGAGGCATCTCTTGATTAAGAAAATACTCCTACAGAGGAAAGTGTTCTCACACAATTAGATTAGAACTAAATAAAATCAACTCCTACAATTCCTCTAATAGAGAAACCTTATGTTTCTCTACAAAGTCCCCCTTTTCCTAAAAGGCTTAGAATTGATAATGGAACAGAAAGGAAAATTGTTTTACCCAAATATGATACACTAGATGAATTAAAAAATACTTGAATCAAAAGTCCTTTAATTTAGGTTAGAAAGGAAATACCTATATTCACAAAGACAATAAAGAGTTGTGCATAAAAAACCAGGAAGAAAAAAGAAGGATGTTAAAAATTGGTAGGAAATATTGTAGAATTATAATGGGGAAACCAGTAGTTCAAAAATATTTTGATCCAAGTATCCCTATTGCAAAAATTCACATCAATGGTATTGAGATTCCAAAGGCTCTGATTGATTTAGGACAAAACATTAATATTATGAGCAAGCAATCTATGGATCAATTAAAGCTTCCTAATCTTCAATATACCCCAACTTTATTACAGTTAGTAGACATATCTGTCATTAAATCGGATGGTATATTAGAATATATGTATGTATCTAGAAATTCATGGGAGTATACTATTGATTTTATGATTTTAATTCCAAAGAATAATTTAGGATGACATCCATTAATCCTTGGTAGACAATGGATAGCTACAACTAATGCATTCATAAGTTGTAGATCTAGATATATATATATTTTTTATGGTAGTTATACTAAGAGGTTCACATTGTATCCACCTGTAAAAACAATAACTAAATTACAAAGTGAAATTTGGATTGATGAAGATAATGAATACTTTGAGGATATTCAACTAGTATTGACTCTTTCATAAATAGATGAGGAGGATCAATTAATAAATTTGATGAATAATAATGATTCTTATTCATATTGTGAACAAGATCAAAGTTTTCAAGAGCATTGTAATACTGAATATTTATCATCTCGTCAAATCTAAAGTAGACTTTCATTCTATGGAGAGGTTTGGCAATTCTTTAGGAGAATTTTTCTACGAAACACATTAAATGTTAATAATAACTTGGAAGAATTTCAGAGGAAACAATTGATAAAGATGATACAAAAACATTCTTCTACATATGCATGGGAATATATTGATATGAAAGGAATTGATCCTAACACATGTATGCTTGACATTTACATTTAGGACAAATTCCAAACCGGTTATATAACCTCAAAGTAGGATGAATCCCAATCTGAGCAAAAATTTTATGGACAAAATACAAAAGTTGCTCAATGTGAATTCCATTTATCTACTATCAGATAGTCAATGGATCTCACTTTTAGTAATTGTTCCTAAGAAGAATAGAAAGTGGAGAGTGTGCATTGACTATAGAGAACTAAATAAAGCTACCTTAAAAGATCATTTTCCACTACCTTTCATTCCCTCAGTACGAGATACCTTAAGAGGGAAGAAATATTTTTCATTTCTTGATGGTTTTACTGGATATAATCAAATCCAATTGGCATAAGAAGATCAAGAAAAAACAAATTTTACATGTCCTTGAGGTACATATTCTTATAGGTTACCTCCTTTTGGGTTATGTAATGCACCTAAAACATTCCAAAGAGTAGTTTTAGGTATAATATTTTATTTGTTTCATGATTGTGTAGATGTTTACATGGATGATTTCGCTATCTATGAAAACACTTTTCAAGAAGCTTAATGAGAAATTTTTTATGATGCTTAATGAGGGAATTGTTTTAGGCCACCATATTTTAGGTGATGGAATCAAGATCGATGCATCTAAGGTAGAGGTAATTTCTAAAGTTTCAGTTCCTACTTGTCAAAGGGATGTTAGTAGTTTTCTTGGTTTTATGGGATATTACAAAATGTTGATAGAAAACAAAAAAAAAAATAGCTACTACACTATTTAAACTTCTTATAAAATATTATGATTTTGTTTGGAATTCTGACTTCTAGAAAGTGTTTGAAGCATTGAAGAAAAAAATACCAAAAAACCAACTTTAAGAGGGCCTAATTAACCTCTCCATTTCCACAATTCAATTGATGCTTATGATACAACTTTAGGAGCTTTTTAGAATAGAAATATATATATCCTAATGCTATTTATTACAGAACTAAAAATTTGACTCTTGCAAAGTTAAATTATATGGTAACAGAAAATGAGTTTTGAGTTGTTGTTCATGTCATTAATAAGTTTCAACATTGTATCACTGGTTATGAAAATTTCATTCATGCAGATCATTCTACTACTAGATATCTAATAAATAAACCAATTATTAATGGTAGGATTCGTAGATGACTATTATTATTACATGAATTCAATATTAACATTCTCAATAGGCTAGGAAAGGAAAACATAATGGTTGATTTCCTTTCCAAGATGCAAAATGATAATATTGATACCCCTATAAAGGATAATTTTCCTGATGAGTATCATTTTGCCTTATCTTCTAAGGCTCCTTGGTTTGCATATAATTATAACTACTTGGCTATAGGAAAGTTTCCCCCGTAATTATCAACCAAATAAATGTAGAAAGTTACCAAAACTAGTGCACCTTACTCATGGATAGATGGATAATTGTACCGAACTAGAATTGATCTAATCATCTGGAGATGTGTTTGAGACGATGAAGTACCAAAGATATTGAAATCCTGCCATGAGGAACCATGTGGAGGACATGTTGTTGATAGAAGAACTTCTTACAAAGTCCTTCTTTTGGGATATTATTGGCCTTCTCTTTTTAGAGATTCCAAGGAATATGTCAAAATATTTGAGAGTTTTCAAAGAATAGGAAGACGCATACAATTATATGATATTCATGTGCAACCTCAAGTACTTGTAGAACCTTTCAAAAAATGGGCTCTCGATTTTGTTGTTCCAATCAAAACTCAATCTAACCATAAAAGGTATATTGTTGTTCCAATGGATTATGTTACAGAATGTGTAGAAGTTGAGCCACTTCCTTTTGCTACCGAAAAAAATTGTAGTTACATTTCTTTTTTCATTAATTTTCACTTGATTTGGTGTTCGAAAGGAAATTTTAACATATTAAGGTACTCAATTCACATCCAAGTTGGTGAAAAACATTATGAAGCAATACCAGATCAAACATTGGAAATCTACTCCATATCATCAATAAGGCAATGGGAAAATAGAATCTACCAATAGGGTACATGAAGCCATCCTAAACAAGATTATGCACTTTCATAGAAGAGAATGGGCAAAAATGTTTTAGGAGGCACTTTGGGTATATTGTACCACATGGAGAAACACTACTTGACATACTCCTCATGAGCTTGTCTATGTGAAGCAAGTATTTCTTCCTATTTAACTCCAAGTGTACACTTTTAAAACAACAAAAATGTTGGGACTTCATCTATCTAAGGCCCAGAAATAAAGATTAGCATAATTTAACAAGTTAGATGAGATATCGAAAGATGACATCCAAATAAACAACATATTCCAACAACAAAGATCAAGGTGGCATGAGAAATTCATCAAAGTTAAGAAATTTGAGCCAGGGTACTGTGCTCTTCATGTTGACTCTAAATCTAATAATTTTGAAGGAAAATTTCAAACTCATTGGCCTTGTTCCTATGAGATATATACTATCTTTGATAATGGAGTAGTTAGAATCAAGACTATTGATGAAGAAAAAATCACATTCCTTGTTAATGGCCATAGATTAAAGCTATAACATAAGCCTTCGACAAGGGAATAATTTGTCAAATATTTGTAGAACAATTTTGATTTCAAGTTGGCTGAAAAAGGAGACTCTTCTCATCATCCTCCAACTAGATTGTAATTTATTTCTTTAAATCAAAAAAGAAAAAGAAAAAAGAGAGAAGAACAAATATATATATATATATATATATATATATATATATATATATATATATATATATATATATATATATATATATATATATATATATATATATATATATATATATATATATATATATATATATAGATATATATATATATATATATAAGTACAGACATGAAAAACAACATTATTGGCATGTACATATACAAAATATTAATTGAAAACTAAGAATTCATGGAAGTTTATATTTTCACAATCGTTTGTCTAGTCACATTTCCCTTTTGTTCCCTTTTTCTTCTAATAAAAAATTTTAGGCCTAATAAATCATTTGAGACCTAGTTTTTGACCAAGTATTTTAAAAAATCATCAACACTAATAAGGATAAACCATAACAACAATAAATTTTTCAAGAAAAATTATGAGGTTCAATAAAGTAGCTACAAAATTTTCAATTTTTTGTAGCTCCATTCAAATTCCACACCTCGTCAGAAATATGCAAATATTATTCAACTAATAAGCATCTAGAAAACATCACAAATCCGCAAAATGAAAAATGGCTACAACAAGAGGTATGTACAAAGGATATTAAGTTAGTTTTCATTTAATAAAATATAGATTTATGGACTTGCATAATCATTTTTTATACAACTTCTTTGAAAATTATGACCATGTATTATAACCTTGACCACATTTATCATTTGGTTCATCTTATCATAACCCATTCTGTCATGATAAACTCCTCCCACTGCATTCAAATTATCTGAGATATCCCAACAGTCCTATAAAAATAGATTGAATAAATTCATTGGAATTGATTAGTAAAAGAGGAGTTCCATTTCTACTCAATAACTTGCAATATCCATCATCCAACGATCCCATTCTCCGCCACTATATCCATCTTCAACCATCCCTGTCAAGAAAGAGGCAATTCAAGGGTGCAACTTATCTACCACCATGGGTGTTACTGTCATATTCGAGCCACATGGAGAAAATTTTCTCAGTGCTTACCCTCGACTTAGAGATTAGTTACAACAAGTAGGATGGCTTCGATTCTTTGAAGAAATCAGTGACCATATGTTATAGACATATTTGGGCACTGCAACCCCAATCATATATGTTGATAAACCAAGGGCTCTTAAACCCCTAAAAGTGTTGTTTCACACCCTAAAGGATCATGTTCAACTGATTACATCATTTCCCAGAAGTTCCACCTAAAAAACCACTCAGAACTAGCCAAAACTAGACCATACAGACCGCTCCATGCTGAGGGTGTGATGCATACTAGTTGCTACACTAGCCAGGTGCGATGCATACTGAAAGAGCCCTTTGTGGGGTGCGATGGGCGAGAGTAGACAAATGGCAGAGGTAGTTTTCTAAGTGGAAACCCAGGGAATCTTCTAGAAACTTCTCCTATGACACTTGCCTCTCTGAATTCACCCAAGGATGAGTAAGAGATCATCAAATCTCCAAGTGTAACCAAGAACTATCAGTGAAATGACACTAATGAAAAAACCAAAAGTTGACTCACCCCTTTGCAAATATCTATAAATGGATCCCTCATCTGAGAGATCTAGAGGCTGGAATTTTGTAATTTGTAAGGAAGTGTTGTTGGTTTCTCTTTGAGACATTGCATTGTTGGGTGATCTTTCTTTTCATGAGGTGAAGAGGGCTTTCATGCTGGGAGGATGATGCTAGATCAGACAACTGGGTTGTAATCCTCTCTTCTACTTCTACTATCAATAAAGTTATTTGAGTTTTCCTCCATATACTTGTGTATTTGTGAATCTTGCTATTTGTGAATGCAATTGTATGGTTAATGTACTTTTGATTCTACATTGTTTATGGTATTATAGATATCTATGCTTTGATGGTGTTCTGTTGCTTTTCCTCTATAGGTGTTCTTTAAAGTGAGACAATTGAGAAAGGAGTGGCAGGCTCTATCAAAGGACAGAGGAAACAAGCAAGGAGCCAAGCGAAAGATTCAGGTTGGTGCTCTCTTCTTCTCTCTTGTCTATCATACATAAAGGAAAACACAAGTTACTTTGAATTGTTTGTTTCTAAGATAGCTACCCGTCTTAATGGGACTAGCAGATCAAATAGACACTAGTTTTCCCGAAAACACCATAAATTGGAAGTCACAAGAGATTTTACTAGAGCATTTGATGGTGTAGAGTCGAAATAGGAGACATGAGTCTTAAAATATTTGAATAATTCATAATAGAAGTGACAAGACTTCATTGAGATGTAAAAATTTGGTTCAAGAGTAACAAGCTTAGGGATGAATACTAGAATAACTTCTTGCACAATCCACACATGGAATCTTCAACATTTAAGAAAGGATTTCCAGTCATAGCTCTCAAAAAAAATTGGAGGAACCTACTGCTAGTATTCCAAAAAATCCTCACTTGCAAAGATAGGTTCAAAACTTTGTTCTTTTATGATGCAAGGTTTCTTATGCATTTTGTTAAAGGAAAATAACTTAATTTTCCTTATTAATTAATGTGGAGCTTGAATAAAATGGCCTTTAATATACAAATAGACTCTATAAAATTTGATACAGCTTTGTATCACCATGGTTTTATAAACATTCTTGTTGAAGCCCACTTGAATTCTACTAGTGATAACTAGAAATATTTTCTAGCTAGAAATAATTTTGTAGAAATTTTAGAGGACGAGAAATTACCAAAAACTAAGAAAAGATGACAAAGGAGATCTCAAAACCCTAACCCTGAGAATATCATAGAAGAAGAAGAGGGTTTTCCCGCTAATGAAGCTGAAAAAATTAAAGTGTTAGCAAAAGAAATAGAGGACGGCATCCCCCTTAGCCAGTATCTTGAAAATTAAAAAAAAAAAATAAGAAACAAGAGGTTAGAAGAAAGAAATCCAATGAGAATGAATAAAAACTAGAGGCCACAAAGAAAACAAATGTTAGGTCCCTATAATACCAGTGAATCCCCCTTATTGTTATTATTAGTGTATCCTCCTATTGTTATTGTTGTGCCCATGTAGCCCCCATATTGTTATTGTTGTGCCCCATAGAATCCCACTATTATTATTGTTGTTCCCTTACATTTTTATTGTTATGTAGGCTCTAATTATATTGTGACCCCTTAGACTCCTATATATACCAACAAGGCCTTGTCATTTATATCATCCAATAATCGTTCATTTATGTGATGTAAAGGGGATTTCCCCCTTGAAGAGGCTATTGATAAAGTGTTTGATCTATCTTTCCTTCTATTTTGTGAGTTGGGTGCATAATATTTGGTATCAAACCTTTGGATTCTAGGGTTTCGCTGCTTCAAACGGGCCATCTTAGTATTTTCTCTATAATGTTTTTTCGATGAGGCTTCAAAAGCTTAATTTTCTACCACGTGGAACCAAAATCTTGGTGAATTTCATGGCAAAATTGTAGATCTTGGTTCGCTATATTTTCTTAGATATGGTCCAAAGAAGTTAGGGCTTTTGTAGGCTCCAAAATTCAATCTCAAATTGGTAACCCAGGGAAAATTGTCATAACTATTTCTCTGAGAATCGGAATTGAATTTCATAAAAGGTGACTAAAATTGCATGTAATTTAGTCTTTCATGTATCATTCTTAAGGCCAAAGTTCAATAAAGTGACATGTGGCACTATGTAAAAGTTTTCTCTATTAAATTAGTCTATAATTAGGTCATCGTGGGATATTGGGCATAACATTTTATTGAAATATCCAATCTTGGTTAGACTTATGGAATTGGAAAGAAGACTCATAGGAACACCATAAGATGAAATTTCAGTCCTTAGAGTTCTAAAATTACAGAGATACAACAATTTCAATATCTAGCTCCAAAAAACAAGAAACAAGGTGTGTATATTGTTGTAATTTTCAACTATTTTGTTTGAAAATTCATTTTGAAATGATTCACAGGGAATAGAGAAGCATATATATCATTATTTCATTCCAATATGCCTCAAAAAAAAAAATGGACACACCCATTAAGCAACCAAGAATATTTAATATGATGCATGAACAATAGGAAGCAATGCAACATGATATATCAAAATTAAAAGACCATCTGCAACACATATTGATCTCACAAAAATGAATTCTAAGAGATGATGAATGTTAAGATAAATGGTTTAGTAAGGAACACGAATGCTTTAGAATCAAAAATAAAAAGAGAAATGGAAGGTTCGAAGGATGGTTTAAAAGTCGAAATGGAAGGTTTAAAGGAAGGTTTGACAATGTTGCTATAAGAAATACTTCCTAGTGGTGACAGGGTACTCCATAAAACTCATGATGAAAAAGAAAAGATGTTAATCATGATTTTAGAGACTCTAAATTTGCATTTAAGACTAACCATATGAGGAAGTTTGATGACAAGGATCCGGTAACATGGGTACTACAGATGGAGAAATTCTTTGATCTACATTATGTGTCAAACACACAAAAGGTACACATTGCATATTTATATTTAGAAAAAAATCACTTTGTGTGGTATCGATGGGTTTATTCTCGTAAATAAATTATCACTTGGACAATTTTCACAGAAGAATTGGGGGAACATTATGAGGATACAAAGAGCAATACCTTCTTTAACCAATTGATAAATCTTAAAGAAAAGGGCTCAATGGAGGAGCACATTGAGGACTTCCAAAGATTGAATATCAAGATAAATGATATTCTAGGGGAGAATAGGATTCATTTTTTCATAGGGACTTTAAAATATAGCATACAACATGAGGTTTGCATTTGGGAACTTATTCCTTCGAGAAGGCATTCAAGGTGGCAATAAAAATTGAAAGGAAACTTATGGTAACAAGGAATTCTACCACCCACAACTATAAATATGGAAGTGTTGATGCTACTAACCTTCTATAACCTACAAGGTTGACACCACAACAATTGGAAGAAAAAGGAGAAAAAGGGCTTTGTTACAGTTGTGATAGAAAATACATTAAAGGTCATAAGTGTGCCGAGAAGAAACTATTTTACATAAATTGTGAAGAGGAGGAAGAAAATAAAAGAAGCATTAAAAGAACATAATATAAACCAAGAACTAACCCCATAAAGAAAATAAATTAATCCGAATATATCTTGTAATGCATTGGTAGGAATTACCACACTTCAAGCTCTCAAGATAGAAGGATATATCAAGAATAAAAAGGTAATAGTGTTGATTGATTCGGGTAGTACCCATAATTTTCTTCATTGTAATATAACCAAGGAGTTGAATTGCTTTCTATATCTAGCACCAAAGTGTCAAGTGATGGTTGCAAATGGAGGAACTATAAATTTCTCTAGGAAGTACCACAATATCAAGCTAACCATGGGATAATATGTATTAAATAGTCCAAGACTTTCCATTCCAATGGATGGTTCTGATATTATACTAGGAGTCCAATGGTTACAATCTTTTGGGATGATAGCTTTTAATTTTCAATAACTTTTCTTGAAATTTTTTTGGCAAGGAAAGAAAATTGAATTAAGGGGTATCACAAGGAAATATAGGAATATAATCATCTCTAATGGCATGAAAAATACCTTGAGGAAGGAACGACAAAGGGTAATTACACAATTAGGTTCACCAGATGTTTAAACATCTATGTCATCCATTTCTCTAAATCTCCAAAAAGTCTTGGACAACCATTCTAAGGTGCTTGAGACTCCGAAAGGCCTCCCACAAATTCGTGATTATGATCATGCTATTCACATGATTATAGGAAGTGTTCCTCCAAACATCAAGCCTTACAGCTATCCATTTCCCCAAAAGAGTGAAATTGAATGTATGGTTACAAAAATGCTACAGTTCTCTATAATTCAACCTAGTCAAAGTTCTTTCTCTACTCCAGTAGTATTGGTGCACAAGGAGGATGGATCATGGTGTATCTATCTCAATTACAGGGATCTCAACAAGGTCACTATGAAAGATAAATTTTGATTCTTGTCATTAATGAATTTTTGGATGAATTATATGGAGAAGTTTACTTTTCCAAGTTGGATCTTCATTTAGAATATCACCAAATTAGAATGAAGACTAAATTCATTCCAAAAATGACATTCAAAACTCATGCAGGTCATTATGAATTTTTGGTCATGCCTTTTGGCCTTACTAATGAAACTTCCACATTTCAAGGTTTGATGAATTCTATTTTCAAACCCTTCAAAAAAATGTGTTAGTATTTTTTGATGATATACTAATCTACAACAAGTCTCGGAAGGATCATGTTCAAAATATTGACAAGGTGCTCAAACTATTAGAGGAGAAACAATTATATGCAAAATCCTCCAAATGTTTCTTTGGAGTACAGAAGGCAGAATATTTGGGTAATATTGTATATCATGAGGGTGTTAAGGTAGACTGTAAAAAAATTATATCCATTAAGGAATGGAAAATCCCCACAACCCTAAAGCATCATTGAGGATCTCTCAGGTTGACAGGTTATTATCACAATTTCAGATAGATTATGGGCGAATAGCAGTGCCTCTAACAAAATTACTAAAGAATCATGCGTTTTCTTGGACTCCATAAGCAACTAAGGCCTTTGAACATCTTAAAGAGGAAATCCAAGCACTAAGCTTAGCTACACCAGACTTCACAAAAACTGTTATCGTGGAATGTGATGCCTCAGGAAAAGGAATCAGTGTTTTTTTAATGCAAGAAGGAAGACCCATTGCTTTATAAAGTCATCTAATCAAGGGAAAGTATTCACACATACCTATTTATGAGAAGGAAATGTCGGCAAGACTACTTGCACTAAAGTAATTGTGACCTTACCTAATGGGAAGACACGTCAAGGTAAATACATATCATGATAGTATTAAATACTTTTTGGAACAAATATTATCTTCAGAAGAGAAGAAAAAATGGGTCACAAAGTTGTTTGGTTATGACTTTGAAATCATCTATAAAAAAGGGAACAAAAATGTTGTTACATATGCACTCTCAAGAAAGGATAAGAATGTGGAAGAATTGCTTTGTGCCATTTCTATTACCAAACGTGATTGGATAATTGAAGCAAGGGATGAATGGAATAATGACGAAGAGGTGTGGACACTCATTCAAAAGTTGCAGAAAGGTCCTAGTACATCATACACATTTATCTAGAAAAATGATTCATTATGGTATAGAGATCGCTTATATATTGGTAAGAATTCCCAACTCAAACAAAATATTATTTTGGAATTTCACACCTCCACCTTAAGAAGGCACTCAATATTTTTTAAAAACATACCATAGGGTCAAGACAATTTTGGGATGGCCTTAAATTTGATATTCAGAAGTTTGTGGTAGAATGTTTGGTTTTCAAACAAAAAAATTTGAGACAATTAAGACCCTGAGTTAGTTACAACATTTATCCATTCCAAGTTAGCATTGGGGGAAGGTCTCAATGGATTTTATCACAGGTTGACCCAAGTCTAAAGGAAAGGGTTTCATCATGGTGGTAGTTGATATACCTACCAAGTATGCACACTTATGTGCATTATCTCATCCTTTTAAATTCAATACAATTACTACTGCATTTATGGAAATAATTCAAAATCTACATGGAAACCCAAAGATTATTGCAAGTGACAGAGATCACATTTTCACTAGAAATGTTTGGATGGAATTATTTTCTTTTCTTCGTATTTAGTTATCTCATATCTCATCTTATAATCCTCAATCTAAGAAAACTAAGATAGTAAAATAATGTCTGGAAGGATATCTTTGTTTCTTTGTATCTGATAAACAAACACAATGGGTTAAGTAGTTACCTCTAGTTGAATGGTGGTATTGTTAGCTACCTATACCAATAGGTTTCATATTTCATGATTGGCAATGAAAAGATCCAAATATGCTCTGCTTTGATGAGGCAAAGATCACATATTTCCATAAGAATACAATCTGTGCTTATAGCTTGATATAGACTCAATTTTTGATGGATGGTCCAATAGTCTAATCTGGATCATGCCATGTTTGAATTTTCAGTTGTAGAATAGAGAAAGAAGTCTGTCGAAACTGTTTAATCTTGGTAGACAAGTAGTTCAGGTAGAGAAGAAAAGGCTCCCAACAGCTTAATCTGGGACCTTGGAAGAAATAAGGGTAGAAGTAGATAGACAAACAAAAGAAAAAGCCAAAGAAAAGAAAAGGCAAGTAAGGGTCTGCAAGCCTAAGTGCACCCTTCAAGAAGAAACAAAAAATGCTAGGCAAAATAGCTGGGTAAGTAGATGGGGTTGCAGAAGTGGTATTCATTTCAGATTTGACCTTGATGGTCAAGATGAGAAAAGAAGAACAAAGAAGCATGTCTAACTTCCCAATTATCCCTTTTCCCACTCATTACTAACATCCCCTCATCGATTGAATTGCTTAGAAAACTTGAGGTTTGATGGTGGTTTTATTCATTGAAAAGCCACATTTCTTGTCTAAATTTCTTTTCATTTTGATCTACTCCCTAAAAACTAAGTAAGTTTCAAATAAACTTAGTGATTTCCCCCTTCATTCACATTTTCCCCCATATTAACTCTAACTCTACTATGTAATTCCCCTATGTTACCCTTCCCCTACTATTATTAACACCATGGTGTATAAACCCCAAATTTTGTATATATATCCCTCCCCTTGGCATTATAGCCAATAAGTCCTCTGTCAGGGATCAAATTGGCATCTGGTCACTTTGATGAACCTAAAACCTCACCCCTCTCCCTTTTTCAAGTCATTCCACCCATTAAACCTCCGTTTGTAAAGAAAAACCTTATAAAAACCCCCTCTTACCCATAAACCCCTTGAAATTGTGAAAAAACCCAAAAAACCCACATTATGCCGCTTATCCAAAGTTTCGGCGCATATGTTTGATTTTCCAAAGTACATTGAAAAAACTTTACAAAAACCCATATCCTAAGGTTTTCCGTCGGGCGCATATTCCAAAACAAACAATAAATTAATCCCGCCCCCCATCCGTATTGTTCGGTCACATCACCCTTCCGTCAACCGTCGAATCGGACCCATGAGATCCGACGGCCCTCGTTGATATCGGAGCGGCCCCGACGTCCGACAGATACCTTCCGATATCTGTCAGAAGGTGACGTCAGGGGCCCGCCACGCGCCTTCTCCACAATACATCGAAGGTACGCCTGACAGATTCCACCTCCATAGCTATAGCGGTGCGATATAAAACCGCCAGCCATTTCCGGTTTCGGTCAAACCGCTCATCCGACGTCATCCCCACGTCATTGCCACCCTGCCATCGCGTCGACCTTTTTTGTCCGCCCTCATGCCAATGTGTCTACCACCGCATCATCTCCGTGGACCAATAGCAGCTCGCCACCTCACCCGATGACGTCATGGTGACGTCATCCGACTCCGACCCCACCCGATGACGTCATGCTGACGTCATCCCAAAAACGCGCCAATATTGCCAAAAATCCATTTTTAGGCCAAAATCTCGTGTTTTTTCCATTTTTGGCAAAAGACACTATTGTTATTTCTGCATGCTGCTCACGTCCAAACCAGCACCCGCCTGCTAAAGTCGATTCCGAGACCGCCAGAGCCTCCATTGCACCTGCATTCGCAACTCTTGCCGACGAATTCACCAGGTATTCTTCAAAATCATCCCATAAACTTGGTTTTATCCATAATTCTGCAAGTAAACTATCGACAAACCTTAAAACTCTGTTTTCACCGTTAAAAACACTGTGACCTACACTTATATCCAGCCAGTGAAGCCATTAAACTCCTGCAGGGCCACATTTGACAAATTGAGTTGAAATTCGCACCTAAGTTCGCACAGTCGTGAACTACGTACCTTAACTGACCAAACTCACTACAGAAAACACTTTGCTCAGCCCTGTTACTGTTTTATCAGTCCTTCAAGCGGTATTTCAATCGCTGCAACTGTCTCACTCATCCTCTGTTCCATACACTTCACATTTCTCCCTCAAAGAAGACTCTCGGGTTGCTCTGCATAGCAACTCTATCCATAAATCCTAGGAGAAGTCATGGATCCACCAGTGGCTCCAATAGCACTAAACATTGCTCCATTAAATGCCCCTCAGAGACATTTGGAATGGCAGTCCCTGGCAGACATGGACTATCAGATTTCAGAGGAAATGTTGATGGGTACCAAGTTCCACATTCACCTGCTTAATGAACTGAAGGCTAAGCATGAGGCTGGAACAGATGTGCTGGGCATATGGAGCTCATTCCTCCCTATTTTCAAGCTCCCTCAAGTTAACCAATTCCCTGAGTTGATCCATCTGTGTGCTGAAAATTATGACCCCACTCAGAGGGCAGTTCTTGACCCTTCAGGATCAGTTGTGTTTTATGTCACCCCAGAAGCTATCAAAGATATGCTCTGCTTCAGGACTGAGAAGAAGCTGGTCCCTCTATCACTTGTAGACCTGATAAATCGAGGAGCCAGAATGACAGATTCTCAGGTCACCAAACTAAACCAGCTGTATATTGGCTCTGACTCTGTGAAGTATCCTCCTATCAATCAGGTATACCTCAACCAACTGGGCAGAGATCTGGCTGACATGATCAGTCCCATTTTGGGCTACAACTCCATTGAGTACGTTGATCAAACTGTGCTGGTAATCATGCTCATGTTTTCTCCTGGCAAGTCTCCTATCTGCTATGACTATGCCACCTATATAGCAGACAAAATACATGAGCAACTAATGAACCTAGCAAGAGAAAGAGTGTTCAGGTATACCTCAAACATTTACCACTTGATCTTATATCATCAACATCAGAAATTCTCTTTTCCAATCAAAAGAGAGGATGCCCAAGGCAATCCAAGATCAGTGGTATATTGGTCATCTGTTTTCCACCTTAGAGGTGAAACTCCATACACCTATTGTGAGTTCATAGATCAGTTCATTCACCCAGCTATGACAATGATGATGGGCTCACCTCCTCCGAGACTCACAGATGAAATGCAAAGGATCCTGCAGCTATCCAAATCATACAGCATCGGGGACTGGTACTTTTACCAGCACCACACCGTCATCAGGATGTATGGGTGTGAACTGCCTCCCTACAGACTACCCAGATATGTGCCTATGAGGCTATTTTCCCTAGAATACTTCAGGCAGTTTGGCAACGTTGATGTGCTTCACTTTTCAGGCAAAGGCAAGAAAGCACAGTTGAAAGTCAGGAACCAACTGGGCCACTTTGTCTATAACCAAAGGGAGGAAGGTTGGAAGGAAGCAGACAGCATGCTTGAGTCCCTTGGCCTTCAAACTAGTTTCCTCTGGAAACCTTATGACCCCAACCACTTCATCACTTTGAGAAGGCTCAGATATAGGCTCTCTGGCTATGATCATCTAAAAATCCCTCACATTGAAAAACATGCTAACCAAGCAAAATGGAGGAGAGGAACCCTAGAAGAGCCGATTACACAAGAAGAGCTGAATCAAAGAGCAGTGAGGAATCTTAAAAAGATGGCTGACCTTGAACTTTGTTCACAGGTGTTTTCACTGCCAAGCACACAAGTGGGAGCAGTTGCATCCTCCTCGACTGCAAACCAGCAACCACCCAAAGCCACTGAAGATATATCTGGCAAGGGCAAGGAAAAAGAAATGGATACTGAACGGCCACAGCATGAGAAGGTGCAGCAACAGCAGCAACAGGTACAGCAACAACAACAGGAAATGCAGCAATAAGAAGGGCAGCACAATAAAGAGCAGCCCACACAGCAAGAAGGGACAGTTGAAGCCCCCATTTCCACATAACAGCAGGCACAAAATACAGTGCCTCCAAGGCAAGAAACATCAATTGATGCCTCAATCCTCCAAACTCCACAAAAGGAGGATACTAGCAGAAAAAGGGACAGAGAGACTCCCTTGACCACATCAGAAAGTCATGGTGAGAAAAGACAAAGAATGAACCCTTTATCTAATGAGGAAATGCCAACAGGGCAGTCTCTTGGCATGGGCCCACCTAGCAGGGAAGTATCTGCAAGTTCCTTCCAAGGGGAACAGAACAGAACTATGGGAGGAGAAGTTAGCTCTCTAGCCAGCAGAGGGAGGGTGAACTCAGCATCAAACAGCAGTTCATAGACATAAAGAAAAGGAGTGAGCCCATAAAAATACAGCTGTATAATCACTTGCTGAAGATGGCTCCCACCAACCAGCAAAGACTAATGTCTGCTTTTGATGTCAGTGAAGGAAAGATGATCATGAGTCATTTTTTACCAGCTATAGCACAGCCCCAAACTCATGCAGATTATATAAGGACCAATCTTGAGGTCCTTGCCAAAGACATCCACCCAATGGATAAAATTGAGTTGCACAAACAAACAGGTGAGATGGTCTATGCCTCCTTGGCAGACAAAACCTTGGACAACTACAGGCTGGAAAATAGCCTTAATAATACAGCTGCCCAACTTGAGTTGAAAAGGGCATCATCACAGGCTAAGGACAACAGAATTAGGTCCTTAGAAGATATAATTATTGAAATTGGGCATGATCCCAAAGATATCAAGGGCATCCAGGAGATATTGAAGTTAAGGGATGCAGACATGGCTGCCTTGAAGAAAAAGATAAAAATGCCAGCCACAATCCACCCTCAAACAGATGAGGTTGCCCAGCAGAGGCATGATAAAGAAGCCACAGATTTGCTGGTGTCTCTCTACAAACAGCTCATCCAGGCACAAGAAAAGCTGGGAGAATCAGAGGCTGCACAGGCAGCATTACAGGCAGCTTTAAAACAAAGAGAAGAAGGACAGACCTCCCAGCCTCCTCCTGAAGTAATAAATCTTGAGGAAACTGCTCCACCTACTGTTCCTCCTCCTCAACAGCCAGAACAAGTAGCAACATCCACCTCAGCAGCACCACCAGCAACAGAGCAGGCCCCAAGCCTGGACATGCAAAAGCTGAGGAATGAGATCCAGGCCCTAGAAGCCCAAATGACAGAGCTGAATGAGACCAGAGATAAATTGGCCAAAGTGAATGACAGATATGATAAATCCAAGCAGTCTGTGGCAGAAAAGGGCAGGGAGATAAAAGCCCTCAAAGATAAAATCAAAGAGCTAGAAAATGAGCTCAAATTAGATAAAGTGGTGGCTGAGCTAAAAATAGTGTTGTGGGCTAACATTGGTCAATCTATCAATGAGCAATGGCAATTTATTGAAACCAACCATGAGCAGTTGGACCTTATTCCAAAAGCACACACTGAAATTCAGAGAGCAAGAGCTGCTCTAAGCAACATGCCTGAGATAGCCACCAGGATGATCAATGTGCTTAACAATAGGACAAGCACTCAGTTGGCTGCCATGGGAATTCCAAACAGAACTGAGCACATTCAGTTGATCAAAAGGGTTCTCACACTGAGAAACTTAGTGCAGACATTGGAAAGAAGAACCCAGGATATGCAGACTGAGGTGAACAGGTTTTTGGAAAAGTTTCAGGTGTTGGAACACAGAGGGCTCCCTAGCTTACTGAACAGCGCAGGGAAATTGTTTACACATGACCAATATGCCAAAAGAGTTAACACATTTGCCACTAGTCAGATCAATGAGAAGCCCAGCACCTCAGAGGAAACAGGGCCAGCCACAGGACAGACTCTCTATAACAGAGTAGAGAATCTATTTTTTATAATGAATGAAATCAAACACCTGTTTGAGGCCCCTTCCAATTTTTATAAGTATACAGAGGCAGAGGAGACTATAGATGCAATCCTCAGGCATCAATTACCTACACATGACTGGTGGACCAAAGCGATAAAAACAATTTTGTAAACGGTGAGCCATTCACCAAATTTTGTTTATAAAAATATGAATTGTTATGCAAGGCACAGTTCAATAAAGTCAGCATACAAAGGAAAGATGAAAGGCTGAGCCAACTCAGCAGGGCTATTTGGCCACCACAGCAGCAAGCATAGTCACAGGTGGCAGGGCCGAGAAGATACAGCGCAGCAAACGTAAAGGCACATTTTTCAGCATTAAAGCAAAGCGTTCCAACCGACTCAGTGACCTCCAAAGGTCAAAATATCCTCTGACAGACTTAAAGAGCAGTTATGTTGCATTCAAAGCTGCAATAACTTCTTTTCTACTTTTCTGTATGAAGTAATGAAGATATTTCTCTCTCAGATGACTCAATGCCTGAGATATTTTGTATAAACATTTCTATAAAGTCCCCTTCGCATGTTTTTGCAAAGGGTTGTTGTTGATTTCTCCTGAAGAAGTTCTTATGCTGTAATCCTTTCAGAAGTTTAATAAAGAAAGTAATGGAATTTCTCGGATTTCTAAAGTGTTGAATGCGTTCTGGTGTCTGTTGAAAACTGCAGGATTCCTGTGTACTTCACAATACAATAAGTTTCTGTAACTCTCTTTTTTATGTGCTTTAATCTTTTACAACCCATATATGTTTTTAATTTCTAAGCGTTTAGCAACAAGGAAAAAGAATAACCTTCAGGACTTATTCAAGGAATACGCTGAGTTCAATCTGTGTTGTTAATGAATGTTTTTCTTCAGCTGTAATATTGATAAGTGTAATTCTTAATTGCTGCACTTTCAGAATGTATCTTTCACAGTGAGCTTTGTTTCAGGAATTCAAGTTTGCTCCTGTGCAACATGTTTCACTTTCACATCACCAGCTTAATAGAGAATTCTTAATTGCTTTCTGTTGGCTGACCATGCTTCACCCCTTAAGTTTAAATTTGTTTGTTTAAGATACACAATAGGCCCTGCAGTCTGAACATCGCCAAACCTGCAATTCAAAGCATTTCACAACTCCAGACTCCATTGCCCAATGATATACTATTCTCTGAACACTACACCTTAAGCCCTGAAAGAAATCCTTCAACCAAAACATAAACCAAAACCTGAGCATAATAACTAGCCTAAAACACCATCAAAACAGAGACAAATTATAAAGAGAGAGCCCTCTCTGATTACAGTTTGGCTAGGAACTGTGATCCAAAGATTGGTTAGTGGTTACCCCGGCCGTATTCCCTTGGGAGTCATAGGGAACAACCTGGGTGTTAACATAATTGGCGACTCCACTGGGGAACTATTTAGGATTTTCCAATTTCTATCTATCTCTCAAAGCCTGAAATCAAGCCTGAAACAAGTCAGGAGGCCTTCAAAACTGTTACTGTGTCACATTGACAGCTTTAGGGAAGAGCTTTTTCAGTAAGTCTTCATCTCAGCTTTGGAATATATATAGCCATTCCAAAATCTTTATCCAGTCCTTGCAGATATAAAAACTTCCTATAAGATCCTAAAAAACAGTTAGAAGCTGGCTCCCAAGAAAAATCCACGGCATACTAGGGCAAATCCTGACCCTAATCCACCCATCATTGTTGATAATCCAAATACCATCCCTAGAAACATTAGGAGGCAGCAAAGGCAGGAGCAGCCTGCTGATCTAACCTCAGATTCAGATCATCCCAGCCTTATCTCTACCCCATGCAAGGTCCTTTTCCGGTCTACCCCTAGTTCCCCTAGTTCACCATCCACATCTCAAAGTCCTCCTCTCACATCTTCATCCACTGCACATATCCCCTTGACCAACACTCTAGGTTCACCCTTACTTGTCACCCCTGTGGTACCCACTGTTCCTATTATCCCAACTGCCCCTGTTAATCCTCTAAACCCTGTAAATATGGCTAACAGATATGCACCCTTGCAGATACCAGCTAATGCTGCAGCTCTACCTCAAGATTACCAAACCAAAATTTCATATTTTGACTCCAATGGCCCTCTGACAGCTGTCCAGCATACTAAGAGGATGCAAGATCATTTTGAGACTTATGAAATAGATGATGACAGTGTGAGGATGAGGATGTTTGTTCAAAGTCTAACTGGGGATGTAAGAACTTGGTTTAGATCCCTGAATGCAAACTCCATCACAACTCCTGATGAACTGTATCAAGCCTTTACTAGTAGATGGGAGAAGAAGAAAGATCCTCTGCACATACTTGGGGAATATGACACTATCAAAAGAGGTCCCCAAGAGACTGTTTTGGAATATTGTGCAAGATTTAACAATGTATATAACGCGATTCCACAAAATTTAAGACCTCCTCCTGATTTAGCCTTGTACAAATTCCCTGATGGTTTTGACCCTGACATGGCCTATCAGTTGAAGGAAAGAGATCCTCAATCCCTTGCAGAGGCCCAAAGGGTTGCTGTTACAGTGGAAGCCAACCTAATTGCCAAAAGAAGCAGGGCAAGGTTGGAAAAGAGGACTACTTTCAAAGAGGAACCCTCTGCCTTTGATCAAAAGCTAGATGCAATTCTCACTGGAATGAAAAGATTGGGTGATAGAGTGGAATCGGTTGAAAGAAAATCATCATGGGAAGCACCACAAAACAATCCTCCTAGGAATCCAAATTTTAGGAGAACTCAAAACCCAGGCATTGGCAAACCCAGTGCTGATCAAGACATAAGACCCCCTTTCCAAGAGAATTATGCAGAAACTTCCACATCAACAGAGCCCAATGAAGATCCTGAGATTAATTTAATGGGTCTAGATGGTGAAAGTCAAGTTTTCTTAACACAAGAAGATCATGAGGATGATGAAACCAAACTGTTCCAAACTAAATCAGGTGAATCCTTTGACTTTAAGCAAGGCTATGACACTGCTGTTTATGAGGTCCATAAACAATACAAGCTAAGGAGCAGAACTGTGAATGTAAACCAGCCTGAAAAGATAAAGGATAATCAGCAGCCTGAAAGAGTCATAGTCACGGAGCCTAATGACAAAACAAATTCACCTACAGAAGAAGTGATTATTGTAGAGATCACTGAACCACTGTCCTCAAAACAGCAGCCTGTGGCCACTTCACCTTCTCAGCCTAATTTGAATGTTACTCCCCAAGAGATGAGTAAAAGAGGCAAGTCCCAAAGTCAAGATAAAAATCAAGAAGAAGATTTAATGAACAAGGAAAGGACTGTTATCCATAACCCCAAGACCCAATCTGAAAAACCTTTTGACCTAGAAATTGAAATTGGCAAACTAAAAATAGCAATCCCTCTCTCAAAACTAGCCAAGCATGACAGCTATAAACTACAAATTAAGAAGTCCCTTCAACTCACTAGCAACAAAGATGATGTCAATGTGCTGGATGACACCCCAGAACTCCTGTTTGGCCCAGAAGTGGATGGAAAAACGGTAGTCACAGGGGTATTACCTTTCTATGTCAGTTTACATATTCATGATAAAATATTACATAATGCAATGTTTGACTCAGGTGCCTCTCACAATCTCATTCCAAAAGCAGTCATGGAGAGATTGAATCTAGATATAACAAGACCATACAAAGACCTGTTTTCCTTTGACTCCAGCCAAGTCAAGTGTCTGGGTCTCATAAAATATTTATGTGTGTCTCTGGTTCAATACCCAAACAAAACAATCCTAATGGATGTGGTAGTTGCTGATATCCCACCTAAGTATGGGATGCTGTTATCAAGATCATGGGGAGCTAAACTCCAAGGTTCCCTACAATTAGACATGTCATATGCCACCATCTCTGTTTTTGGGCAACCAAAAAGACTGTACAGAGAAACACTCATGAAATATATGGTCAGCAGTGAAGAAAAGCCTCAAAACTTTCCCATATATGCTGTCCATTCAGACATAGACTCATACATTCTCTTCAATGACAGCACAAATCCCTCAAAAGGTGAGGTTGAAACCAAGATACTCATACAGGAGGAAGACTCAAATGAAAGAATTACTACCCATGAAACAACAGTCAATCAAACACTAGATACTGCTACTATTCTAAATATCAAGCATACCCAATCAAATGATGAAACTATCCTAGAAGACAAGCTGGATGAAAAACCACAACTTCTACTCACATTGCCTGCCCATGAACAGATCATTAAATCTCCTTCCCAACAGGATATTCTATGGTTCCTTGAATTTGATGGCTCAGTCAACAAGTTAGGGGCAGGAGCTGGAGTTTGGGTACACAACAAAGAAAATAGTCATGCGGAAGGCAGAGCCTATAGATTAAACTTCAGATGTACTAATAACATGGCAGAGTATGAAGCTCTCTTACTAGGCCTCAAGTTAGTAAAGTTCTTACAAGCTGCCAGGGTTTCAATCATGGGTGATTCAGATTTAGTTATTCAACAAGTGAAGGGAAACTTTGTCACCAATGACAAAAGACTAAGGACTTATAGGTCTGCTGTTGCTGAGGTACTAAACTTTTTCTCTGAATTCCAAATCACTAAAATTCCTAGAACCCACAATCTGCATGCTCATAGTTTAGCCACCTTTGCAAGTACCTGCAAACTGCCTTTTGAGCCCCATCATTGTTTTACAGCTGAGGTAAAACACAGACCCTCCATTCCAAACAATGTTAATGATTAGCAAGTATTTGACGATGACAAGCAAATAAACCATTTTTTGACTCTGCAACAAGAATTTGCAGGATTAAATATTGACACTGATACAGCAAGTCAATCACAAATACTTGATACAGCAAGTCAATCACAAATACTTGATGGAGCAAGTCCATCACAAATACAGTTTCAGAAAATTATTCACCCAATATCACCCAGAACAGCAAAACAAATGCTAAATCCAACTATTTTCAACAAGGACAACATTCAACAAATTCAATCAATCAATTGTGAGGAAGTGGCCAATGCTGAAACTGAAATCATAGAGCTGAAAGACAATTTTCTACCAACAGACCTAACTCCACTAGAGGACATCTTTGATTCAAATGATATCCCTAGAAAACCAAAAATGCATCCCTTAAATGCAACCATTGAAGAATGCAACATAGGTACAATTGACAAACCCAAAATAATTAAATTGTCTGCTGCTTTACCTCCTGACCAAAAGCCTAAATACATTGACCTCTTTAAAGAGTTCCAGGATGTCTTTGCATGGAGTTATGAGGACCTAAAGTCCTATGACACCTCTGTTATCCAGCATAAAATCCCTCTCAAACCTGATCAAAAGCCCTTTAAACAAAAATTGAGGAGAATCAATCCTATGCTTCTCCCAGCAATGGAACAAGAAGTACAGAAAATGCTTAAGGCAGGCATCATAACACCAATCAGATTCTCTGAATGGATCTCCAACTTAGTCCCTACAAGAAAGACGACTGGTGAAATAAGGCTGTGTGTGGACTTAAGGAATCTGAACCAAGTATCCCTCAAAGACAACTATCCCTTACCCAAGATGGATCACATTCTCCAAAGAGTGGTAGGGGCCTCAAGGATCTCATTACTGGATGGATTTTCAGGCTTCAATCAAATCCTGGTACACCCTGATGATCAAGACAAAACGGCATTCACTACCCCATGGGGAACTTTCAAATATGTAAAGATGCCTTTTGGATTAAAAAATGCAGGGGCAACTTTTCAAAGAGCCATGGATATTGCTTTCGCCAAAGAGATCCATGACTTCCTTGTCATTTACCTAGATGACCTTACACCTTTCTCAAAATCGGACCAAGAACATATAAAACATTTGAGACAGATCTTCCTAAAATGCAGAAAATATGGAATTTCCTTGAATCCCAAGAAATCCCTGTTTGGTTTAGAGGAAGGTAAGCTGTTGGGCCACATCATTTCTAAAGATGGCATTAGAATTGACCCAGATAGGATACAGGCTATCCTACAAATGCCCCACCTAAGAAATGTCAAAAAGTTGCAAGGATTCTTGGGAAAAATCAATTTCTTGAGAAGGTTTATCCCAAACTTAGCAGAACTAATCAGATTATTAAATAACATGCTAAAGAAAGATTCAAAAGTCAAATGGACTGTTGAAGCCAATCAAGCCTTTGAAGGTATAAAACTGGCCCTTACCCAAACCCCAGTGTTGACCAATCCTCAGTTTGACAGAGAATTTATCATTTTCTCTTTTGCTTCCCAGCATACTATTGTTGTCGTTTTATTGCAAAAGGATGACCAAGGAAATGAGAAGCCAATTGCTTTCTTTAGCAAAGTTCTTAGAGATGCACCTTTAAAGTATCAAATCATGGAAAAGCAAGCTTATGCTTTGGTCAAAGCCATTAAAGACTTTAGGATTTATATCCTTTATTTCCATGTCATAGCATATGTGCCAAGTCCTATTGTCAAAGACATTCTCACCCAAGAAAATTTAGAGGGCAGAAGAGGAAAGTGGATTGCCAACATCTTGGAATTTGATATTGAGATAAAACCTACAAAACTAATAAAAGGGAAAGGCTTGGCCAAATTAATGACAGAAGCAAATTTCCAAGCCTTAAACATCAACCAGCTGGACAGTGAACCGGAGCTGGCGACTCCAAAGATCAATGTAGCCTTTGAACAATCCCCTTGGTACTCTGATATATGTTATGTATTGCAAAACTTGTGTGCTCCCCCAGGATTGTCCAAAACTAAATGTAGGTTCCTAAAAATGAAAGCTTCTAAATTTTGTGTTATGGATGGAAATTTATTGTGGAAAAACCATGAAGGAATATTGCTAAACTGCCTAATTGAGAATGAAACTGACAATATCATAAAGGAATTTCATGCAGGTGATTGTGGTGGACACTTGTACTGGAAGTCCACTGTGGATAAAATACTAAGGGTTGGGTACTACTGGCCCACCATGTTCTCTGATGTCAAGAAATTCACCACCTCATGTCATAAATGTCAAGTGTTTGAGGGAAAGAGACAGTTGCTGCCACTTCCCTTAAGGCCTATTGCAACAGAGAGACCTTTTCAACAATGGGGCTTGGATTTCATTGGGGAAATTCATCCCTCATCCTCAGGCTGACATAGATGGATCTTAACAGCCACAGACTACTTCACCAAGTGGATTGAAGCTGTTCCATGCAGACAAGCAAATGATTCCACTATCATTCAGTTTTTGGAGAACAACATATTGGCTAGATTTGGCTGTCCTGACAAAATAATAACAGACAATGCTGCTGCTTTCAGATCCAAGAAAATGGTGAACTTCTGCCATAAATTTCACATCACCTTGGGCCATTCTACTGCATACTATCCCCAAGGAAATGGCCTTGCTGAGTCATCAAATAAAAGTCTGGTAAACATCATAAAGAAAGTACTAGAAGAGAACAAAAAGAATTGGCATAAGAAGCTTGTGAATGCCCTATGGGCAGATAGACTAACAACCAAAAGATCAATTGGGACCAGCCCATATGAGTTGGTTTATGGATTAGAGGCCAAATTTCCTTCATCACTAGGAGTGCCTGTTATGAAACTTCTTCAAGAAAGCCAAGCTGAACCAAATGATATGCAAAGAAGAATCAATCAAATCATATGTTTACAGCAAACTAGAGACCAAGTTTTCAGCAGAGTTCAAGTTCTACAAGAAAAATTAAAGAAGGCCTTTGATAGAAGAACTAAGGCAGAAGATTTCAACATTGGTGACAAAGTCCTCAAGTGGGATTCAAGAAGAGAGGATAAGGGAAAACATGGAAAATTTGATTCCCTTTGGAGAGGACCATTTGCTGTCCCAGCAGTACAAGGAAACAACACTTATTTCCTTAAGAGTCTCAATGAAACTGATTTGGATGAAGGTCCTGTGAATGGCAGGATGCTGGAGCACTATTTTGAATATCACCCATAAGTGCAGCCTGAGTTTTTGCCTTGTACATATCTAGATGTATATATTATTTTCTGTCAACATGTAAAAATGCAATTTCTCAAAGTTTTCTTAAACTACCAGCAAAAAGTGAATAGAATCAGAGGTCTACCAAGAAGAGAAGCACACAATTTTGGCATTCCAAAGCAGCAAACTTCAAGATTGACAAGAGCAGTCGAGGAGCAAGGCAATCTGACCTGCTGTTCTTGGTCTTTCAAATGAAAAACCATCCCCATGTGGAGCCACTGTTAGCTACCTATACCAATAGGTTTCATATTTCATGATTGGCAATGAAAAGATCCAAATATGCTCTGCTTTGATGAGGCAAAGATCACATATTTCCATAAGAATACAATATGTGCTTATAGCTTGATATAGACTCAAATTTTGATGGATGGTCCAATAGTCTAATCTAGATCATGCCATGTTTTGAATTTTCAGTTGTAGAAGAGAGAAAGAAGTCTGCCCAAACTGTTTAATCTTGGTAGACAAGTAGTACAGGTAGAGAAGAAAAGGCTCCTAAAAGCTTAATCTGGGACCTTGGAAGAAATAAGGGTAGAAGTAGATAGAAAAACAAAAGAAAAAGCCAAAGAAAAGAAAAGGCAAGTAAGGGTCTGCAAGCCTAAGTGCACCCTTCAAGAAGAAACAAAAAATGCTAGGCAAAATAGCTGGGTAAGTAGATGGGGTTGCAGAAGTGGTATTCATTTCAGATTTGACCTTGATGGTCAAGATGAGAAAAGAAGAACAAAGAAGCATGTCTAACTTCCCAATTATCCCTTTTCCCACTCATTACTAACATCCCCTCAGCGATTGAATTGCTTAGAAAAATTGAGGTTTGATGGTGGTTTTATTCATTGAAAAGCCACATTTCTTGTCTAAATTTCTTTTCATTTTGATCTACTCCCTAAAAACTAAGTAAGTTTCAAATAAACTTAGTGATTTCCCCCTTCATTCACATTTTCCCCCATATTAACTCTAACTCTACTATGTAATTCCCCTATGTTACCCTTCCCCTACTATTATTAACACCATGGTGTATAAACCCCAAATTTTGTATATATATCCCTCCCCTTGGCATTATAGCCAATAAGTCCTCTGTCAGGGATCAAATTGGCATCTGGTCACTTTGATGAACCTAAAACCTCACCCCTCTCCCTTTTTCAAGTCATTCCACCCATTAAACCTCCGTTTGTAAAGAAAAACCTTATAAAAACCCCCTCTTACCCATAAACCCCTTGAAATTGTGAAAAAACCCAAAAAACCCACATTATGCCGTTTATCCAAAGTTTCGGCGCATATGTTTGATTTTCCAAAGTACATTGAAAAAACTTTACAAAAACCCATATCCTAAGGTTTTCCGTCGGGCGCATATTCCAAAACAAACAATAAATTAATCCCGCCCCCCATCCGTATTGTTCGGTCACATCACCCTTCCGTCAACCGTCGGATCGGACCCATGAGATCCAACAGCCCTCGTTGATATCGGAGCGGCCCCGACGTCCGACAGATACCTTCCGATATCTGTCAGAAGGTGACGTCAGGGGCCCGCCACGCGCCTTCTCCACAATACATCGGAGGTACGCCTGACAGATTCCACCTCCGTAGCTATAGCGGTGCGATATAAAACCGCCAGCCATTTCCGGTTTCGGTCAAACCGCTCATCCGACGTCATCCCCACGTCATTGCCACCCCGCCATCGCGTCGACCTTTTTTGTCCGCCCTCATGCCAATGTGTCTGCCACCGCATCATCTCCGTGGACCAATAGCAGCTCGCCACCTCACCCGATGACGTCATGCTGACGTCATCCGACTCCGACCCCACCCGATGACGTCATGCTGACGTCATCCCAAAAACGCGCCAATATTGCCAAAAATCCATTTTTAGGCCAAAATCTCGTGTTTTTTCCATTTTTGGCAAAAGACACTACTGTTATTTCTGCATGCTGCTCACGTCCAAACCAGCACCCGCCTGCTAAAGTCGATTCCGAGACCGCCAGAGCCTCCGTTGCACCTGCATTCGCAACTCTTGCCGACGAATTCACCAGGTATTCTTCAAAATCATCCCATAAACTTGGTTTTATCCATAATTCTGCAAGTAAACTGTCGACAAACCTTAAAACTCTGTTTTCACCGTTAAAAACACTGTGACCTACACTTATATCCAGCCAGTGAAGCCATTAAACTCCTGCAGGGCCGCATTTGACAAATTGAGTTGAAATTCGCACCTAAGTTCGCGCAGTCGTGAACTAGGTACCTTAACTGACCAAACTCACTACAGAAAACACTTTGCTCAGCCCTGTTACTGTTTTATCAGTCCTTCAAGCGGTATTTCAATCGCTGCAACTGTCTCACTCATCCTCTGTTCCATACACTTCACATTTCTCCCTCAAAGAATACTCTTGGGTTGCTCTGCATAGCAAATCTATCCATAAATCCTAGGAGAAGTCATGGATCCACCAGCGGCTCCAATAGCACTAAACATTGCTCCATTAAATGCCCCTCAGAGACATTTGGAATGGCAGTCCCTGGCAGACATGGACTATCAGATTTCAGAGGAAATGCTGATGGGTACCAAGTTCCACATTCACCTGCTTAATGAACTGAAGGCTAAGCATGAGGCTGGAACAGATGTGCTGGGCATATGGAGCTCATTCCTCCCTATTTTCAAGCTCCCTCAAGTTAACCAATTCCCTGAGTTGATCCATCTGTGTGCTGAAAATTATGACCCCACTCAGAGGGCAGTTCTTGACCCTTCAGGATCAGTTGTGTTTTATGTCACCCCAGAAGCTATCAAAGATATGCTCTACTTCAGGACTGAGAAGAAGCTGGTCCCTCTATCACTTGTAGACCTGATAAATCGAGGACCCAGAATGACAGATTCTCAGGTCACCAAACTAAACCAGCTGTATATTGGCTCTGACTCTGTGAAGTATCCTCCTATCAATCAGGTATACCTCAACCAACTGGGCAGAGATCTGGCTGACATGATCAGTCCCATTTTGGGCTACAACTCCATTGAGTACGTTGATCAAACTGTGCTGGTAATCATGCTCATGTTTGCTCCTGGCAAGTCTCCTATCTGCTATGACTATGCCACCTATATAGCAGACAAAATACATGAGCAACTAATGAACCTAGCAAGAGAAAGAGTGTTCAGGTATACCTCCTACATTTACCACTTGATCTTATATCATCAACATCAGAAATTCTCTTTTCCAATCAAAAGAGAGGATGCCCAAGGCAATCCAAGATCAGTGGTATATTGGTCATCTGTTTTCCACCTTAGAGGTGAAACTCCATACACCTATTGTGAGTTCATAGATCAGTTCATTCACCCAGCTATGACAATGATGATGGGCTCACCTCCTCCGAGACTCACAGATGAAATGCAAAGGATCCTGCAGCTATCCAAATCATACAGCATCGGGCACTGGTACTTTTACCAGCACCACACCGTCATCAGGATGTATGGGTGTGAACTGCCTCCCTACAGACTACCCAGATATGTGCCTATGAGGCTATTTGCCCTAGAATACTTCAGGCAGTTTGGCAACGTTGATGTGCTTCACTTTTCAGGCAAAGGCAAGAAAGCACAGTTGAAAGTCAAGAACCAACTGGGCCACTTTGTCTATAACCAAAGGGAGGAAGGTTGGAAGGAAGCAGACAGCATGCTTGAGTCCCTTGGCCTTCAAACTAGTTTCCTCTGGAAACCTTATGACCCCAACCACTTCATCACTTTGAGAAGGCTCAGATATAGGCTCTCTGGCTATGATCATCTAAAAATCCCTCACATTGAAAAACATGCTAACCAAGCAAAATGGAGGAGAGGAACCCTAGAAGAGTCGGTTACACAAGAAGAGCTGAATCAAAGAGCAGTGAGGAATCTTAAAAAGATGGCTGACCTTGAACTTTGTTCACAGGTGTTTTCACTGCCAAGCACACAAGTGGGAGCAGTTGCATCCTCCTCGACTGCAAACCAGCAACCACCCAAAGCCACTGAAGATATATCTGGCAAGGGCAAGGAAAAAGAAATGGATATTGAACGGCCACAGCATGAGAAGGTGCAGCAACAGCAGCAACAGGTACAGCAACAACAACAGGAAATGCAGCAAGAAGAACGGCAGCACAATAAAGAGCAGCCCACACAGCAAGAAGGGACAGTTGAAGCCCCCATTTCCACATAACAGCAGGCACAAAATACAGTGCCTCCAAGGCAAGAAACATCAGTTGATGCCTCAATCCTCCAAACTCCACAAAAGGAGGATACTAGCAGAAAAAGGGACAGAGAGACTCCCTTGACCACATCAGAAAGTCATGGTGAGAAAAGACAAAGAATGAACCCTTTATCTGATGAGGAAATGCCAACAGGGCAGTCTCTGGGCATGGGCCCACCTAGCAGGGAAGTATCTGCAAGTTCCTTCCAAGGGGAACAGAACAGAACTGTGGGAGGAGAAGTCAGCTCCTCTAGCTAGCAGAGGGAGGGTGAACTCAGCATCAAACAGCAGTTCATAGACATAAAGAAAAGGAGTGAGCCCATAAAAATACAGCTGTATAATCACTTGCTGAAGATGGCTCCCACCAACCAGCAAAGACTGATGTCTGCTTTTGATGTCAGTGAAGGAAAGATGATCATGAGTCATTTTTTACCAGCTGTAGCACAGCCCCAAACTCATGCAGATTATATAAGGACCAATCTTGAGGTCCTTGCCAAAGACATCCACCCAATGGATAAAATTGAGTTGCACAAACAAACAGGTGAGATGGTCTATGCCTCCTTGGCAGAAACAAACCTTGGACAACTACAGGCTGGAAAATAGCCTTAACAATACAGCTGCCCAACTTGAGTTGGAAAGGGCATCATCACAGGCTAAGGACAACAGAATTAGGTCCTTAGAAGATATAATTATTGAAATTGGGCATGATCCCAAAGATATCAAGGGCATCCAGGAGATGTTGAAGTTAAGGGATGCAGACATGGCTGCCTTGAAGAAAAAGATAAAAATGCCAGCCACAATCCACCCTCAAACAGATGAGGTTGCCCAGCAGAGGCATGATAAAGAAGCCACAGATTTGCTGGTGTCTCTCTACAAACAGCTCATCCAGGCACAAGAAAAGCTGGGAGAATCAGAGGCTGCACAGGCAGCATTACAGGCAGCTTTAAAACAAAGAGAAGAAGGACAGACCTCCCAGCCTCCTCCTGAAGTAATAAATCTTGAGGAAACTGCTCCACCTACTGTTCCTCCTCCTCAATAGCCAGAACAAGTAGCAACATCCACCTCAGCAGCACCACCAGCAACAGAGCAGGCCCCAAGCTTGGACATGCAAAAGTTGAGGAATGAGATCCAGGCCCTAGAAGCCCAACTGACAGAGCTGAATGAGACCAGAGATAAATTGGCCACCACAGCAGCAGGGCTATTTGGCCACCACAGCAGCAGGGCTATTTGGCCACCACAGCAGCAAGCATAGTCACAGGTGGCAGGGCCGAGAAGATACAGCGCAGCAAACGTAAAGGCACATTTTTCAGCATTAAAGCAAAGCGTTCCAACCGACTCAGTGACCTCCAAAGGTCAAAATATCCTCTGACAGACTTAAAGAGCAGTTATGTTGCATTCAAAGCTGCAATAACTTCTTTTCTACTTTTCTGTCTGAAGTAATGAAGATATTTCTCTCTCAGATGACTCAATGCCTGAGATATTTTGTATAAACATTTCTATAAAGTCCCCTTCGCATGTTTTTGCAAAGGGTTGTTGTTGATTTCTCCTGAAGAAGTTCTTATGCTGTAATCCTTTCAGAAGTTTAATAAAGAAAGTAATGGAATTTCTCGGATTCCTAAAGTGTTGAATGCGTTCTGGTGTCTGTTGAAAACTGCAGGATTCCTGTGTACTTCACAATACAATAAGTTTCTGTAACTCTCTTTGTTATGTGCTTTAATCTTTTACAACCCATATATGTTTTTAATTTCTAAGCGTTTAGCAACAAGGAAAAAGAATAACCTTCAGGACTTATTCAAGGAATACCCTGAGTTCAATCTGTGTTGTTAATGAATGTTTTTCTTCAGCTGTAATCTTGATAAGTGTAATTCTTAATTGCTGCACTTTCAGAATGTATCTTTCACAGTGAGCTTTGTTTCAGGAATTCAAGTTTGCTCCTGTGCAACATGTTTCACTTTCACATCACCAGCTTAATAGAGAATTCTTAATTGCTTTCTGTTGGCTGACCATGCTTCACCCCTTAAGTTTAAATTTGTTTGTTTAAGATACACAATAGGCCCTGCAGTCCAAACATCGCCAAACCTGCAATTCAAAGCATTTCACAACTCCAGACTCCATTGCCCAATGATATACTATTCTCTAAACACTACACCTTAAGCCCTAAAAGAAATCCTTCAACCAAAACATAAACCAAAACCTGAGCATAATAACTAGCCTAAAACACCATCAAAATAGAGACAAATTATAAAGAGAGAGCCCTCTCTGATTACAGTTTGGATAGGAACTGTGATCCAAAGATTGGTTAGTGGTTACCCCGGCCGTATTCCCTTGGGAGTCATAGGGAACAACCTGGGTGTTAACAGGTATAACACTTCCTTCCATACTACAACAAAAATGACGCCATTGATGGAACTTTATGGATAACATCCATTGTCCATCACATCATATTTAAGAGAAAATTCTAAGGTTCAAGCAATGGAACATCACATCAAGCATAACAAAAAGTTCTCAAACTTTTAAAGGATTACCTCACTCTGGAACAGAATGAAATGAAACAACAGGACGATCAACATTATAGTGAAATAAGTTTTAACGTAGGCAACTGAGTATTTTTATGGCTACAACCATACAAACAAATTTCTCTCAAGCAAGCTAAGAAGGATAATAAATTATCACCCAAGTATTATGGTGCTTACAAGGTGTTTTAAAATATTGGTACTATGGCGTACAAATTGGAGCTTCTTGCATCTTCCCAAATTCACCCAATTTTCCATGTCACATGCTTAAATAAGGTTATCGATGACAAGCTCCCCGTTCAGAGAATATTTCTAGAACTTGACGAAGAAGGAAAAATCATATTCGAGACTGAAGAAATCATGAAAACAAGAACTTGATAGTTATGGAATCGATAAATTTCAGAGTATCCCATTAAGTGGAAGAGCTTACCTACTGAAGATTCCACATGGGAGGATGATAAATTTATACAGAAGCATCTATAACTACTCAAGCATTTCTTACAACACTTTTTTGAAGGAGAGGGTCATGTTAGGTCCCTATAATACTAGTGTAGCCCCCTTATTGTTATTATTATTGTAGCCTCCTATTGTTATTGTTAAGCCATTACATTATTATTGTTTTGTAGGCTCTAATTATATTTTGACCCCTTAGACTCCTATATATACCAAGGAGGTCTTTTCATTTGCATCATCCGTGAAATTTTTATTTATGTGATGTAAAGGATGTTTCCCCCTCGAAGAGGCTATTTCTCATTTCGTTGATCTATATTTTCTTCTATTTTGTAAGCCAGTTGCATAACAACAAAAGTAGTTGAAGAAAATCAAGAAAAATATACAAAGGAAGGGCAACAAAAGAAGAACTACACAAGAAGTACTAGAGACAATGAAAATGTTAAGAAGAAGCAAACTTCTTTCCAAGAATTCAATTGATCGAGCATTCCAGAACCCTTCAGAGAATGTTAATCTTGAAGAGGAAGATGATTTTTACATACGAATAGAGGCATAATTTTCATTCCATAAGAATCCAATGAGAAAAAATATAAAAATTTACCCATCCCAATAGGAATTTTATGAATAAGTAAAGAGCGCAGAAGAAGGTAGAGTCCCCTTCAGAAACACAATTTCATAAAGAAGTTTTATATGCTGATGATCCTATAGTTTATTAAAAGACTCATACAACTAATTATAAATTGAAACAAGAAACTATTCACACTCTCAAACAAGATATTTCTCAGTTAGAGGTACTAAACAAGAATATCATAGAAGAAAATGAAAAAGTGAAAGCACAAAATAACATTTGAAGGCAAAAAATGACATTATGTTGTTAAGAACGTGTTTTTGGTATAAGAAAAGAAAAAGCTTAAAGTAAACAACCAAGTGCTCAAAAATAAGTTCAAAGGGCTATATTCAAACCTTCTCATGAGAAACCCAAATGGTCTATTAATGTGAAAAAAAGGGTATGCAAAGAAATATCGATGTGTTGTTTCAAGCCTCAGAAGAAGCACGGTAGCAAGAAGATTTGTTTTATTTTGACTTTTGTGCATGAGGACATGCAACATCCTCAGTGTGGGGGAGTGTTCGATCCTCAAATCATCCTCAATTTTGGCATCCTTTTTCCCTCCTTTTCATACATCTTATACTTGTTTTGATATATTTACATGTCATAATGTCATTTGGGTCATTGGTATCAAATAATTGTAGCCAATGATATAGATTTTCTTTGAGAAACTAACTAAAATATCACTTTTTCTACCAAATTCTGACATTTCCATAGCTAACTCCATTTTTTGCGGCTCAATCCTGTTGAAGGAAATGTAACTAGGTTTGGTCTTCATAAATGTACTTTTGACATTTGTATTTATTCAAGAAAATAAATATTATTTTTGTAATATATTTCAATGAGTTTCTTGCTCATTAAAACAGGTCTAGCACATGTTAAGTGTCATAGGTTAGTCAAATAGTCAAAAGGAAATGTTGAAGGCCTTAAGGGCATCCTACACCATGTATGAATATGTATTAAAGTCAAGAGAATACCTCCAAGAAAAGTCAAGTCTTCCCCTATGCAAAGGCACCATAAAAGAAGCTCCTTCAAGCATAGAAACCATCCGAAGTCTACTCAACAGGTCGACCTACAAATAGTTAAACATTTCGCCCTACAAGTCAGCCTAAAAGGAGGGATAGACCTCTATAAATAGAGCTTTTCCACTCCAATACAACGCAATCAAGGAGCTCTGAAATAAAAGAAATAAGGAGTAAAGTAAAGGGTAATAAAAAGCTGAGAAAATGGTCACAAAGGACAGCAAAGAAGAAGGAAGAAACACCTAGCCTTAGAGGTCTGTTCTAGAGCTTATTACAGTCACACGTGTGAGAAATGGAAGGTTATCTACGGTCATTATAGCAGCACTATCACAGTCACATATCTCTCATTGTTTGGGCTATCAAAGTAGGCCTATAAGTCCTCTCTCTCAAGCGAATAAGACGCTCACTCAATCGAGGAAGGAAGGAGACTTGATCATAACAATCTAGAAGGAATCCTCCCACATGTGTGAGAAAATAGGGTTGCACTACAATCATAACAAGTCTAAAACTACACATCAAGAAGGAACTCGGTCGAACAAGAGAAGGAAGGTATCCTTATAGATGAAATACTTCACTATGTATCACAAATATGCATCTCTTCTAGAGCTATCATAAAAAGGACTATCACCAGTTGTCGGAAGAACGAAGTACCAAAAGAAGGAGGACGAAGGGTCAGGGAACAAAGCATTGGAAGAAGGAAGGACATGACTTTTTCTTGGATGATATTCTTGTCAAGGGTCTAGGGTTTGGCATTGATCAATAGAAGCTTCAATAAGAGAAATTCACGAAAGGGTTTTCCTCTCAAGAGAAGAGAGGTTTTGGCCCTGGTGGAGAGCCAACATCTTGTGTTCTTGTTCTTGTGTTTTGGTATAAGTTTGATGAAGCACACACACATACATTAATAAGAACAAGAATAATATTAAGCTAACAAGAAAAGGTAAAAAGGCTCCATAAATTGTTATCAAGTAACGAAGAATCACACTACACCTAATTTTCCCTAGATTCTTCAACAAATCCATGGTCAGACAAGATGTAGAGATTTTCAAGTTGAACAAAAGACATGAGAAGCTACTTGATTTAGAAGACGTGGACACCCACCTATTATTCCTAATTAGAAGGTCATCAGAAGTGAGAAATTCTGGATTTTAGGCATCTGTGGTTCATTTCTTTTGAGCTTAGTCTCAGAGTATCCACAGTAGAAAACGTTTCAAATCCAAACAGGGATCCATCATCAGGACCAATTTGAATAATGATAGAAGAAGAGCTTTCACAAAGCTCTTCTTCTATCATCATTCAGATTGGTCCTGATGATGGATCCCTATTGGGATTTGAAACGTTTTCTACTGTGGATACTCTGAGACTAAGCTCAAAAGTGAGAAATTGTTTAGCCAAAGTTTAGGTCGACACTCCTCTATTTATGCCCAAGCGTTTTAGTAAATTGGTTTCTACATCATGCGAATGTGGCAACATCAAGTGAGTGAGTATTTTCATAAGCCGATATGTAGATAAAGATGATTTTCATGATTTTCTACAATAGAGAAAAGCATGCAATATTTATTTCTTAATTGAACCAAAAGACGATGTGGCAATCCTAGAACTTTCCTTCTGGAATCAATTTCTTTAGTTGTTAAATTATAACTAGTATAAAATTCGCCTTGATTTGTATGTCAAGGTAGTAGATAATAGCAATGTTTTGAAGCACTTTAAATTTGTCATTTCAAACCATGAATTTAGAAATAAAAGTACTCTATTCCAAACTACAATTTGATAGTGTCTTTGATTGATTTGATTTGAGTTCATTCTTTTCTGTGCTCAACAGGAGGGCCCCCTAGAGAGTCATAAGATAGAATAGTTGTTTTGATTTGATTTTTGTTATTTTGCAATTAGTTTCATGCTCGGTTTTGATTTGAGTTCATTCTTTTGTGTGCTCAATAGGAGGTCCCCCTAGAGATTCATAAGATAGAATAGTTTTTTTGTGTTGGTTTTTGTTATTTTGAAATTAGTTTCATGCTCGGTTTTCACTATTGATTCCATTATTCACATACTGTTGATTCCATTGTCACAGGTCGCATTCTTTATAAACTCAAACACCAAAAATATTTCTTTTATAAGTTCTTTAGTTAATATTCCAACTTAGTCTCAGATTTAAACAAGTTTAATGATCATGACTGGTTGCACACACCAGTACTCTGTTAAGGCTTGTAGTTGAATTAATTCTTTTAATTTAAAGTTTTAGAATGGTATTGTATTTGGTTTGAAATAGTTTTAATACTATATGATAGAATAAATTCAATTTTTCCTCATAGAATAGTTTCAATTATGTTCATAGATTATTTTTCAATTTAGTTCAATAGATTAAATATCAATTCTGCTAATAGAATATTTTTCATTTCAAGTCAATAGCATAAATTTCCATTTTGTCATTTCCAATTCTTTCCTTTAGAATATTTTTCTTTTAAAAAGTCATTTTTATTTAACAAGTCGTATGGAAAGAACACATGTGTCTATTTAGTGAGAATTGTGATTGAATTAATCTAGATTTCCTTGCATTTCATTATGATAAATTAGAATTTAATTGCATGATAAAGAAATATAACTCCTAGCATATATAATGAACATACTCTTCACAAGTACATGAACCTTCATTTGAAAATTTAATGAGGTAATTTAACTATCAATTAAATCAGGCCAATAGACAGCAGGGATTGCATCGCAACCCTCCCTCATGACATCAACACAGGGCATACCCCCACAACAGAAGCTGCTGACATGGCCCCTTTGATCTCAATCATTGGATCTAGTGGACCTGTGGGACCACAGAGCAGGCTGTGTGGCATGTTTCTATTGGACCTTGGGGTCAGTGGACGATGGGGACTGCCTATGCGATGTGGCATGCATCCATTAGCGCTAGGGAAATATTTGTGGTGTGGAATCCATGCCATATGGTCGAAAAAACATGTTTTTTGTCGATTATTCTTTATGTGTGTGTGTGTGTGTGTGTGTGTGTGTGTGCGTGCATGTGTGTGTGTGTGTGTGTGTGTAGCAAAATTACTCATAACTAGATGAAATGAAGACATTTAATGAATCCAAGTCATTGTGCTCAGGTGCAGAAGAAGAGTCATAACCTTAATTAAGTAACCAAAACCCTTAAAAGGGAAAAATAATGAGGAATGTATATAAGAGTAAATAAATAAATAAATGTATATTTTAATCCCATTATTCTAACAGTAAGAGAAGAATTGGGTTAGAAAGTTACCACCCAACCAGGGTTAATTTGTGGGGTGTGTCATAAGTATGTTTTCATAGTTTGCATATAAGAGAAATTTTTTAAATAGGCATGCATTGATTAGATTCCCTCTATTTTTTCCATGTAAGTACTTTTAAGTGGTGTAATTTATTGTTTCTCAGTTAACTAGTTGATGATGTTAGTCATGCATAGGATAGTTGTATGTTGGTGATGAAGTTCACGTGCATGTTTGTAGGAGGAGAAACACTAATATGAATGTAATCCTAGTCAGGACTTAGACTAACATGCACGCGTTTTCTCATCGCTCAATTGTACATGTATGAGTTGTTTGTGCAAGAGATACCTCTTAAATACTTGAGGTAGACATTAGGAGTGATTATCCACTCTCCTTTTAAATAAATCTTCTTCATAAGGTAGAAAGTAATATGTTTAGATCGGATTAGAGATACTCAAAGTTTTCATCACATCAAGAAGAATTTGACAAGCCCAGGGGATCATAATGAAAAGGGGAGATTAGTTGCAGGAGGAGAAATTGTTGACAATGCTGGACCCACAACCATGTGAAGTGGATCTCCCTAGTAAGATGTCCCAACTAGACCTCATGCTGTTTGGAGTAGGATTCCCAGTAGTGGGTGGTAAGTTAGTGCCTTGACCATGGTAGCGCGTAGAGGTAAGTATGATAGATTTGGATGGAATCAAATGTGTGACCTTGCAACGAGTCAAGTGAGATGCATGGGGGTTCTAACTTATATAGGGGAAAAGGAAGTGTGCCCCTTAGAAGCCTGTAATAGCACACAACCTGAAAGGAACACACGAGCGGCATGACATCACATGCTAGAAGTGGAATAATCGACAAACCAAAGTGGCTGGTTAATCCAAAAACACGTCTTCAACAAGATTCATACAATTGCATACAAAAGAGTTCATACACAATGTGTAAGTTAAAGAACATAAATTTCTAAAGCAATCAGAATATTCCAAATACAATAACAACATATGCATGAAAACTTGTTGGCTCAATTTTATTATTATTAAGTGAAAGTTCCATCCATACATACACCATTAACATCCACTAGCCCTAATAGTGGAACATTACAGTCAACACCACCTACTCCTCGAAACAAGTATACTCACTCTATGTTGTGGATAAGCCAAGGCACGTCACAATACTCTCCAAGCCTTATCTAAGCAATGCCTAGCGAAAATCTTGGCTCCCAAAAGCCCATACTATAAGTTATGATGTTTTATGTATAATAAAGGGTGGGGTGACCCTTGACATTCCCCTTTGACTCTTTGACTAATATATTTACAAATAATAATACAATTTCCACATATACCCATGTGGGACAAAATAGGCTTGTGTCAGCCTAACAAGACAAACACCATCACTCAGAAGCTTGGGGAAAGACCAACTCAGCAACATCCTCTTGATGGTCTTCGGTGACGAACTAATACCAAGCTTGGTACTCTGCTATTATGTCCCCATAATATTTGGTGATGTCTTTATGGAAACAGACCCTTGCCTCCATGGTTGTCGGATATATTGTCCAACTCATCTTTAAGCATGCGCAAAATTGTCCTGAGTGTGGATGGACCATCAATGTAATTTTGCATGTTTTCTGTGCTCCATTGCAAGTCATCACTAGTGACCTCTCACATCAACTACACCATGTACCTTTCGACCTCCAATAGGACTTGGTTCTTCATAATGAATTCAGTGAGGGAACTGATTGAAGGGATCTTGTGTGTCCTCACCATGACATATAGCTTGAACAAATGTACATAACAAGACTCAATGGTAGTGATGAGTGGAGGGACATGCTCATAGTTTTGGATCAACATCCAAATCCATGCTTTGTCTACCTCTTCATGTGGCTTCATTATCTTCTACAAGTAAAGCGGGGCTTCCTTGAACCTCATTGTTCATTCCTGTACATGCACAATAGCGGGGTGTATGTCCTTGAGATTTTGGGAAATCTTCATGCATCATTACTGAAAACCATACAGATGGAAAATTGCCTTATGCACAGTGACAAATCCATCATATTGTTTTTTCATGGTGGTCTCAAGAGTCAATAATTCAGCAAGCATCACTTTTCTCATCTTAACGATAGTGGATTCTGCTGATTTTTTTGTCCTCTACCTAGCCTCTTGCAAGTAATTTGTCATCCGATCATTCACTTCTAACAAGAACTTGAAAATTGATTTGGTGGCTTCTGCATAAGCCTTAAAGGAATCAAACATGGTCGCTAGATGTCTTCTAACATAACAAACAATCACCCTTTCCTCCATATGTGCAGGTGACATATGATCATCTAGGAGATGTTTTCTTTGTTCTTGTACAATCCTCTATTGTGACTCACCGATTGACACATTGTACACAACCATCACCACATCATCATCAAGGAGAACAACCTCTCCTTGCTCGTTGGGATTGGTTCTAATTCTGGAGGTGGCGGAGACTGAGGGTGACCTCAGATGTTCTTGGAATGAGTCTAGTATCTTGGTCTTGTAGCTCTTGTTCCAACTCCATGTTTTTTGCTTCAACCATTTTCTTAATCCACTAAGCAAGTTCCTGAATCTGCACCTACTCACCCTTTTCTTCATTTGCTGGCTGTTTTGACTCCTCAACCTGTATAGGCATGATTTCATCTGTCACTATGCCTTGTCTTTCTTCCTGTTCATGTTTCTTCTTAACTTCCCTCTCTCTCTATCTAGCTCCTTCTCTTATTTTAGCTTCTTCTCTGTTTCCTACAACTTCCTTTATACACCCTCCAATATTTCCTTCTTTCTCTTCCTCCATTCTACAATGTTTATGCTTTGTTGCCTATTTCCCTACACTTCCAAAGCTACTCTCTCAATGAGAGGATCTTCTGTGAACTTGTAGCTTTTCTCAACATCTAGGTTCTTGGAAATCTTCCTCTTTCCTTTATCATGCACTAGTTTGATGCTCACTGTGGTTGTTGTTGCTTCTTCCTATGGTGTCGATGGCTACAGAACAACTTTCCATTTTATAGCCATGTTGATCGGTTCATTGAACCTAGAGGATTTGTAGAAGTACCTCCAAGAATCTTCCTCTGCCCAATGAAATGTCCCATGGATCCATGGATAATACACCTTCACACAATGGTTCTTACATATGCAGTGGGGATCATACAGATTATAGTTCTTGGTGTTGAACTCAAACATTTCTAAGTCATTGGCCTTGACATCTGTATCCTTCAAGCTTCAGATCTTGTACAATCCAATCCGCAAAGGAAGAGCAGGCCATGTTTCCTTCTCCCACTTGTGAAGTCCTTATGATAACCCTATGGAGATGTGATATGCAACCTATTGCATGACCAACTTATCCATGGAAAACCTTGGTAGCACATGTGGAGGCTTCTCTCCGCCAAAGATCTTGATGAAGGTGCCACTCGATGAGGCATACAAATCTACAATGTTTAGAAATGTCTACATCACTTCTTAGGACATGCAAGTTGGATCATGTTCAAAGATCTACTTCTAAAGAGGAATGATGAAATGTTCAAATAGCCTTTCCATCACTCCTTGGTAGCTGCACTCAAAAAGAAACTTGCAATAAATTTTTACAACATTCTCTCGTGGTGTCCGTGTTCAACCCACACCAAGAAACTAATGTTCATCACATATTGCATCAAGAAGGTACACAGAGATATAAAATATCACTTTCTCATCCTTGGGCAGATTCTAGGCATTAGTCACATGCATTTTCAGTTGAAGAACCAACATAGCCAACTAGTTGAATGTCCTTCCTTCATTCACCAACTGATCCAACACAACCACCCAATTCTACGGAAAGGTCTTCGTGCTCTCTTGACTATACAACTGGCATGCAAAGATGATCAAGAGTTGGTAGGCACTCCTGAGTAACTTAGTATTGTAGTCCTGATTAGGTTTTTATCTGAACTTCGATGTCTCTTTCACCCAAAACTTCATTATGTCTCTAGTGTTCACATTGCTAATGTGGGTATATAAAAGTGCATCCATGTGGTTCACCAAATGTGGTAAGTGATACATCTAATGATATTTTTCCATCCTGAAGGTAGCAACCTATGTTCCACTGGAACTACTCAATGTCATCATCTCGGGAGCAATATGTGAGACAATCTAGTGAATAATATCTGCACATGGGAAGGAGGGGTACTTACATGCAACTGGTGAACACTAGTATTGTAGCAAGAATGGTGCAACTCCTGGGCTTCCAACTTTACTTTTATCAACCTGGTAGTTCGTAACAAATTTGGAAGCGTCGTTGTTGTACGCATAAGTACTAGTTCTTACTGTAGGTTGTCACTTGGTCAGTCGGCGCAAGATGACTAGGAGTCAAGCCAACTTCTATAGATCTCAGAAGAAGCTCTATGTGTGATGAAAGAAAGAAATATTACTCTACAGAAGCTATTCTAATTGCAGAAAGGAAAAATGACTGGAATGTAAAGCAAGATCTAGTACACCCTAATTAACAAGCCAATTCTACTTTTTCCAAAAACACTATGAAAACCATGCAACCAATGCCATTACCTACTCAAGAAATCAAACAACATCTAACCATGCTATTACTGGAAGTAAATAAGAAAAAAACATATTTTTGGATTTTTATGTGTTTTTATGTGAATTTCACATGCACCTAATTTATTGTGTATGAGTGTGGCAGTGAACAGGTGGCGTTAAAGGGTGGTTTTGGAGCTTGGGAGGATGGAAGATGGTGTGGATGGGTCCTAGGAGGTCTTATGTGGCCTTCTGGAGGCCTTACCCACACTCAGCCTTCAAAAGAAAGCCTACAAGAAAAACTACAGGAGGACATAGGGAAACTACAGGAGGAAAACAGGGAAACTACAAGAGGCCTACAGGAGGAGGCCGAGAGAAATTTTCTCTATTTTGAGGGTGTGAGAGTGGGTGGAAAATTTGGATGAAGGTTAGGGCACCTAAGGTCTACCATGAACCACCAAGAGAGAGAAAGATGATTAGATTTGCTCAAGCAGAGAGGAAGAAGTTCTATGAAAAATGCAGGAAACTATGGCAGAATTAAGGAGAGGTTTGGGAGACCTATAGGGCATGGATCATATGGAGAGTGTGATTGCTGACAAGATGGCCTACTGCTGAAAGAGATTTTCTACATAGAAATTGACAGTTAGCCATGAAGTTCAAGCAAGCAATGAAATGAGTGCATCTAGAAAAACAAAGTTTTCCATTAAAATGATCGAAACTATGATCTATGAAAGGAAGTGTTGATACATGTTGTAGGAGAGGAAAGCATGAAAGAGGACTATTGAAAATCAGGAAATGAACATGATGAAGGAGATCTGAAGCAAAGCAAAACTGAACTTTTAACCTACTAAAGAGCTGCAAACACTAGAAGTCCTATGAATGAGGAAAATCTGTGTTTTTGGGGCAGAAAGAGAGTCTTTGCCTCAAATCATGGTCCCAGAGGGATAAAGAGAGGACAAGGCACTATTGCTAGCCTTTTGAATCTTTTCTGATCGCTGCTTAACCTGCTATAGAAAGCAGAAATGGAAGCATACTACTAAATCATCAAAAACAACCTATTCTTAACCATAAAAGAAATATGTCTAACAACAAACTAATCTACAACTAAAGTAAGGCATACAAATACAATTGAAGAGAAGCTTGGCTACTCTGATTGGGCCCTAACCCAAGAGCTTTAGCCCTCTAAGGTAACTTAGTGCTATCTCAAAAAGGATTCCATCTTTATTATCAAAAAATAACAAGATTACATGAAACTGTCACACAAAAATAAGCTCTAAATTTGAGAAGAGTTTACATAAGAAAAAATCCAAACCTATTGAGGCCATAGGCCTCTCTACTTATACACCTGAATCTACCAACATCTTCCTTAAAATCAGGGAGGCTTGGCTCCCAAAACTCGAGATAACTATCAGTCATCCTCCACTTGCTTGGCTGCCTTCTAGTGCTTGATTCGGCTGCTTGTACTCCGAGATGAATGAAGGGGAATTCGAAGTGAGGAGTAATAAATGAGGGGGATTCCCTCCTATAAGTCCTCTCCTCTGTCTACTTTGAGTTATTGCTACCATTTGACCACTGGATCCTTGACTTTGACCTCAAAATCCATCAATAATCTGCATTAAATACATGTTAGACCACATGGCGTCATAACTAACTAAAATCACTCTATAAGCATAAATATAATCAGAAAAGCATACAATAAGCTAAGAGAGTGGTTGATTTGACTAGGTTATGAGGTAAAATGAGCCCAGATAATTACCCATTTATGAGGCTCATCATCACCCCCTACTGAAGGTGTTGCTCATCCTCTAAGCAACTTAGTCAATATCCTCATCTTTCATGGCCCCAGTGGCTTCCCTAGCATCCCAGGCTTTTGATGTGGTATTTTCATGTTGGTCATAAAATCCTGATGTTCTGTTTATCTCCTCCCACTACTACTCCTCTTCTTCTTCTCTTCTACCTTCCAGCATGCCTAATAGGAGTGGAGGACTCAGTTTGAGGCCAATCCAGTTGACCTTCAGCCTCTGCATGGAGTGCTTGTACATGGGCACTCTTTTCAATGCCTCCCTCAGCCTCATGGGGGAATGGTATTCCCTAATCTGCAAACTGTGAGGTAAGATGTTCCATCTTCTCATGCATGCATGCACACAGTCATCCCCAAGTAGCCTTTGCATATCTTCAAAGTGTGAATTTTCTTATGCCTGATTGGCTAGATATCTAGGAGCAATCTTAGGATCATTGGCAAGTAGGTTGTGTGTGCTGATGAGTGCCATAGGATCTGATGGTTCAACTCTTATCATTAATGGCTCATTCTGCTCTTTTATCATCAATATTTTCATTTATGCTGCCCTTAATTCTTCATGGTTCATCCATGAGGCCATGGCCATTAATTGCAGGTCCCCTAGTTTGGCATTGGGGTCCCACACATTCATGTCTGTGAGGGCCATGTTGTGTAAGTAGAACTCTGCCATCTTTGCCTTATCCTCTGAGGTGCTTTGGTCACACAGGTCCATGAACTGCTTGTAGTCTTGGAAAAGCATTTTTCCTCTTTGTGCCAAAGTCTTTATTTGGAATTGAAGCCATTTGTCCTTCAGATAGAGGCCATAAGATTTGGCTAGTGTTCTGCATTGTAATGCTCCATGGATAAGCTAGCCATGTATGCCAGCTAAGTCTCTTTCTCTTGCCACTACCTCCTTAAGATTTCATTCTCATTTTCAAGGTGGCTGCTTGTGATGGCTTCTCGGTCTCTGAGAGCACTCAATTATCTACCCATTTCCCTGAGTTTTTTTTCCATATGGCCAACATCCTCAACCCCTTTGGATTTGGCTATTTGCATCCACCTGTGTGTTCTCACTCTTTCTTTCTCCAATTCAAAAAACAATGGAATTGCAAATTTCTGTGGGATTATTCTGCCTCCCTCAAGTAGATTGTAATAGGAGGCAAGACTAGGCTAGGGGTCAGGTTCTTGTAGCTCTTTTGCTTCCTCCTTCACCTTTGGCTGTCCTTCTATCCTTTCCTCAAGCTTTTGGGTCTCTTGTAGTTTAGACAGTGTCTCCTATAGGACTGTCTTAGCCTCCTGTAGGTCTGGCTTTGGGTCCTATAGTACTGCCTTTCCCTTCCATGTAGAAGATCTTGGAGTCCCCCTTTCATATGTGATAGGTGTCTTGGAAGGAGATTCTTTCACCATGGCAGATGGTGAATCTTCAATGGTAATGGGAACTTTTGAAGAGGGTTGAGGTTTGCCTGTTTTAATTCTTGTGCTCTTCCTTGCCCTGAAATACATGGAGGTCTGTCTTTTCCTCTTCTGGTTTGGCTTCACTCATGTACTGAAGGTAGTGAGGGCAGATTCTACCTCTCTTTCCAAAGTCTCAAGGGACTCTTCCCCTTGTTCTGCCTTCTTTGCCTCCTTTTCTCCTTCTTCTGTCTCTTTGTCTATCTCTTCAACTTTTCCCTCCTCTGTTTCTTTTCCTTCCTCCTTCCTTTCTTGTTCTGCTATGTTGCCACTATCTTCGCCTTCTCCTCCTTATTGTTCTTTCTCTTCACTACCAGTAGGATTGACATCATAGGTCAATGACTTTATGTCATCCTCAACTGTCATATTTCGGAAAACTTCCCATGCTATAGAGAGTGTAAAGGTATGGAGGGCTTCCTCTACCAGGATTCTGATTAAGCCATGGTGAGCTAACTACCGTGAATTTCCTGCTTTTACCTTGGTGCTGGAGTCAATGAGGGACTGAAGGAGGAAATAAGGGATACTGAGCTTCTGAGATGTTGGGGTATCCATGCCATACCTCAAGTCATGGAGGATTCTGAAATGATAACCATAGACAATGTTGTGCCTCCCCTCACAAGAAATGTATTTGATTATTTGGTAGCTAACATCATGCCAGCGATATGGTATACTAGCCCTTCTAATACTATTTTTATCTTCCACAGGGGTTTCATTATTTTGGAAGAATTTCTTCTTGGCAGCCTGACCAATGGGTTTTTCATCTTTACTCCAAGGTAGCCCAAGAGGAAGAGTAGTGACCCTACTGATGAATTCTAGGGTTATTTTTATGGAGAGGCCTCTAATGATTACAGTGGCATGTGTTCTTTTGTGAGGGACCAGAGAGAGAGCAAATTCTTGGGCAATCTCCTCATCAAACCCTCGAAATTTCTCAAAGAAGTTCATCTAGTTTGCCCTTGTGAATATGTCCACTACTTGGGGATGTGCATGGAGCCTGGTGGAGTTAGTGGGCTCCCTTCTCATAAACCCTCCTATCATACTGCCTGTGCTTTTTTTTAAAAACAAAATATGGAGGTGGAGACAAAGAGTTTTTGAGAAAAATAAAAAACAGAGGAGACTGTGTTTTTTTTTTTAAATAACAGAAAATTTTTATGTATTTTCTGCCCTCCTAAAGACTTATTTCACCCTCAAATTGAGACCACTTCTTTCATATACTGATATTCAACAGGGGGCATGCATGAACCCTACCTCTTCAGACTGAATTTTGTGCCAAAAACCGTGTTTTCTCCCTTCAAAATGGCTCACTACCCCTCCTGTAGAAGCCCATTGTCCCTCCTATAGATTTCCTATAGGTGCTCCTGTAGAAAACGCCGAGAGAAAAGATAGGGAGGAAATCGATGGAGGATGGTGGTTACAAGGCTATGGGGGCACAAGAAGGCTATTATAGGTGAGTTACGAGGAGAAAATGAAGAAGGTGGTGAGAATATGCGGGGAGGAGTGCTCATTACCCTTTATGGATATTTCTAGTTATGAGTGTTGAGTTGGCAAGGTGTACGTTGGCCATATTCGGACCGTTGGTCCCCACCTGCTTGGTCATCATGGCCCCTCCTCATAATCATCCCTCATTATTGCATCAGAGTTCACTCTTCCTCCACTACCTGTCCTTGGCATCTTTTTCTTGAGTTGACTGTGCGCACGTGTGGGTGACATCTCGGATGAGTGGAGTCAACTAGATGAAGGTGGCCAAGTTAACTGGCCACCTTTTCCTCGTTCAATCTCAACCATCTCATTGCCTTCATATGACTTCTAATTACACAAATGCAAATAGAGGAGTGATTTAGTTACTTACCTGTCACCAGAGTGTATTTGTTGTGGGGTGTTGTGGCTCTTTCTTTGTTGCATGCCTTCATTCTTCTTCATGCATCCTATCTTTGCTAGCTAATGTGTGATTGTGGACTTTTGCAGGTTATTCTTTTGCTAGAACTGAGCTGCATGTGCCTTTCCAACCTTCAGATGTCCACTCTTTTGTTGTTGGTGCTGGACATTTATGGGATCAGCTGCTACAGGAATTCCTACAAGAGCTACTGTAGCTGCTTCTCCCCTTGAAACTTCAGCTTCTCCATGTGTTTGGAGCTCAATAACAATGCCAAAGGTGTCATGCATGATGGAGGGAAAATAGGTAAGCTTCAGGTAAGGTTATTGGTACCTTTTTCCTTTTTTTATTTTTGTTTTTTTTCATATTGGAACATTGTTTTTTCTGTGTTTTTCTTGGACACGAAAAGAAATGATGCTTGGGGGTGTGATGCAGGCTTGGAAATGATAGCAAGGAGGCTTGAAGGTGGTAAGAGGGATGATAAGTTCCTCATGAAGCTTTCCTGGTCCCTCAAATTTCCTTCTGTAGACATTTTTGAGTCTCTACAATTCCTATAGGAGCCTCCTATAGAAAACACAATTTTGAAAAAAAAGTACAGTGGGGTGAAAGAGATGCCAAATATGATGGAGGAAGGTGTGGAGAAGGTGAGATGGATGCTGGTGTGAATGTCAGGGTTCCCTTGGCACCTTCTTTTGCTTCCTGTAGTCCTCCTGCAAACCTGCAATGCACAAAAATTCATTTTCTTTTTTCTTTTCTTTTTTTCTTTTTTTTTTTGAAAACAACTAGGGTGCCTCAAAGAGGTTTTCACCCTAATTGCCTGCCCTGGGTGCCTCCAAGGGAGGTTTTCACCCAGGGATCTTATTTTTTCTCTCTTTGTTTTGACATCACTGGGCCGCCTCAGAAGAGGTTTTCAACCCAATGATGGGACTCAGGCGCCTCATGGAGGTTTTCACTTGAGTCCTTAATATTCTATTTGTTTTTCATTTTTTGCTTTTCTTCAGTGAGTGGGTGAAGTGGAAGCTAATACATGCTCCACTACCATCACCGTTTTATTCAGATCTTCAACAAACTCTCACTTGGAGAGCAGTTTCTTGTAGACTTTCAACCGATGTCCATTGACAAGCATAGGGATGGCTTCATCATCAGTGGTTCTGATCAGAACTAAACCATTGTCATTGCATTTCTCCATAGAGTAGGGTCCCAACCATCTTGTCCTCAACTTTCCTTTGAAATATTTATATCTTGAATCATAGAGTAGTGCCCAATCTCACTCTTGGAATTTCTTCTCCTTGATATTTTTGTCATGTCATATCTTTCTCTGAAGCTGCACTACCTTTGTATAGAGAAGGGCTTGCACTCTGTATTCATCCAATCCATTGAGCTGAAGTAATCTATCCTTCTGTGCATGGCTGAGGTTGAGGTCTAGCTAAGTTGCCATCCTTAGGGTATTGAATTCAAACTCTATTGACAGCAAAGCCTTCTTCCCATAGACCAGTTCATAGGGTGTAAACCCGATGGTGGTCCTCCATGTTGTGTTGTAGGCCCAAGTGGCCTCAACTAATCTGTCCGCCCAGTAATTTTTGCTGCTGCTCACTACCTTGGTTAGGATCCCTTCCAAAGCTCTATTACTGACCTCCACTTGCCCATTTCCTTATGGATGGTAAGGGGTGGAAGTCCTGTGCTTAATCTTATGATTTGTGAGCAGGTCTTCAATCAGGCTGGAAGTGAACTAACTGCCTTGGTCTGTGACCAACTCTCTTGGATACCCAAACTTGTAGAATATATTTTGTCTCAAAAACTCAACTACCTTTTCCTCTGTACCTGCTTTGATTAATTTTTTCTCTGCACTTTGTCAGGTAGTCGGTGCACACAATGATGTACTACTTCTGCTTTGAAGGGGGGTTAATAGGACCCACAAAGTCCATGCCCCACTTCTCGAATGGCTCAAAGGTCACTTGAGGTTGCATGGGGATTTCATCCTTTGGAGTGGGTTTCCCCATCCTTTGACACCGATCACTGGCTTGTGGATCTCCTCACATCTTGATGAAGAGTGGGCCAGTAGTAGCCTACTTGCAATATCTTGAAGACGGTTCTTTTTGCTGCAAAATAACCTCCACAAGGCCCATCATGATAGGTCAGGAGGATGTCAAAGGCTTCCTCCTCCCTGACACATATTCTCAAGATCTGATTTGGGCCATGTTTGAAGATATTGCCTCCAATCCAAGTGAAAGGGGTGCTTTTCCTTACTATCCTGCTCTTCTCTTTTGAGGACGGGTGTGGTGGGAACTGTGCTAAAACCAAGTAGTTTGCTATATCAGCAAACCATGGAGAGAGTACTAATATAGAAAATAGGTGTTCATATGGCATTTTTTCATCCACCATTCCTTCTTCACCTACAGGCAAATTCACTCTAGACAAAAAGTCAACAAAAGCATTCTCTTTACTAGGCTTATCAATAATTGTCAAATCAAACTACTGTAGTGAAAGAAACCATCTAATAATGCGAGCATTTACATCTGGTTTTTTCATTAAATATCTAATTGAAGCATGATCAGTGTGCACAAAGGTTTGATAGCCTGTGATATAATGTCTGAATTTGTTTAAGGAATGCACGACAGCTAGGAGTTCCTTCTCGGTCAGTATATAGTTTAACTCTACCTTCAACGAGTTCTTTCTTATAAAGTATATGGCATAAGGTAACTTTTCATCAACTTGTCCTAAGGCTGCTCCTATCACTTTGTTTGAGGCATATGTATGAATGTGAAATGGCAGGGCCCAGTTTGGGCCTCTAAGAATTGGGGTAGTCACTAGTTTGCTCTTCAAGGTATCTAAGGCCTCTTGAAAGTTTTCCGACCATATGAACTCAGCATCTTTGCCTAGGAGGCCAAACAAAGGAGAGGCTATCTTGCTGAAGTCTTTAATGAATCTTCTACAATATCCAACTAAGCCCAAGAAACTTCTGACATCTCTCACCTTTTGAGGAGGTGGGACCCTTTGGATGATGGAAATTTTGTTGGGATCCACCTGTAGTCCTTTTTAAGATATTGCATGACCCAGCACGGTCCCTTCAGTCATTAGGAATTCACATTTTTCTAGACTGAGGAACAGGTTCATCTCAATAAACTTATCTAGAAATTTTCCTAGGTTAGATAAAGCTTCCTGAAAGTCAGAGCCATAAGGAGTAAAATCATCCATATATATTTCTACTACATCATGAACTAGTTTAGGAAATATACTCAATGCCACTCTTTGGAAAGTGGCTAGAGAATTGCACAAACCAAAAGGAAGGACCCAGTATGCAAAGGTACCCTAAGGAGAAGTGAAATTGGTCTTATCTTAGTCTTCCAGACTGATTTGAATCTGATTGTACCCACTAAACCCGTCTAGAAAGGAGAAAAACGTTTTCCCTGCCAGACCATCTAACACTTGATCTATGAAAGGTAAAGGAAAATGGTCCTTTTAGTGGCTTTGTTCAATTCCCGATAGTCAACACAGATTCTCCACTTACCATTTTTCTTTAGCATTAGCACCAAAGGAGAGACCCATTCACTGTCACAGATGGGATAGATGAATCCTGCATCATGCAATTTCTACAGTTCTTCCTTAACAATATCTTTAAGTGCTAGATTCATCCTCCTTTGAGGCTACCTGACTGGTTTGCAATCTTCCTTGATGTATATATGATGAGCACATAGTAAAGGGTGCACTCCCTTCATTTCCTTATAACTCCAGGAAAAGGCTTCTAGATGCTTTCTCAGCAGGCTGCATAGCTCCTTCTCCTGGGAAGTAGATAGGCATGGATTGATTTTCAATGTTATTTCTGGGCCGAACTCTATATTTTTGACATGGGGAGAAGTAGAATCGACCACATAGAGATCATTTGAGGGGTTGTTTTGGGTTTCTCTTACTATGTCTTCTAATGGTGATACACTGGGAGGTGGATTCTAAATCAAATTTGCAATCACATCATCCTCATCTTGTGGTTTTCCTCCCATGGTGATTTCTAATGTAAAAAGTGGTGTAAAATAAACTTCATCCTCATCCTCCTTGTCCAACCAGAGAGGTAGATCATGTTCTAGCAAGGGTGGGGCAAGAGGATATAGGGTCAACTGCTTGGACATGTGCCTGTTCTTGATGGTCATGTTCCCAGCTCAACATCTGATGTAGGCATTGGCCATAGCCAACCAAGGTCTTCCCAGAATGAGAGGACACCCAATGAGCTTTGCCTTTGGCTAGAGAACTAAGAAATCTGCATGGTACTCCCAAGAATCAATGGATACCATCACATCTTCCACAATCCCCTCAGGGGTCATGGTGGAGCGGTCTGCTAGTTGCAGTACCATCGTGGTCTTCCTCAAGGAGCCCTAGAGGTTAAGTTTGAGCACTGTGTCCTTCATCATCACATTAATGGCAGCTCCCAGGTCAATCAAGGTATGTGGGACCATTGTGCCATTGATGTGGACATCAGCTACTGGCCTTCCAGGATCCAGATATTTTGGACAGATTATCTGCCCCATCATCAGGTCGGACAATTGTCCAATGACATTTTTGGTTGGGGCATCTCTCTTGTGCCTTCCTAGATGCCTAAAGCACTTCTTTTTTATCAACCTATTATAGATACGCACATCTTTTATGGCTTGGAGAAGTGGTATCTTCACACATAAATGTTCCAATTCTCCTAGGAGTTCAGTCTCTTCTGGGGTAGGCTGGATTGTCATGGATAGTCTCAAGAAAGGGTGGATTTGCTTTAGGTTCGTTTTCCTCTTTATCTTCCTCAGCCTCCCTAGGTGGAGGTTGGCTATCTGGGAGAACATTCCCAGATCGCAAGTTGATTTATTGAATCTCCATAACATAAGTTGGGCATGATGGTTCCCCACTATACACTTACTGAGCCTATCTTTTATTCAAGTTTGGATTTGGTTGGGAAGGCATTTGAGGTTGTCTTGGTGGAGAAGAAGGTAACGATTGTGGTTGGGTAGGTGGTGGAGGAAGAAGAGCGTGAAGAGAGTTGTATTGGGGCCTCCACCCTTGATGAGATGCATTCCACTGAGGTTGTGGCTGAGCATAGGATTGAAATGAATGGGTGGCTGGTTGGGCATGATATTGAGAGGTGAAGGACCAAGGAGGTGGTGTGGACCAGGAAGGATGAGCAGGGGGACGCTAAGAATGTATGGATGGAACTTGGTTGGGATTGTAGTATGCCTGAGTTGTCCCTTGCATCCCCTGCTAGTATGGTCTAGGTCCAGGCGACCTCCTTTGGTTTATGTAATAGATCTATTCAGTGGCTCCTTCGGCCCCTTGGTATACAGCTTTAAGTCTGGGCAAGGAAGGGCACTTATCTGTAGCATGATTTTCTTCACAGACTGAACAAACCTTTATAGAGTTCAATGAGCATTCATTCCTAGGATGCCTCTTGGTGCATCTGGGACAAAAAATGGCCAAAGCCCTCTCTGCTTCCTCTTGCTTTCTTTTGATATGTAAGGCATCCATTTTCATGGCAAGAGTCTGCAACATCTCACTTTTGAAGTCTTCTAGCATGTTTCCAATTTTACCTTTAATGGATGAATTGGAAGAAGAGGTACTGGCTATGGGTTGACCCCCCCACCTTTCTTTCTAGCTACTCTAGAATGGTTTCTAAAAACAGTGTTTATGTCCTCATAAGATAGTTGGTAAATGTCTCCCCCAGCTTGTCGATGGATGGTGCCTAGAATATATTCCCGAATTCCCCTGAGCAGGACCAACTTCAAAGACTCGGGGTCAAGTGTACACCCAACCCTTTTGTAATTGAGCTGGAACCTTTCTTCATAGTCTTCCAGGGACTGATCACTTCCCATGGTCATTCAGAAGATTTCTTCTTTAGTATATTTTGACCTACAATAGTCTCTATACTTGTTGTTAAAATCCTGCTACATCTAAGCCCAAGTTGTGATGCTATTGCCAAGTAATCCCATGAACCAGCATAGTGCTACATCCTTGAGAGTAGAAGGGAACAGTTTCAACTTTTTCTCATCTTCTGCATAGTCATAAGTTCGATAGATGACAGCAAACTCAAACAAGAACGTGTCAAGATATTCTATAGTCAAACCATGGAAGTGAGGTAGGGATGAAGGGCTTATATTCTTCATTTTGGTGTCCCCATTGGTCTCCCGAATGGGAAAGGTACCCTCTATTCTTTCTCCATTTCCCCTAGAATTTCTATTTTCAGCCATTGGTTCCAGAGGAATGTTTTCTTCTTCTTCTTCCCCTATAGGTTCTTCAAATATGTCTGGTTGTTCACCTAAGGGTTCTTCTTGATCGCAGCCACCGAAGAAGAGAGAAGGTTGGCTGTGTGAAGTAGTGGGGGTGTTGGGAAAAAAATTTCCTGAGTTATCTCTATTCCTACGAGGCATGAAAGGAAATCTTTTTGGTTTTTTGTTTCTTTTTCCCCACACTGATAGTACCTGCAGAAACTAAAATTGTGATTGAACAAAACAAATTGCAACTAGCTGAAATGAACTTGCTGAAATGAAAATTTGTAGAATTGAAAAGGAAAGCAAGGAAATGCAGAACTTGAAAGAAAAGAAATGACTAGTCTACTTTTGCCAAAATGAAATTTGCAGAATTGGAAAGGAAAGCAAAGAAATGCAGAACTTGAAAGAGAATAAATGACTAGTCTACTTTTGCCAAAATAAACTATTAGCAGAATGTTGCAATAGGAAATAGAAGAAAGCAGTAATCACAGAATACTCTGACGCTTCCCCGACAACGGTGCCAAAAAGTGGTGAGCGCCAGTATTGCAGCAAGAATACTACAACTCCTGGGCTTCCAACTTTACTTTTATCAACCTGGTAGTTCGTAACAAACTTGGAAGCGTCGGTGCTGTATGAACAAGTACTAGTTCTTACTGCAGGTTGTCACTTGGTCAACTGGTGCAAGATCACTAAGAGCTCAAGCCAACTTCTATAGATCTTAGAAGAAGCTCTATGTGTGGTGAAATAAATAAATATTACTCTACAAAAGCTATTCTAATTGCAGAAAGGAATAAGACTGGAATGTAAAACAAGACCTAGTAAACCCTAATTAACAAGCCAATTCTAATTTTGCCAAAAACACTATGAAAACCATGCAAGCAATGCCATTACCTACTCAAGAAAGCAAACAACATCTAACCATGCTATTTCTGGAGGTAAATAAGAAAAAAACATATTTTTGTATTTTTATGTGTTTTTATGTGAATTTCACATGCATCTAATTTATTATGTATGATTGTGGCAATGAACAGGTGGCGATAAAGGCTGGTTTTGGAGCTTGGGAGGATGGAAGATGGTGTGGATGGGTCCTAGGAGGTCTTAGGTGGCCTTCTGGAGGCCTTTACCACACTCGACCTTCAAAAGAAAGCCTACAGGAAAAAGTACAGGAGGACACAGGGAAACTACAGGAGGAAAACAGGCAAACTACAGGAGGCCTACAGGAGGATTCCGAGAGAAATTTCTGCTATTTTCAAGGTGTGACAGTGGGTGAAAAAGTTGGATGAATGTTAGAATGAGGTGTTAGGGTGCCTAAGGTCTACCATGAACCACGAGGAGAGAGAAAGATGATTGGGTTTGCTCAAGGAGAGAGGAAGAAGTTCTATGAAAAATGCAGGAAACTAAGGCAGAATTGAGGAGAGGTTTGGGAGACCTATAGGGCATGGATCAGATGAAGGGTGTGATTTCTGACAAGATTTCCTACTGATGGAGGAAATCTGCTCCATAGAAATTGATAGTCAGCCACGAAGATCAAGCAAGCAATGAAATGAGCACATCTAGAAAAACAAAGTTTTACATTAAAATGATCTAAACTATGATCTATGAAAGGAAGTCCTGAGAAATGTTGTAGGAAAGGAAAGCATGAAAGAGGACTATTGCAAATCATGGAATGGACATGATGAAGGAGATCTGAAGCAAAGCAAAACTAAACTATTAAGCTACTAAAGAGCTGCAAACACTAGAAGTCCTATGAATGAGGAAAATCTATGTTTTTGGGGCAGCAAGAGAGTCTTTGCCTCAAATCGTGGTCCCAAAGGGAGGAAGAGAGGCCAAGGCACTGTTGCTATATTTTTGAATCTTTTCTGATCACTGCTTAACCTGCTACAGAAAGCACAAATGGAAGAAAACTACTAAATCATCAAAAACAACCTATTCTTAACCATAAAAGAAATATGTCTAACAACAAACTAATCGACAACTAAAGTAAGGCATACAAATACAATTGAAGAGAAGCTTGGTTTCTTGGATTGGGCCCTAACCCAAGACCTTCAGCCGTCTGAGGTAACTCAGTGCTAGCTCAAAAAATATTCCATCTTTATTATAAAAAAATAACAAGATTACATGAAACTATCACACAAAAATAAGCTCAAAATTTGAGCAGAGTTTACATAAGAAAAAATCCGACCCTAGTGAGGCCCTCGGCATCTCTACTTATACATCTGAAGCTACCAATAGCTTGCTTAAAATCATGGAGGCTTGGCTCCCAACACTTGAGATAACTATCAGTCATCCTCCACTTGTTTGGTTGCCTTCTAATGCCTGATTCTGATGCTCGTACTCTGGGCTAAATGAAGGGGAATTCGAAGTGAGGAGTAAGAAATGAGGGGGATTCCCTCATATAAGTTCTTTCCTCTGTCTACTTCAAGTTATTTCTGCCATTTGACCACTGGATCCATGACTTTGACCTCGAAATCCATCAATAATCTGCATTAAATACATGTTAGACCACATGGCATCATAACTAACTCAACTCACTCTATAAGCATAAATATAATCAGAAAATCATACAATAAGCTAAGAGAGTGGTTGATTTGACTAGGTTAGGAGGTAAAATGAGCCCATATAATTACCCATTTATGAGGCTCATTAGTAACCTCATACAATCCTAACTTGTGGATGTTCACATAGACCTGTCGATCTTCTAGATCTTCCTTGACGATGCCTATGAAGATATCCTTAATTTTCTGCCATGTTATCTTTATGTCCTTCTCTATGAACAACTGTGTGTCTGTGTAGCCTAGAAATTTCATTAACATGTGTTCAACTACATCCCCAGTGCTTCTCTCGAGAGTATCCTTTGATCCAGCTTTCGTGGAAGCCATGTTACCTGTACTGCTGAAAAGCTGCTCAACAACTATTGTACTTGTAGAGAGAGAGGACACTCATGGCATGCAAATGTTAGCTTGAAATCCAAAGAACTTGAAGATAGACCAAGAAATGAACTGGGAAACTACTGGGCAAGATTGTGTAATTCTAGGTTACAGAGGTGAGTGAGTATCAGCTCGATCCGTGCATTACACAGACCCAACCTTCATTGAGGAGTTGAAGCTGACTAGAACTGCGTAATTCACAGTTCAGTATGGCTTGTTGTTGGGACAGGGTCCCCTAGGGTCAGTTTAGGGGAAAAAAGCCCAAGTTTTGTTGTATAGAATGTAAATTGTCCGCAAGTTGGAGTCACATAGCTCGTAGATAGTAAAGTGTTATAAAGGGTTTTACCCTTCTTTTATGTAAGTTGAGTCAGCTATTGAATATCTACCCATGGTCCACGAACCATGGGATTGTATAAAAAGGTTTGTCTTAGGATGTCTAAGGCAAGTAATATCAATGAAGATGAATGTAATGGGTCAATAGAAGGAAGGGAGAAGAAGTCTTAGGGTAGAAGAGAGCCTCTGCATCTATGTGTGAAGAGGCATAGAGTAGAGTCTGCAACTGAGTGAGCGAAACCCTATAGCTAAGTGCACAGGGAAGTCTTGAGTCTGTAAGTAGAACTGGAGTATTAATAAAGAGATTATTCCAAAATTTCCTACATTTTGTCTATTTACTTATGTTATGAATTAATGCGCCTTTATGTTGTAATAAATGAGTGGGTTTATGAAGTAATAATGTATTGATATGTGAATTTACATAATTGATGTTCTTATACGAACACGGTTAATATTAACTATTTACGTGAAGCATATCTTATTGCATGTTAAATTTCTCAATGCTTAGGCCAATCTTGGTAAATACAGGATTAAGAGTAATCACATAGGCACGTAAATATTTGATTCACCTGTTTAGCGTCCACAAAAGACAATCATAGACCTTTGCGAAGGTCTAGAGGTTGATTAGAGGGAGTTATATCGATAAGCCCTAAAGGGTTATCGATCTACGTGAAGGAAGGTTGAGGTCATAAAATGAAATTACACTAATCTTTGGATGTGAAAACTTGGTTCTAGCATCCCCCCATACTGCTTTGGGTGAGACTTCAGTCCAAACTCCATGGATTGATGTCGAAAGGGCTAATAATGTAGGGATTTTTTGGCAAAACTAACTCTGAACCTAGGTCAAGACCCACTAAGCCAACAAATGATTCAGTTGATGGGATCGGGATCTACATAAGGTGATGTGTGATGTCACATTACTCGAATCCAAATAAGAAGGAAAATAAGGAATGGATTGATAGAACTATCCACGAATTCACAGCGCAAGAAAATAGAAATCCACGCCTCACAAAAGAACAGTGGTTGGATAGATATCTGTACATAGAGATACATGAAAGTTTCTTTTGTTCCTTCCTGATCAAACTATATGAGTGGATCAATATATTGGCAGATGTCCAAGGAAGGTGGAGGCTTGATGGTCCAATATTGTGGACCTCGGAGCTAATGTGGAGATTGGAAGCCTCTGAAGGTAAGATCGCACACGTTGTCGATCATTGGCTTGATCGCGTCATAGGAGGATTTGTGATAGAATTCACATTTGATACCTCAGTCAGCTATAGCAAAGTAGAGTGACACTTCTTCAAGGGACCACGAGGTAAGTATTTAAGATCTTTGAATACTTGGATTAAGATGCTCTTGTTTGAAAAGTGGGTTATGCGACTACCTTGATGTTTGGAGCTACGCGAAGTGGAATTTTATTCAGGGATAGAGGAAGGACGGGCCCTAAATAAAGCCCATTGATTGAACCTCCTCTAAGTGACAACGAAGGAGTAGCACAGGCTTCACTGCAAAGCATTGTCCAGTTAATAAGGCAAGGGCTTCCATGAATAACTCATCCATCTACACCACCTCCACCTTCACCTCCACAGCATACACCTTTGCCCACACCGCCACCGCCTCCGCCACTGTTCAATATACTGAATACCATGAAGTTGCCCATTTTCAAGGGCTTGGGAAATGAGGACCCGAACCAGTTTCGGTTTGTTGCAAAGGCCATATGAACAGCCTAGAATATTACAAATGATCATATGAATAAAGCGCAATTATTTACTGCTCTACAGGATCGCACACTAACATGGTAGATTAAGTACTACACTGATAACCCGATGGCTTTGTTAGTGGACACTCGGACTGTATTGAATAAGGAATTCAATAGGTCCAATTCTAAATCACAATCAGTCATTGGATTCAAGGAAATCATGATGAGGCCTGGTGAAATGCCCTGGGAGTTGAATCAGAGAGAAAAGTGCCAGATCTACGAAGCTAACATGAATCTCACAGATGGGCAACATCATGAATGGTTTGTAGCTTCGCTCCTACCCCACCTAAGGGTTGCTTTATCGCAACAAAATATTGGGACCCAGGCGAAAGCCCTAAAAATTGCGAAGAGATTGCATCAGACACCAATTAAAGACACTGCTTTGGGATTTCATCATATTCACATGGAGTTGCAGAATCTTTTCCTATAGTTTCAAAGCCTGAAGAAGGATAAAGTGGCTCGGCTAGAGGTACACAAAGAAGTTTGGTATCTAAAATGTAAGAGTCAGGCACATGATAAAGATCATTGCATTGTCCTCGTGAATTATGTTGCAGGAGGACGGCCAATGCCTCTGAGGCCAAAAGCTCAAGAAGGGCCAAGTACAGGGCCCACGCAGTGGTGTGCTATCTGTCAGGTAGCTACAAAACATGTAACAGACAATTGTCACTTGCTGCATAAATTTTTGCAAACACCGTAACAACTCTTCTGCAACTTCTGCAAATCGGTGGGCCACGATGAGTGTAACTACCGTAGCTATGAGATGATGATGGAGAGAACGTTCATGTATCGACTGTAGAAAAAGACTTGGCCTCCAGATAAAGGCGTTGGAGGAGCGCGTGGAGGATATTAGGGGCATGAACGAGGCCGAGGAGAAGGAGGAAATGGTAAAGGTCGGGGACAACTCATTTGTTACAATTATGGAGTGTCAGGACACTACACATGGGAGTGTACAAGACTGGCACACCTATCATGTCAAAGTTGTACTCAGATTGATCACGCGATAGAAGACTGCCCTGTATTGATAGCTAAGATGTAGGAGAAGAGGGAGCAGTGTCAACAACCTACCTAGAGCCTTCAAATGATGAGGGTTGAACACCGCGAAGAATATCCCAATGTGAATATCATGCTGCAAAGTGGAATGGCGACTGGCGAGGATAAAGGAAAACAACCTGAGGAAAGTGAATGGGTCTATAAGGCTCCAGAAAAAGAGGTTGGGTTTGATTTGGAGCGTGCCAAAGAAACTTTCATGGAAGAAAAGAAAAGCTTCATTGAGGCCTCTACCTCCGGAATTCAGCATATGTTGTCTAAAGAAATGGACCCCTCGATGCTTACTACATTCTTGGAGACTTGTATGAAGCTGCCACGTGATAGAAAGGCCGTGAAAAGATTACAGGAGTTGATAAATAAATCTGTCAGTAAATAAAATGCTCCTGAAGGACCTTGTGTAGTCATAGAAATTGGTAAGCATATGGCAAGAACTAGGCGTGAGATGAGGCTCATTGTGTAAATAGGAGAATATGAAATGGACCAAGTTATTCTGGATGTTGGGTCAGATATGAATGTTTTGCCTAAATATACATGGGAGAGAAAGGGGATGTTGAGTTGTGTTATATTCTTTCCACGACTAGCCTATTGTGCAGAGAGGGGGTCACATGGGGGGTGGAAGCCCACCCAAGCAGGGGGTTTGAGGGGGGTGGGTAGCCCTCCTCTACAGGGTTTGGGGCAGTGCCCCGGGAAAAGAAAAATTGGACACTATATTAGGTTGGGCGGAACTACCTATGGTTTTGTGCATGGTTTTCGCACATGGTTTTGGACACGATGGTTTTCAGTCCATGGTTTTGGATGCGATCATTTTTCAGTCCATGGTATTGGATTCTTCGGCGTGTATAAATATTTATTGTAACGTTGAAAGGAACATAATGAAAATTCAATTTGGTACTCCCAGTTTTGGGATCTAGGGGAAAATCTTTGTGTATATGTGTTTTATGTGTTATGCTCTCGCATTGTTTATTTTCTATGTTTTAGAATTCATATGTAGGTAATTTCTATACGAGGTTAAAACCTACATTTGGTATCAAAGTTGTTTTGGCTTCAAGGGGATGCCTTTGTCACTGAGGGTTTTTGCTCGGGCCAATGGTAGACCCTGTTCAGTGTTTAGATCTGCAGGATTGATTCTGGTGGTGAAAGAAGATGGCGAGCAGTGGAAAGATAGAGATCGAGAAATTTAATGGTTAGAGTTTTGAGTTGTGGAAACTCAAGATGGAGGATCTGTTGGTGGATAAAGATTAGTGGGTCACGGTAGATCCAGGTATTAAACCGTCAAGAGTGTCTGATAAAGAATGGAAGAAGTTGGATCGGAAGGCAAAGAGCACAATACAATTGTGTGTCTTAGATTCAATATTGTTGAATGTATCAGGGGAAGATATAGTTAAGGCTTTGTGGAACAAGTTAGGGACTTTGTACCAATATAAGTCTTTGCTGAATAAAATGTTCCTATGGAAAAAGTTGTATAACCTAAGGATGAAATATGGAGACTCAGTGAGAGAGCATCTGAACACATTTAATACTATGGTAAGTTAGTTATTATCTATTGATATTAAAATTTCAGATGAAGATAAGTGCATCAGTTTGTTTTTTTCTATACCAGATTCATGGGATAGTCTGGTTATTGCAATAGGTAGCATTGCAACTACCTTGCAGTTTGATGAAATAGTCTCATCCTTGCTGATGGAGGAGATGAGACGGAAAAATATGGAGAGATAGAATGGTGGTGCCTTGTCTATATGAGGACGGTTCCACAACAAAAACAAAAATAAATCATCGAGTGGGAGATCTAAATCTCCAAGAAAACCTATAAAGGTGGTTTGTTGGAAATGTGGAAAGGAAGGGCACTACAAAAGGGACTGTAAATATAAAGCTCCTGACAAAGGAAATGGATCTGATGATGCTCCTTCTACAGAGGCAAAAACCACCTCAGATGAAGGTGGGGATGTGTACTTGGCTTCTTCAAGTACACACGTAGATCATGAGGCATGGTTGATTGACTCAAGTGCATCCTTTCACTTCACTCCCCATAGAGAGTGGTTCTACGAGTATGAGAAATACGATGGTGGTGATGTCTTATTAGGGGATGATAGGAAGGCTATAATTGTTGGTCATGGAAAAGTGAAGTTGAAGTTGCAAGGTGGAAGGTTTAGAACACTTTCGGGTGTTCTGCATATTCCTGCATTGGCCAAAAATCTGATTTCTGTAAGCAAGTTGGATGATGCAGGTCTAAAAACAGTGTTCGAGAATGATACTTGCAATATGGTTCTGGGAGCACTGGTATTGATGTTGGGATTTCGGATTGGAACTCTGTACAAGCTATAAAGTAGCACTGTTGTTGATGGGTCCAATATTTATGTGGTTCTTGAAAGTGGAGCAGAAAATCTAGTGGTCTCTGGAGAGAAGACCATGTTTTGGCATTAAAGGCTTGGACATATTGGAGAGAAGGGCTTTCGAATACTTCATGGTAAAGCTATGGTAGAAGGTATGAGTAATAGCTCTCTAGATTTTGATTTCTGTGAAAATCGTGTATATGGGAAGCAGAATCAGGTGAGTTTCCCCTCTGGTGGTAAGAGGGCGAACAGATATTAGAGCTTGTGCACAGTGATGTTTTTGGACCTATGAAGGTTCCATCACTGGGTAATTCTGTGTACCATGTATCATTTATAGGTGACTTCTCAAGGAACACATGGATATATTTCCTTAAGAAGAAATCTAAAGTCTTTGACAGGTTTAAAGAATTTAAGGCTCTGGTGGAAAACCAGACAGAGAAGAAGATAAAGGTGTTGAGGTGAGATAACGGTGGAGAGTTTTGTAGCATTCTGTAAGAAGTGTGGTATAGCATGGCAGAGACTACTCCATACACACCTGAGAAAAATGGAGTTGCAAAAAGAAAGAATGAACAAGACATTTATGGAAAGGGAAAGAAGCATGCTCAATGGTGCCGATTTAGGATAGGAATTCTGGGCAGAGGAGGTGGAGACAGCATGCTACCTAGTCAACAGATCACCTTCATCAACATTGGAGGATAAGACTCCACAAGAGGTATGGACTAGTAAGAAACCCTCTCTTTCACATTTGACGATACTTGGATGTGATTCATATGTACATGTTCCAAAGGAGAAAAGAAACAAGTTGGATAGTAAATCTGAAAAGTGCACCTTTATTGGGTATAAGGATGGTTTAAAGGGTTATAATCCTTGGAACCCAATAACAAGGAAGGTTGTGTACAACCGAGATGTGGTGTTCAGAGAGGTGAAATATGTTATTAAACATGAATTCCCATCAAAGGAACCTGAGAAGATATAGTTTGAGCTTAAGGAGAAAGAATCAGACTCTAAAGCAGAGGAGGAATCACAAGATGAAGAGCCACAGACTCCGAGTGTGAGAAGATCAGTTCGAGAAAGAAGGCAACCAAAAAGGTATAATCCAGGTGCTTTCTGTTCAATTTTTTATTTATCTATTACTGATGATGATCTCAGAATTGTGAAGGAAGCAGTAGATTCATAGGATGGAAAACTCTCGAAAGAGGCCATGGTTGATGAAATGGCATCTTTGCAAAAAATTGAGGCTTAGGATCTAGTGGAGTTTCTGGCTAGAAGGAAACTGATTGGCAGCAAATGGGTGTTCAAGAAGAAGAAAAATGTAGAAGGAAAGGTGGATAAATACAAAGCTCGATTTGTAGCAAAATGTTATTCCCAGGTGTCGGGAATTGATTTTGGCGATATTTTTTCTCTTGTTGCCAAGGTAGCTTCTATTAGATTACTCATGTCTGTTGCTACTACTTTTGATTTTGAAGTAGAACAAATGGATGTGAAGACAACATTTCTTCATGGGGATATGGAAGACGAGATCTACATGAAGCAACCTGAAGGCTTTGCGGTGAAGGGTAAGAAAGAACTGGTATGCAAGTTAAATGAGTCTATGTATGGGTTAAAACAGTCACCAAGGATGTGGTATCAGAAATTTGATGCATTTATACGGGGACTTGGCTTCACCAGAAGCAAAGCAGATCACTATGTGTATTTTAAATTAATTGGTGACCATGTTATTTATCTTTTCTTGTATGTGGATGATATGTTGCTGGTTGGAAATGACAAAGAAATTATCCAAGATTTGAAGACACAATTGTCCTCCAAATTCGACATGAAATATCTTGGTGCTGCAAACTATATTTTGGGCATGGAAATTAAAAGAGATCGAGCAAAGAGGAAGATATGGTTAAACCCGAGGAAGTATGTCGAGACAATACTACAAAGGTTTAATATGAAAGATAGTAAACCGGTGAAGGTTCCTATTCTTGTAGGTGTGAAGTTATTCGTTAAACAATGTCCCAAGACACAAGAAGAGGAAGAGGACATGTCCTGTGTTCAATATGCAAGTGTAGTCGGTAGCTTGATGTATGCAATGGTCTGTACTAGACCAGACATTGCACATGTAGTGGGAGTATTGAGCAGGTTTATGTCAAAACCATGGAAGGAGCACTGGACAACAGTGAAGTGGGTTTTCAGGTATTTGTGTGGCACTAGTGATTATGACTTGTGCTACTAAGGAAGACCAGGATTGGAGAGAGTGTTAGATATTCGTGGCTTTGTTGATGTAGACTGGGCTGGAGATCTGGATCAGAGAAGATCTAAAAGTGGGTATGTGTTTAACCTATTTCGAGTTGCAATCAGTTGGATGACTAAGAAACAATATGTAATTGCACTATCAACTACAAAGGCAGAATACATGGCAGCCACTCATGTAAGCAAGGAAGGAGTTTGGTTGCAGAGATTATGTTCAAGTTTGGGGTTAGTACAGGGAGCTATAAGGATATACTATGACAGCCAAAGTGCAATTTTCTTGGCAAAGAACCCTACTTATCATTCAAACACAAGTCACATTTATGTTCAGTATCACTTTGTGAGGGGTATGATAGAAAACAAAAAGGTGTTGCCGGTAAGGGTGGACATTTTGAAGAGTACTGTAGATGCACTGACAAAATCTATGAGCTCTGAGAATTTTTCTTGGTGTAGAGAAACAATGGGCGTTGTAGGGCTGGATAAATGACTAAGCTCTCCTGTGGCCCCCAGTGGAAAGAAAAAAACAAGTGGGAGAATGTTGGGTTGTGTTATAATCTTTGCACGACTAGCCTACATTAGGTTGGGCAGACCTACCTATGGTTTTGCGCATGGTTTTATCACATGGTTTTTGATGCGATGGTTTTCAGGGAGACATGCACTGTAGTGGTCTCTGATTCAATTGAGGATGGAAAATCAACAAAATATTATCCCCATGGGATGATTGCGAGCGCGTTGGTAGATTTTTAGGTGATAGAGATTGTGGATGACATCAATACATACCCCGCGCTCCTTGGGATTGATTGGGCTATCGACATGAATGGAGTAAACAATTTGAAAAATTGGATGATGTCATCTGAATGAAAATCGCTCCGCATAGTAGTACCTTTGGACCCTACAGAATGACCATGCTATACTGAACTGGTTCGCGAATATGAGGAAAGCGACGATGATTTGGACCAAATCTATAAAATAACAGCGCGACATCAATATTGGGTTAATCCGACAGGTGATGGACGCATTGCATGGGACCGTGAAAGTTCTTGCACATTAGATTCAAATGAAGAGTTGGAGCACTGGCAAAATAGGTTGCATGAAGTATCTACATTGCACTGTAACATGATGACTAAATCGTTGCATTGTGTATCGTTGGAGGGAAGGAGTTTGCCTTATTGTGATGGTCTAACTGACGTAGATAAATTTTTGGATGCATTTGAAATGGAAGTTCCTGAGAAGCATCACTTCCAAGCATGGGATTTGGTGTTGCGTGCTACGCCCGCAAGATGGTGGGTGTTATCACCAAAAAATTGATCATCTAGCCTAATGTACTAGATGGATTGACCATGTAAAGCCAATTTTACCATAGTAAAATTGCTTTCACTATGTGAAATTACTTAATAAACCACCTTTGTTAAGTAATTTATAGTTAAACCCATGCAGAATAATTAAATAACTATTTATTTGATTTTCTTCTAGGAATAATTAATTAAACCATTGTTTTATTATTATTCCTTGTCAAATTTGACTCAATCATGAAAAATAAATAAATAAATCATTATTTTTCTTATTTTTCTCTAAGAATAATTTATTAATGACTAATTAATTATTATTCTTTGTTAAATTTGACTAAATCCCTTAGGAATAATTAAATAAATCCTTATTTTTTTAGTATTCCTTACCTAATTCATTGAGATGATAAATAAATCATTTATTTATTTATTATTTCTAAATAAAATTTTAAATACTTTTTCCCTCCTAAAAAAATATAATAAAAAAATTCCAAGCGATTATTCCAAGAATGGGATCAACAATATTTTATTATTTCTCATTATTTGAGGATAACTCAATATTTTGTTATAAATAGAAGGGTTTTCGATTCATTATTCACTTTTGATTATTTTCATTATTGCACTCATTGTTGTAAATCTAATTATTTTCATTGTTGCACACCATATTTTTTTACTGTTTTTATGCATTATAGAGGAGAGAGACTCTACAAGAGCTGAAGACGTTTGAGCATAGCCAAGAACCCATCCCATAAAGGGGGACTAATAACATTTATCTGTTCTCTTCACAGGTGTTATTATTAAAGTATTCTTTACATATATGGTTTCCATTGGATGTATTGGGGTTATTACTCGTTCTTTCACTGTTTAACTATTATTGCATCATAGATCAAGATTTTGTCAAGTTTTTCCTCTATAAATAGCTACAAATCTACAATGTTTAACAGTCATTTCTATTGTTGAGATTGTTTGTCATCCACAATCTTAAGTGGGTTCTTTTCATACACCATTGAGAAGAAAACACTACAACAAACTGGAGACTCCATTGGGTTTTATAATTCAGATCCAGAAACCTGGTTGACATTTGGTTTTTAGCTTAGCGATTCTTATTTTTTCAATTCTATTAATGTTTCCTAGTCTTTTAACCCTAGATCTAATAAATTTCTGACTTCCGTAAGCTTTCTCGTCGTTTCCGCGGGTCACAAAAACCAGCTGCGGCAAAGGCGACATTTTTTCTGAAATTTGCAAACCGGGAGTCTCAGAACATAAATCATAGTTTTCAGCCCAAAAAGTATGATCTAGGCTCTAGAACATAAATTTCTGCCCAAAAAGTATGATTTCATCAAAAAACAAGTCAGAACCTGCGATTTTTGGGTTTTAGGGTTTTTCTCAAATCTATTTTTGGGTTTTACTAAGAGTTGTCTGTTGGGTGTTTGACCTATGTCTCATCCTGCTTAGGCCTTGATCCATTCCGTTTTACTCATTGAAGTCAAATTTAGCCTCCCCTAGGGCTTCTAATACACTTCCACCTTTCCACGAGGAGTTTAGCTCAGTGAGAAGCCTGAGTTTCTACAGCACTTTCAGCCACATTTTCCAGATATGTAACCTTTTGTTTGAGATCTGATCAGATAGGTTGCTACCATCCATAGTTTAACATTTAAACTTGTTTGGTCACTCCCTTACGATCCCATTGGTAGCCCTAGGTGTTTCACCCATCTCCCTATATTTTTGTAGTGATCTTCCCCTCTGGTTTTTTGTTATTGCGGCACCACTTTCCAGTAGCTTAGAGTCACTTGATCCCATTCACACCATCATTTGGATCTCTTGATTTTTTCAATGTATTTTCCATCAGTTTGGCCACCAAGAAGTACAGTGTTTGCAAACCCAATTTGGGTGGGGTTTAGTTAATTATTTTTCTTTTTATTTTCTATTATTTATTTTAGTTTATTTGTAGCAAGTTTTTTTTCTTTTTTACAAACAAAATATGGGCTTAATCAATTAATACACTTGCACACACAAGCACACCTTAAGAAAAGGGTGCTTGGTTTACACTACCATGCCAAGTCTTAACATAATAAATTTATCTCACCGCATCAAATATAGAAGATATATTTTTGATCTTCCTTCACCATTTCTGTGTTCCGTGTCTCCTTCCATCATTGCACCACCAAGGCGTGAGTCACAGAGACTATTAGACCTTCAACCCTAGTTTCTGCTTGGGTGTATTACTCTTCCTGATTGGGTTCGAGTTAATAGCCCTCTGAGTCCCCATCTTGACTCTCCTCCTGATTCCTCATCTGATTCTGAGCCTCCTTAACCGCATATCATCACCATGTCTGGACCCACAACTCATGCAAGAACCCAAACTAGTGGTGGCTCCGGTAATTTACTAGTGGTCACATCAGGCAGAATAGTCTCAAGAACCATTCCAGCAGCCCCCATGCTCCCCTTTATGATTGGGTAAAGTCTATCGCATCTCAACCAATTGATAAATTACCCCATACACAATGATGCTAGTTATGTTGACTAAGCTTCCCTCAGACATCCCAAAGATTGAAGGTATTGTTGGAGAGGATCCTACCAATCATGTTCTATCCTTCCACATGTGGTATTCATCCAACTCCATAACCGATGACTCCATTCATCTTCAACTCTTCCAATGCACGCTCACTAGATACACTGCAAAATGGTATGTAGACCATCCCTTCACCTCTCATTCATTTTCGTGATGCTTGATAAAGTGTTCTTATCATATTTCCAGTTACCTCTCCAGTACGACACTGGTATAGAGTTATTGACCACATTCCATCATTCCTCTGCCACTTGCCTTTCTGAAAATGTTCAAGAGTGGTGTCGAAGGAGGAGCACATGTCGTGCCCCACCTTTCAAAGACTGTGTTTATCTAGATTGGTTTCTCAAGAGATTTTTATCCCCCATCGGGAAAGATGTCGTGTCCCATTTTCCTCAGACCGAGGAAGAAGCTATCCAAACCACTTTAAGATATGATCCAATTTATGCTCAATCCATTTATGTCTATACCTTCATTCTAGACCTCCCTCGTCCTGGAAGTGCCAATGCACTAGGGGCATCTCACGCCACCAATGGTATTGTTGGATCCCTTTCACACTCTTCTCTATACACTCAGCAGAGTTATGGCTACCCGCAAAGGGGCACTAGTTCCTCCAACATTTATGCCCCTCCTAATAGCAACATGTTTCCAGGGCCTCAAACCATTTACCAAATTGTTTATCCTTCTTACACACAACCTAGCGCTCTAGCCCCTCAAGAACTAGCACCCAACATCCCATGCATCCTTAGCCTTAGTAGCCACCCCCCCAGGGCCAGGTGTTTGTACAATAGAGTGATACCAATCCCCAAAATTTGAAGAAAGAGAATAAGGGGAAGGGTAACAATGGTAACCAGGGTAACCAAGGTAACCAACCTAGTGAACCCCAGGGGAACCAGCCTAACAATAACAACTAGCAACAAGGCAGCCAACCCAAGTAGAACAAGGCCATTCGTACAAACAAGCCTTGTGCATGTTGTTGTGTACATGGCCACTATACACATGAGTGTCCTCTTTTACACCAGATGTGCAAAATGTGGGAAGCTCAAGCAGCTTCTCGAGACAAACAATTGCCTCAAAATCCTGTCCCACCTCAATTTATAGTGCTCACAAATCCTTTCCCTCGGCAAGGATTTATTTCTACTCAATCCCAGCCATGTCAAGCAACCCACCTCCCCCAACCTTCTGGTCCCGATGGCTATCAGATCCTGATGATGAACTTTGATGAGGTTAACCCCTCCAACATCAACCTACAAACTTGGTTGCGCTTATATGACAAGCCATCCACTTCGTCAGTGGTCGAGTCCAAAACCAAAGTGTCCATTAAGCCTCTTACAAAACCAAATCTTCCTTTATAGATCCCTCAACCCAAATTCGAGGCCATTCCTAAGATCGCAAAGGGACCATTACGTTGTAATGCAGCTTCTAACAGAGTTGTCCATACATACAATATAGTAGATGACTTGGCACAATCATCTGCTTCCATGTCAATGCTGGAAGTCCTCCAGTCATGCCCTTCCCAAAAGAAGGCTCTACTAACTACCTTGGGTGCAGTGGATCCTTCTGACGATTGTTTGATTTTCTTCCTAGTTGATACATCAGATCACCCTCCATTACCTTCATCTATTGCTTTCTAGATACTAGTTAGAGTTCATAATGCCATCATCTCCAAATGCATTATTGATGAAGGCACATCCACCTATGTGATGTCCGCTACTGTTTGGAAACAACTTAAGTCACCTAAGTTGTCCCCCTCCACCATCACTTTGCGTGCATGGGATGGACACTCCTCCTAACCCCTTGGCATGTACCGAAACTATCTAGTAACCCTTGCAAGCAAGACTGTCCATGTCGATATCGAATTCATTGATGCCCCTTTGGATTACAACATCCTTTTAGATCGTAGTTACACTTATGCCTTGTCGGTTTTCGCGTCTACGGTGTTCTGCATGATGTGCTTCCCCCGTGAATGGAAGATCGTTACCATTGATCAGTTGACTTACTATGAGCCAGCGTCCATGACCTCCCCTGAGTCCATCATCTTGTTGATGATCGACAACTAGTCTTCAACTCCTTGCCCGAATGTCTCACTCAGAGTCTATAAGTATTCCTAATTGTTGGGTGCTTTCCCTGGTCCTCCCCCTCCCATTTCTAAACCTACTTCTGTGAGTGCTTGCATCTTACAAGTGTCATGGGCTGCCCTTAAGCAGTCTAGTACACCTAATCAATAGCCAGCTCCACAGCATCATGTTGTTTCTCTTCCAGCTGAACCCTCTGGACCCACTCCCCTAGGACCGCTTCCATTTGTGGATGCCTCTCCTATGTTCCATCTAGGAGCTATTCCACCAAGACATTATCCTTTCGGCTAGATACCTTTCTTATTCCCCCCTCTGGGAGTTTTTTTTGTACCTATCATGGCTTCACTGGTCCTTCCTAACATGACTCTCGGGATCCCAGTATGGTACATCGATCCCCCTGCAAACATTCCACCTGGTCAGCCAAGACCATATCACGCTTTGACCCCGGTTCAACCAGTCCCCATGACCCCTACCACTGCTTTAGTTCCATCACAACCTCAACAGGAACCAGATCCTATTGCGAAAGCACCTAGCCAGAGGGGCAAATACAAAAGGAAAGATCTGAAGGACAAGGTTGTCCAAACTCCTCCAACCCCTAAGGCCCCAAAGCCGACACACTTGTGCGCTTTGTGTGATGTTGTTGGGCATGCCACAAACAATTGTCCTGAACTTCCTCAACTTAAACCGTTGGTTCATGAAGCATTCCCTGAGTCAAATATTCTTGAAGTCCCTGCTAACATATCAATCCCACTTAAGAAACTAAAAACTCTTCGCACAAACACCCTTGTGCCCTTTGTGATCTTCATGGTCATTATTCCCATTGTTGCCCTCGTCTCGATGAGTTTTGCGATTTCCTTGGGGAAATTCATGACTAATAGGCCACCTATTGTGGAACCTCTACTCCTCCACCTATGGATTCTGGTACCATTAGCCAACCAGAACAGGGAAACTCTAGCCCTTCTATTGTGATCCCTCCCCCCGATGTTGAGATGGTAGACACCACAGACCCTGTTCTTTACTTATCGTCATCCTTTAGTTCCCCGCCAGCAAACCTTCCCGAGGTTGCTGTGTGCATTTCTATCAAACCTTTTTAGACAGAATTCAAGATCTTAACATCAGGAGGGTCTCTGCCCACCAGTCCATCGTCTTCCACTCAAGACAATGTGTATGTGAACATTATTCCTCAGGTTGATGCACCAGGTAATGCTGCCACATCATGTAGTCAGCCTTACTCCCATCCACCCATCTCCCAGCCTGATGAGGACACCGTGGAAGATATATTTACCCCTAATTACCCCTACACTTGATTAAGGGAGCACTCCTTCAAGAGGATTTTGAAGGCCATCTCCTTCCTAATTCTCCCAATGTGCTCTACCTCCAAAAATGTTGCTTACAGAACATCCCTTTGATTTGTGTGTCTTTATTTCTACCATAGAGTTAGGTAGATTGCATCATCACATCCATTGTCTTTTTCACCTTTCAAATGGATCCATCATCCACACTGTATATCGGTCATGCCGACAGTGCAAGTCACTTCTCTCATAATCTAGCCTCAACAGCCTAGGCCATTTTTACCCCCTTGCATATGGTAGTCCTTTCTAATGGCATGTGCATTGGATCTACCACCAATAATCAGGTTGAATATAATGCAGTGATAGGTTTGCTAGTCAATGCCCTTACTCATCACATCCTTTATCTTCATGTTCGTTTAGATTCCTTACTACTTGTCATGCAACTGAATGGTGTGTATCATATGCATAACCAATTCCTATTTAGAAAATATATACGAGTGAAGATATTGGTGCCTAAATTTGAAACCATTACTTTTAGTCATGTACCTAGAACCCAAAATCACTATATAGATACCATTGTAAACAACATTTTAGATTGGCATTTATCACATGCATACCACAGAAGACAACCATAAATAAAACAAATGGCGAACCATCATCATCATATAAAATGCACAATCATATTATGTATCATAAAAATGTTTAGAGGCCTTAGCTCTAAATACTTTCGGTACGCCCATAGCATACTGGGGGGCAGATAGGCCCCTACAACTCCTTTGGAGGGCCTCGGGCCAAGTTGGGCCGAGATGATTGAATCCCTTTTTCGAGCACTCAGAACACAATGGCACTCCATAAACACCTCCTACTAGGGGGCATCATTCCCACCTTCGCATACCAGATCAGTATCCCATGCTTGGGGGCATGATGGTTTTCCTCTAGCCATATTCTCAATTAAGTCTCGGCCTAGATCCCACTGGATCTAGGTATGGTCGATTATCCTCCCATTCCTTGGATAGTTTTTCCTACTTGCCTCTTCGATGAGCCATATGCACATCACATATTGTAGATGTTTGATACCATATCTTCAAATATTCTACTCTATATCCACATAGTCCCCATGTTTGACTTAGCGAGTGAGAATGATTCTAGACCTCCTGTGGTAGTTCATTCTCATTTTCATCCTCCCTTAATCCTTCAATAGGAACCATCGTTCCAAGAAGAATTAAGGCCATCTTTAGACAAGTAAAGCCACTTGCCTGAAAGTCGTAGGTCCAAATTCCAATGGTTGGTTTATCTGCTACGATCTTTGTAGCTAAGCTTGATGAGCCATTAGTACCCTTGTAAAACTCTCATCGAGTATTATAACGGGTCTTCCTTAGTTTTGGATGATTTGACACTTGACCGGGAAGCATTTTTTCCACGAAAGGTCACTTCGTCATCTCTCAAAATTGAATTTCGTCATAAAGTGACACTTGTATTTTGAGGTCCACCTCCTCTTAATACTTTTTGTACCATATGTCAATTTTCGTCATGAGTAACCATCATTTACTCATGTTTTGATGGTCTCCATCGGGCCTAGTCTGTGTGGCAGTGTCACCGAGTCACCCTTGTTCAGAGCATCCACAATGAGTCACCCTTGCATTCTTGGAGTCTATTTCATGTCCCATCATATCATGTCACAGTATTCCATCCATATTTTCATACTGTTCATTCTATGTTGCCCATTTTGGCCTGCAGTCATATTGTCCCCATCCCCTCCAAAGTTGAGTCAGTCGCTGCCAGTTCAACTAGGCACTCTATGCTCTAATAATGGAAGTCATATGTTTGTCCCTCAATCCCACTTTTCCCCATTATCCCTGATGTCAGTCCATCAGTCACTTTACTATTTTCCCCCACGGTTTTTTTGAGGATCCTCATTGCCTCATCTATCGCAAGCCCTATTCTGTCAACATCGGCTCATTTATTCCAGAAGAACGGCCTAGAGGGTGGTGTATCTCAGTTCCAACTTCCATCCTTTTTTGGTGCCTTGGATCGAATAAAGGGTCTCATTATTTCCCTTTGACTTGTTCATTTCATGTTTGTGATCCATACCCTTGATGGTCCAGTGATGCAGTAGAGTGTACCATTGATTCCCGGGTGTGTGTCAGATGTTTCAGACCTTGTGAGGGGGTGGCCTTTCAGGTAGCCCCCCGCATGCCCAAATGCATACCTTCTATGCTACAGCCTCAGATGCAGTTCCGAAGAGTTGATGGGTTCAATTCCTATGATCACAGTGTCCATAACATGCATGTCTCCTCCAGATGATCCATTCAATTTTACAGATCCCTTCCTTGTTCAGTAAAGCTTCTCCAGTTGTTCTAGCCTCCCTCCCACCCATATTTTTTTAGGAAAGGGGCTTTGTATCTCATGCACTTAGATATTATTGTATTAAGTCTTGCCTCGTGTTTTTACTAGGTGCATTATTTATATGGGACACATTGTATTATTTTCTCCCTCTGTTATGCTAGCATGTCCTGTACCATTTAGCACGTACTTCATGTCCTGTAGCATTTACCATTTAGCATGTCCTCAATTTTATATGTTTTGGTGAACCATTATTTTTCTACTAAGTTATCTCGGCAGGTATGGGTATGCCTCCCCCACCTCATTGAGGTCCGGTACCACAACATAATAGGATACTTGCATTAGTCTCACCCCCTCCGTACCTATCCTGTCAAATTCAGCTTCATTGGTCTCTCTCTCTCTCTCCTTGACTCCCCTGTGTTGTCTAAGTGGTTGTGTCTTTATAATGTACTTCGGTCATACATTTTTCTCCTAACACTCATACATTGGGGGGTAATCTATTATCACCAAAAAATTGATCATCTAGCCTAATGTTCTAGATGGATCAAAGTACACCATGTAAAGCCAATTTTACCATAGTAAAATTGCTTTCACTGTGAGAAATTACTTAATAAACCACCTTTGTTAAGTAATTTATAGTTAAACCCATGAAGAATAATTAAATAAATCACTATTTACTTGATTTTCATCTAAGAATAATGAATTAAACCATTATTTTTTTAATATTCCTTGTCAAATTTGGCCCAATCATGAAAAATAAACAGATAAATCATTATTTTTCTTATTTTTCTCTAAGAATAATTTATTAATCACTAATTAATTATTATTCTTTGTTAAATTTGACTAAATCCCTTAGGAATAAATAAATAAATCCTTATTTGTTTGTTATTCCTTACCTAATTCATTGAGATGATAGATAAATCATTTATTTATTTATTATTTCTAAATAAAATTTTAAATACCTTTTCCCTCCTAAATAAATATAATAAAATATTCCAAGTGGTTATTGCAAGAATGGGATCAATAATACTTTATTATTACTCATTATTCGATGATAACTCAATATTTTGTTATAAATAGAAGGGTTTTCCATTCATTATTCACTTTTGATTATTTTCAATGTTTCACTCACTGTTGTAACTCTGATTGTTTTCATTGTCGCACACCATATTTTTTACTAGGTTTATGCATTACAGAGGAGAAAGACTCTACAAAAGCTAAAGATGTTTTAGGATAGCCAAGAACCCATCCCATAGAGGGGGACTAGTAGCACTTATTTGTTCTCTTCATAGGTGTTATTATTAAATTATTCTTTACATATTTGATTTCCATTGGATGTATTGGGATTATTACTCTTTTTTTCACCTTTTAACTATGATTGCAGCATAGATCAGATTTTTGGCAGGTTTTGTTTCTATCAATAGCTGCAGATTTACAATGTTTAGAATTCATTTCTATTGTTGAGATAGTTTGTCATCCACAATATTAAATGGGTTCTTTCATTGAGAAGAAAATGCTACAATATTGGGGTACGCATAAAGACAATTTTGATGGATGGCACAAATACAGAAGAATGATGAGGTTGCAGTTTGGTCACCCAAAAGTGTGACTAACAGAGAAATATGATGGGAGGATTGATCCATGCGATCACTTAGAAAAATGGACTGACGCTTATGGAATGGAGCCGCAACTGGAGTGGGTGCATTTATTCTGTCACACTTTGGATGTAATACCAATGAATTGGTACCTGGAAATAGAGCTCTGCCATGGCACTGAAGAGTGGGACGTTTTGAGACAGGGATTCTTGATGACATTCAGCTTTGAATATGGGTTTGAATGTATTGACAGGGCATTGCAGGAGGTTAAGACAATGATCTTCAAAATACTGCAGGATCCTTTAGACTTGATTCAACCATATTGGAGTAGCGAACTGTGTCATGCGCTGGAATTCTATAATGTGACTGTTGAAGAAGAAGAGGAGGATCCAAGGAACATTAACATCCTAGAGGTAGAAGGCCACCCCGAAGTTGAGGGGTCGGAGATAGAGAATCCAAATATCACTGTGCCACTGAAAACCCAACAGGTGAACATTAGCACAGAGGCAAAACCAAAGTTTACGAAGATAGGGGCTACTAGGATGATGCTACGGTGGACAAGCTCACTGAGTTGCTCCGTGAATATCAGGATTTTGTTTCACACAAACTTTTGGACTTGAAAGGCATCATCGACGATTTGGGAGTGATGAAAATAACTCTAAAACTGGATGCGAAGCCTGTTAAGAAGATGCCATATTGCATTAATCTCAAATACAAGGAAAAGCTCCATCTGGAGTTGGACAAGATGCTTGCAGTAGGTGTTGTTTAACCTGTTAGGTTCTTATACCAATAGGTGTCATATTTCATGATTGACTGTGGAAATGCCAAATATGATCATCCTTTCCATGCTGCAAAGGTTCCATATTTTCAAAAATCAAAAAATTTAAAAAATGTAAAGAGGGTACGCCCTAAAAGAATAATCAAAGGGCAAAAGAATGAATTGGTCAAGAAAGAAGGAAAATGAACCCCAAAGAAAAGACCAGGAAAGTGGCTAGTCAAAATGCCACTACTATCCTATTTTGTTTGCAAGCAAGTTCAGAATGTGCAATCAGTGACTTCTGTCACACTTCATGGATGGCCCAACAGCTCAATCTTGGCCTCCCCATGTTTGAATTTACTTGTTTTAGAGATAAAGAATAAAGTCTGTCCAAACAGTTCAAGCTTGGCAGACAAATAGTTAGGTAGAGAAGCAAAGGGTCTCAACAGCTAAATCTGAGCCCTTGGAAGAAATAAGGGCAGACTTAGATAGGGTGGCAGCTAAAAGAAAAGAAGAGAATCAGGGTTTGCTAGTTCAAATGCACCCAAACAAAATGAAGAAAAAATGTTAGGTGTAGCAGAATGGGTAGGTAATTTTGGTGTTGCAGAAGCAGGTTCATGAATAATATTGTCTTTTAAAGATGATTCATCTCAAAGGTATCATATCTACCTTGGAAAAATATGGTGACAAATCAGATGTTGCATGTCTAACTTCCCCTCATTCCTCTCACATAAATTACTCACTAACCTCCCCTAAAGAGATTGAGATCTGCTCAATACTCTCAAATACCCTCCATCTTCATGTAAAGATTTAAGTAAAATGACATTTTGCTTAAAGAATAAAGCCACATTTCTTGTGTAAAACATTTATCTTCTCTTAAGCCTAAGTTATCCAACTTTGCTCCTTAAAAACCCTCTCATTTCCCTAAACCTAAGTTCTTAACTCTACAACTTAGCACTTCCTCTCAAAACCCATATTAATTCCTAACATATATTATATAAATCCCTAAATGTAAAGATACATAAAAAACCCCAAAAATATTATAAATATCCCCCCCCCCCCCGCGGCTAAAGTTATGGCCATATTGTAATTTTTGTCAGGAGCTATTGATCCACCCGGGGCCAATAACAACCCTCCACGCGCTCCATCGGGATTTGTTTAACATTTGGTTAAACAAATAACCAAGGCCGCCAACATAAACCATATAATAACCCCGATAACCAAAGTTTTATACCCCGCAAAACATATAAAATGTTAATATTACGGCGGGTCCCCGTGTCATAAGCCCCGCAAAACATATAAAACGTTAATATTACGGCAGGTCCCCGTGTCATAAGCCTCCGCCAGCTCCACCCCTCCGTCAGTCGTCCGATCCGGGATTTCACATCGGACGATCCACGTCAATATCAAAGGCGCCCCAATGACCGAACGATAGGCTCCGAGAAAATGGTGGTTTTACCGTCGTACAAAGTCCATGTGTCGCCACCATGTTGTATCGTGTCCATTTGGCCCAAAACCACCATGGTACATAAAGTGGTGCGATAAAACCATAAACCACTCTCCCTTCCCACTGCTGACGTCATTGCCCACGTCAGCGCCCACGTCAGTTGCCACCTCGTCACTGTTTCGTCTGCCGTGTCCGCCACGTCAGCGCCAAGTCACCTTCCGTACCCCCGCTACCCGACAAAGATGACGTCATGCTGACATCACCCGACCAAAGCACGCCAAAAACTCGCCAAAATAAAAAAATTTGTCAAAAAGCCGTTAAACGTCGTTTTTTGTCCATTTCACTTTGTTTCTTCAGCGCGATGTTTGCATGGTTTTCAACATCCAAAACGCCATTTTTGCTACACAGTCCACCACCTGGGGAAATCAACTCCGCTGCTCGGTCCCTCAGCTCGGTCTGCCACCCACATTGTGCACCAGGTGTCCATAAAACAGGTATTTACCCAAATTCTTCTCCTAAACCCTGTTTTTCCAAGTTTTTCTTTAAAAATTGCCCGCATAACCAAATTTCGAATTAACATCACCATGCTGCCTTCAAACCTCTACATTATACTCACTGTTTTACCCATTTTTTCCAAAGAAATCTCGTGAATTGTATTTCCCTCTGCAAATTCGCCCACCAAGCTGAAATTAAACTTATTTCCGCCTGCAATTTCCACAGAAAAGCCCATAAACTATCATTTTACCATATTGTTGCTGCAAAAGCCCTAACTACAAGTTGAAAAAGTCATAAAATTTGTTGAAAATGGAGGCTCCAGTGGCCCTGAATGTTGCCCCCTTGAATGCACCACATAAGGAATTGGAGTGGATGCCCCTTGCTGACAGGGATTTCCAAATCAAGGATATGATGGGTGACAAGCCTCACCTGCAGGCCTTTTGTGAAATTAGGAATAGCTATAGAAGCAATACCGATGTCTTTGGAATTTGGGAGTCCAACATGCCCATCTACTACCTCCCTTCAGTAAATGTGTTGCCTGATCTCATCCATTTGTGTTGTGCAAATTATGACCCCACACAAAGAGCAGTTATGGCTCCATCTGGGACTGTCCTCTTCTATATTACTCCTCAATCCATAAATGAGATGCTGCAATTTAAGCCAACTCAGCCTCTGGCCCCTCTCACCATGAAATTCTTGCTTGACCAAGCTGCCAAGCTGCCCAGCTCAGAGATAACCAGAATAGCTCAATTATTCATGAGACCAGAAAGCCAGCCCACACATCCACCTCCTTTTAATCAGGTCTGGTTCAATGAAGCTGGTGTATTCATTACTGATATGATTTCATATATCTTGGGCTTCAAAACCAGTGAGCATATTGATGAAACTGTTTTAGTATTGATGTCCATATTCACTCCAGGACAGCCCCTTGTTGTCCAATATGATTATGCCACCTTCATAGCCAATAAAATCCATGAGCAATTCTTGAACTTGGACAGAGAAAGAGTGTTCAAATACACATCCTACATATATCATTTGCTCCTGTACTATCAACCTGATAGTTTCCAAATTCCTTTTAGAAAGTTGGATCTCAAAGGAGAAAGAAGGTCTATCATCTTCTGGACCTCAGTATTCCATGAAGTCCATAACTCCCCTTATACATATTGTGAGTTCATTGACCTTTTCATATATCCAGCCACTTCTTTGTTGATGATAACTCCTCCTGCGAGGCTCTCTGTTGAAATGCAGAAAATTTTACATCTCTCAAATGACTACAGCATTGGTGACTAGTATTTTTACCAAAATCACACAGTGATTAGAATTTATGGCTGTGAACTATCCCCCTACAAGTTGCCGAAGTATGTCCCTATGAGACTATTTGCCCTGGAATACTTTAGGCAATTTATTAGTTCAGATTTGACTCATTTCTATGGAGCTGGGAAAAAGGCATAGCTCAAGATAAGAAATCAATTGGGCCCTTTTATCTTCAATAAAAGGGAAGCCTGGGAAGAGGCTGATAAGATTTTAAAGGATCAACTTATGCTGAAACAAAGCTTTCATTGGTCACCATATGACCCTGAACATTTCATAAGTTATAGAAAAGTCAAAAACAAGCTCACAGGATATGTTCACCACAAAATCCCTGAAATTCAACAATATTCCAACCAACGAGAATGGATAGAAGTCACATTCGTTGAAGAGATCACTGAAGAAGAAAGATTGGAAAAAGAAATGAAAGAGCTTGAAAAAACACTTGACCTGGACTCTTTTGGACAGGTCCCTTTCAAATTGCCTCAACACATTGGAGCGGGCACATCATCTGCTACAAGTTCACAACAACCTGCACAAGAAAGTACTCCACCTGCAAGGACATCCAAACGCAAAGAAGTGCTGCATTCAGAGTAGGAAACAATGGCAGACCAGCCAGATGCATCAAAGGGGCAAGGTCCTTCAACACAAATATAGGTACCTGAAATCCCTGTGTTACAAACTCCTCTCAATGAGGAAAGAGCCAAGAAAAGAGACAGGCAGGAAGACACACCTATAAGTGGATCAGCATAATAGCAAGGGGAAAAGAGGCAAAGGTTAAATCCTTACTTTCAAGAGGAACTCTTGGGAGAGACAATAGGCAACCTGAGAGGTGAGGGAAGAACTGAACAACAGACTCCTCCAGTTTTGGAGACATCAACTAGCTCATATCAACAAGAGCTAGAGAGGCAGCATAATGCGGAGGTTACATCCACCAGGCCACAGAGCAAACAACAGAGCAAGCAAGGCTTGGATATCAAGAAAGCCTTTACTGAAATAAAGACTAGAAATGAGCCAGTAAGGATCAAACTTTATAATCAATTGCTAAGAATGGCCCCCACAAATCAACAAATGCTAATGGCAGCCTATGATATTCAAGAAGGGAAAATGACCCTTAGTCACTTCAGGCCCACAATGCAACAGCCACAGTTAGCTGCTAATTATATCAGGACCAATATCGAAGTTCTCTCTAAAGACATCCACCCAATGGACCAGATTGAATTACATAAACAAACCGTAGAAATGGTGTACTCCACCTTGGAAGACAAAGCATTATTAGCTCACAAATTGCAAAATTCATTACATAACACCTCTGCCCAATTAGAGTTGGAAAAGGCCTCCTCATTAGCCAAGGATAATAGGATCAAATCCTTGGAGGAAATTATTATTGAGCTGGGACATGATCCCAAGGATCCCAAAGGTATCCAGGCATTAATAAAAAAGAAAGAAGAAGATATTGCAGCCCTCAGAAAGCAATTGAAGCTACCGATTACAATGCACCCACAAACCACAGAAGTTGCACAGCAGAAAGAAGAGGAGGACATGGTGGGTTTACTGATGAGGATGAATGAGAGATTGGCAGAAACAGAGAAGGCATTGGAGGAAGCACTACAAGGAAAACAGGGAGAGTTGGCCTCTCAGCCATCTCAAACAGCTCCAATTGTTACAACTGCTCCTTCTACAGTCACAACAGCAGTCCCTCCTACTGATCTGGCATCAACAGCACCAAGCACTACATCAACAACAACAGCAACAACAACAGTACCAGATACCAGCATGAGCATGGAAAAGATGATGAAGGAAATAAAAGAGTTAGAACTCCAGATGGCAGAACTGAAGGAAGCCAAAGAAAAACTGGCCAAGTTAGAGGTAAGCTATGATAAATCCAAAATAACTGTGGCTGAAAAAACAAGAGAGGTAAAGGCCTTGGAAAATAAGGTAAAATCCTTGGAGAAAGATCTTACTCTTCATAAAACTCTATCAGAAATCAAAACAATTTTGTGGACTAAAATTGGCCAGTCCATCACTGATCAATGGAGATCAATACAGACTATCCATGAGCAAATTGAACTAATAGAAATGGCCCAAATAGAGATTCAAAAGGCTAGGACATTATTGGGAAACATGCCCGAGCAGGCCAACAGATTAATCAATTTTTTGAACACTCACACCAAAGAAGAACTGGCAGCTCTAGATATCAGGGACAGAACAAGCACCATTTTGACAGTTAAAAGGGTGTTGACTATGAGGAATTTTATACAAAATCTGGAGAGAAAGTGTCAAGAAATGCAGATAGAGATAAATGCTTTTACAGCAAAGTTTACAGTCTTGCAGCAAAAGGGTCTTCCCAATTTGTTAACCAGCAATCAAAGACTGTTGACACATGAACAATATGCTCACAGGGTGAATACCTATGTTACCAATCAGATCACAGCATCATCAAGCACTTTAAAAGACACGGTACCTCCCTCTGGACAGAGCTTATATGACAAGTTGGAAAATATGTTCTATATCGAGCATGAAATAACACATCTTTTTGAAGTCCAACCCAATTACTACAGGTATACTGAAGCTGATGAAACATTAATAAAACTACAAAGACACCAGTTGCCAACAGACCAATGGTGGCAGGGCATGTTAGAGGTTTTACCAAGGTAGTTTTGGTTCTCTTTCTTTTGATCATCTGCATTTAATCAAATTCAATGTACGTGCCACACATCATGAGAATGAAAACAACAGAAAAAGGAAGTCACGCCAGAACACATTAAAGCGGAATCAGGCGCAGATGAAAAGGCCGAGACAGCAACGCAGGAACACAAATTAAAGAGACAGCTACTAGCCGACATGTTGAGTTAAAAAGTCAAATATATCAGACCACCTAAGGCAGACATTACAGCGAAAGCTATTCCTACATTCATTGCACTCTATTTTCAATGTCATTTACTTTCTTTGAAGAAGTAGATGGATAAAGTTATTGCTTGATATTTTCTCTATGAGATATTTTGTAACTCTTTTTGTATAAATACCTCCTCTAGAAATGTAATGAGGGTTGGTTGGTGAATATCATTCTGGACATGCGCTGTAAATTTTGAGAACCTTTCTGAATAAAGATCGTTGGAATGCTTTGCTAATCAACTCTCTAGTTATGGAATTGATGGCTGAAGCCCATGTTGCAGAATTCTCGTATTACCTCATGGATCAATAAGTCTTTTTAACTCTTGTTTTACTGTTCCTGTGTTTTATATATCATATATATATCATGTTCTAAATTGCATGAAAAAAGAATAGCCCAGAATTTACTTTGTTGTACTCTGTGTTCAATTCCTATCAATTTTTATGTTTTCTTCAGGACTAGCATAGGCAGGAATTCTTGACTGCTCCTGTCTCCCTGGTTCTTGCACCCTGAATACAATTAAGGAATTCTTAACTGCTCCTTGGTAATATTCATACACTTTCCCTCTGTTAGCATAATGAAAGATTCTCAATTGTCTTTCATTCCCTGACTCCATGTCATCTTATTCCAGCCTGAAAATTGTTCCATGTTTAATTATCTTGCTCTGTAGTTCCTCCTTTTGCCTAAGAAACCATACCCAGAAATTCATTTTTATTGACTCCATTAACCCAATGGTCTGAACTTCTCATACTTTGCAGCTCCATTTTATTGAATTTCACCTTCCAAACACCAAACAAATACCTGTACTTCATAACTAGCCTAACATATAGCAAAACAAAGCTAAATTATAAAGAGAGAGCCCTCTCTAGTTGTAGATTGGCTAGAATCTATAGCTAAAAGATTGGTTAGTGGTTACCTCGGCCGTATTCCTTTTTCTCAAATCTTTTGGGGAACATCCGAAGTGATAACATCATTGGCGACTCCACTGGGGAACTGAATGACTGTGTTTGTTACTACTGTTTATTTCCTAAAGCTACAGATGGAGCCTAAAGTTAGCCAGGCAACTTTCGAAACTGTTTTTGCTTTGCATTTTCAGGAGTAAATAAAAGCTGCTTCAGTCTATCTCCACTCTAGCTTTAGGCTTTAAACAGTTGTCTCCAAAATTTGATCAGTTTCCTTTGGTTTCAAAAGGATCTTCAGGAAATTTCAAAGTTCCTATAATTCATAATTTCCTAGGAAAATATCTTCAAAACTTGTGTTCTTCAAATATTTTCCGAAAATACCAAAACAGATTTAGAAGCTGGCTCCAAAGAAAAAAGTTCGTTACACTAGATCAAATCCAGATCCTAATCCTCTAGCTATTGGTGAAAATCCTAACTTGATCTCTAAGAATCTTAAAAGACAAGAAAGTCTAGAAAATTCTGCTGATTTAAACCTTGGTGTACTTCAGCAAAACCTAACCCAATCGCCTCCTGGAAAAGCAGCAGTCCTTTCTACTATTGTTGCAGCTTCTTCTAGTTTACCATCATCACTTCAAAGCACCTCTTCCACTCCTCCATCCACTCTGTTTATCTCAGTGTTATCCTTGTGCTTCCAGCTGTCCCATTTATACCTATAAATATGGCAAACCGATATGCTCCTCTGCAGTTGCCTACAAATCCAGGGGCTATGCCTCAAGATTATCAAAGCAAAATCACCTGTACTGGCTCCTACACAGCACAACAACATACTAAGAAAATGATGGACTACTTTGAGAACTATGAAATTGATGATAACGATGTCAGGATGAAAATTTTTGTTCAAAGTTTAACCGGTGATGTGAGGACCTGGTTTAGGGCACTTATTACAAACACAATTGCTGATACGAATGCCCTTTACCAAACCTTTTTGAACAGATGGGAAAAGAAGAAGGACCCATTACATATCCTATTAGAGTATGAAAGCTTAAAAAGAGGCCCACAAGAAACTGTCCAAGACTACTATGCTAGATTCAATAACGTGTACAATGCTATCCCTCAAAACCTTAGACCTCCACCAAACTTAGCCTTGATCAAATTCCCTGATGGATTTGATTCTGACATGGCATATCAACTAAGGGAAAGAGCTCTTCCAAGCTTAGAAGACATGCAGAGCATAGCTGTTAGTGTGGAGGCCAACTTGATCTCTAAAAGAGCTCGAGCTAGAGCTGAAAGGAGGACTCCCTTCAAAGAAGATCCTTCAGCATTTGAGCAAAAACTAGATGCAATTATCAAAGGAATGGATAGACTGGGTGATAGAGTGGAAACCATTGAAAGAAAATCCTCTTGGGAAGGTCAACCAAGTAACACCACTAGAAATCCAAACTTTAGAAAAAATCGAAATCCTAACACCGGGAAAGCTGACCCTGATCAAAATATCAGACCTCCATTTCAAGAAAACTATGTTGAGGCTTCAAACTCTATTGAGCCAACAGAGGATGCTCAATTCAACCTAATGGGTCTAAACAGTGAACAACAAATTTTTTTAACACAATATGACCAAGAAGCTCATAATTTCAACCAATTCCAAACCAAATCGGGAGAATCATTTGATTTCAGAGAGGGATATGATGCAGCTGTCTATGAGGTCCATAAACAATACAAATTGAGAAGCAGAACGGTAGATGTTCCTGAACCCAGCAAGCTGAAAGATACCAAGCAACCAAAAAAATCAAAGGATAAAACTGCCCTGACAGAACTCCCTGCTAAAACAGACCTCAACCCAAAAGAACCTACGGTTGAGGACATATCAGACTTACAGCCCTTAAAAAATCAGCCATCCACCTCCTTTCCTCCAAAAGAAAATGTAAACAGCTCTCCTGAAAATAATTTCAAAGCAGATTTAGTTCATAACAGCACTCATGATGAAGAAAAAACCACTGAAAACACAGCAAAAAAGGAAAACCTTGCTGCCCGGAATACAAAAATTCAAGTGGAAAAACCTTTCAACCTAGAAACAGAAATAGGCAAGTTAAAAATAGCCATTCCACTGTCTGAATTGGCTAAACATGAGGTTTATAGGGAACAAATCAGCAGGTCACTTCAAATATCAGAGAATAGAGATGCGGTGAATGTCTTAGATGACCAACCAGAATTGATTTTTGGTCCTGAGGTAAATGGTAAAATAGTAGATGGAGGAGTCCCTCCATTCTATGTAAGCTTAAACATTCATGACAAAGTGCTACATAATGCAATGTTTGATTCGAGAGCTTCCCATAATCTGATGCCTAAGTCTGTGATGGAAAGATTGGACCTAGATATCACAAGGCCATACAAAGACTTGTTCTCATTCGATTCTAGTCAGGTCAGGTGTCTAGGCCTAATCAAAGATTTATGTGTATCTCTGGTACAATACCCTGCCAAGACTATTTTAATGGATGTAGTGGTAGCCGATATCCCGCCAAAGTATGGAATGCTTTTATCTAGATCTTGGGGTGCAAAACTCCAAGGATCTTTGCAGCTAGACATGTCCTATGCCACCACTTCAGTCTTTGGCCAGCCAAAGAGATTGTATAGGGAAACATTGATGAAGTATGTGGTCATCAGTCAAGAGAAACCCCAAAACTTTCCCATTTATTCCATGCATTCAGATATGGATTCGTTTATCTTATACAATGCTGAAATGTGTCCCAAAACTGATGACAAGGCTCTAGAATCAGCACAAGGAAGAAGTATTAATGAAGAATCCACTGCTCAAGATCTAAAAATTGTTGAAGTAATTGATGAAACGAATACACAAGGCAAACCATATGAGTTACAAAATCCAAATCTACCCATTAAGACAGTTTCCAAAACTCCTCATCCTAGTGGTAATCAAGAAATCTTATGGTATCTAGAATTTGATGGGTCAGTGAATAAATTAGGAGCAAGGGCAGGGATTTGGATACACAATATGCAAAATGATCATGCTGAAGGACATGCATATAGGCTGAATTTTAGATGTACAAACAATATGGCCGAATATGAGGCCCTTTTGCTGGGACTCAAACTGATTAGAAGTCTAGGGGCAACTAAAGTTTCAATTCTAGGGGACTCAGATTTGATTATCCAACAGATGAAGGGGAACTTTGTTACAAATGATCTCAGGCTGAGAGCTTACAGAGGGGCAGCAATGGAAATACTCAATAGCTTTCTAGAGTCTCAGCTAACCAAAATTCCGAGAAACCACAATTTACATGCTCACAGTTTGGCAACATTTGCCAGCACTTGTAAGCTGCCATTCGAGCCCAACCATCACTTTACTGCTGAGATTAAACACAGACCTGTTGTTCCAGACAATGTTAAAAATTGGCAGGTGTTTGAAAATGACACACAAATTAATAATTTCTTGACTTTGAAAGAGGAATTCTCAAGCACAAACATAGATACAAGTACCATTTGTGAAGAACAGCAAATAGACAAAATTTAAAAAACATACATCAACTGAAACAGCAAATCAGATTTTGCATCCAACCATCTTTACTAGCAAAAATTTACAAGAGTTGAAGCAAATGGATTTTGATGAAATTGCTGAGGGAGAATCTGAAGTAATTGAGTTGAAGGATAATTTTTTGTCCACGAGCTTGACTCCTTTGGAAGATATTTTTGATTCAAATGATATACCAAGAAAGCCAAAAATGCAGCTCTTGAACGCAGAAATTAAGGACTGTAATATTGGAACTGCACAAAATACTAAGATGGTAAAATTGTCCAAAGCCTTGCCTCCAGACCAAAAACTGAAATATATTGAGCTGTTTAAAGAGTTTCAAGATGTTTTTGCATGGAGCTATGAGGACCTCAAGTCCTATGATACTTCAGTGATCCAGCATACAATACCCTTAAAAGAAAATCAAAAACCTTTTAAACAAAAGCTTAGAAGGGTGAATCCTGTCCTCCTTCCCCTTATTGAAAAGGAAGTCAAAAGAATGTACCAAGCTGGAATAATTGCACCTATTAGATTCTCAGAATGGATTTCAAATCTAGTGCCCACTAGGAAGAAAACGAGAGAGATAAGACTGTGTGTTGACTTAAGAAATCTAAATAAAGTCTCTCTCAAAGACCACTACCCCTTACCAAAGATGGATCACATTTTACAAAGGGTAGTGGGAGCTTCTAGGATTTCACTGTTAGATGGGTTCTCAGGCTTTAATCAGATTCTAGTTCACCCGGATGATCAAGATAAAACTGCCTTTACAACACCTTGGGGAACTTTCAAATATGTAAAAATGCCTTTTGGACTTAAAAATGCAGGGGCAACATTTCAGTGAGCAATGGACATAGCCTTTGCAAAATAGATCCATGATTTCCTAGTCATATATCTTGATGACCTCACTGCTTTTTCAAAATCAGATCAAGAATATTTAGAACATCTCAGACAAGTGTTCCTAATTTGCAGAAAATATGGCATATCATTGAACCCAAAGAAATCATTGTTTGGCCTAGAAGAAGGCAAACTCTTAGGTCACATAATCTCAAAAGATGGCATTAGAATCGACCCAGACAGAATACAAGCTATCCTCCAAGTGCGTCACCCAAGAAATATCAAAGAATTGCAGGCTTTTCTCGGAAAAATCAATTTTCTAAGAAGATTCATTCCCAACTTGGCTGAACTAATAAGATTGTTGAATAATATGTTGAAGAAAGATTCCAAATTCAAATGGACCATAGAAGCCAAGCAAGCTTTCGAAGATATCAAACTAGCCTTAACTAAAACACCGCTCCTCACAAGCCCAAAATTTGATAGAGACTTCATAATTTTTTCCTTTGCATCTGAGCATACTATTGTTGTTGTCCTATTGCAAAAGGATGATCAAGGATGTGAGAAGCCCATTGCTTTCTTCAGCAAAGCACTTAGAGATGCACCACTCAAATATCAAATCATGGAAAAACAAGCTTATGCCCTTGTAAAGGCCATCAAGGATTTCAGAGTTTATATCTTGTACTCTCATGTGATAGCTTATGTCCCAAATGTCGTGGTCAAAGACATTCTAACTCAAGAAGGACTTGAAGGTAAAAGAGGCAAATGGATAGCTAACATCCTGGAATATGACATTGAAATTAAACCAACAAAGCTGATAAAAGGACAAGGATTACCTAAACTTATGACTGAAACCAATTTTCAAGCCCTTGACATCAATGAACTGGATAACGAACAGGAGATGGCGACTCCACAGATCAATCAAGCCTTTTTACAATCACCTTGGTATGCTGATAAAATTTATATATTGTTAAACCTGCAGGCTCCTCCAGGGTTATCCAGAACTAAAAAGAGATTCTTTAAAATGAAAGCTTCGAAGTTTTGTATTCTAGACAATGTTTTATTTTGGAAAAATCGTGAAGGTATTTTGCTGAATTGCCTAACATAGGATGAAACTGACAAAGTACTCAAGGAATTTCATGCAGGGGACTGTGGTGGACATTTATATTGGAAGTCAACAGCTAATAAAATCCTAAGAGCTAGTTTTTATTGGCCCTCCCTGTTTGTTGATGAAAAGAAGTTTGTAGTTTCTTGCCATAAATGTCAAATCTTTGAAGGCAAGAGAAAATTGTTACCATTACCCCTAAAACCCATTTCCACTGAGAGACCATTTCAACAATGGGGTTTAGATTTCATTGGAGAAATTCACCCTTCCTCTTCTAGCCAACATAAGTGGATTTTAACTGCCACGGACTATTTTACCAAGTGGGTAGAATCCATCCCTTGTAGGCAAGCCAATGACTCAATCATCATGCAATTCTTAGAAACCAATATTCTTTCTAGATTTAGTTGTCCGGAAAAGATAATAACTGACAATGTTGTTGCCTTTAAATCTAAAAGAATGATCAATTTTTGTCACAAGTATCACATTACCTTGGGCCACTCCACAGCCTATTACCCTAAAGGTAATGTTCTAGCTGAATCATCCAACAAAAGCTTGATCAACATCATAAAGAAAATATTGGAGGAAAATAAGAAGAATTGGCACAAAAAGCTTATTAATGCACTATGGGCAGACAGGTTGACCAAAAAAACATCTATTGGAACAAGCCCCTATGAGTTGGTTTATGGCATGGAGGCTATATTCCCTTCATCTTTGGGAATCCCTGTGATAAAATTGCTGCAAGAAATAGAGACAGAACCCAATGATATTCAGAGAAGAATCAATCAAATAATTCATTTACAGCAGACTAGAGAGGAAGTGTATCAAAGAACTCATATTCTACAAGAGAAAATTAAGACGATTTTTGAAAAAAGGACAAATGCAGAGGACTTATTCATAGGAGATAGAGTGCTAAAGTGGGATTCCAGAAGGGAAGATAAGGGAAAACATGGCAAATTTGATTTCCTATGGAAAGGACCTTTTTCTATTCAGGCTGTGCAAGGAAACAACACCTACTTTTTTAGAAGCCTGGATGGTATAGAAGCAGAGGATGGGCCAGTCAATGGGCGGATGCTCAAACATTATTTTGATCCACTTTGAGTGAGATGAGAGGACTGTATTTTGTACATAATAGTGTCTATTTTCTGCAGTTTTTTATAGCAATAAGATAGGGAATAAGATGCAGCAAATTTTGAGAAAAGGCAAGGATCTGTGCCACCTTTTTGTATGATATTTTGAGTCTATTGGAAGACTTAAGGAAGAGGACTTGGGAGCTATAAAAATGATAACAAATACTCAGACAAACTATCAAGGACAGAGCTATAATTCTGTTCAAATCAGCTCATGAGAAATGTATATATGCCACAAAGATACAGTTTTGTTTGTTTATAGAAAAAGGAAATTTCAGGTTACAGCAAGAGTTGAATATAAGGCCATCTGACCTGCTGTTCTTGGCTTTTCATCTGGAAAAGCCATCCCCAAGTGGAGCCACTGTTACGTTCCTATACCAATAGGTGTCATATTTCATAATTGACTGTGGAAATGCCAAATATGATCATCCTTTCAATGCTGCAAAGGTTCCATATTTTTAAAAATCAAAAAATTTAAAAAATGTAAAGAGGGTATGCCCTAAAAGAATAATCAAAGGGCCAAAGAATGAATTGGTCAAGAAAGAAGGAAAATGAAACCCAAAGAAAAGACCGGGAAAGTGGATAGTCAAAATGCCACTACTATCCTATTTTGTTTGCAAGCAAGTTCAGAATGTGCAATCAGTGACTTCTGTCACACTTCATGGATGGCCCAACAACTCAATCTTGGCCTCCCCATGTTTGAATTTACTTGTTTTAGAGATAAAGAATAAAGTCTGTCCAAATAGTTCAAGCTTGGCAGACAAATAGTTAGGTAGAGAAGCAAAGGGGCTCAACAGCTAAATCTGAGCCCTTGGAAGAAATAAGGGCAGACTTAGATAGGGTGGTAGCTAAAATAAAAGAAGAGAATCAGCGTTTGCTAGTTCAAATGCACCCAAACAAAATGAAGAAAAAATGTTAGGTGTAGCAGAATGGGTAGGTAATTTTGGTGTTGCAAAAGCAGGTTCATGAATAACATTGTCTTTTAAAGATGATTCATCTTAAAGGCATTATATCTACCTTGGCAAAATATGGTGACAAATCAGATGTTGCATGTCTAACTTCTCCTCATTCCTCTCACAGAAATTACTCACTAACCTCCCCTAAAGAGATTGAGATCTGCTCAATACTCTCAAATACCCTCCATCTTCATGTAAAGATTTAAGTAAAATGACATTTTGCTTAAAGAATAAAGCCACATTTCTTGTGTAAAACATTTATCTTCTCTTAAGCCTAAGTTATCCAACTTTGCTGCTTAAAAACCCTCTCATTTCCCTAAGCCTAAGTTCTTAACTCTACAACTTAGCACTTCCTCTCAAAACCCATATTAATTCCTAACATATATTATATAAATCCCTAAACTAAACTTCTCCCCCTACTATGTAAAGATACATAAAAAATCCCAAAAATATTATAAATACCCCCCCCCCCCCCCCGCGGCTAAAGTTATGGCCATATTGTAATTTTTGTCGGGAGCTATTGATCCACCCGGGGCCAATAACAACCCTCCACGTGCTCCATCGGGATTTGTTTAACATTTGGTTAAACAAATAACCAAGTCCGCCAACATAAACCATATAATAACCCCAATAACAAAAGTTTTATACCCAGAAAAACATATAAAACGTTAATATTACGGCGGGTCCCCGTGTCATAAGCCCCACAAAACATATAAAATGTTAATATTACGGAGGGTCCTCGTGTCATAAGCTGCCACCAGCTCCACCCCTCCGTCAGTCGTCCGATCCGGGATTTCCCATCGGACGATCCACGTCGATATCGGAGGCGCCCCGATGACCGAACGATAGGCTCCGGGAAAACAGTGGTTTTACCGTCGTACAAAGTCCACGTGTCGCCACCATGTTGTATCGCGTCCGTTTGGCCCAAAACCACCATGGTACATAAAGCGGTGCAATAAAACCATAAACCACTCTCCCTTCCTGCCGCTGACGTCAGCACCCACGTCATTGCCCACGTCAGCGCCCATGTCAGCTGCCACCTCGTCACTATTTCGTCCGTCGTGTCCGCCACATTAGCACCAAGTCACCTTCCGCACCCCCGCTACCTGACAAAGATGACATCATGCTAATGTCACCCGACCAAAGCGCGCCAAAAACCTACCAAAATAAAAAAATTTGTCAAAAAACCGTTAAACGTCGTTTTTTTTCCATTTCACTTTGTTTCTTCTGCGCGATGTTTGCATGGTTTTCAACGTCCAAAACACCATTTTTGCTGCATAGTCCACCACCCGGGGAAATCAACTCCGCTGCTCGGTCCCCCAGCTTGATCTACCACCCACATTGTGCACCAGGCGTCCATAAAACAGGTATTTACCCAAATTCTTCTCCTAAACCCTGTTTTTCCAAGTTTTTCTTTAAAAATTGCCCACAGAACCAAATTTATAATTAACATCACCGTGCTGCCTTCAAACCTCTGCATTATACTCACTATTTTACCCATTGTTTCCAAAGAAATCCCATGAATAGTATTTCCCTCTGCAAATTCACCCACCAAGCTGAAATTAAAATTATTTCCGCTTGCAATTTCCATAGAAAAGCCCATAAACTATCATTTTACCATATTGTTGCTGCAAAAGCCCTAACTACAAGTTGAAAAAGTCATAAAATTTGTTGAAAATGGAGGCTCCAGTGGCCCTGAATGTTGCCCCCTTGAATGCACCACATAAGGAATTGGAGTGGATGCCCCTTGCTGACAAGGATTTCAAATCAAGGATATGATGGGTGACAAGCCTCACCTGCAGGCCTTTTGTGAAATTAGGAATAGCTATAGAAGCAATACCGATGTCTTTGGAATTTGGGAGTCCAACATGCCCATCTACTACCTCCCTTTAGTAAATGTGCTGCCTGATCTCATCCATTTGTGTTGTGAAAATTATGACCCCACACAAAGAGCAGTTATGGCTCCATCTGGGATGGTCCTCTTCTATATTACTCCTCAATCCATAAACGAGATGTTGCAATTTAAGCCAACTCAGCCTCTGGCCCCTCTCACCATAAAATTCTTGCTTGACCAAGCTGCCCAACTCAGAGATAACCAGAATAGCTCAATTATTCATGAGACCAGAAAGCCAGCCCACACATCCACCTCCTTTTAATCAGGTCTGGTTTAATTAAGCTGGTGTATTCATTATTGATATGATTTCATATATCTTGGGCTTCAAAACCAGTGAGCGTATTGATGAAACTGTTTTAGTATTGATGTCCATATTCACTCCAGGACAACCCCCTGCTGTCCAATATGATTATGCCACCTCCATAGCCAATAAAATCCATGAGCAATTCATGAACTTGGATAGAGAAAGAGTGTTCAAATACACATCCTACATATATCATTTGTTGTTGTACTATCAACCTGATAGTTTCCAAATTCCTCTTAGAAAGTTGGATCTCAAAGGAGAAAGGAGGTTTGTCATATTCTGGACCTCAGTATTCCATGAAGTCCATAACTCCCCTTATACATATTGTGAGTTCATTGACCTGTTCATATATCCAGCCACTTCTTTGTTGATGATAACTCCTCCTGCCAGGCTCTCTGCTGAAATGCAGAAAATTTTGCATCTCTCAAAGGACTACAGCATTGGTGACTGGTATTTTTACCAAAATCACACAGTGATCAGAATTTATGGCTGTGAACTATCCCCCTACAAGCTGCCGAAGTATGTCCCTATGAGACTATTTGCCCTGGAATACTTTAGGCAATTTATTAGTTCAGATTTGACTCATTTCTATGGAGCTAGGAAAAAGGCACAGCTCAAGATAAGAAATCAATTGGGCCCTTTTATCTTCAATAAAAGGGAAGCCTGGGAAGAGGCCGATAAGATTTTAAAGGATCAACTTATGTTGAAACAAAGCTTTCATTGGTCACCATATGACCCTGAACATTTCATAAGTTATAGAAAAGTCAAAAACAAGCTTACAGGATATGTTCACCACAAAATCCCTGAAATTCAACAATATGCCAACCAACAAGAATGGATAGAAGGCACATTAGTTGAAGAGATCACTGAAGAAGAAAGATTGGAAAAAGAAATGAAAGAGCTTGAAAAAACACTTGACCTAGACTCTTTTGGACAGGTCCCTTTCAAATTGCCTCAACACATTGGAGCGGGCACATCATCTGCTACAACTTCACAATAGCCTTCCCAAGAAAGCACTCCACCTGCAAGGACATCCAAAGGCAAAGAAGTGCTGCATTTAGAGCAGGAAACAATGGCAGACTAGCCAGATGCATCAAAGGGGCAAGGCCCTTCAACACAAACATAGGTACCTGAAATCCTTGTGTTACAAACTCCTCTCAATGAGGAAAGATCCAAGAAAAGAGTAGGCAGGAAGACACACCTATAAGTGGATCAGAAGAACAGCAAGGGGAAAAGAGGCAAAGGTTAAATCCTTACTCTGAAGAGGAAATCTTGGGAGAGACAACAGGCAACTTGATAGGTGAGGGAAGAACTAAACAACAGACTCCTCCAATTTTGGAGACATCAACTAGCTCATATCAGCAAGAGCTAGAGAGGCAGCATAGTGCGAAGGTTACATCCACTAGGCCACAGAGCAAACAAGAGAGCAAGCAAGGCTCAGATATCAAGAAAACCTTTACTGAAATAAAAACTAGAAATGAGCCAGTAAGGATCCAACTTCATAATCAATTGCTAAGAATTTCCCCCACAAATCAACAAAGGCTAATGGAAACCTATGATATTCAAGAAGGGAAAATGACCCTTAGTCACTTCAGGCCCACAATGCAGTAGCCACAGTCAGTTTCTGATTATATCAGGACCAATCTCGAAGTTCTCTCTAAAGACATCCACCCAATGGACCAGATTGAATTACATAAACAAATCGGAGAAATGGTGTACTCCACCTTGGCAGACAAAGCATTATTAGCTCACAAATTGCAAAATTCATGACATAACACCTCTGCCCAATTAGAGTTGTGTTGTGGGGGAAAATGCCTATGCAGGACGATCCTATCCACCTAAGGTGTGACAATGCCTTAGCAACAAACAGAAACAGCTATTCTAGTATTCTTCCTTTATGAATTAAGAATGAAGAGAGATGGATGGACTAACCGGTGTCTTCCATTTGTCCCTCGATCCGGTTTCTCTTCTCTTTGAGAGTTCCCAGCTACTTTCCTTCTCGCTCGCCCAGCTTCAACAGGTTTCTGCAAGATCACAAGAAGAGAACACTACACAAAGACATAGATTCATATTCATAACTAGTTCAGGATTAGAAATAAACTAAATACACTAATGCAATCATACATCAAAGACACATCAGCATATAGGAGAAACCAAGATAGTTTTATTGATGAATAACAAGGTTCAGGAAGAGATACAACCCAGAGGGCTCCAATCCAGCATCTCCTTCCTAGCAAATGAAATTCCTATCTTCACCTTCCTTCAAAGCATTAAGCACCCAATGATTCCAATCTCAAACCAACAGCAATTCTTTGCAATAACAAAATTCCAGCCTCCAGATCTCATGGAGGAGAGATCCATATATAGATGTTTGGAGAGAGGATGAGTCAGCTTGAGATCTGACTAGTGTCCTCTCCCTCTGTCAGTTCTTGCTTCCACTTGGAGACTAAGAGCCTCTTACTCATCACTAGTCGAATTCCTTGAGGCAAGTGTCATTGGAGAAGATTCTGGAAGCTTCCAGGGTCTTTCCACCTCGTTGAATGAACTTGCCATTTGTCACTTCCCGCTCAGTGCACCCTGGTAGTGCTTCTACCTGCGTTGCAGTTCACCTAGCCAGTGTAACTTCTGCATTTCAGCGTAGACAGCTAGTGGAGCCTCTGAATTGATCCTGAATTGACTTGTTTTTGAGCAGTTTCTGGTGGAGAACTTCTGTGAATTGTTGTGGTTTGTTAGCCTTGTTCCTCTAGGGGTAGGAACAACATTCAGGTTAGGTGAAGCATACCCAGGATAAGATGGAATCGCCTGAGCAGTGGGTCTTTGCATACCAGCACAATGTATTTGATGCTGGCAACTTTGACAAGGTTGATGGGCATAACCAATATAATATGGTTGTTGATAACCACTTTGGAAATGTGATTGCCCATTACTTTCAAAGACTTGTTGCTCAGGTCCTTGATATGATTGCTGGAGGGGGGGTTGTTGAGTTTGAACCAGCTCTGGTTGTTGAACCATTTGTTGTTGACCAATACTGGATGATTGACCAAGATGAGGAGTCACAGTACTTGTTTGATCCTGAGTCGCTCCATATAAGGAGGCACTAACCTGAGGTTGTGATTGAGTCGTTGAGACAAGAGGCTGTTGTATTACAACATGAGGTTGTTGGGGTTGACAGACAACAGGTAGCGCTTGTACTTGCGACGCAGTCACCATAGCAGGTATAGTGGGAATATTCGACACAGGGTGGACTGGTTACATTGAATATACAACCCTTGGTTGCTGAGGCAGTATTGGTACCCAACCGCTGGATGTAATTCCAGTTTGACCTGAATTTTGTTGTAAACTCCCATACGGTTGTTCTCCGAGAGGCAGGGAAAATTTTAATAACCCCCCCTAAATTTATAAATATAATAAATGGGCGAATCTCCATGGTATATAGGAAAAATGGAAGGCGATTTTATCAATAATATAATATGTATATATAATTTTTTGGCGAATCTCTCACCAGGCATGGCGAATATTTTACTCAATTATCAAATCTTGTAAGATCTTGGCGAGTCTTTCACTAAATAATAAAACTTTGTAAAGTCCTAGTGAATCTTAGCATAGGCTACATGCTGGTTTAATTCCCACATTTAAATAGGCTACATTCCATGTGAATACCATGGGTCAATACCATGTGTAATTTTGGTGAATACCATGGGTCAATACCATGTGCCATTTTTATTTTTATTCATTCTAATATTAGGGTTAATAATGGTTTTTTGCATGGTATTAATAACAATCTAGTCCATGGTATTTGTCCCATAGTATTTTGGCCATAGGTTTCACCTAAATATAACCCATTTTTTAAGCGTTCGTAAATATAAGGTGACTTATGGAGTAAATATAAAAAAAATGTTTTATTTGTTTACCATACCTCTCGTTTATTTATATTTTTATTAATTTACCATACCTCTTTTACAAATATGGTATTTGGCCCATAGGATTCACTTAAATAAAACCTCTTTCTTAGCCTTCATAAATAGAACGAGGGTTATGGACTAAATATAAAAAAAAGGTTTTATTTATTTACGATACGTCTAGTTTATTTATATTTTTATTTATTTACCATACCTTTTGAGTAAGTATAAAAAGATGTTTTATTTATTTACCATACCTCCACTTTACTTATATTTTTATTTGTTTACACCCTTACATGTATATAAGGTGAATTATGGAGTAAATATAAAAAATGTTTTATTTATTTACCATACCTCTCATTTATTTATATTTTTATTAATTTACCATACCTCTTTTATAAATATGGTATTTGGCCCATAGGATTCACTTAAGTAACACCTATTCTTGAAAATGGGCGAATGGATTCAGTTAAATAAAACCTATTCTTGAAAATGGACAAATGGAAGGTTGTAAGTCCTAATTTCAAGGGCTAAATTTACCTTTTTTACCCTCTCCCTTAAAATAAGGTGGGTTATTTGAGGTGATTTGTAAAAATGTACTATGATACAAAATATTCGCCCACTAAAAATTTAAAACCCCTTAATTTCGCCAAAGGGCGAACATTCGCCCCTAAAATTATCCTTGCCGGGAGGGAACAATGAAAAGGCATACTGCCCTCCATATGGTGGCAATCCGGTACTTAAAGGGTAGATTGGCCTTTGAAGACACATTGGATCAATTTGTTGAGTTTCAACATAAGAAATACCAGATGATAATCTGGATGAAGAAATAGGAACTAACCATGTCGTCGAAGCAGTCCCTGATGGGACTCCGGCTTGTTGTTGATAACTTTCCGGGACAGATGGTATACCATCGAACATCGTTGGGGTAGCAGCAGGAGGCTCTGCCACTGCTGTGTCGGATGACACAATCCTGGACGTCGACGGTTGTTCAGACATATCTAGTCTATCCAAAATATTTTCTAGCGATTCTACAAGAACTTACGATGAAAAGAGACTAACTTCGAAGATCAACGAGGGAATGGTGATGATTATTCCGTTTAAAATAAATTTTAACGACGCTTAGACACAACCTGCTTTTTCAATTTTAAAGAGTCGAGAAAAAGCAAAAGATGACTCTAGTCTCCTTCGATGTTTTAACGAGCCCGAAGTGACAAATGCTCGGATGGACTTTTTCTGTTATAGAGTCCGAAAAAAACCAAAAGGAACTGCTCTGGAGTTCTAGGTAGAGGGTGTGCCAAACTTTTCGCAAAACCACAGAATATTTTTTAAGGTACGAGTGGTCAATCTTCCTGAATGCTGTGTTCAGTGCATTGCGATCAGTAGGGCGGCCGACACGGCTTCCTAAGGATAAAGGTTTTATGCCTATAGGGGTCTCCCAATATATACTCGACGGTATGTGGGAGCACAATCTGTACTGGCGCTATCGTCCCTCAGGAGGAATCACCCACCATCAGCGAGATCGACAGTCACCAGGCTTTACGACGCCGGAACACGTCTCTAGCCTAGACCTCTATGTTGTGCGTTAAGTTACAAAGCATTGTTAAGTTCATTCAATTTATTTTAGGTTGATCTTTTTAGAAGTTTTCCTTTTTGGATCACCACGAGATGTATGATACAATTCCCAAATGCAGTCTAAAGATGATAAGCAAATTTTATCTCTTTTTCAACAATGAAAATCCTAGCTACAAAGGGAAAATAAAGACACCATCTTTTCTCAAAGAGCAATCAGCACACTCTAAATGCACTTTTCCTAAATCAAGCATGCAAACTATCAAGATGCAAATGCACAATGCAGGTGTTTGTTTTCCGCTCTCTTAATATTGATGCCTAAAAAGAAAGCTTTTTGTACAACTTTGAATTTGCTTTTAAATGACAAATACAAACAAGTTTACTTTTTCAAAATCAGAAAGGGTAGAAGAGATTACAACACTTAACGATTTTCGAAATGAATACTTGTTTTGACACTCAAAAGAGACAAACTCAAACCAAAAGCAAAAGTAAATGTATAATCAACTGTAAACAGCCAATGAACTCTCTCCTAAGATCACAATCAATAGATCTGAATCAAGGGCTACAGGATGACTATTTCACTCTTGCAAAGAAAAACTGTAAATGACGCCACAAACACATAAAAAAACTCACAGTCTTTTTGTACAAAAGGAGGCGGAATTTAAGCAGAGAAAAGGATTTATTAGACAGGTACCTATGCTGGTTACAGGCTGCAAAAAATCAGAGATCAAAACAAGGCAAAACAGAGCAGAGAACCCCAGCTGCACAAGGCCTAAGCTGGATCAGCGCACCCCTAACACAGAGGTTTTGACATTCAGCATAGGTAGCCTTCACGGGACCTGCGTTGAAATGCAGAACCTCTTCACAGAGTCTGCGCTGAAGGAGAAACGAGAGTTTCTCACTGGGTTCTGGGTCACAGTTTGCTATTTAATCTACAGTTTCAGGCCAAATCAAAGAAACAAGCAAGGTACAATCAAAGGGATGCTTTGAGGGAGGACTAAGATCTATCACAAAGGATCATCAAATCATTTGTGAGTCCACTGTTCAGATCATAGACAAATCCAGTGATTGGATCAAAGCAGCAGCTGTCTACTTTGCATCTGAGAATAGCAGATGCAGTTCGATTGTTGCTGTTGAGTCTATGAAACAAACAATGATAGAAACACAAATAAAATGACTAAACAGATCTCCCCAGCGGAGTCGCCAATTTGTTGTGGGGAAAAATTCCTATGCAGGACGATCCTATCCACCTAGGGTGTGACAGTGCCTTAGCAACAAACAGAAACAACTATTCTAGTATTCTTCCTTTATGAATTAAGAATGAAGAGAGATGGATGGACTAACCGGTGTCTTCCGTTTGTCCCTCGATCCAGTTTCTCTTCTCTTTGAGAGTTCCCAGCTACTTGCCTTCTCGCTCGCCCAGCTTCAACAGGTTTCTGCAAGATCACAAGAAGAGAACACTACACAAAGACATAGATTCATATTCATAACTAGTTCAGGATTAGAAATAAACTAAATACACTAATGCAATCATACATAAAAGACACATCAGCATATAGGAGAAACCAAGATAGCTTTATTGATGAATAACAAGGTTCAGGAAGAGATACAACCCAAAGGGCTCCAATCCAGCATCTCCTTCCCAGCAAATGAAATTCCTATCTTCACCTTCCTTCAAAGCATTAAGCACCCAATGATTCCAATCTCAAACCAACAGCAATTCTTTGCAATAACAAAATTCCAGCCTCCAGATCTCATGGAGGAGAGATCCATATATAGATGTTTGGAGAGAGGATGAGTCAGCTTGAGATCTAACTAGTGTCCTCTCCCTCTGTCAGTTCTTGCTTCCACTTGGAGACTAAGAGCCTCTTACTCATCACTAGTCGAATTCCTTGAGGCAAGTGTCATTGGAGAAGATTCTGGAAGCTTCCAGGGTCTTTCCACCTCGTTGAATGAACTTGCCATTTGTCACTTCCCGCTCAGCGCACCCTGGTAGTGCTTCTACATGCGTTGCAGTGCACCTAGCCATTGTAACTTCTGCATTTCAGTGTAGACAGCTAGTGGAGCCTCTGAATTGATCCTGAATTGACTTGTTTTTGAGTAGTTTCTGGTGGAGAACTTCTATGAATTGTTGTGGTTTGTTAGCCTTGTTCCTCTAGGGGTAGGAACAACATGTTTAGGGACTTTGGATCCCTTAGATTATGGACATTTCATGCTTATAGCTGTAAGGCACAAAAATTTCTATAACAAGTTGGAAAAGACCTCCTCATTAGCCAAGGATAACAGGATAAAATCCTTGGAGGAAATTATTATTGAGCTGGGACACGATCCCAAGCATCCCAAAGGTATCCAGGCATTAATAAAAAAGAAAGAAGAAGATATTGCAGCCCTCAAAAAGCAATTGAAGCTGCTGATTACAATGCACCCACAAACCACAGAAGTTGCACAACAGAAATAAGAGGAGGACATGGTTGGTTTACTGATGAGGATGAATGAGAGATTGGCAGAAACAGAGAAGGCATTGGAGGAAGCACTACAAGGAAAACAGGGAGAGTTTGCCTCTCAGCCATCTCAAACAGCTCCAATTATTACAATTGCTCCTTCTATGGTCACAACAGTAGTCCCTCCTCCTGATCTAGCATCAACAGCACCAAGCACTACATAAACAATAGCTGCAACAACAACAGTACCAGATACCAGCATGAGCATGGAAAAGATGATGAAGGAAATAAAAGAGTTAGAACTCGAGATGGCAGAACTGAAGGAAGCCAAAGAAAAACTGGCCAAGTTAGAGGTAAGCTATGATAAATCCAAAATAACTGTGGCTGAGAAAACAAGAGAGGTAGAGGCCTTGGAAAATAAGGTAAAATCCTTGGAGAAAGATCTTACTCTTCATAAAACACTATCAGAAATCAAAAAAAAATTGTGGACTAAAATTGGCCAGTCCATCACTGATCAATGGAGATCAATACATACTATCCATGAGCAAATTGAACTGATAGAAATGGCCCAAATAGAGATTCAAAAGGCCAGGACATTATTGGGAAACATGCCCGAGCAAGCCAACAGATTAATCAATTTTTTGAACACTCACACCAAAGAAGAACTGGCAGCTCTAGATATCAGGGACAGAACAGGCACCATTTTGATAGTTAAAAGGGTGCTGACTATGAGGAATTTTATACAAAATCTGGAGAGAAAGTGTCAAGAAATGTAGATAGAGATAAATGCTTTTACAACAAAGTTTACAGTCTTGCAGCAAAAGGGTCTTCCCAGTTTGTTAACCAGCAATCAAAGACTGTTGACACATGAACAATATGCTCACAGGTTGAATACCTATGTTACCAATCAGATCACAGCATCATCAAGCACTTCAGAAGACACAATACCTCCCTCTAGACAGAGCTTATATGACAAGCTGGAAAATCTGTTCTATATCGAGCATGAAATAACACATCTTTTTGAAGTCCAGCCCAATTACTACAGGTATACTGAAGCTGATGAAACATTAATAAAACTACAAAGACACCAGTTGCCAACAGACCAATGGTGGCAGGGCATGTTAGAGGTTTTACCAAGGTAGTTTTGGTTCTCTTTCTTTTGATCATCTGCATTTAATCAAATTCAATGTACATGCCACACATCATGAGAATGAAAACAACAGAAAAAGGAAGTCACGCCAAAACGCATTAAAGTGGAATCAGGCACAGATGAAAAGGTCGAGACAGCAACGCAGGAACGCAAATTAAAGAGACAGCTACCAGCCGACATGTTGAGTTAAAAAGTCAAATATATCAGACCACCTAAGGCAGCCAGTATAGCGAAAGTTACTCCTACATTCATTGCGCTCTGTTTTCAATGTCATTTACTTCCTTTGAAGAAGTAGATGGATAAAGTTATTGCTTGATATTTTCTCTATGAGATATTTTGTAACTCTTTTTGTATAAATACCTCCTCTAGAGATGTATTGAGGGTTGGTTGGTGAATATCATTCTGGACCTGCACTGTAAATTTTGAGAACCTTCCTGAATAAATATTGTTGGAATACTTTGCTGGTGAACTCTCTGGTTATGGAATTGATGGTTGAAGCCCATGTTGCAGAATTCTCGTATTACCTCATGGATCAATAAGTCTTTTTAACTCTTGTTTTACTATTCCTGTGTTTTATATATCATCTATATATCATGTTCTAAATTGCAGGAAAAAAGAATAGCCCAGAATTTACTTTGTTGTACTCTGTGTTCAATTCCTGTCAATTTTTATGTTTTCTTTAGGACTAGCATAGGCAGGAATTCTTGACTGCTCCTGTCTCCCTGGTTCTTGCACCCTGAATACAATTAAGGAATTCTTAACTGCTCCTTGGTAATATTCATACACTTTCCCTCTATTAGCATAATGAAAGATTCTCAATTGCCTTTCATTCCCTGACTCCATGTCATCTTATTCCAGCCTAAACATTGTTCCATGTTTAATTATCTTGCTCTGTAGTTCCTCCTTTTGCCTAAGAAACCATACCCAGAAATTCATTTTTATTGACTCCATTAACCCAATGGTCTGAACTTCTCATACTTTGCAGCACCGTTTTATTGAATGTCACCTTCCAAACACCAAACAAATACCTGTACTTCATAACTAGCCTAACATATAGCAAAGCAAAGCTAAATTATAAAGAGAGAGCCCTCTCTAGTTGCAAATTGGCTAGAATCTGTAGCTAAAAGATTGGTTAGTGGTTACCTCGGCCATATTCCCTTTTCTCAGATCTTTTGGGGAACAACCTAAGTGATAACATAAGCTGTGGAGGAATTTGATTGGGTGAGTCCAAGGGTAGTTCAGGAAAAGAAGCAAAAGAATGAAATCACGATTTCTGTAGATCTCAGTGAGCTCAACGATGCCTGTGTTCATGATCCTTTTCCAACCCCGTTCACAGATGAAGTATTGGACAATTTTGGAGGACATGAAGCATATTCATTCACTGATGGATTCGTTGGGTACCACTAGATAAATATCGCGCCAGAAGGCAAGAGTAAGACGACCTTCATGACTGAGTGGGGATGCTTTCAATATATGGTTATTCCTTTTGGGATTAAAAATTCATTAACAATATTCTCACGCTTAGTCATTGCAGCGTTCAAAGAGTTCATTCGCAAATTTTTGGAGGTATATTTTGATGATTGGACAGTGTTTGGACTAGTAAAGCGCCATGTCGCTAGTTTGTGCTTGATGTTGGATACATGCCGAAGGTATCAGATCATGCTAAACTTGAAGAAATGCTTATTTTGCATCCCTTTTGGAATCTTGTTGCGTCATGTGGTCTGCATATAAGGATTAATGGTGGACCCTTCCAAGATCGTGGTTATAACTAATTTGGAGGTGCCAAGAAGTGTTAAACAGCTGCACACAACACTGGGTCATATTGGATACTATCAGAAATTCATTAAGAGTTATGCCCAGATTACCGCGCCGATGGAAAAGCAATTACAAAAGGATGCTACATTCTGTTGGGATGAAGAATTTCAGTGGAGTCTGGATGTATTGAAGGAAAAAATGGTCACTACGCTGATCCTAGTCTTCCTAGATTGGAAGAAGGAATTTCATGTGCATGTGGATGTGTCATGTATTGAACTGGGAGTAGTGCTGACACAAACCGATGAAGGCGAATTGGATCACCCTATAGCATTTTCAAGTAGAAAGTTGTCTAGGGTTGAAAAGAATTATTCGATGACAGAACGCGAAGGGTTGGCTATGGTGTACACACTCCAGAAGTTCAGGCATTACCTTCTTGGTGGACACTTTAAGATGTATACAGACCATTTTGCATTAAAGTAGCTAGTCAACAAGCTTTTGTTGGGGGGGGGCGGGGAATATGCAGATGGTTATTGTTGCTTCAGGAGTATGATTTCGAGGTAATTGTGAAGCCAAGATGATTGAATGTAAGGCCAGAACATCTGTCGCACATTGAAAAAGGAGACGATCCCACCAATTTGGAGGATGGGTTGCCTGATGTGTAGATCTTTCCGATGTGCATAGCAGACAATCACTTTGCATACATTATCCACTTCTTGACTATAGGAATATCTCCAGAAGGATACAGGAGTTAACAGAAGAAGGAATTAGTGGTGCACACGGCAAAATTTTTTGTTATTGTAGGCCACTTGTATAAGATGGGATCGAATGAGATACTGTGACGCTATGTGCTTTATTTTGAACGAAACAGTGTCCTAGTTGAAGCTCATGGAGGAGCTGTGGGAGGCCATTATGTAGGAAAAGCAACAACACAAAAGATCTTATGCGCTGGGTTGTGGTTGCCAATGTTGCATAAGGATTCCAAAGCATATTGTAGGGTGTGCGATGCATGTTAGAGAACCAGTGTGCCATTGCGAAGGGATGAGCTGCCTTTGAATCCGCAAGTATCATTGAGCCATTTGAGAAATGGGCAATTGATTTTGTAGGACTGATTCATCCACGGAGAAAGAAGATGGGTGCGTGGTATATCGTCACCATGATCGAGTATTTTACTAGATGGGCAAAAGCACAACCCGTGAAGGACTATACAGGGGCAACAACAATGAAGTAACTATTTGAATATGTGTTGACTAGGTTCAGTTGCCCAAAGATTTTGATTAGTGATCGCGGTACGCATTTCCTCAATGAAATGATCAACGTGTTGATAAAAGAATTCCAAGTTTATCATTAGAAGAGTATGCCATATCATCCTTGGTCCAATGGGATGATTGAGGCGTTTACTAAAATATTGAAGGGTGTGCTGATAAAGGTTTGTACGTAGAGGAATGATTGGGACATGCACATAGCAGCAGTATTATGGGCTTATAGAACTACTTGTAAGAAGCTTACTAGTCAGACACCTTTTATGTTGTTCTATAGCGTAGAGGTTGTGATTCCTATGGAGTACATTGTGCCTAGTCTACACATAGTTAGTTTTACAAGAATGGTGGATCACGTAGCCTTAGAAGAAAGGCCCGCACAGCCAACAGAACTTGAGGAAGATAGATTTTTGGTTGGATTCCATCAGCAGGTTCAGAAGGAATGTGAAAAGGCATGGCACGATTGGCACATCAAATTGTGCACCTTCAAGGTAAATGATTTAGTTTTATTATATGACAGTAAGTTTGATAAGTTTCCAGGAAAATTTTAGATGCATTGGCTGGGACCATATGTCATCAAAGAGATTACCGATGGTGGAGCAGTTCAGCTCGTGAAATTGAATGGAGATCCATTTCCTAGAAAGGTAAATGGAAGCCGATTGAAGCCATACAACCAGGGATCTAGCCCAATGACTACATGATGGTAGCATAGTCTTAGTGCTCCAGGCAGCTGCAAGGAGGCACGGGACTATAAACTACATTGCCCAGTTTGTAGAGTTGCGCAATAGGGTGTCTGCGCGAAACAGAAGGGTGTCACAATACCAGAAGAAGCACGAAGGAAGTTGTGCTATAAGGGGGGAGACCACACAACACAACCAAAAAGTGATCGTTACCATCATTTTTCATGACTTGACAGTGAGGAGATGGTTAAGAGGAGTGGGGAGGCGACATTTAAGGCTGAATTTAAGAATGAAATCTTTGAAAATCTACCGCCAATCTAGCATTTATGAATGGATTTTTGGGGGAACAATCGAATTTGAATTTGAATTTGCCTATAAATTACATGTCACCTCCCAATGAGAAACACTTTACATTCTAAGAATTTCTAAGTTGAGTTATCGAGTGTTTATGAATCCTCAGCTTTACATAGATTTGGTCATTGCCTCTATGTTTGAGAAGTTATCTGAAGACACTCAATGGTTTATTCTTAGCATAATGTCTGGACCAGCAGAGACCGCTAGTATTGGGGGAGCTATTGCCTCTAAGGGAGCTGCTCTAGAAGTTGTGAGTATGGAGGTTCCAGCTATAGTGCCCACGGTGCCGAGGTCACCCAGGCTTAAGCTTACGACGGTGACAGAGGTCCCCAAACCAAAGAAAGATAAGCCAAAGAACCCTGTACTAGTGTGTGAGTCACTAAGGAAGCATGTTGCTATGCAAGACCAGAGGAGAGAAAATCTGAGCACGAATGAGAAGAGGAAAGTGGTGGATCTGGAGGTCGAGGAGGGTGCAGAAGATATCGACATTAAGGGGGTGGACCCTATATCTAGGTTGTTAGAGTATATCCCTCCATGCAAGGGCAAAGTGAAGGTCCTGAAGGACCCAAATGCAGGATAGTTCCTCCTCAACACACCCCTATTACTGGAGAACATCACCTTTGAAGGTCCGCGCTTGGTGCGGATCTTGCACTTAAAACTAGAAGATTGGGATTTGGTGGACCACGAGCAGTTCCCCCACCTTGCTACCGACACCTTCATGTAGAGGGTCTTCTACAAAGAGTCTGGTGTCACCATGTTGGAGCCTATGGAATGGATTCACAGAGTAAACAAGTTAGGGTTGTTGAACCTGTTGTGGGTGCCCCACTACCATCGCTCAAATATAAACCTAATCATCATTAAGCAATTGTTGTGCTTAGTGCATGACAGGTGCTTATGGTTGAACATGCCAATCCCCATCACTGATATGTTGATCCATCGGATCACGTTATTTCCACACTCTAGGTTAAATCTGGCCAAGGCGTTTGGTGGAAAGAAGAGCGAGCGCAACCTTGCTAAGAAGATGAAGGACAAGTTTAAACTTGTGAAGAAATCACGCGGGTACTCGATTACTTCAATTACTGACCCCGTGGTAAGGGTTGACACGTAGATTATGGCTAGCAAGGTTATGAGAAAGTGCCGTGTGGATGAGGTGCTAACACCAGTGGTTTTGTTGGCAGCACAGTGCGCAGAGGGCGTACAGTTCAACTGGGTGCGCTACCTGTGTAGTGAGTTCCTCACGAACTGCAGAGAGGCACATGATGACAGTAAGACATTCCAATATTCATGGTTATTGCTCTCGATAGTGCTCGTCACATGGGATTCACCGGAGGACAGCCAATTTCCTCTAGTGGAGAAAGATTTACCTGAAGCTACAAAATTTACATCTCTTTAGGCCACGAAAGAGGTTGTGCGGGTCATAGAGAGAAAATTATTTTGGGTGTTGTTGGAAGTGAGCATTCGCACAACCATCAAACAGAAGTCGCGGTTGTCACCAACCATGTTTGGACAACTCTCAAGGTACGTGGAGTTTAAACCGAACTTCCACCATGTATACATTCGGGCACGAAAGGATCATGAGCAAAAGTGGTTCAACCTCCCCTACCTTACTACGGATGACGTTATTGAAGAGGTAATCAAGCGTTGGCCCACTGAGTGGCATTCTCCTTCTAACCTGTCTGCAAAGGACTAGAAAGTCTATGAAGAAGTAGAAGAAGGACACAGCCAAATAGAAGGTTCATTAGTTGGCTGAAAAGCACAAGAAAGAGGCCGAGGAGAAGGCCTAGGTAGAAGTGGAGCATGATGCGAAGAAACAGGCAGAGTAGGAAGAGCATGGCTCTGAAAGAAATCATAAGTACCCTTTGCCCCAAACGGAGGAGGAAGAGTGGTCAGAGCAGGGCAGTAGTGAGTAGCAGGAGAGCACTCCCTTTCGAGTGAAGTGGTACAGCAAGTAGGAAAAGGAAGGACCACAGAATAAGACAAAAGCTACCAAGTTGTTGCTGGATCTGATTACTTTAATGGATGGCAACCTGGATGAAATTGGAGACAAGCTGCAGGATACTACCGCAGAACTACTGCAACAATTTGAGTAGCAGTAAAAGTAGGCACTGAGCACCATCCAGACGGGTCTATGTGAGCTGCAGATCAAGATGACTAGAATACAGGTAGGTGGAGGACAGAGCAGCACTGCATCAACAAGTTTGGCGCTGGGAACCATGCAAGCCACAGAGATGGTTCAGTCATTTGACCTCTGAACAGTTACGCTACGTGATGGAGCATTGAGCACGGAGGCACCCATTGATAAGGCTATTGTCTACTCTTTGAAGAATATTTGCCTTAACTGGGCTATGCTCCCCAGCAAGTTTCTTCACACACTGCAGGCACATGTGACAGCAGAGGGTAAGGCCCAGGAGTAGCGCATGCTAAGCCTGATAAGTGAGTACAAATTCAACAACAAATATATGTTCATGGAGAAATCAATAGCGTTGGAGGCATAAAATAAAGTTCAAGCATAGAATGTACAGCTTGTAGCCGTGGTGGCTGAGGCATGCAGAACAGTCCCTGAACTGCATATCCCAGAGGAAGCGCCATTGGAATCTAAGATCAGGAAGTTGGCTGTAGGTGTGCGTAATACCAAGAGAGAAGTAGCCAAGGTTCAGTTTGAACTGAATCTAAAAATCACATAGTTAGAGTTGAATTCACAACCTTCATCTCCGCCAGAGGTCAGAGAACAGTGCAAAGCCACTGTAAAGGATGGAGTCGCAACAATGGATGTCGTAGTGGTGGATTGTACTGCGCTCTTTGAGAAATCCATGGAGGTAGTCATGGCTCTACAAGAATATCTTAACCTGCAGAGGTTAAATACAGAAGCCCATCAATTGCAATAGGAGTATGATGAAGTGATAGCGACGGTGCGCACCGTCGCTATAGAACAACGATTGGCCAAGATACAGGAGGTGAAACAACTTCTTGAACAGGTGGAATCCAAGCAGAGGAAAGAGGCGGTCCTCAAGGCCAAACTGGGACCTTGGATGAATGAGACCTACATTATCTCCACCAACATTGAGGAGAAGTTGGCAAGCCTACAGAGCATGCAATAGAAAATCAAGGCAAACAGTGTGGGACCAGCAACAGAGCAGCTGGTGGAGCAGATCAAACAGGCAGCCATGCAGAGCGTGGCTGAAGTAGCAGTGGCACAAGTAGAGTTGGGAGGTCTCTGCAGTAAGATCTTTGCACCAGCAGAGTGACTCGAGGGTGATTCACGATCTTTGTGTTGGGGGCCTATTGGGATAGGATCCCCTAGGGTCAGTTTTGGGGCAAAAAGCCCAAGTTTTGTTGTATAGAATGTAAATTCTCTACAAGTTGTGGTCACGGAGCATGTAGATAGCAAAGTGTCATAAAGGGCTTTACCCTTCTTTTATGTAATTTGAGTCAGGATTGTATAAAAAGGTGTGTCTTAGGATGTCTAAGGCAAGTAATATCGATGAAGATGAATGTAATGGGTCAATAGAGGGAAGAGCGAAGAACTCTTAGGGTAGAAGAGAGGCTTTGCAGCTGTGTTCGTAGAGGCCTAGAGTAGAGTTCACAGCTGAGTGTGCGGACCCTTGCAACTAAGTGCACAGGGAAATCTTGAGTCTATAATCAGAACTGAAGTATCAATAAAGAGATTATTCCATAAATTCTTGTGTTTTGTCTATTTACTTCTGTTATGAATGAATGCGCTTTTATGCTATAATGAATGATGGGTTTATGAAGTAATATTGTATTGATGCGTGACTTTACATAATTGATGTTATATGAATGCACTTAATATTAACTGTTTACGCGAAGCATATCTTATTGCATGTTAAAGTTCTCAATGCTTAGGCTGATTTGGGTAAATACAGGATTAAGAGTAATCACAAAGGCATGTAAGTAGTTGATTCACCTATTTAGGGTCCATGAAAGATAGTCGTAGACCTTCATGAAGGTCTAGAGGTTGATTAGAGGGAGTTACATCGATAAGCCCTAAAGGCTTATCAATCTGTGTGAAGGCAAGTTTAGTGCATAAAATGACACTGCAGTAATCTCTGGATGTAGAAACTTGGTTCCAACATCCCTCCATACTACTTTAGGTGAGACTTCAGTCTGTGCTCCATGGATTGATGCTAAAAGGGCCAGTTGTGTAGGAATTGGTTTGGAAAAACTAACTATGAACCCAGGTCAGGACCCACTAAGCCAACACTTATGCTGGTTGGGACTGTGCATTGTGTAACCCCAGTGGACAAGGCTATGGAACTACACAGTTGGAGTCATTCACAGGTAGTCTCTGCACAATTTTTGGAGCCAAGGTAGAGCCTTGGATCCAAAAATGTGCATTGCATGCTTGGAAGAGCTAGATCTGGAACATGGAAGCCCAGATCTGCCCAAGGGCATCATGTAATTGAGAAAATCTGAATGTGTGAGTGATGGTTGGTGCATATCTAAGTGAATTATGATGCATGGAATCAGAACGTGGGAATTAGTCAAGGATAAGAACAATGAAGCTTATGGAGAGAGTCATCGCAATGACGACCATTAGTGCCAAATTGTGTTATGCATGCGACACTTAGGAAATGAAATGAAAAACTTAAAACAACACTTCTACAAGCTAAAACAGATCAAAACACCAGCATTAATTCAATAAAACATGTAAAACAACACTCTCACAAGGAAAGGAAACAAAAGTGACAGAAAAACAAGTAAAAGACTAGAAAAGAAAGACTTACCCAAAAAACATACGACGATTATGCCAAAGGTTCCTAGATCTCCTTAGGAATGTCAAGGCTCCAAGATCAAATGTGAAAATGAGCTCTGGCAACATCCATTAAATAGATTTGATCGATTTAGGGTTTATGACGTGAAGGCCAAAAATCTAGGAAAAAGTGACACATGGCGGTAGTTTCTAAAAATAACTCAAGTGTAACTTCGAGTGCTAAAAATAGATCCCTATTTTTTAGGGATTATTTTTTAACTTTTTTCTTTTTCGCATTTTCAGGAAAGGCTACCATGCACATGGAGAAATTGTGCAATTTCGAGAAGAACCAGGCAACTCATTGACACATGCATAGGGCAACTTCTCAGGCAATGCTTCTGCGCAATTATTGAGTTGAATGGTTCTGGATGCCTCTCAATCTCTGTATAGTTTCCTAGCTTAAGACAAAGTGCCAGCTAGATCTGCACAATTCTAGAGTGGAAGCTAACTATGGGCTTGAACTTGCATTTCCTGAGAGCAAGGTTGGTTGCCCTCTAGGATTTCATAGATCACCAAGGTAGTGCTAGAACCAAATTGAAACTAAGTAAGAGATCAACTTGTGGTTAGATATCAAAGCAAGTAAGTAAACACAAGTTGTGTAGCAAAAGAGAAAAATCAATGAAAGCACAAGTACTTGGGTCAATGAGAGATAAGATGCTAAGATTTTAGTAGGGAGGCTCCAAAACGAAGCATAGGAAAAAATTTTAGGGTGGTTGTAGTCACTACAACATTGGCGACACACTGGTAGAACTCCAACAGAAAACGAGTCTAACTCCTTCGGAAGTATTGTTTGATTCTTTGATCATCATGGCTCATTCACTAGCTTGAGTTAAAGATGTAGTCCCTACCATTCCCTTGATCATCCAGCACACATACCACACCAATTCAACTGATTTATTTTGATTAGGGCTGAGGGGTATATTGATGAACAAGTAATATAAACTATCATAGTTTTAGTTTCATCTCTGGTGTTTCTCCACTGCCAGCAGGCTTGGATAGTATGCTAGCAGAGTCACTTCAGGAACACAAGCATTGCTCCGCTATTAGCGATCTTGGAAAGTACCCGGGTGGAATTACTTGCTTCACCTCTCTACATAGGAGGCAATTCTCTTCTTTCACCTTTATTTTATTTTTTTCATTTTTTTCATTTTTCAAAGAACTGTGTATAGGCACTTATTTTTTTCAAGATGCGGAAAAGGGATCACAACTTATTGAGATAAGAAAAGGTTGTCCCTTTAGAGAAGGATGTTTATATACCTCTCACATACTTGTTAAGGTTTTCCCCCTCACCTTACTCTACTTGACTGAGTCGACAACGGTTAACTGAATATAGATAATCGATTAGAGTAGGTGGTACCAGTTAAAAGTGTAAGCATTGTGACTTCACCAAGACTCACTTTGAAAGGAACATATTTTCCATCAGGGTATCATCAATTGAAGGAACGCAAGATATTCATAAGGAGAGGAAATATATAGATAACCTAATGTTGATAGTTTTACAAGTCCTATTGTATTTCACCCTAATTATCTCAAAAATCCAAACATGGTATCATGGGAAAGCTAATCCTACGGGTGCGTAAACAAACAAACAAGCAAAGGAAAGTAGTAAAATAAAAAAAAAAACATGTAAGAAAAAGTAAAACACGAAAGTAAAATAAAACAGGAAAGAAAACACTACTCCTACTCCTAAGCTAAATAGTGCATGGGCCTATTCATGTGAAGTGATATTTCCAATGCAATCACTGATGCATTGGTTGGCCCATGTAAGTGAAGGCATGGTTAACAGGAAAGATACTCAGGCAAACCAACAAGCAAGAAAGATAAAGCAATGAAAACCAACACGCTGAAAGTTTGAATGCGTCCACAGAAAAGAAAAGAGTAAAATTAAATGGAAGACACTTTGCAGAGGTATCACAGTGTTGTATCACACTATGCGTAGACAACAAGCATGTACACTCTTTCAATCTTGACAAATGAGAAAACATGTAGAAAGAAGAAAACCTTCATTTCACAACATGACTTTCTACATATGACTCCTCCAATACATGAGCGATAGGATCATGAGATTCTAGTGGAGGATGTGAAATCTATAAACTACATTGATTTTCAATGTGAACAAGAGAGTGATGAGGAGCCTAGGGTGATTCAACATATTTCTAATCATAAGTGGAACTAACCTCAGGGTTGTGAGAACCTGACATAACCATCAGCTCAGGCTGAAGTACCTCGACAGCTTGAGGGGTTTCCACTTCATCAAATATTGGTGGCTTGTAAGATCAACAGCAAGTGAATCAGAATTTTCATCAAATGAATGGGTAAAAAGATCATGACAACCATGATCAGAAAATTCAAGATGTGCATCGGCATCCTCATGATCTGACGAATCATACAGAGGGGTTGATGAGAAACAAAAAATTTCACCCTCTGAATTTCCATAAATGAAAGATGACAGATTGGGTGGATTTGGAAAGAAATATTTTTCCTCTCCAAAATAAAATGACGAACTGACATCCTGTGTGTTGTATGAATGATTGGAAGTAAAAACATCTGAGGATGAATTTTCACAAGAAATATCAGAAATAGCAGAATCACAGAAGATGTCAGGATAAAGTGGATGAGGCATGGATAGAGGGAGGTCATCCTTTGTCGTAGGCTCTTCTTCAAATTCCCACACATATTCATCAAAAATGATAGTGCAGATTGGTTGCTTAACACCAACTCCATTGACAACTTGATCCTCGTGAACATTACATGTGGAATCCAGAACAGATGAACACAAGACACTGAAATCTGGAGGATCAAAGGAACCAGAGGACATAGGTTGAGAAAACAAGATATCTAGAGTGAGTGGGGTGGGAAGAGGTGACAATTTAACAGTTTGGTTCGCAACTTCTCCCACCTCACCCTGTGGAGCTAGATTTGTTTGATGAGAAGAGGACGGAGAGTCACTCATGATAGTGACCTTACCCGTCTTAGATTTGGAAGGTCTAACACTGAGTTATGCTAGAAGGGGTTTGAATGATTCTAACTCATGTGGATTTTCAGATACGTGAAGAAGGTACTGAAATCTTTCTTTGAGAAATTTCCAATCAACTTCATCTTCAGGGAATTGAAAAGAAATGTTACAGAAGCGGTCCCAAAATTTCACAATAGATTCATCAGGTGCTTTCTATAACTCGATAATTTTTTTATTAAGTGATTTACGGTCATAATGGAAGAAATCACTACCTAAATCTCTAATCATGTGATTAAAATAGTGAATAGAGGCTACGGGCAATGTGAGACATCATTGCTTAACACGCCTTTCGAATGTGTAAGAGAACATCCCACGTGCAATGTCATTCGAGGGGACTCCATTCCTCTCACAGAAGCCCGGAAAGGAAACTTTGTGTCTTAACAAGGCTATTTTGCCTCCACCATCATATTTGATTCATGAAAATTCATCGATGACATCCTCTCACACTTTGAAATCATGTTCATGAGAAAAACATGTTGGAGTTGAGATTGTAATGTAAGCCATGAATGGTGTGTTCATATTCAAAACATACTTTGAGGGCTCATCTTCTCATATGGCCCTCCTTCTAGCACCAGAAATGTTGAAAGTGTTGTACCTACCAACATGTCAAGGGGATCTCCTCGATAAGAAATCCCAACTAGACCTCAAACTGTTTGGAGTAGGAGTCCCAGTAGTGGGTGGAATGTAGTTCCTTGACCATGGTAGCACGCCAAGATAAGTATGATAGCTTTGGTCGGAAGAAAGTGTGTGACCTTGTAGTGATTCAAGTGAGATGCATGGAGGTTATAACACAAAGAGGGGGAAGTAAGTGTGCCCCCTTAGAAGCATGTAATAGTACGTAGCCTGAAAGGAACACACGAGCGGAATGACATCATAAGCTGGAAGCGGAAATGCCTAAAAACCAAAGTGATGGGTTCATCCAAAAACACATATTCAACAAGATTCATACAATTGCATACAAAATAGTTCATACACAAATGCGTAAGTTAAACAGCATACATTACTAAAGAGACTAGTAGTCCAACTATAATAACAACATATGCATGAAAACATTTTGGCTTAGTTATATTATTATTAAGTGAAAGTTTCATCCATACATACACCATTAACAACCACTAGCCCCAATAATGGAACATTACAAAATCAACACCGCCTGCTCCTCCAAAGAATAATACTTGCTCTACATTGTGGAGAAGCCAAGGCTCATCACAATACTCTCCAAGCCTTCTCTTGGCAATTCCTAGCCAAAACCTTAGCTCCCAAAAGCCCATAATATGAGTTATGAGGATCTATATATAACAAAGGGTGGGATGACCCTTGACATTCCCCTTTGACTCTTTGACTACCCTCATGACTCTTCAACACCTTTACAAATAACTCTTTACATTACATAGTGACTGTTCACATTCCACTAATGACACTTGGAATTTAACTTAAAATATATTTACAAATAATAATACAATTTCCAATATACCCATGTGGGACAAAATAGGCTTGTGTCAGTGTAACAAGACAAACACCATCACTCATAAGCTTTGGGAAAGTCAAACTTGGTAACATCCTCTTGAGGGCCTTCAATGATGAACTCATGCGAAGCTTGGTTTTGCGCTATTGTGTCCCTGTACTGATTGGTGATATCTTTCTAGAAATAGACCCTTACCTCCATGGATTCCAAGTATATGGTTTTGGAACCTTTTTCCAACTCATCTTGAAGCATGTGCAACATTGTCATGAGTGTGGCTGGACCACCGATGTACTTCTGCATGTTTTCTGTGCTCAACTGTAAGTCATCATTGGTGGCCTATCATACCAATTGCTCCATGTACCTATCGACCTCCAAGAGGACTTGGTTCTTCTTAATGGCTTGGTTGAGGGAACCATGTTTGGTCTCTACTTACTAAGGTAAGTTAAGCTCTTAATTCCTTTATCAACTTGGGAAAGTACACTTAGAGGTGCTCATCTAAAGTATATAGATCTAGAAGGATCTAAGTTTCTAATGACAACCTAGTGAAATGAAATTAACAGTGCTCTCTTACAAGAGGTCCTTCATTGTCTTTTCAATCACTCAAGCATCAATCTAGATGAAACAAATTTTATGCAATTCTGATTGCCTAGGTAACAAAACAGAGCATTAATGACTGGTTAGAAATCCTATCATTCCCTTACAAGAATCTTGCTCAATAGAACCTTTCCCAATCATAATAATCCAAAGTAATTTCAATAACTAACTAAATCAAACAGTGAATAAGACGAGTAATGTTGAAAATCAATAACAGTTGAATCTTTTTACAAGAATCACTTATCAAACTGAAAATTCAATTTAACAATTACAATCTGAAACACGTAGAAATCAAACCAGAACTATCTTTAAAATCAAAGCCAATAAGTGAATATGGAAATCGTATGACAGCAAGCATATATATATCAATTTTCAAGATAAGAATTGGTTAAATCCTTTTACAAGGTTCTTTTCACAACAAATGCAAATCATTTCCAAATGATAAATTAATAACATAACCTTTAGTACAACACATAAAATAACTTCTAACTTTCAAATCTAAATATGCAACTAGTAAGGAAACTTGAAAACAGAGTGTACCAGCGTAGTGATGAGGGCCCTTCAACACTTCACAAGCACACTGAAAAACAATTCAGAAGAGTATGACTATTGGATCTGGAAGCATAAACTCGATAATGAAGTCTGTATTAAATATGGAGATTAAAAATGCACAAATTGTACTTTCATATGTTCACAATCTAGCTGAAAACATAGTCTTCTCCCATAGGTTATTTATCATGAATCCTATAACAAAAGAAGCTATTCCTCCTCCATATTATCCTAACAGAATTCTATTAATTACATCCAAGAAGATCGAAATTGAATCGGTTCCTTCATTTATGCAAAAATTCTCAAAATAGAAATTATTTTCTTCACAAAATCTGGAAATTATGTTGAAGTGGCTAGGTTTGACCAAAATTGACCGGACACTTATTTCCTTCAAAACTAAAAGTGGATAGGTAATCCACCATCCGTGTACATTTTAATTCATGCCCACAATATTCAAATTTTCTCACCTGCTATGCAACATGTCAAACAATGGAGCATTTACACGAAGTCACAACTTCTTGTAATTTTCTGAAAAATGTCATTTTTAACATAATAATTTCAAAAATTAATCTCAAGCTAAAAATAATGATAATGACATCATATCATTTAGTTTGTAAGGATTATAGCTGGAATATGAAGGTTAAATGATCAAAAATGATAATCAAAAGAGGATTTTAAGTGGAATGGACCATCATAATTTGATACCAACATTCCCTCAAACTCAGGATTTTGCATGCCCTCATGTAAATGAGTTATAACCTATCAAATTATGCCTTCTGTCTCTGCTACGTGAAGTAAAGCATTGATGTTCATTTCGGTTTCATACTCTGTCTTCAGGATTTGATACTTGGTTTTAATTGCTTTCTTTTGCTTGTAAAGTTTGTAAGCCTTCCTACAAATTTGCATTTTATAGGTCGTGAGTTTCTTAACCTTATTTTTCAATTTTTCATTCTCATCTTGAAACTTCTTTCTTTGTATTTTGAGTGTTTCATTTTCTCTTTTCACCACTCTTTCCAAAACTTTTGATTCCATAAGCTGCTGCTATAACTTCTCAACTTTCCTTTCCATTTTTCTTTTCTTTTTACCTGAGAATTTTTGTTCTTGTTGCTCATTTTCCTTGTCTTTACTTTCCAATCCTTGTATGTAGTCATACTTTGCCTGTTGTAGAATATCGTCCTCCTCCACTATTTTCCCTTTCTTGACCTTCTTGTGTAAGTGGAGAAAATTTTATCCTGTTCAGCCCTTTTAGCCTCCTCTCTTACCATCCACCTTGTTCTGATACTGCTGCTGGATGTTACAGAGTTACTTAGTCTGTACTCTGAAAAGTCTTCCTCTATAGCATCTACATCAATCAATAGTTCTACATGATGCTGCCATTCCTTTAAATTCTGTTGTTCCTCCTGTGGATTCTGCTTTGCTTGCTCCTCATCTGCCATAAACTCATTAGTCACCAAGAATTTCTTCTATGTCACACTTATCTTTTGCAATTTAAATTCAATCAAGATTTTTACCAAACCAAAATGGTATAGGCTTCTATCCTTATTTTTCCTTTGTTTTTGTATGGTCTTACACATCTTAGTTACGCTTTGCAAAATAAAATATGGTAATCTTATGATGCAGTTTCCTCTTAGATGCATTAACAATTTGATATGATAAAGAAATACAATGTTGTATCTTCCCTCACAGGTTATAAATTTTTGAATAAAATAAACTATTTCATCCCATGGATGAATGAGCCAACTCCTTGGTATCCCTGATTTCCAGTCAACAGATGATACACTTGTCCTGGATATGAAATGTGTCCATGTTTTCTCTTTGAATTGCATGGTTTTAAAATACTTTTCTCCTTTTGGGCTTATACCTATTGCTTGAGCAATTGTGTCTTCTGAGACCCTAAAAGACAAGTTTCCTAAAATGGCCCTCTCTCCATTCAATGAGGAGGCAAACTCCCTTGCTGCTAGCTCATTGTGCCCATTAAATTTCTCTAAGAATGTCAGCCATTGTTTTGCCCTAAAAATTTCTATGCAGTCCTTATGGTATTTGGTAGGGTCAAATTGTTGTGGCTATGTTCAGTTTGCCATGAGAGAAATTTTTTTTATCTCTTGTTACCCTGTGTGTAAGAATAATTTACAGTTGTAAAAAGAATTCTACCATAGTTTGTAGAAAAATATTGTATTTCCCTTATGCTGTAAAAAAAAAATTCACCATAGTTACGATAAGAAAACTACCTAAGCCTGAGTACTATGGGTATCTCTTGTTTAATGGAGGACGCTGCCAATTAAATCAAAATACCCTTCAACTAGTTCTATAGAGTCTCCCCTGTGTCGTGGCCCTTTTACTCGTATGTTGACATTGTTATTATCAACATACTCATAATGTTATACCCTTATGTATCTTAGAGAGGATTGCTTTATAACCTTCAGAATGGTAAACAGCTCTAATTCACAACGTTTTCTACAAGTTCGGACTTCTACCTATACTCCGTGATGAATATAATACTTACTTTCATTTATAACACGGTGGTTTCATTCTTAGGGTCTCCATTCATTACTTGCTTATGCAACGAATCCTCTATCTCTTCACGCAACATATACTTTACTAATAATTCCTTCAATGCCTTACACAAGGATTTTTAATGATGCCCTACAGAGTCTTGGCAGTGGTATTTGAATGATGAAATTGGGTATGGTGCAATCCCTTTGTTGAAATCATGAGGAATACGGATCATTATGGTGCCTTCAAATCGTAAGAGCATCAGGTCATGATGATTTCGCTGAACTAGCCGTTAATCCTTACTTATGATCACATACCCTTTGTCTATCAAATATGTTTTATTTTCTAGATTAAAAAATTTTAGGTTGAAAACCATAAAGGTTTTTAAATCCTTTGTCTTCGTGACCTGATCCCTTCCTCAAAATTCAGTTCTGTGGCCTACTAATTGATGACTTCCAATCTGCAGTTGGTGACCTAATTGGTTCTTAAGTATGCATGCTTAGTTTTGGTAGATCTGTTGATACTTATGATTGTAGGTTGATTAATAATATATGTATAGGATAAAAAGATAGGCTTTAGGCTTTTAGGAATATATACAGGATAGAAGATAGGACTAATGTTTAGAAATAGGAAATAGGTTATAGTTATAGGATACAGGTAGAAGAGTAGGACTGCCTCCTGCAAGATATGAGAATGAACGATATAGGATAAACTAGGTATTTATAAACTAAAATCAATAATCATCATAAACCACCATTTAAAAATTGAAATTAATAAAAGAAATTAAAAATATTAAAAAGACAATTCTTACAGTCCTCTGATATCTCTTTGTTTGGAGGTTGGCTTTTGTTGTTTGATATGTTCAAGCATAGTTCAGACCTGTGATGGTGTCCATTTTTCTCTTAAATGTAATCTATTTCTTCTTAGGTGCAGTCCAAAATTCTTTGTAGATGCAATCTTCCTCTTCTTGGGTGCAGTCTTCTTCTTTGCAATTTTATTCTTCTTAGGTGCGGTCTTCTTCTTTGTAGATGCAATCTTCCTCTGAACAAATCCCATTCTGATAATGTGCATAGAACAGGTCCCTTGCCTAAGAATGAGAATTTGTATATAACAGGTCCCTTTCTCAGAAATTACATATAACAGGTCCCTTTATGAGAATGAGAATTTGTATATAACAGGGCCCTTTCCGAGAAATTATATATAATACGCCCCTTTCTGAGATATGTTCTGAGTTTAAAATCAAATACTTTTGGAAAATACTGAACAACAATCATTTTTTTTAAGAATCCGTTAGAAGATGTAAAGACAAATCTCTTCCTCTGCTGGAGATGAACTTAAGGAGATAGAAAAGCATGAACAAGTTCAGACTTTCTTCTCCCCAACTGATGATTTGACTTGTCCTCAAGTCATTTTTCTTTCAGAATCCTTTTATTTTGTAATTTAAACTAAACTAAAGAGGAATTCTTACAAGTCAATTTCTTGGTTTTCTCATAAGAATTTGTGTTTAGATTATGCCATCTCTGGTTTTCATATCTAAACAATATTTTGTTTCTTTATTTTTTTGTAGAAAACAGAAACTGATTAAGGCTTAGATATTATAGCTTTAGCCTATGTCCATTCACTAGATATGTCTGTCCTTCTCAGTCAATTGAAGTTAGTTTGAATGATCCATTCTCAAAGACTTCAATGATTTCATAAGGGCCCATCCAGTGGGTTGTAAATTTAGCTTTGTAATCTTTGAATTTTGAGTCGAAGAGTAATGCCCGATCACCAATTTGAAATTCCTTCTTCTTAATTAACTTATCATGCCACTGTCTCCTTTGTTGTTGTATCATTGTTGTCCTTTGCACTGCCTGTTGTCTCATCTCGTCCAGTTGGTTCAATTGCATGATTCTTTCTTGTTGGGCTTTAGAGAGATCTATTCCTAAGTCTGCGTCCAATTTATACGTATGTATTTGAAATTCTATTGGCAGCATGATCTTTTTGCCATACACTAGCTGATAGGGTGTAAACCCTGTTGTGTTTTTCCAAGTAATTCTATATGCCTAGAGTGCTTCATTGAGTTTATTTGCCATGTCCTTCCTATTTGTTGCCACTGGTTTTTTCATGATCCCTTCTGGTGTTTTGTTTGTAGATTCCACTTAGCCATTGGCCTGCGAATGGTAGGGTGTGCTCTGTCTGTGCTTGATTTTGTACTTATCAATAATTTCTTGAACCAGTCTTGACGTGAATTGAGTCCCTTGGTCAATTACTCTCTCTCTGGGTACTCGATATCTAACAAATATTTCTTCAAAAAGGAAATCAACTATTGTTTGTTCAATTTCCCTTGCAAGTGCCTTTTCTTAAGCCCATTTAGTCACATAATCGTTATACAAGAATGTACTTCTTACCTTTGGATGGTGGATGGATGGGTCCAACAAAGTCGAGAGCCCATTTTTCAAATGGCTCTAGATGCACTTGTGGCTGTAGTGGCATCTCATCGGAGGTGGTTGTTCTGCCCATGTTTTGGTAGTTGTCACAACTTCTTACATACTTCTTTGAATCTTTGAAAATTGATGGTCAATAGTAGCCAAGGCTAAGAATTTTGTGTGTTGTCCTCTTAGCTGCAAAATGGCCACCATAAGGTTGATCATGGCATGAGGTTAGTATATCAATTATTTCATCCTCTCTAATGCATCTTCTAATGATCATATCATAACTAGTATAAAACAAATAACCATTAACCCATGAATATCTTGCGCTTTGTTTGATCAGCCTTTTCTTCTCCTTTGAACTGAAAGATGGTGGTACTTTTCCTGTGGACAAGTAATTAGCTAAATCAGCATACCATGGAGTTAACACTGAAATTTCAAACAAGTGTTCATCAAGAAATGAGTCTTCAACTTAGACAACTTCACTTGAATTTTGTAGTCTAGAAAAGTAATCTGCTACCTGGTTCTCTTTCCCTAGTTTGTCTAGTATGGTGAGATTAAATTCCTACAGTAAGAGTAACCATCTGGTGATCCTGCCATTAGTAATAGGTTTTTTTATTAAGTATCTAATGGCGGAGTGGTATGTGTGAATTAGGACTTCATATCCAGTTATAAAATGACGAAATTTGTTCACCGCATGTATAATTGCAAGCATTTCCTTTTCCGTTACTGTGTAGTTGAGTTTAGCAGCAGTCAAATTTTTACTGATAAAGTAAATGGCATAAGTTAAAGCATCTTTGTTTTGCCCTAATGAAGCCCCTATTGTTGTATCGGATGCATCAGTTGAAATGTGAAAAGGTAAAGTCCAATTGGGTCCCCTTAAAACTAGAGCAGTGCTTAGTTTCTCTTTGAGTTTCTCGAAAGCATTTTGACAAGCCTCATTCCAATTGAAGGTTACGTCTTTTGCAAGAATTTTAAACAAAGGCTATCCTGCTAAAGTTTTCAATAAATCTCCTATAATAACTTGCATAACCAAGAAAGCTTCTTACATCTTTTTGATTTGTTGGCATGGGCAATTCGACAATAATTTGTATTTTGTTTTGGTCTACCTTGATTCCCTCAGGAGAAATATGATGTCCTAATACTATTCCCTCATTCATCATCATATAACATTTTTCATTGCTTAAAGGCAAGTTGATTTCTATACATCGTTGTAAAACTTTCTCAATATTTTGTAAAGAATTGTCAAAGGAATCACCATATACTAAAAAATCATCCATATATACCTCAACACATTCGTGGACCAAATCAACAAAAATTGCTAATACTGCTTTCTAAAATGTTGTTGGTGCATTGCACAAGCCAAATGGTAGGACATTGTAAGCATACATGCCCCAAGAACAGGTAAATTTTGTTTTATCTTGGTCTCATGAGGCTATTCTAATATGATTGTAGCCACTAAAACCATCGAGAAAGGAAAATGAAAATTTTCCAGCTAACATATCCAAGACTGGTCAATAAATGACAGTGGAAAATAGTCTTTAAGGATGGCCTTATCCAATTCTCGATAGTCAACACAAACTCGCCATTTACCATTTTTATTGGGAACTATTACTAATGGAGATACCCATTGGCTGTCAGAAATGGGGTAAATGAACTTCACTTTTAGTAACTTCTGCAATTCATCTCTTACAACCTCTTTGAGCATGGGGTTCATCTGTCTCTGTGGCTGCCTCACTGGTTGAATACTAGTGTCTGTATAGATATGGTGAGTTCAAGTTTTTGGGTGAATTCCCTGCATGTCAGTGTAGTCCCAAGCGAATGCCTTCTAGTATTTGGTGAGCAAGTCAAGCAATTTCCGTTACTGAGATGATTCTAGAAAGGCCCCAATGTTTAATGTTTTTCCTGTGCTGATTTATATTGTCTTGCTTTGTGTGTTCGTAATGAAGTCGATTGGAAACATTTCCTCAAATATTGCTTTCAGAGAGTACATAGTACAAGTTTCCTGAAAGCTTTGTGCCAACATGTGATCTGCAGCAGTGTATTGTTCATTTCTCAATTCTTCTGAAACATCAGGTTGGGAGATAAACATTTCCACTAAATCTTCATTATTGTTCTCCTCAATATCATACATTTTATTGATGCTTAAAATAGAGTATATTTCTTCCTGATCATTGTACTTGTCATCAAGCCATAAGTTTTGTGTTATTATTGGGGCTTGTGCTGATGGGTACAAGGTAAGTTGTTTTCTCTCTGTGCCTCTAGAAATGATCATGTTACCAGATCTACATCCAATGAATGCATCAGCAGTTGCCAGTCATGGTCTGCCAAGTATGAGTGGATGTCTTCCTAAGTTTGATTTTTGCCGGAGTACTAAGAAATCAATTGGATACTCCCAAGAGTCTAGTGAAACAATTATATCTTCCAGTACCCCCTCAAGAATGACTTTGGAGCAATATGCTAATTCCAAAACAATTGGAGTTGACCGTAAATTTTTCATCTGCAAAGTTTTCATTGTGTCCAATGTCATAACATTTATTGCAGCTCCTAAATCAATCAGAGTGTTTGGAATTGAAATTTTGTTGACAATTGCTGTGAATTTAGGTATGCCTGGGTCAACATATTTTTCCATGGAAATGACATTCGACATCAAGCCATCTAAATTGCCAATAACATGTATTATTTGTGGATCAAATCTTTTCTTTGTAGGATTTTTGAGACAAAGCTCTTTAATGGCTTTGGTATAAATCGGAATATCTTTGATTGCCTGGAGTAATGGCATTTTGACATACATAATTCTTAATTCATAAAGAACATCAAATTGTGGCAATGGTGTGAGTAATTTTGGTTGAAGTAATCGTTTTGGAAATGGAGATGGTTGTAGTGTTTTGATTTGTTGACCCTGTTCTAGATTTTTCTGTGCTGGGTTACTTTGTTTGCTACGTGGTTAGTTTTCTTGTTCACCATTTTGATTCTCTTTTTGTGACTGTGTTTGAACAGGTGGAGGTTCTTTTTGCCGAGTTCGACCTAACCTTAGTTCAATGTTTTGCAGTGGCAGAGTTGAGTACAATGGTCCCTCATCTACGTTGTAAGCTGGTCTATCTATTCGGTTGTTTGGGTTAGCCATGGGTTGAGTTGGTAGCTATGTGGGTCTAGGAGGTTGGTTGGATGGTAGTTGTAGCTAAGGTGAATTTATTTGTGGAGGAGTAGGTAAATTTTGTTGAGGATTTTGTTTTTGATAAGCTACTGGTTGCTGAGGGTATTGTTGTGGATATGGCTGAAAGTATTGTGACTGATAGTGTTGGGGATATGGCTGAGCAAATGGTGGTTGATATTGCTGAGGTTGTTGTTGAGTAAATTTCAGAGGAAAAGAATATCCTTTCCATCCTTGTTGTGGGTAAGTTTGTTGCTGTTGATTAAACCAATTTTGCCAAGGCATAGGAACATTCCAAGAATTTTAAATAGGCATGTTATAATTTGCTGAATTTGGATTTTGATACATACCTGGAAGTATTGGCTACCATGGCCTTTTAGCTCCCATGAAATACATGTTTTCCATTTCTGCATTGGCTTCCAAATTGTAATTCTACAAAATTTTCATCTTTGTGCAATCCTTAGTGTCATGATTTTTTGTACAAAACCCACAAATCTGCACATTATCTAAAGGACATTATTTCAAAGCATGTTTCGTCTACATTTGGGACAGAATATAGATAATTCTTGTTTTTCTTCATATTGTCTTTCCTTTGTTTTCAAAGTGTCTATTTGGTTCCCGAAAGTACTTAGAAGGTCTGTTTTGAAATCTTCAAATAGATTGCCTAGTTCAACTCTAGTAATATTTCTTGTAGCAGATTTTGTGATCTTTGATGTCATGGCTCTTTTTCCATTTCTTGCCCTACTTCTAGAGTACTTTTGATACAATTCAGCAATCTCCTCAAAATTTAAATTAGAAATTTCCCCTTTAGCCATGAGATTGAGGTCATCTAAATACTCATCCTAGATGCCTTTAAGAAAGATTGTTCGAATAAGATCAACTGACATGGTTCTATGTTTTGATTTTTGTAGATTATATGAGAATCTTTCCAAATATTCCTCTAGGCTTTCATCTTCTTGTTGATTCATTCTAAAGATGTCATATTTAGAATATTTTGATCGACAATAAGGTTGATACTTTTTCAAAAATATCTTTCTCATGTCATCCCAATCAGTGACTGAATGTTCACCTAATCCCATGAACCACCTAAGTGTTGTTGCTTTTAAGGTAGCAGGAAAAAGTCGAAGTCTATGTGCATCATCAGTATATCCATAGGTTCGGCATACTATGTCAAATTTGAACAAAAACGAGTCCAAGTATTATGATGCCATACCATAAAAGTTTGGTAATACAGATGGCGGTATATTTTTCATTTTAATTTCATCATCCATATACTCTCCTCTATCTTGAATTGGAAATTTAAATGTGGATTCTTCTGTTTCTGGTGGATTTGGATTTCCTCCAAACAGATTCTCATTTCCTTTTTTTACTTCATTCTCCCTTTTTCTTCTCCTTTCTTCCATTTTTCTCTCATACTCTCTTAGTTGTTCAGGAGTAGGTCCTCTGGATCCTCCATCCTCAACCATTGTAATTTGTGATTTGTCTAAGGTTTCTATCTCTTCTTCTTGTTTTAGTTCTTGAGGGAAATTTTTTTCAAAGATAGGTTGTTGGATTTTTTTACTACTCTCTTTTAATTTCCCTACTATAGAAGTCTCACGTATATATCTTTTCTTTGCCTCATGAGCTAGTATAATTTGTCTTTCAATGAAAGTAAGTCTTTGGCCTGATTTTTGTTTTTCCTCAAGTTTTTCCACAGTAACTTTTCTAGTTGGTGTTGTGTATTCAATCTTTTCTAATGGTTCTGCTCCTAATGGTAGGTTAATTGTTGGTTGGGGGGTTTTGTGAATCTTCCTTTCTCATCCCTAAATCTAGACATAAATAAACATGACTAAAATTTAAATTTAAATCTATGTTTTTGTTGTTTTGTTGATTTTAAGCTTTTTTTTATTTATTTTTTTAAATCTTTCTACTTGCAGCTGCCCGGCAACGGCGCCAAAATGTTTGGTCTCTACTTACTAAGGTAATTTAAGCTCTTAATTCATTTATCAACCCAGGAAAGTACACTTAGAGGTGCTCATCTAAAGTATATAGATCTAGAAGGATCTAAGTTTCTAATGACAGCCTAGTGAAATGAAATTAACAGTGCTCTCTTACAAGAGGTCCTTCATTGTCTTTTCAATCACTCAAGCATCAATCTAGATGAAACAAATCTTATGCAATTCTGATTGCCTAGGTAACAAAACAGAGCATTAATGAATGGTTAAAAATCCTAGCATTCCCCTACAAGAATCTTGCTCAATAGAACCTTTCCCAATCATAATAATCGAAAGTAATTTCAATAACTAACTAACTCAAACAGTGAATAAGATGAGTAATGTTGCAAATCAATAACAAATTAATCTTTTTACAAGAATCACTTATCAAACTAAAAATTGAATTTAACAATTACAATCTGAATCACTTAGAAATCAAACCAGAACTATCTTTAAAATCAAAGCCAATAAGCAAATATGGAAATCGTATGATAGCAAGCATATATATATCAATTTTCAAGATAAGAATTGGTTGAATCCTTTTACAAGGTTCTTTTCACAATGAATGCAAATCCTTTCCAATTGATAACTTAATAACATAACCTTTCCTACGACACATAAAATAGCTTCTAAATTTCAAAACTAAATATGCAACTAGTAAGGAAACTTGAAAACAGAGTGTACCAGCATAGTGATGAGGGCCCTTCAACACTTCACAAGCACACTGGAAAACAATTTAGAAGAGTATGACTATTGGATCTGGAAGCATAAACTCGGTAATGAAGTCTGTATTAAATCTAGAGATTAAAAATGCACAAACTATACTTTCATATGTTCACCATCTAGCTGAAAACGTAATATTCTCCCATAGGTTATTTATCATGAATCCTATAACAAAAGAAGCTATTCCTCCTCCATATTATCCTAACACAATTCTATTAATTACATCCAATAAGGTCGAAGTTGAATCAATTCCTTCGTTTATGCAAGAATTCTCAAAATAGAAATTATTTTCTTCATAAAATCTGGAAATTATGCTGAAGTGGCTGGGTTTGACTAGCATTGACCGGACACTTATTTCCTTCAAAACTAAAAGTGGATAGGTAATCCACAATCCATGTACATTTTAGATCATTCCCACAATCTTCAAATTCTCTCACCTGCTATACAACATGTCAAACAATGGAGCATTTACAGAAAATCACAACTTCTTGTAATTTTCTGAAAAATGTCATTTTTAACATAATCATTTCAAAAATTAATTTCAAGCTAAAAATAATGATAATGACATCATATCATTTATTTTCTAAGGATCATAGCTGGAATATGAAGGTTAAATGGTCAAAAATGATAATCAAAAGAGGATTTTAAGTGGAATGGACAGTCATAATTTGATACCAACAAACCAATTGAAGGGATCCTGTCTATCCTCACCATGACATCCAGAATATTTAACAATCGTGCAGAGAAAGCCTCAATTCTAGTGATTATTGGAGGGAGCTACTCATAGTTTCATATCAACGTCTGGGTCTATGTTGTGTCTAGCTTTGCTTGCGGCTTCATTATATTCTTTAAGTAAAGAGGGGATCCCTTGTACCTCATTTCCCATTCATGTACATGTGCAATAGTAGTGTATATGTCCTTGAGGGTTTGGTAAATCTTCATGAATTGCTGCTAAAAACCATACAAATGGAAAATTGCCTTGTTCGCGGTGACAAATCCGTCATACAGTTTTTGCATCGTGGTCTTGAGAGTTGATACTTCAGCATGTTTCACTTTTCTTATCTATGCCATAGCAGATCCTGCATATTTTTCTATCCTCTACCTGGCCTCTTGCAAGTTCTTTGCCATCCGATCATTCTCTACTAACAAGAACTTGACAGTTGAGTTTGAGGCTTCTGCATAAGCCTTAGTGGCATCGGCCATGGCAGATTGATGTCTTCTAACATCTAACACAATCACCCTTTCCTGCATATGTGCAGGTGACGCATGATCATCCTGGAGATGCTTTCTCCACACCTGTACAATCCTATGTTGTGACTCATGAAATGACAGATTGTATACATCCATCACTAGATCATCATCAATGAGAACAACCTCTCCTTTCTCGCTCGGGACTAGTTCTGATTCTACAGGTGGTGGAGACTGAGGGGCGACCTTATATTTTCTCAATATGAGGTTGGCATCTTCGTCTTGTGGCTCTTGTTCTAACTCTATGTTCATTGCTTCAACCGTTTTCTCAAGCTATTGAGCAAGCTCCCAAACCTGTACCTGCTCACCCTCTTCTTCATCTGCTAGTTGTTCTGACTCCTCAACCTATATATGTACAGTTTTCTCTGTCATCGTGCCTTTCCTTTCTTCCTACTCATTTTTCTACTTCTCTTCCCTCTCTTTCCTTCTTAGCTCCTTCTCTTCTTTCAACTTCTTCTTTATTTCCTGCAACTTCCTTTCTACATCCTTTAATCTTTGCTTCTTTCACTTCCTCTGTTCTACTCACTTTATGTTTTGTTTCATTTTTGCCTCCACTTCCAAAGTTACTCTCTGAATGAGAGGATATTCTCTGAACTTGTAGCTTTACTCAGCCTTTGGGTTCTCAGCAATCTTCCTCTTTCGTTTGGCTCACACCGGTTTTCTTCTCATTGATGCTATTGTTGCTTCTTCCTGTGGTGCTGGTGCCTGCAAATCAGCTTTCCATTCTATAGCCATGTTGGCTAGTTCATTGAGCCTAGAGGAGTTGTAGAAGTACCTCCAAGGATCTTCCTCTGCCCAATGAAATGTCTCATGGATCATACACTTTCACATAGTGGTTCTTGCATATGCAGTGGGTATCATATGGATTGTAGTCCTTGGTGCCAAACCCAAAATTTTCTAATTCCTTGGCCTTGACATCCGCATCCTTCAAGCTCTAGATCTCATACAATCCAATCCACAAAGGAAGAGTAGGTCATGGTGCCTTCTTCCTCATGTGTATTCCTATTGATAACCTTGTGGAGATGTGATATGAAGCCTCTTGCATGATCAGCGCATCTGTGGAAAACCTTGGTAGCACATGCGGAAGCTTCTCTCTGCCAAACATCCTGTTGAAGGTGCCACCAGGTGAGGCATACCAATTTGAAATGTTAAGTAATTCTTTCATCATTTCTTCGTACATGCAAGGTAGACCCTACTCAAAGATCAAATTGTAAACCGAGATGATGAAATGGTCAAATATCCTAGCCACGACTCCTCAGTAGCTGCACTCAGAAAGTAACTTGCAATAAATGTTCACAACATTCTTTGATGATGTCCATGTCCAACCCATGCTAGGAAACTGATGTTGGGCACAGATTGCATCAAGAAGGTACGCGGACATATATAATCTCACTTGCTCATCCTTGGGAAGATTCCAGGCATTAGTCACATGCACTTTCAGCTGAAGAGCCAATATATCCAACCAATTGAATGGTATGCTTTCAATTGTTAACTGATCCAACACAACCACCCAATTCTGCGGAAAGGTCTCCGTTCTCTCTTGACCATACAAGTGGCATGCAAAGTTGATTAAGAGTTGGTAGGCCTTTTTGAGTGACTTAGTCTTGTAGACCTGCTTGCGTGTTGACCTTAACTTCAATGGCTCTTTCACCAAATGCTTCATGATGTCTCTAGTGTTCACATTGTTATTGGGGGTATAGAAAAGTGCATCCATGCGGTTTACCAGTTGTGGTAAGTGATACATCTAATGATAGTTTTCCATCCCGAAGGTAGACAGTTGTGTTCCTCTAGCACTGCTCAATGTCATTATCTCGGGATCGATATGCGAGACAATCAATTGAATGATGTCTGTGCATGGGAAGGTGGGGTACCCGCATGAAAGCTTATACAAGCCTGACTTGTGGATGTTGACATAAACTTCCCAATCTTCTAGATCTTCCTTGAAGATGCATGTAAAGATATCCTTAACTTCCTGCCACATTATCTTCATGTCCTCCTCTATGAACAATTGTACGTGTACATAGACTAGAAATTTCATTGATACGTGTTCAACTAGATCCCCAGTGCTTCTCTCGACAGTATCCTTTGATCCATCTTTCTTGGAAGCCATGTTACCTGTGCTGTTCAAAAGTTGCTCAAAAATTGTTATACCTGGAGACAGAGATGACACTCATGGCATGAAAATGTTAGCTCAAAATCGAAAGCACTTCAAGACAGATTAAGAAACAAACTAGGAAACTGTTGGGCAAAATTGCATAATTCTAGGTTTCAGAGGTGAGTGATTGTTAGTTGGATCTGCGCATTGCGTAGTCCCAGCTTTCAGTGAGGATTTGAAGCTGACTGGAACTGCACAATGCACATTTCAATTTGGCTTGTGTTGGTTGGGACTGAGCATTGCACAATCCCAGTGTCCAAGGCTCTAGGACTGGCTCCAGCAACTACACAGTGTGCAGTTGTATCCAGTTACTAGCATCCTCTCCACAATTTCTGGAGCCAAGCCAGAGCCTTGAGATCCATAAATGCGTAGTGCATGTTGAGAAGAGCTAGATCCGGGCCAAGGAAGCCTATATCTCCCCAAGGGAAACATGAAAATGAGCGGATCTGAATGCCTGGGTGATGGTTGGTGCAGATCGGAGTGAATGATGATGCATGCAATTAGAACAAGTGTAGGAATCAATCAAATAGAAGAACAACGAAGCTTTTGAATAGAGTCGCTACAACGATGGTCATTAGTTCAAAACTAGGTTATGCATGCAACACTTAGGAAAGGAAATGAAAAACTTAAAATAACACTTATACAAGCTAAAAAAAATCAAAAAGCCAGCAGTCGTTCAATATAATGGTTAAAACAACACTCTCACAAGCCAAGGAAACAAAAGCGATAGAAAAAATAGCAAAAGACTAGAAAATAAAGACTTACCCAGAAAAGTTGTGATGACTGTGCCGAAGGTTCCTAGATCTCCTCGAGAATGCCAGAGCTCCAAGATTTAATGTGAAAATAAGCTCTAGCATCATCCATTAAATATGTTTGATTGATTTAGGGCTTATGACATGAAGGCCAAAAATCGAGGAAAAATTGACACATGGCAGTAGTTTCAAAAAATAACTCAAGTGTAACTTTGACTGCAAAAAATAGATCCCTATTTTTTAGGGATTATTTTTTACTTTTTTTATTTTTCAGGAGAGGCTTCCATGCATGCACGAAGAAATTGTGTAGTTTTGGAGAGAATTGAGAAACTCACTGACACATGCATCAGGCAGCTGCTGAGGGAATGCTTCTGCACAATTCCTGGGTTTAGTGGCTATGGTGCCTTTCATGCTCTGCATAGTTTCCCAGTTGAAGACAACCTGCCAGCTAGGTTTGCGCAATTCTAGAGCCGAAGCTCAATGTGGGCTTGAACTACATATTTCCTTAGAGCAAGGTTGGTTTTCCTCTAAGATTGCATAGATCACCAAGGCAGTGCTAGAACTAGATTGCAACTAAGTGAAGAGGTCATCTTGTGGTTAGATAGCAAAGAAAGTAAGCAAACACAAGTTGTGAAGAAAAATATAAAACTCAATGAAAGCACAAGTACCTGGGTCAATGTGATATACGCTGCTGAAATTTTAGTAGTGAGGCTCCAAAACGAACCGTAGGCAAAATTTTGGAGGGTGGTTGTAGCTGCTACAACATAAACTTTTCCATTGATGTGTTGATTTTACTGGTGAAATCATAGACTTGATCAAAGACTTGTTGTTCGAATAGTGTAACCATTTTCCATTGATGTCAAAGGGGAAGAAGTAAATAAAAGGGGCGAGAAGTAATGAAAAAAATTCTTAAACTAATAGGAGAAGAAAGGCATCATTCCAAGGTTGAGAAAAATACATCATTGTGTTAGTTGGATCTAGCATGAGTGGCCATCAATGTGAAGAAATGTTTAGTGTTTCCATCAATGAAAAAGGGGGAGATTGTTAGAATATGTTGTCATTGATTTCAAAATAATTGTTTTCAAAGGTATTGATGTGAAAGATGTTCTAAGATGTCAATAGTAGTTTCATGAATATTATTATTAGATTGACAAGCATGTCAAAGGTATGGCAAAGCTTAGATGTTTCCAAGCAGAAATGTGAACAAGTGTGTTTTAAGGAGTAGAGACTTTACAACTATTTTCATTTTAGAAGATCATCTTAATTGCACTTGGAAATTATTAACATGGATAATGCTCACAAAGAGATTTCCAATAGTATATTCAAGTCTAAAATAGACTTCCTAGATCAACAGATATGGTCAATCAAATTGCTAAGGTTAAATGTCAATTTTTGGTGTTTGGCCATGGGCATTAGAGTTGAGTCAACATGGATAGGTGGAAATCACCACTACATGGGCATGAGAGTGAACCAATCATAGGAGGTACATTGTGGATCTCATTTGAGACACACAATCTCAACAGAAATAATCCTGGAAGTTTCCGAGTAAGGAGCAATCATTATATGTCAGAAGAGCGTAGTTATAGAAAGCAACATGATGGCATGGTCAACAAAATTAACAATATTTCACATCAATCAAGTAGGGGAACCCCACTAATAGATCACCCCAACAAATTCACCTCAATAGGTTTCCAAAGGACTACTTTTTTTATTACTGGGGAGACAACTCTGGGGTAACAAGAATGTTTCCATTAGTTGCAAAAAAAAATTCACATCCTGACCTTTATAATTTAATATAAAACCAATGAAAAAAAAAGGCCTCGTACCCCCTTCCATTATACCGATGACAAGGAGCCTTGACAACATGGACTGACCACAATATGACACATGGAATGATTTGAGTGTATGAGATAGATGACATGGAGCGATTGTGCTTGATTATAATAGCATGACATTAACCAATAGGGACATGACATGTGGCATGTAGATTTGGCATTTTTTAGTGGCCAAGAGGGCCAAAATTAGGTGACAAGTGGAACTAGTCAGCAAGTGACACATGGTAATGTGGTAAAAGTAGTGACAGACTGGTTAGCAGAGAGGACACATCACCCTTACGAGTCAACGACGGAAGGATACAAAGGTGCAACATGTTTTATCCTTGGGGTCACTAGGCATCAGGACACAATGGCATATAAGAAGGAAAGGATAAGGCATCCCAATAGTTTTCTAATTTTTTCATGGGTACATGCGGTGGTCCCCACAAGACACGTAATCCTGGAGGACTGACCCAAACATTTTTCATTGCAGCTCTAAGTATTATTTCTGAGAAAATGGGATGAGGCACTAGAGGTGCATTTCGGGACATAGTTTTATGTGAAGGATTTTTTACCAAGGGTACATAAGATTTGTGCATATGATTAAGCCCCTACGGCTTAGAATGAAGGTGCATCTAGGCTTGGTCATATGCCTAGTGCTAATGTGACCAATGGCAAGGTGCTAACATGAACTATTCAACAATATTTTTGGCATATTGTACCATATTTAGTGTTTTGGCACCAAAACTAATAGTGCGCTAAACTTTTTGAACACAACATGAATGAGTAGGAAGCTATTTGGAGGCACTAGTAGTATATTTTGTAGTTTTGTCCAAATTTGGAAGTTTTCTATATTTGGAATTACAACTAATGTCATTACTAAATCCTGTAGAATTCCATAATGATTAAAATTAGTAGAATAACTCAAAGATTAATATTATGACAACATGGCAAAGATTGAATAGCATTAGTACACATCAAGTGGACATAATAGAAATATAAAGAGAAGAAGAAATCAAGATCAAACCTTATTTAAGTGCACGGTGGATTCACTATGGGAGAAATAGCATACCATCTGCATTCATATTAGTGCATATATATTGAGGAGAAAATGACATAATATATTGAGAATATAATATGGGGTAAATGGTTTTTATATGTTGTGTATAAAAAATAGAGCTCAAATAATGAAAATATAAAAAGGGGTATAAAAAATGTTAACAAAAAAATGAATACCTACAATATCTAGTGAACATAGGGGTTTTTTAAATTGGGAAAGTGTATTCAGTTCATATTGGTAGCAGGTTAAATAAAATGATTTTAGAGGTATTTTCCAATATGTAGTGAAATTAAGAGTATTATTTACTATGCCACGAACACAAGTGTTATGTTAAAGGTTCATTGAGTGAATCCCCCATGGTTAAGTGTAAGTTATGAGCTGAAGATAACTTAAGCTTAAAACTAAAAATATCAGCTCAATTCATTTATAAACATAATTGTTTTAGCAAAGAAGGTGATCATCAAAGATGCATAAGGGAGTGACTATATCATATTTTAGGTGAATCTCCGAGGGGATTCAATGGTGAATTAAAGGTAAATGTTGAAGGAATTGAAGGTGTTTTAATGATGATATTGGTGGTTTGAGGTGGTTGAGGTATGTAAGCAGCATGGTGTTTTAATAGAGCAAGAAAATAGCTTATCTATGAAAGGAAGGCATTGAGGGATAGAAATAGGGGAAATTACATTTGAAGCAAGAAAGTCTTGTTGATTTGTGTTTGAAAATAGTATGAACTATGGATCAACATGGCCAACAAGATAGAGCTTGCATTTCAAGGGTTGTACCTCTTTCTAGTAGTGGTTGGTAAATAATTAGGGGTTGGAGCTCCTTTTAGTAGAAGTTGATAAATTAAGGTGTCTAGATAGCTAGATGATGCCTTGATGATTGTACCAGAGCTACAGGGGATCTGGAGAAGTTGTTGAATGATGGATAGGATCTAGAGATGCTTCAAATTATAGTTCTAGGAAGAAAATGTTAGTAATGCAAGTTACTAAGAAATAAGAACATGTTATAACATGCCCACAAAGTCGAGACCTATGTTATAATGTAGTTAATGAACATAGAGGGTACATTAATACTTGTAAGGGAAGAAAAGAAAAAAAACTCAGGCAGAACCATTACATTTCCAAAGATATTCATGTGTGGATGATTGTTTAACTTCTATTTGATCTCGTTAAGTATTACCATTAACAAATCCCTTGGTTTTCCCATGTTAAAATTGAGGAAAAAAATTCATAAAAGGGCAAGGAGTTTGATAAGCTAGTGTGTTCATTTGACGAGTTATTTTATTCTTTGTTTTGGAACACGTGTGCACCGGTGCACAAGTATACCAGTCAATGAAGTCAAGTCAATTTTGTTATTGTTAAAGGCCACAAGAAATGATGTATGCATAGACCGTGTGTATCTTTTTATTGAAGGTTCTTTCTTTAAGGTGTATGCATGGATCTATATCCTTTTCTAAATGAGTAGATTGAAAATTATATTTTTGAGTTTAAAGATGAATTACTTTATGGATCATAATTTGTATGGTTTATGTGCTTAGTTTCACAGTGAATGCGCCAAGTTTTTGAGACAAACTATTACAAAAACATGCAGATAGATCATGTGTTTGCAGGGATCTTCATGAGCACACACAGTTTAGTTCAAAGGATCTTATAATGATTTGAATCTATACCTAAGTGGTTTCTATGTAGTTGCATGGCCTTGTATTCTATAGAAACACTCATTTTATTTCTTAGCTGCCTCTATAACTAAGGATTTCAAGTGTATTATTTTCAGAAATTATGGTGCACAGTGAACAAGGATTTGTGTAAAAGCTTTCCTAGTTAAAATTATCTTTTTTAACTTCTACAAAGGTAGATACCTAGATATAAATGTGCAGATATATTATTCACTTTTTTAGTTTGTGCACAAAGTGAGTGGAGGTTGAATGATGTTCATTATATGGGTATCATTAACTTATTTTGAGCATGTAGAGATCTATATGTAGTGTTGCTTGGACAATAGTAAGTGAAATATCTGCAGCAACAGAGTATTAGTTTGTTGGCCTTGTATTTCGATTTGTTGTTGTTGTATATGAAAAAAGTCTACAACCCACATGGTTGTCATAAGATTTTTGTTGATAGAGTTTAGTATCATTGACTTGTGGTAGAGATTCAATATGCATAGTGGATTTATACATACAATATTGATTGGGTCATACTTGAATGGAATAAGTGTAATGCCATTGTTTGTACTCCTAATAAATTATATGGAACATTTTTTATGCAAAGATCAACATTGTTTGACTGAAATCAACACAGTTTATGTTGAGATCAACATTTTTTGGATAGACTATTGTGTGATAGAATCCTAATGTTGTTTATCTTATAGGATTTAATTGATTTATGTTTTTTATTCTTAAAGGTTTTCATTAGGAGATGGAATTTTGTCAATTGATATGTGCTTGTTAACACTTTATATCTACTATCATTGTAGAAGAGTCTGCACAATACTTTGGACATGGGTTATGTTTACTTGGGTTTGAATTCTTCAATAGTTGTCTTAATGATGTTGTGATGTCTAATGGAATGAGTTGTAGGGGTCAAAGGCTTGTTGTGACAAAATTCTCAATTGACATATTTTGTAGTATTGATTGATAGTTTGGGACTTGATATTTATTGATTTGTCTAAACAAGGAGTTGTTCTTATATTCAATAAGCATAGTGGGTCTAGTATGAAATATTTTTGTAATGTGGCCTACCATATCATTGATTATTATAACTGATCCCAATGTGAAATATTTTGAAAATTGGATCACAAGAGGTCAAAGGAGTGGTGATTCCTTCTAGTAATAGTTGGAGAATTTAGTGGAGGTAGCAACCTCAAATAGGTAGGAGCTTGTGCACTAGTAAAAGACTACATCAGTGCAAGATGTAAATAATTTTTGTTTAAGAATAATAGAAGACAAAGTAGACAAAAAAAAGCGGCATGTGTGAGCTACAAATTAGTGAGTAAGTTGCTCAAATGGTGAGGAAAATCTTCAGTAGAGGGTAATGATGGGTCCCATCAATAGGTATATTATAAGGCCCTTTTTTCTATCCTGCAACCTATAATTTCATCTTTTATCACATTAATTAATATATTTTTAGCTATAATGTTCTTAATAGGGAGAGTAAAGGACGTTTGTCATACTTCATGGCCTAATGTGGTTAATGTGCACGAAAAAGAGCATTTTTTAGTGCGTTTACTATGAATAGGCATGTTGTAGGTAGTTATAGGAGATGTAGGAGGATTTTCCCCTTCATTCACTCTCTTACAACTTGACTTGATCCGTAAAATTACTCACCTACAGCTCTAGGATCTACTAGCAGTTGAGGCACTCAAGGGATTGTGAGGATCTAAGGTAGATAGATCCATTTTTTAATAATTTGGAGGGAAGTGGTCCTCTTTACAAGGAGGCTTCCCCTCAATCAACTTTGTATAAATAAACAAGCCCAATCTCTCAATGGGATTCAAATTTTTTAGTAGTGAAGACTTAGGATCTTGAGATTGTCATTTTCATTTCTGTTGCATGATGCACTTGAACTCTATTTTATGTCAAAGAAAGGCTCATTTTTGTCTCACGTCTGATTTTTTCATAGGGCTGAGTCCCCTTGGCTTAGAGCCCAACCTAGAGGCTCTGGTCTCTCTTTTTGTATCTTATCTATGCATTACATTTTGTAGCAACAATTCTTCCTTTCTTAATACAAATTTGCTTGCAAAAGTTGTTGGGGCAGGTTTGGTGGCCACCTATCTTCTGGGAAGTGTGGTTGCAGAATATGCATTAGCAAGCCAAAAACATGTGTTTATTTTCCTTTGTTGTTGTTATACCTTAGACTAATTCTCTTTACATACTTTGTTTTTGCATACTTAGGAGTTAAATCACATTTCTCTTTAAGCTTTCATGGATGTGGGTTAGATGCATGCCGCAAATGAGATTGTATTTTTATGCAATAAAAAATTAAAATCCTCCTTATTTTCACTTAGTTTTATAAAATGTGACTCATCCTTTCCGATTTAGTCCATTTTGCTGCAATTTAATCATTAGTTTGGAATTCTTTTAAAGTAGGAAAAAGGAGTGTTTGTTTGGTCTATAGGTACTACCAGTGGATTTCACGATTGGCACATTCATCCTACCTCCCTACTATCATCATAATCCTATCCCTTCTCATCTCAAAGTGCCCTCAAAACTATGTCATCAAAACTACATTTTTTGGTCATTAAAGGACATCGTGGCCATTTGTTTTTGTGCAAGATGGGCCTCTAAGAGCTGCTAGGCTTGGAAAAAATTTCATACAAACTTCATATACCTTCATCTACTCTTTCCTAAATTTAAAAAACCTTTTCCACCCTAAGGATACTCACGGATCCAATCCTGTAGCAAAACATGCCAATCCTATAGAAATCTTGTAACAATTTGGTAGCATCCCATAGCACTATGTAAACTTAACCATATTTGTTCCAAAATATTGATTTTTGTCTCTTGGGATTCAATAAAGACCCCTAGGTCCTAAAACCATGACTGAGGAGAACCAAATACCACTTTATACCTTCCATTTTCTTCGCTGCAACACAATTCCACATTTAGGGCTAGAGGACAAATTTCCAAATTTGAAGAACAATGATGAATTTATTATGAAATGCCTTCTAAAATCTGTCACTGAATATAAGTTTCCATGAAAAGAATGATTAAAGGGTGATCTATCAATGCAAAGTAGATTGAGATTGTTTTCTTGGATTTATGCTTCTTTTAGGGTTTCAAATTCAAGCATTCTTATTGCATGGGCTAATATCCTTTTCAATGCAACTTTTCACATTCTGCAATTAGGCTAGCGTTTACCTTCTTGTGAGTAGCATAGAGATTATAATTTGCTAATAGATTAGTGTCTCCATTGCTGCAAGTAATATATCTCTTACATTCTTGAAATTAGGGTTATCATTTACAATTAAACTTGTAGCATTCTCAATACTTTTTGTAAGTAGAATTATATTTCAATTCTGCAATTAGGGTAGAACTCTATGATTATGCAATTTGATTTCTTGAGTGAGCTTGTTGAGTGGTCTCAGTATGCCTTGGTCTGGTCCATTTCCTGAAGGTGACATGAGTATAACTTAACCTACTGTGCATATAGCATTGTCACCCCTTAGGTTTGTACAAACCTAGGGTTGATAATTAAAGGTGGTTGCCTTGACAGTTGCAATACTCTTGTTGCAATATTGGGGCTCATTAGCAACCATAACAAGAACAGAATGGAATGCTCCTAGAGATCATCCCCAAAAAGTATGGATGATGTAAAAGGAAGAAAATGGGCTCTAAGTATGAAGGAGAAAAATAAAATGAACCAAGGTAAGATGATCACAACCAGGGAAGCTAATTTTTGATAGAACAGATCAAGCTGACCAAAAAAATCATATTGACATAGTAGATGAACATATTTGGAAACCTGCATAGTATCACATAGGTATTTTAATGGCGATGATATCTCATGCTTGATGTTTCCTAGCCTACTCATAGCGGGAATATTATAGAAGACACATACAAGTCAATAACATATGCAGGTTCATCATTATGACCTTTGTGATATTATGAAATGATCAATTCCATAGTTGCCAGATTCTTGTTTCTCTGATTGCTTCAGGTTCCCATATGATTTTTCCTTCCTCCTCAAGTTATGGAAATATATTTTGAATTGGGATATTGTCACTTATAACATTCTTTTGGCAAAATTGGGTGTACACGAGAAGATGCAGGTGGCTCCAATTTCTATGCCATTGTACCAATATTTTTCAACACCTTATAAGTGCCATGGTACTTGCGTTATAATTTATTATCCTTCCTAACTTTGTTTAGGGAAATGTGTTTGTATGGTTGTAGATGTAAAAATACCCAGTGACCCATGTCAAAACATCTTTCACTGCAATGTTAATCTGCTTATTGTTTCATTTGATTATGTGCTACAAGAGCATCCTTAGCCTCGGGCTATCCTCATCAACTAGAAATAAGCTTTTGTTTGGTTTTCAATAAGTGTTGTGTTGATGGTGTTGGACCCACCAACATGTCAAGGGATCTCCTCAGTAAGAAGTCCCAATTAGACCTCAGACCATTTGGTGTAGGAGTCCTAGCAGTGGGTCTTATGGTAATTCCTTGACCATGATTTTTCACAGATGCAAGTAAGATAACTCTGTTGGTAGCAAGGGTGTGACAGTTGTAGTGAACCAAGGGAGGTGCATGAGAGGTTCTAACACATGGGGGTTGAGATGGGTGCACCCCTTCGAAACCTGTGATAGCACACAGTTAAGAAGGGAACACACGAGCGAAGATACATCACAACATGGAAGGCAAGTTAGCAAGAAATCCAAAGTGATGGTTAAACCAACAACAAATTTCAAAAATATTCATACATACATACACAGATAGTTATACATGCATGTGTAAGCAAACCAATACATATATCATTTAGAGTAAACCAAATAGCATAGAATACAATACAACATATGCATGAAGCGTGTTGGCTCTTGTTATATTAAGAAGTGTAAGTTTCAGTCATACAATAAATCCATGTCCAACCACTAGTTCTAATAGCAGAATGTTACAACCACAACCACCTTCTCCTCCAAAGAGATGTACTAGCTTTGCGTAGTGGAGAAGACAAGGCTCATTACAATACTGTCCAAGATCTCTCCAAGATAGTCTTATCGGAAGCTTGGCTGCCCACAATCCTATACAATGAGTTATAAGGGACTATTTATAGCAAAGGGTGGGGTGACCCTTGACATTCCCCTTTGTGACAGTTCAATTACCCTCATGACTCTTCATCTACTCTATGATTGTTACATCCAACTATCAGCACTTGACTTACACATGACATGACATTACATTACAATGCACATGTACCCATGTGAGACAAAATGGCTTGAGCAAGCCATGCTAGACATCACTCTAACTTAGACAACCGTGGAAGTCCAACTCCTCAACATCCTCGCAATGATCAACAGTAACATACTGATGCCAAGATCGATAGTCCTTGATGGTGTCCTCGTGCTCCAAGGTGACATCTTTCTGGAACCTGACTCTTGCCTCCATAGCATTTGGGTACATTACTCGAGCTCCTCTATCCAACTTGTATATAAGCATGCACATCATTGTCTTCAATGCGGCTGGACTAGAAACATACTTGTGCATGATGTCTCCATTGATGGGCAAGTCTGGGCTAGTAACAATGTGCATCAATTCATCAAAGTACGAATCAAACTCTAGTTGGACTTGTGCCTTTGTCTTCGCCTATGTGAGAGTCCCAATAAATGGGATCGCATGTGTTCGCACCACAACATCCATACTCTTGAACACACTTGCATGGGAAGCATGTATTCTAGTGATGAGCTACGGGAGCTCTTCATAGTTCCAAATCTAACTCTAGATACATGCCTTCAACTCGACCACACTGGCCTTCATCATCTTAGGCAAGTGAAGCAGCACTCCCTTGTATCTCATCATCCATGCTTGCATGTAATCAACAGCAGCATGCAAGTTTGTAAAGATAAGTTCTCTTCTAGCAAATCATTGCTGCCACCATTGAGATGGATGAATGCCTTATGCACAGTGCCAAAATTGAAGTACAACACTCACATAATTGTGTCAAGGGACAATACTTCATCTAGTATTGTCTTCTTTAGTTCAGCTCGGCGGGTGTTGTTACCAACTCTCCTCCTTTCTTGGTCGTCTGTAGTTCCTTAGCCATTCGCTCATTCTCAGCTATCAGAAAGCAAACACTTGAGCTAGTGGCTTTGGCATACACTCTAGTTGCATCGGCCAAGGCTGCTAGATGTTTTCACACGTCATACATGATCACCTGTTCCTCAACTTGCACAGCAGATGTATGATCATCCAGATTTGACACTCTACGAGACTACACAACTCTATGTTGAGACTCGTCAAATGAGATGTTGTGCAACTCTCCTTTCGACTGATCTCTGAGGATCTCAGTGCCTCCTCGGTCACTTGGGACTTGCTCATCATCTAGATGCAGTGAATCAGGTAAGTTGACCTCTTCGTGATGAGGCATAAGGTCAATGTCATGTTCCAATTCCCATTGCTCCATATCCGTATCCAACAGTTGAAGTGTTTTCTCTATCTCACGAGCGAAGTCCTACTCCTTCGATGGTTCACCCTGTCTGCCTAATGCCAGCTGTTTTGATGAATACACTACTGGTATGGGTGTTGCTTCATATGTTTTCACATGTTACGCCCCCTGTTGTGCATGTCACTGTTGCGCTTCCCACTCTTGCTTGCACAGCTCTTGTTCCTTCCGGATTTTCTCCTTCAGCTCATGCAACTCCTTCTCTTCTTCCTCCCTTCTTCTCTTCTCCCTCTGCCTTTGCGCGATTCACTTGTCATGTTGTTGCCTCTTCACCTCTATATCCATAGCTACCTTCTCTACCAATAGATCTTCTTGGAACTTGCAGCTTTTCTCTTCCTCCATGCGATCGACAATCTTCCTCTTGCCCTTATCACACTTTGGTATGCTTGCCTCTGTTGTTAATGTTGTTGATGATGGTGCTCTCTAGGATGCTGCTTCACATTGCTTTGCTAACCACTCCACAATGAATCTGACCGGTTCATTGAGTCTGGAGGAGTTGTAATGGTATCTCCATGGGTCCTCCTACGCCCAATGACATGCCCTGTGGATCTAGTTGAATTGTACTCTCATGTAGTGATATTTCATAGTACAATGTGGGTCATACAAATTGTAATGTCAGAGGTCAAATGCATACTTCTTCATCAATTCTACCTCGACATCCACTTGCTTGAAACTGTGGATCTCATATAACCCAATCCGTAATGGAAGAGCGGGCCAAGGTGCCTTCTTCTTCCGATGCAGTCTAGTTGTCAATCCTGTCAAGATGTAATATGATCCTTCCTGCATGGCAAGTATGTCCAAGTAAAACTTAGGTCAAACACGTGGAGGCTTCTCCATGCTGAAAATTCATATGCAAGTGACGTACACTGAGGCATACCAATCAGCAATGTCTATTAGTGCCTCCATTGCCTCCTTTGAAATGCAGGTTAGATCCTGTTCGAATACCATCTTGTAAACGAGGGTGAAAAAATGATCGGATAGCCTTGTGATTACTCCTATGAAGCTGAATTCGGATAACAACTTACAATATGTGTTCACAGTAGTCTCTACTGGTGACCATACCCACTCCAAGCCCGGGCACTTCTGTCGGGCATAGATTGCATCTACGATGTAGGCGAACATGGATATCTTTGCTTGCATACCTCCGGGTGACTGTCGAGCCTTCATTACCTATTCCTTCAGTTGATGAGCCAACATGTCAGACCAGTTACATGGTTTACCCTCTCTAGCCAGTTGGTCCAGCGAGATCACCCAAATTTGTGGGAAGGTTTCTGTGCTTTCTTGGCAACATAGTTGACATGAAAATATGACCAAGTATTGATATGCCTTCCGCAACATCTTTGTCTTATAGATATGGTTGCATGTCATCCTAAATCTAGTTGGCTCCTTTACCTAGTTCTTCAGAATGTCTCTGGAGTTGGCACTGTTGCTGGGTAAGATGAAAGAAGTCTCCATGATAGTCATGGGCTTTGATATCTGATACATCTCATCATAATCCTATGCCCAAAAGGTGGCAAGCTTCATCCCTTTGACACAGATCAGAGTCATCGTCTCAGGATCAGTGTGCAAGATGATCTAGTGTATCATGTTCATCCATGGGAACATGGGGTATCTGCATGCAATCTGGTACAAGTCAGACATGTGAATGTTCACATATACCTGACGGTCTTCGAGGTCTTCCACAAAAGTGCCTACAAATGCTTCATTGACCTCTTGCCATTTCAGCTTGATGTCCTTGTTTAGAAACAACTTGGCATCTTCATAGATCGGTATACATGCGGAAACCTGCTCAACCGATGATCCAGTTGCACTTCCATCAGTGTCCTTTGATCCTACTCTCCTGGAGGCCATTGATCCTGTAATGCTAAGAGGCGGATGAACACATGAAATATCTGGAGACAAAGAAACATGCATGGCAAGAAATATGTCAGTGAAAACCAAAGAAAATTCGAGGAATGACATAACACATACTTTGGGAATGATAGGCAAAGATTGCATAATTTTCTCTAGGAGGCTGGGTGATTGGCTACCACAACTACGCAAAAGGTAGACTGGGCTATCTAGGAGGCAAGACTGGCTGCTGGATTTGTGCAATGTGCAATTTAGATTGACTAGTAATTGTTAGGATTGCACAATGCGCAATTCCAGTTGGCAATGAATGCAGGCTCAGGGACTGCATTGCGCAATTTTCTAGGCCAGTAGTCGTTGTCCCTTAGAAACGTGCAAAACACTCCTAGAGGACAGTTTCTGGGAAGAAATGTGCTTTTCTGGAGAGGAAGACAGAGCCTTCCTTCTCCAGATTATGCAATGTTGTCTAGGTGTGGCAGAGTCTGGGCCAAGGCTACCCAAACTCGCCGACGGGAAACTGAAAGTAAATCTGAAAGTGAATGCATGGCGACATTAGGTGAAAGCAGAAGTGATTGATCATGCATGAAAATATCGAATGAAAGATTTAGTAAATAGATTAACATGCATGTGAGTGAAGCGAGTCACTGAATCGGCGACCATTCGTGCAAAACAGTTTCATGCATACGACAACAGTGAGATAGAAACAAAAAAATAAATGGTGCTAGTACAAGCTAGTATGCATGTAAATGATAGCAAGCATTCAATGAAATCAATCAAGTAGCACTCACACAAGTGAAAACACAAAAAGCGATAGATGTTGAAAAAGACAAGTTGAGACCACTTACTCGTGAATAGTTGAGCCGGATGTGTCAAAGAGTCCTAGATATGTTGTGGGATGTCAAAGCTCCAAGTTTGATGTCAAATAATGAGCTTTGATGCATCGAATAAATAAGTTTGAACTCATAACGCACATGCCACAAATCTAGGAAAAAGCGACACTTGGAGGAACATTTCTAGAACGAACTTTGCATGTAATCTTCGGCTGCTAAAAATAGCTCCCTCAATCATGGGATGATTTTTCATATTGCATTTTCCTATTCCAGGAAAAAGTACTCCATGCATGAAAATCATGTTTCCTTGTTCACAGGTGGAACTTGTCAACCCAACTACTCATGCGTGAGGCTTCCCAACTGTTAGGAGAAAATGCGCATTTCTGGATGGGAGTTGGGCTAGCTACCCAGGAGATTTGTGCAATTTCTAGGAAAAGTAGCTGACTAGTGCCCAGGATTGTGCAATTCCTGGGCTGAGCAGGCCTGCTGGGAAAAATTGTGTAATTTTCTAGGTGAAGCCTTCCTGGCAGGATTGCATAATTCTGGAGCCCAACAAGCTGCCAGACAGAATTGCAAAATTTCTAGAGGGAAGGCTAGTTTCCCTCCATAATTGTGCAATTTCTTAAGGGATTTTCTTAGCCTGCAGCTGGACCAAGTTCGAGTGATTAGCCTATGAGGGGAATGCATCAAGCTTTGATTGACAGGCTATCTTTGTGCAATAAAAACACTTAAGCTTGTGTACTTGACGAAGCAAGAGAAGGTGCTGTGAAAGGTTGATATGGAGGCTCCAAAATGAAGCTAAGGAAAAATTTTGGAGGGTGGTTGTAGCCACTACAACACTGGGTGACACACTGGTAGAATTCCAGCTCTCTGAATGGACCTTGTTCGTGAAAAGCAAGTCTAACACCTTTGGAAGCATTGTTCATTTCTCAGTTTGTCTTGATTTCACACTAGCCTGATTGTAAGATGTAGCATCTTCCAAGCTCTTAGTTGGTTGACACACATTCCAAACCAAGGCAACACAATTGTTTTGATTGGGGTTGAGGGGTATATTTGTGCACAAGCAATATAGTCATCAGAGTCTTAGTTTCATCTCTAGTGTTGCCCCGCTGCCAGTAGGCCTAGACAGTACCCCGGCGAAGTCACATAGGAACACAAGCATGGCTCTGCTGCTAGCGAGCCTGGTCAGTGCCCCAGCAGAGTTACTTGCATCACCTCTCCATGTAGCAATCCTTTCTCTTCTTTCCCCTTATTCATTTTCATTTTTTCAAACTTTTTTCACTTTTCATTTTTTCATTTTTCATATTTTCAACTGTGCATAACACTTATTCGTTTTAGAGGTGGAAGAGGGATCCCAACTTATTGAGAGAAGAAGAGGTTGTTCCAGCAAAGAAGTAGTTTATTATACCTCTGACGTGCCTATTAAGGTTTTCCCCCTCACCTTACTCTACTTGACTGATCTAACAACGGTTAACCCAAAAACAACTGACTGGAGTAGGTGACACTAGTTAGCACTCAAGCATCGTGCTTTCACCAAGGCTCACTTCTAATAGTACATATTTTCCTTCGATGCATCATGGACTAAAAGTAACAAGTTCTTCATACAGAGGGAGGATGGCAGATAAACAACAAAGAAAACCAAGAGTAGAAGCAAAAGTGAAAATAAATCTAGTAAGAAAACAAGAAAGCAAAAAAACAAACAAAAAAAGCAAGTAAGCAAACAAGCATGCGAGCAAAACGACTGAAAGAAAACACTAATCCTACTCCTAAACTAACGGTGCATGGGTCTGATCATGTGAAGTGATATTTCCAATGTAGCCACCGGTGCATTGGTTGACCCATGTTAGTGAAGGCTTGGTCCACAAGCAACCCAGTTATGCGAACCAGCAAGCAAGAAAGATATAACAATGAAGACAACCAAACTTTGTGTTTCAAAGTGCCTATGTGACATAAGTGAGTGCAAGAGTATGACGAGTAGTCTGTGGACTTACCACGGTGCTATGTGACACTTCATGCAGCTCTAAAGCATATGCACGCTCTTGACTGTGACATGCAAGCAAATGAAAGAAACAAAGACAACTTGAATCGTGCATGTGTGCTTGTAATGTAAGATTCCTCTAATGCATGAGCAATGGGATCATGCAATTCGAGTGGAGGAATCATGATCTATTTGTGAGATTGATATTTAATGCATACAGATGAGTGATGAGGAGCCTCAGGTGATTGAAAAATTTCTTGATTGGAAGTGAGACCAATCTCTGGACAGCAAGGGCCTGACATAACCATATGCTTGGGCTGAAGTGCCTCGACAGTCTGGATTACTTCAACTTCATTTTCAAATAGATCATCATAAACTGGTGGCTTCGAAAAATCAACTCTGATAGAATCATGATCGTGATCGAATATGGGAGTAAATGGATCATGACATCCACGATTAGAAAAATCAATGATTTCATTAGCATCCTCATGATCTGATTAATCAAACAGAGTGTTGGCTACGTGGGACCTGACCCAGGTTCAGAAGTGATTTAGCCAAGAAAATCTCAGTACTACTGGCCCTTTCAGCAATAGTGTGTGGAGCGCAAACTGAGGTCTCACCCAAAGTAGTATGGGAGGGTGTTGGAACCAGGTTTCTACACCCTAGGGATGTCTTTGATGAAGGTTATGGGGGTTCGCGGTCTGAACCTGCACGCTAGCGCTGCTTCGTGTAGCAACCTGTGTGCACCTCTGTAAGGGGGGCGAATACAATTCTATGCCAATCTCGATCCTTACTACGCTATTAGATTAGTGCTTTGACTTAGTTTGTGCGGGCCCAATGTTCTTATCGCTTATTCAACTTTCAAGTAAGTGCACGTAATAAAAAACGATATGAATGCATAAAGATAAATAGAACCATTGATGCACAATATTCTGAATCAAACTTATCTTTATTAATAATCCTTTTGAAGTTTAGTTCAATTATAGATCCAACTTCGCCCGCACTCAGCTGCAGGGGTCCGCTCACTCAGCTGCGGACTCTACTAGGCCTTTGCACACTTAGCTACAAAGCCTCTTCCTACTACTACAACCCAATACACTTTAGATCCACTTCCATCCTCTAACCATAACTTCACATCTATCTATTACTTTTTTTCCAAAAACTGTCTTTACACTTAGAGCCACACTCTATTTATATGATCTTGACACAACGTTACATTATTTTACAATTCTTAGGGCGGACAACCTTATGACTCATCCTAGACTTTCGCACTCCGCACCCGTACTTCACAGAGTCTTTTCATTACATTTACCAAAACTCAGGCTTTAAGCCCCAAAAACATGCTTTGGGGGGGATCCACTGCCCAATAGGCCCCCAACACAATCATCGTGACTCATCTCGAGTCACTCTTCTAGTGCAGCGATCTTTACGCGAAGTCCATCCAACAGGTATCACGCAGCTTGGGTGTCCGCAACACACTAGTCCACTATTTGATGTACTTATTGCACACGTATCTCTGAACTTTCGTGAGCAAGGTCACATTCCTGTCTAACCACATATATTGCCTGCATTTGTGCCAGCTTCCCTTCAACTCTTTTATAGTCCCGCACTCTCTTTCAACTGCTTGGAGCACTGAGACTGTGCTCCCTACAGATAGTCAGGTGGTCGCACCACCTATGCGAAGCTTCAATTCACCTTCCAGCCTGGTCTGTGGGCACTCCTCAGTTACCCTCGCGACAGTCAGCACCTCACGTTCTTCCTTATGCGGTGTGCTCCCTTGGTTACTTTGTCTGATAAGGTGCGGTCGTAGCCATGGTAGTAGAGCCACAAATTCTTGGTGGAAATCTTCTAATGCAGTAGTATGGCTGCCATATCTTGTCTCGTCATTCTCAGTTTATCTATGCGGCAGGCTTGCACGATTTTGGTTTCCCGTTCTTTGCTCTCTGCATCCATTAACATGCTTTTCTTCCTCAGTCGTACCTGATCTTTGAGTTTGTGAAGCTTAAGGTTCCCCCACCGAATGGCTTCCTGTAACTGCATAATTCCTTCGTCCGGGTCCTCACGTATTGTCCCAACTATGGGAGCTACTACGTGAGGACTCCTTCCTTCCAGAACTATGGCCTCGACTCTCCTTGTCGGCTTCGGAATCATTTCTGCGTTTAGGTTTTTGTACATGGCCCTATAGGCCCATCAGACTGCTGGTATGCATAGGTCCCAATTGGTTCGGCTTGCCTGGTGGACCCTGTTCAGGATTCTGCATACCTTCTTGAATGCTTCTATGTGGAACATTTGTGGTGCACGTCACTTTTCCTGCTACTGCGTCCTGTTCCAATTTTCGATCCTTAGTTTGGGGTGTGTTTGTGTGGACTACATAGCACACGTCTATACCCATCGACATAGGTGGGTGCGCAAGCTGCTTCGTCCTGGCTCCCTGACTCTCGTTCGAAGCTGGGGGCTTCCAAACCATAGGTGCATCATCCTTCTATATTCGTGCTAGTCCTCAACATTTCCTTAATGTGTTCCCCACCAGCGTGCAGGTGTTGCACACAGCGCCCACTTCAACGCGTCAAGCCGCTATTGTTTAGGTGTCGCATTTTCAAATTTTCCCAGGAATTCATCCACCGCTGTCAATCCATCATATGTTAGTATTTCCCTTGCCTCTATTGTCACGCAACACAATGATCTAACCATCATGTTTCAGTTTAGCATTGTCACTTCATGCGACTGATTCTACCATCGTTCTACTTCTTCTTCTAAATCTGAAGTGCAGGAGCTTTCGCACTCCCACGAGATTCTCCCATCTGCAGTCGGATTCACCCAATCCTGGTCTTGTGCAGTTATCTTGTAAATACAATCCAGCTCATCGTCACGCACTGGTTCAATGTAGTGCACTCCTTCAGCTGGGTCCAGTGGGACTACTATGCGTACCAACTTTTTCTTGAAGATCATTTTGCGCTTCTTTAGATTGATGACTCTATTCATATCACTGGTCCAGTCAATTCCTAATAGCACAGGATAGGGATTGCTGTCATCGACAATCTCTATCTCTTCAAAATCCATCTATGTGCTCGTGCCTTCAATATCAACTGTTACCCCTTGCAACCTCCCCATGGGAAAAATCTTCTATTGGTTCACCATTCATAATTGAATAGGGGACCACTGTAATGCAGGCATGCCCATGCGTTCCCATGTTTGCTTTGGTACCACATTCAAGTCCGAACCTAGATCTAAGATTACCTGATCCAGTTCATACTCACCAATCTGCGCAGTCAATCTCATTTCCCTCCCTATGCGCAATGCATGCTTTCCCAATTTCCAGACTATGTGCAGCTTTCCTGACCCCGCGCACTTGGTGATCAGGTCTTGTAGTCCCTTAACTGCCTTGTTGTCGTGCAACAGTTTCATGCATGTCTCCAGAAAGGTAGTAAGCATTGAAGGATCCATTCCTGGCTCTGGTTGATCCTTACTACCTGAAGTGGAGGCCTCCATGAAGCTCTTCTTAGCTTCCATGAATGTCTCCTTTGTGCATTCTAAATCAAACTCAGCTTCCTTTGTAGGAGCCCTACGAACCCATGTATCTTCCTTGGGCTACTTCCCCTTATCCTCCCACGTGGTCGCACCGCTTCTAAGCATCATGTTCACATTCAGGTCTTCTTCGCGTGGTTTAGACCTCATCATTTGTATATTCTGAGTCGGAGGAGGTTGGAATACCCCTTTTTCGCGCATCTGTGTGATCAACGTAGGACAATCTATTGTTTCATGATCAACCTAAGCATAGTATGAACAGGATATCCTTGTCGAGTTGGTAAAATCGTGGGAATAGTGCCCTGGCCCTCCGCAATTGTAACAAATTAACTGCCCACAACCCCATTCCTGGTCCCATTCTACATCCTATAGACTGGGGTCCGATCCATCATTAGCTCGTAGTTGCAACAAGTGCGCTTTCTGTGGCCTACCGACCTACAGAAATTACAAAATAGTTGTTGGGGTGTTTGTGTATACTTCTGCAACAAATGACAATTATCTGTCATGTGTTTTCCTCCTATCTGATAGTTTGCGCACTTTAACGTGGGTGTCGCACTCAGCCCTGCCTGTGCCTCTGGTCTTAACGGCATTGGCCCCCCTCTTGCCAAGTAGTTCGCAAACACTGGACAATGATCCTTGTCATGGCCCTAGCCTTTGCATTTTATGCACCATACTTCCTCGTGTGCCTCTGACCGCGGTGCCCTATCTTACTTCAAACTTTGCATTTCTAGGCATATATTCTATAGTTGCACGTGGATTTGTTGAACTCCCAACCCAGGGTCTTGTATAGGGGTCTCATGCAACCTCATCGCCATTTCCAATGCTTCATCCTGAGTGGAAAGTTTCTGTTGTGACAGCGCTGTCCTCAAGTGCGGTGTCAGAGATGCCACAAACCATGCGCAATCTTGTGCATCCGTTAGCATCATATTGGCCTCGTGGATCGTACTCTTCAGCCTTTGGTCCAGATCCTAGGGGGTCTCACCTGGAAGCATCACGATCTCTTTAAACCCGATGATTGACTATGTCTCTGATTTTGGCTAGCTAAATTCTCTGTTCAACGCATTCTGGATTTCTGCTATCCCTGCGTTTGGGTGGTCGTTAGAGTGCTTGATATACCATGTCAATGCGTGATCCTACAGCGCACTCACCAATGTAGCCTTCTTAATATTGTCGTTTGTGACACCTTGCGCTTCCCATACTTCTCTTACCACGAACTAGAATTGGTTCGGATCTTCATTCCCTACCCCTCTGAATACTGGTAGTTTGATCACACTCGCCATAATGGACTATGGAGGTGGTGGAGGTGGAGTGGGTGGAGATGGTGGTGAGGCAGGTGAAGCAGGGGGTGGTGTGGGTGGAGGTGGTAACTGTGGAATGCGCTGCCTTATCAAACTGACCACACTTCTCGGAGAGACCTTAGCGAGCTCTTCCTTACTCTCTCGCAAAGGTGAAATTAAGGGATTGTTTCCTAATTCTTCGCTACTTTTGTAGATCTTTCCGCTCCACATTGTCCCAAACATTAATGTATTCGCATGACCCTCTTTTCACACAATATCATCTTAATCCAAGTATTTAAAGACTTAATATACTTACCTCGCGGTCCTTTGAGAAAGCGTCATTTTGCTTTGCTGTAGCTCACGGTCGTGTCTACCGCAAATTTAGTGATAAATTCCCCTATTATCGGTCGAGCCAATGGTCCACAGCTCGCGCGATCTTATCTTCTTATGCCTCTAGTCTATGTAATAATTCCGAAGTCCACACTATTGGTTTGTCGAGCCTACACCTTCCCTAGCTATCGGCTAACCTCGCGATCCACTCATATAGTTCATAAGGAAAGGATGCAAAGAAAATCTCGTGGATTTCCATATACACATAGTGATCCAGCCACTTTTTCTCAGATACTTGCGGAGTTCTATTTTCCTGTGTCACAAACTCGTGAATCTTCTTGTCCAACCACTCTCCAATTTCATTCTTTGTTGGGTTCCAGTGGCACAACATCAAACATCCCTTAGGTAGATCCCGGTCCCAGTAACGGAACCATTTGTTGGCTACGTGGGGCCTGACCTAGGTTTAGAAGTGATTTAGCCAAGAAAATCCCAGTACTACTGGCCCTTTTGGCAACAGTCCGCGAGGCACGAACTGAGGTCTCACTCGAAGTAATATGGGAGGGTGCTGGAACTAGGTTTCTACACCCTAGGGATGTCTTTGATGAAGGTTCTAGGGGTTCGCAGTCCAAACCTGCACGCTGGCACTCATTTGCGTAGTAGCCTGTGCGCACATCTCTAAGGGGCACGAATACAGTTCTATCCTGATCTTGATCCTTACTGCACTATTATATTAGTGCTTTGACTTAGTTTGTGTGGGCCCAATGTTCTTATCACTTATTCAACTTTCAAGTAAGTGCGCGTAATCAAAAACAATATAAATGCATAAAGATAAACAGAACCATAGATGCAAAATATTCTGAATCAAACTTATCTTTATTAATAATCCTTTTCAAGTTCAGTTCAATTATAGACCCGACTCCACCTTGCACACTCAACTGCAAGGGTCTACGCACTCAGTTGCGGACTCTACTAGGCCTCTGCACACTTAGCTGCAGAACCTCTTCCTACTACTATGACCCAATACACTTCAGATCCACTTCTATCCTCTAACCATGCCTTCGCATCTATCTATTACTTTTTTCCAAAAACTATCTTTACACTTAGAGCCTCGCTCTATTTATACAATCCCATGGTCTGCGGACCATGGGTAGGTTGACACAACTTTACATTATTTTACAATTCTTAGGGTGGACAACCCTATGATTCATCGTAGACTTTCACGCTCCGCGCCCATACTTCGTCGAGTCTTTTCATTACATTGACCAAAACTCGGGCTTTAAGCCCCAAAAACATGTTGTGGGGGGCATCCACTACCCAACACAGAGGGGTAGATGGAAAGTGAACAAATTCATCCTCTGTGTTTCCAGAAAAGGCAGATGAAATACCAAGCGGATTTGTAATGAATAACTTATCCTCTCCATTGTTATATGATGGACTGACATGTGGTGTGTCCTGCGAGTGATCAACATTGGGTGCATTCGTGGATGAAGATACACATGCGAAATCTTGGATGGCACATTCACCAAAGATGTTAGGAAAGAACAAAGGGCCTTGGATGGAAGGGATTCATCCTTCGCCTAGTGTTGATGCTCAAGCTCCCACTCATTCTTCATGAATGACAGTGCATGTTGGTTGTGCAATAGTAACTCCGTCAGTGGCTTGTTCCTTGTTCACAACAAGTGTAGAGTCTATAATGGAAGAACACAAGACAGTATCATCTAGAGGAATGGCTGAGTGCGAAGATGGAGGTTATGGAACAAGATGCATGTGACAACTTGATGGAATCACAACCAAATCTGCGCGAAAATTAAGAGAAGTGATTTTGGGAGGATGTGATAGCTGAATAGGTGTGTGAGCATGATCCTTAACATCACTTTACAGTGATGGAACTGTTTGATGAAGGGATGGCGAACAGTCACTTGTGACAGTGACTGGATCCATCTGGGTTTGTGCAGTTTGATCACTGAAGAATGTTGAGAGAGGCTTGATTTCAAACTTCTTCTTGGGATGAGAAAATTTCTTAACACAATACTTGAACCGGTCCCAAAGATATAAACATTTCATCTCGCTCTTCGGAGCTTGAAACCTAAGTTACCGGAAACGGCTCCCTGAAGGGCCAAAATGCCATTTTCCGTTTCTGATACATTTTCACCCCAGAAACGGCAAAAAAACGGCTTAAATACGTTTTTGTTGATTCCAAAACGTTTCGGGTTTTTTTAAGCCGTTTTTCAGGCGTTTTCATGGGAAAACCCTCCCGTTTAAAAAAAAACGATACGTTTCAGCATTTTTTGATACGTATTTAACAAATCGAAAAACGTTTCAGAAAATCGTAAAACGTTTTTAAAAAAAATCAAAACGTTTCGTGCCTGATAACTTGGGCGCCGCCGGGAACAGATTTTATGGATTTAGCGTTTTAGGTTTTGAAGTGGTAACTTACTTTTTAACTTTACGGGCACCCGTTTATGTCATATGATTCATTCTACCCTAAACCCTAAACGACAAGAGCTGAGTTCGCTGCCGCCGAGTTCGCTGCCGCCGCTGAGTTCGTTGGATCACTGTTAGGCTTTCAGACTTCAGTTTCTGTTCACGGGAGATTACTTACTGCTGTTACTTCATATCACGTGAGATTACTTACTGCTGTTGAAGTCACTACTTAATATCTATGTTACTTCTATAGCTTTACTTTGGTGACATAATATCTATGTAACGTAACCGTAACGGTGTAACCACATTCCTTCGACTTCAAAGTTCAAAGCTGTTTAGATTTGTTTCCATCGTCTTGTTTCATTTAATGACAGGGTGAGAGATGAATTGTTGCAACAAATGCTCAATGAAATATTAGACCACATTGAAATGTCATCACCACAAACTGTTGTGAGAGTTCCAGATTTACATGATTGTTCAGCTGTATATGAAGGAGAGGTCTGCAAATATCGTAGGCTGTAGCTGGCTATAATCCATCAAACGTCCTCACAAAATGACCAAATGCTCTGAATAATAATATTGCCAATTCTGTGGTATATCATTGTTGTCAAACAATGTAAGTGAACACTCAAGTCTCAGACCATCATAATCATCAGATAATATCATAATTCCTTTGTCAAGATCAACTAACAGAATTTCATAGAACCAATGGTTTATTTGCTGAAGTGTGAAAGCCATGTAGTGATCCCTAATTAATGTTATTGCTTTGCTGTCAATTAAGAAACATTTACAACTGGTAGTTTTAACTTTAGACTTTTAGTGCCATTCTCATCCTAATATATGTCCAGACTCCACAATGTTAGAAAAATAGCTATTTAATCCTATCCTATCTTCATGCAAAATTTTCACATGTTAACTTATTATTCTTCTCAAGTATAATACCAACCTATGAGGTGTTTTCGATATATGTAGGACCTAGGTTATGTGTGAAAAACCTACATTGTGTTTTGATGATGAATCATGAATCATGAATCATGATAGATCATAGATGATATTGATAATCTAGATTCTAGAATATGAATGGTAATATGAATTTTTTTATTTTTAATGTATATATATATATATATTTATATATATATATATATATATATATATATATATATATAGATATGTATTTATTTTTTTATATATTTATTATGTGTCGTTTCCTGCCGTATTGTATCCAGATTTTTTGAAAATTTGCCGTATCTGTTTCAAACCCCGTACCCGTATCCGTTCCCGTATCCGTTTTCTGGTAACTTAGCTTGAAACTGCAAGTCACAGAAGCACTGCCAAAAATCCATAGTCAGTTCATGCAGAGACTTTCATTGTTGTAACAGTTTTTTGTGAAGATGGTATGGATCAAAATGTTAGAAAGTGCCTTCAATGAGATCACATAAGTGCTCAGGTGAGTGCATGTTGTTAGTCAGTAGGCTGCACAGCCATCGAAGTGGAGATTCGCGAAGTGTGTATGTAAGCAACAACCTGGCCTATTTGTCAGAACACCCATCTTCCTCATGAAGCATGGAAAGAAATTCATGTAAGAACTTAGGCCAAGCCACTTTGCCTTCACCATCATATGTGTAAGTGGACAGAGATCAAAGAACTCCCTCGTGATGGTGACATCTTCATGATTTGAAAAGAAACGTGGATGGAGAAGAGTGCAAGAATCCATGATAGATATGCAAAGGTTCAAAACAGGATGAGAGGACACAACTTTTCATCTGGCCCTCCTTCTAGCACCAGAAATGTTGATGGTGCTCGACTCGCCAACATGTTAGGGGATCTCCCCGATAAGAAGTACCAATTAGACCTCAGACTATTTGGTTTAGGAGTCCTAGCAGTGGGTCGTATGGTAACACCTTGACCACGATTTCGCACAGAGGAAAGTAAGATAACTCTTTTGGTAGCAAGGGTGTGACAGCTGCAATGAGCCAAGGGAGGTGCATGAGAGGTTCTAACACACAGGGGTTGAGATGAGTGCACCCCTTGGAAACTTGTCATAGAACGCAATTAAGAAGAGAACACACTAGTCAAGATACATCACAACACGAAAGGCAAGTTAGAAAGCAATCCAAATTGATGGTTAAACCAACAACACATTTCATAAATATTCACACGTACATACACATATAGCTATACATGCATGTGTACGCAAACCAATACATATATCATTTAGAGTAAACCAAATAGCATAGAATACAATATAACATATGCATGAAGAGTGTTGGCTCTTGTTATATTAAGAAGTGTAAGTTCCAATCATATAATACATCCATGTCCAACCACTAGTTCTTATAACAGAACATTACAGCCATAACTGCCTGCTCCTCCAAAGAGATGTACTAGCTCTACACAGTGGAGAAGCCAAGGCACATTACAATATTGTCCAAGATCTCTACAAGATAGTCTTATTGGAAGATTGGCTGACCAAAAGCCTATACAATGGGTTATTAGGGACTATTTATAGCAAAGGGCGAGGTGACCCTTGACATTCCCCTTTGTGAAAATTCAACTACCCTCATGACTCTATATCTACTCTACAACTGTTACATCCAACTATCGGCACTTGACTTACACTTGACATGACGTTACATTACAATGAACATGTACCCATGTGAGACAAAATGGCTTCAGCAAGCCATGCTAGACATCACTCTGACTTAGACAACCATGGAAGTCCAACTCCTCAACATCCTCATGATGATCAACAGTAACATACTGATGGCAAGATCGGTAGTCCTTGATGGTGTTCGTGTGCTCCAAGGTGACATCTTTCTAGAATTTGACTCTTTCCTCCATAGAATCTGGGTACACTACTCGGGCTCTTCTGTCCAACTCGTCTATAAGCATGCGCATCATTGTCTTCAATGTGATTGGACCAACAACATACTTGTGCATGATGTCTACACTTATGGGCAAGTCTGGGCTGGTAGCAATGCTCATCAACTCATCAAAGTATGAGTCAAGCTCTAGTAGGACTTATGCCTTTATATTTGCCTAGGTGAGAGTCCCAATAGATGGGATCGCATGTGTGTGTGCCACAACATCCATACTCTTGAACACATGTGCATGGGAAGCCTGTATTCTAGTGATAAGCTGCGAGAGCTCTTCATAGTTCCGGATCAGACTCCGGATACGTGTTTTCAGCTCGACTGCAGTGGCCTTCATCATCTTAGGCAAGTGAAGTGAAGCTCCCTTGCATCTCATCGTCCATGCTTGCATGTAATCAACAGCAACATGCAAGTTTGTCAAGATATGTGCTCTTCTAGAACATCGCTGCTACCATCCATTGAGATGGATGACTCCCTTATGCACGATGCCAAACTTGGAGTACAGCGCTCACATAACTATGTCAAGGGACAATACTTCATCTAGTATTGCCTTCTTTAGTTGAAATTCAGTGGACATTGTCACTAACTCTCCTGCTTGCTTAGCTCTCTGTAGTTCCTTAGCCATTCACTCATTCTCAACTATCAGAAAGCAAACACTTGAGCTAGTGGCTTCAGCATACACTCTAGTTCCATCGGTCAAGGCTGTTGGATGTTTGCACACGTCAGAAATGATCACCCATTCATCAACTTGCACAAGAGATGTATGATCAATCGAAGTCAACACTCTACGAGACTACACAAATCTATGTTGAGACTCGTCGAATGAGATGTTGTGCATCTCTCCTTCCAGCTGATCTCCGAGGATCTCGGTGCCTCCTCGGTCGCTTGAGACTTGCTCATCAACTAGATGCAGTGAAGTAGGTAAGTCAACCTCTTCGTGATGAGGCATAAGGTTGATGTCTTGTTCTGATTCTCGTTGCTTCATATCTATATCCAACTGTTGAAGTGATTACTCTATCTCACAAGTGAAGTATTGCTCCTACGATGGTTCACCCTGTCTACCTAATGCAAACTGCTTTGATGAATCCACTACTAGTACGGGCATTGTTGCATCTATTTGTACACGTCGCACCCCCTATTCCCTCTCCCACTTGTGTAAATCTTGCTCCTTCTAGAGTTTCTCCTTCATCTCATGCAACTCCTTCTCTACTTCCTCCATTCTTCTCTTCTCCCTCTGCCTTTTCATGATTCGCTTGTCATGTTGTTGTCTCTTCGCCTCTATAGCCATAGCTACTTTATCTACCAATGGATTTGCTCAGAACTTGCAGCTTTGCTCTTCCTCCATGCAATCGACAATCTTTATCTTTCCCTTGTCAGACACTAGTGTGCTTGCCTCTCTTGTTACTACTGCTAATGCTGGTGCTCTTCGGGATGCTACTTCATGTTGCTTCGCTAACCACTCCAAATTGAAGCCGACCAGTTCATTGAGTCTGGAGGAGTTGCAATAGTATCTCCATGGGTCTTCCTCTACCCAATGACATGCCCCATGGATCCAGTTGAACTGTACTCTCGTGCAGTGATCTTTCACAATACAACGTGGGTCATACGGATTGTAACTTCAGAGGTCAACTGGATACTTCTTCATCAATTCTGCCTTGACATCTTCTTGCTTGAAACTCCTGATCTCATATAACCCAATCCGCAACGGAAAAGCAGGCCAAGGTGCCTTCTTCTTCTGGTGCAGTATAGTTTTCAATCCTGTCGAGATGTGATATGCTACTTCCTACATGATGAGTATGTCCAAGGAAAACGTCGATAGAACATGCAGAGGATTCTCCACACTGAACATTTGTATGAGGGTGTTAGAGAGTGAGGCATATCAATCAGCAATGTCTATCAATGTCTCCATTGCTTCCTTCGACATGCAGGGTGGATCCTGTTCGAATATCATATTGTAAAATGGGGTGAAAAAATGATCGGAAAACCGTGTGATTACGCCTCTAAAGCTGCATTTGGAAAACAACTTACAATATGTGTTCACAACAGTCTCCGTTGGTGACCATGCCGACTCCAAAACCAAGAACGCCTGTCAGGCACAGATTGCATCTAAGATGTAGGTTGACATATAGATATTTGCTTGCATACCTCTAAGTGATTATCGAGCCTTCGTTACTTGTTCCTTCAGCTAATGAACCAATATGCTAGAGAAGTTACATAGTTTACCCTCTCTGTCCTATTAGTCCAACGCGATCAGCCAACTCTGTGGGAAGTCTGTCGTGCTTTCTTGGCCACATAGTCGACATGCAAATATGACTAAGTATTGATACGCCTTCTGTAGTATCTTCGTCTTATAGATCTGGTTGGGTGTCATCCTAAATCTAGCCAACTCCTTTACCCAATTCTTCAGAATGTCTCTTGAGTTGGCACTGTTGTTGGGTAAGCTGAAAGGAGTCTACATGGTTGTCATGAGCTTCGACATCTGATACATCTCATCATAATCTTGTGCCCAGAAGGTGGCAAGCTTCATCCCACTGAAACTTCTCAGAGTCATCATCTCAAGATCAGTGTGTGAGATGATCCAGTGTATCATGTCCACGCATGGGAACGCGAGGTATCTGCATGCAATCTAGTACAAGCCAGACTTGTGAATGTTCACATACACCTAATGGTCTTTGAGGTCTTCCGAAAAAGTTCCTGCAAATGCTTCATTGACCTCTTGCCATTTCATCTTGATGTCCTTGTCTAGAAACAACTTGGTATCTTCATAAATCGGTAGACATGCGGACACTTGCTCAACTGTTTCTCCAGTTGCACTTCTGTTAGTGTCCTTTGACCCTACTCTCTTGGAGGCCATTGATCTTGTACTGCTAAGAGGTGAATGAACACCTAAAAGATTTGGAGATAAAGCAACATGCATGGCAAGAAATCTATCAATGAAAACCAAAGCAAATTCGGGGAATGACGTAACACGTACCTGGGGAATGATAGGCAAAGATTTTGCAATTTTCTCTGGTAGGCTGGGTGACTGGCTACCAGAACTACCAGAAAGGCAGTCTGGGTTGTCTGGGAGGCAAGACTAGCTACTGGATTTGCGTAATGTGCAATCCAAGCTAACTGTTGACTGATGGGATTATGCAATGCGCAATTCCAACCGGCAATGATTGCAGGCTCAGCGACTGCATTGCGCAATTTTCTGGGCCAGCAGTCACTGCCCCTCAAAAATGCACAAAACAGTCTTGGAGGATAGTTTCTAGGCAGAAATTCACATTTCTAGAGCGGAATATAGAGCCTTCCTTCTCTAGATTGCACAATGTTGTCTGGGTGAGGCAAAGTTCGGGCCAAGGCTACCCAGACCTGCCGACGGGAAACTGAAAGAAAATATGAAAGTGAATGCATGGTGACACTAGGTGAAAGCAGAAGTGATTGATCATGCATGCAAATATTGAATGAAAGATTCAATAAACTTATCAACATGCATGTGGGTGAAGCGAGTCGCTGAATCGGCGACTGTTGTGCAAAACAGTTTCATACATGCGACAACAGTGAGATAGCAACAAAAACTAAAACAGTGCTAGTACAATCTAATATGCATGTAAATGACAGCAAGCATTCAAATAAATCAAGCAAACATCACTCACACAATAGAAAACACGAAAAGCAACATAAATGCTAAAAAAGACAAGTTGAGACCACTTACCCATGAATAGCTAAGCTAGATGTGTTGAAGAGTCCTGGATACGTTGTGGCATGTTAGAGCTCCAAGATCGATGTGAAATAATGAGCTCTAATGCATCAAATAAATAAGTTTGAGCTCATGACGCGCATGCCACAAATCTAGGAAAAAGAGACACTTGGAGGAAATTTTCTAGAACGAACTTTGCATGTAACCTCTGACTGCTAAAAATAGCTCCCTAAATCATGGGATTCTTTTTTCATGTTTCCTTTTTATATTTTGGGAAAAAGCAATCCATGCATGCAAGTAAAGTTTCCTTGCTCCCGGGTGGAACTGGTCAACCCAACTACTCATGCATGAGGCTGCTAAACTACTGGGAGAAAATTCACATTTCTGGATGGGAGCTGGGCTAGCTTCCCAGGAGATTTGTGCAATTTCTGGGTAGAGAAGCTAACTACTGCCCAGGATTGCCCAATTCCTGGGCTGAGCAGGCCTACTGGGAAAAATTACACAGTTTGCTTGGTGAAACCTGCCTGGCAGGATTGCACAATTCTGGAGCCCAACAAGTTGCCAGACAGAATTGTGCAATTTCTACAGGGAAGGCTAGTTTCCCTCCAGAATTGCGCAATTTCTTGAGGGAGCTGCTCAGCCTACAACTTGACCAAGTCCAGATGATTAGCCTGTGAGGGGAATGCATCAAGATTTGATCGACATGATGTCTTTGTGCAAGAAAAACATTGAAGCTTGTGTACTTGACGAATATGGTCACACATATCAAGGAAAAAAATTCACGTTGATTACCAGCATAATTTGTATAGATAGTCCAAAATCTAAGACAAAAGGATACCTTTGTTTGTGAGTACACTGAGGATTTTTTCAGGCTGTCACTTTGATGAGGCATAAGGGCGCCAAAATTTCAAAGAGTCACAAGGTATGTGAATGGAATGAAATAATTGATTCAAGATGAAATGAGTACAAATTATTTCCAAACTATTGATGAAACCTATCACATTTCCCTAAAAGTGGAGGAAACGTTAAATAGGAAAACACAACAGAAAGGAAGAGGTAAGGCAAGGACTGTTAGAGCGGGTGAAAAGGAAAAATAATCCACTCATGATCAAGCTGGTAGAGGTGAAAATAAAGTTGGAAGAGGTAAAGGAAATATCAGAAGAGGAAAGGGAAAGTATGTAATTACTTTTTATCATTGTGGAGTTGAAGGACATAAGAAATCTAAGTTCCTGGAAGGACAAAATTTAGGGAGAAGAGGTGAACCCATAAGACAAGTTACTCAAGCTAGTGAAGCCTTTGTTGTTGAATAAACTGTGACTGTGCTTCAATAAGAGTAGGGAGAAAATTTGATGTTTCACATAGTATAACTCAATCCCCAAAACAAGATAGTGGAAGAACCAAAGAAAAGAAGGAAAGTTTTCAAAACTAAATGTAAGGTCTAAGGAAAGTGTTGTAACTTGGTAATATATGGTGGAAGTACATATAATTTAGTGTCCACTAAAGTCATGGACATGTTTAAAATCAAGATTTTAGTCCATACAAACCCTTACAGGGTCTCATGGGTGCAAAAGGGACAGTGGGTGGCTATGACTGAGAAATGCTTGTTGATTTTTCTAATCAGTATCCTTCAGGAGAAAGTATTGTGTGATTTTTCTAATTTGGTTGACATGGATGCATGCCACATAATCGTGGGAAGGTCGTTGTTGTTTTTCATGCAATTTTACCATGATGTTCGAGAAAATACATATGAGTTCATGAAGTCTGGCCACAGATACAAACTCACCCCAATGCTGGAAAATACAACTATAATAACATGAAGTTGTGGAAGTACCAGCATGTGTAATAGCAAAGATCATGTTTTATTTAGCCAAGGAGTTTGTACATGAGGAACAAAAGCTGATATTATGTTTAGTAGTGATTCCAAAGGTTGTGCTAAAGGAAGTTAAATTAGAGACCATCTAGACAAAAATTAAATCATTGTTAGGTGAATTCAAGGAGACTGTTGTTGATGAATTGCCAAAAGGAATACCTCCTGTGAGAAGTATTTCTCATCAGATTGATTTGATTCCGGGATTGATCTTCCCAAGAAAGGAACCATACAAGATAACTCTAGAAAAGAATCAGGAAGTAAATAAGTAGGCACAGGAGTTGTTTGACAAAGCACTGATAAGAGAAAGTTGGAGTCCATGTGTTGTACCAACAACATTGACTCAAAAGAAGACAGGTGAATGGAGGATGTGCACATATTATAGAGCCATTAATAGGATAAACATAAAGTGATGATTTCCCTTTCCAATGATGGAGGATATTATGGGTTGTTTGAGTGGGGCTACATATTTCACCAAGATCGACTTGAAGAGTGATTATCATCAAATTCAGATCAGGGAAGGTGATGAGTGGAAAACTACTTTCAAGATGAAGGACGGGTTGTTTGAATGGTTGGTTATGTAATTTGGGCTGACAAATGCCCCTATCATGTTCATGAGGCTCATGAATGACATCTTGAAACCATTTTTTGGAAAATTTGTTATAGTGTACCTTGATGACATTTTAACTTTCAACAAAAATAAAGAGGAGCACTTGGAACACGTAAGGAAAGTGTTGCAACGATTGAAGGAAGAGACGGTGTCAATCAAATTGAAGAAATTCACATTCATGCATGATTTGTTGGCTTAGGGGGTCTTGACCCAGGTTCGGAGTTAGTTGTGCCAACCAACAAAACCCTACACTAGTGGCCCTTTTGGCAACAACCCGCATAGCGCAGGCTGCAGTCACACCCGAAGCAGTATGGGGGGATGCATGAACCAAGTTTTTGCATCCAGAGACTAGTATGATGTCTTCCAATACCCTAGATTTGTTTCCATGTAGATCAAAAAACTCCTAGGGCTCGTCACCGTAACTCTGTTAAAACAACATTTAGACCTTTGCAAGGGTCCACGATCAGTCTTTGTGGACCTTTAGAAGTCGATCTTCCTATTTACATGCATCAGAAAGAAATCCTAAATTGGTGTTTGCGCAGATCTATTTAAGTCATTAGTAAACATAAGAGAAATCATTGGAGTCTTCGTGGAAGTGTTTAAACATTCATTGGGTACATTATTAGGACTAATTCAAGATAATCGCCTAGCATTCAATCAATATTTCATAAAACAAGTTATTTATCAACAACATATAACATAAACATATATGAACATAAATACTCAAGGGTTCTTCATAAAGCTGTCTTTATTGATCTCAATTCATAGATTACAGACTCAAACTTCCTTATCCACATAGCTATAGGGGTCTGTGCACTCAGCTATGGACTCTACCTAGGCCTCCGCGCACTCAGTTGCGGAGCCCTTATTTCCCTATCTAAGCGTAGGAAGCAGAGCCTTCTTGCCCTATATTTTTCCCAAGACTCTTCAATGAACCCAATTCTCTATCTTTTTTCCACCTAGTTTCCTCTTCCTTTCGCTAAGACTCAACTATTTATAGACTTTTTCATACATTGCCATTGTCCGTGAACCATGGGTGAATATCAAAAATGACTCAAAACTTTACTTAACACAAGGGGCTAAGACCCTTTGACTTTTATTCAACTACATGCTCTACATCCATAAATCGCAAAGACCTTATGTCTTTTACAAAATTTATTACAAAAAAGACTACTAATTAATGGATGTTTATAATATTTTTAAGTGATGAATGTAATTTTGCAAAGTAATACATAAGTGTGAAGTATTTCATGAATGAGAAGTATTTTATAAGTGTTAAAACATAAGAAAATACAAAATTTCCACATCGTAGTATCCCTCAAGGCTGCAGAAACCTGGTTGTACAACCTCCCATAATCACTTCAAGTGAGACTGTGACTTGCTTGTAGGTTGTTTCCGAAAGGGCTAGCGATTGAGGGTTTTGTTGGTGTGCAGTAAAGAATCGAACCTAGGTCAACCCAACCTAAGCCAAAAACCCACAAGAAAAATTGAATTTATGCCTATAAAGACTACTAACAAGGGGCCAATTTTCTTTCTCTGGATCATAGAAAGAGGTTGCGTTTTGGGCCTATTTAGGGCCATAGAGCAAGCATATTAGGCCAACTTTGAGGACCCACTCATACTGAATTTATTACCTTTGTCAATGTCATATTCTTGTGAGAAGACCATGCTCTAAGACTTAATAATGATGTTTTTCAAGGACTTCTTGTGATGTGGTTTGAAGGTTGTTGAAGGACTAATTTGGGGTTGCATATAAGGACTGGATGAGTATGATTTCAAGCTATAGGAGGAGGGTTTGTCTAGACCACAATTTGAGGCAAAGGAAAGTTTCCTAAGAAACCTAAAGAAGACCTATTTGAGGAATATCAAGAGCTAGTTTGTGGCATTTCTAAGAATAAAACTCAAAATAGAATTGAGCAGCCAACGAGGCATACTAAGGTGGTTGCAAGTATAACAGTTTATGATCAAAATCAAGCACGACCAAACTTCCTCCAGATTGATTTGAGGTATGATCCTTTTGTTAAATTGTTGATATTCTATTTTGCAATAATTAAGGTGAAGGATTAATGAAATAAAATACATATCTATAGTAGTCAATCAACAACCTTGAAGAAACTATTATGGGCATTATCAATTGAGGCATGGGAGAAATATTATTTATATGTCATTGTAAGTGGGCCATTATCCCTTATATGGGAGACCACCATTTCTTCTCCTATCTTTTATTTTCAGGCTAGCAGGGTGGTGCAAGGTGGAGATTAATGTCTTCTTCAAGTTGGATCCTAAGAACACTTCACACTGGCAAGGTGGTTCTAGGGCAACAAGTTGGTGCTTGTAAGGTGTTGGTATCATTGCTAGAGACTATTGGAAGTTGTTGCTTCATGTTAATGTAATCTTTAATACATATATTAAAAGCATTCTGGATGGTTTTCTCTTGTTTGGGTTTCCATGTAAAATATCTTGTGTACTATGTGCAATGTTGTGCATTGTTGAATGGTATTTTTAACTATTAATGTTTACTTGATATGATTAAAATTGTGAAAAAGTGCTCAATGTTGATTCATTCCCCCTCTCAATATTGTTGATTATTCTAACAATATATACATTATATATATTCTAGATCATTTAAGAAAATCTAAAACTAATTAGACTGATATATTGAAAAATAGAAATTGAGGGAAACTAAGATATCTATATTAATGAAGAAAATACCAATATACGAATATACCTTGAATGTAACATACTCCTTTTTGGTTCCTTGATCCATGATTCTCCTTGGCTAATGATCACTAATAAGGATACCTATTGATTATTTTGAGAAATTTGAAGTGTTTCATTGCATAATTATCCCCATTTCCCTCTGCATTAGTAATAGCCTCCTTATATAGATTTTGTAAGGAAATGAGAGGATGAATGTAGACACCTAAGTCATAGTAAGTTTAGTGTCTAATGAAAACTCTCAAACCATTTGACAAGGCATCTTTCATCCTTCTCAAACTATCCATGGAAATGAGCAAATCTAAAAGGTTTACAAAGTCGTCATCCTTTGTTAGTGTCTCTAGGGTGATCATCACCCCTTGGAAGGGAAAATGTGTGATGCATCACTCTCTGCCAATGTGGTAGGAGCGATGGAGCTCTAAAATTAGCTTTTCAAAGATTAGAAATGAGTGTCTCGGCCTCCTAAGAAGGGTAAGTTTGTCACCCGATCTAGGGAGTGACAAATAAAGTTGTAGCAGAAACCTTGTAGTCTCCTTCACCACTACCTAAAAGCATGAGAGGTTTTGGAGGTCTAATTCCTCAAGTCTTTTTTACACCACCTTCACCACATAGTCTTTGCTATTTCCCATTCCACTGTGTGTCCATTCCTTTTATGAATAGAATTTTCACAAAATACAACCTATATAATTTACAAGTAAAAAATAAACATGCAAAAAAAATGTTTCAATTCACCCATTCTTAAAAATCAATTAATTTTTTATTTACCAATTTTAACAAAATTTCGATTTTGAAAAGAAATTTTTTTCCACTTATTAAGCTAGAACATTCGTACACCAAAAATAAGATCTCAATACAAATGCATAATAAACATATCTCAACATAAATATAAAACCGAACAAAACAAAACAAAATAATTTCAATTAAAATGCATAATAAACATATCTCAAGATAAATTCCTAGGAAAACATTGACATCTAACAAATTAGAAAAGAGGGTAAAATTACTTTTCTTCATTTAAACCAATTCCAATCAATTCACATGACAAACCAACTAGAGGCCTTAATATAGGCATTCACAACCTTCCCTCCTACGCCATCCACATCACTTTTGAGATTCCCTCCTATGCCATCCACATCACTTTTGAGAATCTCGAGTACATTGAAAAGATCAACCTTTCCTCCATTGCATGACATCTTTGGACATTCTGGTATTAAAATTTGATAGACATTTTCTAATTTTATTAAATTTATCGAATTCCTTATTTGGTTTTGAATTGTTTCTATGATAATGAAATCTCTCATATATATATATATATATAATATTTTCGTTATAAAAATAAAATTTCCATATTTACTTTTTTATTTAATATATTTTAATTAAAAAAATAATTCTTTTATAATTTATTTTTATTTAGTATAAAATTATATAAAATAAGACTCAACCAAACTCAGTGCTTAGCCTAGACTCAACCATTTAAGTTGCGTGTCGGGTTAAGTCAGGACAAGTCCTGCCATCCATTCCTGGCAGGGACCATGTACACTGGTGCAAATGTACAGCCACAATATAAGATTCCCTCTGCTGACAAGGACACTAAACCCGAATTCTTAAGTGATGTGGCATGGAAAAGGCTGCAGGTTCTAAAGTTCCTTGCTTTGTGTTTTACGCTGTCGTATTTGTGGAAAGTATAAATGGAGAACAACACCCAATAGGGCAAAGAAAATAGTCGAGCAGTGGGACCTCTCACGTGTCTTCCAAGCTGGGTCCTGACAGATCAGATGGTCGGTGAGCGTGCCAAGAAGGCCGTCCAGTCAGGTGGGCCCGCTAACCTTTCGACGGCCGTGGGTTACTTTAGTCAAAGATACCTCGGCTTTCTCTTGAGGCGCCGATTTCCCAGGCCCATTATATTCCGTCCCTGAAAAACAAGGACCTCAGGTCCTCAACCACTTAGGCTCGGTTAGGAATAAAGTTAAGCAGAAAATATGCAGAAAATGAACGGTTGATTTGATGGCTTCGTCCTCTTTAATTTAATGTTCATTATGCGTGGGCCCCATTTATTTGAAAACAGCTCCTCCATGTAGTTCTGTGACATGCGATGTTTAAGTGTTACAGTTGTCCTTTTAAGATTCGCATGTTTATTTCAGCTGTGGTCAGTCGTCACGGCCTGCTACATGGCTATCGTCACGGCATGCGATGGCAAGCCGGAAGATCAAAGATAGATTTGAAAGTCATTTTCTGGCTACATTATCAATGGCTATCGTCAAGGCATGCGATGGTAAGATGTAACATAGATTTTAAAGTGATTTAAAGTGTCCTTCTTTAGAAGATAAGGAGATATGGTATCTTCAACTCTCTCCACAAGTTACGAGATAGCTCTTATCTTAAAGCGTTTTAATGTTGTCATTTTATATCACGTGTTGTATATCTATGAAATATTTTGTGGTTCAACCATTATGATTTTTAGAAAGTTATCCAAATTTCAGTTATACTAAAGGATATTAGTAAATCTAAATAAAAATTATCAAATTTCATAATTTTAAGTGTCTTAAACGTTTTTATGGTGTTGAATCTATTTCCACTATCAAAAACATACTGTCTATACAAAAAATTTTGATTTTTTTACCCAAATTCTAATCACTTTTGACATCAATTCCTCTGCCTCTATAGACGACTCTGATATTATCTTTTTATTTAAAATACAAATAAAAAATAAAAAATATATAAATAAAATATATATAAATAAATAGATATATATATATTTTATATACAAAATAATTATATATATATATATATATTTAATTTTAATAATAATAAAAAATTAACATATATATTTTTTAATTTTCATTTTCTTCTCTCATATATAAAATCAAATACACACTTTCTATTTTCACATTTTTTTGGCTTACCTATAAAATTAAATACACATTTTTCTATTTCTACATTCATTAAATGAATGGTTCTTCTCTTCATTCTAACCTTTATATATTTAGAAAATAAAGTGAATAAAGTGGTGAGGAGAGAAATTTATATAAGGTCAAATACACATTTTTTATTTTCACATTTTTTTCGCTCATAAATAAAATAAAATACACACTTTTTATTTCTACATTTATTAAATGAATGGTTTTTTTATTTTTATTTTTTATTTTATATATTTAGAAAATCCAGAATTATTTATTTGAATATATTTAGAAAACAAGTGTTACAAGGTAGTATATTTGCTACTCGAGTGGATATTATGTATTTAGAAAAATTGCAAATTGATATATGAAGTAGAAAAGTTAACTCTCTACTAAGAGATATAGACTTGCATAAATTTTTGGTGGGAAGTAATCATTATTAAGTTGGCACACTTACACTTTTACTTCTACATTTTAAAGCATGAAGAAAACATAAATAATGGTAAATAGTAACTCCCGGTAGGTATATGTATTTACATCTTATTTATATTCGTTTTTTATGGAAATACTTGCTTAAATTATGGTTGGCCTCAAATGAAAGTAAATAGGTTATTTTTCAAGGGTTTTAATTATGAAGCTTAAAAATTAAAAATCATTGCACAAATATTTAAAAATCATGGCATAAATATTGCAACTACATCCAAAAATTATGGCAAAAAAATATGAGGCAGTTATTCACATGGCACAATGGTTATATCTTCAAAATTGTGGTCTTTCAAGGGTTTTAATTATGAAACTTAAAAATGAAAAATCATTGTACAAATATTTTAAAATCATGGCATAAATATTGCAACTACATCCAAAAATATGAGGCATTTATTCACATGGCACAATGACTATATCTTCAAAATTATGGTCCAACCAAATGTTTGAAAAATAAATATTTATTTTTCAAAATTAAATATTATAATTTAGATTGGTGAATAATATCATATATAAAAAAATAGAGACCGGAAAAAAAATATGCATGATATTATTTACCGTTTACAAACTTATTTCAGTTATTATTAAAAAATTGAAAAGATACCACATAATTCATCCAAAAAATAATAAACAATATTCTCACATATACTCGTGAAGGTGAAGCAAGAAAGTATGAATTTGAAATTCACACTTTCTTCCCCAAGTGCCCGTGAACACTATCATATATCATATAGTGGAGACGAGAGGAAAAAAATGCATTATAAAATTTATATGGTCATTTTAGTTATTAAAAGACGTAAAAAATAGAACATAAATCATCATAAAAATAATAAACAATATTCTCATACATGCAAGTGAAGGTGAGGGAGAAAGTAAGAATTTGAAATTCACCACTTTCCCTCCTCAATATCACTTTAATATTTGAAATGTACCCCACCCTCTCCCAAACCTCCACTCCTATAGGGGAAGATATAAGGGTGTGCATTCTAAATATCAATAAAAACCACGTGAAAAAATACCACATAATTCATTTTTAAAATGATAAATATTAAATACGGTATAGGGTTGAATATAATGTTATACGAAGATGATGCAGATAAGTTAAAAATATAATTAATATTTAAAATATTGATAATAACATAACTTTTGTATCAAATTTATCCTTTATTATTATATTTTGAAGTGTTGAAGTGTTTTGCAATTTAGTATAAGGAGTAAATATTTAAATGAAAGTTAAAAAATTTAAATTAATTTTGAAGTATTTTTAGATTTATGTTTTTGAGTTGAAATTAAAATAAACAGAGTATTAAATAATAATAATAATATATTTTTGATTATAAGTTTATTATTAAAACGGAAAAAAATGGGTAAATTTATAATAAGAAAAATAAATAATTATACAATGATAAAATTTTAGAAAATATATTAATATGGATTCTTCTTAAATCTAAGTTTATTAAAATACTCGAAAGGATTTCATTTTTTAAAGTGTAATTTTTTCCTATATTATCTAATAAAAAATAAAGAATAATAAAAAAATTTACAGCTTAAAAAAATATATCTCTATCTATACTTGGATCACTTTTGGTATTTTAATAAATGTAGATTTATCATAATGTTTTGTGTTTATAAAGATAATAATATCTATTTTATATCGTAATGTTATCAATATACATAGATTTAATAGTATATTATATATACTATTGAGAAATTTACATATATATATATATAGGAAACGAGTAGGGATTTATATTAAAAAAAGAAAAATTGGATAATCCATTCCAAAATATATTTAAAGAGAAATTGGAACGAGATGGCCCCAGTTATGAGTCATATTTTCTCAAATTTGCTTCATGTTCTGGAGATTCTTGGGGTCAAACATCAATTACACGACTCCTCTTTTGGGGTTGAACTGCACTTGTATCTATCTCCTCTTACTTGTTCTTTACACCCTGGTGGAAAGTAGGTTCTAGTCTTTCTACTTTGGCATTTAAAATTGTTACCTTAGCCTCCATGAAGGCCTGCAATTTCTTAAATTTTATCTGGAAAAGCTTAATTTTCTTATCTACTAACACTAATTGCAAATCCCTTTCCTCATCATCTAGATAGCTATGCCTATTCATGAGCTCCAACAAAGCAACAAATGAGTCTGATAAGTTGTCAGTCATATGGTTCATTCAGGCTAGAGCTTGCTGGAAGTATGACTGATCCAAAAAAGCCACAGCTCTAGAACAATGAATTTTCTCCCCAACGAAACTATTAGCGAAGAACAAGAGTGCCTCACTATTAGATAACCAGTTCAGAGAGCACACTTTTGTTGAATCAAGATTAATAGAAGGAGAAACTATAAAGTGATAACGACTTCCACATTGAGAATCTTTCATGGTGGAGGAGAAAATAACCTCTCAGAAATTCTCCATTAAGTTGCAATCTAGGGAGAGGATTTATGCAATAACTGAGGAATGTCTGAAACTTGAATGCTTGCTCGAATTGCCTAGAAAATTTAAATTATAGATCTTTGAATGCCCCTAATTTGACCCAAATGGATTCTAACTTCCACTCTTGTTGATTTCGAGAAAATTCCTCCAACGGGTGTCACTAACTCCTGCGTAAGCCATATCCAATTTACTAGATAACCTCTGCCTTTGATTTCCTTGATACTAACATGGGGTTAGCTCAATAATTAAATGGGAATGTTTATAATGAATCTAGCTAGGATTTTGAATCATGTTTGGGGTCTTCATTTGGGCTATCAAATATCCCTACCTTATCCTTTACAAATTGTTGTTGAGTAATGGAATCAAGATATAATTTGTACGGAGATTATCAATCTCCATCACACCTTATTTTAGTCCAATCCCTTTGTTTTCTAAAGCATCTGCATCAGTATTCAAATGATGGAGGATATGGAAAAATTTAACTTCCTCAGAATGCTCAGCTTCTTATTGATCCTTGACAGAGTGTTGTGGGGAGCCTTATTAAGAGATTCCTCAATATTTTGTAGTTGTTTTATTACCAACATTGAGTCTCCACATATCATTAATCGACAAATTTCTTTGTCTATAGAAATTGCTAGCCCTTTCTAAAGGTTTATGTATTCATCCAAGTTGTTTAACATTGTGTCTATACCCCAGGTGAATTGAGTCTCTCTTTTTTCATTGGGGAGAAGAATTACCCCTCACACTCCTACCAACTTAGGATTTCCCTTTGAAGATACATTGAAAAGAAAGAATAGGTGGTCATTTGATCTTTTCCATTTTTGAAATGTAGAAGGATTCATCCTTATACAATAAAATTCCTCAAAAGTTAGAATAAGTTTGAATCTCTGAATTTGAGAAGAAAGATGGCCAATCTCTATCCAATTCTTTTCAACTGGATTTAAATCTTCTATATATGAGAGTTTAAATCCCCTAGTTGATATCTCTTCAAACATTAAAGTCAGATCTTTATATGTTGTTTTCTCTAAGGAGATACAGATTCCCCTAAAAATAACATTGTTTCAAGCTAGCCACGTAGTCTAATAAAGATATTTCAAAAGGGACATCTCGAAGTGCATTGATAGAGATGAAGAAATTCTTAGCCACAAATACTTGTTCCCTGTGACTCAAACATGTACGTTCAATTTCCTGGAATTGAATCACTTTACTAGAATTAAATCAATTTCATTGAATTTCTTGAAGGCCTTTTGCGAGACAACTAGAGAATATGAGCACTTCCCAAAAAGTTGATGAATATCCTCCTCCTCTTCCTTGCAAAATGCACATCTTGAAAGAACCTCAATGTCTCTTTTCTTCATATTTTCAGAAGTTAATATTTTCCCATGGAAAAGAGCCCAATAGTAAATATTAACTTTGGGAATTTCATCTCTAACCTAGATCGTTTTCCAAATCTTTGACATAGTTGGATGTGGAATATTTTGAACCAAGAGATCATACCCTACTTTGACCAAGTATAATTGATGTAGGCCAATTCTCCATGAGCGTTGATTGGGGAATGATAACTTAATGGGAGAAATTCCTTTAAGGGAATTTATTATCCATTCCCAATGATGTTGGAAAAGAGGAGGAAGGCACGGAAAATCCAATTTCTTCTAAGCATTAAGATCGTCCCATTTGGAAAGATATTTAATTCTTATATAACCTTCCCTTTTCATCTACTTAGCCAACTCTTAGATTTCCAAAGATTCTTCCCAAAGATCTGTTGAGGGGATTTTGTCTTTCCACATGTTTATTCTAGCTCCATTTCTAGTTCTCCAACCCAAATGATATGTGATAATTGTATTGGTCGATTTACATAACTTCCAAATATTTGAACCTTTTCCTAATTAGTCAACTTTTTTAGCCCTGAGGACCCTATATTTGTGAAAATATTTTTGTAGAAAGGCTTGCTTCCAACACTCCCTTGGTTCGAAGTTGAGTCTCCAAAAAAAAATTGCTCCCAAGATTAAGTTAAGTTCATGAATTATGGATCTTTTATTTCCAAGCCTCCAAATTTTTTAGGGAGATGAAAAATGTTCCAAATTACAACATGAAATTTGGATTCATTTCTTTTACCTCCTTGCCATAGGAATATGTGAAGCATCCCACTTATCTGATTGATCACTCTTAGGATCAGGAAGACCTAAGCACATAAAAATTGGAAGAGATGATAAAACTGACTTGAGGAAAACAACCTTTTAAACAACATTTCGCCATAATTATCCCCAACCATGAATCCTTTTTCTTAAGATTCTGTAAAATTTCAACCCATTCCTCCATTTTTGCAGCGCCTAAAGAGATTGAAATTCCCAAATATTTAAGGGACTTCCACCCAATCGTCGTCAAAAAATCAATAACATAAGAGATCTCTCGAAGGACAACGTTTGAACAATTTTACCATATAAATGACTCTTCTCTTTATTTACCAGTCCCCTTGACAAATTGACATAAAAATCGAGGAGAGATTTGAAGCAGATTACTATTTTTTGGAAGTCCCTACTAGAACAACAATATTGTATGCAAATTGGGAGTAATTAACATCTGTTACATTCCGTTTTATACTTAATCCCATCAAATGCCCCAAAATTCTTACTTGCTCAAGATTTTGGCTTAGAATTTTAGCAACAATAATATATAGAAGGGGGGAGAGGGGAAAACTCTGACGAAGCCCTCTAGAAGCCATAAGAAATGGGGTGATTGACCATTTACCAAAGACATTGTCTAGGGAGAGATAATATAGGCCCTAATCCAGTGGATGAATTTTGAGTTGAAACTGAATCTTTCCAGAATAAAAAAAATGAAGGAATGTATTAATTGATCAAATGCATTGGCCATGTTGAGATTTATGACAATTACAGATTCATCTCTCTCTTTTCTAGAGTGGATGGATTCCTGGACGATAATTATATTGTCTAGTATATGATGCTATTTTATAAATCCTCCTTAATTCTCAGAGATGATCCCTGGAAGAAATTTCTTCAATTTGTTCTCCATATTTTTTGAGAGAATTTTGTACACTGCATTACATAATGAGATAGGTCTTAATTAAGAGGAGTTTTTTTTATTTGTCTCCATTGGGGTTAAGGCAGGAAATGAGGAATGGGTACCTCCCCCCAATTTATCTTTCTTCCTTGTCCAAGTTAACATCTTTATAAGACATTTTTTAATTAGAGACTAGAAGGTTCTATAAAATCTTATGGAGAAGTCATTTGGTCTAGGGGCTTTATCAAGATGAAATGCCCATATGGAATCAACCACTTACGATTATGTTATCTCCTTTAGTAGATGATGATTATCAGAAATATATATTTCTGACATGATACATGAGAGAAACACATGAGATTTACCCATCTGTAGCTCTTTGTCCTCTAAATATAACTTTTTAGAATGGTTATAAGCTTCTTGTTTAATATAAAACAATGTTGATATCTTTGATTTTCTTTCTAGGATAATTTCTCTGACTCTATTCCATATTTTCCTTATTATTGTTTTCTTATGAAAAAAAGTCATCTTTTGGTCACTGAATTTTAACCAAACACTTCTACACTTCAATCTCCAGTATTCCTTCTCCTGCCTACTTACTTTCATCTTCTTGCTTAACTCCATCTCCTTTTCTTCTCCTTTTCCTCTCCTTTGGGATGATTGACGTTTTCTTATGCATAGAAAGAAACTTGAATAACTTGGACAACCATTAAAAGTTGGTTGGTGCATGAATTAATTAATTAGCTCTTAATTTAAATGGGCTCCAAGAGAAGGTACAAAGCCCATGTTTCTTGAAAAACGGTAACAAGAAAAGAGGACAATAAATTAAGAAGGAAGTTACACAAGGCAAGAAAGATAGGACAGGGCAGTAAATGTGACCCAGAAAAAGAAGGAAAGCATGGTATTCAAAAAATAAAATAAAAGGGGGCACAATTGCTGCCTCTCTTGCCAATATTTCCAGTGATTTCCCCCTTTCTGTTCTGTTTCTATGCTTCCTGTAGAAGTCTCTATGTCAACTGTTTCTACCTGTATTGCGGCCATTTCAGGATCTGTCTTTACCTTTTGTTTTGGTGTGACTGTTGTGGTTGTGCCAGCCTTCACTTGGGATGTTTTTGCCTTCTCTGCTCTCCTCTGCAGTCTCTTTTCCCTTGGGGTTTGTGCTGTTGTTCCTTGCTCTGTTTTAGGCTCAGCAATTTGGCCCTCTCCTCCTTTTTCTTTATGTCCTTGTTGTGCTTGAATGTCCTGTGTTCTTTCATCATTAGTTTTCTTACCTTCTTCAATGTGTTCTCCCTCCTCACTGCTGGATGAGGTGATGCCTTCGGCCAGGATTCCAATATCGTCATCCCAGGACATGTTTCGGAAGATTTCCCAAGATATGGGTACAGTGTAGGTATGCAAGGCATCTTCCACTAATAGCTTAATGAGCCCATGATGGGCCAGCTGATCTAGGGTCCCTTCATTCAATTTTGTACCACATTCAATGAGTGACTGAAGAAGAAAATAAGGAATGCTCAGCTTCTCGGTTGGAGGTGAATCAATCCCATGCCTTAGTTCACACAGAAACCTGAAATGGTATCCATAGACAATGCTAAACCTCCCCTCACATGTAATTTACTTCATAATTTGAAAACTAACCTCACTCCAGAGAGGAGGCAAGCTGGTTCTCCTAACCCCGTTTTTTTCTTCTACAGGATGTTCCTCTGGTAGGAAGAACATTTTCTTGGCAACCTGGCCCAATGACCTCTCTTCTTTGCTCCAAGGGAGCCCTAATGGCAGGCCAGTAACACGGCTGATGAGCTCAGGGGTAATTTCTAGGGTCAAACCCCTAAAACTTACTGTGGCCTGTGTCTTTTATTGAGGTTTCAGGGACATAAAAAATTCCTCTATTATCTCCTCGTCATGATCCCGAATTCTGTCAAAAAATGTCATCCAATTGGCCCGGGTGAAAAGATCCACCACCTCAGGATGCTCGTGCAGTTTGCTGGTGTCCGAGGGTTCTTTCCTTATGAATCCCCCTGGCATGGTGAGAGTGTTTTTCTTTTTTGCTTTGATCAGAAAAAAAAGAACGCTGCTTATGGATTTCCCCCTTAACTCAAGAAGGGATTTCTTAGGTATCAAATATTAATTAACAACTATTCCCTGGTTTTCAAGACTACTATTTCCCAGAACACGGCTGCCTATTTATGAAAAGGAGAATTTTGTTTCTACAGACAGAGTACAGAGCTCAACTTTTCCTTCCCAGCACTTATACAGACATTCAAATTCACAATTTCATACACAGGCTAACCTCCACAATTGCATATCTTTCTACAGGATAATTAAAAAAAAAAATGGGAACGTGGAGGAGAATTTGGATGTAAAAACAACTAAGAAACCTAGTGCAACACACAAGAAAATGGTTTCTTCCAATCCCCAGGCAGATTTTCTTCTAGTTCCCCACTCTGATATCATTCAATTCACCACCTTTTCAAATCACACCATGCATAAAGAGGTTTTTTCGAGCCTACCTCGTTTGGAGCTCCAAATTTGGTGACGAGAAATCCCAGGTTTTTCTGCTCCGGAAGGCTGTGCAGGCTTTCCTGTAGAACCCTTTCCTGTAGAAGACTTCCCTGGTTCCTGTAGAATATCTTTGTGCTTCTGAGCGAGCCCGATATGCGGTGATTCTTAAAAACAGGTAGAAAAACCGGTGGTGGACGACTGGTTAACAGTTTCTGGAGCGGAGGACGCGTACTTCAGTCAAGGACATTGCAAGTGCAAATGAACAGAGGGTGGTGTGAGTTTTAGCCGAGCATCTTTTAACTACAGCGTAATTTGTGGCGAGGGGGTGAGGTGGCCGGACCGAGCCATTGATCCAACGTCACGGCCATAATTTCTCTACGTGTCTCTGGTCGCCATCACCTCCCCTCTACTATTAACCCCCGCCACCACTGCCAGTCCCGATGATTTCTCCCGGAGTGGACACTCCACACGTGTTGTTTGTGCGTCTCATCAAAAAATTAAATATAGCTGAGCTCGTTCAGATCCACGAGGCTATGTAACTGGCTGAGGGTGGCCAGTTGACTGGCCACCAATCCCATTCTATCCAAACATTTCCATAGGCATGCAACTTTTTTAAAATATAGTTTATGTAATTGACGAATGAGTTTAGACACTTACCTGCGTGGTCACGGCCGTGTTATGCAGATTTCGGGTCTTTGAACCATTTCTTCGTTTTCTGCTACTTCCTGCATGGGTTTTGGAACCCAATCCTTCAGTCGTTGACGCTACATGCATGTGTTTCGGAATTCATTCCATTGGTTGTTGTCGCTGCATGCTCAGGTGTTTCTTGGTTTCGGCTGCTGATGATGTTTCCGCATTCAAGATGAGCTCTTTGCATGCCTCCTTTGTTGTTTTTCGGTTGTCCTCGTCTCCAGAGTATGTCTTCCAGAGGGATCAGCTGCTACAGGATTCCTGTAGGATGTCCTGTAGCTGCTTCTCCTCCTGGGATGCAAGCTAAACAAGCAGGGCTATACTGCGGATGATGGATTCGGCTGATGAGGGGTCTTGGTGGAGATTGACAGGTAGGGAGAGTGAAACACCACTACTAGATATGTCATTCTAAGTCCTTGCTGGCAGTGTGAGGAAACAGGGGTTTTTTATTATAATAATTTTTTGTGTGACTGTGCAGGCATACATAACAGAATGGGTGCAATAGAGGTGTGAGGAGATGAAACAGGGTGATGTATGGCGATGGGCGTAAACAGGGGTAGTTGCAGGCTTAATAAGCAGATTCCAACCTTCGGATTCCTTCTCATGATCAATTTTTGCCTGTCTGGAGGTTCTACAGGATCTTCCTGTAGAAGATATAGAACTTCTTGTAGAAGGTGAAATCTTAGCCTGAATGCGATCAAATTCTAGGAAAGGGGAGTGGTCATGGAGGAGGTGAGTGTGAGGGATGTTTGCAGTCTGGTATTGACCTCTGTCCTTGTTTTGCGCGCCCCCCCCTCGAACCTGCGATGTCTTCCCTGCAACCTGGAATTGTTCAACAGAAATTAGGCCTATTTTCTTTTTTCTTTTTTCTTTTTCTTTTTTCCGAGACAGCTGGGGCGCCTCTAGGAGGTTTTCACCCTCACTGTCTGCCCCGGGTGCCTCTAAGAGGTTTTCACCCAAGGATCTTTTTTCTTTTCTGTATTTTTTTTTTTTTGATGATCAAGGTGTGGGTGGAGTAGAGACAAGGCCCTGCTCCACTACCAGCACTGACTTATCCAGAGTTTCAATGAACTCCTGCTTGGAAAGGGGCTTCCTATAGATTTTCAATCGGTGCCCGTTGACGAGCATGGGGATGGCTTCCTCATCAATGGTCCTGATAAGGACTGAACCATTGTCGTTTCATTTCTCCACTGGATATGGTCCCAGCCACCTTGTCCTCAGCTTCCCCTTGAAATCCTTGTATCTTGAGTCATATAACAGCGCGCAATCACCTGGCTGAAATTGTTTTTCGTTAAGGTGTCGGTCATGCCATATCTTTCTCTGAAGTTGAACTACTTCTGAGTGGAGGAGGGCCTACATTCTCTGTTCATCTAATCCATTCAGCTATAGTAACCTTTCCTGTTGTACATGGCTGAGATCCAGGTCCAGCTGAGCTGCCAACCTTAATGTGTTGTACTCAAACTCTATAGATAGTAGAGCCTTCTTCCCGTAGACTAGCTCATAAGGTGTGAAAGTTGTTATGGTTTTCCAAGTGGTGTTGTAGGCCCAGGTGGCCTCAACCAAGTGATTTGCCCAATCCTTTCTGTTGTTGCTCACCACCTTGGTCAAAATTTCTTCTAGAGCCCTATTAGTGACTTCCACCTGCCCATTGGCTTGCAGATGATAAGGGGTGGAAGTTTTGTGCTTGATCTTGTGATAAGTGAGCAAGTCTTCAATCAGGTTAGAGGTGAACTGACTTCCTTGATCTGTGACTAGTTCTCTTGGGTAGCCAAATTTGTAGAAGATATTTTCCCTTAAGAACTCAGCTACTTTTTCTTCTGTCGCTGCCTTGATTGCCTTTGTTTCTCCCACTTTGTCAGGTAGTCTATTCACACAATGTTGTAAGACTTTTGCTTTGAAGGAGGGTTGATAGGACCCACAAAATCCATGCCCCACTTCTCAAATGGCTCGAAAGTCACTTGAGGTTGGAGGGGCATTTCATCCCTCGGAGTCGGTTTCCCCATCCTTTGACATCGGTCACATTGGCTGATGTATCTTCTGACATCTTGATGAAGAGTGGGCCAATAGTAGCCTGCCTGTAGAATTTTGAAGGCTATCCTTTTTGCTGCAAAGTGGCCTCCACAAAGTCCACCGTGACAGGTTAGGAGAATGTCAAAAACTTCCTCCTCCCTAACACAGTGCTTCAGGATCTGATCTGGGCCAAGTTTGAACAAGTTTCCCCCAATCCAAGTGAAGGGGGCGCTTTTCCTCACAATTCTGCTCTTTTCTTTCGAGGATAGGTGTGGAGGGAACTGTGCTGAGACCAAGTAGTTCGCTATATCAACAAACCATGGAGAGAGTACTGAAATAGCAAACAGGTGTTCATCATTTGGTCATCCGCTGTCCCTTCTTCATCTGCAGGCAAATCTAATCTAGACAGAAAATCAGCAACGACATTTTCCTTCCTTGGCTTGTCAACAATGGTTAAGTCAAATTGCTGCAATAAAAGTAACCATCTAATGATACGGGCATTCACATCAGGTTTATTCATCAAATACCTTATCACAGCATGATCAGTGTGTACAAATGTTTGATAACCAGTGATGTAGTGTCTGAAATTATTTAGGGAATGGACTACAGCTAGGAGCTCTTTCTCAGTCACAGTATAGTTTAATTCTGCCTTGGACAAGTTTTTGCTAACAAATTATATGGCATATGGTAGCTTCTCTTCAATTTATCCTAAGGCTACCCCTATGGCTTTGTTCGAGGCATCGATGTGGATGTGGAAAGGTAGGGCCCAGTTTGGACCTCTCAGGATTGGGGCAGTTACCAGTTTATCTTTTAACTCATCCGAAGCCTCTTTGCAGTTGTCAGTCCATTTAAATTCAACATCTTTCCCCAAAAGACCAAACAATGGTGAGGCTAGTTTACTAAAGTCTTTGATGAATCTTCTATATTATCCTGCTAAGCCTAGAAAACTCCGAACATCTCTTACCTTCTGAGGAGGTGGAACCTTTTAGATGATAGAAATTTTGTTAGGATCCACCTGTAATCCTTGCTGAGAGATTGTATGGCCTAGCACGGTCCCTTCAGTCATCAGGAATTAACATTTTTCAGGACTGAGGGACAGGTTCATCTCAATACACTTGGTTAAAACTTTTCCCAGTTTAGTCAATGCTTCTTGGAAGTTGGACCCATAAAGAGTAAAGTCATCCATATAGATTTCCACCGAATCATGAACCAGCTCAGCAAATATGCTCAGTACTGCTCTATGGAAAGTGGCAGGAGCGTTGCATAGCCCAAAGGGAAGGACCCGGTAGGCAAAGGTTCGCCAAGGACAAGTGAAGGTGGTCTTATCTTGGTCTTCTGGGCTTATTTGGATTTGATTATACCCGTTGAACCCATCTAGGAAAGAAAAGAACTTCTGCCCTGCCAGCCCATCTAGCACTTGATCTATGAAAGGCAAAGGGAAATGGTCCTTCTTGGTGGCTTTGTTAAGTTCATGATAATCTACATAGATTCTCCACTTCCCATTTTTCTTGGGCACAAGCACCAAAGGAGAAACCCATTCGCTGTCTGAGATGGGGTAGATGAATCCTGCATCCAACAACTTTTGCAATTCTTCTTTAATGATGTCCTTAAGGGCTGGATTCATTCTCCTCTGAGGCTGTCTGACTAGTTTACAATCCTGTTTAATGTAAATGTGATGGGTACAAACCAACGGATGGACTCCTTTCATTTCCTTATAGCTCCAAGCAAAAGCCTCCAAATGGCGGTTCAATAGGCTACATAGCTCCTTCTCCTGAGAGGGAAATAAGGATGAGCTGATCTTCAAGGTTCTTTCAAGGCCAAATTCCACATTCTTAACTCTGGGAGAGGTCGGATCAGCCACATAGAGGTCCACTAAAGCACAGGACTGGGTACTTTCCACCAACTTCTCTAATGGCAGCACACCGGGAGGTGGATTTTGAATCAACTTCTCAATTAGGTCATCCTCGGTTTGAGGACCTCCCTGGGTGGCTTCCATTGTGCACACTAGTGTAGAGTAGACTTCATCCTCATCTTCCTCCTCCAACCAGAGAGGTAAGTCATGTTCTAGTAGAGGTTGGGCAGGAGGTTATAGGACTAGCTATTTGGACATAGGCCCATTCTTGATGGTCATGCTCCCAGCTCGAAAACTGATGTAAGCATCCACAGTAGCTAACCAAGGCCCTCCTAAAATGAGGGGGTATCTAGTGAGTTTTGTCTTTGGCTGAAGGACCAAAAAGTCTGCAGGGTACTCCCAAGAATCAACAGAGACCAGGACATCCTCCACGATCCCTTCGGGAGTCACGGTGGAGCGGTCTGCTAACTACAGTACTGTCAAGGTCTTTCTTAAGGAACTTTGGAGGTTGAGTTTGAGCATAGTGTCCCTGGTCATCACATTGATGGCAGCCCCTAGATCGATCAGGGTGCGGGGGATTATGGTGCCATTGATGTGGACATCTACTACATGACTCCCAAGATCCAAATATTTTGGACAGATTATCTACCCCAACATCAGATCAGACAGTTGTCCTATGACATTGATAGTCGAGGCATATCTCTTGCCCCTGTTTGGGTGCCTGAAACACTTCTCCTTGATCAATTTGTTGTAGATGGGTACATCTTTTATGGCCTAGAGAAGTGGGATTTTCACACACAACTGTTTAAGTTCTCCCAAAAGTTCAGTCTCCTCTGGGTTTGGTTGCATGGCTATTTTTAGTCTCTCAGGAAAGGGTGGAATGGCTTTGGGTTCACTTTCCTGTTTCCTTTCCTCATCCTCCAGGGGAGGAGTTTGGTGATCTGGAAGGACCTTTCCAGATCGTAGGTTGATCTCCTGAATCTCCACAGCATAGGTAGGGCATGTCGTCTCTCTAGTGTATACCTGCTGAGCCCTTCTATTGTTGGGGTTTGGGTTCGGTTGAGCAGGCATTTGGGCTTTTCTTAGAGGAGTAGGAGGTAATGGTTGTGGTTGAGCAAGAGGTGGAGGCAAAATAGCGGGAGGAGAGTTGTATTGGGGCCTCCACCCTGGTCGAGGTACATTCCACTGAGGTTGTGGCTGAACATGAGAGTGAAAGGAATGAGCAGCAAGTTGAGTATGGTATTGAGATGGATAAGACCAAGGAGGAGGTTCGAACCAGGAAGGATGAGCAGGGGGGCCCAAGAAGGCATGTGAGTGGATTGATTGGGGTTGTAATAAGGTTGGGATGTCCCTTGTATCCCCTGCTGGTAAGGTCTGGATCCATGCGGCCTCCTTTGGTTAACGAAGTAGAGTGGCTCAGTGACCCCTTCAGCCCCTTGGTACATGGATTTAAGTCTGAGTAAGGTTTGGCACTGGTTTGTGGGGTGGTCTTCCTCACAAACGAAACATACCTCCACTGAGTGCAATGGACACTCATTCTTAGGATGCTTCCTTGTACACCTGGGACAAAAGATGGCCAAAGCCTTCTTAGCTTCTTCTTTCTTCTATTGGATTCGGAAGGTATCCAGTTGCATGGCAATGGTCTGTCTCATCTCACTTTTGAGGTCTTCCATCTGATTTGCAAACTCATGCTTGGAGAAGGTGGCACTAGCTGAAAGTGGATTCCCCCTACCTCTTTTCTGGGCTGCCCTAGAGTGGTTTCTAAACACAGTCTTTATGTCCTCATAAGGTAGTTGGTAGATGTCTCCTCCAGCTAGCAAATGGAGGGTATCTAGAAGGTCTTCAGGGACTCCTCGGAGCAGGACTAGCTTCAGAGATTCGGGGTCCAGTGTGCACCTAGCCCTTTTATAACTAAGTTGGAACCTTTCTTCATAGTCTTCTAAAGACTCATCACTTCCCATGGTCATCCGAAATATCTCTCCCTTCATTTCCTTTGACCTACAGTAGCCTGGGTATTTGTTGTTAAAGGCTTGCAGCATCTGAGCCCAAGTTGTGATACTGTTTCCAGGCAACCCAATGAACCAGCGTAGTGTTGCATCCTTGAGGGTAGAGGGAAGGAGTTTCAACTTTTGCTCGTCTTATGCATGGTCGTAAGTTCGACAAAAGACAACAAACTCAAACAGGAAGGTATCAGGGTCTTCAGTGGTCAATCCATGGAAATGAGATAAGGCTAAGGGACTTATGTTTTTCATTTTCATGTCCCCGTTGGTCTCATGGATGGGAAAGGCACCTTCTATTCTCTCCTCATCTTCTCTACCATTTCTGTTTTTAGCCATGGTCTCAAGAGGAATGTTTTCTTGCTCTTCTTTTGTTATAGGATCTTCGTATATCTCTGGAGGTTCACCTATAGGTTCTTCTAGATCACTGCCATCGAAGAAGAGAGAAGGGTGACTCAGTGATGTGGTGGGGGTGTTGGGTAAGAATTTCCCTGTATTGTCTTTGTTCCTATGAGGCATGAAATGGAATGTTTTTGGTGGAGTTTTGGCATTTTTCCTGCTTGTACCTACAAAATTGAAAGCGATTGAACTGCAATTAACTAAAATCTATCTTGCTGAAATGAAAATGCGGAATTGAAATGAAAGCGGGAAAGGACTAATCTATTTTGCTGAAATGAAATTGCAGGAATGAAATGCTAGGCCACGCTTGCAGAATTGAAATGCTAATCTATGAAAGTAGGAAATGTCTAATGTACATTTGCGGAAATGAAATTGCAGAAAGGAAATGAAACAACTACTCTACTCTAGCTGAAATAAACTACTGAGCAGAAGATTGAAGTAGAAAGTAGAAGAAAAGCAGCAATCACAAATACTCTGACGCTTCCTCGGCAACGACGCCAAAAAGATGGTGGGCTCCAGTATTGTAGCTATAATGCTGCAACTCCTTGGACTCCCTTCTTCACTTTTATCAACTCGGTAGTTCGTAACAAACTTGGAAGCAACGATGCTATATGCACAAGTACTAGCTCTTGCCGCAGCTATCACTAGATCAGCTGGCACAAGGCCAATAGGAGCTTAAGCCAACTTCTATGAGCTCTAAGAAGAAGCTTTTAATGGTGATGGATGAAAGCTAACTCAAGGAAGCTAGTCTACTTGCAGAAAGAAGCTGAAAGTGAAAAAGGAATGTAAACCCTAGCAAACCCTAGTTCTACAAACTAATCCTACTGGTGCAAGGAAAAAGATGAAAGCAGTGGAAATGGATGCCATTAACTTCTAGAAATACAAAATTCTTGTGACTAAGCTACTCTTGCAGTGAAATCTGAAAAGGAATGTCTTTTTGTATTTTTAAGTAATCATGTTGAATTATTATGCACATGCTTGACTGCGTTGATTGTGCAGAGGTTGATTGATGGAAGGAAATGGTGAGGGAGCTTGCAGGAGGTTGGGAAGGTGAGAAGAGGGCCTAAGGGGTACCTAACACCCTTCAAGAGAATTTCACAGTGATCGGATTTCGAAAAACCGCTCTCGTGATCTTCTATAAGAAGTCTGCAGGGGTTCTACAGAATGTTCTACAGGATGTTCTGAAAGGAGATTTTGGAGGGTTGATGGTGGAAGAAGGGTGGAGAAGTGGAAATAGAGGTTGGATGAGGGTGTGAAGGGTTTTAGAACCTGGCAGGTGAAGCTGAGAAGTGATAAGGATGGTCAGATTTGTTCAAGGGTGAATAGAGCAATGTTGCACAAAAATATGGGAATTAGGTCAAAGTGAGGAAATGTGGCAAACAAAGGGCAAGAATCTGAGCTAGGGGATGGAACAGGTTGCGCTGATGGAGGGAGGGTAGGCATGGAGGTTTCTTAGGTATTCTGTACACTACTTCTTGAAACTGACCAAGCAAAGATCATGCAAACCAAGTATCTAGCTATTCTAACCTAATTTGACCTAGGAACTAGCAATCATGATGAACAGAAATCCCTTGGTAGAAAATCATGTGAAACACTTATGAAAACCAAGCAAGAATGAACCTAAGCATGTAATCACATCTGGTATCAACTTTTACAAATGAGAAACTAACACTAGCAATTGCATGAAGAAGTAAGAACATTGTTTTTGTGGTAGCAGGGACACCGTGGCCTTAGCTCATTGTCTCGAGGAGGGAGAGGTGAGATCCAAGGTTTCCTGATGGCCTTTTTCGAAGATCTTTTCTGCTATCAACCTATCACATCACTCTGAAACATGAAAGCTTTTTCAATCATCAAAACTGTCCGAGATAACCAAGCAAGATTTTAATCTACTAACAGAAACTATTTTATGAAGACAGTAAAGAAAAACATATAACAGTACATGGAGGAGGTCCTGGCACTTGGGTTGGGCCCAACCCCAAGAGCTACAGGCTCCTAAAAGAAGCTCAGAACTGATGCAACATAAAATTGGTTTCCATTACTCAAAAAACAACCATGTCCAAAATGTGTTACAGCAGAAGCTCCAAAATGGGCTGAGAAACAAAGCAACGCTATAGTGCAAAATACAAATGTTCAAAAAGTAACCTACGAAAGCTGGAGGCCTCCCTACTTATGCACTACAAGGATCTCCAGCAGTCCTTCTTAATTCAAGGGGCTTGGCTGCTCAAAACTGGAGTACTCAACCACTTCATAAAAGCTGCTCGGCTGCCTTTGGAAATCGACTTTGGTGGGTTGCTGAACTCCGAGCTGATGGTGGAGAACTCAAGGAAGGGGTAATTTAGTGCAGGAGACACCCTTCCTATGAATCCTCAGCCTTGTCCCCTCGTATTTGGCTGTCCAATGGTCCATAAATGCTTGACCTTAGTCCAAAAGTTGTCCAAAAATCTGCAGCAAACACGTATTAGCCTTCATGGTCTAGTGACTATTCTCATTCATTCAATTAACATAAACCTACTTCAAAAGCATACATAAACTATGAAGAATGGTGGATAAATGGAGAACAATAGGCAAATTGAGCCCAATAAGTTACCCATTTTTGGGGCGCCCAATAAGTTACCCATTTTTGGGGCTCATCACATCACAGCAAGTCCCTACCTTGACGGGGAGCTTCAAGAAACACTTTTAGTATGTATAAAACAATAACTATAGTTTAGCATGTATGCCAGCCATATATGAATATACACAACAAAAATTGTAGAGCGGGAGCTTGATTTCAAGATTTTGTTGGACACAGATCCAACTGCGCCACCTTTTTTAAAGTTATTATGTTGATTCAGGGAGCACTACAGTTATTATGTTGATCCAGCCAGTAGTCCTTGCAGCCTATGCTTGCATCAAGTATGTTAACTAATCCTTCGGGATTGTTATTGTATATTGTATAATATGTAATTAGTTTTACATTCCTTTTTTACGGTTAATAAGATAACGAGACACAACTGTATCGTACCTAGATTTCACATGTATAAATAAGTAATTTTATCATTAATATGATGCTCTTTCTTGGTGCTCTTTCATTTTGTTCTTTCATTGTGGAGTTTAATATGATGCTCTTTGTTGGTGCTCCTTCATTGTGTTCTTTCATTGTGGAGTTTATTTGGGCTTGTACAATAGTATCAAAGCCCTAGTTCGATTGTTCCCAAACTCCATGTATTTGAAGTCTATGGTAAAGGAGATGTGAAGCGTGAATACTGTGAAGATAGAGTGTGAAAGAAGGTTAATCCAGTGGATCAATGCAGTGGAAAGATAAAACTATTGACTCCTAGTAAACATGAGTTTAATGACAGTAAAATTTATGAAGGATAACAAGATAGATTTACTGCAAACAGAAGATGTCTGAAGGATACAAAGTTTAAATGATACAAGTTTTTTATAGAAATATTTCTGAAGAATACAAACTTTTTTTTACTAAAAAGGATACAAAGTTTGAATGATACAAGTTTTTTACAGAAAGATTTCTGAAGAATACAAAATTTATACTGAAATTTTTATTGAAGTATTTGTGAAGGATACTTAAAATAAAGAAGATATAGTTTTTTAATTGATAAAATAAAGAAGATATAGTTTTCTAATTGATTTATACTGGAATTTTTATTGAAGTATTTGTGAAGGATACTTAAAATAAAGAAGATATATTTTTTTAATTGAAGACAATTTTCTGGTGATTTGAAATACATATTTTTTTAAGAGGCCATTGGTAAAATAAAATTTATTTTTGGAGGCTAATAAGATTTGAACCTAGCTCTTTGCTAGGCTATTTTTGAAACTTACCACTAAACCACAACCACATTTGTTAAAACAAGAGGAGAAACGAATTTATATCTTTTCAGAAGTATTGCATATATTTTGAATTTGAAAGGATTTGAAGAATATTTGGCTACATAACAATTATGACTTCAATAGTTTCCATAGTTGGAGTTGTTCTTAATGGAAAGGAAAATTATCAAGAGTGGTTTAGAAAGCTTAAAAGTGCCCTTGTTTTTAACGATTTGTGGGAAGTTTGTCAAGGCAAGAAGGATAGTGATGGAAAATAAATTGCACTAGAGCCACCTGATAATGAGAAGCAGCATGCAATTTGGGAGACAAAAGACAACAAGGCATATGCATTAATAATTGCATCGGTGACAGAAGAGGTAAGCAGATATATCGTTTCTTGTGGTACTGCATTCGAAGCACTAAAGAAGTTGAAAGAATTGTATGATTCACACTCAGAACTCGAAATTATTCAGTTATTGTTAAAGTTGTTTAATTTGGAGATGAAGGATAATGATCCTTTGAAGAGTGCCTCTGAAATAAAATCCATTTTTCATGATATAGAATCCACTGGAATTAAAGTATATTTACAATTTATAGCTTTTATAAAAGTCCTTCACCCTGTCTATTCAAACTATTTGGAATCTCTCCAAGCTAGTGGGCAGCTAAAAGACATTACATTTGATAAACTAGTAAGAAAAATAGCTGAGAGAGAAAAATCCTTTGGGAAGAAAGAGGCTCCACCTAACTCTAATGTAGAAACTTTGTGCCTTGCACAAAAGGATCAGAAGTCTCATGCTGAAACTTCTAGAGGTGATAAAAGTAGTAGAGGTCGTGGTAGGAGAAATTATAGAGGCAAGGGGGGCAAAAATAATCAAGGAGACAGACAACAAAATGATAGACAACAAAGGAATTTTAATGATAGACCAGCTATCAAATGTTTTAGATGTGGTAAAATTGGTCATACTTCTACTAACTGTAAAATCCCTTGGGAGAAAGTCAGTGAAAGGAGAGAACAATTAAATGAAAAGAAAGATCAACCACCACTAGATAAGGGAAAATCATCAGAGTCTGCACATTACATTGTTGCTCACTGTAATTTTAATATTAATGATGTTTTCAACACTACATTTTCTTCATGGCGAGATAGTTGGATTTTGGATTCAGGAGCCACTTGTCATATGACATTTAGGCGAGATTTTTTTGAAACATTTAGTGATGATATTGATGGTGTTATTTACTTTGTTGACAAGTCTCAAATTAAACCATCTGGCATTGGGTCTATTCGTTTGAAGATACCAAATTTTGCAGATTATGTTCTACAGGATGTACTTTATATTCCACAGTTTCAGCGAAATTTGATGTCTCTTATCCATATTCGGCAGCAGGGGCATTCTATTCATATATTTGATGGCATCATTGAGATAAGAAGAGCATCTGATCATGTAGTTGTTATGACCGGTGTGGAAGAAGGTATGCTTTTAAAATTAAATGGTACTTCATCTACTAATTGTCATGAAAATTCTGTTCTTTTGGCGCAGCAAAGTGATATCATGTCTCCCAGCTTGTTGTGGCATGCTCAATTTGGTCACATCAATTATGGCAACATCAAAATTATGAAAAAGCAAGGTATTAAAGGTCTTCCGACAGTTCCAAGAAATATTACACCTTGTGATGCTTGTATTATAGGAAATAATTGTAAACAACCTTTTCATAGTTCTTCTTTTAGATCTTCACGAAAATTAGGTCTCATACATTTAGATTTATGTGGACCTATACCTGTTGCAACTGCTAATGGAAATAAATATGTGTTGACACTTATTGATGATTACTCGAGAATGTGTTGGGTGTATTTGTTGAAGAATAAGTCATGAACGTTTGATGTTTTTAAAAAATTCCATTTGATGATTAAAAATGGAACTCAACAGAATATAAGAATTCTCAAAACTGATTATGGTGGCGACTACACTTCTCATGCTATTGAACAATACTTGAAGGACAATGGAATCAAACATTAGACTACCATACCCTATAATCCATAATAGAATGGAGTCGCAAAACGTATGAATAGAACTTTGCTTAATATGGTTAGATCTATGATGTTATTTAAGAATGTTAAGTTGATGTTTTGGGGAGAAGAAGTGCTTTGTGCATCTTATATTCGCAATCATTGTCCTTCTTATGTCATCAATAATAAATCTCCTTATGAAATGTGGTATAATCGTCTTCCTGTTGTTCAACATTTTAGAGTCTTTGGTTCTCTATGTTATGCATTAATTCCTAAACATCAGCGCAACAAGTTGGGTGCTAGGAGTCACAAATGTATTTTCTTGGGATATTTTGCTACTTCCAAAGATTATAGATTGTATGATGAGGAGAATAAGAAGTTCATTCTTTCCAGATATGTTATTTGCCTTGAATTAGATAAAAGTAATTCCACTATCGATAAGAAACTGGCTCATTTGGAGAAATTTTCATCTAAGAAGTTCTATTTTGAATATGATAATGTTGTTCCACACATTGAAGGGGGGATTCCCATTCTGGATCAGTCTGTGGTTCTTCCATCTTTGACTCATGAGAATGTTATTGCTGAAGAAAATTTGGATGATAGTAATGTTTCTGCAGGACCAGAAATTGCTCTTGAAGAGCCTATTCTTGAGCCTGTTTTTCAAGATGAGCAACCATCACAACCACTTCAGCAACCTTTATGAAGATCTACACGTGCTCGAAAAGTTCCAAGCAAGTATGACGATTTTGAAACAGGAATGTCTTCTAAAGGTGATTTAGGTAATGTTTCTCATGACTGTGAATTCAATCATTGTACAATTAGCAAACCTAATTGTTTTGAAGAAGCTGCTAATTGTGATGAATGGAAGGATGCAATGCAAAAGGAATATGATGCACTTATTAAGAATAAAACTTGGAGGTTAGTGGATCCTCCTGTAGGTGTCAAACCCATTGGTTGCAAATGGGTGTATAAGATCAAATACAAAGCAGATGGTTCGCTTGATAAATACAAGGCAAGACTTGTAGCAAAAGGCTACTCTCATAAGGAAGGAATTGACTACACAGATACATTTGCTCCTATAGAAAAATGGGGCATAATTAGAACCATGGTTTCGATTGCGGATCATAATAGTTGGAAGATACACCATATGGATGTTAAAACAACTTTTTTGAATGGCGATTTGAAGGAGGATGTTTATATGTTTCAGCCTGAAGGTTTTGTTGTTAAAGGAAAAGAGCAAAAGGTATGAAAATTGGTTAAGGATTTTTATGGACTGAAATAAGTATCTCGTGCATGTTATGAAAAGTTAACTAAACACCTTCTCAAGTTGAATTATAAGTTATTTGATCTGGATGATGCAACTTGTTTTGTTAAGAAAATTGGAAAGTCAGTTGTATATTTGGTTGTGTACATAGATGATTTGATGATCACTGGAAACAATGATGACTATATAGTGTCCGTTAAAAGAGAATTATTGAAAGTTTTGACATGACAGATTTGGGTTTATTACATTATTATTTAGGGATTGAAGTTGATCAGAAACCAAAATATATTTTCATTTCTCAGAAAAAGTATATTAGACAGCTATTGGACAGATTTGGGATGCAGGATTGTAATCCTATCGCTACTCCTATGGAGCAGAATTTGAAGCTTACTTCCATTGAAGGAAGTATGTTTGAAGATCCAAAAAAGTACATGCAACTTGTTGGAAGTTTAAATTTTCTAACTACTACTCAACCTGACATAACTTTTGTTGTAGGGATACTTTCCAGGTTCATGCATAAGCCATGTGAAGGTCATTGGAATGCAGCAAAGCGAGTGCTCAAGTATTTGAAAGGCACTCAAACATATGACATCAAATATTCCAAAGTTACAGATTTCCATCTCATCGGCTATTCAGATTATGATTTTGATGGAGACAAGGAGAATGGAGTCTCTACTTCTGGTTATTTGATGAGTCTTGGATTAACAGCCATCAGTTGGAGATCATGCAAGAAATTTGTTCCTGCTGATTCTACCACTGAAGCCAAATATGTTGTAGCAACTCAAGCTACAAAAGAAATCATTTGGCTTTGCAAAATACTTGAAGACTTGCAGGAGAAACAAAAGGCTTCAACTCCACTACTCGTCGACAACTCTTTTGCAATTCAGTTGGCCAAGAATCCCAAGTTTCATTGTCGAAGTAAGCATATTAACACAAAATATCACTTGATTCGACATTATGTAGAGGCCAAATTTATTCATATGACACATTGTCCTACTTCAGAGCAGATCGTAGACATATTTACAAAGCCACTCGGACGTGAAAAGTTTGAAAAGTTCAGAATGTTACTCGGCATGTCAGATGTCCCTTCGCGTTAAGGGGGAAATGTTAACTAATCCCTCTGGATTGTTATTGTATATTGTATAATATGTAATTAGTTTTACATTCCGTTTTTATGGTTAATAAGTTACTAAGACGCAACTATCTCATACCTAGATTTCACATGTATAAATAAGTAATTTTATCATTAATATGGTGCTCTTTCTTGGTGCTCTTTCATTGTGTTCTTTCATTGTGGTGTTTATTTGGGCTTGTACAGAAGTATGTGCAGGAACAACATTTACTCTTTTATAATAAAGCATTAATATGAAGAAGGAACAATTCCAAACAAATAGCAGGACTGACACATCATATACTTTCTTCTTTTGATCCAGGTTGAGAACCAATCCTAGTAGCTTCCCTTTGTAATAAAGTATTAATATGAACTCTTTCGTAATAAACCATTAATATGAAGCGGGAACAATTCCAGAACCAATAGCAAGATCGACACATCATATACTCTCTTCTTTTGATCCAGGTTGAGAACCAGTCCTAGTAGCTTCCCTTCGCCCGGTTGGAAATATGAAGCAGGAACAATATTTGATCTTTTATAAGAAAGCATTAATATGAAGATTACAAGTAAAAAATGTTGATTTTAAGCACGTAGTTTGATTTATTGACAGATCCCAGTGTGCTAATCTTTATCCTTTAGTGGTTTAAGTTGTCGATCCAGAACCAGTAGCAGGACCGACACATCATATACTTTCTTCTTTTGATCCAGGTTGAGAACCAATCCTAGTAGCTTCCCTTCACCTGGTTGGAGATTGAGGAGCAAGCCCCTACCCAAAATGATATATCATAGGTTTATGCTAAGTTACGGGGCTAGAACAAGGTAGGAAGAATAAAAGACAGGTGTTGAGACATCAGTTGCAGTTACAGATCAATATTTAGTTCCATATCCTGGAGAAGATACTCAAGGGGCTGTAGATTATGTTGATCCTCATCTAGATTATGATGTTACAAATCGAGACCCAGAAGCAGGAGTTGATTATGCAGTTGGTTGCATAAATGTCGAAAAACAACTGATCCGGATTTAAACAGGAACGCAACAAATTACAGAGATAACCATATACATAAAGATGCAGCGGAAATAATACTTCATTTCATTAATGGAAAATACTGAAATATGCTTACAAACAGAAATGGAAATAAACTAGCTAGGGCGATGGTAGCTTATCTCTGAGAAGAGATGTGATGGCTACATGCCTCTGAACTGTGTTACAATGAGGCTCGAAGGCCTATTTATTGTTGAGAAACAATGGAAAACCCTTAACATTCCAAAACCTAACCCTAGGAGATGAAACGCCAAACTGTGGGCCCCGTTTGGGTAAATTGGTACATCAACTTCCCAGGGTCGTAACTTTGGCATACGATCTCCGTTTGACGCGTACAATAGCTCGTTAGAAAGATCTATCCGAGCACTACCACTTTGGGAAGGGCAACATCGGTCCATGGACCCATGTTGCCCCCAGATTTCCCAAAAAACGTCGTTTAGGGCCTCAAAACGGCTCCAGAAGTTCAGGACCCGAAAAACTGCTAAAAATAGTAAGTTGTGCTACAATTAAGGAAACTGAAAATGCTGAGAAAGACAATGGTGGGGGTCCAGGTGGACTTGGCAGGTGGCCACCAATATCCACCTGGATCATTCCTCCCCCCTTAGGAAGCAATGGTCCCCATTGCGTTGAGCTCCTCCATGAGATGAGGAAACTTCTGCTGAACTTGTTCCCTGGTGAGCCACTTGCCTTGCTGAAGGAGTTGGCCCGCTTTGACAACTCGATACAGTTGGATATTCTGTTGGCGAGTGTTCTTGATCTGTGTGTCCATGATTCGATCAGTTGCAGCTTGTTCCATGCAATCTGGATTTAATTCTGTGGGTTTGAGCTGTTCTGCAATGTCGGATGTGTCTAGCAATGGTGGAAAGTATGGCCGAAGGCGGTCCACATTAAATACTGGGTGCAGGCCAAGGAATGGGGGAATGCTGAGCTCAAATGCATTGTCTCCCATAGCCTTAGTAATGGTGTAAGGACCATATCGGAGTGGTCTCAATTTTCGATAGGCTCCAGTAAGGCGTTCCTTTTGCAAATGCAACCAGACTTTGTCGCCCACCTGAAACTTGTGTGGCACCCGATGTTGATCATGTCGCTGCTTGTACTTGGCATTTGATTTCTCAAGAATGTCATGGACCTGCTGGCGAATATGTTGGATGCGCTCAATGAAGCTGGTGGCCTTATCTGTTTCGGACTGGACATGAGCTGAATTCATGTGAGTAGCTGCAAGTGGCATGGCCACATCAATGGGGCATAGTGGCTGGAATCCCAAACCCACCTGAAAAGGGCTATGGCCAGTGGAGCTGTGAAGAGCTCGGTTGTAGCTGTGCTGAACGTAGGGGAGGCTCTCGTCCCATGTGCGTGGATGCTTTGAGTTATACATGCGCAGAATGTGCACAATCATCCTATTGACAACCTCTGTCTGGCCATCAGTTTGAGGATGGAAGGCTGTGGACTTCGTGAGTTTGGTGTCCAGCATTGACCAGAGACTGGACCAAAAGGTGCTGAGAAACCGACTGTCCCGATCTGAGATGATAGACTGTGGGATCCCAAAGTGCACCCACACTCGTTCAAAGAAGAGTTTAGCAGTGGCTTCTGCTGTGATATTCTTCTTGCAGGCCATCATAATGGCCATCTTTGAGAACTTGTCGACGACCACAAAAACACAGTCATTTCCATGCTTAGTGGAAGGAAGGCCTGACATGTAATCCATGGAGATGGATTCCCAAGGTCGACTAGGGGTAGGCAACGGGGTATAGAGGCCTTGCTTCTTAATGGTCGGTTTGGCAATGGCACAGGCAGTACATGATCGGATGTACTTCCCAACATCCTGTCGAAGATTCGGCCAATAGAAATAGTTTTGCAGTACTGCCACTGTTTTCTCGACCCCGAAATGCCCAGCAGCCCGACTGTAGTGTGCTTCCCAAATCATCTTGGCACGCTCGCTTGAAGGAACACAGAGGTGACCGAGGTGGCATAATAGGGCATCCTGGAGGTGAAAATCTGCAACCTGCCGACCCTCCAAGAGTGTCTGGTATGTGTGGCCGAATTCTGGGTCGCTTTTGTAGAGAAGTGGCCAATCAGAAGTCTCGTGCCCGCAAGAGTTGAGCACGGTGGTTAGCGCCATGATCGGTGGTCGACTGAGGCAATCTGCAACATTATTGGTGCTGCCCTTTTTATACTTGATATTCAAGTGAAACTGTTGCAGGTATGTAGACCACTTCTGATGGCGATCATTCTGCAATTTCCCTTGGGTCTGTATGAACTGCAGAGGTCGGTGGTCTGTGTGGATGACCGTTTCCTTCCCCAAAATGTAATGCTTCCATTGTCGGCAGGCCTGTACAATGGAATACATCTCTTTATCATAAGTGGGGTACTTCCGGACTGTGTCTGAAAGTGTTTCACTGTGATATGCCACTGGATGTCCATGTTGAGTAAGGACTGCCCCAATAGCATAGTCAGAGGCATCTGTCTCGACCTCAAATGGTTGTTGTAAATCTGGTAACGCGAGCACTGGTGCCGTGCAGAGGCGATCCTTCAACTCCCTGAATGCCTTCTGTTGAGATTCAGACCAAAAGAATTTTGCTTTCGCCCCGCCCTTGGTGACTTGACTCAAGGGCCAAGAAATATGAGAAAATCCCAACACAAACCTGCGGTAGAAGTTGGCAAGACCTAGAAAGCTGCGGAGCTCTGTTAGAGTGGTTGGAGAGGGCCAATCCCGAATGACTTGGACCTTGGCTGGATCGACATGCACCCCCTGTTCATCAATGATGTATCCCAGATACTGAACCTCGGTCATGCCAAAAGTGCATTTCTCCAAATTGGCGCATAGCTTGTGTTGCCGCAGTGTTTGGAGAACCTGTCGGATGTGGTGGAGGTGCTCTTCCCAACTCTGGCTGAAGATCAGAATGTCATCCAAGTATACTACTACAAAGGAGTTGGTGAATGGCCGCAAGATGTCATCCATTAGCCTCATAAAGGTTGCAGGAGCATTCGTCAATCCGAAAGGCATGACCAACCATTCGAAGAGGCCCTCCTTGGATTTGAAGGCAGTCTTCCACACATCTGAGGGTTCAATTGGTACTTGGTGATATCCTGACTTCAGATCGATCTTGCTGAAATATTTTGCCCCCTTTAGTTGGTCTAGGAGGTCATCAATCCGCGGGATCGGGTACCTATTACGGACAGTGATCTTGTTCAGCGCCCGATAGTCAATACAGAGTCTCCACGTCCCATCCTTCTTCTGTACCAACACTATCGGGCTCCCACAGGGCGAAGAACTCGGACGGATGTGACCTTTCTGCAGGAGCTCCTGAATCTGCCTCTTGATTTCATTGTTCTCCAGAATGGAGCGCCGATAAATTGGGTAGCGGCGCACCTAGGGTCAGATCGATGGAGTGCTTGACTTGACAGTGCAGAGGAACCCCTGCCGGGGAGGTGAAGATGTCTTCGTACTCCTCCACAATCTTGTCCATCTGTAGCTGCCGTGCAGAGGGACCCCGTTTGGAGGCCGCGGCCACTGTCTTCTTCTTCCCTTGAGGGCGTATCATCAGGAAAACAAATTTCCTGGTTTTGGAAATGATCTTACTGCATTGTTTTGCAGTAATCAAAGAGATGGCGGCAGGTGGTGCTACCTCTGGTATCCTGAACAACTTATTTCCCAATGTAATAATAACAGCACGGGGCCTTGATTCATACACAGCATGTCGCTTCCACAAGTATGGTTGTCCTAGTAATACATCACAAACTTCAAGGGGAGCAATGTCACACAATACCTCATCCGTGAAGGGCTTGATGTTGTATGGAAGGCGACACTGCTGGCTCACGCGAAGATCTCGCCCTTGGTGAAGCCACCCAATGGTGTATGGTTGTGGATGTGTTGTGGTCGGTAAGCCCAACCGCTTCACGACCTCTGCCGAAATGAGGTTCTTTTGACTCCCGCTATCAACAATGAACTGTATCGGGGAGCCCTTTACCCACATCTGGGAGTGGAAGAGACGCTCCTCCTCCTCTGGATCTTCGGGTTCATTTTTCTGGATCTTTGCGGTAGCAACAGTGGCGCTGGGATCCGCATCAATGATCTGCTTCCCTTTTTCATACCCCTTATCGGGTTCTGACTCAGAGTCGGAACATGCATCTGATTCTGAAACCTTTAGCTCAGCCACCAGTGACTGCTTGGCCCGACACTCACTTGTGTTGTGAGTGGAGCTCTTATGGAACTCGCACCATTTTCCAGTGTCCTTTCTCGGCTTCGCGGCGTTGCTCTTTGCTTGCAGCTTCGGCTGGTTGTCTTGGGTTGTCCCGCCTTGGCTTTGTCCTTTGTTCTGTGGTTTAGGGGCACCTTTCCCCTGCTTTGGATTCGCAGATCCAAAGTCTCGCTTCTTTTGTTTAAACTTCTGCTCGACCTTGACGGCATACCGGTATGCTGCGCCGAGCGAGGGGATGTTTAGGAACTGTATTTCTTCCTGGATGTACTTGTGCAGGCAGCCACAATATTTGAGTATCAAATGTTGCTCCGAATCCTTGATACCCAACTTTGTGCGAAGGGTATGGAAAAGATTGGTGAACTCCGGCACGTCTTGGTCCCTTCCCTGCCGCAGCGTGGTCCACTTTATGTATTCATCCTCATAGCTTCTGACAGGGTAGTACTGCTCCTTGATGGCATCCTGGAACGAATCCCAGGTGGGTGCGGCTGAAAATAGTGAGCCAGTACTTTCATCCTTCTGCTCGCAGTAGGTTTCCCACCAGTCCTTGACGTGGGGGGCTGCTTTGAGAAGAGCAAAAACAATCTTTTCCCGACTCGAAAATTCATGAACAGAAAAATAACCCTCTAGCAGATTTAACCATTTATCTATGGCATTGGCGTCTATCTGACCCTCGAATATGGGGATTTCAAAATTAATTTATACCTTAAAGGGTGTGGCGTTTCCATAGGAGCTGCTGGAAGCCGATGCGCCGCTTCTGGGTAGCCGCTGAAGGATCTGCGCAAAGCTGTCCATCATCGCGTTCCGTTGTCGCTCGAGCGCTTCTTCGAGCAAGATTTTGATGGGATCTCCTGCCCCCTCGTCTTTCTTCTCGTCCGCCATGGGAGGCCGTCGGGATTTGCGAGGCTGGTCTTGCAAAGGTTCAACCAGTTCAAGCCCTAACTCCTTATATCCCGACCTTGTTGGGGACATGCAAAGAAAAACAGAGAAAAAGCAGACCGCTCCGATACCACTGATCCGGATTTAAACAGGAACGCAACAAATTACAGAGATAACCATATACATAAAGATGCAGCGGAAATAATACTTCATTTCATTAATGGAAAATACTGAAATATGCTTACAAACAGAAATGGAAATAAACTAGCTAGGGCGATGGTAGCTTATCTCTGAGAAGAGATGTGATGGCTACATGCCTCTGAACTGTGTTACAATGAGGCTCGAAGGCCTATTTATTGTTGAGAAACAATGGAAAACCCTTAACATTCCAAAACCTAACCCTAGGTGATGAAACGCCAAACTGTGGGCCCCGTTTGGGTAAATTGGTACATCAACTTCCCAGGTTCGTAACTTTGGCATACGATCTCCGTTTGACGCGTACAATAGCTCGTTAGAAAGATCTATCCGAGCACTACCACTTTGGGAAGGGAAACATCGGTCCATGGACCCATGTTGCCCCCAGATTTCCCAAAAAACGTCGTTTAGGGCCTCAAAACGGCTCCAGAAGTTCAGGACCCGAAAAACTGCTAAAAATAGTAAGTTGTGCTACAATTAAGGAAACTGAAAATGCTGAGAAAGACAATGGTGGGGGTCCAGGTGGACTTGGCAGGTGGCCACCAATATCCACCTGGATCAACAACTTAACATGAGCAAATACATTTCAAAATTCCAAGTTCTCTTCACTGGAACTCGCAGAATGTCTCTCCTCACTCCAAATCGTAGAAACAATAGATAAAATGGACAAGTTTTGAGGGAGTTTTTCCTTATATTGTTTTTTCTACTCTCATACATTTTTGCACTTTTCCACAATAGGCAATTTTTTTCCTAAAAACTCGAGAGTTAGTTTTTTGAGAATCTCAACAAACTGGTGAGCTTTTTCAGTGAGAAATTGAGATGCAGGAAAAAGATCTGCATGGCCAAGTTAAGATAAAATCATGCAGTGAAATACATATGTAGGATAGATTAAAGAATCCAAACCTTGCTTACTCGTTCCGGGCTAATCCGAGGGTCTATGTAGAGGTGGATCTAAAGAATAAGATACCAAAAAAAACCTTAAGAGAACCTGTAACATGAAATGAGCAACTGGAACCTCGGTGATCAATCGGGGTTGAAATGGGGAGGTGACCACTGGGATGGAAACTTTGTAGTGGAACAATGTATGAAGGAATGTGTGTTATAAATTCTGAAAAACCCGGTTATAAACCCCAAGATTTAATGCATAGAACTCACTAGGTGACATGGGAAACACTGGGGTTAGTTCCCAGGACCATCTATTTGGATACTAGTCTAAGAACAATCCTCGGCTTTTCTCCCATGGAGATAATCTTACAGGTATTCGATATTGAAAATTATGGTGGTGAACCAATTAATCATAGAATTATGAAAATAGTACAAAACCCATGTGCCAAATTTCGAGATAGAGAAAGAAACAAAATTCATATTTAAAAAAGAAGCAGTGTTATAATGAAATAGTGCAATAAATCATGAATAATAAGCTAAAGAAAGATATATTGAATTGTTCATTAAGAAAGGGGTAAATAAATCCCTGAACATACAACTTGTAATAGATATACAGTAGTTTTAGACTAACAAGGGGAAATCCATATGAAATTAGCTTGTTTGGGAGAAACCTCAATATTATACAATGAAACATAAAAACCATGAGACAGTCGATAAGGCTTAAGGCAACTGATAGGGCACAAGGACCATATACATTCAAACTCTAAATACAACTAACAAGATAATACCGCTCAACGGCTAGAGACCACTTTTGCATGCATTGATGAAGTCGAACCCTAAAAAGTAACAGAAGGGTATGATGCTCCATGAAAAACTTGGCAAAATAGCATGCAAAGATATGACAACTAGCAACACCCAAGTAAGCACCTTTACTTGCACAGATGAACTGAAAAACAAGTCATTAATAAAGAAAACAACAAGATTAAATTCTAGCATAAAAAATATTAATAGCTAGAAGGACATTAAACCACATGAGTAGTATTTTCTGTAATAAGGAATTCATAACCCTTGTGGAAGTTGAAAGACAATAACCCAACTATTAATGGTGGAGCCATATACCAGCGAAAAACAACATTATTGTATGAAAACCTACCTACTGGTGATGGGGTTAGCATTTTCCCTGAGCATGATTACTGTCTGAAAAGGGAAAAATCCTGCGAAGACAAAGAACATGGTGTTAACCCCACCAAGGAAAAAGAAATTTGTATATGCCCTACATGTGAAATTATGAAGAAAGAAAGTGAAACCTAGGCCCCAAAATTAAGTGCTTACCAATGAAAGAAAAACCAACAAAGCCCGAAAAGTATGGTGTAGCTAAATTCCACATAAGGAGAGAAGGAAAACGAGGAGGATCGATAGCAATGTGACGAACTTTTTTCCTTGAACCGTTTGCTCAGCACCGTTACCATCCGATCAGAGTTCCTAAATATCAATGAACACTGCATATACACTTGGAACTCGAATTATGCCACATGATTACCTTCAGAATTGGGCCAGGAGAGTTTAGAACATTCTCGAGCATAGCGAGCAAGTAAATATTAAATAACATAGGAATAACCTTAGGAATATGCCAAACTTACTGATGGTGAGTTAATGAGACAGGAGTGACATGACACCTATGGATATGGCACTTTTGTTCCCTGGTTGTGACTATGAGCACTTTCTTATTGCGATGGACACCCTTGGTGATGGAAAAGAAAACAAAACCCTTAGGCCTAGACGAACTCTATAAGACAGAGGTAGGAAAATTACTTAAAAAGGAGCCAAGCTCTTTTAAGAGAGACGATTAGCAATGTTGCAAGATGCCCACAGCTCCAAGGTAGTAGTGCATTTTGAAGTACACAAGACGTTGATTCATCTGCAACATCACTACTACTGGCTGAAGATGGAGATGGAGCATGATTTCAGTCGTTTCGTCAAAGGATGCATACTTTGCATGGCTAACATATAAATCAAGGGCCCGGTAGAACCGGATTCGAAAAGGTAACAAGTTCGCTTCCAACTTATTTCAAAAACAAGAACCTACTGAAGACGCTCAATGCTGAAATTCTACGGTCAGGGAAGAAGATTCAACAAAGTTTAGCTATGAAATTAGGCATAAATAACAACAAATTTTAGCTATGTAATTAGGCACAAATAACAAAAACAGAGTATAAAGAACTAACCTTCTACAAATCAGAGAGGGTAAAGAAATATTGTTATGGAAGTAGGAAGAAAACTGATTATCCTGCGTCAATCTTAGTGTAAATTCCATCCACACAGAGAAGCATAATCTAGTTGTGATCAGCACACAGATAAGGAAGAATGAGTAAGGGATCAGGAATATCAAGACATAAACCTCATCCATAAAAAAATACAAGAAGAAACATCCCTTGGAACTGCCTACAACTGCATGTGTCATCCATGCACACCCGCTCTCACATCTCTCATTATTAAACGCGCCAACGTGCCACGCCCATAAAGAAATACAATAAAAGACCTCCGTTGGAACTTCCTAGAGCTGTATGCTGTCATCATGCACATCGAATGTCACATTTCTCATTTTAATAATTGAAATAAAAATTATATGTTTTAATAAAAAAAATAGTGTTAATAATAAATAAAATTAGATATCGACACGCTAAAGTTTGCATGCAGCCCACTTGCTTCTCTAACGCCATTTTAAATCTCAACTTCCAACACTGGAGGCTTATTTGCTTCATGATTATCTGTGCGTCTAGAAGAGAAGCGACGGTTCTGAAGTACTTGAGCTCTGCCATCCATAGTTATGTACAATCCTAGAACAATGCCAAAATGAGAACTGGTTGGCACCTTAGCAGTTTTGTTCAAATTAACATATGCTGCTAGAATAGATTAACATATGTTGCTGGAACAGATTAGCATATGCTATTGGAAGCTTCAAGTGCTTATGTACTGTCGAGAATAAATAGTTATGCTCTCTCGAATCTTTGAACCATAGGGAATGTTCAGATACGAACCAACCAATAGAGCCATTCATTGGCAACATCCTGATTCATATGTTTTCAAAAGATTAGAGTTCAATTTTACGTTGTTAGTTCGCTGTTTGTGTTTCCATGGTTGTATTCTCTAACATTGAACGTTGCTAGGTTTGTACGAAGAGGTAAGGAGTGCTCTTCCTATCGGTCTAAAGGACATTAGTTATACTTTAGGTACCTAATTACCTTACCTATTAGAGAGGAAGCAATACTTTATGCCCAAAACTTTATACTTGACCCCTCCTTGAACAAAAAACAACACCCCAAAAGCTAGGGTTACAGCCTTTAAGCGTTTATCCTCGATAGTTTCATTTTGCGAGAGCGAAGAAAAGCCCACACCTTTGCCAACATCAAGCTTTACTTACTCTAAAGAGCTTACCCTTCCTACTTAAGATATAACGCTTTAAAAGGGAGGAACACAACTTCATACCATTTTCCTGCTCCTTTCAGTGATGAGGTCTCACATAAAGTGGCAGGGAAATTAATTTCAATGCCATAATTATAGCCAGAATTAAGAATAACCATTATTTTCTAAGAAATTTCAGAATTAAGAAATTGTTGTTCAAATTAATTTGGTAACTATAGGCCAAAAACAATTGGATCTTTATTCAATAACCATTATTTTCTGAGAAATTTCTTGATGGCTTGAATTACTCATTACCAAAATTATTTATTTCTAGAACTAAGAAATTATTGCTTGATTTCAGAATTGTATGCCAAAATTATTTATTTCTAGAACTAAGAAATTATTGCTTGATTTCAAAATTGTACCTCTAGGCCAGCAACTGGTGCAACTGGTTCGGGTCAGCATCGTTCATTCTGAACATGGCTTGTAACCACCTTTTCACTTATTAAGGCACTTATTAAGGTTGAAGAGGAAGCCTCACTATTGCAAAATCAATCGAGTTCCGAAATACGAAAGGTTAAGAGGATATGACAGCGTGGCTGCAAAACGTGGAGAGAAAGCCTCACTATTGCAAAATCAACCGAGTTCCCAAATGCGAAAGGTTAAGAGGAGGTGACAGTCCGACTGCAAAATGTGGAGGCATTGAAAGAAAAGGCACTCAATCTGAATATTGAAGGAGCCTGACCAAGTGTTGCCAGGTGTAAAACAAGGAAGACCAGGGGTTGCTAGGTGTAAAACAGGAAGGCTAGGTGTAAAACAGGAAGACTAGGTGTTTCCAGGTGTAAAACAAGAAGACCAGATGCCCTAAAATTCATAGGGCGGTGGAAAGTTAAGTTTTGAAATGTGGTAGACTGAAAACATTAAATGTTACGAAATATTAAGAATTTGAACCCATATGTTGCTTAACCTAAGTGATAGTGCCTCCCAATGTGTCTTCAACTAATGCCAGGATTAGTTTGTTGTTTTTGAAAATGGGATGAAAATGTGAAAATGCCAAGGGAAACAAATCAAAATAACATATGCTTTTGGCCTACCGCCTCGGGAAGAGGCCAAATAAGACTATGAATGAAAAACTATGCATATTTAACCGCAATGCGAAATAATAACCAGCGTAAACAGCTTAAAAATAATGTTAACAACCCAATTTCGATTACTATAGTCCCATGCCATTGATAGATTGCAGTGACTAATAATAAATTGTAAATTAGTTAATAATATTATGTATCGGTTGATTAAATAATATTATGTATAAATTGATTAAATAATTTTTCAAACATAATAAATATATTAAAATTTATATTTAAATATTATGTTATTGTACATTTAAATTAGTGAATATCAATTATATATTAATGTAATTATTTAAATTGATATATATCAATCATATTTATTAATGTAATTGTGTTAATATTTATATAAAAAATAACACTTTTGTACCATTTCAATCTAAATGTAATTAATAAATCATAATTATTCATACTTAAAATTTATTTAAAAAAACATTTTCAAACAACTACACTTGCAACAAATAGATAAAGAAAAAAACAATCAAATTAATATTACTCATCTTTTCATAAGTGATACACTTGCAACAAATGGATATCAAAGTGTAACAAAATCAATTAAGTTAATATTACTCATTTTCTCTAAAAGTGATACACTTGCAACAAATGTATAGGAAAGTGTAACAAAATCAATAAAGTTAATATTACTAATTTTTATTTTTCTTTCTAAAAGTGATACACTACATGATGTCGAATCGATACGATGATAATGACAAAGATTCGTTCCGAATATTATCTAAAAATTTCCAACCTTATACGCAATTCACGGGTCTAAAGAGCAATCACTTTAAAATCAGTCCCAATCGTACCCAGCATTTATGGTTCTCAGCCGAAATTCATTTTAAGGACCAAATTCCTTTTTATCTCATGTGACGTCAGGTTGATGACGATAGCATTTGACGTCAACTATCCAAATATGTGAATCTTAAACCTACACGTCTAACTTACGCGGAATCGCATGAAGATAAATGAGTGCACGCGTAACCACTAAATGAACGCGGAGAAAGCCATGGATTCAGTAGTTGATTTTCTGCAGAACTCCATCGGTAGCCTGAGGCTGAGCCTTAGCCTCAGCCAAGCGGTGACTCTAGTTCTCGTGGCGTCAGGTTTTGTCTATGTGGTGAAGCACAGGCTGAGAAAACGGCTACGGCTTCCCCCGGGTCCGTCGGGATGGCCTCTGATCGGCAGCCTACCACTTCTGGGCAACATGCCCCATCACTCGCTCTATCGGCTATCCAAACAATACGGGCCGATTATGTATTTGAAGCTCGGGACTACCGACACTGTGGTCGTCTCGTCGCCAAAGATGGCCGAGGCGTTCCTAAAAGCGAACGACCTCAAATTCTCCAGCCGGCCAGGAAACTCAGCCGCCAAATACATTGGCTATGACAACAACAGCGTTCTCTGGGCTCCGTACGGCCCCGCCTGGAGAACGAAGCGCAAGGTCTGCAACATTCATCTCTTCGCCGCCAAGGCCCTGGAGGAGCTGCAGCCCGTGCGGCAAGCGGAGGTCGGGATGCTGGTGAAGTCGATTCTCGAACACGAGCGACAAGGGAAGGCTGTGAACCTCGGGGAGCAACTCAACGCTTGCGCTGCTAACGTTCTTGGGCAGATTCTGTTGAACAAGCGCGTGTTCGATTCCCGGGGATCGAAGGCAAGCGAATTCAGGGAAATGGTGATAGAGCAGATGGAATTAGCGGGAAAGTTTATAATCGGCGACTTTGTGCCGTCTTTGGCTTGGGTGGATCTTCAGGGTGTACGAACCAAGATGAAGAGGCTTCACAATAGGTTCGATGAGTTCTTAAATAAGCTGATAAAGGAACGCGAAACTGCAACGTGTAATGGAGGGAAGAGAGATTTTCTGAGTGTGCTTTGGGCCCTTAGAGATGACGTGGACGGCGAAGGAGGGTATCTCACGGATGCTGATATTAAGGGCCTTTTACTGGTGAGAAAAATTCATTGAAGTGAAAATAACTACCTTTACCCTTTTCATCTGTTGTCACAGGGTTCAAGAGTTGAAGGCATTACTACTAAGATTTGTTATGTTATTTTTATTTTCTTAAAACAATTGAAATTTGTGATAAATCTAGTAAAAATTTACTTAATGAGAGAATGAATGATTTTATTGAAGTTTAAGAGGCTAAGAAGCTTAAGAGATCGAGAGAATATCAACCTTAATTTATCTTCATATTCTTTTTGATGTTGGATCTTTTGTTGTAAGTTTTGATTAGAAGACACTTTAACTCATTCTCATACTGGATGTCATATTTTCCGTTTTGGCTATGAGTCTTGACTATTTTGTTGGATGTCGGATCTTCAGCTTTAGGCTATGAGTCTCCACTATTCTGTTCGATGTTAGATCTTCGGCTTTCGGTTATGAGCCTTGACTAGAAGGCTAAGAATCTGATTGATCTCATCTTTACCAAATATATGGTGCATGTTGTCAACCTTTAGATTGTTTTCATATTAAATGCGGATATCCTTATATGCTCCACACTCCATGACAAAGTGTCATTGGGTCTCCACCACACCCTTATTGCAAAAAATGCGGGTTCTCTCTTCCCAAACTTCCTTGGGGTTATTCCACTTTCGAGTTTCACATCTAAGGTGTTGTGACCATGTCCTCAATTGTGCCACTAGCACCCTTGCTTTTCTTTTAATAGCTGCTCCTAAATATGTTTTCTCACCAGGGTCACAAGTTGGATTGAACCTTTGATGAGTATGCTTTTTTATGTTTTTTTATGCCCATTGTGATTGATCCACATGGGAGTCTTAAAGTTTTCCATCACAAATTTTTGCATTTCCTCATTGGTGCTAGGGCATTTATGCAACTTGATATTCCACCTTTTGTTTTGCTTCATCCAAGTTTTCCTCCTATGATCTAATCCCTCTTCCATAGCTATCTTGGGCGAAAGCTGGTTATCCATGTTTCTCGTCTTATTTAAATAGCTTATTAATTGGTTATCGTTGTTGCCTCCAATGGAAAAGTGTCTACTTTAGCCAAAATGATTTCGTGGCTTTAACTTTGAGATTGCTAGTAATTAGATATTTCTCTATTTTTTCTAACTGCCTCCAGCGACAAGTTGACATGCTACTTCCCCATACTTCACAACCGCAGAGAACAACCAACTTAACCAACAAACCAAAAAGGTTTTCTTGGTTTTCCAATCCCAAAGTTCAACGTTTCTGCACCTATTTTGAAATAAGTATGATGCTCTCCATCCTCTTGAATTATCTTCCTCCTACAAATCTTCCAATTCATTCTATAGTGAATCCAATCCCAAGATATTTGTATTATTTCATTATATAGAAAGACCTTCGAAAAAAAGTTATTTGATTTATCTTTTCTATTTAAAAAAAATAGTAATTTTGCTTTGTTAATGTTCACTTCATCTCCACTTCCTGGCAAAAGTTTTCTAAAGCTTTTAAGTGTTCTCTTAATCCATATTGTTTTTGACATTAGAAGAAAATCATCTGCTTATAGAAGCAACTTTGCGAGATAGCTTGGTTGAGATTAGGATAAGGGAGATTAGGATAAGAGCTTGAGAGATGTTAGAGGCCCGATTTCTTCCATTGAAAAAAACAATATAATTTTGGAAAGAAAATTGACGTGTTATTTTTGTTTTGGATGGATGTTTACACTTAGTGTTGAATGCTGGTCAGACAAGACGTGTTATTTTTCTTTTAGATGGATGTTTTAGACGTGTTGAATGCCAATCAGAGAGACATGTGTTATTTTTCTTCTAGATGGATGTTTAGAACTTATACACGTGTTGAATGCTGGTCAGACACTATTCACAGCCGGAACGGATACATCATCAATAACAGTGGAATGGGCGATGGCAGAATTGACACGTCACCCAAAAATGTTGAGGAGATGCCAAGAAGAATTGGACTCCGCGGTGGGAGGGGAGCAAAGAAGGTTGAAGGAGTCGGACCTCCAAAACCTGCCGTACTTGAAGTCGGTGGTGAAAGAAACTTTGAGACTTCATCCCGCGGTACCCCTCCTCATTCCTCGGATGGCAGCGGAGGCGTGCGAGATAGAAGGATACTACATACCCAAGAACGCCCGACTCATAGTAAACGCGTGGGGTATGCAGCGCGATCCGAGCGTCTGGGAGAACGCGCTGGAGTTCAATCCTGACCGGTTTATGGGCAGCAGCGTGGACGTTAGAGGGAGCGATTTTCAGGTAATTCCTTTCGGCGCAGGTAGACGGATCTGTGCGGGTATGAGCATGGGGATCCGCATGGTTGAGCTCATGCTCGCCACCTTACTTCATTCCTTCAACTTCTCTCTTCCCCATGGACAGCTGCCCGAGACACTAGATATGGCGGAAGCCTTCGGTCTGACAATGCACAAGGCAGTGCCACTTCTCGTGGTTCCCACTGCCCGTCTCCCTCTCCATCACTATGATTAGAGAAGTGGGCGATTTGGTTTTGGAGTTTGGTTCGACCGCACATTCGGTGGTGTAGGGCATTTAAATTCGGAAAACCTCGACTCCTATTTATCATAAATTCTTGTAATAGCTTTGATTCAAATTTGTGCTTGAAGTAGGTTAAATATAGAGTTCATTATAACTAAATATATATATATATATATATATTAAAAAGATAAAAGATAAAAATGCGTTATGATTTAGTGAAGCTATGATGATGGCCAAATTCATATGTAAGATTCGTTTTCATTAAATATATTCTTGGTGTTTTAGCTTTTAGACCAGTATATCTTAAAAGCATTATTCTGTGATTTTTCTAATAAAATTTAAAATTAATTAAATAAATTTTGATATTTTTAAATTAACGTCATTTTTCAAATAATAGTTATCGAAACTCAATAGAATAATTAAAATTTTGATTTTATCAAATTCGAACATAACTATGAAAAAGGAGATGTCTTCAATGCCCTTTGCAAAGGTTTTTCATTTTCTTAAATAATACCATCCTATACAATGTTCTTGCCAAATTCTAATATAATATAATATATATTTTTTTAATTTATTATTTAAAAAAAATGTTTAAATAGATTAAGGATTCGTTGAACTGTGTTACTATCTTTCACCGCACTTATTATAAGAAGTATGTTTTGCCCTAATAACATCATATTGTTTTTTAGAGATATTTTCATTCTAATGAACTATTTGAAAAAAAGAATTTTGAGTTTATATGGACACTTTTTTGGGTGAGGTTTACAAGTATTACCAAAAGTTTAATTCTTGTAGTCTAACCTCAACAACCCAAACTAATTCCAATGAGTATTTAATGATGCTTTAGGTGGAGGACAGGAAATAATACTCTTATATTAGTTGAGTTTATATCTTTGTCCATGTATATTATCGCTGAAGTTTTTAAGTTATCGGGAAGCCCTTATTTCTTTGTCTTTTTATAATTCTTATAACATTGAAAATATGCTCCTCTTTCACTTTCTTTGTTTTGAATAACTTGTATCTTGGTTGGGTCCACATGCACACCGTACTCATCAAGATGTACCCCAAATATTGAACCTGGGTCATACCAAAAGTGAATTTCTCCAAATTAGCACACAATTTGTGTTCTTGCAGGGTTTGGAGGACCTATCGAATATGGTAGAGGTGATCTTCCCAACTCTAGATGAAGATCAGGATATCATCCAAATACACTGCCACGAATAAGTTGGTGAAGGGCTGTAAGATGTCGTCCATCAGCCTCATGAAGGTTGCGAGGGCATTTGTCAACTCGAAAGGCATGACCAACAATTTGAAGAGGCCCTCCTTGGATTTGAAAGAAATCTTCCACACATCAGAGGGTTCGATTAGTACCCGGTGATAACCAGAATTCAAGTCAATCTTACTGAAATATTTGGCCCCCTTGAGCTAGTATAGAAGGTCATTAGTCTATGGGATTAGATACCTATTCCAGATAGTGATCTTATTCAATGCCTAATAGTCAATGCATAGTCTCTAGGTCTTGTCCTTCTTTTGTACAAACACGATTGGGCTCCCACATGGTGATGAACTTGGCCTAATGTGCCTTTTCTGCAAGAACTCTTGAATCTACCTCTTGATTTCATCATTCTCCATAGCAGAGCATCGATAGATTGGCTCGTTGGGTAGCAGTGCCCTTGGGGTCAGATCAGTGGATTGGTTGACCTAACAATGTAGGGGTACCCCTATGGGTGAGCTGAAGATGTACATGTAATCCTCCACTACATTTTCCATCTACTCTTGTTGTGAGGATTATTGTTTGGAGGTTGTGGATGTGGCCACAATCTTCTTCTTTCCTTGAGGGTGAATAATAAGGAAGATAAATTTCTCAATCTGGGAATGATCTTACTGCATTGCTTTGTAGAGATCAAAGAGATAGTGGTAGGAAGTTCTACCTATGGTATCTTGTATAACTTTTTTCTCAGATAAATAATACCAGTGTAAGGCCTAGACTCATACATAGCATGATGCATCAACAAGTATGGTTTGCCTAATAATACATCACACACTTCAAGCGGAGACACATCACACAATACCTCATTTGTGAAGGGCTTGATGTTGTAGGGAAGACGACACTGTTGGCTAACGTAGAGATCTTGTCCTTGGCGAAGCCACCTGCTGGTGTACGGTTGCAAGCATGGTGTTGTTAATAGGCCTAATCGTTTCACAACCTCTACTGAAATGAGGTTCTTTTGGCTTCTTTTGTCGATAATGAACTGCAACGGAGAACCCTTCACCCACATCTGTGAGTGGAAGATTCGCTTCCCCTCCTCTGGATCTTCAGGGTCAATCTTCTGGATCTTGGTGGCGACAATAGTGGCGTTGGGATCTGCATCAATAATCTTCTTCCCTTTGTCATTCCTCTTGTTGAGTTTTGACTCAGAGTTAGAACATGCATATGATTCAGAAGATTTCAACTTAGCCACCAACGACTACTTGGCTCGACACTCACTTATGTTATGAGTGGAGATCTTATGGAAATTACACCATTTCCATGTGTCCTTCTTTGTCTTCGTCTTGTTTTTCTTTGCTTGTAGCTTCGATGGGTTGTCTTGGGTCGCCCCACCTTGGCTTGGTCCCTTTTTTTGTGGGTTGGGGGCACCTTTCCCTTGCTTTGGATTCACAGATCCAAAGCCTCACTTCTTTTATGTAAATTTCTTCTTTAACTTTATAGCGTATCAATAGGCGACACCAAGCAAGGAGATGTCCAGGAACTCCATCTCGTCCTAGATGTACTTGTCTAGATAGCTGCAGTACTTGAGTACCAAATATTGTTCAGATTCCTTAATACCCCACTGTATGGGAAGGGTATGAAAAATATTGGTGAATTCAGACACATCATGGTCCCTTCCCTACCGTAGCATAGTCCACTTTATGTATTCATCTTCATAGCTCGTGACAGGGTAACATTTTTCCTTGATGGTGTCTCAGAAAGAATTCCAAGTGGGTGCGGTTAGTGAGGGTTCACTCTTGTCTTTCTATTCATAGTAGGTTTCCCACCATTCCTTGACATGGGGGGTGAATTTTTTCCTTATTGGAAAAGTCCTGAACCAAAAAATATCCTTCTAACAGATTTAACCTTCTATCTACAACGTTTTCATCTATCTAGCCTTCAAATATGGGAATCTCAAAGTTTGCTTGTACCTTAAAGGGAGTGGTGCCTCGAGAGTGGTTGTTGGATGTGTTAGACACATACATGGCTGAAGCAATATGAAAGATAAACATTAGATTACTTTTCTTATTCACAATGATACATATTTATAATACATAGGAATGACCCTTGTTTTCATATTCCAAGTGGTCCCTTGCACTCCCTTTAGCTGTTCAGCTTCCACACCAACCCTTAGAGGATTAGGTGTCCAACATTCCCCCCCCTTAATCCAAAGGGTTATGTATAAGTCCAAGAAGAGAGTTGTAATACAAAACGTGAAAAAATGCATAGTAGCATTAGGCTGAACGTGCTCTCTGAAATGTTGGTATCAAGGGAGGTGGTTTAAAGATGATCACCAACATTGGAATGCTTAGTGCAATTCCGAGAACTATTCCAAGTCTAGCAAGAAGTTGAGGTCTTCTACTAGAAGAAGTGCTCCTGATGTTTTGAAGAGGGAGGTCTCACCTCGCATAAAAGGGAGAACCTCAACCTGAAAATGGAGGTCTCGGCCTGTGATGGTTTAAGGATTATGACCAACTCTAGAATGCTTAATGTAATTCTTGAAACTCTTCCAAAACTGGCAAGAAGCTGAAGTCTTCTGCTAGAGGAAGTGTCCCAAATTCTTTGAAGAGGCATCACCAACTAAAGGCATGCTCATGGGCATCTTTGTCTTTGGCTACAACTCTAAATCTGGTATGGCAAGTTGTGGCTCAGGCTCCCTTGATGTGGCTTTGAAGCTTGTATATGACCATCACTTCCCACCCTATCAGATACAAGGTGAGATGATTTAGAAAACTCAACTACAAGACTGTTCAATACTCTAGAAAAAAGTTCTGACATATGACTGAAATATCTTCTTGGCTGTTGATGCCCATTGCCAAGAAGCGATCTATCCAATATGAATCTTTGTTCTTGCAGGAGGATTTTTTTTGAAGCATTTGTTTGAATAATGACTAGTTTTATGATAGTGCTTACATGGATGGAGATCAAAACAATGATCTTTCATATGGCCAAATCGGTCACAGTTTTGGCATTTAACAACTTTTTGTTGCGAATGTGGAGGAGTCGAATCTAGAACAGCTGAAGGTGAACCATCATGAATAAACCCAACACTTTGAAATTTGATAACCTTTGGGTAATCTGGAATATGAAAGGAAACCTCCTTATCATATCCAAGACCTATTCTATGCTTATTGCTGATGAGTTCTTCCCAAGGTCTAATGATGGGCTTGAGAGGTACAGACTGAACTTCTACATCTGCATGCAAATATGCTCTAGAACTGGGCGCTAAATCAACTTCAACTTTATATTCTTGGTGTCGATGGGAGTCTGTCTCAATGTTCTGAATAGAAACAGGTTCAAAATGATGACTACTGTTGTAATTCTTCTCGCTGAAGTTGAGACTCCAACTGCAAAATGTCAATATTTTCCTGCGCATTTTGTAGAGATATTTGAATGTTAACAAGAGTGGTTTTGTGATTTTGATAGTGCCACCTATAGCATATTGTATCAAAGTTTCCAAATACTCTAATACTTCATAAAATTTGGCCATTTTCTAAACAACTCAAGTAAATAAATGAAGGGTGTCGGCTTCAACCAATAATGCACCCGTTTACAATGTAAACAAATTGCGAATATTCTTCAGTTTGGATTGATCTTCAAAATCAATGTGCCATTGATTTCATTTAAAAATATCAAACTAAAATGTTGAATATAGCACCCCACACTGTTAGGTCCCTATACTACTAGTGTAACCCCTTATTGTTATTAGCACAACCCCCTTATTATATTGTTGTGCACATGTATTCCCCATATTGTTATTATTGTGCCCCATTGAAGCCCACTATTGTTATTATTATGCCCTTACATTATTATTGTTATGTTGGCTCTGATTATATTATGACCCCTTAGAATCCTGTATAGAAAGGAGGTCTTGTCATTTGTATCATCTAAGAATTGTTAATTTGTGTAATGTAAAGGAGGTTTCCCACTTGAAGAGGCTTATTTCTAAGGTTTTGATCTATATTTTCTATCTTTTTGTGAGCTGGTTTCATAACATTTGGTATCGGAGCTTTGGATTCTAGGGTTTCACTGCTCCAAAAAGGCCATCATGGCATTTTCGCTATAACTTTTTCGCTACGAAGTTTCAGAAGCTAAAACAAAAGCCCACTTGAGAAGAAATTAGTCTGCACCTCGGGTCTGAATTTAAGATCTTGTCTCGCTATATTTTCGGAGATATGATCTGAGGAAGTTAGGGTTTTTACAAGCTCCAGAATTTCATCTCAAACAGGTCATCATGGAATTTTCACATTAATTTGTTTTCTACGAAGGTTCAAACACTGAAATTAAGACCCATTTGAGCTGAAATCGTAGGAAGCTCAGGCCCGAATTTCAAATCATGTTTTGCTATATTTTTGGAGATACAATCCAAGACATTTAGGGTTTCTGCAGGATCCTGAATTACATCATGTGACCTAGGGAAAATTGTCATAACTGTCTCTCTGAGCATCAGATTGAAATTTCATCAAAAGTTACAGAAATAGAATGGATGGTAGTTTTCTGTGTATATTTTTCAGATCCGAAGGTCAAAACAGTGACACGTGGCACTTCATACAAGTTCGCTCTTCTCAAAAGGTATATAATAAGGTCATCTTGGGAGATTGTGCATAACTATTTCTTGGAGAATCCAATTTTGCTCATACTAGTGGCATTGGAAAGAGAACACAAAGGGATACTGTAGGTTGCCATTTTAGAACTAGAAGACCCGAAATTATAGAGTTACAGTCGTTTCAATATCGAGCTCCTAAAATCAAGAAAAGGCGATATGAGGAAATTTGATGGCAAGGATCTGATAAATTGGATACTATAGATGGAGCAATATTTTGATCTACATGAGGTGCAACTATTAAAAAATATACGTATTGCATCTTCATATTTAGAAATGGATCAATTTTTATGGTATAAAGGGCTTTTTTCTCGTAAACCACTTGTTACATGGTCAATTTTCATGGAGAAAATGATAGGACATTATGAGGATGCAAAGAGAAGCACATTCTTTAAACAATTGATAAATCTCAAACCAAAGTGTTCAAGGGCAGAGCACAATGAGGACTTTCAAAAATTGAATACAAGGGAAAATGATATTCCAGATAATCAGAGGATTGATGTCTCCATAGGGACTTTAAAGGAGAACATTCAACATGAGGTTCGTCTTTGGGAACCTGATTCATTGGATAAGGCATTCAAGTTGGCAAGAAAAGTGGAAAGAAAAATTATGGCAACAAGGAAGTCTACCCCTCACAACTATAAAGATGGAAGTGTTGTTTCTCCTAGCCTTCCACAACCTACAAGGTTAAAACCACAAAAATTGGAATAAAAAAGAGCAAAAGGACTTTGTTACAATTGTGATAACAAATAAATTAAAGGTCATAAGTGTGTTGAGAAGAAATTATTTTACATTGATTGTGAAAAGGAGGAAGAAAAAGATCAAGAAACATCAAAAGAAGAGGATATACACCAGGAGCCAACCCCAGAGAAAGAAGAAATGAATTCGAGCATATCTTGTAAAGCATTAGAAAGAATTACCACTCCTCAAACTCTCAAGATAGAAGGATATACTAAGAAGAAAAAGGTTCAAGAAGTGAAAGATCATATTTAGAAAGAAGAAATGAATCCAACCATATCTTGTAATGCATTGGTCGGAATTACCATTGCTCAAACTATCAAGATAGAAGGACATATCAAGAAGAAAAATTTTCAAGAAGTGAAAGATCACATCGAGCATCAAGAAATGAATCCGACCATATCTTGTAATGCATTGGAAGAAATTACCACTCCTGAAACTCTCAAGATAGAAGGACATATCAAGAAGAAAAAGATTCTAGCAGTGAAAGATCACATCGAGCATCAACAACAAGTTCTCCAACTTTTAAAGGATAATGCCACTTTGGTGCAAAATTGAATGAAACAATAGCCAGATCAAAATCGCAGTGAAATAAGTTTTGATGTAGGCGATTGGGTATTTTTACGATTACATCTCAAGCAAGATATTTATGAGAAGGAAATGTTGGCAATACTACATGCACTTAAGAAATGGCGACCTTACCTAATGGGAAGACACTTCAAGGTAAAAATGGATCATGATAGTCTTAAATACTTTTTAGAAAAAATATTATCTTTAGAAGAACAGAAAAAATGGGTCACAAATATGTTAGGCTATGACTTTGAAATCATCTACAAAAAAGGCAAGAAAAATGTTTTTGCATATGCACTCTCAAGAAAGGATGAGGATGTGGAAGCATTGTTTTGTGCTATTTCTATTATCCAATCAGATTGGATAAACGAAGCCAGGGATGAATGGAAGAAGGGCGAAGAAGTGTGGCCACTCATTCAAAAGTTGCGGAAGATCCCAGTTCAAACAATATTGCTAGAACTTGACGAGGAAGGAAAAATCATATTGGAACCTGGAGCAGTCACAGAAACAAGAACCCGACAGCTACGAAATCGATCAATTTCAGAGTATCTCATCAAGTGAAAGAACTTACCCGTTGAAGATTCCACATGGGAGGACAAGAATTTTATATTGAAGCATCAAGAACTACGCAAGCGTTAAGGACAACACTTTTTGAAGGAGAGGGGCATGTTAGGTCCCTATACTACTAGTGTAACCCCTTATTCTTATTAGTACAACCCCCTTATTATATTGTTGTGTCCATGTAGTCCCCATATTGTTATTATTGTGCCCCATATAAGCCCACTATTGTTATTATTGTGCCTTTACATTATTATTGTTATGTCGACTCTGATTATATTATGACCCCTTAAAATCCTATATATAGAAAGGAGGTCTTATCATTTGTATCATCTAATAATTGTTCATTTGTGTAATGTAAAGGAGGTTGCCCCCTCAAAGAGGCTTATTTCTAAGGTGTTCATCTATCTTTTCTATCTTTTTGTGAGCTAGTTTCACAACACACACCAAGAAAAATTTCAACTATCTGTATGAGAAGAGATAATGATACTATCATTACTTACTATGCAATGTTTTCTATTGCTAGAAAATATAACATATACATTGTGGGGTGTTAAGAATTCTTTGAAGCTTCGTGATAGTGATACAAACACACTCTCAGTTGGAGAAAATCGATCAAACTTCGTTCCCTTCCATCTGATTCTTTAATTTTTATTTAGGTCACCGTAATCTGCATTTAGTTCCAGTTAAAATCCATGGCTTTCCCTTAGATCTGCCTATTTTCTCCCTTCTCTCTGTGCAACAATGGCACTTCACACTGAGAAAACAGTGTATGGAAGGGAATACAAGGTTAAGAACATGTCTCATAGGTAGACTTCGGGAGGTTGGAGATCAAGTTGGTTACGAAAAGTCACACCGGAGCCAAGGGACCGAGGCTCAAGGGAGAGGACTGAGTGGAAGGATCCCCAATTCATGCAGAGACGTTAGTCTTCATTACATGGGAGCTCTAGGTGTTAACCAATAACGTTCAGACATGGAATATTAAAAATGCATATGACAATGTATGGAAGGTGGAGCGTTATACTAGAGTTAAAAATACAGGGTTATAGACCGATGGCAAAGGGTTGTGGTATGCGGGAAAAGGACTAGCGCTCAGCTATGGTATGCTTGCAGAGGACTAGGAGTTAACCGAAGACTGTTAATATATATGGAATCAACCTCCAAATTTGATTGCTCAAGCATGGGCACTTGCGAGACCAGAGACTTGAAAACCTCTCAACTGCAACATTGTCGTCCAATGTGAATACCACAACAACTGTTACTTTTATGATGCCTCTGGAATAGAACATGTAGCAAGCACTATACCTACGTTAATTAGCAAGCGCTATACCTATTGATTCTAGCATAAGATGTGATTGTAGACTCCTCTCTATGGTGGTGTTTTGAAATTCCGGGGGTCCCACTTCCTTTTCTCAGATCACAACATTGCTGCTTGACAACATGTCTAGAAACATATTGTCGGCATCTCATAACTGTGATGGAAATAATAAAAACCTTGTGGATTCATCTCATGATGAACACAAGTGGTCGCCTACAGTTTTAAAGAATCAACTTTATTTCGAAAACTAGATCAATGGTAGCACTGAGACAAGCAGCAATGCTAATGATGTTTAGCTGATGATATCGGTCCCTAAAGAATTTTTGAGTAATGATGAAGAATTAATGAACGCCACCCCACAACTAGTTGAAGAAGAGCAACAAACTATGCCTCAATCTGAGCTCATTGCAATGCATAATGACTTGGGCTTAGATGTTGAACCATGCACGAGGGACAAGGAATTCGAAGGTTATATTTGGAGGAGGCACAAGATGAAATTCAATGGGGATAGATGAGACCCTCAAATTTCCTCCCCATACAGGTATATCAAGATGAGAACGATACCTTGTGGTCCAAGGAAAACAAGAAACTTTGGGTTTTTCGAATGGCCGACGTTACCTCCATTGCAGTGAAGCTTTTCTTTAGCTAGTTTTTTAGGATGCCTCCTAACATTGGTCAGTGGGAAGAGGTATCAATGGTGTAATGTTTTATACCTAAGTGGATATGAATTTGAAACTAATGCATTCAAGACATCGAAGATGCCTTTTCCATCCCAGGTATGTTTTCGTATTCAGAAGGAATGCTTGCCATTGCCAGAGGAAAATTTCAAGGCTGCGATTAAAGATAATCACTATGTGAAATGTAGCTGAAGGAAAGAGCCTGGGCAGCGGTAATAAACATACAGGCTTATATGACAAAGCCTTAAATTTGATGAGATCACAATTCAATTCCAAACCAAACTGATATTGGAGTAGCTATGAACCAACTATGAACCATACGATATAATGAACATAAAGTGACATGAACTAGTGCTCACAATAATCTCAACACATATATAAATACGACCCTCATATAAAGTGAAATTTAATTCAAGAGTAATGCTATAACTTCGCATATAAACCTTGAACTTCAATTAACGCACAGAGAAAGAACGTATATACTAGGATTTAGTGGGGAAGAGAGCCAAATTTAGGTTCTGTGTTCTAGTGGGTGCAAATTTCAGAGAATCTAGATAATGCCCAAGTCTAGAAACAAACTCAGAGAAAATGACCACAAAAAATAGTGGCTCAAATTGGAGCACGACAGGAATTCGCTTGCTTTGATACCATGTTAGACACATACATGGATGAAGCAATATGAAAGATAAACATTAGATTACTTTTCTTATTCACAATGATACATATTTATAATACATAGGAATGACCCTTGGTTTCATATTCCAAGTGGTCCCTTGGACTCCCTTTGGTTGTTCAGCTTCCACACCAACCCTTAGAGGATTAGGTGTCCAACAGGATGAATATGCATTGCCTCTGGGTAGTCGCCGAAGGATCTGGGCAAAGTTATCCATCATTGCATTCCTATGTTGCTCGAGAGCTTCCTCGAGCAATATTTTAAAAGAATCTCTTGCTCCTTCATCTTTATTTTCTTCTACCATGGGAGGTCGTCTGGTTTTGTGAGGTTGGTCTTGAAAAGGTTCAACCAGTTCGAGCCCTAACTCCTTATACCCAGACCTCTTTGGGGACATGCAAAGAAAAATAGAGAAACAACAAGCCACTATGATAGCATTGATCCAAACTTATACAAAAATGCAACAGAATATAGATACAAACATAAACACAGAGATACAACAAAAATAAACTTCATTTCATCAATATCAAAGAACTAAAGTATGCTTACATACATAATAGAAATAACTAACTCAAGCGATGGTAGCTTATCTCTGAGAATAGATGTGGGGGATACATGCCTCTAAACTATGTTACAATGAGGCACAGGGGCCTTTTTATTATTGAACAATAAGGGAAAACCCTAAATGACCAAAACCATAACCCAAGGAGATGGAATGCCAAGAGTTTGTGGGCCTCGTTAGTATTAGTTGGGCAGCCAACTTGTCGAGGTCGTAACTTGATCATATGATCTTCATTTTCCATGTATGATACCTCATTAGAAATATCTCTTCGAGTACTATAGGATTTTTTGTAGGCCTCTATACATAGACAAGGACCTACTGTAGACCTCAAAAAAACATCATTTAGTGGGTCAAAATAGCTCTAAAAGTTTAGGACCGGAAAAAATGCTAAAAATAGTAAATGTTCCTCTAATCAAGGAAACTGATGAAACCGACTAGAGGTCTAGGTGGAATAGGCGGGTGGCCACCAATATCTACTTCGATCATGAATCCCTTTCAAACATAAATAAGGAAACATTATTATGAATTAAATTAGTAACAGTTCTAGCTCTAGAGTTCGACTTTGGGTTTATATGTTTGAAGGATGAGGTTTAGTCGAAGTCCTTAATTCATATTTTAACATAAAATTTGAAATCAATTGCAGTGAAAGTCTACTGTCAAGGGTGAAGGTTCCATCACTTCATGTTTCCACCCCAACCTTATTGATTTTGTAATCAAATCCTTTGTATCCAGAAGTATCGTTATTGTAATTCAGAAAAGTACAACCACAAAGTCTTTATTTGGATTAACGTCAAGTTGAATGGAATAGAACTATCTGAACTAGAGTGGACATATGGATCATAGTTGATCTCCAAATTTTAAAGTATTTGATATGGAAGCCATAGTGATTTATAGCTAGCAACCAAATTATAGAATTTGGAATTTGCGCTAAAATTTATCAATATTGAAATAATAATCGTGGAAAGATATCTATATTCGCGAGATATTGGAATCCCTTGATCGATGTGCTAGTGGAGAGTTATCCATATCAGATTGAAAGTTAAAAAGGTATCCAGATTGGGACAAATATCTAGGTTAAGAAGTTATCTAGACCAATTATTGATTGCAAGCAAAGAAGATATCGAGATTGGGATTGATATCCATGTTAAGAAGTTATCTAGACCAATTATTGATTACAGGTAAAATAGATATTTTGATTGCTGGAAAATTTGGCCACGGAAACTTCTAGTTAAGCACTTGGTCACAACATTGGTCATACGTGCTAAATCATATTAAGTCTACAAAGTAAGGAATTTTTGGGATTGCATAGAGTTCACTATGTTAATTGTGATTAATTTGCGATTTATGGGAAGTGCTAATCACCCTAAATGAAACTCGAAATTGATCCATAGTCATGATTAAAGGGGATTCATGGTATGCACCACAACAAAATCAAAACCCAATGTAGAGAATTTGATCTAAGTCAAATTAGGGCACCATGGAATATGGGGAAAGTGGATGAATCACCATTAGTTACAATACCATGGCCTAATACAATGGCTTACTAATACTACATGCCTAAAAAACCATAATACATGTTCATATGATATTTTTTTAATTAATCAATCTAATTAAAAGGTGAGAAATGACATAAGTACTTTTGAGGTAAATCTCAACCTTTGATATCTGACATTCTAGACTATTCCATGGAGGTTAAATCCTTACCATCCACTTAATAGTTATTGATAATTAAATTAAAATTATGAAAATTGTATTTCAAAATTTGATGGTAGAGATTTAACCTCCCCAAAATATTTTAGAATATTTAGTAATAGCCATGAATCAAAGATTGAGATTTATCTTAAAATTAGTTATGCCGTTTCTACCCTTTTAATTAAATTGATTAATAGAGAAAAAATTCATATGAAATAAGTTGTGTTTTTTTAGGCATGTGGTATGATAAGTCATGGTATTGGTCCATGGTATTATAACAAATCCTATCTATTGGTTAAAAATCTCTATGGTAAAATATCCTATAAAATGTTTTGGAGTATACTTTAATTTCTATTTTGGAATAAGACTTCTAGAATTTTGATTTAACTATCGATAAATACTAGGTAGATGGGATATTTACCTTCGACTGAATATTTTACAATATTTTTAGTAATATCTTAAAAGCGGTTATGTCCTTTCTACCCTTTTAATTAAATTGATTAATTAAAAAAATACCATATGAACAAGTGTCATATCACATGAATTATGACTTTCTGGGCAAGTGGTCTTCATGAGCATGGTATTATAACAAAGCCTATTTACAAGTTAACAATCTCCATGGTAAAGTGGGGTAAATCCCCATGATTAAGAATCTTGTTATATTTTTTTAAAGGTAGATATGTTTACTTTATGCATTAATTCTTTTTATAATTAATAATAATAATAATAATTTATAATAAAGTTATATTTTTTTCCCCTTGGAAAAATCGTAATTTTCATTAATATTAAGGAAAATTGCATGTTGTGTGCATATGCAGTTTTTATAGCCTGTAAGCCTGTCAAAAAATAAAAGAAGATATAAATATGTTCTCCATGTAGGGAGACAATTCCTTAGATATGTGCTATTTAATACTCAAAATTTTAAATTACTCTACGTAGAGAGTATTTTTTGTAACATGAAACTGTATATGTATAAGCAAAATAAATATAAACATAAAAATAGGTCGTATATCAGATGATATCAGGCTCCTAGTGAGCTTGTGCAACATGGTCCATGTAGGGGCGGTGGTAATACTAGTAGTGCTCCCCTTCTCTTTGTTCCTGAATCATCCAGATGTTGCGTGGTCGGATCGCTGCCTCTTTGGAAAGTTTGTCAGCGAGTGAGTTTCGTTCCCTGTAGATATGATGACATGCAAAACTGTCAAAAAATGTTATATATCTATGTACCTCATCCAATATGTGTCGCAAAGTGTAAGCATGACATGTTGTTGTTTTGTTTATCCAATTGCATACAATTTTTGAGTCACCAAATACTTGTAGATTCCTGCAGTTTTTTTCAATTGAAAATTGAATGAGATTTTTGGCTGTGATGAGTTCTGCATAGTTGTTTGTGCCTCCTCCAAGTCCCATTTGAATGTGATAGTAATGGGAGTTAGTTAGGTATAGAACGACACCCCCTCCAAATCCTGCCTCTTGCGCTGATCCGTCAAAGTAAGCCCAAGGTTGGGAGTGATCAATGGATTCAGGGATGATATGTCTAGGTGGAGTGTTATCATCACCATTAGGTATATTACTGTAGTCGAAAAGGATTTGGGTGATGATGGAGGGCCAATGGGGGGCGATGTCTAGAAATTCATGGCAATCCAAATTTCCCAGCTAATGAGGAGGGGAGGTCCCTTGCCTTCGGCGAAGATGTTGTTGTCCACCAATTGGCCCAAACCTCCCTAATAGATTGACCCCTCCATGAGTTGGTTGAAGGGGTGTGTGAGAGTGTAGAATTCTAGAGGTTAGTGGTGATGGGGCAAGAGAGAAATAGGTGATCCACTAATTCTGAGCTGTCTTTACATAGGCAACACCAAAAGGGCCCATGTTGACCCCTTTTGATTAGGTTTTCTCTGATTGGGGCTTTGTTTTTCAGGATTGACCACATGAACAATCTTGTTCTAGGGGGGCTTTGAGCTTCCACATTCCTTTCCACCATATATCAATATGTTGTGGTCTATGTCTATTGGCAAGGTGTAGATATCCTTCTTTGGGAGAGTACCGACCATTTTTTGCTATTGCCCATGTAATCTCATCTTCCCCTTCCAATATTCGGATGTGAGACTCAGTAAGAGCTGATGAGTATGCCCTCTAGGGCTGGTGCTAATGATGAGGTAAGTGCAGGCTGTGGGCAGTCTTCCAAGCTTGGTGCAGGAAGGTAGATCTCTCCTGGTTAGCAATGTGGTAAATGTGTGTGATGCCAATCTCTTTGAGATGCTGGATTAGTCCTTCAGGTAATAAGTGTTCATTCTCGCATCCTATCCATGGGTCAAGGCTGATACGAACAGATGTCCCATTATAAATTCTCCACGTAAGTCCGTCACAAATTAGTGACAATGATTTCAGTATCGCTTTCCATATGTTTGAGATCCTAGATTTGTTCTAGCTTGTCTGTCTCAGCCAATCCATCGACCTTAATGGATCAATATATTTTGAGGAGGATACTTTGATCCAGAGGCTACTAGAGGTGATTAATTGCCAACCTAGCTTGGCCACTAGTGCATAGGAGAAATCTTCCAGTTCCTTAATGCCCCAGCCTCCCCATTTCTTAGGAATGGACAACATATCCCATTTTGCCCATGCAAAAATCCTCCTTGTTTGTTTTTCTTTCCACAGGAATCTGCAACAGAGGTTTTGTATTCTTGAAAGGATACCCCTTGGAATCCAAGCACGTGACATCTAGTATACCGGGGTGGCCTCGAGAACAACTTTAATAAGAACTAGTATTCCAGCTCTGGAGAGATACATATGATACCATATATTAAGTCTCCTTTCTAGCTTAGAGATCAACCATGTCCAGTTAGCTATTTTCTATCCAAGTGGCTTTAGCCTGTATCCCAGATACCAGAGTGTTACACAAAATATTGTCACCATGACTATTTGCAGTCAGTATGGGTCTATCATCATTCATACTGTCCTCCTTAGCAAGTCTCAAACCTCAGCTCTTCATGTCAAGCTTTGAAAATGAGAGAAAGACCTTAAAAATCAATAAAGCTCTGGTTCCGCACTTTCTCTCACTGTTGCTTGCGGTCCCGCATCCCCTGTTCATGTTACTTGTGGACCTGCCCGCTCTGTGTGTAAAGGAGTGGGTGCGGACCCCTGTGAAAGTCAAAAAGGCACAAGTTTATTCTTAAAAACTCACTTTGGGTTAATTCTAGATGATTCTAGAAGGAATCTTGATGTGGATGGTTCGCTCCTAGGTGGTTCATGCATCCAAAACTGAAGGAGCTAATCCCTTGATGAGAGGAGCTTATCCCTTTGAAGGAGGGCTTTATCCCTTTGAAGGTGGACCTAGTAACTTCCCTCCATTGCACTATAAATTAAGGCATTGGGCTGGTTGCTAGGGAGGTTAGAAGCTGAACATTTTTGAGGGTAAATGCTGTTGGAATTGAGACTTCCTAGTTAAGCTTGAGAGGAGAGATTACATACCTTTTGGCTTCATTGGGAAGAGAGTGAAACTTGTCAAAGTAGAGGAGACTTCTTGCTGGACCCTGGGAGGAGCTTGTACAGCATCAAGGCATCAGGTTGTAAAGTTCTTCTTTGATTAAAGTTAATACAATCATATTCATTTTTCTCAACAAATTGTCTTATGTGATTTGTTTCATGAATTCCTTGATCATCATGATGAATATGCTTTGTTATATTGGCTTTTCACGTGCTATTTAATGTGTGTGCTTGTTTGTGTTTGCAGATTCTTTACAAAGGAGCTCATTTGGATCAACGGAGCGAGGCTTCCACAAACTTGCATTGGACCCAAGGTAGGCCTAAAACACTTGTTTGCCTTTATTTATAAATTGCATATTTAGAGAAAGATAGAATTTGTTTGGTTTGCTTGTCGCTAGATATCATTAGATACTAGGGAGGTCGATCTTGTCCGCAAGAACGACTCATTCCATGTGACAAAATGTCGACTCCACTGGGGACTTGAATTTTTGATTTTTTCCTTTGCTTATACTTTGACTTGAGAAATTGTGTCTTTGTTTTTGTTTTTGGCTTGATGTGTGTGGGATTGGGTAGGTTTAGTAGATCTTGTTTTTTTTTTTTTTTTTCCATACTTTTGGGAGAGGACCGCACCCTCTGCTTGTAGCATAGTGCGGACATACCCGCACTTTTGCTTTACACACAGAGCGGTACCACACCTGGGTGAACCGGGGGCCTGCGGACCCTGTCAAAATTTTGAAAAACTTAAGATTTTCTCTTTCAGTCAGCTTAGGATTAGTTTAGGTGTTTTTAGCCTCTGTCCAGATCTGCACGTGACTCGTCAGGAACTTTTCTTAGGTTAATTCCATTGGTATTCTTGTTTTAAGCTTTTATCAATTGGGTGTTTTGAGTCTCTTTTTTGAGAAATTCCTAATTTGATTTCCTTTGGTCATTACTTGGAGGTTTGTCTCAATATTTTCACAATTTTGCATCTTTTTGCTTTTGTTTTTGCAAAAAAAAATTCTCCCTCATTCGCCGGGGGGGGCTAAATTGTGTATGAGTGTTAATCACCTTTGAGTGTTTTTATTTTTTTATCTTTGGAACTCTCACCCAATTTTCTTGACTTGCACTTGATTGGTTCTTAGATTACATTAGAATCATCTTGTGTTTGAGAATTCTCTTGCATAAATCACATTTGCATAATTAGAATTCTCATTTTCAGAATATGAATGAAAAATGTGCATAGATTACATTTGCATACGCTTCAAGTGAATTGTGCATAGATTACAATTGCATAGTTTACATTATGAAAAATCAATTGTAGATTTAGATCAGTTTTCTTTGATTTGAATTTACATATTTTTATGTTTGTTTTTAACACACAAAAATGAAAATAAAAATAAAATGTTTTGGAATTGATTTGCATTAGTTTTTCTTGATGAAATTAGTGCATTAGAGAATTTGTTATATTTTCTCTTAGTGATCAATTTTTTGCATTGTTGGAAGTGAATGGAAACTCTCTCCTTACTTTAGTTAGGATTCATCGAATTGAAAAGATTACATTATCATATTCGATTGCATTCAGTTTTGGGTCGGGTCATAACACCATTGGTTTCATATCCATTTACCCTTTTGAGTAATAATAGCCTAAATAACACAACGCTTAATTAAAATTCATCTAGTAATTTTTACTTTTTTAGGGCTCTTTCCACCAATCTAGCTTAGGCTAGTGTCTTCGAATAGGTTTTAGTTAACTCTCCAAGACAGTAAAACAAACAAGTAGTTGATCTTACGGTAGGAAGAAATTCCAATTGTTACATCTATGCTCTGGGAAAGCTCCTCTTAAAGGAGAAGCACGAGATCATATCTGAACCAGTGAGGTAATCAATCCTTCCTCATTGGGAACGATAGCAGATATACACGTATTAAAAATGGTAAACCTTGGATTAACCATTGTCGAGGAGCCTGGGGTCACTTGTTGGTAAACCTTGGATTATGTCAAGGAGCCTTCAAGGGGATTGAGCTTTGTTACTCTGCCCTTGCATGTGTATCGGATCGTAGACTGTTCCCCTAGGTATATTTGTTTCTGTTGATAACCATAGTGATCATAATCTATAGGATTCTTTCCTAAGGTGACGGTGGAGGGAAGATCCCATTGTTCCTGGAGAAGATGTTGACTAGACTCAGTAGGATTTTCTGGGGGGTTCTCTTCACTCGAGATGGTTTAGTGGAGAAACTTGTGCCAGTCTATTCATTAAGCAGGTTGTCGGGGTAACTGTTCCAACCGCCATTTCAGTATTGAATTCTGCAACGTTGGATTTTATCACCAACTAGTGTTTTCGGTATGGAAAGTTACTGTTTGTGTGTGGTTTGACTCCTAGATTTGCTAGTGAGTGTTAATTTGTTTATTTTTACTTTTAGAGACCATAAGTGTGAATTGTGAATTGTGAATTTTAATTTTAAATTGTTAATAAAATTCACTGAAGTTGAATATAATGGCAAATGTTCCGGAATTTACCAACCAAGGAACCCCTCTTAACGAGAATCCTAGTACTTTTCCTTACTTTGGAAATGTTGGTCCTCCTTATATGGCTACTTTGTCATTACCTGGATTTACAATAGGTTTACCGATATGGTTATTTTCAACTTCGTTGGCCCCAAATACTCCAATTGTTCCACCTCAACTGAATGCTTCACCTCAACAGAGTTCACCATCTCAACATCACCAACCTTCTGTGGACCATTTACCTTCTTCGCCTAATTTTTCTTCCTCCATTTCTTCCTCTTCGCTTGGTAAAAGCCTTGACGCTAGTATCCAGGTGGCTAAGAAGAAGAAGAAAGTGAAGAAGAAGAAGAAGCAAGATAAGAAAGAAGTCAACTAACCAACCACGACTGTAAGTGTTAGTTGTGTTGAGGAAAACTCCGACATGCATCGTAAACCCAAATACCCTTGCAGGCTTTGTAAGGGTGACCACTTCCTTATCAATTGTCCTGGTATTCCAAAGGTATTGGAAGTATGGTCAGAAAAATCTCATCGACTTTCCATTGATCCATCAACTAGTGATAGTCAGGTTCCTGGGAAAAAGGGTAAAGTTAGGTTTCCTTGTAAGTTATGCAAAGGGAGTCATCAAACTCACATTTTCCCTCACATGGATGAAGCCTCAAAATTGTTGGAAAACCTTACTGTTCCACAACAAGAATTTCCAACTGGTTACCGTAAACTTTCTCCCAACCTACCATCAACTGATGGAGTGATTGATCTAATTTCAAGTACAATCGATCACACTCTTCCATTGGAGAGTGAAACTCATGTCACTCAGGTTGATGATCCATTAGTTGATCAAGTGGTCGATTCAATTTCACATTTGGTCGATCCCACTTTCCCTTTAGAGAGTGAACTTCATACCGCTCAGGTTCTTCTTGTTACATCAGATTCTTCTATGCCGGGGGGCATTTCACCTGTTTCTACAGAATCCCCTCCAAGTACTGAGGTCTTTTCCTTTGATTGGAATAGACTGACAGAACCTCATCTTCCTTCCTCCATCCCTTTCCAAATCATTGTCAAGGTTGGTGGTAGGGACATGCACCACACACAGGTAGATGAAGGTGCTTCTGTTAGTATTTTATCCTCAACTACTTGGAAAGCTTTGGGTTCCCCTAAGCTTGCACCTATTACGCAGAATCTGAAAGCTTTTAACAGAACCATTAATGAACCTTTAGGGATCCTTCCTAAGTTTTCTATTACCTTGGAAGGTAAAACTGTCTATATTGATCTTATGGTAGTTCGATGTCCCTTGGATTTCAATTTACTCCTTGGGCGAGACTATGTTTATGCAATGAAAGCTGTAGTATCAACACTCTTTCGCGTGATGTCTTTCCCTCACAATGGAAATATTGTGACTGTAGACCAGCTTTCGTTCCCTAGTCTTGTTTCAACTACCAATAATATGACACCCCTAAATGTTCCTGATTCTAAAATGGTATCTACCCTGCCACGGGTTAATTATGTGGCAACTGGTCCCATGTTTTCAGTTACCGATGTAAGTGAGCCTCTCACTGTTTGCTCATCTTCCTTTGATTTAGATCCAGTAATTGACATGGAAAACTCTATGGGATTATTTGAACACGATGTTCTTATCCCTTTTGAGTCCCTTGACATGTGTTCCTTCCAGAGAAATATTCTTCCCTCTAAACCTCTTGGAAGCCATGATCAAGGTGTGCCCATTGACATGTCTTTCTTCCAGTTGGAAGCCATGATCAGTGAGCGTGAGGATAGTTTTTTCCTGTATCAACCTCGTTAAAAAATGAAACAGGCTGTCATGAGGACAATTCTTTTCCTGTGTCAACCTCGTTAAAAAATGAATTAGTTGTTTGAGGAAAGTTCCTTTTACTGTGTCAACCTCGTTAAAAAATGAATCAGTTAGTCTCGAGGAAAGTTCCTGTTACTGAGTCAACCTCGTTAAAAAATGAATCAGGTTCGAGGATAGTTCCTTGTATTGTGTCAACCTTGTTAAAAAATGAAACAAGGATAGGTTATATAGGTAGATTGTAGAGAGTAGTCATGAGCATAGTTCCTTGTCTTGTGTCAAGCTCGTTAAAAAATGAATCAAGGATTTTAGAGCATAGTTCCTTGTCTTGTGTCAAGCTCATTAAAAAATGAATCAAGGTTTTTAGAGTATAATTCCTTGTTAGGTAGGTTGTAGAGAGTAGTTATGAGCATAGTTCCTTATCTTGTGTCAAGCTCGTTTAAAAAATGAAACAAGGGTTTTGAGGATAGTTATTTTCCTGTGTCAACCTCACTAAAAAATGAAACAACTCCCACGAGTCTTTCCAAGATTTCGAAAGTAAACCTTCATTTCATCCACCTGGTTGAATGCAATGAAGCTTGGGGGGCATGTACCTTGATTTGCGTCATTATGCTGGGGGCATGCGAACTTATAACAAGCATAGTTTTTCGTTTCAAGCTTGTGTAAACATGAAACCGAATCCGAGCATAGTTCTTTTCCTATGTCAAGCTCATTAAAAAATGAAACAAATCCTCCTCTAATTGAGTCGAGAGTTTGACTAGATCTCATAAATGTTAAGTTGTATATTTAGGTTAGTTATTTCAGTTTTTTGCATAATTTTCTTACAGTTTTAGGTCGAGTCTTTCAAATGATCTCGTAACTGAACCTTCATTCCATCCAGCTATTAATTACCAGCAGTGTACTTAGTTGAATGAAATGAAGCTGGGGGGCATGCGCTCTAGTAGTTATGCTTAGGGGGCATCAAGCACAATTTTCTCTCTGTTTCAACCTTGTGTAAAAATGAAACTACTTTGAAGCATAGTTTTTCTCTGTTTCAAGCTTTTGTAAAAATGAAACCTATCTCGAGTCAATTTCAGTTATTTTCAGGACTCGTTAAACTCATGAAAATCCCGAGATTATTTTGCTATCTTTCATTCTTGTAAAATAGATGAAAATGCCGAGTTCTTTTCGTCTTTTCCTACTCGTAAACTAAATTGAAAGTCAGCCATATGAGTACATTTTTATCATTTTTTCGAGCTCATTAAAACTTACGAAAAAGTGAAACCTTAGAGTCACCTTTAAGCTCTTTTCTGACTCCTAAAACATGAAAAGATTGCCGAGTTTTTCTTTTTAAGCTCGTTAAAAATGGAACTAAAAAGACAGTCCACTTACAACCCTTTTCTGACCGTAACAACATGAAAAGATTGTCGGATTTTTGTCGTTTCGTCACACGGAATGAGTCGTTGTTGCGGACAAGACCGACCTCCCTAGTATCTAATGATATCTAGCAACAAGCAAACCAAACAAATTCTATCTTTCTCTAAATATGAAATTTATAAATAAAGGCAAACAAGTGTTTTAGGCCTACCTTGGGTCCAATGCAAGTTTGTGGAAGCCTCGCTCTGTTGATCCAAATGAGCTCCTTTGTAAAGAATCTGCAAACACAAACAAGCACACACATTAAATAGCACCTGAAAAGCCAATATAACAAAGCATATTTATCATGATGATCAAGGAATTCATGAAACAAATCACATAAGACAATTTGTTGAGAAAAATGAATCTGATTGTATTAACTTTAATCAAAGAAGAACTTTACAACCTGATGCCTTGATGCTGTACAAGCTCCTCCCAGGGTCCAGCAAGAAGTCTCCTCTACTTTGACAAGTTTCACTCTCTTCCCAATGAAGCCAAAAGGTATGTAATCTCTCCTCTCAAGCTTAACTAGGAAGTCTCAATTCCAACAGCATTTACCCTAAAAAATGTTCAGCTTCTAACCTCCCTAGCAACCAGCCCAATGCCTTAATTTATAGTGAAAATCCCAAGATTATTTTCAGTTATCAATTTCAGTTATTTTCAAGACTCGTTAAACTCATGAAAATCCTGAGATTATTTTGCTATCTTTCATTCTCGTAAAACAAATGAAAATGCTGAGTTCTTTCCGTCTTTTCCTGCTCGTAAACTAAATTGAAAGTCGGCCATAGGAGTACATTTTTATCATTTTTTCGAACTCATTAAAACTTACGAAAAAGTGAAACCTTAGAGTCACCTTTAAGCTCTTTTCTGACTCCTAAAACATGACATTATTGCCAAGTTTTTCTTTTTAAGCTCGTTAAAACGGAACTAAAAAGATGGTCCACTTATAGCCCTTTTCTGACCGTAAAAACATGAAAAGATTGCCGGATTTTTGTCGTTTCAAATTCGATATTGGTTATAAAACGACATGTCATTGATCGTTTTTTTACTTTTTCGGATCAGAGGCACTAATTATGAAAAGTACTCCTTGGTCGTAATGATCAAGCGGTTCTCTCAAGTATTATTTTATACTTTTTCGGGCTTGGGAGACACAAATTTACGAAAAAGGACAACCATGGAGTTTTCTTAAGTTTTTTCAGACTCTCTAAAATTGAAAAACACCGAGTTTCTCCTATACTGGACTCATTAAAATTTAACAGTAAAGGACCTGTTCAATTACAAATAGGAACGGACCACTCCTTCTTAGGGTTCGAATTTAAACTAAGTTGGACTCATCCGAAGGATGAGCTTATAATCAAGCAAATGTTATCCTCCTCAAGCTTGTCAAAAATAAAGAGGTACTTGCCAGAAATGGTGGGGAAAAAGAGAGAAAAATGAGCCTGTTTGTCATACTTTGTAAACACTCTTGAACACGACAATTTTATTCACCTGGGTTGGGAAATCCTTTGCCTAACAGTTGATCAAACCATATTGAAAGTCTTCAGCCGGTTTCTTGGTATTAAATTTGGGTCAATTGTCACCAAACCATCTGCTGTGTCGTTATGTGTTCAAGAGGTCAGTGCAAATAAACCATTCATCTGCAAAATATCTGTCATCCATCTTGACCATCCCTGAGTCAGTCCTTGCAACTATATTTCTTCAAACTTGATCTATGATTTTGTGTTATGGGCTTGCCTACAACGGATCGCTTTCTATCGACTTCAGCTCATTATCTAGAAAGATGATCTAGAAATCGTCAGTACCTTGGGATTTGCATGCCTCAATGGTAGGTTTCTCGCCTTCGACGATAGGTTGCATCATTGACCTTTGATCAAAATATTCCGTGACATGTTCGACATCAACACATCTATTCAAATCTCATGGATTGTACTGAGTACTTTGAGAGCCATTGACATTACTGGTGGTTTCTCTCACACTTGTTAACGGTTTACATCATTAACTGGTAATCAAGTGGTTTCTACCATGTTTGACTTCGACACATTCATTCGCATGGTTAGAATCGTACTATTTCGGGAAGTAGAAATCAAGACTCTGGATCTAGTTTCCACTATCCAGGCTGCGAGGAATTTTGTATTCATTATACAATAGACTATTCATAAACAGATGGCTGCATCCATACTGTGTCTACATGTGTCTGTACTTGTGATGTATTACAAGATCATTCCTATATCAGAGCAGTAGTTAGTTTTCTAGTCAGTTTTGATTTGAGTATGGGAATGCCTACCTCAGCGATGATATGATCTCATATATATATTTTGCATTGAATGCTTTTACAGGTTCCAACCGGGCTCTCCACAATATGATCCTCGAAATGATAAAGTACTTCACTCTTCTTAAATGATAAATGAAATCCTCATCTACTACAGACTTCGCAATTTAGGGGGCAATTTGTTACACAAAATATTGTCACCATGACTATTTGTAGTTAGTATGGGTCTATCATCATTCATATTGTCCTCCTTAGCAAGTCTCAAACCTCAGCTCTTCACGTCAAGCTTTGAAAATGAGAGAAAGACCTTAAAAATCAATAAAGCTCTGGTTCCTCACTTTCTCTCACTGTTGCTTGTGGTCCCGCACCCCCTGTTCATGTTACCTACGGACCTGCCCGCTCTGTGTGTAAAGGAGTGGGTGCGGACCCCTGTGAAAGTCAAAAAGGTGCAAGTTTATTCTTAAAAACTCACTTTGGGTTAATTCTAGATGATTCTAGAAGGAATCTTGATGTGGATGGTTCGCTCCTAGGTGGTTCATGCATCCCAAAACTGAAGGAGCTAATCCCTTGATGAGAGGAGCTTATCCCTTTGAAGGAGGGCTTTATCCCTTTGAAGGTGGACCTAGTAACTTCCCTCCATTACACTATAAATTAAGGCATTAGACTGGTTGCTAGGGAGGTTAGAAGCTGAACATTTTTTAGGGTAAATGCTGTTGGAATTGAGACTTCCTAGTTAAGCTTGAGAGGAGAGATTACATACCTTTTGGCTTCATTGGGAAGAGAATGAAACTTGTCAAAGTAGAGGAGACTTCTTGCTGGACCCTGGGAGGAGCTTGTACAGTATCAAGGCATCAGGTTGTAATGTTCTTCTTTGATTAAAGTTAATACAATCAGATTCATTTTTCTCAACAAATTGTCTTATGTGATTTGTTTCATGAATTCCTTGATCATCATGATAAATATGCTTTGTTATATTGGCTTTTTAGGTGCTATTTAATGTGTGTGCTTGTTTGTGTTTGCAGATTCTTTACAAAGGAGCTCATTTGGATCAACGGAGCGAGGCTTGCACAAACTTGCATTGGACCCAAGGTAGGCCTAAAACACTTGTTTGCCTTTATTTATAAATTGCATATTTAGAGAAAGATAGAATTTGTTTGGTTTGATTGTCACTAGATATCATTAGATACTAGGGAGGTCGGTCTTGTCTGCAAGAACGACTCATTCCGTGTGACATGGAAGCCTTCATCCAGCTACAACAGGGTGAATGGAAACCTTTGTAGTGCGAATTGGATCTCATGTCGGGAGCAATCAGATATGGTAATGGTGGATTTTGAGTTATTAATAGTCATGTGAGTTGCAGTTTTGAATAGGTTGATAGAATGTTGTATAGTAGTCAGATCTCCTAATCCCCCATTAAGGAAAATTAACACATCATCCACAAAGAGGAGGTGTGTTATCGTGCATCTATCTGTGATCCTGATGCCTGAGAGCCTGCCTCTGAGGTGCATATCCTTAAGCAGTCTGCTGAGCCCTTCCATAACCAGTAGGAAGAGTAGGGGTGATAATGGGAATCCTTGCCTGAGTCCTCTTTCAGAGTGGAAGAAAGGAGAAGCAACACCATTTATCAGGACACTAAAGGATATATTAGTAATGCAACACATTATCCATTTTATAACTCCCACAGGAAATCCTAAATGACTGAGGAGAATTTTGATATATAACCAGCTTACCCGGTCGAATGCCTTAGATAGATCAGCCTTAAGAATCATACCTTTGATCGTCTTTATCTGTATTGATTGCAATAACTCCTTGTCTATTCCTATAACTTCATGTATCTGACGATCTTGTAGCAAAGCAAATTGTTCTGAGGAGATGTGGGTGGAAAGAATAGGGCGGATGTGATTAGCAATGATTTTGGAGATGATTTTGTATATGTAACTGCATAAGGAGATGGGTCGGAAATCATTGAAAGTTAACTGATTGTCTGATTTGGTGATGAGATTGATAAAAGTGGAATTGATGGCCCCATGCATTCGGCCAAATATCTTGCATTCCTCAATGACCTTGAGTAAATCTTTTCCTAGTATATCAAAAAAGGCCAGATAGAACTCCACTGACCAGCCATCTAGACTGGGGCTCTTGTCTCTCTTAAACCATTTCAGGGTGGCCTCTAGTTCCCCAAGAGTGACTTCTCTATTTAGTTCCATATCATCCTCTTGTTTGATAAACCGAGGGAATAATTGTGCTACCCTTATAATCTCTACTAAGGTGGAATTGGGAGGAGCTTGGTAGACCTGCTTGAAATGTGAGGTGGCGAGAGTGGCCAAGTGAGGGAAGGTGTCTACCTCAATTCCTTGCTCATTTTTCAGTTTCCAGATAGTGTTGATTGCCTTTCTTCCATTTGCAAATTTATGGAAGAATTTATAGTTTTCATCTCCTTCCTTCAGCCATATCACTTTGCTTCTCAGTCTCCAAGTTTCCTGCCTTTCCTTAAGGGTGTTCCCCCACTTGGTTGTTAAGGTTGTAAGCTTATCCCTGTGATCATTTGATGGGAAGAGACCCTCGCTTTCTTCCTCCATATCAACAATTTCTAATTCAATTTCTCTTAATTTTTTCTCTTCTTGTATCCTCTTGTTATGAGCCCAAATCTTTGATAGCTTCTTCAGTTCCTTTAGGTTATCGACGAACCCATCAATGATGTTCCTTCCGACAGCAGGTGGGTGGGCCTTCCAAAAGTTTGAGACGAGGTGGGTATAGGAATTATCTTTCAACCAAGAGGAGTTGAATTTGAAGGGGGCTCGTGGCTTACTTATATCTCCCTAGATATCAAGGTATATCGATAAGTGGTTAGATAAGCCACCCGATCCCACCCACTAGCGATAAGTGTATCATCGCTCCAGAAATCACTCTTTGATGAGTAAGCAATTGATCCTCCTGGCAAGATCATCCTCCCCACCTCTTCTATTCCTCTAAGTCAGGATTAACTTTGCAGATGGGATGTCAATGAGACTATGTGTTTTTAGGAGTTGCTCAAAGAAGACCGATAGAGGATCTACTTGGGCATGGTTCCCCCATGACTCTGAGAATCCAAGAGAGAAGTTTAGGTCTCCACCCAGAATGATATTGTCTGGTTGCAAGATATTGGATGACAGAAGTTGCTCCCAGAAATTCTCCTGGTGGTGGCAGGGCCCATAGACATTCAACAATCTGATTTCAGTTCCCAGTTCGGTAGAGAAGGTATCCTCCCCTATGAATCCAATGCCACCCCAGGTGCTTATCAGCTTTATCAAGCGAGGATTATACCCCAGGGCAATGCCACCAGAGTGACCGTTTACATCAATGGCTTGGAAATGCCATCCTGGAAGCATGGATTCCAGGAGAGGGGAAATGGCATCGGCAGCACCCAGGGTTTCTTGTAGGAAGACAATATCTATCGGCTCCTTCTGGAGAAGCCTTCACAGTGCTAGTTTTTTCTTGGGACTAGCAATCCCTCTGTAATTGAAGGAGAGGACCTTCATGGTGGAGATGACTCCAGGGGGTTCTGTGCTCTAAGGACCCTGTCAAGAGTAAGTTGTTTGCCCGTGGAAACCTCCATTCTTGCCTGTTGTTTAGCTTTTGATAGGGAGGATGGTCTACCTTGAGGGAGCTTCAGAGAGGTGGGGGGGGACTAGTCCAATTCCTATAGCATCTAGAGCCCGAAACCGAGAAAGTGAGTGGAGGTGGTATCAATGGGGGATGGGATCGGTTCCAGGTTTCAAATCCGATGGAACTTCCTTTGGGAAGGAAGGGGGAGTATAGGATATAGCAGGCAAAGGGGCAATCAGGGGGCAATCAAGGTGATTGAGGTTGGATTGTGAGGTAGTTAGGCTCTGTTGAGGTCCCATAGCAATATCATTATGTGCAGAAGAACTAGAAATTGATGTAGAGCAAGGGACATGAATTGACATACCCGAAGATAGCGCGACTCCAGCGGCCACCTTAGACCTGGTCAATGGAGGTGAAGGAGGCTGGAGAGGTGTTTTCCCGCGCTTCTTCGGTGTTGTCGAGACTGGCCTGGATCCAGCTGCATCAGTGTCAATTTGCTCTGCCTCATCCGAGTGATTCACCTGTGTCTGAGCTTTCAATGAGGGAGATGACTTTCCTTTATTCCCTACCTTTGTTTTTGCTAGAAGAGGGCAATCTTTGTAGAGGTGTCCGACTTTGTGGCATCGTCTGCACCGGAAGGGGACCCCCTCGTAGTCAAGGATTTGGGTACAATTGTAATTCCTCCAACGCAGGGTAACTTGCTCCTGCAACCCTCCTCTGATGTCCAAGTGTACCAGTATCCGAGCATAGGCCATAACCCTAGTAGAGAGGTAAGATCTATCATAATCGAGATAGGTACCCAGAGAGTTCCCAATTCTTCTGAAGATGTCCTCAGTCAAAAAATGGAGCAGAAAACTAGGGAGGCAAACCCAAATTGGCCCAGCCCCAAGCTGTTCTCTGTCTGGGTCAAAAAGCGGACTCCACCTCCTTAGCATTACCAGGGCCTGCTCAATATGCCAGAAGGAGGACAATACCCAATTTGTATGTTCTGCTTGCGCAAAACGCAAAGCAAACCAGCCACGGACAAAGGTCTGTACGAAAGGTAGATCAGCCAGATGATGGCCCTAGATTTTCGCAACCCATTGCTTAAGTCTTGCCGCAGAGTAATTTTGTCCCCTAACTCTGCCCACTAGGACTGTCGCCGCCATGTCCATGGTATCTTGCCACTGGAAGTCCTCCTCCCAGTCGATAAAAACTTCTTGTGCCTTGGGCTTAACACACCTCAACCTCTTTCCAGGTCTTGGCTCCGCGGCCTCTACACACCCTTGAGCTTCATCGAAATTAGGGTTTGCAGGGTTAGGGTTAGGGTTTGGTGGTGTTGGGTCAGGGCCAGCAGGGAAGGCGTCCAGGAGGGGGGGACATTTGAGTAGTAGCCAGAGGGGGGAGCAGGAGCTGAGGTCGGGATAATGGGAGCAAGATTGGGCGAAACCACTCCCTGCAGGGACTGTGAGGGATAATGCAAGGCGACAGAGGGTTGGAGTGAAGAGAGGCCGGAAGAACCAGTCGTCGGATCAGGGCCAGAGATCCTGGATGCAAAATGATGGGGGATTGACACCAAGGGAGGAACGTCATAGGGCGGCCAAGAGGACGACACTTCTAGCAGATCGATGACTGCACTGGTCAGACCCGTGAGCAGTAGAAGCAGAGCGATAACCTCGGTTAATTCTCTGCTAAACGGGAAGTAAACCTCGGAGTTGGACTGCCTGTTGAAAATGGATATGCCTTCGAGGGGGTCCTCAAAGTAGTCTATTAGGTTGGTCTCCATTGTTGCCCCAGGGGTTACGCCAGTTGCCACTGTTTTCTGGAGTAACCATCATAGGAGGGGACCAAACAACAACGAAAATCCGATGAATGGTAGGGTTTCAGTCATGGTCGCAGGGAGTAAGGTAGGCGCACGTTGAAACAGAGGGAGCGTAACGACGTGGAGTCAAGCGCCTGTAGGGAATGGGCCTAGTCTAGCGGAGGCATGTACCAGCTATACAACAGAGGTCCTACCTCGTGTTAGGATGCGGTCGCGCCAGGGAAGCTGCCATCAGAGCCCTCCCGGTCAAACTTTCTTAGCTTCTTACATGATTTTTCTTATAATAAAGTTATATATATATATATATATATATATATATATATATATATATATATATAATGTTGGTAATGTGAGTGTATTATAAAGTAAGTGTTTTGGTTTTTATGGTGAATTGATCTTTATCTAAGATTATCATCCATTTAATTTATATGGTTGAGCTAATATATAGGTTAAACATATATACATTTAAAAGAAACATGTGACACTAGTTTTGACCATGGAGGTTCATCTCCACTTTGCCATGGAGATTCCTAATTTGTATATAGACTTTGTTATAATACTATGGGTCAATACCATGGATTATCAATACCATGTGCCCAAAAAACCATACCTCATTTCACACTACATTTTTTTTTTAATAATCAATTTAAAGAGTACAAAAGACATAACTACTTTTGATATAAATCTCAACTTTTAATTTATGACTATTATAAAAATATTCTATAAAGATTAAATCCTTATCTTCCACCTAATAATTATTCATACTTTATTAGGTGCCTGATTTATATTGGAATTGGGTTTGAAGAATTTTGATTTTCATATAAATGGGTGGACAAGATTTGATTTCAAAAAAATATTCTTCATCTAATACATCATCCAATGGACGATATGAAAATTATTAGTGAAAGAAGTAGACATAAGTTGGTTATATAATGTTATGTATATGTTGGTTAAAAAATATTAATAGTATACAAAAGTTAGTTAATAATATTAAATAATAAATTGTAAATTGGTTAATAATATTATGCATAAATTGATTAAATAATTTGTCAAACATAATAAATATATTAAAATTTGTATTTGAATATTATATTATTATACATTCGAATCAACAAATATCAATTATATTTATTAATATTATTATTTAAATCAATGTATATTAACCACATTTATTAATATAATTGTATTAATATTTATATAAATAAAAGAATAACATTTTTATACCACTACAATACAATTGAAGTAACAGATCATAATTATTCATACTTAATATTTATATAAAAGAAAACATTTTCGAACAACTATTTCTAAAAGTGATACATTTGCAACAACTAGATCTGAAAGTGTAACAAAATCAATCGTTAATATCATACATTTTTATTTTTTCCCCAAAAGAGAACCGTACTAAATAACTTTAGCTTTCCACTTGTTTTAAAATCTGACACTCAAACTTTGGAACACAATTACCAACTGATGTACACTTTCTTTTCCGACACTCCACCTTCACCATTATCACAGATATAAATGTCGAATCGATACGATGATAATGACAAATATTTGTTCCGAATATTATCTAAAATTTTCCAAGTTTATACGCAATTTATGGTTCTAAATAGAAATCACTTTAAAATCAGTCCCACCCCTACCCAACATTTATGGTTCTGAATGCCGAAATTCAGGATACAATTCTTTTTTATCTCATGTTGATTTTCTGCAGAACTCCATCGCTAGCCTGACCCTGAGCCTTAGCCTCAGCCAAGCGGTGACTCTAGTTCTCCTGGCCTTAGGCTTTGTCTATGCGGTGAACCACAGGCTGAGAAAACGGCTACCGCTTCCCCCGGGTCCGTCGGGATGGCCTCAGATCGGCAGCCTGCCACTTCTGGGCAACATACCCCATCACTCGCTCTATCAGCTATCCAAACAATACGGTCCGATTATGTATTGAAGCTCGGGACTACCGATACTGTGGTCGTCTCGTCGCCAAAGATGGCGGAGGCGTTCCTAAAAGCGAACGACCTCAAATTCTCCAGCCGGCCAGGAAACTCAGCCGCCAAATACATTGGCTACGACAACAACAGCGTTCTCTGGGATCCGTACGGCCCGCCTGGAGAATGCAGCGCAAGGTCTGCAACATTCATCTCTTCGCCGCCAAGGCCCTGGAAGAGTTGCAGCCCGTGTCGGCAAGGGGAGGTCGGGATGCTGGTGAAGTCGATTGTCGAACAGGAGCGACAAGGGAAGGCTGTCAACCTCGGTAGCGCTGCTTCCTATGATCTAATCCTTTTTCCATAGTTATCTTGGCACAAACTTGGTTATCCATGTTTCTAGTTTTATTTAAATAGTTTATTAAACTGGTTATCCCAGTTGTCTCCAATGGAAAAGTGTCTGCGTCAGCCGAAGCAGTTGCCTCCAATGATAAAGTGTCTCCGTCAACCGAAGCAGTTGACTCCAATGGAAAAGTCCCTGCTTCAGCTGAAGCATTGCCTCTAATGGAAAAGTGCTTGCTTCAATGGAAAAGATAAGATTTCGTACGGGGCTGTGGTTTTAACTTTGAGATTAGTAAATAGATGTTTCTGTATTTTTTCTAACTGTCTCTAGCTGCAAGTTGATATGTTGCTTCCCCATACCTCACAACAGTAGAGAACAACCCACTTAACCAACAAACCAATAAAGATTTTTTTGGTTTTCCAATCCCAAAATTCAGCTTTTCTACACCTATTTTGAAGTAAGTATGCTCTGCGTCCTTAGTGAATTCTCTTCATACTACAAATCTCCCAAGTGGTGAAATTCAATCCCAAAATATTTGTATTCTTTTACTATATTTTCACTATATCTAAGAGACTACCTTCAGAAAGAAAAATATTTGGTTTGTCTTTTCTACTTAATGAGAAATCATAATTTTAGTTTGGTTAATACTTCCTCACAAAATTGTTCTAAAGTCTTTAAATATTCTTTTAATCCATGAACTAGATCATCTGCTTATGAAACAACTTTACCATCTAGCTGGCTTGAGAGTTTTGGAAAAAAGTTGATTTGTAAAATTGACCTATGTTATTTTTCTTTTGAATGGATGTTTACAATCTATACACGTGTTGAATGCTCGTCAGACAGACATGTGTTGTTTTTCTTTTGGATGGATGTTTACAACTTATACATGTGTTGAATGCTCGTCATACTCTGTTCACAGGAACGGACACATCATCAATCACAGTGGAATGGGCAATGCCAGAATTGACAAGTCACCCAAAAGAGGAGATGCCAAGAAGAATTCGACTCCGCGGCCAAGAAGAATGAGGAGGGGATAAGTAGAGAAGGTCGAAGGAGTCGGACCTCGAAAACCTCCCGTACTTGAAATCCGTGGTGAAGGAAACTTTTAGGCTTCATTTTTCATCCCCCGGTACCCCTCCTCATTCCTCGGATGGCGACGGAGGCGTGCGAGATAGAGGGACACTACAGGAGTCTATTGAAGAGGAATGACTAGAATTTCCATAACTTTCAAAGCAATTCTTCTAGTAAGTTAGACTACAACAACACTATATATTTAAAAACGCTCGATCGACTTTGGGTAAACGTGTGGGTATCCAGCGCGATCCGAGGGTGTGGGAGAACGCGCTGGAGTTCAATCGGGCAGCAGCGTGGACGTTAGAGGGAGCGATTTTCAGGTAATTCCTTTCGGCGCCGGTAGACGGATCTGTGCGCGTATGAGCATGGGGATCCGCATGGTTGAACTCATCCTCGCCACTTTACTTTATTCCTTCAACTTCTCTCTGCCCCATGGACAGCTGCCCGAGACACTAGATATGGCGGAAGCCTTCGGTCTGTCAATGCACAAAGCAGTGCCACTTCTCGTGTTTCCCCATGCTCGTCTCCCTCTCCATCTCTATGCTTAGATAAGTGGGGCAGTTTGGTTTGGGATTTTACTCCGACGGTCTCTATGTTTTATATAAGAGGAAGTTTGGTTGTGGAGTTTTGCTTCGACTGTACTTTCGTTGATGGGCATTCAACCTTGACGACTCCACAGATTTATCGTAAATCTTTGTAATAACTTTCATTAAAATTTGTGTTTGAAGTATGTTAAATTTAGAATTCATTATAACTAAAAATATATGTATTAAAAAAACAAAAAAGCGTTATGATTTAGTGAAGCTATGGTGATCGCCAAATTTATATGTAAGTCGTTTTCATTAGATATATTCTTAATGTTTTAGTTTTTATACGAGATATCCTAAAAGCATTATTCAGTGATTTTTTTAATAAAATTTAAAATTAATTTTGATATTTTTAAATTAATATAATTTTATGTTACTTTTCAAATAATTATGCAAACTGAATAAAATAATTAAAATTTTTGATTTTACCAAATTCTATCATAACCATGAAAATGAGATTAAGCGTTTTTATTTTTTTTATACAATGTTCACATCATATTTGCCAAATTTTAATATAATATAAGATAGTTCAATGAGATGTTTTAAGTGGTTCTTGCTGAAGAGGGTTTTTAATGGATAGTTAGTGGTTTTGTAAGTAGAATAAATATGGTTGAAAAAATAATTTTTTTATAATTTATTATTTAAAAAAAATGTTTAAATGAATTCATCAACTAGCAAAAATATGAATTTTTTATCACTCGTTATAAGATATATATTTTTTTGGCCTAATAACATCATACCCATCATACCCATCTGTTAAGCAGTCATTCTTATTCTAATGAACTATTAGAAAATCCATTTTTTAGTTTGTATAGGCAATCTTTGTTTTGACTTAATATGTATATGCATTACTTTTAGTCTAATGAAAAGTGTATATAGATTAGTCTTCTTCAAGTGACTAGTATATGCTCTCAAATTGAACAATGCTTTTTGCAAAGGTCTTTCATTTTCTTAAACAATACCATCATATCCAATATTGAAATCATATTTGCCAAATTATAATATAATATAAGATGGTCGACAATGAGAGGTTTTAAGTGGTTCTTGCCAAAGAGGTTTTTTAATGGATAGTTAGTGGTTTTGTAAGGAGGATAAATATGGTTGATTTTTTTTTTTTCTTTTTGTATTTCACTATTTAAAAAAAATGCTTAAATGAATTCATCAACTAACAAAAATATGAATCTTTTATCACTCACTATAAGATGTATATTTTAATCTAATAACATCATACCCTTCTCTTAGGGAGACATTCTCATTCTAATGAACTATTCAAAAAAACCATTTTTGAGTTTGTATAGACACTCTTTGTTTTGGCTTAATATGTATATGTATGACTTTTAGTCTAGTGAAAAGTGTATATACATTGGTCTTCTTCAAGTGACTAGTATATGCTTACAAATTTAATGATGTTCTTTGCAAAGGTCTTTCATTTTCTTAAAAAATACCATTCTATACAATGTTCACATCATATTTTCCAAATTCTAATATAATATAAGATGGTTGAAAATGGGAGGTTTTAAGTGGTTCTTGCCAAAGAAGTTCTTTAATGGATAGTTAGTCCAGGAAAATAAATATGGTTGACTTTTTAATTTTTTTTTTTTTGTAATTCACTATTTTAAAAAAAATGCTTAAATAAATTCATAAACTAGCAAAAATATGAATCTTTTGTCACTCACTATAAGATGAATATTTTGATCTCATAACATCATACTCTTCTCTTAGGAAGACATTCTCATTCTAATGAACTATTAAGAAACCATTTTTAAATTCGCATAAAAACTCTTTATTTTAAATTAATGTGCATATGTATAACTTTTAGTCTAGTGAAAAATGTATATACGTTGGTATTCTTCAAGTAATATATACTTTCAAATTAAACTTAAAAAAAAAAAACACTACGACAGAAGCTAAATTTTTGTAATCTATTCCCAACCATCCAAATTAACTTCAATGAGTATTTAATGATGCTTTTGGGTGGAGGAGAGAAAATAATACTCTTATATTAATAATCTACATCCTTGTCTTTGTATATTATCCTCAAGTGTTTAAGCAATCCTTAAGTTTGAGAAACCTCTGTTTCTTCGTCTTTTTATGTTTATGATTCTTATAGCATTGTAAATAGGTCCGTCTTTCACTTTCTTTGCCTTGAAGAGGAAAACATCGCAAGGAGACCTTTACGAGCTCGTGTTATAGAGATATGGAAGACAATTTCGAATAGTAAGTATTACAAGGGATCAAGTATATCAAAGCCTTGTATTTCTTTTAATTCATCTAATTAGAAACTCATTTCATTCTGCCCCAACTGAACATCTTTATAATATAATGAATTGTTTTCTTCATTTCTATCATGATGAATTCTTAAGATTTTCTTTAAATATGTTGATGTTACCTGTTCTGGTTTCTTTTTGAGTGCATATTCTCATGGAGCATCTTGGAATAAGGAGACTTAACTAGTGGATTTAGTATAACATTTTATTTTCCAGGTACGTCATTCCATCTTTATGAATAGTTATTAAATATTTCTTCTTTGCTCTTATGTTGAAGTGAGTGTTTTTTACTTAGCTTTATTATGCTTCATAAAACTAATCAATCATGCGAAGTAATTTTCATTAATAAAAATCTCTAGGGAAGTCATATTATTAAAATTACAGAACCTTATTTTATGATTCAAACAAATCTTTGTCATATTTCAAGAGAAAATGACCAAAAAATATGACCAGAAAATGGTCAAAACATCTAATAATTAAACTATGTTTTGTTTTTTACATTTTGGGCTTTTTGTGCACGGATTGAATGATACAATTTTGGTCAAATGGTGATTTTTAGTTATTTTAAATGTATTTTTGAATACATAAATTGATTCAACACCTTGAAAAATGTTTGGGGCACTTAGATTATGTAAATGAGATAGCTCAAAATTGTGATTCCAATAGATCCTTGATATATTTTAGGAAAAATTACTTGGAAAATATGCCTAAAAATGGCCAAAATGTAGAAGAGTTAGAATAAATACTTCATGAATATTTTTTTAACTTAAAAATGCATTAATTGACAAAAAGATCACCTTCTTATGAATACCAACAAGTTATAAGAAAATATGTTTCCTTGAATAATCATGATAAATCAATTAACATTTGTTAATAAAATTGTGTGATAACTATCTCATTACTAATTAACAATTAAGTTATATATATATATATATATATATATATATATATATATATATATAACATCATAATGAAGACAAAGGAAAATGACATTGTAATTACAATGTTTTAAAACTATTTATCATATTATTTTTATGTTTATGATAAATTTAAGTTTTTTTCAACCAAGTATTAAAATAATGAAATGATAAATTTTTATTTGTATTTAAACAAATATTTTTTTATATATTAATGGTAAAATTGAATTTGGATGGTCAATAAGTTATATACTATTTTAGTTTTTATCTTTTCATATATTTTATTATTTTTATTCAAAATTTAATAAACTTCAAAAATAGATTAAAATGTGGAAAACAGTCTAAAGTTTAGTAAATTGAAATGAATATTCCACTAGATGGTTGGTCAAAAATATATGATACAAATATTATGAGGGTTCATTTTCTTATATACTATATTTATTGATTATTGTTTTTTTCTTGTGCATGTAAAAGATAAAGTGTGAAAAATAGAGAAATAAAATACATTCACACACCAACCACAATGAACACAAAATATGCTTTGGGGAGCTCGTACAAGAAAAATCCCAGTTGGAAGGTAAGGTTGCTCTCTCCTTTCTTTCTTTGAAATTGTAATAATGCAAGTACAAAGGAGAAGACATTTTATGTGGAGTTCCCTTAGATCTGTGGCTTGATAGGCTACTATAGACACTAAACTATTTGTTGGGTAGCGAAAGCCCTGCGGAACGAGTATGGGGTGTGAAGCCCAGAATTTTGGGTAATATTAGGGTAAAAGACTCCACGGAAAGCGCGGAGTGCGAACTATAGTAGGTTGAGTCAAAGGGTAGTCCACCCAAAAATAATGTAAAGAAATAGTAATAGAGTCGGCCTGTGGAGGGATCGCGGGCCAAGGGAAAGTATAAATAGAGTGAGGCTCTATAAGGGAAAGGTAGTTCTTTGGGAAGATGGAATGTAATGGGTTCTTAAAGGAAATAGCTTGAAAGCGTCTGTAAGTTTGAGTCGAGGGAGTAGGATAGAAGGTAGAGGCTCTGCAACTATGTGCGCAAAGGCTTGGAAAGTCCACAACAGTGTGCGCAGACCCTTGTAGCTGAGTGCGCAGGGTGGATCTGGATGTATTTTTGAGGATTGGTAATAAAGATAAGTTTCTTCTGAATTCTGTGTTAATTGCGACTTTACTCTTTTATGATAAATGAACTGTTATGATTTCTGCATTTGCTACTGTTGAATACATGTGAACTGGGTTAATCTTGATGCGCGAAGTAACTAAAAGTAATAAATGTTTGCTTAAAGACCACTTTAACTAGATCAAAATAGTAATAAGTGATTCAATCTGTAATAAGCGCGATAAGGGTATTCCGATTTGCGTAGATCTGGTGCAGTGCGAGGCTGCAGAATGGCACACAAACCCCAAACCATATCCAAGACATCCCAAGGGTGCGGAAACCTGGTTCCAACACCCTCCCCTGCTACCTCGGGTGAGACCTCAGTCCACGCTTCGCGGGCTGTTATTGAAAGGGCCGGTAGCTGTGAGATTTATTCGGCTAAATAATTCTTCTAAACCTAGGTCAGGCCCTAATAAGCCAACAAATGGTTCCGTTACCGCGACCGAGATCTGCCTAAAGGGTGTCTGGTGTGAAAGGCGGGGATGCTAGAGAAAAGAGCGACGAAAGATCAGGACAATAGTAATGGCGAGTGCCATCCAGTTACCAGTATTCAAACGAGCAAGAAGTGAAGATCCAGAAAAGTTTTGGTTTGTATTGAATTCAGTATGGGATGCGCAGCAGATCACGGATGATAATATCAAGAAATCTATCTTAGTCAGCACACAGTAGGACCGAGCACTAACATGGTATATGAAGTATTCAGGTGTCAACCCAACGGCGGGGATAACGGACATTCACATTGAATTAAAAAAGGAGTTCAGTTGGCCAAAGTCGGAATCGCAGTCGGTCATGGGATTCAAAGAGATCACAATGATGCATGGTGAGACCCCATGGGATTTGGATCAGAGGTTAAAAAGCACCATTCGCAAGGCCAACATGACCCTGAAGGATGCATAGCACCACACTTGGTTCATCGCATCACTAACGCCATATCTGAAATTGGCTTTGTCACAACAGAAGATCTCAACACAAGCAGAAGCACTGGAGGTAGCAATGCGACTGCATGAAACTCCGGTACAGGACCCAGGGTTGGGAGTTCAGCAAATCCAAGCACAGGTCCAAAATTTGTGTTTGGAAATACAAAAGTTAAAACAAGACCAGGCGCCGGAAGTTCGGGAAGAATTTTAGTGCATCAATTGTAGGGGCCAGGGACATGATAAAGACCATTGTCCAGTAGTGATGAATCTTGTGGTCACGGGGGGACTAGCATTGTTGTGACCAGAGGCACAGGCAAGGCCAAGCGTGATCACCCCGCTCCGGTGCGCAATCTGTCAAGTAGGAGGAAAACACAACATGGATAATTGCCACCTGTTGTCGAAATATAATCAGACCCCCCAGCAGCTCTTTTGCAACTTTTGTAGATCGGTGGGTCACGAGGAAAGGGATTGTTGGATGTTGGTAGATCAGGCATCTGCCTACCGAATGCAGACTGAGGGGCGAGGTCAAAACCCAAGTGCAACGTTTGCGTGCGGTGGATTCCAAGGACAAGGTCGAGGACGGGGCGGAATGGGACCAGGAAGGGGTCGAGGACAGCTAATTTGTTACAATTGTGGAGGACTAGGACATTACGTGTGGGATTGCACAAATCCAACTCGAATATCATGTCCCTATTGTGAGCAATTCGACCATGAACTGCTAGATTGCCCTATGCTGCTAGCACAGATTCGCTAAAAAGGGACAACACCTCCTACGATGACATAGAATGTGCAGATGATAAGGGCCGAACCACGCGATGAAGAACCTAAAGTAAATATGGTACTAAGGAGTAGTGCAACCTTAGAAGGGGATCAGTCTGAGCCATATAAAGGTCCCTCAATGTTGACAACTTTCATAGAAACTTGCATGAGGTTACTTCAAAATAATAGGGTAGTGAAAGGATTACAGGAGGTAATTAACTGGTACACAGGATGGGGAGAACCTGGCATAGTCTGACGAATGGGGAGCCATACGTCGTGGACTGGACAAGAAATGCGATTAACAGCGCGGATTGGCGACTATGAGATGGATCAGGTTATTTTGGACCTTGGTTCGGATGCAAACGTCTTGCCTAAGCAGACGTGGGAGCGTATCGGCAAGCCCCCACTCCAATGGTCTCCAATCCAATTATGGATGGAAAATCAGTAGAAGATCTTGCCCATGGGTAGGCTACGAGGAATCATCGTAGACCTGGATGGTGCGAGCACTAGAACAGACTTTGAAGTTATTGAGATAGTTGACGAAAAAGGCCCGTACCCCGCATTGTTGGGAATAGACTGGGCCATCGACATGAATGGGATTATTAATCTCAAGCAGACAGAGATGATATTTGAGAAAAATTCACACCGCATAGTTATTCCGCTAGATCCAATCGAGGGACCCCGCTACATGGAACCTGTGCACGACGATGAGCAGGACAAAGCATTGAATTGAATCTACCAAATTGCTGCACAAAGGCCAATAAAGGGTAAGGTAATGGAGGAACGAAGAATTTCACAGGGTTACGCGGAACCATACATCGATGATTCGGAGGAAGAAGACGAGCAATGGTGGAACAGAATGAACGAGGAAACTACTTTAAACTGCAATATGCTGACAAAATCCGTGTACTGCGTTAAAGCTCAGGACCGCGAGTTGCTGATGTATGACAGGCTCACAATAGTAAATGAATTCCTGGAGAAGTTTGAGAATGCAGTACCAGAGTACCAGCGGTTTGATGCGCTCAAATGGGCATTGCGCGCGACACCGGTGCGATGGTGGGGTACACATGAAGGAACCTTCGCAGATTGGCGAAGCTGTAAGCGCATGATGCAGATACGATTTGGGAAGCTGGCGTTCTAGCTAATGGAGAAATATGATGTACGAGAGAATCCGCACATACACCTGAGCAAATGGACCAAAGCCTATGGCGAGGAGCTGCAACTAGAATGGGTGCACCTATTTTACCATACATTGGATGTCATCCCAAGGAATTGGTATACTGAAACAGAGCTCCGACATGGCACAGGGGAGTGGGGCATCTTGCGCAAAAGGTTTCTCTCAACATTTCTTTTTGAAGATCAATGGACGGATACAGTGGACGACACACTAAAGCTAGTAAAGACCGATATTTTCAAGCTACCATTAGAACCGAAAGAAGTCGTGCCACTAGACTGGTCGCGACAGCTGAGCCGGGCCTTGAAATGCTGTAATGTACAAGCAGAAGGTGGCGAGGATGATTTGCGCGACATCAATATACCAGAATCCGAAGGAAGTCTAGAAGTGCGCAGCCCCGAAATAAAAGATGCAGACGTCGTAGTGCCATTACAAACAAAGAAAGTGAATATCGGAACAGATGGCAAATCGAAGTATGCTACGCTTGGGGATTACTGGGATGACGCTATAGTAGAAAAGGTCATCGAGCTACTCCAGGAGTACTGAGACCTCTTCCCTACCAAGATTACGGAGCTAAAAGAGATTCAAGGAGAACTAGGAATGATGAAGATAACTTTGAAGCCTAATGCGAAGCCAGTAAAGCAGTGACCTTACCGCTTGAATCCAAAATACAAAGCAAAAGTACGAGAAGAACTAGACAAGATGCTGGCAGCCGGGATCATTGAACCAGTCGAGGAGTCTGATTGGGTAAGTCCAATGGTGGTACAGGAGAAGAAATAGAAGGGTGAGATTCAAATCTGCGTGGATCTATGGAAAATCGATGATGCTTGTGTTAACGATCCATTTCCCACACCTTTTACCGATGAAGTCTTAGAAAATGTGGGTGGTCAGGAAGCGTATTCCTTTACGGATGGGTTCTCTGGATACCATCAGATCAAGATCGCACTGGAAGATTGAAGCAAGACAATGTTTGCTACAGAATGGGGTTGTTTTCAGTATACGATGATGCCATTTGGGCTAAAGAACGTGCCGAAAATATTTTCTCGCATTGTGGTCGCTGCATTGAAGGAATTTATACATAAATTCTTGGAAGTCTATCTTAATGATTGGACTGTCTTTGGCCTGGTTAAGAAACATACTGAGAGCTTACGATTAATGCTGGATACCTACCATTGACACTATATTATGCTCAATCTAAAGAAGTGTACGTTCCTTGTTCCTTTCGGGAACTTGCTAGGCCACGTAGTTTGTAGGCAAGGCCTGATGGTGGATCCAGCAAAGATCGCTGTCATACTAGGTCTGCAAGCACCGCGCAGTGTCAAACAGCTACATGCCACACTGGGACACATGGGGTACTATCAGAAGTTCATAAAAGGTTATGCCTAGATCACGGCTCCAATGGAATAGTTGTTAAAAAAGGATGCCACGTATTGCTGGAATGAGGAATGTAACAAAAGCCTAGAATTGCTGAAGGAAAAAATGGCATCTGCCCCTATCTTGATCTTTCCAAAATGGGATGTGGAGTTCCATGTGCATGTCGACGCATCGTGTATCGCGTTAGGAGCAGTACTTACTCAGGAAGGAGCGGAGGGAGTTGACCACCTGATTGCGTTTGCAAGTCGAAGGTTGTCAAAACCTGAGAAGAATTACTCTACTACTGAGCGAGAGGGATTGGCAATGGTGTACGCACTCTATAAGTATCGTCACTATTTGCTTAGAGGACATTTTAAGATGTATACTGACCACTCTGCGCTAAAATACATAATGAATAAGCCTGTGTTGGGGGGGCGCATCTGTCGATGGTTGTTGTTGTTTTAGGAATATGATTTTGAGGTTGTTGTAAAGTCAAGATGCCTAAATGCGGGTCCAGACCACTTATCCTGGATTGAGACGGGCGAGGAACCCATGAATCTAGAAGAAGGAATCTCGAACGCCCAGCTGTATGCAATGTGCATTGCGGATGGCTATTCATTGTGATTGCCGACCATCTCTACAAGATGGGCCATGATGAGATATTACATAGATATGTACTAGAGTTTGAGCAAGAATAGATCCTTGTCGAAGCACATGGAAGGGTTGCTGGTGGACATTGTGCGGGCCATGCCATAGCCCAGAAGGTTCTTCACACCGGATTATGGTGGCCCACCCTACATCAAGATTCAAAAGCATATTGTTGGGCTTGCGATGTATGCCAATGAATGGGCAAGCCGTCACGAAGGGATGAAATGCTACTTCAGCCACAGGTAACGCTACAGCTATTTGAGAAATGGGTGATCGACTTCGTCAGGCCTATTGAACTGCGAGGGAAGATGGGCACACACTATATTATCACTGCAACCGAATACTTGAGCCGATGGGTAGAAGCATAGCCAGTTAAGGATTTCACAGCCACGACAACGACAAAGTTCTTGTTCAAGAATGTGTTGACTAGGTTTGGGTGTCCTAAGATTCTCATGAGTGATTGAGGAACGCATTTTTTGAATGAAACCGTCAGCGCACTCACTGAGGAATTCCAGATATATCACCGACAGAGCACGCCATACCATCCGCAAGAAAATGGGACCATTGAGGCATTCAACAAAAGTTTTGAAACCGTGCTCACTAAGATCTGTAATGTGCAATGGAATGATTGGGACTTGCACATCCCTACTGTGCTATGGGCATATCGAACCACGTGCAAAAAGTTGACAGGCCAGAGACCGTTTCAACTACTCTATGGTAAGGAGGTCGTGATGCCTATGGAATATATTGTGCCTAGTCTACGGGTTGTAGCAGCTACAGGAATGGAAGATCGTGGGGCCTTGGAGGAAAGGCTCGCACAGCTCAACGAACTGGACGAAGAACAATTTCTGGAAGGATTTCATTAGCAGGTACAAAAATAGTGCGAGAAAGCATGGCATGATCGCCATATCAAGGTGTGCACATTCAAGAAGGATGATCTCGTATTGTTATATGACAGTAAGTTCAAGAAATTCCTGGGTAAACTTCGCATGCATTGGTTGTGACCTTATGTCGTTAAAGAAGTAACTGATGGGGGCACAGTTCAGCTGGCTAAGCTCAACGACGACCCCTTCCTAGGAAGAGTAAATGGCAGTCACCTAAAGCTCTATACAGGCAGGCGGACTGCCTGACTAACCATCCCAAGGAGAGTCTCACTACTCCGACCAGTTGAAAGAGAACGAGGGATGATAAAGCAATCTGGGGGACAGATGCGTGGGTATCAGGGTGTGCGTACATTTGGCCACCAATCATGGGCGTGGTTTCGTGGAAAAAGCCACGCAGGGGTGCTGCTCCAAGGAATGATGACCATTAATACCACTGTTCATGACAAGAAGGCTGCATTATGGCAAAAGGGAGCGGGCGACGGGAAATTAAGAGCAATAGTACGAGCCATATATGAAATGATTGGCCACAGATTTCACACGGGAAGGTTACACGAGCTGGAATGAGTAGCAAACCGGGCATTTGAAGTTTGCATGGCTTATAAATCACCATGGGGAATCCGCTGGGCAGCCTACACTTTGGAAATATAGATGGAGTTGTTCATCATCTCTGCACCAAGCATGCACCCAAAGGTAGTAATCTGGCTGAGGGAGGAGCAAGACTCTCTAAGGATTTTGGTATTGATAGCTGCGGGTATCCCACAGGCTGCAGCATCAATAGCAGGGGATGTAACGGAAAAAATGGAATGCGAAGTAGAATTGGTCCAGATGTCGTCGCCTCGCCTAGGGGCAGGATGGTGCACTACAACTGAACAACAGAAGGATGGATAGACGGCTACCATGGGTGGAGATGTAGTAAATAAGTCACCTTTGATGGTTCTCGATGATTGGGATCCTGTAGACAGTAGCCAGGGTCCTGTAAAATTGCAACATAGGTTGCAGCGGACAGTGCGAAGAGAAGATACGATGGTCGGAAAGGGCTACGGTGGTACCAGGAGGTCCCATATGCGGTTCCCCCACCTGCGCTAAAATCCTAAGAGGGGGTGTTTTGTGTTAACCGAGCATAGCAGAATGAGCATCATCAGTTACGAGATGTGGTAGAAACACTAAAGCAGGAGACGGATGAAGCGTTGCAGGAGACAAAGCAGGAGCAGCCGGATGACGAGCGCCACTCAACGGGAGGCGAACTGCGAAGCCAAGGTAGAGCATCTAGCCATGCTAGCGAGTGACTCAGGATGAGTCACGATGATTGTGTTGGGGGACTTTTGGGTAGCAAAAGTCCCGCGGAACGAGTATGGGGTGCGAAGCCCGGAATTTTGGGTAATATTAGGGTAAAAGACTCCACGGAAAGCGTAGAGCGCAAACTATAGTAGGATGATTCAAAGGGTAGTCCGCCCAAAAATAATGTAAATAAATAGTAATAGAGTCAGCCCGCGGAGGGATCGCGGGCCAAGGGAAAGTATAAATAGAGCGTGGCTCTATGAGGGAAATGTAGTTCTTTTGGAAGATGGAATGTAATGGGTTCTTAAAGGAAATAGCCTGAAAGCGTCTGTAAGTCTGAGTCGAGGGGGTAGGATAGAAGGTAGAGGCTCTATAGCTATGTGCGCAGAGGCCTAGAAAGTCCGCAGCTGTGTGCGCGAACCCCTGTAGCTGAGTGCGCAGGGTGGATCTGGATGTATTGTTGAGGATTGGTAATAAAGATAAGTTTCTTCTGAATTCTGTGTTAATTGCGACTTTACTCTTTTATGATAAATGAACTGTTATGATTTTTGCATTTGCTACGGTTGAATACATGTGAACTGGGTTAATCTTGATGTGTGAAGTAACCAAAAGTAATAAATGTTTGCTTAAAGACCGCTTTAACTAGATCAAACTAGTAATAAGTGATTCAATCTGTAATAAGCGCGATAAGGGTATTCTGATCTGCGCGGATCTGGCGTAGTGCGAGGCTGCAGAACGGCGCGCAAGCCCCAAACCATATCCAAGACATCCCCAGGGTGCGGAAACCTGGTTCCAGCACCCTCCCCTGCTACCTCAGGTGAGACCTCAGTCCACGCTTCACGGGCTATTGCCGAAAGGGCCGGTAGCTGCGGGATTTGTTTGGCTAAATAATTCTTCCGAACCTATGTTAGGCCCCATTAAGCCAACACTATTAAAGAATTAAAACAATATGAGAAAAATAAATAATAACAATGATACATAAAAAGAACACACATAAACCATTCACACCATTATTTACACTAGAAAACAATAAATTTATTATTATCTTATGGTTTAAAAGTAGTCATTCTTCATTTAAATCAGTCAAGTCAGCCAACATCTTGGATGAACTAAGTGAGCTCTCCATTCAACTTAGACACATTACAATGGAGAATTACCAAGATTTTTAATGGTTTTGTCACATGTAATCCATGGGCCACCAAAACCATGTTCCTGAAACTACCTCTGTGGATCTAACAATTTTGACTCTTTCATTGAGTCAAGTTTACTGTAACATTTCCCACTTTAAATTTGACTAGGAAAATCAGATGATCTCCTCTCCTATCACCTAAGTCTACTCGAATAATTTAACAAAAATTGTATGCATACCTAATAAATTCTTAGAGTACTATGCCCATATACATGTAATTTGCAAATTTCATCTCCAAAGTATGTATATATATATATATATTTATATTTATTTATTGAACGAAGAGGTTGGAAATTAAAAATAGTAGGAGATTTTGATCAGAAAGGAAAATCAGACCATTTGAACAGGTTTCGAACTTGAGACCATCTATCGTCATGTATCAAATCATCGTCAAGGGTTTGGATGGCAGAACAAAATGCCTGCAGTTGTCTGCACCCCACCTCGCGGTCTCGGATCTGAAGGACAGGCTCTTCGATCTGATTAAAGTCCCTCCGCAGTTTCAGAGGCTCGTTACGGGCACCCGCCAGATCGCCGATGACGCCCTTCTGGTCGCCGCCCGCGACGGCCTGTACCCACAAGTCCATCTCCTCCTCCGCCTGAGAGGGGGCAAAGGGGGTTTCGGCTCTCTTCTGAGGGGTGCCGCCACCAAGGCCGGCCAGAAGAAGTCCAGCAATTTCGATGCATGCCGCGACATGAGCGGAAGGAGGCTCCGCCAAGTGAACGCCGAGAAGAAACTGGAGGAGTGGAAGGCGGACGCGCAGGAGAGGCAGCTCGAGAAGATTGCGGAGGATTATCTGAAGAAGCAGGCGAAGAATCTGAAGAAGAGTGACCCTCGCACCGACGAGGGCGCCAGGGATGTGGAGAAGTACAGGACCGAAGCTTCCAGGGCCATGGAGGCCGTCGAGTCCGCGGTCAAAGATGGACTGCAGGAGGCCCTCAAGCTTCAACAGAATGGGAAGAGGAAGAAGATCGAAGATCCACAACCTGTCGTCGCCAAGCGAGCTAAATCATGGATCCGAGACAAACTGTACAGACAAGAAATCAGTCCAGACCTGCAAATCCAAACCTATGATGCGGCCGTGTGGAGGGAGAGAACCCTGAACGCAGACGATTTACAAGGTATTATTACTGTGGTAAGGGCAATTTCGTCTTCTCCTTCCTACATACCCAATCTTGCCCAAGATGCACCCGCAGGGTTAATGCAAAGAACTGGATTGGGCATCCCACCCACGGCAGGTTATCAGTTGCCCAGATCTGCCATTAAATCACCAGATCAGACACCCAGTAGAACAGGGAGCCTTAAAAGAACCCAGATCTGTGGACATGCAACCATCCAGAAGGGCTCAAACCCTACAGAAGCGGACTTTACACAACTCCTTTTGAAACCACCAGAAGGAAGAAGTTACTGCTTAAGATTATGGAGGGGCAGTAGCATCCTAGAACTATGGAACAGAATACAAACCCTTCTTGGCATCCCTGAACAAGGGCAACATCTGTTCTACAAGGGGCGCAGCCTATAGGACCACTACACTCTCTAGGAATACAATATAACCACAGATTCAACAATCATAATAAACCTTCGTCTGAGAGGAGGATGCTCTGGATCCAGTTCAAAGAATAAAGGCTCCTTCAAGGACGCGGTGAAAGGCAAAGGGGAAAACATTCAACTTAAACCAGCACCATCACCAGAGCTACCAGGTCCCTATATTGTGGAACAAACATTGGAATCTCCAACGATCCAAGTAACTTCGCCGAAGGTAACCAATCTACACACTGACCTAGCCACACGTGCTGTTATATGTAGATTTAATGGTTTCTGGCCAAAATCAGATGCACTGCATCACTGGATCCTCTCAACATGGTCACCTGACTGTGAAATTCACCTATGTTCAAAGGGTTTCTTCATAGTTGGCTTTACAACAGAACAAGAACGTGAAAATATTATCAATCAGGGGCCTTGGTTCTGGGGCAAGGCTGGCCTCTTCATCACCCCCTGGTTTCCCGAATTTGATGCAAATACTATGAAAGTATCAACAGTTCCTGTTTGGGTGAGGCTTCACAACCTCCCTCTCCACTTCTGGCACTACGAAGTTTTATCAGCCATTGGAAATTATTTGGGGAAATTCCTTAAAGTAGATGGAGAAAGAGTTAGCCAAGGAATATTCACCTATGCTAGAATATGTGTAGAAGTGGACCTAAGTCTGGGACTACCGGATCACATTACATTGAACTATAACAACACACAGAGGATACAACCGCTTGATTATGAAAATACAGCATTCAGGTGCTTAAGATGCATGCAAACAGGGCACCTCCAAAACACCTGCCCACTGGGAAAGAAGGACCCTAAAGAGAACAAGAAACAACAAAAAAAGCCAAAAGGATGGCAGCACACCGATTGGAGGGAAAAAGAGGATATGCAGACAGAACCTACAGGGAACCAAACAAAACCTGATACACAAATGGAACAGGAATATACACAGGAAGGAAATGCCCCAGACACACAAATGGGGCCTGCCAATATGAAACAGCAACAAGAAATACAGTTGGAAGTAAGTGGCATCAAACGAACTCATGGATCTGAAGGCTCGGAATCTGACAAGGAACAACAAATAAATACAACGGAAAATCAGCTGGGTATCACTGCACCCAACTCCAACTTTGATGGCTGGCGAAGGGTGGAGAAGAAGAAGGGAAGGAAAGCATAGGCCCGCCGACATTTATTTTTTATTATTTTTTGTAATCTCTGTTTCGCTGGAGAACACAGGGATAGTCATCTGCATATGCTTAAGCATCTACAAAAAGTAATTTTTTCATATGAATAAAATTACGATTTTTTTCTACGGGAAAAAATATATATATATATATATATTTATTTATATATATTTATATATATTTCCAACAATTATCCTTCCATTTGCTAATGTTTGCAAACCTTCTCAAATCATGTGCTCTCTTCATAATATCTCACTTATAAGGTTACTTCTCACCTTGCTGAACCTATATTTCCTCTTATAGAATCTTCAAGTATGCTTTTCAAACCCTAATTGATATTCTCTATGTAAGCTTCAACCTTGACATATAATGTTACGCATTTGTAACCATCACCTCTTTCTACAGACCATGATCCCTTGGTTATGATAACAATTGTTAGAGAAAAAAACAATATGAGAGAAAAAAATGATAACAATCATACATAACAAGGATACACATAAACCAACACACCATGATTTACCCTAAAAATATTCAATCGGGGAAAAACAAACCAATGGTGGATTTATTATTATCTTTTTTCTTAAAAGAATTCATGCCTTGACTTAAAATAGTCAATCCAGACAACATCATGGCCCAGCCAAGTGAGCCCTCGAGTTTAACTCAAGAAAATTACAATGGATAATCCTTTGTTATGCTCTCTTACTCCCACATCCAAGTTGATCTTCTCTACTATGGAACAAGATATAATTGAATAGAATGGAACCACTTTTCTTTCTAGTTACTCGATTATAAGATAGACTGACAATGAACTAGTGGTTAAGTTTGACTCTTTCAACTCTCATTTAGAGTTACAACTTTGACCCTGCTATAGTATTATTCATATTATTCACATGGAATCATCTCAAATTATAGTGGGTCAATTATGATAGTTCAACTTTTAAGACACAACTTTTCATATGAATTCCTATTGACATATTTCTTACACCATTGGAAAGGTCTCTGAGTGTAGTATATATTCATAAGATCCAAAATTTAACAAGGTAATTTTGAATGCCATAAAACATGATTTAAAGCCTCAAAATGGCCCCATAAGGTCTTGGACCACAATTTTCCAAACAAGGTCTCACTAATAAAATTGATCTTATACATTAATTTCTCCAATTTTTTCACTTTGAATGCATTGAGATAGGTAACAAATTATATAGTGATCTAATCCTTATCATAACTTCCCATTTTTGGAAGATTTTGATCCATAAAATATTTATTCAATGAGATGACAAAATTTTCCCTCTAACTTCTCCCTAGAGTATTATTTTTCTTTACCTAGAAGCTATCATTTCAACCTAATTTGAAAAAGTTCATGTTGTGCTTGTCTTTTATTTTTGGACCTCTTCTAAAAAATTATATCTTTTTTCAACTCTTCTTGGGTATCTAGGGTTATAACCTCTATGGAAGGTAGGAATTTCTTCTCTCCCTAATCTTGTATGGAAGGCTCATGGAGTTTGAGATTTTCGACATTCACCATCGAGTACATGTGCATTTATGGGGTAGGTTTAATCTATATTAATTTTCTCCCACCTTTTCTAGTATCTTGAAAGAAGCATATCAGAAAGCCTTGATTGTCTTACAAGGACCTTGTAGCCTCTCCTTATTAAATTGTAGCTATATTCTATTAGCCCCATTGAATCACATTTTTTTTTTGTGTTGATCATGCCTCTATAACTTCTTCAACGTCTCTTGTACTTGCAAATGGATATGCTTATTTTTTCAACAAAAGTTTCTATCCTTAAGGAATCCCCTATGATATTCTCCCTCTGTCACACGGAAACTGTCAGGGGTGCGGACACGACTGACCTTCCTAGAAGTCTACGACATTCTAATGACAAACAAGACAAAATGGAGTGATCTTTCTCTAAATACACCTTTTACAACATGAAAACTACAAGTGTTTAGGCTTACCTTATTCCAAAACGCTGTTGTTGAAGTCCGTTCTTGACGATCCGGATGAGCTCCTCCTTCAAGTCAATTCCTGCAACCACAAACAATCAAACAATTACCAAGCACTTGCATTTCATATAATAAAACATATATTCAACATGCAGACCAAGGAACACATGAAATAACTCATTAACATAAGCTATTGAGAGAAATAAACCAGTTTGTATTAATAACGAAACAAAGAAACTCTTACAACCTGGCCTTGGTGTTGTGCAAGTTCCTCCCAGGGTCCATCAAGGGTTTTCCTCTACTTTGACAAAGCTCACCCTCTCCCAAGTAGAATCAAGTGAAGACAATCTCTCCTCACAAAGGCTCTAATGGAAGACCTAAATCCTGCAGCATTTACCCAAAGAAAATGTATAGCTCCAACCTCTCCTCCTTCTGGCTCAATGCCTTTATTTATAGTGCTGTAAAGAGGTTATTCAGGTCCACTATCAATGGGATCATCCCCCTCTATGGGTGGGATAGCTCCCTTATTGATGGGATAAGCTCCCTCTTAATAGAGATACATGAACCAACTGGAGGCGCATCCATTTCATCAAACCGACCTCTAGAATGTTCTAGAAGTAACCACAAGTAACTTTTTTAAGATAAAACTTGCGCATTTTGCCTTTTACAGAGGGACGCACCTGTCCCTTAATATACAGAGCGTCCATGGACGCCGATTTTGTGAACATGACCAGCGTCCCCGCAGGTAAGGCTAGAGAGAACCTGCGACCCCAGAGATAAACATGATTTTTACAAGACTTTCTCTCTTCTTTGAGTTTGAGATGGATAACAGAGGCATGAGACTTGCCTAAGAGGGTAGCATGACTGTTGATTTGAGCCATACTAACTGTAAGTAGTCAAGGTGACATTTTTTAGTGTAACAGATTGCCCCCTAAAGTGCGAAGCCTGGAATAGAATAGGGTTTTGTAATTCTAGGAAGGGTGAAGCGCTTTATCATTTCAAGGATTGCCTTGTGGATGACCCGGTTGGAACCTGCAATTTTCAACACAAAATACATGGATAAGAATATATCATCACTGAGGTAGGCATTCCCATACTCAGATTCAAAACTTTAACTAATGGACTAACTATTCTGATACAGGAATGATCTTGCAATACATCATTTTATAGACTTTTGTAGACACAGTATGGACGCAGCCATCTGTTTATGATTAGTCTACATAGACAATGAATACAAAACTCCTCGCAGCCTGGATGATAGAAACTAGATCCAGGGTCTTCACTTCTACTTCCCGAATTGGTACGATTCTAGCCATGTGATTAAATGATTCGATGTCGAACATGGCAGAAACCACTTGATTACCAGTCAATGATGTAAACTGTTAACAAGCGTGAGAGAAACCACCAGTAATGTCAATGGTCCTCAAAGTACCAAGCACAACCCGTGAAATGTGAATAGATGTTTTGATGTCGAACACTTCACGGAATCCTTTGATCGAAAGTCAATGATGTAAACTGACGTCAAAGGCGAGAAACCTGCCATTGATGCATGCAGACTTCAAGGTACTGTCGATTCCTAAGTCATCTTTCTAGATAATGTGTCGATGTCGATAGAAAGCGACCCGTTGCAGGCAAGCCCACAACACGAAATCATTGTTCAAGTTGAAGAAATGTTGCTGTAAGGACTGACTCAGGGATGGTCAAATGGATGACAAGTATTTTGCAGATGAAAGTTTTACTTGCAGACCTCTTGAACACATAACGACACAGCAGATGGTTTGGTGACGAATAACTCAAAGCTGATCCCTGAACCCAGTTAAAGATTTTCAAAGTGATTTAGTCAACTGTGAGGTAAAAGATTTCCCAACCCAGGTGAATGAAAAGTGTCGTGTTCAAGAGCGGTAATAAAGTTTCTTCTGAGGCAAAAGGTGACAAATAGGTTCATTCTTCTCTTTTTTCCCCCACCATTTCTGGCAAGTACCTCTTTATTTTTAACAAGCTTGAGGAGGATAACATATGCTTGATTATAAGCTCATCCTTCGGACGAGTCCAACCTAGTTTAAATTCGAACCCTAGGAAGGAGTGGTTCGTTCCTGTTTGTAATTGAACAGGTCCTTTACTGTAAAAGTTTAACGAGCCCAGTATAGGAGAAACTCGGCGTTTTTCATTTTTAGAGAGTCTGAAAAACTTAAGGAAACTCCACGTTGAACTTTTTCGTATGTTTGTGTCCCTCAAGCCCGAAAAAGTATAAAATAATACCTGGGGGAACCGCTTGATCTTGCGACCAAGGAGTACTTTCATAATAGTGTCGTTAATCTGAAAAGTAAAAAGCGATCAAGGACACGTCGTTTTAGTTCCTTATCGAGTTTGAAACGACAAAAACCCGGCAATCTTTTCCTGATTTTGCGGTCAAAAAAGAGCTAAAAGGGGACCGTCTTTTAATTCCGTTTTAACGAGTGAAAAAGAAACACTCGGCAATCTTTTCATGTTTTTAAGAGTCAGAAAAGGGCTTAAAAGATGACTCTGAAATTTTGTTTGTGAAAAATTACAATTTCCCTTGAAATCCCGTTGTCCTGCACAAAAGTGACACATTACTCATACCTGTTTAAAGTAGGCAAAAATTCATTTGAAAACATCTTTTCATAGTAAAAAATGAACTAATTCATCCAAAAAACCTATAAAAAGACCTTTTACCATGTCATTTTTACCGTTTCACTGTTGAGGTTGAAAAAGGAGCTTTTGACAAGAAACTTCCCGTGGTTGCTGCGGAAAATCTGACCGTCGGAATCGAACGCCGCTTCACTGAGGTATTTTACACATCCCACTCTTCATTTTTATCCGTTTAGATTTTTGTTTTTGGTCTCTGTTTCATTTTTTGGGGGGGTTTTGGGTTCAAAATGCGCCCCTCGGCGGACGCAGGTGCCCTTCGGGTGACCTGCGTCCCCCGACTTTTTCTCACACGGGAAAAAGGTCGGGGGACGCAGGCCGCCTTCAGGCGAGCTGCGTCCGGACGCCCTGTGCTACAAAGCCGGGGTGCGTCTTCCGCAAAGGGCGCATTTAAAACCCCAACTCTCTCAAAAAACCACCAAAATTGCTCAAATTAATTTCTAATTGACTCTTTTGATGCACAGGGCCCAAAACATGTTAGACTGGAGAGAGAGAGAGCACGTAGAAGACGATGAAGCTGCGATTAACCACCAACCCTCTCTGGATGCCTTAAGAACATGTGGATTGTACAAATATTGGACCATACCGGGCATGAGGGGCCAGGTAAGATTTTTGGAATGGCTGGTTGAGCGATGGAACGTTCAGGATCAATGTTTTTACATTGGAGGGCACCAGCTCGAGATAGAGCCCTCGGATGTATACTTTCTCACTGGCTTGCCAAACAGAGGTGAGCAACTCAACCTTGCGGGGACCAGGCCGGGTGGCCAATCCCTTGATGATCTCCGCGAGGAGTGGTGCAGACCAGGGACTCACCATAAAAAAGGCGTAGAGATAAAGCACATCGCTCTGGCGGAACTTAGAGTTATTGCATTTACGGTCACCAGGATTTGTGGCGCGGCCGCCTTGCACATTGCCTCCGGGTCCCAAATGCGGATGGCAGTTGACTGTTACCAAGGCACCATCTTCAACTGGTGCGAAGCTGTGTCGGCTCATATGAAGAGCCAACTAACCAAGGCAAAGAACGGACGACTAAAGACTTTTGGATATGGGCCTCTAGTCGTGAGCTTTGCCTTGGAGAGAGTTCCTATGCTGATCCCTCAGCAACTCACTGTTGATGACTTGGGTCCTCGGGAGCCAAAGCTTATTCGATGGGTAGCGGTGATGGCCCGGCATCCTGACGAGGGTGCTGCAGTGGTTCGATTCTCAGACAGTTACTTCGACTGGCTAGAGGGCCAGCTTTTTGTGATACAAGACTTTCCATATGCCGGAATGGATTTCAGAGGTGATCCGGACATGGTTCTTCCACAGGGAGAACAATGGGATGACAGAGGTACTTTCATTTTCACAAGTTTTCTAATTATGTATTTTTTATTTTTCATATATATCGTCTCAAAGTAACAGTAAAATTTTAAAAATGCAGATGTTGGACCACAGCGTCCAGCCAATCTCCGGCCTTACGACAGACGACATCCAGCTGCACCGGCACCGGCCCCACAGGACGCGGCTGCGGAAGTACTAGCTGATTTGGAGCATGATCTAGAGCGTCTCACGGCAGATATACCTGAGACTGCTATGGACGATATTCCTATGAGGCTTCAGCGCTTCGTAGTTGCAGTCCCTGGACCGTTTAGGAGATTTTTGCGTAAGGTAGCGCGCGCAGTGGTGTCGTACCGAGAGCACCACCAGTGATTGACTAGTCACTTTTGTAGTCACATGTGACATTTTTGACTTTTTGTACTGTCATTTTGCCGATCATAAGGTGTGTTAAACCTATGATCGAAGACGATGTATATATTTTTGGACACACTTCTATCTATATCTATATATCACTATTACCGGCTTATCTTGTTTAACATGTATGATGAAATGTCTTTTAAATTTACTTGCATGATTATTATAAATGTCTGTCCAACACTCGAGAAGCAATTGCATCTGCTAATGTATTCAAAGACCTTGGAATATGTTGATATTCAATGTAATCAAATTCACGTTCCAAGAGACGCACTCTCAAAAACAACCTTAATAACACAGGATTTCTAATGGCATAAACTCTATTAAGCTGTAATACAACAAGTTCAGAATCTAACCTCACTATCAAACGTCGAATTCCAAATGAAATAGATTCGGATAATAATTCAACCACTGCACTGTATTCTGCAATGTTATTCGTTGTTTGACCGAGGCTTACCCCATGCATAGAAACTAACTCGTCAGAGGGCGAATAGATAACCCAAGCTGCGGAAGAGATATTCCGTGTACTACGACAAGCACCATCAGCAAATCCAATGTATGTTTGGAGAGGCGTCGACATCTACAATATCAAGAGTAAAACCAAGATGAGCCAAAATAATGACGAAAAAACACACTTGCTAAGCTAAGCACACTGACTAAACTAACACACTTGCTAGCTAGAAAGGAAATCTAACCTATCTAAAAAATTTCTCCATCCATCATTTTAAGCATAATACCTCTTTAGGTAAAGTCCATTTCTGGGTTTGCCCAAAGAGTCCCCATCAAAATCAACTAACTCATAAGCCCCTTTTGCTAGCTTTCGCTTTACAATGTAGGGCCCATGCCACATGGGAACGAATTTTCCAGCACCTAGCTTATCGTTTGCTTGATCATATAATAGTACTAGGTCTCCTTCTGAAAAACTTCGAGGAGTTACATTTTTATCGTACTGAGCTTTCATTCGTTTCGCGTGAGTCTCGATAGCTAAAGTAGCGTCACGTCGAGTCTCATCTAATTTAGCCAAGTATAACAACCGTTTCTCCTCTTCGGAAGTAGCTGGAAGTAATTCGACAGCCATTTGAAGTGATGGGATTTCGCACTCAATAGGTAACACAGCTTCTAAGCCATAAACTAGCTGAAAAGGGGTGAAACCTGTTGAATTTTTCACTGAAGTTCGATATGCCCATAGCGCCGAAAATAACATGTTATGCCAATTCGTTCGATGGATACCAATGATCCGTCGAATCATGACGACTAGAACTTTGTTGATTGACTCAACCAAACCGTTGGCTTGCGGATAATAAGGTGTAGAGCTATCGTGGCGCAAACCAAGCTGGCTTGTAAGCTCAGTCATCATGACATTTCGAAAATGGCTTCCATGGTCCGTAATGATTGCTTGTGGGACACCAAACCTAGTTATGATATGATTGAATACGAAAAGTGCAGCTGTCTTGCCGCTTGCGTCGAATGTAGGCATCGCCTCGGCCCACTTAGTAAAATAATCAACCGCAAGGATGATATACGCATGCCCCCCGGCCGAGTGAGGGTTACAAGTAATAAAGTCAATGCCCCATTTGGCGAATGGACCAGCGGCAATTATAGGGTGGAGAGGAGCAGGTGGAGCGCGCATCTTGCGATCAAACACTTGACAGTTGTGGCATTTTCTGACGGCAAGGATACAATCTTTAAACATAGACGGCCAGAAATAGCCAGCGCGCAACACCTTCTGAGCTGTGGCATACCCAGACATATGACCGCCACATGCTCCAGAGTGACAATCATTCAAAACTCTCTCAGCCTCATCGTGAGTTAAACAACGTCGAAAAACTAAGTCTGCCCCCAAGCGATAAAGTGTATCTCCAATAATTCTGTATTGCTGGGATTGAAACCGAATTTTTCGACGGTTTTCCTTGGAAGCTTCAGGCCGAAAGGTTTGGGTTTGGAGATAGATGATTATATCCCCATACCACGGATCTACAGTGCTAATAAGAAACAAAGATTCGTCCGCAATGGACTCCTCTGCCACAGTCTCTGTGTCAGCACTCGGGAAATCACACATCAATTCCGCAAAGACTAAAGATTTCTTAGACTTGGACTTCTCGAACTCCAAGTCGAACTCTTGCAGGATGACGATCCATTTAGAGTACTTGCCCCCTAGCAGTTGTTTTGTCAAGATATAAATCATAGGGTTGCAATCCGAAATAACAGTAGTTTTGCGGAGAAGAATGTAGTGACGAAAACGCTGGACAGCTTGAACGGCTGCCAGGGCCAATTTCTCCACATGTGAATATTTTAACTCAGTTGGATTTAAGGTTCTGCTAAGGTAATATATCACATGCTCTGCGTTGAATTCATCTTCTTGAACTAACACCATTCCAATGGTGGAATGCGAAGCTGCGAGGTATAAGAAGTAGTCCTGGTTGTAGTTGGGAGGATGCAATAACGGTGCATGGGTCAACGCGTGTTTCAGTGCATCAAAAGATTGTTGAGCAATCTCGTCCCAAAAGAATTGTACGTTCTGTTTCAACAACCGTGTAAAACCTTTAGTGACCTCGGCGTAGTTAGGGATGAATCGGCGTAAAAAGTTCGCTTTCCCTTGCAAACTTTGGAGTTGGCGCAAACTCGAAGGAGGAGGCAATTGGATGATAGCCTCGACTTTCGAGGGATCGACGCGAATGCCGGTTTTGGAAACAACAAATCCCAGCAATCGACCTGTTTCTATACAGAAAACACACTTGTGGGGATTCAACCGAATTCGATAATGCCTACACCTCATAAAGATTGCTCGTAGGTGGACAAGGTGATCAGCTCGTTGTAAAGAATGAGCAGGCAAATCATCGAGATAGGGTTGCACAATGTGCTTGATGTCATGAAATGCATAAGACATGGCCCGTTGAAAAGTAGCACCGGCATTCTTAAGGCCAAAAGGTAATTTGCAATAAGCAAATGTCCCCCATGGACAAATGAATGCCGTTTTTGGTTGATCGGCAGGTAGAATATTGATTTGATTATAACCTGAGAAACCATCCATGAAGGAAAACATCTCACTTCCGGCACAATCATCAATAATTTGATCGATATAAGGCGTAGGATAGTTGTCTTTTGGACAAGCTCGATTGATATCCCTATAATCGATACAGATTCTTATTGTTCCTTGTTTTTTATTGACGGGAACAATATTCGATACCCAATCCGTTAACGGGATCGGATAAATGAAACCTGCTTTCAACAGCTTTTCGACTTCGGCTTTGATTGCAGCTGCTTTTCGAGGGTGAATCTGACGCAACCGTTGCCGAATGGGTTTAGCATCCGGGTAGGTTTTGATTTCATGAACAACAATGGCAGGATCGATTCCTGGCATTTCTTCGTAGGACCAGGCAAACACGTCGCGGAATTCTTGGAATAGGGCCTTGTAAGTTTGGATTTCTTCTTCAGTACATGCGGCACCTATATGAATGTTTTCCTCGATTCCGGGCTTCACTGAAATATCAATGGGAATAGTACGAGAAATATTCCCTAAATTCAGCTCTGAATCAGAATGTTTCGTTGGATCCTGAGCGTCTTTGACATATTCAGCGGTAAAGATAGATGAAAAATCATTTTCAAATGCATCGCCCTTAGGTAAAAACGAAGATCTGTGATGGAGATCTTCCCATGGTAGATCATCTACACTTAGGATTTCGCGAAGTTGTTCGTCAGATGACACTTCTTCGGGAAACGTTATCCGTTCTAAGGGTGAGGTGAAAAGTGACTCTTCACTGACCACATTCATTTGGTCGGTTGAATGAAAGTCGGTAAAAGACATAAGAGCTTCATAAGCAATCTCATACGGACTCAACGGCATAACATCACCGAGTGAGTCTAGCTCAGAGTCAGAGGGAACATACCAAGGATCATCATAAATAATGTTTTCTGACGTGATCATATGAATTGTTGCAACTGAAGGGTCTGCATTGAGTGGAGGGAGAGGAAAAGTTCCCAGTAAACCGGAATCCTTAACTAAACCTACACCAATGTCCCTATAAGGGATTGTCGTTTTGCCAACATGCTGGATAGTTTCTGAAGAGGTTGGGTCGGATGAAAAGTATGTCAGCTGATCAATAGTCACGATCTTACCGTTATGTGGAAACTTAATGACTCTGAAGACCGATGAAACAACCGCTGTCATAGCATATGACCAACTTCGACCCAAAAGAAGGTTGTAGTCTAGAGGGGCATCAACCACTTCCACATCCAGACTAACGGTTTTACCTTCGACCCCTATAGGCAATTCTTGTAGAATACCAAACGGACGGAACCCACGGCCATCAAAGGCCTTAAGGATGGTGGGGGATTGGTTCAACGAAGGAGAACCAAGCGATCTCCAACATTGAATCGACATAATACACGTAGAAGCTCCCTCATCAATCACAGTCCGATGAATAGGCCTGTTTTTGACTATCACTGGAATTTGGAAAGCCATTTGATGGGGGAGACGCGGTGTACTACTTTCTAGATCAAAGATCATTAGGTTCGGGTCCTGAACATCGACAGCTCCAATAGCCGACAAAAGCAATTTTCGTTGCGCTGGACATGATTGCAGCACTTCGAGTGCCGACATTGCTGAAGGTGAAACAGCTAAGTCTTCAACAATGTTGTAATTCTGGGCTGCTCTCGCATGTGGATTGAAAGCAGACCTTCGAAGTACACCCTTGGCGGGCGGCTTAATCACTAAGTCTGGGTTAGGTTTTTCGATCTGTAGTGGATCGGAACCAGGAGTTGAGGTTGATGGGTTAGAGTGAGAAGATTCTGCTTCTTTACCATCAACAGGAGCCTTACTACCATAATCTTGCGATCGAGTCGCAATCCTGACATGAGACATCATCAAAATGGGTTCTTCACTGGCATTCGAAGAAGAACCTATCATCTTATTTTCCTGCTCGGGAAATGGATTCTTTAACACAGCAGGAGTCGGAGAACCTTTGACTATTTTCACTACCTCGGCCCGATGAGGGCAGTCTCTCGTAAAATGATCTTCTTCACAAATAAGACAAGGATAACGAGGTTTGCGCTTTTCGTCATTGGTTTCCGACTTTTCCGTTTTCTCCTTTGGAGCCTTGTCTGCTTTAGCCTTCTTCTTTCCTTTCTTCTTTCCACCGTTTTTGGATTTGGCCGTAGATGACTCTACAGCGTGAATGTCGGCGGTAAGTTCAGGAGGAGAAGACTCTCCTGTCGGAGAATCAGGCAAAGTGATAATTGGAGTATTGGAGGTCTTGGAAGACTTCTTCTTACTCTTCGTAGTCACGATACCGATCATACCATCAGCGGCATGAGATCCCGAAGGAGCAGCAGCGATTTGGTTTGACTTTGGAAGATCCGGAATTTTCTCGTGTAACGTACCCGACTGAGTGTAAACTAAGTCAAGGTATTGTGCCTGAGCAATGACTTGCTCCTCAGTAACTACGCCGGCCTTAGCTACATCTTCAGTAATTCTTGGTAATAATGATTTTACAAACCATTCAGCTAAGATTTGGTCCGGGATAAAAACTTTCACTAATCTCCTTCGACGTCTCCACTCATGGATGTGATCAGAAATGTACGTGGATGTCGATTGTTTTAGCGAAGTTAATAATTCTGTACCATTATCGTATCTGACTGGTAACTGAAAATGAGTTAAGAATGAAGTAGCTAACTGGCTAAAGTTGTAAAAAGAAGCCCGTGGTAACTCAATGTACCACTTGGCTGCGAGACCAATGAGTGTACGCTGGAAAAGACGTAAGCGGATAGAATCATCTGAGATGGAATTTGATGCACACCAGAGGTGGTAAGTCATCACGTGATTAGACGGATCCTCTCCAGACTTACCTTCGAACTTGGGTATATCGCTGGGCAACTTATTTGGCATTGGCGGCCAGAACGGAAGATATTGAATTGGATCGTTCGTTAGGCGCGTCAAGTCGGGTAAATCTAAAGTTGCAATAAATGGTAACTGCCGGTTAGGATCTCTGAAACTCTGAGTCACAATACCAGCCCCAGGAGGAGGATATCCAGGATAACTAGGAACAGGATTCGCATTGGGGATATTATATCCTCCTGGAAAACCAGGATTAACCGGACCGTACTGGGGTTGTTGAGGTGGTTGATAATTGTACCCAGGATACGGTTGATACTGGTAAACCGGTTGTTGGGCAGCTTGCCCAGGTTGATACTGTCCCTGGTACGGAGGTTGAACAAATTGAGGTTGAGTAGTAACAACCGTACTTGTACCAGGTTGGCCTGCAGGCATCTGGACTGTGGTTTGAACCGTGGGTCCAGACAACGGTACAGATGTCTGAGGAGTGGTTACAGGGACAGTAGAAACCGGAGCTGCCGATACTCCAGAAGTAAGCATGGTAGATGAAGCGGTAGTTGCTGCAGCCGTGTGAGGAGGAGTACTAGGTGCAATTGGCGGCTGAGTAACTACGGAAGTTACAGGGGTCTGAACACTTGACTGGACAGGTTGCGGTTGCTGGGGTGGACCAGGAACTGCAGGTTGTCCTGCTTGAGGTACCGACTGTATACTTGGTTGCGACATCTGTTGACCCTGTGACGGATCCCATGTTAACATTCCAGGGTATTGACTCGTAACAGGTTGAGGATACTGAGATCCATAGCCGTATTGAGGATAGGGTTGATAACTGTAAGGTGCAGTCCCATATGATTGCCCTTGAGGTGGTTGATAACCTTGACCAGGGTATTGACCCGTAGGTTGATAACCTTGAGGTAAATACGAATACTGGGGTTGACCTTGACCTTGAGGTTGGTATCCTTGAGGTTGATACCCTTGGGGTTGATACCCTTGGGGTTGCCATCCTTGAGGTTGCCATCCTTGAGGTTGATACTGATACTGAGGTTGACTTTGGGGTACATATTGAGGCTGGGGTTGATACCCTTGGGGTTGCCCCCCAGTCACAAATGAAGTACCTTGAGGTTGCCCCCCAGGCATTAACGAAGGTTGCCCCCCAGGCGGTAATTGGCCACCTTGAGGTTGGTTAATGGGAGTTGAACCTGACATCATATAAACGTCACCTATACTCAATGGTACATTACCACTGTTTCCAACTAATAACCCATGATCAACAGGTTGAGGACCCGCAAAAGTACCAGAAAGTGATTGATACCCAGTAGGAACAGAAGGACCGCCATGTAAAAATGATTCAGGACTTTGTGAAAACACAGATGACTGACCAGACATATTTACAGGAGAATGAATTCCTCTAGGTGGAACCGGAGTACGAGGTGTAGAAAAACCTACTGAGTTGTCTAAAAAATTGGTTAATGCAAGGTACCAAGATTCACTTCTAGGAGGACTGTAAAAGATGGATTCACGCTCCCTTAGATCAAGGGTAATTAGATCTTCAGAATCAGAAACGCCTATTTCTTCCTCTGGAACAAGTTCTTCTATAGCAATTAATCCAACAGGAAGATTTTCGGTGATAATTCTTTCTATTCTTGGTGAATCAGGAACACTAGGAGTTGGAGTAACAGGTTCAGAAATTTCAGGTTCTTCGCCTGTTTCACTGGCAGATGAAAAACTACCAGCAAGCTCGGAAACTGTAACAGCTTCGGGATTGTAACCTGTTTCTAATCTTTGGTAATCTGGATGAACTACCAAAGAAGATTCTCCTTCTTCAGGTGAACCTACTCTACTGCCACTAGGAGGAGTTACAAGGACCTTTAAACCCTCTAAATAACTGGGGTCGTCTCGAGGAGGTGAACCCCTAAGTTCACGGGATCTTCTCAACAATTCGGCCACAGATACAACTTCAGGAGACTGGCCCGCAATACGACGGGACCTTCTCGGTAATTCCGCCACAATTAAAGATTTTAACTACAACACACGAAAACAAAGTAAAAAATTTCAAATCAAACCACCTAAAGTCTTCTAAAGAACCAATCAAATTTGAAGCACACGCCTAAATAATCTAGAGCGTCAAACCACACACAAACAGTAGTCTTCCGGACCAAAAACGCTAGTTGGTGATTAGGCCCAACCTCGCAGGATTCAGTACAGAAATAGTGGGTGGAACAGTTACCCCGGCAACCTGCTTAATGAATAGACTGGACCAAGTTCCTCCACTTTAACCGTCTCGAAGTGAAGCGAACCCCCCAGAAAATCCAAGTGAGTATAACCGACGTCTGCTCCAGGTACAGTGGGACCTTCCCTCCACCATCACCTTGGGTAGAATCCTAGATATTATGGCCACTAAGGTTACCAATCACAACAATTACACCTGGGGGAACAGTCTAAACTCCAACAGCACGCAAGGGCAGAGTAGCAAGCTCCAATCCCCTTACCGGCTCCTTGACAACAATCCAAGGTTTACCGATAAGTGACCCCTGGCTCCTCGACAATGGTTAATCCGAGGTTTACCGTTTGTAATACGTACTGTCTGGCGTCGTTCCCAACGAGGGAGGAATGATCCCCTCACTGGTTCGGACACGAGCTCGTGTTTCTCCTTTAAGAGGAGCTTTCCCAGAATGTAACTGAAACAATTGGATTTGTTCTACTCAAGATAGACTATCTGTTTGGTTTTGTAGTCTTGGAGAGTTAAGTACTCACCTACTCCAAGACCCTAGCCTAAGCTATGTTGGTGCTTCAGAGCCCTAGAAAAATAAAGATTACTAGATTGATTTTAATTTAAGCGTTACTTTTAAGGTTGTTTCTTAAGTCAAAAGGTGATGGAAGTGAAACTAGTGGTGTGTTGACTCGACTCGAAACCACTACAAAATGCACCTAAAATGATTTATCCACTACTTTACTTTTTCGATGAATTGCTTAACTAAAAAGTTGAGAGAATGCAATCTTTATAAAAGCAACTTCTTAATTGAAGACAATCAAAGAAACAATTCGTTTTTCTTTTCCAAGCATAAAAACATAACTTCTCTTTACATACACGAAAAAACTCTTTTCTTCTTTTGAAAACAAAAAGCTACTTGAAACAAGACTTTTTAAGAAGATGTTTTTGTATTTTCCTTTTAATAAAGCAAGTAAATCTAATGTAACCAAAAAATCAATCTTAACAACTCTTAAAATCTATGAAAATGCACTCATAAGCAAACTAAAAGCAAATTTACTCTAAGCAATCTTAAACGAGGTCAAAACTAACAATAATTATTTCTAAGGTGTTTTACTTGATTATAATCAAATCAAGGACTAGCTTATTGCAGAACCAAAAACTAGTCAAAACAAAATTCTAATCTTTTTGTCCTTTTTGAAAATGGAAATCAAAACTTTAAAAACAAGCAAAGCGAAATTTGACCCAAAACAACTCAAATGACAAGTTGCTCAAACAAGGAGACTTTATGACAGGCTCAACTTCTAAGAAGGTTGACTAACCAGAGATATCTAAGGCTGGAACAACTTTCTAAGCTCAAAGTTACTACAAAGCCTTTCCAAAAATCAAACCCTAGGTCTAAACTTCGTTGAAAACCACTAAAACACTCAAAGCTCACAAAACCAGTTCAGGTAAGAATTCTTGACAGGGTACTAAAGGATCTGGGCAGAAAACACTAAGAAAAAACAAAATCTAAAAGTAATTTAAGGCAAAAATGGAATTTTCTTAACTTTTACAGGAAGACGCAGGCCACCCGTTGTCACAGGTGCGGCCCCGCACTGTGCAGTTCGACAACAGCGCGTCCAAGGACGCACTGTGCAACACACATAGACTGCGTCCTTCTGGAAAAAGGAAGAAAAACTAAAGCCAACTAAATCTAAAGCTAAGCCACCCAAATACTAATTCGCACAGTCAAAAACCAGAAAATAAAAATGATTTTCTCAAAGCAAAGTTCATATAAAGGAAAAGACTCTCTCATTAATGGATTCCCCAGTGGAGTCGCCAATTTGTCACACGGAAACTGTCAAGGGTGCGGACACGACTGACCTTCCTAGAAGTCTAAGACATTCTAATGACAAACAAGACAAAATGGAGTGATCTTTCTCTAAATACACCTTTTACAACATGAAAACTACAAGTGTTTAGGCTTACCTTATTCCAAAACGCTGTTGTTGAAGTCCGTTCTTGACGATCCGGATGAGCTCCTCCTTCAAGTCAATTCCTGCAACCACAAACAATCAAACAATTACCAAGCACTTGCATTTCATATAATAAAACATATATTCAACATGCAGACCAAGGAACACATGAAATAACTCATTAACATAAGCTATTGAGAGAAATAAACCAGTTTGTATTAATAACGAAACAAAGAAACTCTTACAACCTGGCCTTGGTGTTGTGCAAGTTCCTCCCAGGGTCCATCAAGGGTTTTCCTCTACTTTGACAAAGCTCACCCTCTCCCAAGTAGAATCAAGTGAAGACAATCTCTCCTCACAAAGGCTCTAATGGAAGACCTAAATCCTGCAGCATTTACCCAAAGAAAATGTATAGCTCCAACCTCTCCTCCTTCTGGCTCAATGCCTTTATTTATAGTGCTGTAAAGAGGTTATTCAGGTCCACTATCAATGGGATCATCCCCCTCTATGGGTGGGATAGCTCCCTTATTGATGGGATAAGCTCCCTCTTAATAGAGATACATGAACCAACTGGAGGCGCATCCATTTCATCAAACCGACCTCTAGAATGTTCTAGAAGTAACCACAAGTAACTTTTTTAAGATAAAACTTGCGCATTTTGCCTTTTACAGAGGGACGCACCTGTCCCTTAATATACAGAGCGTCCATGGACGCCGATTTTGTGAACATGACCAGCGTCCCCGCAGGTAAGGCTAGAGAGAACCTGCGACCCCAGAGATAAACATGATTTTTACAAGACTTTCTCTCTTCTTTGAGTTTGAGATGGATAACAGAGGCATGAGACTTGCCTAAGAGGGTAGCATGACTGTTGATTTGAGCCATACTAACTGTAAGTAGTCAAGGTGACATTTTTTAGTGTAACACCCTCACTCCCCCTTGCTTCCCATATGCAATATCCAAAGGTGAAGGTGGAAAATATCCAAAACAAGTTTCAAATGGGGGTTTAGCAATAGAAGTGTGGACTACTATGTTAAAAGAGTGTCATAGATATATCATATTTTTCATCCTAGGTATTTAGATGCTTCTAATTCTAACCCCTCAAAAGATGCACCAAAGTCTTGTTGAATTTTTTATTGGTCATCTATCCATGAATGGAATGTTGTATATTGCTTCAACTTCGTGTCCATCTTCTCCCACAATGTAGTAAAAAATTCCACTGAGAAATATGGTGTCCCTCTCTAAAATGGTGATCCTTGGTATCATAAAATGTACCCCAACCTATTTAAATAACAATTTTGTTTTTTCTTTCCCTCTAATGGTATTTTAACATGGCATGGTAATTCACATCATACTGAACCTGTAAACTACTTGGAACATGTATCATGTCCCTTTCTGGTTGTTAGTAAACCTCCTACAAAGTCCATGGAAATGTTTTCCCAAGGATTAGTGGCTACAAGTAATAAATGATATAGACCTTATTTCCTATTACTAGGCTTAATGGTACAACAATGAAAACATATTATAATGAACCTAAATACATCTTCTTGTATTTTGGGCTAGTACACATACCTATGTAAGTTGGTCATTGTTTCCTCTCCACTAAAATTCCCTGCAACCTTGGAGGTGTGAGCCATACAAATTAGTTGCAGCTGCTCACCTTTAAGAACACATAAATTTTTCATTCTATATATTAACCATTCTGGAGATGATATTGAATTGTGTTATCTCGATTGTCTCCATGAATATAGCTATATAATTCCTAAAACATTTCCTTGAATTCCTCATCATCTATATATGTCTCTTTGTGTGCATCACAAGTGAAAGGTTCCATGTGAATCAAAGCACTCAAAGTTGTAATGCTTGATGTGTGTGGCTTTAAAAACATGTAAACCAACTTGTTAGTGCTTCCCTATTTTTAGTTGATCACTAAATACAATTTCTATAAAAATCCCATCCATTTGTAGTTTTTTATTGTTATAACTTGCTCTAAGGTTGCACATATTGTAGTGGCTAGCCATTTGTCTGGATGCGTGTGGATGATGGTCTCCTTACCAATCATAAAATATTTCAATTTTTTTTATAGCTTACACTAAAGCATATATATCCTTGTTGTAGGTAAGTTACTTGAGAATTTCCCAATGAAGTACTTCATAATGGTATAAGCATACAACCCTTCTTCGTTGCATCAAGACTGCTCCCATAGCTTAACCATTTTCATTTTTTTTCTCTTTGAAGGGCCGCTATAAATTTGGTAATGTAAGAAGGGGTGCTTGACTGATTTTTATTTCAATTCTTTGAATGCCTTTTGTTGATCCTTCTCCCACTAGAAAATATTTCCACTCATTATAGTAGCATAGAGTCGTGTAATCACTATTGAAGCTATGAATTTCCTTAGGTATTATGTTTCTCCAACATAACTCCTAACTTTATAAGAATTTGTCGGCACTAGATACTTCATGATGGCCTCCATCTTTGCAGGGTCCATCTTAAGCTCCTCTCCACCAATCATATAGCCTAAATACACTAATGAATACTATGCAAACTCTTCTTGGGATTTTCCAGTGGTTGATTCTTCTTCAAAGTATAGCACCTACATCAAGTACGTGATGTGCTCCTAGGTAGCATTGTAAACCAATATATCATCAAAATCAACAATAACATATGAATATGGATAAGGATACAATATCTCATTCATTAGTCTTATAAATATATTTTTTGCATTTCATATACCAAATGGAACAACTAAACACTCATACAAACCTTGTCTAGTTTTGAGGGCATTTTTTTTGGTACCTTCTTCCTTGATTGACACCTAGGAATGCC